>CP141142.1:43089361-44386063 GCA_035235625.1 Saururus chinensis | reverse complement strand
GAGTGAGATAAACCTCAAATTGGTCCACATATGAACTAAAAGCTGAGAACCCGGGACTTTTTAACCGATATTGAACTTTGAGTGGTGCAGCGCAGAAGCACTGAAGAGGAGATTCTGGCACATATTCAAAATTCTGTTCTGTGGGGCATGCTTGAAGAGGGCAAACAGTTTCAGGGTTTGAAATGCGAGGTGTGTCTCCTCCATCCTGAAATCCACAAAACTGGACGATATTCAAAGCATTTGCATTACTGCAAACTGGATTGCCTCGGAGCCTGGATGAAGATCACCCCAGTTAATGACAGAATTCAAATCTAATATAAAACTTAGTGTCTAACAAAAATTAGATAGCTGTTTATCTAAAATAGAGAATTAAGAGCTCAAAGCAAAAGCTGATACACTCAATAACCAATAACAATGCTGGTTTTGAACCTTAATAACACAATTATATAGAAGATTGACAAGCACATGAGGTCTATTAATTCAAATATCTCCCATCTTTCATCTTTTATCATCTTTCTTGTTGTTTCCTGTCTATTGCAATTATGTCCCTGATATTTTTTTTCTCAATTATGCTCATGTCAATGACTCAAACAAATAGTTAGACTTAAAAAAAATAGAATATCAACAAAATATTACAAGAGACCATCTAAATACCGTACACTGTAGTAAAAAAAAGCAAAAAAGGCACTGCTTTAACATGAAGCAGAACGACAAAAGGATGAATAGAAAGAAATATGTAGAAATTAACATTATGACGATAATTTATCCAAACAAGGAACATGAAGCATACATGATGGTGACATTTGCAGGAGGATCAAGAGGCCCTGAAATATTTGAAAGTAAATTATTTTGGAAATCCCTGCATAACATGATACATAAAAATTAGACAGAAAAAAAAATGTAAAAATATGTACAAAATTTAGAGAACTAGATGTTCAGCCATATGGGTGAAGCAATGTCAAGTTTGACTAATAGGAGCTTGCCATAATATATTCAACATATGGTCAATGCAAATGAAAAAGATTCATTCTGAACAGTTGTTTTCTGGTTTTAAAGTATTACAAGGTAAGGTTTTTAGATCCTCCAACAGTCACATTCTCCCAAATTGTAGATGGAACTGAACCACTCAATGAATTGTTTTCAAGAGACCTGCAACAAAATTGAATAACAAATAAGAAAAAAGACACATTCTATTTATCAAAATTCTAATGCAGTGTCAAAGATACTGTAATGCATCCTGAAAGTTCAAATATGGGAGCATCACGTTTTATTCTGCCTAAACTGTCAACTAAAGCAATAATTTACATTGGTTTCAAAGATATATTCCTCAGAAAAAGGAAAAAGTGAAAAATATTCTTACAATCGCTGGAGAAAAGGAAGACCTGAGAAACTGGGAGGTATAGATCCATTAAGGTTATTCTTTGACAAGTCACTGCATGAATTATTTACAACAATAAGTATCTGCATAATAGTAAATAGAGAGTATCACAAATATCAATGTTGCGTCAAGCTACATTTCCCAGAATAAAGTGAAATATATACGTACATAGTAGTAATATTTGCAGAAAGTCTGTTAGATGGTATGGGTCCACTAAGCTGGTTCCAGCTGAGATCTCTGCCATGTGGAAACAGTTGACAATTAACTTCTGCTCATAATTACTGTACAGAGAATCACAATTTGTTTTATCAACTACATACATATATTATTTTTTCCAAATATGTGTTTCTTACATATATCCAAGTTCAGGAATTCTGCTCAGATCAGGAACAGGTCCACGCAAGCTGCAATTCCTTAAACTCCTACAGTGTGCGACACAAGAGTTTTAACCACCAATCAGCCACAGAACATAATTGGCTATAAAAATCATTCAAGTAGACGCCAATGGCAAGATAGTGGTCGTTCTGTCTAGTTATATTACGGAAATGTGCAATACCCTTTATAAGGAAATTGAAGTAGAAAAAGTGAAAACAGAATTTCATGTGAGAAAATTTGCACGTTCATATGAAAACACAACCAAAGCTTTCATTCAAATCATCAGTACAGAAAAGTGCATTTGAAAATGGTTTCACCGAAATTTGTACACTAGCAAATTATATATCATGTTCTGCATATATATGGTTTCACCAAAATTTACCCTAATATCATGATTTGCAAAAACTAACCCTCCTCTTTGGAACATTATGGACTTGTCCACATGTCCTTGGGACAATATTTATCTTTTGTATTCAATCCAGCAAATAATGTAAAAGTTTCAAGAAGTTTATGAGTCACTTTCAAACCAAAAGCAATGCAACTAAACATAGCTTATATATGCTCTTACATTTTCAGGAGTTTTGACATGTTGCCATAAGATGCAGGAATTTCACTCCCTTCAAAGTTGTTGTTATCTAACTGGCTGCAGAAATAGCATCAGAGTATTAGTTTCATGACAATAACATACTTTAGATATAATAAATCTGGTAATATACATGAGCGGGATAGAGTAAGTAAGATTTAATATTTATAGTGTCTATTAGACAATTATCATGTGACAACAAGCTATAAACTTGCAGGTTAGAAGGTTCATAAAGAAGAGAATATAAATACTGAAAAAATTATCTAACTGGCTGCAGAAATAGCATAAAAGCATTGATTGCAAGACAACAACATACTTTAGAGATAATAAACAAGGTAATATACATGAATGGGATATTGTAAAGAAGATTTAATATTTATAGTGTCTATTAGACAATTATCATATGACAGAAAGCTCTAAACTTTCAGGTTAGAAGGTTCATAAAGAAGACATTATAAATACTGAAAAAAAACCATTGCAGCACCTCATCAATGTTTAAAAGGAATAGGATGGGCATAAGCCTCATACATTTAATATTTCAGCCAAAAGAGATAAATTTTTAAAAAAAAGTATAAACATGTTTCGATAAAAAATACTCCCACCGTCTTGAAATAAGTGTTCCATTTTTAAAAAGTCAAATATTTAAGCTACCTCGTATCAATTAAAAGTTTCCAAAATTGCCCTTTCTTTGTTGACACATGAAAAAAGTTGATAGAGGGTCTTTTAGGAAAAATATACATAAAAACTGCAAAGAGAAGAGAAAGTGGTAGACACAGCTAAGCAAATGGGACGCTTATTTTAGGACAAATTGTTTTTTCAAATAGGACACTTATTCAGGACAGAGGGAGTAGCATTAAAAATGTCAGAGCCTATTTGACCCAAGGTGCTTTATGTTGGTTTGGTTGATATTGATTGGTGGATCTTTTCCTTGACAAGCACAAAAAGGCAATCTCATGTATAAAAAAGGCTATTTCAGCACCTCTTCGAATGAGGTGATTGTTTTTGTGTCTAACGCCTCATGTCAGTTCCTCACAAGCATTGTCTATGTCTCTTCTCAAGGCACACCTAAAAAGCATTTTCTCAATTAAAGTGATGGAAATTAATTTAAGAGGCCCAATTAGGTTGCCTAAGAGAAGTTTAGTTGGCCCAAACCTCTTGGGGATTAGGAACTCTAATCTATAAAAATAATCTATAAAAATGACTAATTAGGGCCTGTAGGGGGACTTTTTTTAGCTTAGAAAGTGGAGGATAGAGAAAGAGTCGCCGGAGAAGTTTTGGCGAGTCTAGTCAGCAATGACGGGGAGGAGTGAGCTTGAAGATCGGCAGTGGATCTACAACAACCCAGCACTTGAGGTAGGATTACTGAATCATCTTTGAGTCAAGATTTAATAATGTTGATTTAATGTATAGTTAGATTCGTTGTTAAAACCCAATTATTTATTAATAATTAATAAGAGAAACTATGGAGAAGAAGGGCAGCCAGACTGCTGGCTGGCAAACTTTAGGCTGCCAACCAGACACTGTTCCGGTCAAACCCCTGGTCGCCGGTAATTATTAATTGGGGCACACTGTTTCTACGGCAGGGAGGAAAATGCAAGCTTTTCCCCTGTTCTACTTTTCTCTAGCCAAATGTATGGGACGGTCACAGCTGTAGCAATTTTGGCTCTGCTCTCGTGACGGCCGTCGCATGATCGCCAACCACCACAAATGGTACTTTCAGAGCATTCCCATCTCCCCTCTGGCCGGAATTGAAGATAGACACTGGCGTGGCGACAAAAGGGGGAATGGGCTAGGCGAGTGGCCGATGACTACTAGTTGTGCCTTCTACCTTCTGCTCACGATCCACTCCAATAAAACTCCTCCATTGTCTGGTCGTGGATCCTTTGTGTGCGTTCACGGCCAGCACCGCGGGTCAGATCCAAGACGATGACGGGACCTGGGCTCCAAGACTTGTTGTGCAACAACGGTCAAGTTGAGCCAGCCCCTCACCAGACCATGATGGGCAACCGGCAGCCGTCATGAACAAATTGCACAGAAGAAAAAAAAATTCACATGACTTACCATTCATGCGTTTTAAAAAAACTTTAAAAATCTAGGTCGTGACAAATTAAGACCGGAAACCAACTTTTCCAGGAATTGTGATCAAATCTAAAATATATACCAGATGTTTTTGAAGACCAATGGATGCCCCCATAAGAAGGTTTGAAGGGTTTTACGTAAATCATATCAAAAGAGGGAAAGGGAGGCCTGAGAGAACTTAAATGGAACTAATAAGGAATGATATGACTATGCTATCTCTTACGAAAGAGTTGGGACAAAACAGGATATAATGGAGGTGTAAGATCCATGTCGCCAACCCCAAATTGTTGGAAAAATGAGCTACTTAATTATGATTATGATAAATTGTCAAAACTATTATATCTGTTTATTCCATGCTTTAATCTCTCTTGTAATTTTACCATAAAACACCCTGCAACCTGGCTCACTAAAACCCTACTTATGAAGAGTTTTTCTTAACAATGGATATAAGCAAAATATGCATTTTGCTCAAATCATGTCTCTCCCCTCATCATTTTTATATATTTTCTAGACTATAATTGGAATTCAAACAAATCAAGAACTTACTTTAATAGTTAATCAGTTGCCATGCATCACCAGTAGAATGCTACAAATGAAACTCTAATTTAAAAATAAAACAATCACATATAGTTTCTTCAATTAGATATTACTCAATAAGATAATTATAGACTCTTAAAAAATAGCTGCATCAAAAACAGTAGAATACTAGCACAAGGAAACTTACAGAATGAGTAACTTTGGCAATTCAGAAAACTCTGGTGGCAGATGGCCAGATAAGTTGTTGTTGTCCAGAAGACTGCAATATTATAAAATTTATCACCAAAATCACAGTTATATATAGCAAGCACTTTGTAGAAAGGACTCAGGCATAGCTGTGCGGAGTGGATAATACTGAAAGCATGATTGACAGTATTGAATACATACCGCCCAGGAAGCAAACTTACAAGTGAACAAGACTTGGTAGTCTGGAAAGCTCAGATGGAATTTGCCCGCTAATTGAATTATTATTCATATGGCTGCAATAGAATCATACCCACAAGCAAATTGTCAACCCTATGAAGCAAGCAAAAGCAGCATTGTGACTACTCACTACAACTGGCATACAAGTGTTTTGTTTTGTTCAGGTTTGCAAATGTCTTTGGTAAAGGTCCTGATATATGATTCTGGTCAATTTGTATCCTATCCAAGTTAGGAAGAAAACCAAGCTCATCAGGCAAAGACCCCGTTAGCTGATTTCCATTTAAAAGCCTGAAATCCAAGACCAAAAAAAAAGAAGTTGGTTAATTACCACAAAGAAGAGGATTTTGGCAGATATAACACTACACAATATAAATATCAAAATGCGCACTTATTGTAGTCATAAAGATCAGAAATAACCCCTGGTAAATAGGGTTGGCGGTTGCCACACAATCAGAGACATAAGTACTGAAATGACCTACCAATTTGTTTAAAATCATCATCATACAGTTTAACACAATTTCTTGACGACAACAAATTTTTATTTTATAAGCATTTATTTATTGATCAAATTTTGCTATCCCTAACACTCATGCACTATCATCAAGGAAGCACAGATACGGATACTAGACACAGGTACGATTTGATACATGTACGGCGATACAGCAATTTTCAAAAAATCATGATACAATAGAGGGAGCGCATGTATTAAAACATTATATTTCATATATTTTTAGGAAAATTTTAGGTTTATGCATGTATTAGAAGCTTAATTACAATTTGAAAATGTATTTATATGTCTGAAATACAGTTACAAATGCCCCATTTTTGTAAATAAAGTTATCCCATAAAGCATAATATATATCTTTGGAACACTTCTACTAGATCTTTTGGGCTGAAAACACATACCCCAAGTCATGTAGCATTTGTTTAATGTTTACCTTACTTAGAAAGGATTTGATGAAGTAATTTAAAGTTGGCGTCTGATATGAAAAGTAGGACGTTCCGGCAGCCGTATCCGATGTAGACATAACTACAATTTGGATATAATGCATGTTTTGGAGTATCCATGCTTCCTAGACTATCATACATTCTAAATGCTTTCAAATAGAAAGTTAAATTCGGTTAGGTAGTCATTTTTTACCCCACAAAAGTTCTCTGTATAGAAGTATTTGCATTTAAACCCCATACAGAATTATTTGTCCACTGAAAAGAGAACACTGCACTCAACTGAAAACAAATTTTACTGCACTAGAAAATCATTCAACTTACAGGAGATTCAGTGATTTAATGTTTCCAATCTCTTTTGGTATGCTTCCAGTAATCTGATTCCACATGAAGTCCCTTTATGAAAAGAAAAGGAAGAAAAACATAAGAAAAACAGAAATAAGTCAAAATGATTCTTTGTTGAAAACCTACTGAATCGAAGTTGAAAAAAATGTTCTCTAATCTCAAATTCCTGTATCTAAAGTGAGTAAAATCTTACAGAATTCTCATATGTGTTAATTCACCAAGTTCAGGTGCTAATGTTCCAGAAAGATTCATGGTCAGCAGTTGTCTGTAAAATACAATATATAGAAAAGATTAGCCGTTGTACACAAGCTACGATATGAAATATTTGGTTACCATTGTAACAAAAAGAGCAAGTCTATTGTTATTATGTTCAAAGATTATTTCATACTAGAAGCTGGATGGTGCACTAGAACTTTTTTCGTGGATTCAAAAACTGCTTTTTATGCTGACAGTGAAATTACATAAATTTTCACATGCTTATCCAGTATACAAATCACTACAGGATGCATGTTTATCAAGGTACTGCAATAAATATCACCTTCATATGGATTCAGGATAACAACAAGTGCACCAAGATAGGAAAAATATCCATATTGAGGAACATGCCACATTGACAGAAAGATCTGTCTTCTTCCAGATCCCAATAAAACTAATTAGGTATTAATTTTTAAGAATATATTTATTGACCTTGATGCCATTTTGTTTCCAGTAGATGATCAAAAACACATTTTTCCAATACAAGAGAGAAGAATATTATGTCCAAACTCCAACACCAATCTAGAGTACATTATCTTCTTGTGGACATGGGTTCATGAGTGCATAAAATATAATAGAAACAGTGTCTTCAAAAAACGTACTCCCCTCTATCCATCAAAGTGCACAACTTCAAGAGAAGAATGTCCGCATTAGAATTGCCATATGTCCAAACTTTCTGACTACTAATATGATAGACAAATGTATGGAACAACGATGCATAGCTACGACAGCATGCTGCTGAACTAACTAAAAGAACCATTACAAGAGATGACAAATATTGAGGTAAAAAAGAATATATCAAGCAGCATCAACTGCATCTAATCTGATATTGAGGATCATGACAATATATTCATGAAAATGAGGAAAACAGAAAAGACAAACAAGGTGCATACAGTTCTCGAACATGGAAGTAGCCATCATCAAGTGCTCCGCCAAAACACAGGACTCCTGTCCAATTACTTAAACAAGGGTCTCCCTTGTTCCAGTTGTCAAGAAACTTCCGAGGATCCTTCAAACTTTTCTTGATAGCACGCAGTGCATCAACTGCAAATTTGTACGATGGGTCATTGAAACAGTCGCCAAGCAAAAAAGTATTGAGATGCCATAAACAGTCAGAAGAAAACATTGCTCTGGGAGGAAGTTATTGAATTTTAGAAAGCGGCCAGTCTTTGAAAAAAGAAATACAGATGCAAGGAACTGAACAGAGACATGGCTCAACAAAGAGAGAGCGGAAGGGGGGCAGAGACTATTCTAGTCCTGCTAACCCATCACTGAACCACTTCCACAGCCAACTGTTACGTCTTCCATAAATGTGCACCAAACAAGGATTGAGGAACTCAAAACTGTTGTTCCAGCAAGTGGTGGATTACATTAAATCATATCGTGATGTGAGGCAGGATCCACCAGAATCCAGCTTCAACAAAATTACATTCTAGCTAACATTCTGTAACCTTTTAAATCGCGAGAATGAGCTTCAAGCGGAAATCAGATAAATAAGTACCTTCGGATGGATCAGTTATCTGCGCCTCTACAGTAAGCAAAGAGAATAACAAAGAAGCAGCCAGAATTACAATTGCTGGCATACAAGCTCGTAAGCGAACCATCTTTCCGACTTCACAGCATCTAGCAGTACCCACTAAGGCATATTAGAATATGTCTGAAACGGCAGACCCACATCAAAATTGAAGAACTCAAAAACTTTAATTTAGTTATCAGCAATTTGAGAAACAGCCACTAGGCGAAAACAAATCCAGCGTCCATTTTAAGTGAACAAAACACATGACGCACTAAAAAATAATGTAAAAAACGTATGAATTATGTCATACATGGAACCACGCCACTCAGCCTTGAAGCTAATCATATTTCCAACTTACCTACTAAAGGAGCTAGCTTTATTATCGCACTGAACAATTTTAGACGAAGAACGTCAGAAGCTCAATTAGGTCCTCTGAATCCAATCCAACATGATCATAAACCTCTCTAACTGGATCACGCAAAGAAGAAAGTCAGCTGGGTCTTCTGATTCGAATCCAACATGATCATAAATCTCTTTATTTAAACCCCACCAAGAAGCCAACTACCCGAGCAGCCGGAGCAGGCCTAGCATGAGTCGGGAGACAAGGTGAATTCAATACCAGGAGGCAGACCGACGAGAAAGCAGCATTAATGGCGGGTGCCACCAAGAATTGGGCGATGTAGGTGGTCTCTGGGTCTGACCAGGTCGAACTCGGGTGGTGACGACTGCTGAGAGCGGCGCCCGGCATTTTTTATCCCTCACCTGCTTGACTTTTACTTAGTCTTTCGCGTTTGTTTGGATAACAGAGATCAAATTGCAGAGGAAGAAAGTAGAGACAGAAACTCCAAGGTAGAGAGATAAAGTAGAGAGAGAGGGGGACGAAACTTTGAATATGGGGAGGTTTCGCAATAAAGAAATGGCGGCGGTGGGCGGGGGGAAATGCTAACATGCGCCGGGAAATGGTAAAGTGGACCGGGTTCAAGTCTCGGACATATGACTAGATCCGTATCCATGTCCGTGTTCGTGTCTGGATGACAGTGTTGGTGAGGCCTCGGGTCGTTGGGACCGGAGAGGGAGCTGGCTTAGCGGACTTTTGAGGCCCGAGATAAAACATTCAAGATTATGAAAATCGGACATGACTTGTGATCTATTATTGACTTCTTCCCTGTACCATAAAAATAAATATTAAAATAAGGAGAAATCTAGCTTTTACTACTGCTGCAAGCGGGGTACTGAGTTGCAATTTAGAGCCCCTATCTGTTGGAACATAAGTGAATCCCTGGCCATGATGATCTGATCACTATGGGGCTAAAATTTACTAGCTCGCACTACAATATAATTATACGGGCTTGGCATCTTTTAAAAATAATTGACTCCTTCTATAGCATGTGCCATATGGTTCTAATAATTATTATATTACCACTCTAGCTGCTGCACTAGTAAATTTGATGTGTAGTAAAATGCAATTATGATAATAATGAGAAGATGGAGGAGTAAGGGTAATAATATGTTGCAAGCACCGGCAAGGATACGGCTAATTATGCTCGATGACAATAGCCCTATGATTATGGTATATAAGGCTTTGAATATGGTACATACACCACTTATATATATTTCTCCCTCTATTTAATACTAATAGTTATACTTTAAAAAAAATGTAATTTTTATTGAACAATAAAACCTACATCAAATAAATTTATGATGCTCTCCTTTTAAATACCTAATTATGTAAATTTGAATAAAATATAATTATTAATATAGAACAAATTTCTTTGCGATATGGAGCTATTAATGTAAGAGGGAGGGCGTATATTATGATATATATAGAAATGGCATGCTGGTCTTCATAAACTATGTTAAGAGCCCTACAAAGTATGGTCAAAGACTCTAGTTGCAACTTGCAACGTGATTCAAAAAATTATTTTCCCACTGCTAATAAGAGATCATTTGCCAACTCCGTATGTGCAGGCCCTATAGTGATCCCACAAAAATGGGACTTAGTTGAATTGAAAGTGACCCTCAAAAGAAGACCCTCCCATGCATGATTACTATGAGGGTTCCACATATATGAGTTCACAAAGGATCCCCTTGAAGGAGATCCTTTCTGGGAGCAATAATATAATTTCTTTGGGTAATGAAGGAATAGCACACCTTAGATTTTTTTATGCAAATAACATACCTTATTTTATTAAGGTGAATTATTAAAAAATATCCCGGGACAACAAGAAATAGGAGTATTAAAATCGGATAATTTTTTAAATGAGTATTAAAATGGGAGGACGGACTATCCATTTGTGGCCTTTTATTAATGGTGCATGAGTAAGTTTTTTTTTTGTTCTTTATGACCAAGAATTCACTTGGGTTTTCAATACAGAAAAAGTGGAGAAGGAATATCACTTTCTTAATAATTTTACATGGGTACTTTACATGGGTGATTAGGTTATGTTATGAAGTAATTAAATATATAAACATTAGATATAACTAAGAGTCTTCACTTTGTAGGAAAAAAAGAGTTATACTTATGAATAACCTATCTTTGCCACTTACAATAGGTTAAAGGAAAATGATATTCTTA
The DNA here is from genome assembly GCA_035235625.1 of Saururus chinensis. Taxonomy (NCBI): domain Eukaryota; kingdom Viridiplantae; phylum Streptophyta; class Magnoliopsida; order Piperales; family Saururaceae; genus Saururus; species Saururus chinensis. Next base: position 44,375,052 of record CP141142.1, on the reverse strand, counting down.
CACTACTTTTTTATACTTAAAAGTCTACTTCAGACTCTAATTAAATTAAAAAAAATAAATCTTCATGTTGTCAGTGTGATCATAGAAGGTCGTATAGACCAATACATGTATTAGTGATGACTAATATAGTATAAGGGCGTGGCACACCCCTACATAAAAAAGAGACTTAACTTGATTTTTTTTAATAAAATTAATTTTTTTACCAAATTAAAAATAAAAAAAATTCAAACCCAACCTATTTGGAGGTTTAAAGTTGATAATTTTTTTATATTAAAAATACACTTGTTTAAATTACATAAGATTAATACAATTTACATAGTAATTTTTCTAAATATAATGCTCCACAAATTATGTATTTACCTACTACACATTGAACTTAGGGACTTCTCCATGATTTTCTTTTTATTCATATTAAAGTATCTTATTTAGTTCCAAAATAAACTAATTTTATAACACTTAATATAAAAAAAAAAGGTGTATTAATTTGTATGACCCATATTTTTAATACACAATTATGATGAGCCTAATACACTACACAAAAAGTTGGCTCACAATTGAGTTTATTTATAACATTGACTTATCTCATCTAAGAATTTAAGGAGGTGGTACTCATATAACAATCACATACTTAACCCCTTCATAAGGAAAATTATTTAAATAATATTAAAAAATAAATAATTACTAAAATTATAGAAAGAGGAAAATAATTTTCAAAGTGATGTCCGTTTTGGCCACGTAGGTGCCAGCCAAGCGCTGGCAATATGACATTTTTTTAAATTCTTTTTTTATTTTGTCATTTAAAGGGACAAAATCAATGCCACAAGGACAAAATCAATATTGTGAAGGATGAAATTAGTATAATGACTAATTTGTCCTCTCTATTCACTCTCTCTCTCTTTCTATTCACTCTCACTCTCCTCGTTCTCTCTTGTTTCTCTCTATTTTCTCCCTCTATTCACTATCTCTCCTCTCTTTCTATTCATTCTCTCTCCTCTTTCTCTCTCTATTCACACACTCTCTATCCTCTTTCTCTCTCTTCTCTCTTTAGTCACTCTCTCTCTCTTATTTCTGTCTTCTCTCTTTATTCACTCTCTCTCTATTCACACTCTCTTTCGGCTATCTCTCTTCTTCTCTCTCTTATCTCTCTCTTCACACACACTCTATCTCCTCTTTCTCTCTCTTCACTCTCTCTCCTCTCTCCTTTCTCTTTCTCTCTCTTTATATGTGTGAAGAGAGAGAGAGAAGAGAGAAGAAGAGAAAGCCGAAAGAAAGAGGAGAGAGAGATAGTGAATAAAGAGAAGAGAGAGTGTGAATAGAGAGAAAAGAGAGAGAGAGGAGAGAGTGTGTGAATAGAGATAGAACAGAGAGAAAGGGGAGATAGAGTATGTGAATAGAGAGAAAATAGAAGAGAGAGAGAGTGAATAGAGAGAAAGAGGAGAGAGAGAGAGTGAGTGAATAGAGAGGACAAATTAGTCATTGTACTAATTTTGTAATATTGATTTCGTCTTTCTCAAGGACAAAATCAGTCGCAATAATCAATACAAAGCACTGATTTCATCCTTTCATAGAAAAGAATTTCAAAAACAATGTCACGCATGCACCCGCGCTTAGTTGGCACCTACATGGCCAAAATAGACACCACTTTGGGAATTATTTTCCTCTCTTTGCGATTTTGGTAATTATTTAATTTTTAAATATTATTTAAATAATTTTCCCCTCCCAATCAAGGCATGTTAATATTGGTTCTATATGGTCACTTATAATTTTTTTCGTCTATTATACCTTTAAGACAATTGTTATGATACTATCTTATTAATTTTAACAATATTTAATATGTATTAGAGGTTTGTAGATGTTTTGGCACGTATCAAGCATATTATTGGCATGTACTTATATTCATAGTCATCAATACTCTTATGATATCAATACAGCCTTTCATGGATGTGATTCACCTTTTTTGTCTGATCGAAGGTTAAAATAGGCTTTTGGTGTAGATAAAATAAAGTAAGAATATCATTTTCAAATAATTAAGTAAATATAGAAAAAGTTCACATGAGGCAAGTTGTACATTAGCAAACACATCGATGAAAAGTCATACATAAAAAAAAGGATAATGGATGGAGCAGGCATGGAAAGTAACATTTGTGGTATCGAAGCCATATAAGGACCCACATCCATGTCTGATTAGTGTTTGGTACTGGATAGATCGTTGACTCCTTTTTCTGTTCCTTGGTCATTGTTTATGTGTGGCAAATTAGTTTAGGCATATTAGCAGAGAAAAAAAGTGGCTTGGGCTTATCTTAATTTATTGTAAAAAATTTATGTTGGCGCCTGTGTGGCTTTTTCATAATCCTCTATCCTCCACTAATAACTCTATTTAGTGTTTAAAAAAATAAGAAAATAAAATAAACTTATTTTAAAATATTAAATAAAGCTATTAATACACAAGAAAGGGAGTACTTTTTTTGGTAAATCATTTTTTATTTATGTGAAGTAATGACATTTTCAATGGAGATAGTAAGGTTGGAAATAAAAATAAAAATAAAAACCCAAGGTTGGCTGCTCGTGATCCTACTAGTATATTGATGCAAATTATTAAACTCCAAACCACTTGACCAGCCTCAAACATAATCTTATTTATTTCTACGAAAGAGGCAACTTCAAAATTGTTCGTTGAGTCCCTCTTGTGCCATGGCTCATGTGCATATACGTGTAGGTGTATACTAACTGCAAGCCATCGGATCTCGATTCAACCACCCACATTAATATAGAGGGCAGATAGGTTTAAATGACCGCACCCACTATTAATGTGAACAATCATTTAACTGCTCACGTTGCCTTAGCTCATGCCCACGCCCGTGAGTTTCGTCGCATATGAACTTTTTCCTTGTATATTTCTTTATAATCTTAATTGTGATTTATGATTCTGTGACTATGTAAAAGACTATGGCTCATCCCGTGGATGAAATAACATAGTCATGGAACAACTTTAATGTAAATATATATTTGTAACTATTATAGATAACTACAATTAAATTAAGAAGTTAGCTGCTATTGGTATTATTTTGTATGGCATAAATTTGTAGAGTTCAATTTCTATTTTCTTAGTGCATGAATTAGATCATCGTGGGAAAAGTTTTTTAGAACAAGTGATAACCCAAAAAAAAAGATTCATTTCTTGATAAGAAAATGCTAATACTCATGGGCTACTATGTGGATGAGTGTACTGACAAAAAAAAAAAACCGGACGAGTGAGATTACTTACACTAAGTTATACACCCTCCGTTTAATATTAATAGCTACATTTGAAAAAATAATAATTTTATTGAATGGAGAAACCCACATCTAAAGAGAAGAAAAAATAAGCTTATGATTTTTTTAAGTATCCAACCACTTAAGTTGAACAAAATGGAGCTATTAAAATGAAATAAATTTTTTTGTCAAATAGAGCTATTAATGTAGGATAGAGGGAGTATAATGTAGAACGGAGGGAGTACAATCTATAGGATGGACCTACTAGCTTATGGGAAGACCTTGAAATGTGGGAGCTGACTTTAATTTAATTATCTAGTGGAAAACCACAGTAGGTTAAAGGTTTTTCTTTTTGTAGATTTACACAAAAACTTAAGGTTTAATGCTTAAGCAAAAATCAATTGTCATGACCTGGGATTTTTAAAACCCTTTTTAAAAGCACGAATAGTAAATTACAAAGATTTTTTTCTTTCTTAAGTACAAAATAAACTATTCGATTAAATATCTAGGTCATGATAATTGACGTTCACAAATACGAATATCAAATCATGTGATAATATTATATGTCTAAAATCCATAACAACAGGTTATCCATCTAAGTACAAGTTTGTCTCCAAGTTGGCTCTTACGCTAAAGATACAATTAATTACTAGAATTATAGAACAAGAAACTAAACCCCACTTTCGTCAATCCTAGTCTCACAAGTCCCCATCAAAAGAACCTATAATCAACAAAACTAAATAACAATGGAACGTTTCCTCCCTTAAGAGAAGATTTTCAAAATAAACATAATGATTTATTAATATTTTTCGGATCAGGCCAACATCATTAAATGTTATTTGCTCATGTACTTATTGGATAATATCTCCAATATTATTCCAATAAGATCATATCCGGACATAGTTTTGCCTAGCAACTAATGCCAACTCATGAAGCATAACATCGTATATGCAATGTTTATTTTCAACCAACCTACATTTTGTGCAAGTTCTTTGATTGTTCAACTTGTTTTAATTAACAATCAATAGCAAACAATGTCAATAATTATCTCACAACATTATTCAATCATTCAAAACCCCGTCTAATCCCTTCGACAAATAGACATGTAATTATGTCAACTAAAATGACACATAATACTAACCACCCTTCATTATTCTGACTCAACTCTAAGTTTAACAAAATATAGCTATTGATAAAGGTCAATACACTACAACGTCGTGTAAGTAAATAGGAACATAATATAAATATATACCAAACTCCAACATTGGAGTAAGACTATTTAAATAACAACTTGACCTAAATCCTCAAAGCCCTTATGAGCTTGCCACGAATCTGGAGATGTGGATCCTAACCGTGTAACATCCGGGGATTTTCTAAGTTTCCAAGTCGACCATGTAGAAAATAGAGTATTTGACCCCTCCAAATTCTTAGTTGAATAACTTCCTCCACAGTATAGTTAAGACTTATATTCATATAAAGTAAACATAAATATCTTCGAAATGCCACCAAGAACGTGTGAATCAAAGTTTGGATGAGGGAGTTATGACCGTTCAAAGTTGAACACATTACATAAAGCCTGTTTACCCGAATTAGACGCGCAAATAAAATTTCAGGCATGTTGCGGGCTTGGATAATTAGGGTGATAAAAATTATTAAAAAATTAGCCCAAGTAGTCAGCTTTGGCCCAACTTCTAAGGAGAGGATCTTTAGCCCAAGTAATCCCCATGAAGAATAAAAACCGAATTAGGGCTTATTAGGGAGGACCTTTAGGCCTGGGGGGAGAGGGAGGAAGAGTCGCCAAGAGTTTTTCGGCGAGTTCGACTAGCAACGGAGGCTAAGAGCAACATGCACAAAGACTGGAGTCTTGATGACATAAGATTTCTTAATAACACTAGTTTCGGTACTAATCGTTGATGCATAAACAAAGGCTTTAATTTGATGTAATTATGTGTTACTTCTGCCACATGCACCTTGGCCCTTGCCGGACTGCCAACTGAATATGGGCATCGTGCCAGTTAACTATTGGGCGGCAGGCCATGCATCACCATGGTCAAGCCGCACACTGCTACCTCCAGTGGCTCTCAGGCCATCATATGGCAAGCCGGCAGAAGGGGATGAACCACTAGCTGTCATTTTCCTTTCTTCCTCCCCTTTGGCAGAATAGAGGGCAGTGGCTGGCATGCACGTCACTAGATCACGGGACTGCGGCAGCGCCCCTATGTTCTAGATAAATTTCTAACATGTAGTCGTCGTTGGACAGTTGTGTAGCCACGTGCACAATACCCTACAAATTGTTGTTGTCTCCCTGCTCCTTCCCTTTGCCTTTGTGAAATCACAGAATCAGGGAGGGGGTGTAGATTGCAGCCACATCTAGCAACGGACTAGAACTCCTGGAATTGCCATAATGGTTGAACCCAGTCCATCAACTAGCAGTGGCGGCCAACTTTGCCTAGCCTTAGTTAGACAATTCAAAAAAAATCCTCGTGACTTACCATTCATGCTATTTTAAAAGGGTTTTAATAATCCAGGTTGTGACAAACTATGCTCATGGATACAGATTAGTTAGAAACAAAAGCCTTTCATGATGCTAATGCAATTTTGCCTTTCATATATATGTACTATGGTCTTGTGAAGACTTGTAGAAAACCCACGATAAAGACGTCTCTAAGCCAATGCCTAAACCATTGTGGTCGTGAAGAAAATATACAAGTATAATAATCTCTACCATCCCCAACTCTGGGAGAAATGTTAATGAAAATAAATAATGTAACTCATAGAAGCCTAAGGTTACTATGACCACTAACTCCCAAAACATTCGAAACTTAGACTTGATTTATTTTACCCAATCAAGCATTCATCAAACCAATTGGATCCTCTTCACATTGTGAATTGGCCCAATAAACAACTCATTCAATGAGTTGTGACTCAAAAATCATCTCATACCCTATTAGTCTCTATGAGACTAAGTAAACTCCTATAACTACTATCGGTTTATTAACTAAGGTAAGTTTCAATATCAGAGCCTTGTTTACTCTATGAACCAGTCTCAAACCCCATTGAAGGTATTTTAGTCTTTATTTTGATTAGGTATTCTTCCCCAAATTCAAAATCAACTAATATCTCTTGATTAATCTTCATTGAACTCAAGTTACCATTATGTTATTAACACATCAACAACAAAAGCATGCATCATAGTAGGTAAACATAAGTAAGATGAACTCACACAAGTCCCAACAAACAACCCTAACATGACTTAAGCCCATTAGTAGTAAACAGAGACCCATTGTACTAATTTAGACAAATTTAAGCCTTAGAATGTAAATAACTCCTAAATATCATATGAGTTACATATACACTACCCTAATGATTCAATGTAATGTGTTGTAGATACATGTATTACATTGCCTTAAACCCTGGGAATGAGGATTCTTCTCTCTATTTTATGTGACACTATGACCTATATAGGTCTTCGTATCACCTATTGATCCGCATTTACTATTATTATAGGGTGCCCTCACTCTTCTCTAGTTAGGGTATATGTTTCCTTGAAAAGGGGGTAGATTGCCCCTAAGGGAATTGAGGTAACCCTCCCACATGGGGTGTGGTCCTCTCCTTGGGTCATTATGATCATCTTACTTTCCTTCATTTTTTTTCAAGTCATTTTCTTCTCAAGATGTTCTACCTTCTAATTGGTTTCTGGTTCCATTCATGTAAATGCAGCAGTCCGCTCATAGGGGAATTTGTGTCATTTCATTCAGGGTTTTCCTAAACTCTAATGAGTCTATAACTATGCTCAAGGGTACTACTTGGTATTATGGACTGAGGTAATTTTTCAGGCATTTCACGGGGTTGTGAATCCCTTAAAATGAACTTCGTTCACTTAACGGTTTACTCTTAATTACAGGCCAAAATAGTCAATTAATTGTAGGCCCTTATCGACTCTGCCGTCCAACTTGCTAGATATGAGTCTGCCTAACCATGAGAATCCTCTCAGAATCATCCCCCCCCCACCAAGTCCATCACCACTAACACCAACACAATGGAGTTGGACAACCTACCAAGAGTAGCGACAGTAGGGCTGATGCTAGTTCCAGAACCTCACCAGAGTTCCCATTGGCCAAGAACTTTACAGGGAAGCTCCATGAAGGCATCTCGATGGGACTAGCTTTCGCCCCGATGTAGCTAAGTAGTTGGCTACATCGACTGCCAAGAGAGGTTTTCTAGGTGCAATGATGGCTAACCCACCTCGCAGCACAAGGTCTCGCCGGAGAACTTCCTGTGATAACCTAGTCCAACATTGGCGATTACATTTACACCCAAATGGACCAACTGTCAAATCCCTTCACTGGCACTCACAAGGATGGCTAAACAGAGCCCTGTGGAATCACTTCCATAGTTCTTTGTTCGCAGCCCATGCCAACGATCTAGTTGCCGGAGTGGTTTCCACTTGGTGCTAGTACGGTGGCTGAAACCACTTGACTCTATTGCATCATCAAGCCTCTACCAAAGGCAGTAGGCCGAGTCCTTCCTCCTAACCCTAACCAGCCATCAGTATGATGCTACCATGATTGCACCCACTCAGAGTTACCGTGCAGGCTGCAAGTGGTGACCGTGGCTTGCACACCCACCATTAAACTAGTCTTGTAATACACCAATTAAGCATCTTATATTTCGAGATTAATATTATGCATGATTCGAATTAATCAACTTAACGGTCGACAACTCAGCATCATACCTCTCTATTCTCTAGTCACTCTTCATGTCTTCATCTCCTTGCTCTGGTTGCACAAAAGCTCCATCTCCGTGTCTCTCATCCCTCTAAAAGCTCCCTTCAAATAAGCCCTAAATAGGTATTTATTGCAATGGTGATTAAGGTTCCTAATCCCCTAAGACTTGGGACAAAATATCTCCTATTTGGCAACCTAATTATGCCCCTAAAAATTAATTGCTATTACCCTAATTAACCAGGCTTGTAGAGCTACATAAATGTCTCAAATGTACGACTAATTCAGGTAAATGGGCCATGCGCGACATGTTCAACTTTGAACGATCTTATATCTCTCATTCAAACTCTAATTCACACGTTCTTAGTGACATTTCGAAGCTTTTTCTTCTACTTTTCATCCACATTGGTCTCAACCCTAAACTTCATCTGTTTCGAAAGTTATTCTTCCGAGAAGATCAAGGATTCAAATACACTATTTTCTACATAACTAACTACGAAAATTTAGAAAATTCTCAAACATTACATGAGTATACATCCATTTTGGGGAGGAGGAAATTTTTGGGCTGGGCACATTTAGGGCTAGGATTTTGCCAGATTTTAGTAGAATTAAAATTTGTAATTTTATCAAAATAAAATTTTGATTTTTTAAGAATTGGGAGAATTTATTTTGCTAGAGCAAAATGAGATTTTGTATTCAAACAGTCCGCAAAGCATTTTTTTCTATGTTGATGTAACTCATCATAATTTGTATTGAAAATATAGGCCCTATAAATCAATGAATTTGGATAAAATTGTGGATAATACTCCCTTCATTCCAAAATAAGTATCCTATTTGATTTATTCTAAAGAGTCAAATAAGACACTTATTTTGAGACGGAGGAAGTACATGGCAGGTGAGGCATTATTCTTATCGATATAGAAGAGTGGAAAAGATCAAAGTGCAACCCCACCTAATGTCAACTCCCACAGTTTGAACATTGCCCACATAAATTGGCATGTTAGGTGGTACAAATACATCCTGAGATAGGAACTTAAGAAATTGACTGAGTAAATAAATCAAAAAACTTAAGAAATTGACCGAGTAAATAAATCACAGGAGTAGGCACGTAGAAAAAAGATTATTATAGTAACAACTACTAAAGAACGATTAGGGCTGTGGATTGATGTTGAAAATAATTGAAGGATGATGTTACATGCTTCCAGAAATCGCTATCCGAGCAGCGATAAGATTCTGGTCTATCTCGGTATAGATAGGAACATTTTTCTAATGCAAAATAGATACTTAAATTGGTAAATTTATGGTGTCAATAGAAATGATAGACTTGTTTTTTTTCAACGTTTGTAACATCTCCTCAGCCAGAACTCTGACCAAAAATAAGGTACAATTTTTGGGATGAAAAAAGGTAAATTTTTTACAAAGAGTTCTGAGTCCTGTTAGTGTGCACTCGCATTTGGTAAAGCATGTGTTGAGGGCAACGCCTACAATTGGATTTGACAGCGTGTGTTATTTTGGTAATAGGTGAGTTTGAATCACCTATTGGACCCCTTGAGTGATGCACACTGTTGGATCTCAACCGGCCAGATGCATCATGATGATCCATTGTACAATGGGCGAAAATAACATTGGAAAAAAATAAAAATTGTGGGCTAAAAACTTTCTTTCTAGATTAAGTCGAGGGATATTGTAAGCATTAGATCATATAATAGTGCTTGTTTCTTTGTTTATGACAATTTGTATGTTATAAACCTTAAACAAAAAGAAAAAACTTTTTTACTTCAAATCATGGCAATTGGGCCGTCAGATCATGGGAGGTATCATACAACTATAATTTTATATGAGCCCCGCTTACATGAGCACATACAACTAAGCATTGTATGCCATTAATTTTCAATTTGACGGTGTATATAACTCGTAGGACAGATTGGTTTTTGCCTCTTTGCACTATCAAATTTTTAATCGGACAACTTAAAATACACGGGCTCAAACTGACACATGTATGTCTAAGCTTATACAATTTTTTTCATTTCTTATGGTACATGTATGACATGAATCAATAACCTCGCAGCAAGAATTATCTCAAATCACTCTAAGCAAATGACTATGAAGAACCGCTTTTACCTAACCTTCCACTATAACGCTGTTGAGTCCTATTAGTAAGCAGAAATTATCTTGTTGAGAAGGGTCAAACCAAAGGAAAAAATGTCAAATAACGCCAGACATACCTTTCCAATGACAAATAAAGAATAAACCACATCGCAACTAGCAAACATCAAACAAAGTGCAGCAACAAAATATCACAGAACAATCAAAATTAATGATCGCTCCTTTAGTCCAATGATGATTAATTGCATCATACTGACTTTTCTCTTCATCCATGTCCCAGTCAGATCGATTGTGTGTATGGCCCATGGTGACTCTCCTCGTCAAGTCTTCTTGTCACCGCTACCTAACTGTACGTAGAGGGGCCACATTTCAACTGCCCACTCAAGTATTAACTCAGAAAACAATATTTAGCTAACCAGTGGCGTTTTAGTCTGGTGGTTGGTTCAAGAGATTAATAAGAGAGATCAAGTAGCACTGAACTTCCAGAAGTCAGGATAGAAAGAGGGAAATCTTACAAATCAGTTCATGTAGACAGATATCTCTTTTTTCTTATTTGGGATACAAATGGAAGTAGAGTTCCGTTTATATGAGCCTGGGCTCATATACTCTTACGTGAGCCCGGGCTCTAAGGGCTATTGGATTTATATCCGGCAGTCTATAATACTCATAGGTTTAAATACCTATAAATATTATGGGCCGCCAGATATAACTCCGATGGCCCATAAAGCCCGAGCTCACGTAGGCGTATATAAGCCTAGGCTCATATAATTTTTTTTTTATAAAAATATTATATATCAAGGGTTTGTGCCAAAGCCTAATAACTTGAGGACATGAAGTTGGATGGTCCAATAATTCAGGGAAGAGTTTTGGTCCTCTTACCTGGTGTCTGTTATAATATCCTCTATCAGGAGTCGTGGATCATGAGAATCAATAGCATACACGCTAGTGCATGTGCATTAACACATTACTCGTACTAATATGCAGTAGCGTATGCACCAGTAATCGACGACCCTATTAATTAGGGATATATCATCTGACATCATCTAGGAGGACGTACAAAAACTCTTCCATGGTTCACGTATCTAATATCAGGGCAAACTGGGGCTCCTGCCTAACCCGTATACCCCTCCTCCTCCCTATTGGCCTAAGCCCAGATAAATGGGTTGGCAATAAAGGATATTAGATGGTTTACGCCCTTTAAAAGTTTGGAAAATCATAAGTCCCAATTATTCTTTATAATTTGTTAGAATTAACTCACAAAAGTGATCAGCACAAGTAATTAAAACAAATATGTACCTTGGATTGGTTTGTGTCTGGAGCAACTCATTCAACAGCAAACTATGGTTGAAGGTGACACTGGTTGGTCTCTTGCATCTCCAAGGCGATGTTTAACGAGAAAACTCCTGCTCCACATCGACTTAAGAAAGCTCATTTTAACCAAAATCAGAAAAACTAAGATCAGCTGGGATCAATCCGCCTTGAATGGGCGGACTGTGAGCAGGACACTACCAGATGGCCGCAAGGCAGAGAAGAAAAAAAGCACTTAAGTTGCATTTGACTTACAAGTTACAAGAGTGTCATGAAGCTCACAACCTGAGCAAATTGAAGAACTAAAAAAATAAAATGACAAAATTCTAAGTTAGGAATCTGCATGGACTTCTCTCGTAAATGCCCTTTCCCAACTGTTTCATTTTTACCAGATTCTTACCCGTTCTACATGCCACATAGTATCATCGTCCTGTTTTAGTTTTTCATTTCAGATAAAATTCAGCCAAAATCGTCTCTCTATGATACAAGTGGTCCCATTTTACCTCCATCAATACCATAATTATTGGGCAAATTACTTTTTAGGTCAGAGAGGGGTTAACTTTGCACAATTCAGGCACGTTCTTTTTATGCGTTATGCCTTTACACCACGTGAATTGTATTTTCTAACGTTTGATGCTCCCTATAAGTTCAGGCTTTGAGGCCTTTCCACGCTCCATTTCCCAAAGGAAGCTGATAACTATGTACCAAATTTGTACACTAAATCTATACACCTGTGAGGTGGCATTGTTTTACTAAGCCTTACATAACCCACTCATCAACCCACTCATCATTGTTAAAAAAACACCTGCCACTTCATGAGTGTATGGGTTTGCTGTAGAGATAGAGTGTAGCAAATCATTTTCCTTTCCAAAACTGTCTTCCACGTGCAATCTGTTTTTTTCTTTTTACATTTCCAGTTGGATTTTCCTCCAACCCAACCCGACCTAATTTTAAATTAAACCTGAATAACTATTCACGTCGGTTCATGAATCAAGTAATCCCAACCTGAACCGACTAAGACTATAAATATTAAATTTTTATATTTTTCTTTGTGAACTCTTAAACTTTTTTAGGTAAGAAATAAGAACAAATAATTATTTAAAATCTTATATTTTTTATAATTAAGTTTTTTTACAAATAATAAAAAAATGTAAAGTGATTTTTTTAACGCTAAACAGGCTGGGTTCAAGTTTGTGATATTTGGGTCAGGTTGGGTTTGGATTGACATTTTTTAAATGATAACGGGTTTGGGTTGGGCAAAACCCCGGTGGCATCATTATTAACTGCAATGTGTTAAGCCCAAAAGAAGAGGGCCCGAACAGTTACTTCAATTTAGCAAAAGAAGTACCGTCACAAGGTTTAATATCAACTGCAATTTGTCAATTCTGTACATCCAAATTTTCAATCGCTTCAGTTCATGAGCCTCTTTACATCATCTAGAATACGGGAATATTCAAAAAAGAGGGAAGAATGCTTACCCTCGAGTCCATCCCTGCTCACCCTGTTAGAACCAGAGATGTTATTGCAAGGGCTCCCCCCAACCACCAGATCAAATCCTCCATATGTGCTAATCAACCGCTGCAACCTTTCAGCACTCAACTCCCGTACATCAGCAATATCAATCAGTGTTCCTCTTTGGTCAGTTTGTTCCCACCAGCTCCTCAAAATGTTTCTATTCACTTCAGAAACCTCAACCGCAACCACAACTTTTAAGAAAATCCCAAGACGATGCAATGCTACCTCAGCACCACCAATGCCCGAGAAAAGTGACAAAACTGTCATCCCACTAGGAAACATGTTCTTGAGAACAGACAGGTGATAGGCCACTGTGTCTACCTGAAATGAATTTCCAAGTGATCTGTATCTATCTATCCTACTTACTCCCCGAGTATGATTCTTTGGAAACCCCAACAACATCTCTATCTCATCTGGCTCTAAAGCTGCAACTTTATGAACTCCAATCCATACCAAGTTCCATCTCTTGCATTGGTCAATAACATACTTCTGCAAATTCAGAGGTGGTGGGTCAGAGGAATCAGATAGGGCAACCCGGATTTTCTCTGTAGTTCTGGAACTTGCAATACAACCTTGTATGCAGTTAAGTTTGGTCCTCTTATCCCAGGAAGGCCACCATTTTCTAGTATGGGGAAGTGCTTCTTGTATTGTTGGTGGGGCACGTGGCATAATGGGGAACCTGTTTTCAATTGGTAGGTTGTGGATATACCCTCTTTTTCTCGCAGCGGCACAGAAGTACTTCGAATCAACATATTCAGGTTCGATGCTATATAAGTAATGTGATATAGTTTCCCAAACATTCTTTGGAGCAAGTGCCACATTTTCATAATAGAAGTAAGGCGGTCCAATGGCAGCATCAGGTATTTTTCTAGATGTTTGAACAAATGGCTCATTTGGTACACCAAAGCCAATCATTTGGGGTAGCGGAAAGAATCTTGAGGGTTTGCATCCAACAATCACTTTGTTTTCGCGCCTCTTTGCTTTATAATAGATGGGAGGTCCTCCTTCCCATTCCCTTCTCCTCTTAGGCAGTGTACATCCATCATATGACAACGGTGGCTTTTCCTATATAATAATACAGATGGTAATAATCAACTTCTTGCAAATTTAATGCGTTTAATAATTCAGAACAGATGTTGCCAAGCGCATCACAATACCAAAAGTGTGTACACAATATTTAACAGAAAAAACAATGTAGTCCGTACCTCATCTATATCAGAACTTGAAAGATGCAGCTCATCAAAATCTGCATCAGCTTCTTTAGCCATTCGAGCAGCAAATATCATATCTTGTAACTCAATTATTGAAGCATCTTGCCCTTCCATTACAAAGTAACAGTCTTTGAGAATGTGTTCAGATATTTTCAAAATCAACAGCGGATATGATTTTTTTTTCGGAATTTACCCATTAAATTCATTTTCCCAGCTTTGCTCCTTTCCCGACCATCACAAAAATTTGGAAACCTGATAAATACTTTCCCCAAATGCCAGCTTTTTAAATACCATACTTAATTACCAGTTTACCATTAGTAATAAAAAAAATGGCAACCTTAAACCAGATTTAAATTTAGGATTTTTTTAAAAAAAATGGCCGTGGCTGCTATCACTGCAGCCAAGTTGGCCAAGAAAGAGGGTGGGGGATGGCATGTGTTTAAAAATTTGAAGTGGAACGAGGTAACTTTTATCTTTTTTTTTTTTGTGCCAAGGTTTCCTGCAGGTGTGGTACAGATAACACAGTTTTTAATTCTTTAAATTTTGTTTTTGGGTTTCTTGGTCAAAATCCCATTTTTTTTTCTAACCAACAAGTTAATGAAAAAGACAATCTAAGTTTTAGAAGCTACAAAAATAAATCACAATACAATCTTGACCACAATATAAACTCAAATCTATCAAATTCTTCAAATCAGAAATAAAGCTTGCATTAAAACTCCACTAATAAGTAAAATTTTATAGATTTAAAGAAAAAAATGAGGGGTCTGGGCTAATGCCTTTGTTCCACAAGTTACAAGCATGCTTAATAAACACATTTTTTGCTGGAAAAACAAATACAATTTGCACTTCATAGAGGAAACATGCTCTTTGATATAGCTAGAGAATAAAAAAAAATCAAGCAGTCCTATAGTTCATAATTTGTTAGCCAGAATACTTACCACATCTTTTGATAGCCAAATTAGCCTCATCTTCATCATATCCCATCTCCACCAAAGATATAATTTTTTTCTCTTTCCCGTTTAAAATCTCCATTTCCTGTTGGAACAGTCACTTCAAGTCTATCAGCTACCAAACAGACAGCAAACTCTAATATGCATATGGAATCTAGATAAATACCAAATACAATCATCACAGCCAGTAAGGAACAAATAACACATGAATAAATTTCTAACATCAATTCTTACTTCATGGCCATCCACTCAGCACACCATGCTACCAAATACCTGGTATACTTTCTTCAATTCACACAGAAGAAGCAATTTTTAAGGCTAACCGCCATTTCCCACCCTGATTTAACATAGTCTGGGGATTCAAGTTAGGGCTAGAAAGAAGGATACTTTTTGTTTTTTGGATTTCCTTTGTAATCTCATAGGAAATTTGAGACTTTATTAAAGAGACAAAAAGAGTCCTTGATTCTCATGTTTCCTCGTAGTTAGTATCTTAAGAAGAGTCCCAATTGAGTGGTTTATAAGTAAAGGAAAAAGTAATTTGAGTCCAAAATAAGAGATACGATTGTGTTAGAGTAGATAAATTATATCCAATCTAAGCCTAGAAGTCTCGTACTCAGCTTTAACAAGAAAAGGATTCTTTAAATTTTTCTCATTCTTGGTGGTGCGAAGCCTCCCCTAGCGAATGGTGAGATGCCTCTTTGACTCTTAGTGACACAAGGACTTTGCTAGGTTGTGATGCTTATTTATTACCCCTCAATCCTCATGTTGGTGAGACTCCAACCGTGAAGGACTCCTTAAAATCGTTGGTACAATGCTGAGGTTATGATAGGCGTGATTCTAGTACTTATTTTTCCTTTATCTCCTAGTTATTCTGTCAACAGGTTTCTATTGGTTTAACAGCCTTATGGCTGCATCATGCCTTCCTCTCCACACCTTGATAACAGCTGGGAACATGTTATTAGGCACATGACTCTCCTCAAAAGCAAAAAAGACGATATCACAACCATTTCTTTTATGGCACAACCATATCTTCATAGCATCAAAACTACTTACTGCACAAATTAAGTGACAACAAATATAACCTGTTCAGTTTTAGGAGTAAATGGCAAATAAATGCATTCTTAGATAGAACTTCATTAAAGCATGTTACCATTTAGCGAATAATTTATGAGAGGTTCAATCCTATCATCTGATAAAATCACAAAAATACTGATATCATGTTCGGGGTAACAATAATATAAAAATCAGCACACAAGAAATGATAATTTAAGATGAGTGTTTTAACAATATAGAATCATCATTTAATAGATTTCTCAAGGAAATAACAGATTGAACATATGAATGTAATACATCCATCTAGCCCCAAAACATTCAAGTTTAAGTATTTATACTACCCACAGGAGGAAGAGAAACGCACATTCCTTTTTGTTTTCTGTTATAATGAGGGGTGTTAGAGTCCGTAGAACCCTACTAGAAGGGGCAGGGCAACTAGCCTCGTAGAGCACCATATCCTGCCACCAATCCCCTTATGTGAGTGAGTACAAGGCCCACCCATCATATGTACCAAGTAAATCAGGATGACAGGATGTAATCCCGGGTGGGTGGCCAACACATGGGGATTTTGAACACAGGACCTCCACTACAGGGAGCGGAGGATAACACATTCTCTTGAAGATAACACATGCTGGACAAATAAGACCATTTCAACCACCATATAGAACATGGAAACATCAAAGAGCAGGCAATAGCTTACATTCTACCAAAAGCTTCGTGGTTAATAATACACAAATAGGTTATAGCACAATGTAAATGACACAAGAAAATATGACCTAGTGGAGAACATGGCATATTAAAGACTAATCGCTACAAGGAGCAATCAACAAATACAGGAGGAGAAATCACTTTACTAAAATCATAAAAATATCAATTAAAATAGAACAATACAATAAAAAAGCACCAGAATCTAAGAAAACTTGATAGTTTCAGGCAAATCTAACAGGAACTGCCCTTTTAATAATAAGGAAGATAAGAAAGTTCATTGCCACTTCCACAAAAGTTGCTGCCTTGTAATTATCAACAACCCTATGTATATGCATACAAAACTCGCTTCTATGGGCAAATGCCAAAACTTTAAGTTAGCAGGTCAAGATCTACACAAGAAGCACTTCAGCTATTATCTAAAACCCAGGATTTGCCTTTTTCTGAGCATCTAATAGTAATAAAAATAAGAAGAAAAACAAAAAATCACAAGTTGTAAATGTATTTTGCTTCAGATTGTTAACTTCTAGTATGTCAGACAAAGAAATAAAAGGCAAAAATCATCCATTTTTCCAGGACATCAGATAAAAATGATGTTTTATCCATGCATTTAATTGATGTTTTTCACTTAATCAACCTCATGCCCAAAGGACAAAGGCTGCAAGTCCAGGAGATGTAACCTTACTGAAAGGTCAACAAGCAATGAGTAATGTGAAAGAAGAATGACCAACATTGCACTTCTCTACATTTTGTCATGGCAAAACTGTTTATAAGCAAACCCTGTAATACTATTACTTACGAAATCAACAATAAGAAAATAGAATCTAAGAAATAAACTATTAAATCAAGTAAAGTCCACCGTAACAAATGAAAGGCAATTTTTGCAGCTATGCAAACTTGCAGAAAACATACCTCATCCCCAACACCACTTTCCATATCTGAGAAGTCATTATCTACATAATCCTCTTCATCTATTGGTGAATTTGAGTCAGTGTGAGTGCTATGTTGCTGAAGAGAATCATCCAATGCCTGTAATTAAAACAGTGATCATATATGAATGGGAATTGTAGCAACGTAAAAGTATTTTCCAAATTATCATATAACAGCAATACTCAGATTATGATTGCACCATGTAAGCTACAAGCCATGCATCCAACAAACATAGCCTTTTAGGGATGCCTTGAACCATGTATGAGGATTTATGCAAGTAGAACATCCACATAACCATGCATACTACGTGTTTTCTTATAGTAACCTTTCATGCCTTGTCAGATAAATAGACTACAGACTCAATCTTCTCCTGGTAGGGATGTACACCCCACTGCTTTGATAATTTACAGAGTACAAGTAGCAAAGCCAACATTCCTTGCTAAATATCAACAAAAACATTTTGCTACTTACTGAATAATTCAGGAGAGTTTCTAGTACCGCCTCTATGTTCTCTTCACCTAAAAACAAAAACAATTAAAAAGTTAGGATACAGTTCCAAAAAAGCACGAAAATTTACATGTTTTGGTTCCAAGTCTCCAAACCATTCTCCTCAATAGCCTTAGATACCATCGCTTGAGAAAAGCCCATCCCAATGAAATGCAAACAGAGCTTTGATTGAGAGGTACAAGGTTCTAAATTCTGAACCGAAAAAAATTGAATTATTATGATTTACACGTAAACAGCTAGCATTTGCTAATTCAAAAATTAAGGAGAAAATGATCTAAGATAACATATTTGAAGTGCCCAAATATTTGAATTAATTGAGTGCAACATTTACAGGCAATGATCAACATGTGGCCCCTTTATACTTAAAAATTCCAGGGCACCAACTAAACTATCTTCTGTCCCTGATTGATATTATCACTTATGTGATCATTTCTAGGAACAAATTTTCAATTATTTTGCACAAGGCCTTTGTGATATCACCTAAATAATCAAGTTGACTACAAGGCTTATAGCTCAAAACAGCTATACCAATTTAAAGAACAGGCTAGAGACAAACTCACCAGCTAGCCCAAACACTTTGTTATTTAATCTAATATAATGTATATAATAAAAGCAAATGGCATTGGAGAGTAACTTCAACTTGGCATAGCTTACGGAATTTGCAGGAGAGGAACAAGTAGGATCCCACTTGCTTGATATAAGTTGGGTTCTACTATAGCCCTGGAGCCTACTGCACTCAACTAACTAGAAAAGGTTAATAGATGAAATCAGACAACACTTACATTCCTTATCCAAATAAAACTAATAACAAAAATTAAATATTCACAATCTATATGACAGATTTGTCATCCTAATGATCCACATTTCAAGTAAATAGTTTATATGAAGTTGCTGCATGTTTGAAAATTCCAGGGCAATGTAGTGCCTATTTAGAGATGGCCTTGCAGCATAAACCAATGCATCACTATCAAGCACAAATTCAATTTCTAAAAGTTCAATCCTAACAAGAATAATCCAAAAACAATATTGTTACTTACTGAATTAGTTAGCAGAGCTTCTAGTACTGCATCTGCATTATCTTCTCCTAACAAGAGTAACAAAAAGCTCCAGAATCAATACATAAAAATCAGGTGTTGCTCACAAGCTTCATGTTACAAAGTCCACTTTGCAAGTACCTTTTTCATCTATAGCCTCGGTTACCATTGCTAGAGAGAAACCCATTCCAACAAAATGAGACACGAGCTTTGATTGAGATGTGCAAGCTGAGGTCTCCTAAAACACAAAAAGAATAAAAATCCACATAAGATAAATAGAACAAGGCAGCATGTTATATATGGAAATGCTGACAAAACTTTGTGCCTCGTAGATTATGCAGGTGTTCATCCCAATCACTGACAATCTCAACCAGCATGTCTAATTGCATGTCAATATTTTGTATACTAACATGTTTGCATCTTGTACATATTTCAGAGTTTGTTTTCAAGAAATAATACAAACTAACTGCATCAAGGGTAAGCCTCACGCCCTCATCTTTTTGCTTTAGTTATGGATGAACTAATTACACATACACAAGATATGATACCTTGGTGCTTGCTTTTGCGGATGACATAATTTTGGTTGACGAGATTATAACAGAGTTAAATGCCAAACTAGAACTATGGAGGGAAGCTCAAGAATAAAGAAGTTTTAAAATAAGTAAGACTAAGATAAAGTATATGAAATTTAACGTTAAAGAAAGGAGAACTATAGGTAGAACTTTAGTCGAAATAGATGGGCAAGAAGTGTCAAGATTTGAACAATTCCGATATTTGGGCTCCATTATCCATAAAAAGAGAGATATTACTTAGTGATGTCGTACATAGGATTAATGCGGGGTGGGTAAAATGGAGGGATATGTCAAGAGTATTGTGTTATAGGAAAATCCTAAATAGGCTTAAAGGTAAGTTCTATAAGACTGCTATTAGGCCCGCAATACTCTATGGAGTAGAATGTTGACCACCAAAGAAAAGTCATATAGATAACTGAATGTGGCTAAAATGAGGATGCTAAGGGGGATAAGTAGAATAACTAGGAAAGATATGATTAGAAATAAGTGTATACGTGAGAACTTAGGGGTAACATATTTAGGGGAGAAGCTCAGGGAGTGTAAGTTGCGTTGGTATAGAAATGTGAAAAGAAGACTAATAGTTACCCCATTAAGAAAGTTGGAAGGATTTTATGTAAATGATGCCAAAAGGGGGAGAGAGACCTAAGAGAACTTGAATAGAGTTAATAAGGAAGAATATGACTATGTTATCTCTTACGTAAAAGTTGACACAAAATATGCTAAAATAGAGGTGTAAGATCCATGTTGCTGACCCCAATTTGCTGGGAAAAGGCGCTACTTAGATTATGATAATGTTCTCAAGAGATAATATAGGCTAACAACATTGAAGAAGCTTTAGAGGTGGATCACCTCTCCTGTGTCTAAGAGATCTTCGGGAGTTGTATTCCCCAAGGTGGCAATTTCATTTGCCTCAAGCTCCTCATCAGTCCAAACAAAAGAGCCATCCTCTTCACTGTCAACTTCGCTACCCTAAAAATCCAATAACAAATTTTATATAAAAGTAAGATTTTATATAAAAGTAAAGCCAACATTTTTAAGTAAAAATGTATAATGCATGAGGCTGAAAGCTTACCATTACTTCACAAGATATTAAAATTCCTTTTTAGCTCGGTCGCAATAGATTAAGATTCACGCTGACCTTCGGTGAAAGATAAGTTTTGGGCGGACAAAAATAGCAACAAAGTGAGTACCAAATAAGTTCCAAATAACAAAATGTGAATTAAAGTAGAAGCAATAATACGAAGCATTAACATGCATGAAATAGATAAGCCACAAATTTAACTCTCGTCATAGGAAAGTGCATGCCTTTCAGAAGTGGAGAACAAGCTCTCAAAGGTACCAGCAGTTCGAGCATTAAAATGGATGGAGAAAATGAAGCCTTAAGTAAAAAGAAATAAAAAAAAAAAGAAACAAACAACTGACCTCATTCTTTATGGCTAGAAAATACGGGCTATTATTCATTTTTATCCTATCAAATTGAAGAAAAACGAGAAAATAATGACCATAACTGTTTAAAATTTGACCTCCGATAACCTAAAAAGAAGTTGATACCCAAAAACTTGCGAAAGCCAAGAACTTCAATCACTGGAAATTAAATAAAAAATAAGAAAAACAGTTGAGGAATGAATATGCTTGCATAAAGGACACTAACGAGGAATTCATCAATTTACCTTGTGTTTTGGTGAATAAAATCCGACAAGAAATGGAATGCAGACGACTCGGGACCGAATCGCCCCGCCGCCCAACGGCGGCAAGTGCAGGCGATTAGATTTAGCCACTGAAAACTACCGCGCCCTGCCACGTACGTTTTGCAACTCTTTTAGTTTTGTAAAATAAAAGAAAATTTATTTAAATAATAATAAAAAATATTTACTAAATTTATTAAGAAAATATGCT
Organism: Saururus chinensis; assembly: GCA_035235625.1. NCBI lineage: Eukaryota > Viridiplantae > Streptophyta > Magnoliopsida > Piperales > Saururaceae > Saururus > Saururus chinensis. Next base: position 44,353,289 of record CP141142.1, on the reverse strand, counting down.
ACTTAATTATAATAATATTTTAAAAAAATAATATAAGCGAACAATATTGAAGAAGCTTTAGGGGTAGATCACCTCTCCTGTGTCTGATAAATCTTCGGGAGTTGTATTCCCGGAGGTGGCAATTTCATTTGCCTCAAGTTCCTCGTTAGTCCAAACAGAGACATCCTTTTTATTGTCAACTTCACTACCTTAAATATCCAATAATAAATTTTATATAAAAGTAAGATAAGTTGAAATCAGTTTAATAGTTTATATAAGAATTAATCCAGTTTCGTCTTTTAGAATAATGAAATCACCTTCCAAACGATAAAATTGCCATATATAGTGATTTTGTCCTTTTAGAAGACAACTTTAGAAGGACAAAATTACATAATTTTACATATTGAAAATAACATATGTAATATCTTTAATTTTTTTAGGTTTTAAAAATCAAATACGTAAAAAATAGGGTGCTTGAGCTATTGACATTCTTAGTAAAATAACTTCCTCCTTAGATAAAATTTGTGGCTGAAACTAATTCTATTAGAAAGTAGACAAATAGAGCTTCAAAACGCCACCAAGAATACGCGAATTAGAGTTTAGATGAAAGAGATACGACCGTTCGAAATTAAACATATCATACAGGGCCTGTTTACTCAAATTAGATGCACGAATTATCTCTTTAAGTCACTATACGGGCCCGATCAATTTGTATTTTGAAATTGTGTTTTTGGGCCCAATTTGGTTGTTTAATTGAAGAGATTCTGGTCTAATTTCTTGTGGAATTAGGAGCCCTAATCTTATGCCTATGAAAATAAGGAATTAGGGCAAATTGGGGGAGCTTTTTGGACGGTAAAGGAAATGAGGGAATTTTTCAGCGAGACTCTGGTAAAGCATTGGCGATGGTGGATCGACGACAACTCGGCCTTCAATGTAGCATCCAGGATTTTCAAGGTAATTTTCTGAATTTTTGGCTATGTTTTATGTTTTTTTTTAGGATTAATTGTTGAAGAATTAGCATAATTAGGGTTATTTATTTATTAAGGGCTTAGATTGGGTAGGGTCACCTAGTGGGGACCACTTAGGTGGTGACTTGGCCTAGGGGTAATTGGCATCACGTATTACTACCTTCTCCATATAAAACAAGGCTTCTCCCCTCCTTATCTTATTTAAACCCACCTTAAAAGAACCCTAGCCTCCATCTCCTTCTTCATAAGCTGTGAGAAAGCCATTAAGGTTGAGGGCTTGGAGGTTCTAGTGGCCGGATAAGAAGGTTCGTCGCTGGAAAAGGAGGTGAGGAGGAGGAGCGGGCACGAAGGTACCATCGGAAGAGGTAGGATCCTTATTTATAAAATTCAGTTGTAGGAATAGGCTTATACTTAAAAGCTTAATCTGTTAGATATTTAGCAATACTGTAAATATTGGAACCGGATTACTGAAATCGGCAGTTGTATTTTTGGCTTATGGTTGTTCGGTTTCATGATTATAGAATTGATGTACGTAGAAGAAGTTACGACTGTTTGAACGTATGATAACTCTTACTGAAGTAGCTGTTGGTTGTAGAAGGGAATTTAAGATCGGTTACATGGCCTCTGCAAGAGCACAAGGCATGATCGACTCATAAAAAAAAATGAATTTCCGTCTGCAACTCCCGGCCGGCATGCTTGACTGTAAGCTTGACGGTTGCGGCCGATTGCGGAATAGTTTTGCTCGCCGCGAAATGACCAGTGCTGCCCTGGCTGCTCTAAGGGTCGGCTCTAGTCTGTTCTTCGGCAGCACAGACGCAGAGCGGAGTCTCTGCTGCTCGTTTTACATGAGACAACGAGACTCTATTTTTGCGTCTAAATATTGTGAGAAGTGAGGAGCAGATGGGAGATTGCACTGGTGGTGCCGAACATGCTTTTGAACGCATCCAGGGGTCAACGGAGGAAATCACCAGCGGTTCTGGACCTAACAGACGATTGGCGGCTCATTGGCTGTCGGCCTCTGTTTTTCCCGGGCGTGAAGAGGCAGCGGGACAGGGTGGTTGGGGGTGGTGCTTGACATCTCACCCCATCCCGGAAGGCTGAGGAGTGGGCGGCGGAGAAGTTTCGGCAGACCCAAGCTGCCAGACCGGCGGCGATGCTCCAGGCCACTCTCCCTGAGTCTGCGCACTTCTGGGAGAAGAAGAAGGCTCACGGGGAAGACGACCCCGTGAGGCTTTTTCCTTGTGGGCCGACCCAGGGCATCTCCTCCTGAACCGGTCCGGTCCTGAGGATTTTTGGGCCGGTTTAGTCTAAAATACTCCAATTTTGTATCTTATTAGAATACATATACAAGTATATATTTATAAATGGTGAAATAATAATAATAATAATAATAATTAGTTAAAACCTTGCCATGGGGCATGAGGGGTTAAATGACTAATAGTACCTTCATTAATATTTTAAATATACTAATTTACCTTCAGGGGTGATTAGGGGTTAATGAACGGTGTGAGAACATATTCGTTCATTTGAGCGAATGTGTGACATAAATAAATTATTTTGGACTGTACTTGTTTTATGCGGAACCTTGAGCCATAGAGTTTTAGGTTCTTTGGAATTTTATCTGAAAAGTCTGCAAAGACTTACTTTTCCCATAGTTGGGGAATGGTGGAGATTGCGATACGTTTCTCCATCGCCACAACGGTTTGGGTATTGACTAGAAGGTCTTTACCGCGGGTCTTCCGCAGGTTTTCCCAGGACCATATAGTGCGTACGAAAAGCGGAGTTACATGAGCATCATGGAAGGCTTGTGTTTCTTGCCAATCTGTGGCTATGAACACAGTTGGGATCCATTCCTTCAGACTCGTAGCAGGCTATTGAGAGCCTTGAGGGTTTGGGTCAAGCTGCTGTTAAGCAGTCTACTCCAAGGTTGGAGTCTGGTATTAAGAGTTGCTGTAGAGATTAACTTCTGCATCAGTTTTGTTTCACTTTGGTGGTTTAGTCTCTGATATTGAGGCTTTTAACACTTTGAGAATGGGTTAAAGACTTGGTTATAACAAGAGCTAAATAACTTTAGAATAAATTCTCAGTGGCTTATGATTAATAATTAAAAAAGGTAAGCTTAGTTCCTTGATGGGTTTTATAAACTTGTTGATCCTATTGAGTATAAGTGGGTATACTCATGCATCTTCGTGATGCAGGTACCTCAGACGAGGAGTAGCAGAGTAGCTGGTTTTGTGGAGCGGGAACTCACTGCTTCAGAGTAGGATTTGCTTTTTTTCAGTAGATTGTAATAAGGCACGAGAGTTGCCATTGTATACCTTATTTGTTATTCTCTATTAGTTATCAGATTTTGCACATGGACGAGACCTGGCTCTTTATTTAATGAATTCTATCGACTATTATGATTATTCATGATTTGATATTATCAATATGTTGAAAAACAATAGTCACGGATTGGGGTTATTTTAGTCGATGGTTTGCATGATTTGACTTGAAAAAAAAAATTATTACTCAAATTTTCCGCTGCATTTACTTCGAAAACGTTATTTAGAAAACCCCAGCCATGACATTCAAGGTAGGATTTTGAATTGAGATCAAAGATGTTTCATTATTAAAATATAAATCATTTTTGTAAATGATGTAAATAGTGATTTCTGCAATCACTATTCACTTTCATTGCACCGTATATGTTTTCTGACTGCTGGCCAGTCACCGGCCGACCATTGGTGGTTGGACCCATTGCTGGAGCGGCGTGTCGGCCCTGGCCATGGCGGCCTTGGAGGCAGCGAATCGGCTGCCGCTAGGTCGTCATAGTAGGTTAAAAAAAAAGGGGAACAATCGAGCGTCAAAGGCTTGTGATCGGATCTGGGCATCCGAACATGCCTTGTGATGGCGATCTAGTTGATCCAGTCCCTCGCCAGGCCATGACAAGTGGCCGGCGGTCATTGTTGTTGATTTGCAGCAGAACAAAAAAAAAGGGTGGCGTTTTACCGCCATGGCAGCCACTGGGCGGCGGCTAGACTAGGGGTGTCAGAATCGTCACGTGATGGCGATCCCATAGGCCCTGGCTGCCGCCTCACTGTGGCTGCCAGAGGCGTTTCCGCCATTAGCTGGACGTGGAGAAGATGATCTGCGTTGCTAGTCGTCGACCTGAACCAAACCGATTCGATTTAAAAAAAATGAAAGAATGGAGCGAACTGGGTCCGGTCCAAGGGCTAAAAGTTTCAAAAAAATTCTAGAAAAATAGTCAAGGACCCCAAGAGGTGTGGGAGTATTCTGACCAAGTTTCAAATTGGGGAAAAATCCTAGTGATTATAAAATTACTCTTTTAACCTTTGTAGTAAAATTGTCGTGTGAAAACTACTTACCCGACTTCGGGGCTCCGGTTCAGTGGCCTATGAGTAATCTTAAAAATTAGGAAATTTCTCAATGAGATTGTAATGGGTAACCTAAAGTTAGACCAATCTACAAGTGGGGAAAAATCCTAGTGTGTAGATAATTGATTGTTCTCCCCCTAGGGTTAATCATAAAACGTTAAGTCAACCTTGGTCGGTTCAAGGGGTTCACAACCCAGTCACATGCCAGGAAAATTACACAGAGTCCATGAAGTCAAGTAATATGCTTGAGTTCAATTTTGGACCCGTTAGATGTCATTAAGGCCTTAAACCAAATGATCTAAATACCCTTATGCAAAATGGCCCGTATTCGCGTGGATGTTATTAACGGGCCAATGTGATATTGAAACCTTTTGAGAGGTTAAAGACTTACTCGAGAGCAGAGAGGACCATATTCAATATTGGATAATTACCTTAATGCCCTCGGGTGCATTATAATGAGTTTTTTTAAAGAGATTTAATAAGTCAACCTAAGGAGGGTTAGGGCACAAGAGCTCAAGTAATTATAATATCATTATTGATTTTGATTATTGATATTATGATCTGCTTGGACCTTTGTGGTTCTAATTGTTTATGTTCTTTGTTTTGATTTTTTATATTGATGTTGTGATAGTAACTTATTACTAGTTGAAGATTATTGAAAGAATAATTGTTTAGGTGGATAGCTTTGGATTGGGCGATAACACCTAATCAAGATAAAGACTAAAATACCTCAGAGAGGTCTGGGACTAGTGCATACAGTGAACAAAGCCTTTGACCTGACGATAAGCCTTGGTTTATAAACCGATGACAATTTAGAGTTTTAAACCGTAGTCTAGAAGGGACTAATAGGGTTTGGGATAGTCATTTGTAATCCTGGCTTATAGATGAGCAAGATAGGGTTTAGAATGGTTTCCTGAGTTTTAGCTCTATTGAGGAGCCGTTGATTTGACTGTGTAGTTGCACCTCCCCATTGAAGGGAGCTCTGCGTGAGCCGAGCTCACCACATCTATTGAGGATCTTTTAGTGTACACGCAATTGGATTAGCTGACATCCTACTTGGTTGGCTTTTCCCGCCACTTCTGTTCAGGTGCAGTTGTGGGTCATGCTCTTCCACTCTGGTCAGGTCCTTCTTAGGCTAGGAGGGGTAATGGTACTTCCTGGTGGATTCCAGGTGTTTCATTATCATTTGTCACTTAGGTTGACATCTGATGAGTCTGTCCGTCATTAGGATTAGATAGGGATATTAATTATTGAATAATGGTTCGAGAGGTAATTAATAACATTGATTGATATTGCTTGTTTAATTAGAACAAATGGAATGATTAAAGGACTTCATAAAATGTAGGTTGCTTGAAACTATTTAAGCATTACATGTGTGATACTATGCTTCTTAGTATAGTGTAGTATTAGGCAAAACTATGTCTAGAACCGATCTTATTGGAAACATTAGAGATGTTGTCTGATAAGTATGTAGGCAACTAATAGAGGGTGATGTTGGCCCGATCCGAATAAAAATAATAATAATAAATTTATCGTGATTTATCGCGTGTCCTTTATTTAAAAAGGGTTTTAAAAATTCGGGTCATGACAGCATAAGCGGCTTATGTACTAATTTTGTCCTTTTAAAGGATGAAATCAAATTTTTTTTAAAGACTATTTTGAAACTAACTTTAACCCTTGTCCTTGTTCATTCATTCAACACGTACACATGTTCATTCATTCCACACATTCTATGCATAACAAACATAACATTAAAGTTATTTACATCAATTAATAAAAACAAACATAAAATAGAAATGTTTATTAAATATGTTGCATCACATGTTAATAAAATGTTTAGTTTAAAAGAAATATATAGCAAAGCTAATACACTCAATGTCATGATCTCCTACATCCTTGACCTCGGCCTCGACCTCAACGGTGCTGTATGAGCTCCTCCTCATGATCTGCCTACTCCGGCTCCAGATGTGGCTCTGGCTCTAGATGTGCTTTGGCTCCAACTCAGCATAAGTAATAGATGGCTCAACACAAGCTAGCCAATGTCATCTATAACATAAAATCAGATTTGATTGAGCTACATGTGCAGTGACTAGAAATAATGAACGGGGAGGAGAGCTATGCACTACTAATGAAGATAGAATATCATGAAATGAATCGTGCCTCGGCTATGTTTGAGCGGCCTCATCAACAGGATAATGTGTATGAATATTCGTAATCACCGACTAAGTAGTGGCAAGCTACAAAGGATATCATCATGATTCTTAAGCATTCGCTAACATGATGCTAACAAGTCCTCACCCGATGTATAGGTGTTAATTGTGTTAGTCAAATGCTCATGCGTACATCACACTATACTTACCAAAGCTACCTCAGACACACCCCTAAGTTGATATGACATCTCCTCTACATCATCATGCGGTAAAATATATCACTATGTAATTGGTAAATACCACTGCATATATGCACTACGTACATCTCGTAATGTTGTAGCCATCTCCCCATGGCTAATAGTGGCTCTCCTATCTCCCATCGAGCGATATATGATACATGATGTGTAGCCCAATCCGTAATATGGTGACCCTGTTGAATTATGTGATGAACAAACTCGATGGTAGAAGGTGGGACCACTTGCTCCAGGTTAAACTGGAGCATTACACGATCTGGCTCATACATCTCCACATCATCTCTATTCATATCATTTGTAGCAATTGCATTGTCTACCACATCATCCCCCTCGCCGTCAACCATCTGTTAAGCGCTTTCTTCACCTCTGACCCCTTCGTCGTTCATGTCAGAATCTTCTCCACTTGCTTCACTAATATTATCTTCACCTTCATTAGCCTCATTTCCATCAATATTTTCATTGTGGACATAAGCGCCCCTACATATGAACATCGCATATGTATTAAATTTCATATGCCTAAAAATGTTATATTTCATTTATGAGTATATATTTTACCTTTGATTAGATGGTCCAGCATCGATATGACCAACACCTGTGTAGGGGTAATGAATGCCCATCGAACTTTGAGTTCCCTACCATGCACCGCCTTGAGAAAGCTAAATGACTTGTGTGCATGCGTTGTGTACCTTCCATATTACACACAAAATTCAAAATTCAACGTCCTATATTTCATTGATAATTATAAGATTCAAAAAGGATTCACAACTTAATAAACCTTACCTCCAATTAGGTCCACTTCCTTCCTTCGTAAATAGGGGCAGATGACCTATGACATTCATTTGAAGCTATCGTCATAGATAAATTTCCTTCTTCTTCATCGTCCACTGGCAGTTGCATATACCTTTCATTGTTTACATTTCTTTCAGAGCTCTTGTGTGAGCTCTTGTGAGAGCTCCTATGTGAACTACTCCGCCTTTCACTAGGCACGTGAGCCTCTTTTACGAGAAATAAGTCGAAACAAATTATGTGACGGGAGAGGTCAATCATAAAACTCATAGATGCATCATTATTTATACATATTTGTCTCGAATTTGATCCATATGTTGGAATAACACATTTTATAGTGATTTTGCATCTTCTTCGATCCTACCCAACCTTGCTAGCTACTTGTATCTCAAATTCATCATATGTAGATGGTTTCTTAATTAATAATCCTTATGTGCGTCCGTCATTGTTAAGTAATAATTTAACCATTTCTTTTGCCATCTTTATTCAATTAATTCATAAACAATAGATTAAATTAATATTAGATTAAGCAATTATTTAAAAAATAAGAGGCTAAAATTAGATGAAGCAAATAATATTAGATTAAGCAATTGTCTCAAAACTAAGAGGCTAAAATTAGATTAAGCAATTAATGTTAGATTAAGCAATTGCCTCATATATCAACGAGCAATAATCATACACTTCTTCACATATTTCTTCTCTTATCCAAAGAAGACAACAAATATTCTCATACACTTCTTCAAATATTACATCTACGCTATTGATAAAAATATTAAACTATTACTAATAATATCTCTATATAATATCAAAACTAAATTTGAGTTTTTTTTTCTCGCAATACAATGTTGAAAGCAACTTGTACCCACTAGTAAAGAAATCCATAGAGTCAAAATAGGCAAACAATTATAGAGAAACAATTGTATAAATGTAAATACCACTTAGCCCAATAGTTAAAAAAATTCACAAAAAATAAGCCATGCAAGGAACTAACAAATTGACATGAAAAAATTTCCACGCATAGTAAAAACAGCAACTGTGAATATAGGGGGGCCGGAAATTAGATGTATGACAATAAATCCCCTATCTATTCAATTGATATTTTCGCATTTTACAACATAAACTAGAAAGAGGAAGAACCATTTCCCGAAATCAATCAACGACCAAAATTAAAATTAGGGAAAGGACACTGGCAGATTTAGGGGAATCAAACCTAAAACACGATGGAGGATGGGATATGGGAAGGCAAATGACACTGGAGGACGGGATTTGGGTGGTGGTGCTCAAACACGAAGCAAGGCGGTGGGGCGGATTGAGCACAACAGAAAGAAAACAAGCACAACACGATCTGAAGTGGAGAAGCGGGTTAAGACGATGATGATTTTGTCCTTTTAAAGGTCAAAATCGCCTTTGGCTCTCAAAATCTAACGACTGAAGTGCCCAAGTGCGCCGATTTTATCATTTAGAAGGACGAAATCGGGTTAAGTGTTATAAACTATTAAACCGATTTTGTCATTTAGAAGGATGAAATCAACTTAAATCTGATTTCATCCTTTAACAAAAAGATGAAATCATATAATTTTTTTTAAAAAAGGCCACGTAGACGCCAGTTGCTTGGCTGGCGCCTGCGTGGTAAAAAGCAACACCACTTTGGGAGGTCCGAATTGGTAAATATTTTTTTAAAATTATTATTTAAATAATTTCCCAAAAATAAGCCTTTAAAGTACTTAAAGTAGGTGGGGGAAATTTTGTTCATAAACAAAAGTCTTTTTTTATTTTTTCTTTTAATAAAGCATAACTCCTGAATAAGAAAACCTAAATAGGCCTTTTTATGATTAATTTTGAAAACAATAATGCTTTTAAATTAGTTTTATTTTTTTGTAAAATAACTTAAAATATATAGTAATGAATGATTGAGAGATGTGGGTAGGTATGTGTTTTTCTACTATAAAAAATTAAAAGGCCTCGTAGTTTCACAAGAAATTATAGTTTAATTAACTTGTAAAGGGAATAGTTTTTAATGCTCCCCTCTGGCAATGAGCCAAGTGTAAGTTATGCATGGGAATTGTTAATATTTAAGATCAATAGAGTACACGTTAGTGCATGTTAGCATCATATCTACGCTAACATATGCTAGTGTATGTGTTGTTGATATTGTTGATGAACAATTCTCATGCATAGTTTACACTTGGCTCATTGTTAGTGAAGAACATGAAAAACTCTTAAGGCCTTTTTCCTTTCTCATCAAACTCGTAACCTAAGTGGGAAAGTGGCTTTTAAATATCTTAAATGAGCTTTAAATTAGTAGTGGGTTTGAATGGTCCATCTCAATAGGCTTGTTTACATTAAATGAAATGTAATGTCACTATTCCTTGAATTCTCAAACGACATGTTTGAGGTATGATGTAGCATACGAACCATATCACACCATTATTTCGGGACATAACATTCCACCATATATTTCTTGCACATCATCTTGTCCTTGAGGTAGCCCAAAATCTCCTAGCATTGGGTATACCATTACTCTATTGCAAACAGTCAATCCGCAACTGTGGATGAGATGATCGTGAGGATGCAAGGTAGTGCGGCTAGTACTCAAAACAACATGTGAAGAAGCTAGCAGAAATATGCTAAGTGGAACCTTGTGATACGAAAAAACACAGCAGATACAAAATATGAGGGCAGGGCTTCTTGGCTATTGGTAAGTATGACTATAGATAATGGTGTTAACATAGTAATGGAACAGGCTTCTTGGACTATCTATGAAGGTCCCCAACAAGCAACGTGTCACTAGAGGAACAACATGGTGGCCTAAGACAAACCACAAAAGTCATCGGTAATATTAGAATCAAGGGCTAATGATCCTGGAGCGACTATTGTTTACAAAAGTTTCTGAATGAAAAGGTCAAGTATTGGAGTATTGACTTGCTCAAGATGGACTTTGTGAAATGTTGGAGTATTGACTTGCTCAACATAGACTTTGTCAAGTGTTGGAGTATTGACTTGTGCAACATGGACAAAGTTTAATGAAATAAGTAAAATAGAAGTGAATTAAAAAAAAGAGAGGTTAAGTTTCATCCCACACATAGGGGTAGGTTGAGCTTTAAAAAAAAAGGTAAAGGCTAAGTGAAGCCTCTAAAGCCCTCACGTTGAACTTAGTCATCACAAAAAAAATCAAATTGGTTGAGTGGAAGCTCTTTCTCCACGTTAAATTTATCCACCTCATATTAGTGGCTAAGTGAAGGCTCGTGTGCCCCACATTAAGTTTAATCTTCAAAAATTAAAATGAATTAAATAAAAAATAGAGTAGACTTGGTCAATGACCTCAATCCTAATGAGCATCCAAATAAATTTCTACTTCATTTTTTAAAAAATAGAAGGAAAGTTAGAAGACTAAGTCTAAGGCCCAAATACCCAATTTAAATGAAAATGAAATGATGATGAACATAAAAAAAGGGGGGGAAAGAAAAACGATGCGTAGAGAGAGTGAGGGGGTGGGGAAGATCAAGTCAGTGACTTTTTATTAGCGGTTTCCCCACTACTTTCGAAACTACCTATCTTAACTTCACCACACTCCCCCACTATCATAAACAACTATCCACTCCTCCAAAATACCTACCCAACACTTGAACCCCACTACTCGAACCTCAAAATAACCCATGCTACTATAAATATTCATACATCTATGTATTGGGGGTTGGCTTGAAAATCATAGAAAACCTTATCGAGAATTAACACCCATGAAAGCGTTCATAAAAATCTCAAAGGCTATCTTCCACCAAAAAACATCTAGAAGTTTCAAAAACTTCAAAAGTTGAAGAAGTGGCCGACCTATCGGTCTAGTTACTGATGGTCACCGTCGAGGTAGCAAACCTGTTGGTAAGGTTATCAACAATGAAATATGTTTTGGTTTTTTCAATAAGCGCTATAACAATATTAAAGCTATGATTATTATGTATGTAAATGTATGATTTGAGACATTGATGATGTGATTAAATTGTTAAATATGCACTAGTAAATAAGGGTCAATGGACCCTAAGGGATGTGCAAGAGACCACTTGATGTGATTAATAGGTACCACAAAACAATGCATTAGGCACCTAAGGTCAAGAGTTCCTTACTACCTTGGCTCCTTACGTGAGTCATTAGGCATGTAGACCAAAAAAGTTTGGTACAAAATAGGACCAAGGTTTTGAATTGTAAAATGATAAATTTGAAAAACATTTGACATTCTACCAAGTCAACCATATCAAACGTATCATATATTATTTCATTTCTAATCACATTCTCATTACTTTACTCACCCATAAATAATTATCTTACATGAAACTATCTCAACATAGTATCCATAGCATGAATAATCAAACTAAATCATAAACATATCTATCCTACATGAAGAGTATCTCTAGCACACCATACATATTCATGCATGTTCATTCTCCTTTATATACATTCATCCTACATAACAAATGTCTCCAATACACTATACATATCCATAAACAACCATCTTGTATGAAAAATGTCTCAAACCGACTATACATATCATGCATATCCATAAACAACCATCCCACATGAAAAGTATCTCAAACACATTAACATATCATGCATATCCATAAATAAACATCCTGCATGAAAAGTGTCTCAAACAAACTAACATATCATGCATATCCATAAATAAACATTCTGCATGAAAAGTGTCTCAAACAAACTAATATATCATGCATATCCATAAACAAACATCCTGCATGAAAATTGTCTCTAACACACTATCACAACCATGCATATCCATAAAACAACTTAATTGGCCGAAGCTTAAACAGTCCATGCTCACTCTAGACAATCCCTGATTGGATAGTCTGAAGGAATTACTCATTTTTGGTAAATTCCCTAACGGGGAAGATACCCCCTTGTAAGCTGATGCACTCGGCTACACAAGCCTGGATTCTCAGGTTCAGATGGTCTCAATAGTTTTTGTCTTCTTATAACATTGCCGGTCTTCTCAACCCAGAGAGGAAAACTCATCCTCGTGGGATGTAAAACTCCGTCCTTTTGGACATAAAATAGAATCGATAAGCCTCGAGCCTCCAATCGATTAACTCGACAAGCAATATCACACAATTGCATCCAATTGATCAACCATGACTAATCTCGATAAATCTCATTCGTAAATCTATCTCATGATGTATGCAACATGGTACATACGTAAGCAATAACTACATGAGTCCTAATTCATGAAACGTGCTCCCATCAGCCATACATGCATCATTTCTAATCATAAGTGTCAAACAATCACTATAATTACCCCCACATGTGTGTGTACATGGTAGTAGTATTTAATCATAACTATAGGAATATGCATTATGAACAACCCATTGACATATTACACACATGCTATCATAATTTAAATATGGTTCCTCCTTACTGAAATCATGAGTGATAACTATCGAAATCACAAATCCAAGTCCAATACCACTTCATGCTAGACTTAGGTAAGCATACTCATTACCCTGCTTAAGCTAGACATGGAACTATCATTCTCCCATAAGTTAACATAATATATGAAAGCATACAAATCCATTCTCATGTTGTAAACTTGCTGGAAATCCTAAGTAAAACATGAAGAATCACTCAACATGAATAAATCATAACATGCTAAACCGAATAACATGTAATCCACTTCACACTTGAACATCATCATAGCTCTCAACATAATATTTATATCCTTAGTAGCATTTCCAAGTATAAATCACTCATGATAATCATAATAAATGGTACTTAAGAAGAAAATCATGGAAATGGGCAAAATAACCAAAATGACCAAAACTACAGTGTTGGCATTTGAACAAAAACTACAGTGTTGGCATTTGAACACCTTGCAGGGTCGTTCAAACGCCAGAATTGAAGTTCTGGTTCGTCTTCTTCCTTTCGAACCCAAAACCGGAATTACACATATCAGTCTAAAAAAACTATTCAGACTTCAGAAGATATGCTACGAGCATGTGCTTTAAATTGGAGGGGTAATTGGGATGAGCACTTGTCATTGATTGAATTTGCCTATAATAATAGTTATCATACTAGTGTAGGCATGACACCCTATGAAGCCCTATATGGTTAACCCTGTCGATCACTGACTTGTTGGAGTGAAGTGGGGGAAAGAAAGTTAGTAAAGTCAGAATTCTTACAACAGTGTGTCGAGAAGATAAATCTTATCAAGAATCGATTAATGATAGCTCAAAGTCGCCAAAAGAAATATGCTGATCAAAGAATGAAATATCTCGAATTCTATGTAGGTGATCATGTATTATTAAAAGTATCACCAACTTAGGCCATTATGAGATTCGGTGTCAAAGGAAAGCTAAGTCCTCGTTTGGTAGGGCCATTTGAAATTTTAGACAAGGTGGGGCCAATGGCTTATAGATTGGCTTTGCCCCCTCAGCTTGACAATGTTCATAATGTATTTCATGTATCTACACTCCGAAACTATGTGCGAGACCCCTCTCATGTTTTGGATCATACAACTGTCACCCTACAACCTGATTTATCCTTTGAAGAGAAACCAATCAAAATTTTGGATCCCAATGAACATATCCTTCGAACAAAAAGGATTTCGTTGGTAAAAGTGTTATGGGAGCACCATTCTTCGGAGGAAGCAATGTGGGAGTTAAAAAGTGAAATATTGAAGAAATATCCAGAACTTTTTGAAGCTGGACGAGTTCAATTTCGAGGACAAAATTTCCTTAACAGGGGTAGATTGTAACAACCCTTATGTTTCGGTACGTTTTTAAAAGGGAAAATTATTAAAATAATAATAAAAAAAAATATTTACCACAATATACCACTTTGGGAAATATTTCCCAAAGTGGTGTTCATTTTTGCCACGCTGGCGCCAGCATGGCTTTTTTATTTTATTTTTTAAGTTGATTTCGTCGTTTAGAACGATGAAATTGGCTTGAATACGATTTCGTCGTTCTAAACGACGAAACCTTTTATTACTTGACCAGGTTTCATCGTTCAGAACGACGAAATCAACTTAAGCTGATTTCGTCGTTCTGAACGATGAAACTACCACACTTGGCTAATTTCGGGTTCTGGCGTGGGAATAACACTGATTTCGTCGTTCTCAACGACGAAATCAACTTAAGTTGATTTCGTCATTCAGAACGACGAAATCATCGTCGTTATATCCGCGACTCCGCTCCGCCTCCCATCGTGTTCCAGTTGGTTTTTGCTCCGCCGCTTCTGCCGACGTGCGGACGCTGCCATTCTCGCCGCCGCCGTCCAGCCCGCCGCCGCTGACCTCAGCCTGCCGTCGCCGACTTCAGTCCGCCGCCGCCAACCTCAGTCCACCGCCGCCTTGGTCTAGCCCGCCGCTGCCCACGTCGAGCCGCTCCCGTTTCATTTTTTTGGTGAAGTGCATTGATAGCACTTGCCCTTGGAGAGTGCATGGCTCAATCAAAAGGGGTGGTGGGTTCTTTAAATTGAAGACGTACAAAGGTGACCACACATGTCGGAATGCCCAGCTTAGCACAGATCATAGGCAGTGCAGTGCCTCCTTTATTTCGAAGGTCATAATGCCCGCTATCCAAGCCGAATTAACTCTCACACCAGGGGATATTATTCAAAGAATGAAGGAGAAGTATCATGTTAACATATCTTATAAGAAAGCATGGGCAGCAAGGAATATGGCGATCAAGGCATGACGAACATCGTCATTATTTCAGATCGACATAAGGGGCTTCAGAAGGCAGTGCCTGAGGTTCTTCTAGAGCCGGATTACCACCATCGTTATTGCATCTGTCACATAAAAGCAAATTTTAAGGAGTTCAAAAATGATACACTGACAGACTTGATTGGGGTAGCAGCTTGTGCACTCACAGTAGGAAAGTTTGATGCTAAAATGGACTTGATTGGTCAAGAGAGTCCTAGGGCAAAACATCTCCTCTTAGGAGAAGAATTGCATCCTACACAGTGGTCCCTTGCACACGGTGGTTTTATGACATTTGTCATGACGACTACAAATATGGCTGAAAGTTTAAATAGCGTCTTGAAGGGGGCACGAGGGTTACCCATGCAGGCTTTAGTGTTAGCTATCTTTTATTGGCTCATAAAATTTTTTGTTAAACGATCTTCTACCGCCTCTGCCATAGTCACCCCATATACTCCTAGAGTGGAAGCCATATTGAGAGAGCAAACAAGAAAAATTGGGGAGTATATAGTTAATAGGATCAACAAGAGTCAATACGAAGTGACATCAATTCGTGCCCGCAAGGTTATGGTAAATGCTGCGATGCATACTTGTACATGCAACATCCCTCAGGTTTATGGTTATCCTTGCTCGCACCTTATCGCCGTGTGGGCAAAGCGGCGGGAGCCAATCAATGCATCACTGTTTTACACATCTTCTACTTATAGAAATGTGTACTCTGCAGAATTTTATTCTCCTCGTGGTCGGGAGTATTGGGAGAGGGATATACCGTTTGTGTTATACCCACCGATAGCAACAAGGCAACCCGGTCGCCCATGGTCTGTTCGCATTAGGAATACCATGGACCGCAGAACAATGGAAAGAGATGGTAGAGGAGGATATAAATGCGGGAGGTGTAAACAAAGTGGGCATAATAGTAAATCATGTAGAAACCCTCTTGTTGATTGGTAAACATATAATCAACCTCTGTATTTATTATATTTTTTTAGTTACGTACGCATGTATTCCTTACGATTAATGATATGATCTTCATCTTCCACAGATCATATGGATCATGCAGAGCCTGTTACGGGCCAGGCCCGAGTGACGCTTCTTTACTCGTAGAGCAGGAGTCACATAGGTCTGCTGCTATTTGGAGAGGAGAGGTATGATAACTTTTTTAAAATTTGTTTCATTGTTTTTTGGTTGATATAATACGACATGTTATAATTTTAAAATTTATTATAGGACCCCGGGTGCCTTGAGTGCACCGAACATTTTAAATACCTCCGTCATTGACCTATAGATGAGCGTATATTACCTTATATCGAGCGAGCGGGATTCGGCCATTTCATTCATCTACAGTATATTCGTCTCGATCGGCCTCTATTGACAGCTCTTGTTGAGAGATGGAGGAGGGAGACAAAGACGTTTCATTTGTCATATGGAGAGATGTCCATCACGCTCATGGATGTGGCAGTTCTATTAGGACTCCGTATTGATGGACGTCCGGTGACAGGCACGATAGGAGGAGCTCATATGGATATATTAGTTAGACTTCTTGGTAGAGCTCCTCCTCCTACAGTGATGCGTGGTAGCCGAGTGAGCCTACGATGGCTCTTACAGGAGTTTCGTGAGCTCCCAGCCGATGCTACAGAGATAGTTATCGAGCAGCATGCACGAGCCTATATATTGCATTTACTTGGAGCCACCATATTTGCGGATACCACGAGCAGCCATGTGCATGTTTCGTATCTCTCTCTCCTTCACGACTTTGACATGGCTGGCACTTATTCATGGGGCAGTGCTACTCTCGCATTCTTATACCGAGAGTTAGGAAAGGCATGCCGGGCCATGACCTCGGGGATTGCGGGCTGTCTGACTCTTCTTCAGGTAAATAATTGTGTAACTTTACTTGGAGTTTTAGTCACGTATAATTTTTTAATTCTAATATTTGTTATCGCTATTTTATGACATAGTTATGGTCGTGGGAGCACTTACACGTCGGCCGACCAACTGCTGAGATGGGTCGCTTGGTCGAGGGTGCTCCATTAGGGGCGAGGTAGGTTGTATTTATGTTTACCACATTACTTTTTAAGCAACGTTTTATGAACATATGCTGAACTCATTTCTTAAATTTAACTCCTTAAGGTGGAATGTTCGGAAGAAGAGAACCGAAAATCCACAAGGAGTCCTCCGTTTGTATAGAGGGGAGTTAGACCACTAGCGGCCATACCAGGTAATTTTATTACAGTGTTGAACTTTTTTATATAATGATTTTAAAAAATTTTGTCGTTATTTAAACTAACTTATCTTTATATATTATATAGATTATTTAGCAGCCGTACTCGGAGGACTTGTTCGCTGTGATACCTCCACTCTGCACTGACGGTCGAGAGGTGTGGCTTTCTCGAACCCCTCTCATATGTTATGAGATTATAGAGGTGTATGTGCCAGATCGTGTAATGCTCCAGTTTAACCTGGAGCAAGGGGTCCCACCTTCTACTGTCGAGTTTGTCCATCGCATCACTCGACAGGGCCGCCATATTACCGACTGGGCTATATATCATGCGTCGTATATTGCTCGATGGGAGGATAGGAGAGCCACTATTATTAGAGGGGAGCTGGCTACGACATTGTGAGATGTTCGTAGTACTTATATGCACTGGTATTTACCGATTACACGGCGATATATTTTACCGCGCGATGATGTAGAGGAGATGACATATCAGCCTAGGGGAGCATCTGAGGCAACTCTAGTAAGTACAACTTTGTTAATTAAGGCATATATTATTTTCTTATTTCGTTTTAATTATTTATCTAATATTTAATTTATATTTTTATAGCTTCGTCAGCTTCAACATACTAATGCGTATTTGAGTGATGCACTTGTCACTTGTATTTCGCGTGAGGACTTAGCAGCAGCATGTGAGTCGGTGATTAGATCGTCTAATGATGTCCTTCGTAGCTTGCCACTACTTCATTCGGTGATCACGGATGTTCATCGAGATTATCCTGTCGACGAGGCCGCTCAGACGCAGCCGATGCACTCTTCATGCCCTGATATTCCATTATCATCAGTAGCATATAGCTCTCCTCCAGGTTCATCATTTCCAGACACTACACATGTCACTCAGCCAGATCGGATTTTATGTTATAGACGACCGGCCAGCTCGTATTGTACCATCTATTACTTATGCTGAGCCGGAGCCCGAGCAGGAGCCTGACATAGAGTCGCAGCCAGAGCCCTAGCCCCAGTCGGAGCCCGAGCCCGAGCCCCAGTTGGAGCTAGAGTTAGAGCTACAGCCAGAGGTAGATCATGAGGAGCTCGTACACCCCCGTCGAGGACGAGGGCGAGGACGAGGACGTAGGAGATTATGATATTACTTGTGATGTATTATATTTGTTACTCGTATATAATGTACTTTACTTATATTTGTTATGGTGATATTCGTGATAGTGATATTTGTTATGGTGATATTTGTTATGGGTGGAATGAATGAAGTCGTGCATATACATCTGTGTTTTGTGTTTTGTGTTTTGTGTTCTGTGTTTTGAATGAATGAACAGGGACATGTGATAAAATTAGTTTTAAATAGTAATTTTAAAAAAAATTAATTTGATTTCGTCGTTTAGAACAACGAAATCAGTGTCCTTCCCATGATCGAGCCCGAAATAAGACAAGTGTGGTAGTTTCGTCATTTAGAACGACGAAATTAGCTTAAGTTGATTTCGTCGTTCTGAACGACGAAACCGGGTCAAGTAATAAAAGGTTTCATCGTTTAGAACGACGAAATCGTATTCAAACTAATTTTGTCGTTCTAAACGATGAAATCAACTGAAAAAATATAAAAAAAAACCACGCTGGCGCCAGCTACTGGCGTGGCAAAAACAAACACTATTTTTGGAAAATATTTATCAAAGTGATATATTTTAGTAAATATTTTTTTTTAATTATTATTTTAATAATTTTCTCCGTTCTCTAAATATTTATAGCCGAACACGGTTTCGGTAATTATCTTTTTATTAACAGTATTTATATAATTTTCCCGTTGAGTAAGCGCCCTTAGATTTACAATATTTCACGGCAAACTGTTGTGGGGAGTGAAAGCCGACCGGAGGAGATCTTCGACGGAAGCTTGCGTCTTTCCCGGAGAAGTGAGCTCGGGCTCCATCTTCTTCCTCTTCTCCAGTTCCAGGTACCTCTGATCTTTCTCCTCTCCTCTCTTCTCTCTCCCTCCGCCACCCCCCGCTCGGCCGTCCTCGCCCTTCTGCCCTCCGTCGTCCTCCGCTCGGCCCTCCTCGCTCCTCTGCCCCCTGCCCTCCTCCATCCCTCCCCCTTCTCTCTTCTATCTCCGTTTGAACCCTCGTCTTCCGCTCATGGGCGTCTCTTCTCTGGTCTCTTCTGTGGATCGTGGGAGCCTGTTTGGTGGCCTCTGTCACCACCTCCTCTCTTCTGCTCCCTTCTCCTCTCTGTTTACCCCCCTCTCATCTTATCTATGTTTTTTGTTTTTTTTTGTTTTCTGATTGTATGCTCTTCTGTTCAGTGAATGTTCATGCCATTTTTGCCTTTATAGTGTAATAACTATTGAGGTGCGACTTCTATCTATGGGTATATAGGTTCTGCTTGTCGTTTAAGATATGGGTGTACCAATGCAAATTGGATTTTATCAATCTTTGTAGTTTTGCGTGTCCTACCTATTTTTATTTATTATTTATTTTGGGAAGGAATAATTCTTTGATAGTGAAAGAATGACCTCTGACCACTTGACCTGTCTGGTGTTTGGACAGATATTCTCCTACTGATCAAGGCTAATCCCACTTTGCTTCTGTTTCAAATCTCTTACAATTTGTTTGTTCTTTTCTTTTTCATTGGAGAATTGTGTCTAAACTCATGCTCTCCCTCTGATTGAGGCTAAACC
The DNA here is from genome assembly GCA_035235625.1 of Saururus chinensis. Taxonomy (NCBI): domain Eukaryota; kingdom Viridiplantae; phylum Streptophyta; class Magnoliopsida; order Piperales; family Saururaceae; genus Saururus; species Saururus chinensis. Next base: position 44,333,172 of record CP141142.1, on the reverse strand, counting down.
CACTTTGCTAATGCTTGAAATTCACATATAAACTTTTCTCTTACTGGTTGTGATAAGTTATTGATTTCCATTGTTCAGTTTAGGCTAAAATGTTTTGTCTAAAATTTATATCAAATTTCAGATGCAGAGCTTAAGAGCAAAATAATAGTTAATGCCATTAGAACACTATTTACTTATCAGCTGTCAAGCAAGAACAGTTACTGATATACACATGAATTTTAGGCATGCCCTTGTTAACATAGTTGACATTCTTTTGGTATGCAGTCCACCCAATAAAATAGGAGATTTTAAACATGAGCATAAGTTTTAGAGATGTTGGTTGATGTAATTGCGAGAAAGTATTTGTACTTATATCTAATAATATTTTTACTCAATCAAGTTCAGTATTACTTTTAACTCATATTGCCATACAATAACTCGCATCTAACTCTGTTTTGGAAGGATAAACAATGACTTCTTTATTACTGTTTTTTCCCAATTAACATAAATAAATAGATGTTCCTGGTTATTGTTTGTGTTGCATGCTAGTTGAGCATTGTGAACTTTGAAAATAAATTTTAAAATTGACCTGTAGACAAGGAGGAATGATCTGTCCGTGAGTTAATGCATGCCAATTTTCTCAGACAAATTTTAAGAAGATATATGGCTTGGACTTCTGGTCTGATTCTGGCTTGTCTAGTGACTAGGTCTTGAACAGTACTTCTGTGGTAAATTGTTTATGTAATATTGTGAACATGCATATGATACTCTGCATTTTGTGGAGAAAAGTTTATCTTTATCTTTTCTTTGGCCTATTTTAGGTGTGATAATTTGGAAAGTAGTGTTTGGTCAAATTGAAGTCAAAATTTCTCCCTTTTCAAAAGGAATTGTTGTTTGTCCGGTCATTATGGTATATGTAATATTCTAATATATGATTTCAATTTTGTTATGAATGCTAACATCTTTTAAACAGATATTTTAATAATCAAACTAAGGTCTAATTTAATGCTTATCTTGGTTGGAATGGATACATATAAACATGGATTGAGTTTAGAATGCATCATGTATGCATGTCTATTCTTGCATTGCTTAGTTTTAGTGAAGGTAAAACAAGTGATATAGTCCAAATATGGCTGCTGCTACTGGGACTATCCAGTTTCATGCCCATGTGATTAAATATGGATTTAATGCCTCGGCAACAGGCAATTCTCTTATCAATGCTTATTCTATGTGTGGTTCTATTGATAATGCTTTGAAGTCTTTCAAATCACTTTCTAGCCCTGATCTTGGCACATGGACATCACTGATTGGTTCTTGTGCCTATCATGGTCTAGCTAAGGAAACCATAGACTTATTTGAGAAAATGGCATGAGGGTGTGAAACCAGATGGAGATGCTTTTCTTGCAATCCTTAGTGCATGCAGCCACGCAGGTTTTGGTGGAGGGCTTCCACTATTTTGATTCAATGAGATGGGAACACTAGATCCTGCCTGATACAAAGCATTATGCATGTCTGATTGATCTTCTTGGTAGAGCAGGCCATCTGCAAGAGGCTTATAATGTTCTAACTCAGATTTCTTTCAAACCTAGTCCTACTACATTGGGAGCGTTTATGGGTGCCTTTAAAGTCCATCAAAATGTAAAATTAGCAACATGGGCAGCAGTGGCCCTCCTTAACATGGAGTCCAATCATTTTGTGAATTATAAGCTCATGTCTAATATATATTCTATAGTGGGAATCTGGGATGATGTGGCCAAAGTCAGGAAACTAATGAGGAAGAAATGAATCTACAAGATGCCAAGTTGTAGCTGGATAGAGATGTTTGGTGAAGTTCATACATTTGTTTCTGGTGATAAGTCACATGTACAAATATTAGAGATCTGTGACATTCTAGAAATATTAGTATTGACAATGAAGAATGCTGGGTATGCTGCACATGATGACAGTTCTCAAATGAGCAATAATAACAATGACAAGCTAGTTTCCTTGGGGAAAATGAATGAAGATACTCCTATGATGACATAAGCAAATTTTTTCCTTTTGTGGCAAAAAACATGAGCTGATAATGTGCGCCAGTTTCCTTCTACACCCTAGTTGGTGGCAATAGCAAAATGGCCCATATATATGAGAGGCATTCTATTTGGTGTCCTCTCTTTCACTCTTTTGCTAGAGAACAGCTTCATGATATGAATATAAATAACTGACAATAGAGCCAAAGAGGAACATTGGTGTTTCTCCTTCCTTTTTTCTTGTTACTTTGAAAATAATGCTCATGTACTACATATTCTAATGGTGTCAAAGGTTAGAATTGATTTATCAAAACTATGTTAGCACACTAGTTGTAAGTCCAAATACTTTACATGGATTGTTTCACAGGGTCGTAAAAATTTTGGAAGTGAACAGGGTAAGGCCAAAAGGGTAAGTGGATTTTGCATGAAACAACTTAATGTTTATGATGATGAGCTTATAAATTGAGTATTGCTATGACTTGGGGGTCTTTTTCATCTTTGCATGTAACCTTTATTAAAAAAATTGACTTTGTAATATAAGTTATTTTATTTTATGTGCTACTAATATGTTTGAAGTTACTAGACTCTAATTAATTATGGATTAGGCACATTTAAAAATTTTAGATGAAACATTTTTAGGGGTTAATTATTTTAAAATTCGACAGGTCAAATCTTGGGATTCTAGCAATATAGTATGTGGGCATCTAAATATTTTGAAAGCTGGCAGTTCAAATCCAGGAATTTGGGTTATATTATGGAATCCTATATTCTAAATCCAGCATTCTAGAATTCTCTTTTTAAAGTATTCCATGAGGGTATTTCTATCATTCTGTTCAGAGCCTTCCTAAATTCAATGGGTCTAAAACTGGGCTCAGGATAGTCCTTGATGTCATAAGCTCATGGTAATTTCTTGGTATTTTATGGGGACATAAACCTTGAACCGACTTTACTTCGCTCAATGATTTACCATCTAACCCTAGGGTAAAATAGTCAATTACCCACGTACGGGCATTTTTACCTACCATGTTCTTTGGTCCATATTTAGGGTACACCTGCACTTATCATTGAGATTTTTCTCAATTTTTAGGTTTCACTGTCCCCTAAATCGGGGCCTAAGTCAGGTAATTAAACTATAGTTTACGTATAAGGGTAAATTGGTTTTTTAAAGAGGGATTTTTCCTTAGGCTGCAATTTGGTCCAGCACATCATCCTCTCTAGGTCATTTTGTAATATTTTTTGCCAAATATATCCTCCTGGACCTGGTTCAATGCCCCCCTTTGTTGTTTTTTATAGCTAAACCGGACCATGGTTTGGTTCAACAATCATCTTCCTCGCAAGAGGATTTCCAGGCTGGAGCTCCGCCCAGCCTTGCATGGTCAAAACCACCATCACCAGCGGCTAGGACTTCAGCTTCCAGGTGTTAGCGGCGGAAGCCACCACGTTGCCCAACCCCACTCTCTCTATTCTCTATGCTCATCTCTCAGTTTTTCTTCGGACAGTGCTGCCGGTTCGTCGTAGAGCCTCTTGCTGCCAAGATCATGGTGAGTTTGTTCAGATTCTGGAAATTGCATTGGCACCACCTTTCACAACCCAGCATCTTATCCAGTGGTGGTGATGCTCCATCGGGAGGAAGAAACAGAGTTATGGGTGCAAACCTGCAACTTTCGGTTGGTTGTCGCTGGTGGCAGTAGCCCACATGACCAGAGAGGTTGTGACCAGCAGTCGCTTGCCCTCGTTGTTGAGGCAGATGTCTGTGACACATGGGGTAAGGGAACTTCCCCCTGCCCCCTGTGATTTCTACCCACCAGCACAGCAAAGTGGGGACTGGCCTTGAGGTCAGCGGTTTCGGCCATGGCTAGTTCCCATCTTCACCATGCTCGCATGTGCTGCCTTTCCAGTCTAATCTTATGCGGTAAAGGGGTTGAAACGCCTCCAGCGGCTCCTCCCGTCAAAAATAAATCTTATATATTTATATAGTAAATTTACATTAGGAAACATGCTTTAATTTAAACAACTTAAGGCTAGGTTTCCTACCTCTAAGAACAATTGTCTTTGTGCATGCTCTTCCCCGCCGGCCATGCTTGCCATTAAACTCTTTGGCGGCTCCTCTCCAATGGCTTCCCCCCCAAAGCTCCCTCTAAAGACACTGGAGGTGGCTTTTATAATAAGGGGAATTATAGTTCCTAATCCCCTAAGGAACTTGGCCAAAATACCCTATAATAGGCTGCCCAATAGGTTTGTTTTATCTAATTTATTTCACTTAATTTAGATGGGACTGCAATGTAAATTCAACGGTCTAATTGTACATCTAATTTGGGTAAAGAGGCCCTGCACGTCATGGTCAACTTTAAACAATTATATCTCCCTTATCCAAACCTTGATTTATTCGTTCTTTGTGGCGTTTTAAAGCTCTTTCCGTCTATTTTCCATTCACATAGATGTTATCCAAAAAATCCATCTACTTTGGAAGTTATTCTACCGAGAAGGCTGAGGCGTCAAACACATTATTTTCCACATGACCAACTTTGAAAATTTAGAATATTCTTGTACATTAACAGCCTCATGTGTGGGTAGGCCAGCTCGCACCTCCAAAGTGGAGGCCTGGTCCCCCGGCCCACAAGCCTCTGATGTGTTGGGCAAACTTGTGGGCCCTCTCAAAGATAAGCAAATATTTTAAAAAAATTGTGTTCATAAAGCCTATTGATCAAGCATTCCAATACACGTGTTAAGTAAATTATTGCGTATAAGGTAAACAATATTTTAGTTGGTTATCTACATAAATATAGTTGAAATGAGGATAATCTAAATGTAGCTGAAATGAAGATGGTAAGGTGGATGTGTGGAATAACCAAAAAATATAGGATTATAAATGAGTATATAAGTGAGAACTTTGGGGTAGCACTTTTAGGGGAGAAACTCAGAGTGTAAGTTGTGTTGGTATGTGCATGTATATCGAAGACCAATGGATGCCCCCAATAAGAAGGTTGGAAGGTTACGTAAATGATGTCAAAAGAGGGGGAGGGAGGCCTAAGAGAATTTAGATTGAATTAATAAGGAATGATATGATTATGCTATCTCTTACAAAAGAGTTGGCATAAAACAGGCTAGAATGGAGGCATAAGATCCATATTGTTGACCCTAAATTATTGGGAAAAGACGCTACTTGATTATGATCTATGTTGTTGACCCCAAATTGTTAGGAAAAGACTCTACTTGATTATGATCTATATAAACATAGATTGTCAAATGGGTAAGCCTTTAATATTTATACCCACTTACGTTATTTCAATTTTCCTTTACTTTTTGCTCCATCACATTTAGTTGTAACTCTAGGCATGGAAAAAAAATATTCTAGGTATGAAAAAAATATTCAGGCTTGGTTAAGTTTTGACTTCCTTGACTAAAATCCAGTGTCCGCTCATGGTTTACTTCTTGGCTCTTCCATCATCTGTTGGGTGGATTTGGGGCATCTGGATTTGTTGTTTTATATATGTCTGTGTAAGATGACATGATATTGGATTGGAAGTGATGGCTATAAGTATTAGATAATTTGATTTGGAAATTCATATTTATTTATTTGAAGTTTCATTTGTGCTTTTTTTCTTTCTCAGTGCTTAGAATCAATGTCTTCTGATTTTGATTTCCTCGATGACGTTTTCCTCGAGCAAGCCTCCAATGCAGGTGAGTGTATATGTATTCTTACTATTTTTTTCTTTTTTTTCCTTTTCTATTATGTGGTTGATCGTATATGTTAAAAATGACAGTTAGGGTGGCTGGCAAGTTTCGACCCAAGGTAAAGTTTGGACCCAAGAGTGGAAACAGGCCAGCTAAATTGTATACCATTCCTGCTGATGCCAATGTTTCTCAATTAGCTGCGCCTGCTTGTTTGCCTACTGATTTACCCAAGTTTTGGCCATGTTCTACTGCAACAACCGATCTTCTTTCCAAGGTTCCAGCAGCAGCAGAGCACCCTGCAAATTGCGACAACATTATTTGTTCTGGTGGCCACGAGGACTCGAGGAAAAATGTTACACAGCCCCCAGTGGAGGTAATTATTCACGAGTCAATTTGTTGGTTTAAGTAATTTATTGTAATGAAACTTTTTGGGAGCATGTTGCAGGCAGATGGGATTCCTTTCCACGTTGTAGAGAATTTACTTTCAGGACCTTCAGTTTTTGACAGCAGTGGGGACTCACAGGCTGAGAGTGGAAAAGCCAGTAGAGAGGTGAAGGCTTCTAATTCTCTGAACTCTTCAACCATTTTCAAGTTGGTTTCAGTAATTATTCAGTGTTTACTTTGTGCATGTATTGCAGGCAGAATATCTGTTTAGTAGTATGGAATCACTTGGTGATGATCCGTTCCGGCCCACTCATTCTACCAGTAATTTTTTAGTTATGCTTCAATATATGCTAGCTTTTCAGCAAGGATTGGTAAAGGCAACAACTGCTCACCGTTTTATGTGCTTACTGTAGGAGTGGACTTTGTTTCTCTGCCACCTGATTCTGATGCAGAGGCCTTAAATGAAGGATCAAGCGGTTCTACCTTTCTGTCTGATTTTTCTTTCGAGTCCCCCACTGTTGCTCCTTGCAACCCTACACCTGCAGCTGCCCCTTCTCAATACGCTGATGCTGTTTTACTTGACGGAACGGGTGATTTACAAATGGGTCATGAATGCCTAGAAAAAGAGGTACCATTGTTGTTCGTGTGTGGCCTTAGACCCTTTTTATTTTTTATTGTTTGTTTGTATCATTATATTGTCTTCTTTTCTTGTCCCAGGATGCAACAACATATTCTAGTTTGGAATTGCTAGATGGTGATGCGTATGGGCTGGACCTCACATCTGGTAAGACTAGGATATTCTGTGTTAATGTTCATTATTCCATGTTTCACATTTAATCTTAGCATTTCTCATATGGATAATGCAATTAACAGCTAATACAACCAGTGAATCTGGGCCTGGAAAAATCAGAGTTGTATCCACAAAAAAGAGCAGTGCTTCCACTCTTCCTGATGAGTCTGAACCTGTTTGTTCTTCAAAAGATCCAGAGCCCCATCCTTTAGAATCTGGACCTTTTGAAGAGGGTCTAAGTTCTTTCACACCAAACTCTTTGGCCGATTCCCCAATCTGGCAATCCTACAATCCCTCATCAATTGATTCTTCCTCCAATACTCATGAGATGCAAGAGTCAGCATTCCATGTTGGGACAACTTTTTCAGATAAGCCAGTGGTAGGAGAGCTGTGTTTATTCTGATTCTTTTTGTTCATGTGTAATTATCTTGTTTGCAATTGATTTTGGATGATGAGAATTAATCAGTCATTTTGCATGGTGGTGTGAATGGTTTTCTTTGTGCTACTAATTGAACATTTTTAAAGAATTGAGTATTGACTATAAGAAAAGAAAAAACTAACAGAAAAGGAACACAACTGCAGGATACAAATGAGGTTCCTCAAATTTTACAAGAAACTGAGGATGCAAAATCATCAAGGAAGCTGAGCAGAAGAGTTTCATTTCAGGGGATTACTAGTGAAACTTTTAATGGGGTAGCGGAAATGTCTGTTCCAATTGTGGAAGGAAAACAATTGCATGTGACAAATGTAGTTCCTGGAATTTCAGATGAAAATGAAAGTGCTAAATTGTCAAGGAAGACAAGAAAGAGGGTATCATCTCACGGGACTATTGATGAAAATGAAAATGTGGAAGATGAGCAGTGTGAAGCAATTGATGAAGATAGAGTCGATGATCCATTATACAGCATGGAAGATGATATAAGCAAGGTGAAGAGGGCTCCCAAAAGAAGCAAGACCCCTGCAGCTGAATTTGATCAGCAAGTTCGTGGACATAAAAAGGCATCTGCAGGCTCTGGCTCAGTAAACAGTGAGCAGTTGAAACGGAAATTTAGTCATTCTACTCGGCGAAGCCGAAAGCTAGGTACAGGATTCTTATGTTTTCTATTACTGATTGACTTCTAGAGAAGACTGCTTTGGCATGACTGTATTTATTCAAAATCTGCTTATTCACTATTTTCTCTAGCAAACAAGGAGCTGCTTGAAACACCCGAAGAAGATATTGATCCTAAAAAGTTAATTATCAAAGATCTTATATTGCTTGCTGAAATCAAAGAGAGAAAAATGGTAAAATTACTTTTTTATTTCTTTACTCAATAGAATGCAATGGAAAATCTTTTAGTTCTGTATAAAAACTCTTGTTAAAGTTTCTCTTTCTTTATATGTATGTTTGAACTCTCTTAACAGATTAAAGAGGCAGCTGCATTGAAGAAGTCTACCGCAAATAAAAGGTATTAGTCTTCTTTGTGTTGAACCTGCACTATTTTAAGAGCCAAGTAATATCTCATTTTCAATACACTGTTTAGATTTGTGTTTAACGATGGAATTGCAAACGATCGCTTTCAATGTTGTGAAAAAGTTCACCTCGAGTTGGGCCAAAAACTGACTTACCTTGGATTCCCAGACTTTAGTTGCAAGCATAGTTTACTATCTCGGTCTTGTCTTGGTCTTTCAAAGAGATGAAATCTTGGGGAGGTCTTGGAAAATGATTTTGTGATTAATCTCTTTTATCTTTTTTTAGTAAAATATCTAATATTAATCATAATTATAATTTCATATTTCTGTCCTCTTCCGAAACCATACATTACAGTTTAAGGAAAAAATGTAGAGGCTTTTTATGGTTCCAAGCTTTTGATATTTCCTACAGTTTTTGGCACTAAAGCAGACCTGCATTAATAGAAAAGAAAAACCCTAAGTCGAAAAAATTGACTCCAAGAAGTGAAGCAACATTATAGAATGAATGACTATCATGATCAATGCAGCAACATGGGAAGTACATGCAACCTGCTATGTACAAATAAAGAAATATAATGACTATAGCATGACCGTTATATATTAACAGTATCATCTGTAGTGTTTTTATTCACAATCTGAAAAGAAAAGCAACCTTCAACTGAAAAGGCAGCTGCTGTTTTGCAGCTGGAGCATTTTTTTTCTGATAACTTTGCAGCTGGTGCTGCTTCAAAAGATATATGCAAATCCTTTGTCAACGTCCTTTTATTTGTATGTCTAACCAATTCAATACACCATTGTTCACATGTTTATTTCATAAATTTAGGCCTATTAAGTGATTTAATGCTATACTTTATGAAATATGGAAGGCAATATAACCAAAGAAAATAGAAATGAGTTAGCAGCGGCTGTTGCAACCAAAAAGAAACTGCTTCAAAAGCAAGCAACAGCTGCAAAGCTGCTGGAAAACTGCTGAATAAGCGTTTGGATAAATTCCTGCTAGCATGTGGGTATATTAAAGGCATCATTCCTCAGCAGATTGACATTACTCTTGTTCTTCTCGTACCCACTGGTATTTTACATGGGCCATTTAGTCGATCAGCTTATGGTCTTGATGTTGTCTGTCTAAAGTGTAAAGTGAAACTGATGTGCCTGTTTGGATGAATATGATCTCTCTCTTGCTCTTATTTGGAGGATATTGGTTCTACAAAGTTATAAGTTTAGGCATTCACTTAAGCTATCTGTTACGTTCTTTTTTTTTTCATAAATTCTTCTTGCAGATCCGATAATGCCCTTAATGGGAACTCTCTGTTTGGTAAAGATGACGATTTTGTTCAGAATGAACCTCTGAATTCTGATGATGACCGACCTCGACCTAAACTTAATTATCATTCTTTCATGGTAACACCTCGAGAGAGGTGGTCAGTATCGGATACACAACTATTCTACGAGGTAATTTTCTGATAGAACTGGTGTTTTGTATACTATTTTTCATTGTGTAGGAAGTGTTGTTGATCAATCTTTATGTTTTCATTCAGGCTATTCGACATTTTGGAACAGATTTTGCTATGGTACAACAGATGTTTCCTGGCCGGACACGTCACCAAGTGAAACTCAAGTACAAGGCAGAGGAAAGAAAGCATCCTATTCAGATTGCTGATGCTTTGATGCAGCGCTCCAAAGGTAACTTGCTTGTTTTCCTTTTAAATTTGAGCTTTATTTTGTTTTTCTACCTTTTGAGAGCAGAAAGATTATTTTGTGTAGTCTTTGGAAGTAATATCTTATTTAGTGGTTGATTTAAATTTTTTTAATTGTTTCTGTTTATTTGATTATACAAAAGAGATAAGAAAAATTTTGCCCTGTTGGCAAACATGGGAGTCAATAGAAAGAGTTTCATGCTTCCCTTGTTTGAGTAGGTTTCAAATAGGAGTCTTTTACCGTTTGCTAATTCTCAAGGAGCAAAAGGAAAAGCATGCTAAATATGTTTATTGTAGAGCCTTCAGGAAAAACCGTATGTGTGAGCAAGATTGACAACGTAACATAGTTTTGTGTTACTCCCTCCATCCCATATTAATGGTTTCATTTGGAAAAATAGTGATTTTTGAATGGTGGGACTCACAACTAAGAGAATGGAAAATAGCTTTTGCAACTCTTTTTTAAGTACCCATCCACTTAAATTGATCCAAATGGAGCTATCAATATGGGGTAATTTTTTCCCCAAATGAAGCTATTAATACGGGACAGAGGGGGTATTTAGGGATAATTCCCGCTAACACCCAACGGTTATCCAAATTTATCAATAGGTCCGCAATAAAATTATACTATACACTATAGTATAGTTTTACTATTGTTTGCTTGCGACAATATTAAAATATAGATGACCACTGGGTCTTAGTGGGAGACTAAGTCGTATAGCTTCTCACTTATTATGGCTTGATATTGGTGCACAAACTCCTTTTGTCTATGTATTTAGAGAGAGGGAATTACTATATGATCTAAGCTTGGTCTTAGGGGTTCTGGGAGGTCCTTGGGCTGACTTACTAGTCAAGGTTGGCTTCACAAGGGAATTTGTCGCAAGTGGACAATAGTAAAATTATATTGTTGTGTACAGTATAATTTTATTGTGGATCTATTGGTAAATTAATAAAATTGTTTGTCCTTATTGGGAAGAGCCCCGAGTATTCATGCGTGTTTATTGTGGACCTATTGGTTAATTAATGGAATTGTTTGTCCTTATTGGGAAGTGCCCTAAGTATTTATGTGTGTGACTTGCCTACAAATACTTACGTGACTAGCAGGCACATGCAAGTGATTCGCTTTGCAAACTACCTGAAGCTGTAGTTGTTGTGGACAAGCTTCTTCCTGATGAATATAGGCTGCCGTTTTCTATGGTTCAGTACACATGAAGGCTTCATATTTTGAGCCTGAAGGCAATGAACTGGATAAAATGAGTTTATTTTTTCATTATTCATGGTGCAAAATAGTTAGCGAAGTAGCTGACATAAAAAAAGAGAAACCTCGACCTTAGGGCTGATCATGCTACTAAGAGATTCTCTTGGTGCTACCACCAGTGACAATTTATGCTATGTTCTTTTAGATATACAAGAGCACTCAGGCTAAGATTCTTGTTTTTTTTTTGGAACATAATCATAATCATATTCAAAAAGCGTCTTCTTGCAGCAATTTAGGGTCGCCTTTTGTTGTAACATATTTCACATTTTTTCAGATAAAAAATTCACATTTTTTGAACTTCTGTTGCTGAGTGTTTTTTGCACTCAGTTTTAATTTCTTGCGGTCTTTGACTTATCCCCATTTGTCTTGCAGATCGTTCCCATTTTGAACTGGTAATGGAACGACTACGAGCTCAGGCAGAGCAGGACTCTAATAGGGGCTCAGAATCCCCTGCTCCTAGTGATGAAAATGAGGTGAGTTTGCGTAACTAATTTTTTTTATGTAGTTTCCGTTGAAGTTCATGTCATTACATGGATGGTTCTTGTCTTCTTCAGGAAGAGGTAGAAAATTACAATAGGGGAGCTGAAGCAACTGTATTAGAACAACATGACGTGGCAACAGAGGAGAAAGAAGATGCAAAGGATTTGGAACACACTGAGGTCCATAGTCCTGGTAAAGCAGAGGAAACGGATAATGCTTATGACTGGAGCGATTATAAAAGTTTTGATGCGTATTCTTTTGATGATACAGAAATAACTGACAATTTATAGGGTAAACAATATATGTAATTCTTTTTTCGGGTACCAGTATGTTGAGTTCCTATTGGCTCTACTTGCCAGTTCATTGTCATGGTCAGCTGTGAATTATGAAGATGCAGTAGGTCAAGAAGCTGGATTATGAACTTAATTCTTTTCAATAATAAGGCAAAGTGCCCTTTGTTCTTCCGTGTATATGATAGTGTAGTCTGTACGCTCCGCACTAGACTCCAAGCCAGGTGAAGGTGAAGGTGGTGGCTAAATATGGTGGACACAGTGAGAAGCAGAGGGCAGGGCTGGCTGCCAGTCAAAACATGGTAGATGGACTGACAGCAGATTGAGGGCCATCAAGGCGCTGAGCATCGCGTATTATGCAGACGGGCGCTCTCTAATTATACATTTCGGAAAGTGCTCCTTGCGAAGCCACTTTTCATGACTAATGGATGCTTGGACTTGGTAAGGGTTGTTGGGAAGAGCGGATGTTCGTGTGCTTTGATAAGACATCAGCTGCCAAGTAATTGTGCATTTAGGTTCGTTACTTGCGAGGTCCTTTTCACGGTTCTACGTTTTGGATTTTGATCGTCTCCATGAGCTAAATAGATAAGATCCCGAAGAAATCATGTGAAATAATTTCAATCATCTTGGTAACCAAAACAAATGTGTCCACACATTTAATAATCTAAGCACACATTATCGTTTATAAACATAAACATTAATACATAATAATTGTAAATTTATTATATAGTATAAAGCACATAAAATAAGTAGAGTGTACAATATTTAGTGATGATGTAGAATGAGAGTAAACACATTTAATTTTTATCTGAGATGAGATGAGTAAACCTAATAAAATGAGATAAGAAATTGATTAAATAAAATATTTAATAATATATTAATGTCTCTTTTGTCTCTTATCTTGTTATGATCAGCGTGATCTCGACCATATTGGGCCATTGGCATAATCTATGCTATATTGACATGATCTTGGCAATTTCGTATAGATCTCAGCGAGATCTAACCGAGACAACATAAAATTGTGCTCTCATGGTCTCAAATATCAGTAAAGGCTCGATCGAGACGGAGATCTTGCCAAGACAGCAAATCATGGTCCCTTCCCCACAAGATGAAAACATCTAACATTGAAAGCAGTACTCGCTGAATTTGCTGCGAGGGAAGCATTTTCCTTTTTGCTTTATACCCTGCTTTTTCTTTGGCTACACCGAATTGTAGGTGCTGTACACACGTAAATAACAACAATAATGGTTTTCATCTTTGTAGAGAGGAATTTGCTATTGATCGCAGTGGAGCCTAGCTTGGATTTATCTTGGAGGGTAATATTGTTCGTAATTTAACGGAAGAGTTAGACATTATTGTTTAGTCATTAATACCTAATATATTTTGACCCCTAGGTGCGTAAACTGGGAAAAGGTCATAAGCATAACCATGGTTAGCTTAACTTCCCACAAAATAGAAAAGTCATAAGCCACAATGTTAATATACTACACATATTAGGTTTCACAAGTTCCAAGCCAATTAGGATAATAGAATGCATATTTTTTATGTGGCTACAAGGTTACGTGTATTGGAAATATCATTGTAATATTTTAAGTTTCTTAAGTTCTAAATTATTTAAGAGTTTCTTTGAAAGGGTAATATAGGCATAGCGTGGTAACAATCTCACAAGTTCTAAGCATGAAATGCATATTTCTTATGTGGTTACAAGGTTACATGCATTAGAAAAATTATTGCAATATTTAGGTCTCTTGAGTTCAAAATTAATTAAGAGTTTCTTTGAAAGGGTAATATAAATATAATGTAGCAAAAATCTCTACCCCTTCTCTCACTAATAATAGTACAAATTATTGCTTGTCCTAAATGTTATTTATATTGCTAAGTTGCTCAAATGAGTCAGATTGAGTCGAGTTGGCCTTAACTCTAATAGTGAAAGGGTCAGATCAAGACATTGTAGATAGGGTTGCAAGCGGGTCGGGCCTTGACGGGCTAGTGATGTGCCCGATGCAGGCACAATCAGTACCCAGGAGAATTGCGCAGGGAAAGGGGAGAAATTTTGAAGAAAGTGGAGAAGTCTGAGAATCACTAAATTGCATAACTGGAAAACAAGAGTCAAGGTCGGCCCTTATGGGAGACGACCCCCTAGTGAACCGGACTAGCTAAACCAACCCAGCCCGGTTCATACAATATAATATAATTAGCAGTTCGGCTAATCCAAGCCCTAACTGAACCAATAAGTAAAAGACTACAATCACAACTAAATAGTCAAGGCAATAAAGTAATAAAAGGAGTCTGTGTATCGTGCGCAATCATACACAACACTCCACCACGCTTCCGCTAATCGCTTTGTCCGCAAGGCGACCATGCTGGATAACGAGACACGAAATCATCCTCAATCATCCACGTCGCATCCTCCAAAGGCCAGGAAACCAAAACCTTAGTAACAATACGACCCGAACGACGAACCCGCCTCTTCTCAAGCACAAACGCAGGAGCCGGAGCAGGAGGCAGAATAGGGCCCATCGAAGGCGGAGGCGACGCATCCACTGCCAAGGTGCAGTTACCAACAAACCTACGCAGACGAGACACATGGAACACAAGATGGACCAAGGAATCAGGCAGCAAGGAAAGGCGGTAAGCAACCGGACCAACGCGAGCCTCCACTGGATATGGACCATGAAACCTGGGAGCGAGCTTAGAGTGCTTGGGCTGAAACAAGGAAGTCTGGCGCTGTGGTAAGACAAAGGCATAAACCAAGTTACCAACTTGGAACTCCCGATCAGTCCGGCGGCCATCATAGAGCTGTTTCATCCGGTTCTGAGCCTCTGCCAGATTCATCTTCAATTGCCGCAAGACCTCATTGCGTGTTTGTAGCATATAATCCACCTCTGCCACCTTAGAACGATGAGGAACATATGACAAAATAGTAGGGGGAGGGCGACCATACAACACTTCGAAAGGAGTGAAGCCCGCGCGCGTGTGATAGGCAGTATTATAGGACCACTCTGCCCAAGGAAGAAGCTGCAGCCAACGGCGAGGCTGCGACATTGTGAAGCATTGCAGGTATTGCTCCAAACACCGATTAACGACTTCTGTCTGTCCATCCGTTTGAGGGTGATAAGCAGTGCTCATGTGAAGGGACGTACCCTATAAGGCAAAGAACTCCTGCCAAAACTGAGAAAGAAAGATGCGATCACGATTAGACACAATGGTACGAGGCATACCATGAAGCTTTGCCACCTCTCGAACATACAGGTCTGCCACCATTTTAGCAGTGAAGGGGTGACCGAGCGCACAAAAGTGAGCATACTTAGACAGACGGTCAACCACCACCATGATCACCGATTTACCTTGCACTAGTGGCAAGGCCTCCACAAAGTCCATCGATACATCCTCCCATACTTGGTCCGGAATGGGTAGGGGTTGGAGCAACCCAGCTGGAGAAGTGGTAGCAGCCTTGGCGCGCTGACAAACATCACAAGCGGCCACATACTCATGCACAGCCCAACGAACTCCCAACCATAAGAAACTCTGGTTGACCCGTTTATAAGTGCAAAAAACCCCCTCATGACCAGCAACTGGAGAATCATGGAAATGAGATATAATGCGACGACGAAGATCAGAGACATCGGAACCCACAAGCGATCCTTCCAGAACAACAGATCATCCCGCCAAGTGTAAAACGGACGGCCTACCGGGTCCTGCTAAAGGGCAGCGATCAAAGCCTGCGTCGAAGTATCCAAGTAGTAGGCATGCTTTAACTCATCAATAAAGGGACAAGAGAGCGTGGAGAAGGCAAAGCACGACCTCGGGGCCGGTATACGAGAGAGAGCATTGGCCACTGTGTTTTCTGAACCCTTCTTATAAACAACTTCATAATCATAACCCAAAAGTTTACTAACCCAACGCTGCTGAGATGGAGTGGACACCCGCTGTTCGAGGAAATACTTCAATGGCTGATGGTCGGTGCGAATCAGGAACCGTTGACCCAAGAGGTACGATCGCCATTTGGAGATGGCATGGATGATAGCCAGCATTTCCTTCTCATAGACGGACAGTGACAAGGAGCGGCCCGCCAGAGCCTTACTGAAATAGGCGATGGGACGCTCATCCTGTAACAAAACCGCCCCTAAGCCAACGTCCGAAGCATCCGTCTCTACCACAAACGGGCAACTTAAATCAGGCAGAATCAAGATTGAGGCGGAGGCCATGGCGTGCTTCAGCCCGTCAAAGGCCTCCTGGGTATCCGAAGTCCAAGCAAAAGCGCCCCGTTTGAGCAGCGCTGTCAGAGGACGAGCTAATTCCCCATAGCGACTAATGAAGTGCCGATAGTACCCGGTGAGGCCTAGAAATCCACGGAGCACCCGAACACATGTGGGAACAGGCCAAGATAGCATGGCGGCGACCTTGGCTAGGTCGGTGGCAACACCATTCCTTGATATAATGTGGCCTAAATACTCCACCTGCTGACTACGAAAGGAGCATTTCGAACGTTTAAGACATAAAGCATTGGCATGCAGAATAGAGAAAACCGACTTGAGGTGTGTCAAGTGCTCTGCCCACGATCTGCTGTATACCAGAATATCATCAAAGAAAACCAAGATATAACGGCGCAGGAAGGGACGAAAGAGGTTGTTTATGAGGCACTGGAATGTGGATGGGGCATTAATCAACCCAAACGGCATAACCAGGAACTCGAAGTGGCCGTCGTGAGTCTGGAAGGCTGTCTTGTGCACATCGGTGGCATTCATGCAAATCTGATGATAGCCCGAACGCAGGTCGAGCTTACTAAACACTGTAGTGCTGGTCAACTCATCGAGTAACTCCTCAATCACTGGAATCAGGTACTTATCTTTCACAGTAACGACATTGAGGGCGCGGTAGTCCACACAAAAGAGCCAAGCACCGTCCTTCTTATGCACCAGCAACACCGGCGACGAATAGGAACTCGTACTGGGCTGAATAATTCCGGCCTGAAGCATATCAGCCACAAGATACTCGATCTTTACCTTCTGAATATGTGGATATCGATAGGGATGCACATTGGTTGGGGCGGCACTAGGGGTAATTGGAATCTGATGGTCATGGGAGCGGCGAGGCGGTAATCCCTGTGGCTCAGCAAACAAGTCTTGGTAATCTGTCAAAAGCTCCTGGAGGTCGGTCTGCATGATATCTTGAGACATCTCAATGACTACCCGCTGCTGTAAAAGGAGCCCTTGAGGGGCGTACCGGAACAAGGAGCTCAAAGGATGGGCGGAGAGGAGGGTGCTTGGCCTCGAACCTTCCAACCGGACTCGCTGTCCTTGGAGCTCAAAGTCCATCCATATCTCCCGAAAATTCCAAACAACATCGCCAAGCTCCTACAGCCACTGCACACCTAACACAACGTCCGCCCCTTTGGTCGGCAACAGGAAGAGATCAGTGACAAATGCATGGTCTTGTATAGACAAAGTAACCTGCGAACACACCCCATTGCTCGGGAGGTGCTGGCCATCTCCAATCAATACGTCAAAGGGTTTGGAGTCCGATACGAAACACCCAAGTCGGTTGGCTACCCTGTCATTAATAAAATTGTGAGTAGAACCTTTGTCGATCAGGATAGCTACCTGTTGGCGCTTGAGGAACCCTTGAACGTGCATCGTGCGAGGCGTAAAGGCCCCAGAGAATGCATGCACAGATATCTTCGGTAAGAGCTCATCACCGGCGGACAGTGCAGAGCCATCAGAACCCTCATCGCCTTTGTCAATTTCTTCCACCAGGAGGTTGCCCTTAACAGAGCAGCGATGCCCGGGCACGAATTTCTCGTCACATTTGAAACATAGTCCATTCAAGTGACGTTCCTCCATTTGAGCCAGAGTGAGACGTCGCATGATAGGACCAGCAGGAGCGAGTAGCTGGTTGGGCCGGCCAGGGGCAGCACTACTGGGAAGTGGATGCACAGGAGTCGCGCTAGGAACAGAACGGCCCAATGGTCCAAGCCGCCCCCCTCTACGCTGTCTGGTCAGTTTCTCCTCTTCGATACGAGCGTGGCGCACCACGTCCCGCATGTTGGCGCATGGAAAGTGCCGCATCTCTTCTGAAATTTGGGCTTGAGGCTGTGTTTGAAGGTACCCACCAAGGCGGCCACAGGCCAGTCAAGCAGCCAATTGGCCACCTTCATGAATTCAGTGTAGTATGCACGAACGATGGTAGTCTAGCGCAGGGATGACAACATCTCATTAAAATCCTGGAACTCATTAGGCCCAAACTGAACACAGAGTTCATCGGAAAAGGCCGCCCATGTAGGGTAGCGCACCTCTTTCTCAAAACTTTGGAACCACACAAATGCGTCGCCATCAAGGTGGAAGGCTGCGATGCGCAAGTGCTCTGCCTTTGAATTAGTGCCTTGGTGGGTGAAAATTTTTTCAGCCTTATACAACCATTCCACCGGATCGTCATCCCTGTTGTAGCGAGGGAACTACAGGCGAGCCAGACGAGGTTCAGCGCCCTCTCGTTGGCCCCCACCATGCCCAGGGAACTCGTCCCAATCCTCTTCAGCGTCCTGAAAGTGGTTATGATGGGGCGGTATCATAGGTGCATTTTCACGAACACCTGGTGTGCCTCGCATGTCCTAGGTTTGGCATCTCCCTCCTAATGTTGTCTGACCAACGCCATAGCATGCAGGATAGGGCAGTCCTCCTTTGTTGACGCCGGCCGGCACTGGGGTGGTGGGTAGGGTCGGTTCCGGGGGCTACGATGGCTCACCCTTCTCCGGAGTAACAGTGGTCGGTGCAGGCAGCACAGGCATGACGCGTGCTGCTAGGGCGTCTTGTTGTACCTTCACTCTGGTGAGGTCGGCAGCAAGGGCTTGCACCATTGTGAGGATCTCGAAAATCTTGGCATCGCTGCCAGTGGAATTGGCCTGCGGACTGTCTGTTGAAGATGACGCTGGTACCTCCTTCTCAGAATGCGCCTCCTGCACAACAGCCTGTTTGCCATGAGCCATGGTTGGGGATCGCATAAGCTCTGATACCAATGATGTACCCGATGCAGGCACAATCGGTACCCAGGAGAATTGCGCAGGGAAATGGGAGAAATATTGAAGAAAGGGGAGAAGTCTGAGAATCACCAAATTGTATAACTGGAAAAAAAGAGTCAAGGTCGGCCCTTATGGGAGACGACCCCCTAGTGAACCGGACCAGCTAAACCAACCCAGCCCGATTCATACAATATAATATAATTAGCGGTTCGGCTAATCCAAGCCCTAATTGAACCAATAAGTAAAATACTACAATCACAACTAAATAGTCAAGGCAATAAAGTAATAAAAGGAGTCTGTGTATCGTGCACAATCGTACACAACAACTAGGAATAGGCATGGGCCCAACCCGGCCCTAATATCTTGACTACAAAGTTGGACCACATGCTTTCTTCACTACACTACTAATGGGAGAAAAGGTGGGCGATAGAGGTGAGAAAAGAGAAGAGGAAAGTGTGGTGGAGGGGAGAAGGGAGAAGAGGGACCGAGGGAGGTGATAGTGGGTGGTGGACTGAGGGGTTGAAGGAGGCGATGGTCCAACAGAGACAAAAAAGGAGGTGGTGTGATGGTAAGAAGCAACAGAGGGAGGTGGTGGTCTGACAAAGATGAAAAAGAGAAGAGGGACTAAGGGTCAAGGAAGGTGATCAATCACTTTGTTTAGCTAAGGTGAGAAAGAGTAGAGGGGTGAGGAAGGTAGCGGCTAGAGTAGCAAATTGGAGGCGTGAATAGAATAGGCGATGGTCCAGAGGAGGCAAATGCAATTTGGGAAAGGAGGGAAAAGAGAAGAGGGCCTGAGGGTCAAGGGAGGCGGTTAATCACTTATTTAGCAGAGGTAAGAAAGTGAAAATGGGTGAGGAAGGTGGTGTCTAAAGTGGAGAATCAAAGGTGAGAGTAGAGCATATGGTGGCCCATCAAAGGCAAGATGAAATCCAATAATGAGATGTAGTCGACGGAGGGAAAGGAGAAAAGGGAGGGTGACAACGGCGAAAAAGGATGAGGATTGAGGGTAAAGTCGCATCACGAGAAAAATTAAAGTTATGAACTTTTGTGGATTTGGGTTTGAAATAGGCTCAGTAGACCACCGAGCAAGGGCTTTTGTTGGTAAAAAAACACTAAGCCGAAGCTCTATGTTTTTTCAAATTGGGTTGGACCAACTGCCAGCTTGCATTTTGTTAGACTGTGGCTGAGTTGATGGATTAGTCACATTTATTTTATTAAATAAAATAAAAGAGGCGAACGCAGCGTAATTAGTGGCTGTAGTTTAGTGGTAAGAATTCCACGTTGTGGCCGTGGAGACCTGGGCTCGAATCCCAGCAGCCACACCTAACTAGGAATTTTTTTTCCGTGCCGGAAGCCATGCAGGCCCTTTACCAATACAACCTTGAGCTAAATTGGGCTTCAGGGCCCAATAACGGGGCACTCTCGTTTCATGGAGACATGTCCTGGGCCATATTCGTATCTGCTGCCGGCCCAATTATGAGCCGCGGTCTTGGCTCTCCCTATATAGACACTTACCCTTTTGATGGTCTAGGGTTTCTCATTTCTCTTGCACCAGCAAACACTCGGCGGCCGGAGAAGGGGGAACTTCACCATGGGCAGAAGTAAGCATATTTGGCTTTGAATCTCGGATTGCTTCATGTTCTCCTCTTTTCCATTCAATCTGCTGATGTGAACATTGTTGTATTTTTTTGCCATTTTTCTGGTTCTAGTGGTCGTGGTTATGTGATTTGCCGCATTCTAATCTGCGAGTAATTGACGTTTTGATTGATTCTTGTTGTTTGATTTGGATCTCTCTCGAGAAGGATAACAAAAAAGAAAAGAAAATTGGTCCTTTTATATTGAAGTTTTTGGTAACCCGTTTCTTAAGAAGTCCTTTACCGTTAAAACTGAGCCTAAAAAAAAAAAATTGTTTGAAGTTATCCGCTTTGCAGTAGTGATTATGATGTCAAATGCTTCTTCGTTTATATTCTAGTTGACCTGATGCGAATGGATTGCGGTGCTCAGCTCCGTTCGGTGGTCCTCATCATCATATGCCTTATCCCAGCTATCTGGTGTCAGTGACAGTGATTCTGTACCATATTTTACTCTTATTAGAATCAAAATTATGGTGCAAAATCCATGTAAAGAAACATTGTGGCAAGTTCGCTGACATAGCTATGATCGGTGATGGGTTCTCTTTGCCCCCTTCATCATATGTTATGCAATGCTGCCCACTTTTTATTGCTATTTGTGCTAAATGAGAACTGAGAGTTTGGTATTTAGTGTGGAAGCCGTTTGCTATTGTTGGCCTGTAACGTGCTGCTGATTTTTCTCATGTTTATAGGACCTGCAAGGTGTTACCGTCAGATTAAGAACAAGCCCTACCCCAAATCAAGGTACTGCCGTGGTGTGCCTGACCCAAAGATCAGGATCTATGATGTTGGGATGAAGAAGAAGGGCGTTGATGAGTTCCCCTTCTGTGTTCACCTCGTGAGTTGGGAGAAGGAAAATGTGTCGAGTGAGGCTCTTGAGGCTGCACGAATTGCCTGCAACAAGTACATGACAAAGTTTGCTGGGAAGGATGCCTTCCACCTGAGGGTTAGGGTTCATCCCTTCCATGTTCTTCGTATCAACAAGATGCTTTCCTGTGCTGGGGCTGATAGGCTTCAGACGGGTATGAGAGGTGCATTTGGGAAGCCTCAGGGAACCTGTGCTCGGGTTAGTATTGGTCAGGTTCTGCTTTCTGTTCGCTGCAAGGATAACAACAGTAACAACGCCCAGGAGGCCCTTCGCCGTGCTAAGTTTAAGTTCCCTGGCCGGCAAAAGATAATTGTCAGCCGAAAATGGTATGTCATACTCATTTTGTTCAAACAGGCATTACTTGTAGGAACATTAGGTGCTTTATTGGATGCATGTGCATACCTGAATTTTAGAGGTGTTGATTTCTTTCAAGAGATTTTCTAATCATCATATTTAGGTGCTGGTTTTTTGATCAAAATATATGATAGTTGAATTGATTTAAAAGGGGATGGAGAGTTATGAAGTCGAGGAAGAAGTCATAATTGCTGACGTGATTTTCTATGTACTTTTTGTGTAATATTTCATGGACTAAATTAATATGATGCATATAATGATTTAGGAAGCCAACTTGGAAAATAAAACTTAGTTTTACACAGTTCATCGGGTTTAATTTTGTATTTATGTATCCAATTAAGAAAAGTCATAGCCCGATCTTAGATCTATAAGGGATATTTGGAGTGAATATGGGAAGAAATTAGAGAGATGAGGAGAGACATTGGGAAAGGCTAGACGAAGAGGGGAAGGAATTAGGGTAGACAAGAGAACTTAGATAAAAGAGGCAAAATTATGACTGATAGATTTGGCTGGATCGATGAGGAGAAAGTTAATCAGATGTAAGGCCGAAGCCATTGAGCTGTACTCAATTCTATTCCATTCATTGACTGATCAGAGTAGGGCTAATCTCCTACATTAAAGAGAATGATAAATTGGCCTAAACTAACTAACCCTAAAGCCCATTAAATAGAATTAAACATAAGTTACAAATAAGTCCTCACAAAGTATCTTATTACTAATTCATATAATCCCAAGGGGCCATAACATAATCTTGTGGGACAATGAGAATGCTATTTTTGGTGTTCAACTTTTGGACTGTTTAATGTGTTGAAGTTATGTGGATGTTACAACGAATGGTGAACTTTACTAATGGTTTTTTCATTGTCTTTGGGTTTTCCTCTCATATTTGAACTAAGTATTGCTTTGCTTATATCTGATGCCATCTGTCCAGGGGCTTTACCAAGTTTAGCCGCACAGACTATCTGAGGTGGAAGGAAGAGAACCGAATTCTTCCAGATGGTGTCAATGCCAAGGTTTAATTTTTGAATTCCACAATCTTATGTGTTTTATTTCTTACGTGGAAAATAGTTGTCAATTGTAATGATCATATTAAAATTTTCTTGCAGCTCCTTGGATGTCATGGACCTCTTGAAAAACGTCAGCCTGGAAGAGCGTTTTTACATGCAACTGCTTAGGCCTATGGTTATCTGAGAGTATTTTGATTGAAAGAGTAGTAAATGTTCAAACATTATGTAGGTTGTATGCAAGAAATGGAGAAACTTGCGTGTTCTTATGGCTCCTTGTGTTTGCGTTTATGTTCCTTAAATAGAACCTCGTGTTTTTCAGCAGTTCCTTATATTTGCATTTATGCAATTCATATTCAATATACGTTGTGTGAGTTTAGTTTATATTGGGTAGGATTGCCCTTCACTTGGATTTCCATATGCATTGAAAGCCATTCCTATCTCCTGTACCTGTATTTATTAACAAATAAGACGCCAGAAAAAGGTGTTGGGCACGACATATAGATCCCTCGTAGCTTGTAAAGGTGAATTGTGGTGGCTAGAAGCAGCATCTACCCGTGATTTCTTTTAGCAGAAGTCAGTCATAAGCCATTGACTAGGAGTAATTCTTTTGTGAGATTCCCTCTCTCCCTCTCAAAAATAAAAGAACTTTGGCGAGGAAAGATTGGATATCTTGCCCAGGGACCACATTCGATTTTCGAGTGTGTCAGAAAGTGTATTAAACAAATGGAATCTAAACAGGGAAGCAGGGAAGCGTGGAGATTGAGATTGTTTTATCGTCGTCCTCGGCACTGACTAGCCCACCATCGAACAACTTAAAGAAAGAGTAGCAGATGCTCCAAGAGGGGGTAGCCCAGAAATTTCAGTAATGCAAAAGATTGATGAATAACTTTTGCCTCGTAGGGGAGAAGGTAGAAGATTAAGTTTTATTATTTTAGGGCTTTGGCATTTGTATATGACTTTCATTGTTCACATTTCTATCCGAGCTCCTGTGAGAGCTCCTATGTGAACTACTTCACCTTTTACTAGTTACTCGGGCCTCTTTTTCGAGAAATAACTTGAAAGAAATTTTGTCACATGAGTGGTGAAACATAGAAGCTATTGATGCATCATCATTTATGCACATTAGTATCATTCTCGATCCATAAAACGGAATATTACATTTGATAGTAATTTTCCATCTTCTTCGATCCAACCCAACCTTGCTTGCTACGTGCATCTCAAATTCATTAAATGTAAACGGTTTCTTAATTAATAATCCTTCTATGCGTCTGTCGTAGTTAATTAAAAAACTAATTATTTTTTTTGTCATTTCTATTCAATTAATTCATAAATAATAAATTAAATTAATATTAGATTAAGCAAACTAATACTAATATCTACCCTAACTAATATATTTTCAAAATATATACGCATAGAAACTAATAGATTTACCAAGTATATAAGCATATCATGAATACTTTATATTAATGAGCAAATTTCTTAATCAATAAAATTACACAATTGATGCAAGAACGCATGCAATGTCACAAACCATATAAGCCGTAAAAAAAACATCTAAAGCCACTCAACAAAAAATGCTCATTTTTAACTAAACCATCCAAATCACACGTTACACCAAAATACCGAATTAATGTCACAAACCATGCAATGTCACAAACCAAATTCTCTAGACATGTAGCAAATATTAATTTAAGCACATACTTTCAATCAACAAACTTTTAAAGTAATTATTAAAAAAATAAAGGAATTAGGGTACCACGAAATGGGGACGAAATTGGCGTGGTTAGAATAAGGGCCAATGGCGAAGGCGGTGGGGAAGAGGAGGCTGGACCAGCGGTGGGCCGGAGGAGGCGAGACTGGCGGCGGGCTGGAGGAGGCGAGATTGGCGGTGAGCCAGATGACGAAAGCCTAGAGGCGACAGAGTGTAGAATTGACTGGAAAACTCACTGAAAATCGGAGAGGAGGTAGGACCGGAGGAGGCGAGACAGGCGGTGGGCCGGACGACGGAAGCCTGGAGGCGGCGGAGCGTAGCACTGATCTGAAAACTCATTGGAAACCCGAATGGAGGCGGAGCTGATGCGCGAGATAAAACGACGATAATTTCGTTATTTTGAACGACGAAATCAACTTAAGGTGATTTCGTCATTTAGAACGACGAAATCAATGTTGTTGTCGAGACCGAAGGACGAAATGGGCTAAGTGTGGGAGTTTTGTCGTTCAGAACGATGAAATCAGCTTAAGTTGATTTCATCGTTCAGAACTACGAAATCGTGTCAAGTTACAAAACGGTTTCGTCGTTTAGAACGACAAAATCGTTTTGAAACCAATTTCGTCGTTCTAAATGACGAAATTAACTTAAAAATTAAAAAAAAAAAGCCACGCTAGCGCTAACTGCTTAGTTGGTGCCTACATAGCAAAAAGAAACACCACTTTGGAAAAAAATAATCTATTTTAATAAATATTTTTTTAATTATTATTTTAATAATTTTCCCAAAATAAAAGTTACTTTGATTCATTATTTGAAGTGACCCTCGTGCGTAACTACGTGATTCTGGGTATCGTACCTTATCGAATTTTGGTCGTCCGATGACACATACAGATTGGTGTTTGCCCCTTATGCCCGACTGCCCATGATTACTTTGGCTTATTTACCCCCTTGTGGGATGTAGTCCCATTTTTTCCGCTTCCAACTTCATAAGAAGTGCATTTTGGGCAAGGATTCATTGGCCCAGCAAAAAAAAAAGTGTTACAATTACCCATTCATTTGAATGCATTGGATATTGACATAATCACAAAATGGAAAAAATTTAAATGCAGTTCGTAAAAAGTGTGCATTTTGGGCAATGATTCAAGGGCCAGGATCAAATTAAGGGTTTTACAATTACCAATTATTTGAATGCATTGGACAATGGAAAAAGGTATTATGCTTGAGGGCTCAAGCTCATCAGCACAGTGACACGAGCTTCCTAATTTCAATCTGATAGTGTGCATTTTAGAGGGCAAGTGGGTGATTAAGAGCTGCCTGCTCCTAACATATGCTATTGAATCAAAATATGAGAGCTCATGATGCCCCCACCATTTATATACAAAAATAATAATTCCTATTCTACTTTTGCTTTATAAATCTATTATAACCTTTAATTAGATAGGCAAAAATTAATCTCCGTAGTCAAATATGACTCACATTTTTTTATCAAATCAAAAGTTAAAATGGGCATGGGCATTCGGTGAAAAAACACTTGAAGTAGGAATATCAACTGGCTTTCCACATGGGAAAATAAGTACGCCCGGGTTCACGTTAATGGGACTTGATCACAAAAATTTGGCTCAGCGTAAGCGTTATGAGAACTTAGCCGACGAATGGAACTGGCTTGGCTCCTGTCTGTCTCCTGACTATTTATTGTTTGTTTGAATAAGGGGTACGGTTCATACTATTGACGAAGGAGGTCATTCATGTAATTTTACAGCCACCAGAGATCTAACTTCGTTCGAAGCCGTTAAAGGAACAGATTTGACCGAAGCGTTTCATGATTGCACTTCTTTCTTGAGTTCCGTGTCACAATCCGTCCATCTCTGACATTGAGGGAACACGCCTGTCAGGCACAATTACGAAGTTGCCACGGTTTTTTCCCTGCGTAATGCCAAAGAACGCTCTATTCCCACCTCCGGAATCGCTTACTTACGCCGTTACTTCCCCACACTTTATTGTTTGCTTTCTTTCACCCTTTTAAATTACTCCTTCCAGGTTCCATCCCATATTTATAATTATATTTGTTGAAAAAAATTTATTTAAATAATAATTAAAAAAATTATTTACTAATTTAGACTCTTTTAAAAAATATTTCATCCTTCTCAAATATGAAATTAATACTATTATATCAAACTCATTCTTTACCCACTATTTACTCTCTCTTCTCTTTTTTCTCTCTCTCTCTTCACTCTCTCCCTTTTCAGTCTCTCTCTTCTCTCTCTCCACTCTCTCTCTCTCTTCTCTTTTTTTTCTCCCTCTTCACTCTCTCTCTTTGCTAAAATAAATAATAAAACTCATATTTATAGGAAGAAAAATAAGTTTATAATATTTATTTTTAAATACTTAATTCTTAAATTGAATAATTAATATAGAATAAAAAAAATGTCAAATAGAATTATTAATTTGGAATGGATAAAAACCTTTATTTGGTAAAAAAATATATTTTGATGTGGGGCAGATAAGAGATTTTGTAGGTAAATTAATTATTTATATAAGTAACTATAAAAAGAAAAAGTTTGTATAAGTATGGGCTCGCCAAAGCCCCCCTCAAATAAGTTCTAAATTATTTTTTATAATCATGAGGATGATGCTTGTATTACTCTCCTGCAACCCCATTTTCACGGTTAGGCTAATCCCACTAGGATTCTTAATCTCCTAAAGATTTTAGCAAAATTGGACCTTATTAAAGAACCCAATTAAGCTTCCAAGACTCAATTTCAGTCACCTTACTTAATCGGGGCCATAGAGCAAAGTAAATAACACAATTGTATGTTTAATTCATGTAAAAGAGCCCTGCTCACCATGTTTAATTTTGAATGATCATATCTCCTTCATCTATAATTCATGTATTTTTAATAATATTTTAAAGATTTTTTCGTCTACTATCCAATTACATTGACTTTATCTTATATTTTATATATTTAGGAAGTTATTCAACTAACAAGGTCAAACTCGTTAATTCCCACTATTGATGAATTTTGGTAGTTTCTTATGCACAAGTTAGGAGAAGGGATTAGATAATCTTTTCATTGCAATATATAGAGAATAACTTTATTTTAATATGTGGGATAACCTTCTCTTGACTAATTAAAATTACTCTTTGCAATTTGAAGTTAAGTATTGGTGATTAATTAATTTTTGAAACACTTTGATTAGATGAAAAAAATGAAGAAAGCAACTTTAAATTTATTAAAAAAAAGAAAAAAATACTCCTAAAAAATAAGAGTTTTTGATATGTGATGTAGCACTTCTATTTGTCTTCCAATCCTTCAAACTTCTTTTAACTTTTAAAAAATCAAAGCTTTTGATATATCTAAACATCATTTGGTGGGTGATGGGCTTTGAAATTTTTTTTTTTGAAGGTCTCTTAGGCTTTAAGGCCAAA
This sequence comes from Saururus chinensis, assembly GCA_035235625.1. Classification (NCBI taxonomy): domain Eukaryota; kingdom Viridiplantae; phylum Streptophyta; class Magnoliopsida; order Piperales; family Saururaceae; genus Saururus; species Saururus chinensis. The sequence continues at coordinate 44,305,154 of CP141142.1, read as the reverse complement.
AACCCTTTCCTATTATTATAAATGAATATTTATAACATTGAAATTATATTATTAAGTAAAGTAATAGGTGGTAAGTTAGAGGGGTAATTTATGTGAAGTAGAGAGTAAGTTAGTGGGATAGTTATTGAGAATCTAATTAGTTAGTGGGGAGTGAGTTAGTGAAAAGTGTGGTAAAAGCAATTTTTGTACCTTTAACTTAGTCCCCCCCTAACTCCATCACTCTCTTTGTGCATTTATCTTTTATATCTTTGTTTTTTTTTTAAATTTTATCATTTCATTCAAGTTGTTTAGTTTGAAGTAAGGTATCAAGTATTGGGGCTCTAACTTAATCTTCCCGCTTTCTATGTAGGGCCCATGAGGGTTTTCTATGTAATTTCTTTGAATTTTTTTTTAAAATTTAATTTTTTGTGTTTTGAGCCATTTTAGTCTTTCATGACTAAATATTTTTAAAAGTAAAAATTAACATGGGACTATGAGTCTCACTTAACTTTTTACTTATTTTAATTTTATTGCTATTTTAATATGAGATTCATGGGTCTCACATAGTTTTTTATAATTTTAATTTTTGATTTAATAATTATTTTAATGTGGCTACGTGAGGTAAACGAAGCCTCTCTTAGCTAAGTTAAGTTTTGTAGCTAACTTTAAGTATAAGGGGGCTTCACGAGGTTCTCACATAATCTTTTTTTATTAAAAAAACTTAGCCTATTCCTACAGATGTAGGATTAAATTTGACTTCTTTTTTTCTTTCTTTGAACTTTGTTTACTTTAAAACTTTGTTTGTTTTAAAATTTTGGTTTCATTTAGAGTTAATCAAACTCTAAAATCTTTAGTCTTTGAATTTTGACTTTATTTATTTTTTATAAAAAAGTTATATCCAACACCCACATGTTCACATTTGGAAAATTAAGAACTTCTCCGATATTACATTTCTTACCGGGAGAGTCATATTTTCTCAAGCGTATCTTCATCAGTCAGGCAACCTAGCAGATAGGATTCTTTAGTTGTAACTTACCGTGTTCGTTTTATTCTCTTGTTCTAAAGATAATGTACTCTTCTATTGTCAACACTATTTAATCGTAAATTCACACCATCGATCGTTGGCATGCAAAAGGGTGTCACAATCTGCCCCAAAGAAATTACAGCTCTACATTAACACGGACCAGATTTTTAATCTTTGCAGAAACCTGGACCTTTCAGATTGCTAGATTGGTCCAGCAGAAATGGCATGGTCCATCTCAATTCTCATATGCAAAAAACTTGAGCATAATTATCATCATAGTTGGGGGGATGGATGTAATGTCTTCTAGTCCCTAACAAGCAAATTAAAATGTTACAGCTCACTTTTTTTTCTTTTCTTGGCACACAACACATTGAAGTTGATTCTTGTAAATTTTGGGCATAACATGATTGGTATTTGGAAGTGTCTGGTGAATACAATAGACCTTGCATTTCAATCCATAATATAGATATTGAATTACCCAGTACAAAAAAAATGGTTGGAATGCCATCCTCGCCCTTCCCACATCTTTCTTAATACAATTAAAATAAGAGTTACCCAATCTTAAATTTCGAAATCTTAATAAAATTGGTGTTCACGACTTCTTTTCTGTTGTTAACATAAATTGATCCCGGAAACAATTAGTTTGACATCAGAATGAAGGGAGTCTGATAGTAAAGCTGAATATCCTCTCATGTGATTGAGTTTCTCCTCCTACCACTCTTGCACTCTGATCCCTGCCCTCTAATGCACTTGGATCGCTTACCACTAGTGGTCACACCAAACATGCCAATCTTTCCAATACTTTTTGAGAGTGTTTCAAACAATGTCTTCCCATTACCAGACTTACCCACCATCCCTTGCTTCAGCAGCATCTGCTCCTTCTCCAGCTCACTTAACCTCACCCTCATTCTCGAGATCTCCAACTTAAGTTCGCGATTCTCCCTGCGTAGGGATGCATAATTGTCGCGCGGGGACATGGCTGCGCTAGGGATCCCACTGCTGATCCTCTGTGATAAAAATGTGTCTCCTGGAACATTTCCAAGGGCGTTCTTTAGCTGCAGCTGCTCAAAATAGAGCACCCGCACTGTCATCTGGACAGGAAGGCGGTCGTTCTGTGCAGCATGACTTGATGCTTCTTGGGAGAGTTTCTGGCAGTCAATTAGACCGCAAAGTTTTCTACACTCAGATTCGGTTAAAGATGGATGTGCCTGTCATATTAATGTCACAGAAAGAGATCAGACAAGATTTTGAGTGAAAAAAGAAAAAGAATCATAAATCAATGTTAAAGTTGATAAAAAGACCACGGACCTACTTTTGTTTGTCCACTTAATGCCCTCCTAACAAGAGCCCATTTGCACATCCATCAATATTATTCCACAATTTAGAGATTTTTTACATCCACCAATCACATTATACCCACAGAACATATTTTCTTTCATCTACAACTGAGGGGCAGACCCCTAAAATGAATCCACAATGATGATGATGATGTTCTCGTCTAGATCTTGCCTTCCATTGTTTCTGATGATTATTGGGCCACTATAACACTTCCATGCCATGGCAAGCTAGCAACAAGATATGACATGCATATCTCGCAATTTGAGTTCCATTTATCATCATATTCACGTTCAAATCATCATGAGTGTCTGCAAATATCCTCAACTAACTCCCTCAGCAAAACCATTGGAAGCTACTAATTATATAGCAGTTATCTGATGCAATTATTGCTTGTACACTAAAACAAAGACTAAGTATGCACAAGCGAAATTGAGTTAAATGCTTATCAAACAGAATTCTACCTGTGTAATTTTTTGTTTTTGTTTTACAAGAACCTCTGTAGAAATTTGTCGAGTTTTATGGAAGATACCTTTAAATATATATCTATAGCTCTGTAGAGTCCATCATCAATAACTCGTGCATAATCTGGTAAGAGCTCAATGATTGCCATAAACTTCTGCAGCTTCAGATACGGATCAGGTGCAATCTCCGCCAGGTACATATCTATAAGTCGGCCAACTTTCAGAACGGAACTGTGATTTGCAGAAGTCACGAGACCGTCTGATTCATAACCATTAGGTAGTGGAGACTCATCTGGTTCTTCCTCTTCAATCCACTGCAGAAAGTTAACCAATATCCTATGTACAGTATCGGTATCAAAGAGTGAATCTCCAGACTGGGCTGAAGGAATCAATAGATCATCCAGAGCAACTAGTTCTAACTGGAAACTAATTCTCCTCTCAAGCTCAAGTCGACATGCATCAGATGATCCCACCATGATGGTCATCCTAAGCAATCCAAATAGAAATCCCAGTGGGATTGACGCCCCTTTTTCTGCAGGTAACAGATTAACAAGTGTGTCTAGAATTACACTCTGTGCCTTTTCTGGGACTGTTCTTGGGCTCTGTTTCATCCTTGCTGGATCACAGGTTTGGCGCTTTCCTACATCTTTTAAAGTATTTTGTGCATAATGAATAAGGGATGAAGTGATGGTATCTGGTCGAACACCTATTTTCCTCATCAAAGCAATCACTCGCTTGTAAAAATCAATCTTTAGTACCGAAAGATCTTCCACCCACCACTCTCTACCATCCATTTTTGGCTTAGAAAGTACACCGTCGCATTCCAAGCGTGATAAGCCAGATACCAGTTGCTCCTTACAAGCATTAGATGCAATAGCATCTATGCATCTATCAACAAGACCTACTTCCTCTGAGATTGGGAGAAGAGTCTGACACATTGACAAGACTTCAATTGACTTTTCAAGACTTTGTGCCACTACTTCGCTCAGGTATATTTCTGTTCTTGATATGAGATTTTCTTCTCTGTAATCTTCAGTCATTTCAAGGTATTCGGCAGCACATCGCAAGTGTGCCACATTTGATACTCTTATCTCAAAATCTGTTCCATAGCAGAATTGTGCCGCTAACTCAAATGTCTGTGGCCCACCTGGTACATTTGGAAGTTGCAGCTTAGAAATGTTTGTACCTTTTCCATCTGCCACCATTTTCCGAATTTTTCCACTGCAGGAGACAAGAGGAAACTGCACAAAAAGAAAATGGACTTCAGCTAGCAGTCTTAAGAATGCCGACAGTGCTCAAGTTGGTAATAAACAGGTGTTTAGCAAGAGAGTTCCATGAAAGGAAAGACGCAAAAAATTCAAAATATGGTATTTAAGTACTGATTGAACTTGACATATAACACAAGCCGCATTTAAATTTGAACATAGAAATTTATCAGTGAACAGCTAAATAATCCTGAATGCTTCTCTCCAGTTTTTACATGTAAAAATAATCACGGAAATCGAATGAAGAAAATGGCTTCCCATCAATCCTAAGGATGACATCACCAGCGTGTAAATTAATGTAATACTAGGATTGATATGAATACCACTGTTAATCCTAATAGGTTGGATAAGGACCAAATATAATGTCAAAAGTATGATAATTAACATGGCTAACAAATAGAAGTGATCAAATAAACAAAATGGTTGAAGCAACACATACAAACCTTGTGCAACAGAAAGGATTGTCCATCAACATCAAGCATTATATCTCCCGCTACTTCCGAGAATATCCTGCAAAAGCGCAGAACACTTAACAAGCTACACGTATCTTTTTGTTAATGGTAGCTTTTGCATAGGTTCTGTTTCTATGCTTATTTTAGTGAAAATAATACACTGATGAAGCAAAATGTCAACAGCTATAGAGTTGCTCAAACAACAAGAAAAATGCTCTTTGGTGGCCCTAATAAAGAATCATGAATAAGAATAATGCAGTTGGTGCTCCAGGCTCCCGTCAAATAATATAACAAAGAATATATATATATATATATATATATATATATATATATATATATATATATGAGCCCGGGCTCATGGCTCCCGTCAAATAATATAACAAAGTACATATATATATATACACACACAGTATTTGCAAAACTGTTCGTAGGAAACTGTTCATTTAAATTCGAAAATTGTAGAATAAAGGTACTCAGACATAGGAAAACAGTGTAAGCCAAACAAGTTCAGATCCAAACATATCATATTCAACTAATTTCTTCATTGCTAAAAAGAAAAAGACGAATTATGAAATCTATATGATCCTAACAAATAAATTCTATTTGATCCTACCACCTACCAAGACTTACGAAAAACTCTGATCTTCAAACCAAAAGGCTAAAAAATGGGAATTTTTTTTCAGATTATGTGAAAATAAATAATGTGAACCCCATCAACGAAAGCTTTTTTTACCGTCCAAAATATATCTACGGAACTTAAACGCACACTGTCCAATCTCTGAAGAAAAGCTTCTTCAGTGATCAACAGTGTCGAAATGAAATAAACTCATAAATCTCTGGCCTTTCAGCAAAAAAAAAAAAACTCTACAGCTTCTGATATAAAAGTAACACCGTTCTTTCACTCCCATCCTTAGCTAAAATCTACCCACATAGAAAAATTATAAAATGGGCACTCAATGGTGGATTTGCCATAGTTACAACTTAAAATTTGTGGAATGAAATGTGTTCCAGGCTTCTGACAGTAAACAAGTAGACTAAACAACTGGAATGTGGGAAAGATATGATCTTTTCTTACGCTCTAGCTTACCTTCTGACGGTGGAATTGCATAAGTTTGAGCTTGCCGGGCGTTTGGAGGACACGGTTTGGGTTTCAGACACCATTTTCATTTTCATGAACTCTCACCCTCTGGTCCTCCTACTACTACTGACTGAAATAAATGAAGGAAAGCTGCAGAAAGCCATTGGAGGGAACATGAAAATAATATTGTAATGTCCGAAATAACCCCTTATCTGTGTTTGGCTTCACGGACATGCCCCTCTCAGCTCTGCAAAGACTGCGGAGCTAATGCATAGCCGAGCCAGCCGGCATTGCGTTCCCAAACAGCGGCTTCAAAGCCAGGCAGCTTTCACGGAATTTGTTGCACGATATTTGCTGCCACGATGTTGGAAAGAAGGAAGTTACCCACAGGGAGTGACCCGGGAATGGTGTTGAACCAGGGCCGGGCCGGACCAGGCTATAGTGTTACGAGGCAGTAAAATGTACTACCGGTGATATATGTTAGGGCACATATGTGTGGGTGTGTTGTATAGTAAGTATATATATGTCACAAGAAGTTCGCAATGTTGCACACCTTGTATGCATATATTGTGGAAAAGGCCCACAATGTTGTATAATATGTGTGCATAATGTTGCATAGAATATACGTAATGATACGTAAACATAATTGACCATGTTGCGATACTTGGTTAAATAACATGTTATGTAAGAGTTTTAAGATGTCCCCTCCCCTTAGCATTGGAGAGTCTTGTGGAGTGTTTTGGGGCCGTTTGACAAACTTTAGAGGGACTATGCTCGTACAACTATTTTGGCTGGTACTTTAGAATATGCAAGAAATCTCTTATATTATATAGGAGGGGACTTGGCAAGCTAAAATATATGAGTTATTGGTATGATGCTTAGCTTTACTATTGGCCGCTAAAATTGCAACGAAGGGTTTGTTGGGTTGCTAACCATCATGTCATAAACCTTGTCCGCTAGGGGATGAGGAACTTTGACCCAAGGGTCGGCCATCTGGCCTCAAGACCTTATTGGAAAGAATAGCTTTTGTGTGCACTTGGTTGAGATAAAGCATTATGATGTTCAAGTTGCCTAAATTGGATTTGTTCATGGCAAGGCTCTTGTAAGAACTGTAAAGTTTTACTATTTTTTTTTTGTTTTGATTTTATGTGATAGTTTAGTTTAATTACTAATTTTCTTGGGTTTATTTTGATTTTTAGTTAGAAAATATTAGTATCTAGCTTAATCCACTAAGTGTCTAATTATTGTCATTTATCATGTAGTTCCTTTTATTAAGGAAGTGGGCCCTACCTTAGGACCCATGGCCATCTCAGGCGACATACCAACTTTTTGGTCGTCGACCCTCACTTAACATCTTAAATGGACTTAGGCTTTGTCAAATTCGTTTTTGGTTCATTTCACTTAATAAGTTCACTTATTCCTTTATTGAGCTCATTTCAAACCCACTTACTTGTCTTAACTATAAATAGAAACATTGGTTAGTTCCCCATTTGGGGTGGGCTGAGATTTTAAAGGCTTTAGGAGAACTCTACTGTCACGCCCCGGCGATGCCCGACCCGAGCCGAACCCGGTCCATGGGCCGGTCAAGCGCTCGGGGGCGACGAAGTGAACATTGAGAAAACGATCTAGCGGAAGACTTAACCCTAACCACGGGCGATTAACAGCAACACGAAGTGCGCACAATCCTTTGAGCAAGAGTAACTAAAAGGGAAGAAAAAGGTGTTGCTTAACACAAAGTAAACAACAATCTCAAACCCACAAGCTTAGTTTAAGTAAAGCCCACACCGGCTCAAAATAAGTCATAAGCATCACAACTGTAGTATAAGACATAAATCCAAACCAAGAACCCTACACAAAGGTTCGAACATAAAGCATGAAATAAACGATGATAAGTCACGCAACGATCTCCATCATCACACCCAAGCTACCTCTGACCTTTCCTCAAAAAGGCAATCCTGTCCGTCTACGTGTCGCACCACGCAGCCCCAAATCAAAACACAAAAGAGGGGTGAGTTTTAACACTCAGCAATGGTTTTAATATCACTGTCAACGTAGAAAATACGATAGCTTAGAAATGAGATCGTTCAGATCACAGATTTACATGGTGCATCACTTTCTGATCACACATTCATATCACCTAACACTGCATCATAATGCATAATTCAACCTGCATGGATGTATCTCTAGCATACATATTCCCACATGCATTCACATCATACCAATCCCGCATGGATGTATCTCTAACATACATATTCCCACATGCGTAATATCATCACAACCTGCATGGATGTATCTCTAACATACATATTCCCACATGCATAATAGCATCACAACCTGCATGGATGTATCTCTAACATACATATTCCACATGCATAATATCATCACAACCTGCATGGATGTATCTCTAACATACATATTCCCACATGCATAATAGTATCACAACCTGCATGGATGTATCTCTAACATACATATTCCACATGCATAATAGCATCACAACCTGCATGGATGTATCTCTAACATACATATTTCACATGCATAACATCAAAATCAACATGCATGGATGTATCTCTAACATACATATTCCACATGCATAACATCAAAATCAACATGCATGGATGTATCTCTAACATACATATTCCACATGCATAACATCAAAATCAACATGCATGGATGTATCTCTAACATACATATTCCCACATGCATAATGTCATCACAATCCACCTCCATCAAGGAGTAATCACACGTTAACGTCACATAGACGGGAGCATAGACAAGGCCACGAAGGCGTGTCATGGTACCAAAATTCTACACAAAAATTCAAGAAAGATCGGGGTTGTCAATCCCTAATACTGCTCGCCCTGGACGATCCTGGCCAAGGATGTCCCATTCTCACACAGAGAATCTAGAGCAGGGGTGTTCGCTCAGTGGACATCTCTGCGGAGGGAAGAGCCCGAGTTCTCACACAGAGAACCCTAGAACACGTGGTAGCGGGGTGCACACGGCATACCACACTGGATTCTCAGGGTCCAGATGACACACATAATAGTATTCTCACATATCCGCAAGACAAGTACACAACTCGTCCCCACATCATTCCATTAAACAAGACTCAACCCGGGGAGTGCACTCGTTCCACACAGGAACTCCAAATCGTTCCACACAGGAACTTCAAATCGTTCCACACAGGAACTTCAAATCAAAATATTTCCTTTCGGACCAATCAACTTGCGATTAATCCACGACCGATAAACCCGGCACACAATTCCATCACATTGCATCCAATCGGTCAAATTCGATTAATCATGATGAAGCCTCAATTGGAAATCCATTTTCATGATGCGTGCAGCATGGTACATGCGTGGGCAAAGCATACATGAATCCTAATCATGATAAGTGCTCTTACCAGCCCCTAATACATCATTCATAATCACGATATTAAGCTTCAACATCATCATTTAACCCCCACATGTGTGTGTAACTAGTAGAAGCCTTTTACATAATGCATATTAACATGCTTGAAAATCAACTCACTACCACACTACACATGTGAATTTCTACCTAAACATGAATTCCAGCGGAAATCATAGTAGAAGAATCGTTGAAATCATAGTTAAATTCAAAACTCAACCACAAAGGCTAAACACCTATAACATCACTCATTTCATCATTGAGTCATGGCAATCACCAACATTCACACACCATTAATCACAATTTATCATAACAAATCAGTCCAACAATGATTGTAGTCCTACTGAAAATATATGCTTATCCAAAGGGAACCAACCGTTCACCGTTCATAATTTCAAGATAACGATTCCAACATCATGCCACAAAACATAAGTCATCCCACCATCTCTAAGCATATGTCTCAACTTTATAAACTCAATAGCATACATTTCCAGTAGCCTAACATAGCTTAAAATACTCCACATTCATATAAAATTGGCAAGCTAAAGTGGAATCATCAAAATAGGCATCATGTACATAACATGCAATTTTCTGTGTAGCCGATCGATCGCCCTTCAGGCTGTTCGATCGGTTACAAGCAAGAATTTGAAAATTTCAGTTCAGCCGATCGATCGCCCTGCAAGGCCGATCGATCGCTAACACGGCAGAACAGTCATCTTCTTCCTTTCGCAAATCCAAACCGAAACACCATATAAAACACTTCAAATCCACATCTAACACCCTAATCATCATCAAAAGTCCTCCTTGACTTCCAGAATATCAAACCAAACCATAATAATGCAAAACCCTAAGAAATCGGGATTAAATAATTCCATTTTCTAATCTTACCATTAACACACTAAATCAAGCAAACCATTTCGAAATAAGCCAAAAATGAAGAGTTTTACCATGGATAAACAGAGATTTTGAAGACCCATTACCTCAGCACTTGATTAAGCTCGAATTGAAGAGTCACCCTTCTTGAAATCCTTGAAAACACAATGAGTTTGAATTAAACTCTAATAGAAATCTATTTACCCAAGAAATCCCTAATTAAACCTTAGATCTAGGGCTTGTTGGTAGTAAAAATCGAATTTTGAACGTTAGGGTTTGTAGTAAAACACAAATCAGTAGCTTTTGATGGTCAAAAACGAATTGAATCAAGGGGAAAATGGTAGATTTGGAAGAAATTAAGAGAAAAGCCATGGATTAGTGCTTAATTAGAGTAAGCTTACCCTAATCGGCTTCTAATTCGGGCCTAAGTGGGGATTAGGCCAGCCCTCCTTCCTTAGCCTATTCCCAAAAATGGAAATGGCTCTAGTTTGCCCTTTTATAGTAAGGGTTGGGGTAGGCATAGGTAAGTTTTGGGGTATAAATATGAAAAGTAGGCCAAAAGTGGGTATTTTACAAATTTAAGCACAAATTAAGCCTAATAAAATTCTGAAAATTTTTGTGTGACCTTAAGTATATGTCTAGGTTCATTTGACACAAAAATAAAATTTTCGACCGTGGGGCCCACAGGGGTCCCGCCAAAACCCTAATTTTTGGGAAAATAGTGAAAATTCCGAAAAATCTCAAAAATTCACAATTGGTTTAAAATCACTTAAAACCACTAATGTTGAAGTTAATTTTGGTTAAAACCATCACAAACTCTATTTATTTACGAAATCACCGAATAAGATCAGAAAACACGTAAATTGCACGATAACCCATAATTAAATAAAAATCAAAACCGGTTTAAAGATGAGGGTCCTTACATCTACTCCCTCTCAAGAAGAGAAAGTTTAATCCAAGGTATAATCACGCAATCTCTTCCATGTTTATTTTAATTTTTGCATTAAATCCCCATGTTCTTATCTTCTAGAATAAGATTTTTGGCTTTATTCTTCTCAAGTTCATTCATTTCTTCATGTTTTGAAACCCTAGATTCAGATTTTTTACTTCTACTTTTGTAATTTTTGTTTTGGGTATAAGAGGATGCTAAATATATATTCTATTAGTAGTTTTGAGTCTCTATTTAGCGAAAATGTTAGATTTTTGTTTAGGACTAATATAACCTAATTTGTTGGGTGGTATCATACCCTGCCACAACCCCTTTGACCTAGACCCAGTCTAGGGTGGTGGGACATGACAGAACGAACAAAAGACTAACCCATCATAGGTTCTTATCGAAATACACAGTATGTATCATTTGTGCAAAAGTAAATAACAAATGGTAAAATAGATTAATTAACAATCTTAGTCCAACACACCCACATTAACACATAAAACGAAAGTCATATGCCCTAGGGTTATGTCATGTCTAAAGTCATCACAGGCTACCCATAACATGAAAGTAATATGTTTCAAACATCAACATAATCCCGACATAAGTCTAAACACTCATATTCGTCACAAAAGAAACTAGGATTAAAGCGCTCTAGCTCAATAAACTTAGTTTCGTAGGCAAACACTATCATGGAACCCTAATGAAGATTAAAGAACTCCTTATTCTTCTCCTCTTATATATGAAGAAGAAAGTACTTGTCATTGAAGACCGACAAGAACTCCTCCTATGAGATGTCTACTCGGCCCTGGAATCTCTGCCACTCCATAGAAAGCCACCACCTTTGCGCCTCTTCATTGAAGGTGAAGATGGCTAGGCGGGTATTCTCCTCCTCTGAGCACCACATCACACTAAAGATATGCTCCAAGTGAAACTTCCAATTATTAGCTTCTGAGGGATCCATCTTGCCCTAAAAACTAGGATGATTGAGCTTTTTAAAGCCCTCCAAAGTTAGATGCTTCTGCCCACTACTACTGGCCCGCTTAGCCTGCTGGGTTTGCATGACCTGAGTTAACCCCCCAATGGAGGTTAATACATCATCCACCCTTGGGTCTCTAAAAGCTTGCTTATTATTAGCACTTGTGTGATTCGGTCCATTCATATCTACATAACAACTAGATATTAAATCATGAGGTCTAACATCATAATCAACACCAAGATCAAGTATCATATCACACAAATAATCATCATGACAACAACTAATGGAATTCAACGTTTCTAACATTGTCTAAATTTTTTATTACCTATCTCCCTATTATCATTAGAAATTATCCCTTAACCTCCTTTGTTTTTTGACAAAGTCATGCTCCGATATCAAAAACTCACTTATCACTCCCCACCACATACCCCATGACTCAAACTTGATCTAGGGTGATGGGACACAACACGACGAAGCAGAAGGCTAACCCATCATAGGTTCTTATCGAAGTATACAACATGCACCCTTTGTGCAAAAGAAAATAACGAATAGTAAAAGAGATTAATTAACAATCTTAGTCCAACACACTCACATCAATACATAAAATGAAAGTCATAAGGCCTAAGGCTACATCATGTCTAAAGCCACTGGGGACTACCCATAACATAAAAATAATATGTTTCAAACATCAACATAATCTAGATATAAGTCTAAACATTGTAAAGTAACTAGCACCATCTCTCATACTCGTCCTCAAGCTCGTGATATAATCCATCCTAAATAAAACCATAAACAAAAGAGGGGTGAACTTAGCTTAGTAAGGGTTTTAAAATGAAACATAAGCTCATGTTAATACCACATGCATTCTTCCCATAGCAATCAATTTAAACATGCATCACATATCCCTTATCTACACATGTACATCATGAGTTAAATCACATTCCACATTCACATTTATATCACTTGTACATCATAGGCTCATTCATAATTCATAACACACATGTACAACTTGTGTCATCATTCAGTTTTATGGTTCATTCAGATCCTGCATGAATCAAGTATCAGCATTCACATTCATGTTGCATAGTTAAGTGTATCAAACCATATTCCATCTTGCATGTTCAAGTGTAATCATTTTGTATGCATTCTGTATAAACATAGACATCATTATCCCTATACAACTTGTGTCAATGAGCATTATAATCTATACACAAGCATAAATAATTTAATTAATGTCTCATGATAGAGAAACAAACTTGCTTATCTTGGCCAAAGCACAAATAGACCTGCTCACCCTAGAATCCTAAAAGGAAGTCTAAATTCCTGGAAAGGAAAGCTAGAGCAGTTTGGGTAAATCCCTTATAGGGAAATTACCCCATGGTAAGTCAGTGCATATGAACATATTAGCGTGAATTCTCAAGTCTAGAAGGTTACAATAGTAATCACATTACAGCAAAACTGCTCTTCTCATTCGAGGAGGAAACTTATCCTCAAAGGGACATAAAACCCATCTATTTGGACTTAAAACTGATTTGATGAACCTCCTGCAGTTAATTTGGAAAACTATGACATCTAATAGATTAATTACAATTAAACATGATTAATCTTCATTTACAAATCATTATCATGATGCATGCGATATGATACATACATGATAATGGATGCAAGCATAGCAAAATATACCCTAATCAGTCTTAAATGTATAAAACACGGTCCATTTGTGTCAAATAAAAATCATATAAGCATGGGTAAAAGATACATTCACGAATATGTTCTTAATGGAGAAAAATATGTGTAACATGGCTCATTTATAATTAAATTGACATGTGGAAGTATTCATATCCTCTCATGATTATAAGCTACTGATCTCATGAAATAAACATGAAGAAATAATTGAAATACTGATTTTAATCAAGTAGACCATCATACTAAGTTTAAACATACAAAGTCTATCTCCTTTTATTAAGCTAAAACACATATAGCATGCTTTATATGAAATTTAGGTGACATGTGTAAATATTCCTAGCTCATCATGGATATAATATACTGGAATCATGAGAAAAAAAATGAAGAAACGATTAAAATTTACTAAAATACACATGTAGATGAATTATGTGTAGCCGTTCGAATGCCCCTTTAGGCCGTTTGAACGACAACACACAAAACCTAATTCCCCCTATGGCCATTTGAACGGCTCACTGTCCGAACTGCCTATTAGCCCATTCAATTGGTCAAGACAATTCACTCTAGGTCGTCTTCTACCTCTCAAAATTCAAACTAAAATCATTCTAAAATTCCATATAAATTCATAAATAATCATATAATTAATACCTAAGCCTATAACATGATGGATCTAACATTTTTCATACTTAAAAATACAAAAATAACAATAACTCACATGTTTTTAAGGAATCACCACTACCCACCAAGATGCTTTAAAAGCTCAAATAAACCTACAATCATGACATTATAAACAAGAAAATCACTCAAAGTGAAAACCTCTTACCTCTATTGAGTTTGTGAATCCTTTGAACAAACTCCAACCTTAAGAAATCCTACCAAAAAATCAAGATTTTTGGTTAGTCGTAATTAAAACCTAACTAATATACTCAAATCAACGTGAGAATGATAGATTCAAGACCTCCTTAGGTTAAAAATAAAACTTACATAGATTAGGGCTCTAAATCGAAATTAAAAAGACAACCTTGATAAAAAAAAACTAAGAATCTAATAGGAGAAGTGAAGAATGAGATAATTAAGACAAAAATTGAAGTGATTAAGGTGTGATTAGGGAAAATCTTAGCTTAAAAAGGGTTTCTCCTTTAGGAAATGGGGGTGGAGCCTAGCATCCCTCCTAATTTCAGGTTTTCCCCATTTAGGAAATGGGTTAGGGTTTTTCTTTTTATAGTAAAAGCTTGTGGGCTAGACCCTAAGTGACCATTTGACTAAAAAATGAATATAATCACACCCAAGCCCACTTAGACAAATCAATAAAAGGTTGACAGCTGAAAATGGATGTATGCCATCTAACACAGTCGTGGGTCCCATAGTGGGGCCTGCTTCTCTGACCCATGAAAAATAGAAAAAATGCCCTTAAATAGGTAAATTTTTTAGTAAAAAAAGCTTGACACTAGTATTCTAAACTAAAATAAAATTAAACCTTAAGAAATTTATAGCTAAACTAGCCCATTACCCCAAGAAAAATCAAATCAAACTGAAACAAATAACTTCACATAAATCAAAGGGTAATAATTAGAAGAACTTATAGGTAGGGTTTCTTTGAGCTTTGGAGGAGATTTAAGGGTCTACAATCTTGTTTAAGGTAAGGGGTTTTTGATTAATGAGGTTTTACTTACATAACACCATGTTTATAGCTGAAATTATGTTCTTAAAGCTTATGGATAGGTGAATTTGAATCTTCTTAAATAGATGACTTAATGTTGTTTTTGCATGAATATACATGAGAAATGTTAGATCTATCATGTTTTAGGCTTACTTAATGATTGTATGAAGTTTTAAGAATTTTTATAGAATTTTGGAATGAATTCAATTTGGTTCTGTGCCAAAAAAATAATTGTTTTCTATTTCTCAATATGACTAATCAGTCTTCCCATCGAGCTGATTGATAGCCCAGACATGACCATCAATCGGCCAAACAATAATTTTGGAACTCTTTGTTCCCTATCGATCGTCCCTTAGGCCCAATTGATATGATATCATGCTTATTTTATGCCATATTTTGATAATTTTTTCATGTCTTTTATATGTCACTAGTAGAGTATGATCATGCTGAAGTATGAATGCTTGCACATACATTATATTAATTATGTATGAACCATGTTCTGTGTGTTTTAGATTATTTATGAATATGACCATATATGTTTAGGCTTACTTTACTTATGCTTACATGATCTCGTTCGTCACGTATGGACCATGTCTCATGCATGATAGGACTGATTAGTGTATGATTACTTATGTTTGTATGTTCCTAGCATTGTTCATTTTTGTATCATGCTTCATACATTATGAAAATGATTTGTTAAGTCATGATTAACCATATTTAACCCTGATTAGTTGATTGTATGTATCTTTCGGATTAGCCTTATCAGGGATTTAACAAATCGGCTTTAAGTCCAATGGACAAGGTTTTATGTCCCAAAGGATAGGTTACCTCCTTGGGTGAGAAGAACATAATGTTGTAATGAGAAAACTATTAAGACTTCTATACTGAGAATTTAGACTAGTTTGTCCGTGTGCACTAGCTGACTAGGAGCACTTCCAGTCAGGATTTGCCAAACTATTTATGTCTTCCTTATTAGGATTTCTAAGGTGAGTAGGCTACTTAGGCTTATGCCAGGGTAAGCAGGACTGATATCTTTGGGTATTAGGATTTTTTCTATCATGCGACATCTATTGTGCTATTTATACATGTTTGTATATGGATTATAATGCTTATTTACACAAGTTTTGTGTAGGGATAATGATGTTTATGTTTAAATAGGTTGTGTATGAATTATGACACTTGATTATGCAAGATGTGTATAGATTATGATACTTGATCATGCAAAATATATATTGATTATGATACTTGATCATATAGGATGTGTATGAATACTTAAATACACAGGTTGTGTGTGTGACACCCGTGTTCCGATTACACCTAAATAGATGGATTAGAGGTAATTATGTAATTTTATATTAAGCTTAAAGGGGTTTCAAGGGATGTAATCCCCATATATGAATAGATCTTGAAGTAGTGAGCGTAACAAATTGAAGAACACGCGAATAGGGGTGTAAACGGCGTCCGTTTGTCCGGTGTCCGTCCGCGTCCGCGTCTGTCCGCACTAAAATGGACAACATTGATTTTTGTCCGTCCTAAATACGGACGGACATGGACAAGGGTTAGCCGTGTCCGCAGTCGTCCGTGTCTGCCAACTATATATTTTATTATTTTTATTTTTATTTTATACTAAATTACTAACCTATGTCACATAGTTAATCTTTACAATAAGATTGTAAAAAATACATATTATACTCTCACATGTCTTTTATAACATCATTATTTATTTATTTTTTAGATTAGACTATTTTACTATTATTATAACTTATTTTTTAATTAATTTTTTACTAACCACCCTTAATTTAAGAACAAAAGACTTTCACCTTCATTCTGTCCGTGTCCGTCCGTTTTTGTCCGTGTCCGTCATGGACAAATACGGACGGACAAGCACTTGGTCCGTATAAAAATGGACGGCTGCGGACATGCCTTGTTCGCGTCCGCGTCCGCATCTGTCCGTTTACACCCCTACACGCAAAACGAAGGTCGGGAACAAAAGATTACGACATCGGGAAGTGTACCACATGGGTGGGACCCACTTAAAAAGTGCAGGAAAACCTACCCATGTGGGATCTAGTTTCGAAGGGCTCATCAATGCAAGTCCATCGATACCAAGAACGTGTGATTCCGACTTAGGGATAAAAAGTTATCACGTTTTGAAGTTGGAATTGTGTTTGAATGAAATAATAATAAAATATTAAAGAAAAGACGGAATAGTTGACATCAGCGGCTCCAAGCTGAGCTGTGGCGTGGAATGCAGATGTGTGCGTCAGCATGCGCCGACCAAATTTTGGTCCATTTAAAATGCGCTATGTGGCCGAGCAGATGCGTGCTTATTGTCTTTCTGCCATACGCTCGCACGTCTTTTTCTTATAAATTCTCATTTTTGTTCAAACTTGAGAAGTTTTCGGAGTCATACTAAGTCCGTTTTCATCCATTCAAAAGGAATTCTTAGCTAATTTGAGGGCGTTCTACACAATGGAGACATCCATTCTTTGAGTTGATAACTTTATAAGGGAAAAACGCCGCAGGGCAAGAGGAGACTCTGCCCATTGCCCTCAAGCCCCAAAGAAAGAGAAATGATGTGGAGTAGGAGGAGGCTTCATCCTCCGTTGTTAGGCCACAACAAAGGAAGTGGCTCCGAATAGGAGAGGGTTCGTCCTCCATCAAAGAGCCATGTAGTGTGAGGTACATCCCCGGGTTAAGGGGAGGTTCTGTTTGTAGCCTACAAGCACAGAAAAAAGAAAGTATCTCCGGGTAGAGGAAATTATGTCTGCCGCCTTCGGGCCGTAGAGAGAAAGAAATGCTCAGGTTTAAAGAGAGGGATGTTCACCACCTTCAAAGGCAAAGAGAAAGTTGCACCAAAACAAGGAAAGATGTTGTCACTGCCTCCGAACATGGAGAGGAAGACACCCAGAGAAAACGAACAACTCCAAATGCCACAACTTTTGGGACAAAAAGGGAGTAAGGTTTTTTGACATTTTTATTTAATTCAACTTATATGCATGTGTATCTTAATTAATATAATTAATATTTATATATTAATTAAGATATAGGATTTGCTATGATTCGGTAGAATCTGTTATTGTCTGATGTGATCTTATATGATACGATTTGATCCGATTTGCTTTGGAATATTCTATTTAATCCGGTATGCTCTGATCTAATTTGATTTGATCTATTATGGTAGGATGAAATCTATTTGATGGAATCTGACATGACCCAATCTGTTCTGTTATGTGTTTTGCTCTACTTTGTGAAAGAGTGGCACGTGTAATTTCGATAGGATTATGCTCACTTCTACAATAGAGTGAGATGTGTGCGGATTCATGAGCTTATGTTCTACTCCGATGTTTTATGAGATTTCAGTCTGATTCTGAATTATTTATTCGGATATAAGAATGTACGTATTTTAACGTATATAATTTTCTGATGCGTGATGTATGTAATAACCAATAGGCAGAACTACATTCGGTTCCGATCATATTGGAATAACATTAGAGATGATATCTAATATGTATGTAGGCAACCAATGATACAAGAACATTGGCATGATCCAAATTAGTTATAAAATTAGGTTTGTTCTGATCTATGCACAATGGAATATTAAAGCTCCATAGTGTGTGGAAGAACGTTATGACTCTCGCATATAGAGTTTGCCGCTCCTGATTGGTCTTAGTTTTAATTTTTCTGTTTATTTATATAAACTCTGATTTAGTTTTCCGAATAACCCCCATTTTAGGTCAGTTTTTTAGGGTCGGGGTGTTAAAGTGTTGTGAATTATGAAATATAATTAAGACATGATGCACAAGTGTTGCTCATGGATATGTGATGCATGAATGAGATATTTTCACAGGTTATATGTGTGAGGGAATTGATGTGTTCTTGTGTTATTAACACTAGTTTTACTTGAGGCATATGTGATGCTTCATATGAATTATATTTCTTTGTTAATGTGAGCTTTATGTTTTTAAACCCTTACTGAGCTAAGCTCACCTCATTTGTATTATTATTTTGTGGGGTTGTATAATTGTGTCATGCAAGTGCTCAGGATGATCATGGAGGCAATTAGATGCACTTATATGTCTTGGAGATAGACTTCTGTTGACTTATGTTATGACTTGTGATACTTTATAGGTTATGGGAGAGCCTTAATTGTTGGCTTAGACTTGTGCGTTTGCTCTTTTGAGGCTTGAGACTCCTTATGTGTTTTATGAGATTATGTGGGTATGTGAATGATTAAGAGACTAATTAATTTCCTTTTATCTTACGTTAATTGCTTTTGCACAAAGTAGAGTATTGTATACCTCGATCTAGCCTAGTTTTGGGTTAGTATTTCACTTTGTCACACCTTCGCCATCTCTCTTTGGTGGGGTTCAGTTCAAGTGGGGAATGGCAGGGTGTGACAACAACATACCCCTTTGGCTAGCTCACTTGGGAAATGTCCCAGCACGTCTACCTTGGGGTAGGTTTGTTACTTGGGTTCACGGGTTAGATGCTCGATTGAATGGCACAAGGCCATGACCTTGATGAAGAAGGCTGACCTGCTTGGCTATTTAGCATTGCGAGTGCTGCACATATGTTTGCTCCCTAGGCGCCTCTGTGACTAGTGATATCAAAGCCATGGTTTTGTCTTGCTGGGTGACAAAGATGAACATTTGGACGAAGAGTTGGAAAATGTTTGATGTGATGTTCTTCGACCTCAAGAGTGCGAGGCGGACAGATGTACATGTGTAATATAAGAAAATGGAAATGTGGGCTGAAACGGATGTGAATAGATGATGGTTGATCAGGTTTCCTTCTATGTTTTGGACCAAGCAAGTGGATTTGCCATCATGGACACAATTTTTACAAGGATTGAGTATAGTCGTGTTCTTGTTCCTTGGACGTTGATGCAACAATGCTATTGTAACCCTGATTTTTGGATGTGATTTTATGACTCTAATAATGCTTATATTTGAATTTTTATCGGGTTGTGCTTAATTCAATATTTTTACTCGATGAGTATTAATAATGATGTGTTACAACGCGAAATACGAGCGTAATGGGCCTTCAACAGCTCGAATCGGACACCGATGCCAAAAGTTATGACCTCGAGAAATGTGCCACATGGGCGGGACCCGCTTGAAAAGTGCAAGAAATGTTCATGTGGCCATGACCATGATAAAGAAGGCTAACTCACTTGGCTACATGGCCTTGCGAGTGTCGCATGGATGGTTGCTTCTTGGGCACCTTTGTGACAATAGCTAGGCCCTGGCTCTAGCCTATCAAGTTATTTCTAGGACCAAGCCTTGACATGCTTTCAAAAGCTCAACTCTAAGCAGGCTCTGGATGGGAAAAGTTTTTCATGCTCCCCTCTAACAATAAGCCCAGCGTAAGAAACACCTGGGAGTTGTTGATATTTAAGTTTACTGCACACACGCTAGTAACGTTAGTGTCAATGTCACTATTACTAACGTGCACTAGAGTGTGTGCCATCAATCTCACGAATGAATGACTCATAAGTATTCCTTACACTAGGCTCATGGTAAATAGGGTGTAAGGACCCTCATCTTTAAACCGGTTTTGGTTTTCTTTAATTATGGGTTATCATGAGATTTACGTGTTTTCTGATCTTATTCGGTGATTTTGTAAATAAATAGAGTTTGTGATGGTTTTAACCAAAATTAACTTTAATATTAGTGGTTTTAAGTGATTTTAAACCAAATGTGAATTTTTGGAATTTTTTGGATTTTTCACTATTTTCCCAAAAATTAGGGTTTTGGCGGGACCCCTGTGGGCCCCACGGTCGAAAATTTTATTTTTGTGTCAAATGACCCTAAACATATACTTAAGGTCACACAAAAATTTTCAGAATTTTATTAGGCTTAATTCGTGCTTAAATTTGCAAAATAACCACTTTTAGCCTACTTTTCATATTTACACCCCAAAACTTACCTATGCCTACCCCAACCCTTACTATAAAAGGGCAAACCAGAGCCATTTCCATTTTTGGGAATAGGCTAAGGAAGGAGGTCTGGCCTAATCCCCACTTAGGCCCGAATTAGAAGCCGATTAAGGTAAGCTTGCTCTAATTAAGCACTAATCCATGGCTTTTCTCTTAATTTCTTCCAAATCTACCATTTTCCCCTTGATTCAATTCGTTTTTGACCATCAAAAGCTACTGATTTGTGTTTTACTACAAACCCTAACTTTCAAAATTCGATTTTTACTACCAACAAGCCCTAGATCTAAGATTTAATTAGGGATTTCTTAAGTAAATCGATTTCTATTGGTGTTTGATTCAAACTCATTGTGTTTTCAAGGATTTCAAGAAGGGTGACTCTTCAATCCGAGCTTAATCAAGTGCTGAGGTAATGGGTCTTCGAAATCTCTGTTTATCCATGGTAAAACTCTTCATTTTTGGCTTATTTCGAAATGGTTTGCTTGATTTAGTGTGTTAATGGTAAGATTAGAAAATGGAATTATTTAATCCCGATTTCTTAGGGTTTTGCATTATTATGGTTTGGTTTGATATTCTGGAAGTCAAGGAGGACTTTTGATGATGATTAGGGTGTTAGATGTGGATTTGAAGTGCTATCTATGGTGTTTCGGTTTGGATTTGCGAAAGGAAGAAGATGACTGTTCTGCCGTGTTGGCGATCGATTGGCCTTGCAGGGCGATCAATCGGCTGAACTGAAAATTTCAAAATTTTGCGTGTAACCGATCAAACGGCCTGAAGGGCGATCGATCGGCTACACAGGAAATTGTATGTTGTGTGTATGATGCCTATTTTGATGATTCCACTTTAGCTTGCCAATTTTATATGAATGTGGAGTGTTTTAAGCTATGTTAGGCTACTGGAAATGCATGCTATTGAGTTTATGGAGTTGAGATATATGCTTAGTGATGGTGGAATGACTTATGTTTTGTGGCATGATGTTGGAATCGTTATTTTGAAATTATGAATAGTTGTTTCCCTTTGGTTAAGCATATTTCCGTAGGACTACAATCATTGTTGGACAGATTTGTCATGATAAATTGTGATTAATGGTGTGTGAATGTTGGTGAATACCATGACTCAATGATGAAATGAGTGATGTTATAGGTGTTTAGCCTTTGTGGTTGAGTTTTGAATCTAGCTAAGATTTCAACGATTCTTCTACTATGATTTCATTTGGAATTCATGTTTAGGTAGAAATTCACATGTGTAGTGTGGTAGTGAGTTGATTTTCAAGCATGTTAATATGCATCATGTGAAAGGCTTCTACTAGTTACACACACACATGTGGGGGTTAAATGATGATGTTGAAGCTTAATATCGTGATTATGAATGATGCATTAGGGGCTGGTGAGAGCACTTATCATGATTAGGGTTCATGTATGCTTTGCCCACGCATGTACCATGCTGCACGCATCATGAAAATGGATTTCCAATTGAGGCTTCATCGTGATTAATCGAATTTGACCGATTGGATGCAATGTGATGGAATTGTGTGCCGGGTTTATCGGTCGTGGATTAATCGCAAGTTGATTGGTCCGAAAGGACATATTTTGATTTGAAGTTCTGTGTGGAACGATTTGGAGTTCTGTGTGGAACGAGTGCACTCCCCGGGTTGAGTCTTGTTTAATGGAATGATGTGGGGACGAGTTGTGTACTTGTCTTGCGGACACGTGAGAATATTTTTATGTGTGTCATCTGGACCACGAGAATCCGGTGTGGTATGCCGTGTGCACCCCGCTACCACGTGTTCTAGGGTTCTCGTGTGAGAACTCGGGCTCTTCCCTCCGCAGAGATGTCCACTGGCGAACACCCCTGCTCTAGATTCTCTGTGTGAGAATGGGACATCCTTGGCCAGGATCGTCCAGTGTGAGCAGTATTAGGGATTGACAACCCCGATCTTTCTTGAATTCTTGTGTAGAATTTTGTACCATGACACGCCTTCGTGGCCTTGTCTATGCTCCCGTACGTGTGACATTAATGTGTGATTACTCCTTGATGGAGGTTGATTGTGATGATGCTATGCATGTGGATTATGTATGTTAGAGATACATCCATGCATGCTGATTTTGATGTTATGCATGTGGATTAGGTATGTTAGAGATACATCCATGCATGCTGATTTTGATGTTATGCATGTGGAATATGTATGTTAGAGATACATCCATGCATGTTGATTTTGATGTTATGCATGTGGAATATGTATGTTAGAGATACATCCATGCGGGATTGGTTATGATGTGAATGCATGTGGGAATATGTATGCTAGAGATACATCCATGTAGGTTGAATTATGCATTTTTATGCAGTGTTAAGTGATATGAATGTGTGATCGAGAAAGTGATGCACCATGTAAATCTTTGATCTGAAACGATCTCATTTCTAAGCTATCGTATTTTCTACGTTGACAGTGATATTAAAACCATTGCTGAGTGTTAAAACTCACCCCTCTTTTGTGTTTTGATTTGGGGCTGCGTGGTACGACACGCAGACGGACAGGATTGCCTTTTTGAGGAAAGGTCAGAGGTAGCTTGGGTGTGATGATGGAGATCGTTGCGTGACTTATCATCGTTCTTTCATGCTTTATGTTCGAACCTTTGTGTAGGGTTCTTGTTGTGGTTTTATGTCACATGTTACAGTTATGTTTGCTTATGACTTATTTTGAGCCGGTGTGGGCTTTACTTAACTAAGTTTGTGGGTTTGAGATTGTTGTTTACTTTGTGATAAGCAACACCTTTTTCTTCCCTTTTATTTACTCTTGCTCAAAGGATTGTGCGCACTCCGTGTTGCTGTTAATCGCCCGTGGTTAGGGATTAAGTCTTCCGCTAGAATCGTTTCTCAATTTCACTTCGTCGCCCCCGCGCGCTTGACCGGCCCTTGGACCGGGTTCGGCTCGGGTCGGGCATCGCTGGGGCGTGACATAGGGAGCATAGAAAATGCCTCCTTATGACTTCGAGCTTTTTTGCTTTATATTTTTTATTAAAAAAATTAATAAAAAAATATAATCTTTATATAGGGTCCCACTAGTTGACCCCATTTGACACAAAATTATATTGCCTATGTCCTAAATTAATAGATACATTTGGTTTTAAAAAAATAAAACAAATGTAGCTATCAATATATGAGAGAGAGATTATGTTTTTGACTTTTAGGTGTGGTCCTTCACAACTAACTATGACGATTTATAAGCTTATAATCTCATAAACTTCTTTGAAATATACTCTTTTCATCCCACCTTAATAGCTCCGTATGTTAGGGAGTACATTTTTTCCTCTTTCTCTTTCTTTTTGACCTGTGTGGGACTATCGAGAAAAGTAAAAATAATTTTTTTCATACTTGAGGACGGGTTGAACGTGCTTGCATTTTTTGCCTTTTGGCCCTATTTAAGGCATATTTAAAAATTTTAGGCCCAATCCTAGAACCATGCCTAAAGTTTTTTACCTCTAACACAAATTTTTATGGGTCAGCCCAACAAGTTGCCTTAAAAGTTTCAACCCTACCTAAAATTTTTCAGTCCTGACTCGTATTTTTACGGGCTGAGTAAGGCTAAGTTGATGGATTGATCCTTAAAAGATTCATCCCTTCCCACAAACATGTTATGTATGAAACATGTCATAAACACGTAGTGATCGTGCTTTGAAAATGAAAACCCCACACATTGATATTTACCTAGAAGCCTGTAGATTCTTCCGATGGTAAATGAATGAACGCTACTAAAACCAAGCTTTCCTTCACAAAATTAGCCTAATCAAGTTGCCTGACTAACACTTGTGACATGCTACATGGAGCTTTTAGCATAGTATGTAGAGGCGAATACAACCTTTATGTACCAATATAGAAGCCCATGTAGCATGGTGACAACCACTGGTAATTGAGTCACACCTCTTCCTCACACCCTTGTCTGTCATACGGAAGCGTTTTTTATGCTCTACGCTGAGCGTGAGCCAAGTGTAAGGAACATCTAGAAGCCGTCATTTTCAAAATCAGCAGCGCACACGATAGTGCATATATTACTGGCACTACCATGTGCCCATCAATTTTGAAAATCAACGGCTCCCAGGTGTTCTTTACACTCGGCTCATGCTTTTTAGGGAGCATAAAAAACTCTTACCTATCATACCCTCCTTATTGGCTGCCCTTGTCACAAAGTGCAATTTGATCAGTTTGGTTCAATAATGGGTCAATTCAATCCGGTTAAGGAGATTTTAAACAATTCTAGAAAAATTTAAAAAAAATGGAGTTAAAACTTAAGCCATAAACCATGAAACTACAATAAATACGGCAAATTATATAACCAAACAACTCAAATAATAGAAATTTTCATTAGACTAAAGAAAAATATAAAATTTATGCAACTAAAAACGTATTAGTTAACTTTGATAGTTTCCTATATTTTTCCAAAAGACTATCAAATACTCCTTCCTTCCTAGTTTAATTTTTCAAAATTAATATTAATTTATTTTGATAAATTAAATAGAAATATTAATATAAAAGGGAGGGAATATTTCATTAAATTTTATAAAGTATTATTTAGATAAAATCCGTATTATCTAAATAAAATTAAAAAAAATAAATTCGGAAAATTGAAAGAATATTTACATAACTATTCTTTTGAACTCCGATTCAGAAAATTTGAAAGCAAAAAAATTCGAAAATTCGACTCGAAAGTGGTGGCCCTCCCTTGGCGTTGATCGACTTTGCTTTTTTGTCCTGATTGTCTCTCTGACTTTGATCCATGCTCCCATTTGGCCCAATCCCTCTCTCTCTCTCTCTCTCCTGACCCTCCCGCTCCCATTTGTTGGACTTAGATCGTCTCTCCGCTAAAAGATCTTCATAAAGGAGTGCCCAAAAAAACATGCATCATTTAGGTATTATCCATCCTTTTTTATTATGCTTGTTTTAATGTCTAATTTATTAATTCATGCCTGCTTGCAGCTCCCACACACAGCTTTAGCTCAAGAATGCCAAAGTAGCAGGCTTTGTCACTCTCTCCCTTGCCTTCCACCACCTCTGGTGCTGGCAGGGCACTGTCACTGGCACACATGATTCCCAAATCCTCATTTCTCTAGTCTAGGCCTTTTATGTTATGGGATGGACCCCGGTCCATAAAAATGAGAGTTAGGGCCTAATTAAATAGGACTGGGCCACGGTTGAGAGGCAAAAGGACCGTATGCATGTTTAATTAAGTATAAAAACAATATTTTTAAGCTAAGAAGGGAAGGTAGAAGGGTAAATTTGTATTTTTTTTTAAATTTAAGATAATAATTTAAGCTTGTTGCGAAGTATCCAACCGATAAGGCAAAGGCTTATAATATTGTGGCACAGCATACCTTACTTAAAGATTATAAATTTTTTTTTATTTAAAAAAATATACTAATAAAAAAAGGACGAAAAAAAAAAAAACCCGGTCCGGCCCGAGCCCGCTTAGGGCCGGACCTTTAAATGCCCGCCTAGGCCTGGCTTTGTCCCGGCCCGGTTTCAGCCGACGTTCTACCCAGACATGTTTTCTTCCAGAAAAGTTGTCCATCATTTCTGAAGTTGTCTCAGCATTGGTTTCTCAGACAACTATTGTGGCGACTCCTTCCCCAGCAAATCAAGGATAATTAAAATTCTTGTATTGTTTCACCTCGTCAAAACCCTTTTTGCAGCTCAATCCCATCTCAAAGGTGCGTAAATACTTCACAAATCAGAAACATCTCGAATAATTGTGATTTATTCTTGCTTTAATTTTGATTTTTTTTCCCAGAAAGCTATTTGGATTGGTTTTCAGTTATTTGCTGAATCACGGGTCCCTACTTTCCATGTCCCTTTCATCTTTGAGCATCAGAGGTCATTGCCTTAAAGTTGTTCATATATTTTATCTTTATTACTTCGTTTTTCTATATATGTTGTCGTCTATTTGTTGATTGAGGTGTCTTCTCGAGTTAATGGGTTAAGGATGAAAACTGAATAACAAGTGGGCAGGCTAGAACGTTTCCTTTGTCACGTGCAAGGTTGTCTTTTCCTGGCTTGTTATGCTTAGAATTTGAGTAAGTTACTTATATAGTAGCCACAGTATTTGAGTTCATAGTTTAACTGGGATTGCGTTTGTTTGAATCTGCGACCTAAATGTTTGCTCCTTTTATTTGCATTATGAGATTTTTTTTTTGTTGCTCTAGAATATGGTAGATTCTGCCATTTATTAGGTGAAGACAATTACGTGTACCATACCATTTAAAAATGAAATGGAATACTATGGTTTAAAATATGCGAGACAGGAACATGTGAACTTAATGAGTATTCATTGTTTAATAATTATTGAGGAATGTGTATTATTTGTGGCCAATTCTTCACAATGAAAACCCTGCTGCATTTTCGTTTTTTTATTGGAATGGCCACACGTGATTTTCTTAATGCTACCATGCCATGAAAATGTGATAAGTGGTCTGTTACAATCTTTACCCATTAAAATTTCAGGCATACAATCCTTGAAAGTGTATAATAAACGAAGATGACAGCTACAAAGCCTCTAAGAAGTTTGGTTTCTCATGTCATCTTAGATATGGATGGTACCCTATTGAACACAGGTAGCATTTTGCATTGAGTGGTGTTCTTTTCCAGTATGATTGATGTAATCAACACTTGTTTTTATTGTGTTTTAATTTCTTACTTTTCATGGTAGATGGCATTGTGGTTGAAGTACTAAAATCATATCTCGTTAAGTTTGGCAAAAGGTGGGATAACAGATCAGCTTTAAAGATAGTGGGAACCACTCCAATGGAAGCTGCAACAGCTATTGTAGAGGATTATGAGTTGTCTTGTTCAACAGAAGAATTCATCTCCGAAATAAACCCTATTTTTTCTAAGCAGTAAAAATTCTTAGACTTCCAGCATGAATGTCCCATTTGTGTTTTGGAAAATTGTCTTTACTTTTATTACGCTTGTTTTGTCTTGTGAATGTTCTAATTAAGTCATTAGTCTATAATCATTGATAGAAGCTCTTCTGAAATCTAACGCACATTTCATTTTTATATATAGGTGGTGTAATGTCAAACCGCTTCCTGGTGCAGTTAGATTAGTTAAACATTTGCATAGTCATGGGGTACCAATGGCGTTGGCTTCAAATTCTCCTAGAGCTAATATAGAAGGCAAAATATCTTTCCACCATGGTATGATTTAATTTTGCCAAAAGCCTTTATTAATATCACTTTCAAATTCACCTCAATGAGTGAAGAGATTGTTTTTTATTCACAACTTTTTTATAACATTCCAACCTTTTGTTTAAAATGCATAGGATGGAAAGAATACTTTTGTGCCATTGTTGGTGGTGATGAAGTGCAAATGGGGAAGCCATCTCCTGAAATGTAGGCATACATACATTTTTTTATTTTTTATCTTTTTTTAATGAGTTGTTTGTCGTTTTTTTTAAAAAAAAATTGGATCTGGGTTTTTTGTTTTCTGTCAAAGATTTCTTGAAGTAGCCAGAAGGATGAAAGTTGAACCTTCCAACTGCCTGGTCATTGAGGATTCATCGTAAGTGCCAGATTATCTGGGTCTCTTTATTCTGAAGTTGTTTAATACTCCTAGGTCCAGGCATTTAATGTACATTTGCATGATTTACATTATGTAGCGTAGAAAAATTTTCTGCTAATTTGGCATATGAACTCTTGGTTGATGCATTATTTGCTATCCTTCTGGGTGCCACTTTAACTTGTATGTAAATCTGGAGAACTTGTAATGTTTGATGAACTGTGGGACACACTTTTCAAAGGGATTCAATCTTGAAATAAAAATCAGTCCAGGTGTTATAGCTGGAAAGGCTGCTGGAATGGGAGTGATTGCCGTACCGTCTCTTCGGAAGCAACCTTCTCTTTATAGTTCAGCCGATGAGACAATAAGTTCTCTACTTGATCTGAAGCTCGAAAATTGGGGCCTTCCCCCATTTGAAGATTGTATAAACTTGCAGCCCTTGATCTATTATTACTTGGTGGCTCCTTTAAAATTCTTAGCTGAAGTTTTGGTTCTGTAGGGATTGAAGATACCCTTCCCATTGAACCTTGGTATATTAGTGGACCTGTGATCAAGGGATTTGGCCGTGGTTCGAAGGTTCTTGGGATACCTACAGGTTTTACTGATTCTTATAACTAATGGGGGCTAGAATAATGAAGTCCCTGGTCAAATTGTCAGTATTAACTGAAATCTTGATGTGTTTATACTGCAGCTAATATATCACCAGAAGGTTTCTCAGATATCTTGGCAACACAAGCTTCTGGTGTATATTTTGGTTGGGCACGACTGTCCGCAAGAGGTACCTACAAGATGGTCATGAGCATCGGTTGGAATCCCTACTTTGACAATGTTGAGAAGACCATTGTATGTGCTTCAACTGTACTTCATCTTTTGTTTAAGTGTTCAAAATTACATACTAAAAACAGAAAAGAGACTTTCAGTGGGCCTGACAGTACTTTCAGGGAAATTTTACTCAGAGCTCAAACTCTTGAGTAGATTGTCTGCACTCAAAGCCATAATGGCCAAAGGTAGTGCTGGAGTGTGGCGG
The DNA here is from genome assembly GCA_035235625.1 of Saururus chinensis. Classification (NCBI taxonomy): domain Eukaryota; kingdom Viridiplantae; phylum Streptophyta; class Magnoliopsida; order Piperales; family Saururaceae; genus Saururus; species Saururus chinensis. Next base: position 44,275,513 of record CP141142.1, on the reverse strand, counting down.
CTGGCCCACCAATGAGGAGTGAAGGGTGGCGCGGGCACCCCTGTTTTGAAGATCTTCCCTGACAGTGCGTAGGGGAAGGGAGATGGGTCGGGGAAGAATGCTGATCTGACAGCCATCAGCTCAAGCGTGGACACCTAGTCACATAAACTATTTTGAAACAAACTCTTACAGAAAAATTAGGCCTCTTATTTTTTAGAATGTTACTTGAAAGAAAATATAGAGCTGGCAGATATCACTCCAGGTCTTAAAAAAAATATTTTGTGGATTGATATGTATTTGGCTATCTAGCAAATCTTTACTTTGCGAACTTATGTCAAAATTCAGGAACCTTGGCTGCTTCATGTTTTTGATGAGGACTTCTATGGTGAGGAGCTTCGTCTTGCAATTGTTGGCTATATACGTCCAGAGGTTTGGAAGTTCATTTTTTAACATCTAGATGTGACTTCAGTGATTCTCTATTGACACTTTTAATCTTATACTCCGACATTAACAGTCTAGTTTCCCATCTCTGGAGAGCTTGATTGCCAGGATCCATGAAGATCGGAGGATTGCTGAAAAAGCCCTTGAGCTGCCTATGTATGCTAACTATGAGGAGTCTTCATATTTAAAGAAGTCTCTTTAGCATAGAGACATAATTTGTATGAGATACCAATATCTGAGATGAGAATACTGACCTTTCCCGAGCATTATGAGATGACCTTTCCATAGCATGGCATTATTGCTATCTGAACAAAAGTATTCAAATGATTTACACTTTATACTGTGCATTGTTTGACTCTTTTTTTCAAGGCGATGGAAAATCTAGTTGTCTGGCTACATCTCACAAGATATTGTCAAGGAAAAGATTTTGCTATTTTTGTGTTGTGAAAATTGTCCCGGCTCATTATATTTGTCATGATACAACGGAATGTGTACGCTTTTATAAAAATTAACAATGCAAACTAGATAGTATTACAAAGAAATAATTTAACTTTAAATGAGGTGGACAATAAGATTGAGCCTGGGTTCTTATGCTTGTCAAGATTGTTTTCTCTTAAACTTCACCAGGTTACTCGTCGTAACTAGATCAGAATGCAAGTTAATACTGCCCTAAGATGTATCTGATGGGATAGGTTGAGGGTTCAACTCCATTGCTTGGTGTCCCTCTGCATAATGCCATGCTTGGGAAAGGTCAATTGATATCATAATATTCCATTAGCGCGTGAACTAGCGTTACTTTTCTGTTAAGAGTAAATAATGCATTTTATAGCTTCTCAAAGGAAAGAAAGGATCAAAATTGTTTTACACAAGGAAAAAGAGGGTGTCCCAACCTCAGTTGGCAAATAGGATGAGAAGTTTGTCACCCCTTTTTTGGCCAGCCTACCCCGCCTATACATGGTCGATAGATATTCACCGTCTGAGTCTATATATACATTGATGGCAAATATTTTTCAATTGGTTACAAACTCCTCAGAATATGGTAAATCGGATAAATTATAAATCATTTACAACATTGAATAAATATTATTTACAAAAGGATACTGAAACTAAAGTGATATACACTTGTGCCCATGGAGCAATATAATTTGAATAAAATGGATCTTCTTATAATATCCCAATTTATGGGTGCACATATGCCTCAATGTCCGAGTATTTAGGAGTTATAACTTCGATAATTTTAAGGCATTATACCAAATGACTACTCTTTAAATTCAATCATTTAAAACCATTCAAAATGTTATTCAAATAATATAATATTAATTCAAAAGTTCAAATACAGAAAAATTGAAGACCCAAAATCGATGAAGAACTTATTAAATAATCATAACTTATTCAACATCTAATTGAAACATTCGTAATATGCATTCGTGCATAATTTTGAAACCATACAAGTCAACTACTTAAGCAATCTATACATTTATTTAAATAAACATGTAATAAAATTAGAAAATCATAAATGTTTACTACCCTAATATTTCTGGAAGTGGTGGTGGTCGAAGTCTCTCATTCCTTAAGGATGTTCTCCCCTCTGAGGTTCGAAGATGGCGAGTAAGGCCTCCCTTTACCTAGGGACATTCTTTTCTTTAGGCCCGAATGTAGCAGATAAAATCTCCCCTTACCTCATAATATTTTTCTTTTTTGTATCCTAAAGGAAGCAAAAAGAACTTCTCCTTACCATAGATATTTCTCTCTTTGCAGCCCAAAGGTAGTAGACAAAATCTTCCCTTTCTTTGAGATGTTTCTATCTTTGTGGCTTGAAGGTAGCAAACAAAATCTCCACTTTCCCGCATATTTCTTTCTTTGCAGCCCAAAGGCTAGAAATAAAACCTACCTTACCATTTGTCATAGTCGGGGTTTTTTAAATGATATTTTGAGTAAATGTAGCAAAAAAATTGAATAATTTTTTTTTATCAAATCAAATCATGCAAACCAACGACTAAAATAAACTTCAATCTGTGACTGTCGTTTTTCATTTTCCAACATAATGATAATATCAAATCATGATTAATAATAATAGTTGTTCAAATTTTAGGTCTCATCCATGTGCAAATCTAATAACCATCTCAGAATAAAAAATCTCCATGGATTCCGACGGCAAAGCGTATTGGTAATTAAGACAGTGGTTTCAATTTCAGCCAAATAAGGAATCATCCAAGCATTGTTTCCGCTGTCTTGAGCCACGAACCCACACTGGAGGCTGGCTTCATGCAATTTTGGATCATCCCTTACTAGCTTTACGGTGAAACAGAGCGTGCTGATTTCCACTGGTGGCTTCAAGATCGACTGTGCCGGGAATGTGTAGAAGGAAATTTTGCTATTTGCCAGGGACATGCCTACCCTGAGCAAGCCCCTTTCTAGCATCGGTCTTCCATCCGGGCGACAGCACCCTCTTAGACCCCGCTAGCCCATTCTCTATTACAAGTTCTAGGTTCGAAGACGAAAGTTGCCTCCTTGCCTAACATCACTTATTTCCAGCCAACCCATTATGATTCAAATTGCCGATCAGAGCTCGTCTTAATGTCCTCCAATTAGAGGCGAAGAAATCTTTGACAGGTAAAATCTCATGCCTTCTACAATTGGCCATGGTTCAGTATAACCTTGTTCTCCCTATATTTTTTAATAGAGCTAGACAACCACCAGCGAGAGGGTGTCGGCGCCAATGTCAACGGTTCCTTTACAATAATTGCATGGAATTACTAATGATCTAATCTTATTACAAATTCATAAGCAAATTCCCACAAACGAATTTTATAAACAAGGACCCTACCTCTATCCCAACAATGTCTTTGTACACGCTCCTTCCCCTCACCTCCTTTGCTAGTGACGAACTCCCTTTTCTGGTCACTGGAACCTCCAAGCTCTCCTCTTTAATAGTTTTTTGAAGGGTTTTTAGAAAGAAGATGGAAGCTAGGGTTAGGAAGAGGGTTTAAATAGGTGGGGAAAAGAGAAACATTAACTAATCCTAATAGGAGTAGAGTATGGTATGTAACATTGGCAACTATTCCTACACCAAGTCACCCTAAGTGGTCCCCTAATTCAATACCCTTATTTGCCAAAAACCCTAACCATGTATTTTTCCATCAAATAAACCCCCAAAAAAATGGAAAAATGTCATATAAATTAAGAAAAATACATAAAAATTCCCTGATGCTACCCCTTAGACGTTTAGCGGCAAACAAAACCTACCCTTACCTGAAATGTTTCTCTCTTTGCAGCCCTTAGATAGTTGATAAAACCTCTCCTTATACAGGGATATTTTTCTCTTTGTAACACGAATACCGCATACAAAATCTCCTTTTATTTGGAGATATTCTTTTTTTGCGGGAACGAATGTGGCAAACAAAACCTCCCCTTATTCATGAATTTTTTCCTTTCTGTAAATGTTTTATTAAGAAATAGATTCTCTCCCGATGTAGAGCACCCTTACTTTAGTTAAATTTACCTTTAAATGACTTTAATTGGATTAGAAAAGACTTCAAAATAGAGAACATAACGGTTAGAAGCTAGGTAAAAATCAAGAGAGAGAGAGAGGCAAATGCATGAAATGGGTGTAAAACCCGCCTCCTATTTATATAAAGAGTTTTTATTGTTCCCTTTTGACAATGAGCCCAACATAAGCTACACATGGGAAGCGTTAATATTTACGATCAGCAGCGCACACACCCGTTCACATTAGTAAAATATATTGACACTAACATGCACTAGCTATACATTAATAGAAACACCTTGAAGAAGTTCACCACCCTTTCCCTATAAGCCACAGCCAGTCAAGTGTAACTCCTGAGAATATGCCTCCTAGAAGGAACGAAATTAGAATGTTTCCAAGTGCATTTTGTTCAGGTCCCTGGGAAAAACAATCAATATATAAGCCTAATGTATTTACAAGAAACACTCCAGAAATTTCAATTCTCAGCTTCCACTGAAAACATGTTTTTTTCATGTAATTTTAATTAAAATTAATATAGTTTTTACTACGCGATATACAATTTATAAACAAACCTTGTATCCTTGACCTTGAGGTGCAGCAGTACGGATACAGACTGTAAGATGGCCATTTGACAATCCTAAAACTGAAACCAACATTATCATCCATCCCTGGTCTCCATATTTGGCAGTGAAGTAGAAGCATGGGATGAGCAAAAAGCGAGACAGAGTAGCCAACAGGAGTATAGTTCTCGATTTTATTTTCAACAGTACAATAAGCGGCAAGTACCTCCCTAAGAGATCAGTAATATTGTACATGGCTCCCAAAACAAGGGCATACCTGCAACAATATAAACCTACGTTTAGCAGCATAGAATAATATTCCTACCCATGTATTCTACCTGAGGAATCCATATAATTCAGCATTATACATGTCTACAAATACTACATAAGAAGTGTTGTGTTCTCTTTTGAAGGGTATATTTTCGCACCCTGCTTGTTAGACGTGACAGAGAAAATGACAAACATTGTTTGCTTAGAACTGTCACACTGTAAGAGCCAAAAAATTTCATATTTAGTGCATCTGAGACCTTACCATGAACCAAGGCCGTGAGATCCAGTATTTTCAAACACAAACCCAGGGAAGAAAGATAAGGTCACCACATATATTAGATAGATGCTAATTGCATAGTCAATGTTCGACTTTATCAACTGGCTGTTGCTCAAACGGTCTACTTGCTTTTGATCATCTTCAACCTAAAAGAAATAATCTTGGGTCTTCAATTTTTTAAATGAGATTGATTTAAATATAATATCTAGTTATCACGGTATTAAACTTTATTCAAATACGTAATGAAGGCAACCATTTTTTGACTGGTTAAATAATACACAAAACTTGAAATTCACTCTCAGGAAATAAACTAAACCTCAAAATCAACAAATTTGAACATACAATTCACAATATAATAAGATGTATTACCACTATAGTGGCATTTAGACTAGGGTTTAGATGCACCTTAACACCAGCAGCAGCAAGATCTGCTGCTACAGTCTTGGATCCTTCGGCAGCTGCCTTTGACCGATAGTACCTCACAATTGGTAATTTTGGGAAGAAGATGCATAAAGAAGCACACATAAGAGCTCAAAAGCAGCCGAGATTGCAAAGAACATCACTGCAATAAGACATCAAGGATAAACATTAATTTTAAAAAAAATAGCATCACTGGTTGTAAATTTATCTGCTTACATGCTCCTTTTCGAAGACCATTGCTAGATTTCTCGAAGACTGCTTTTGTGATCAACCTCAAGGCAGAAGTTAGGGCCCCAGATGCAGCCAAACCAGCCAAAAACGACTGTAGCAGTTAAATTTAATCCAAGGAAATCACAAATGTTTAACGGTAAGTTCTTCAATTTAAAATAAGAGAATGGAATGAAAAAAGAAAAAAAGTTCAGACCAACAAGCTCTCAAAGAATTAACCTGCATAAACTCAGGATTCATAAAAGAGAGATTCATTCCCCCTTGAACGTGACCATCTGCAAGTCCAAATGAAGCACTAAGGACGCAAATACCAATAAAGGCACCAATCCCTCCTTTTCCGGATGTTGCTAAATCCAACTGAAAATGTGATGGACATGCAATGACAGGAGAATTAAAAAACATGTAAGAGTCTCTACCAAAAGAGTATGCGTATACAAAAAGAGTACTCACAACAAGAACTAGAAGAGAACTTATGAAAAATAGGATATATCCAGTTAGATTCCTTCGTCGGGTGTTAATTTTGGCTTCGTGATAAGCTAGTAGGGTAACTGTTCCTAGCGCAAAGGGTTGATACACTAGAGTTAGCACTCTTGCAGGATGGTACTTCTGCAGAAAGAACAGAGCAAAGAAAAATAACACAAGTTAATTAAATCAATAGTGCAACAATTATCAGCAACGTGATAATAAGGAGGATAAAGGGCATTTCTAGATGCAGGAATATAATGTAAAATAGAACATTCGTTACCTGGTTGCACCGATTAAAATTATCAGGTGCTGCATCAAGGCCGGAACAGCCCCATTAATTATAAAAGAAATTAAAATCGTATCCTTATATCATCAAAATGTAGAAGATGAAAGTTCTCGATGAACAGATTCCAAAGAATTAAGTGCAGACCAAATGAAATCAGCAAAAAGAAAGCCAGGACTCCACCACAGAGAAGGGAAAATATTCATTTACCGGGAACAAGTTGCCATAATAATCTTCTATGTTGAGCATGCTATTCCACGTAAACAAGGAGCCATTACCCAATAACCAACATATTACCAAAGCTTTGAACTTCCCCTGTTAATCCAAACAAAAAAAATCCAATCTTAGCAATTTTTTCAATCAAAAGCAGGGCGGAAATAATTTATGCGACAAACAGGACACTTAATCGAAGTCACACTAACCTCAGAGGGAACAGGATCTCCAACTTCATAGTCAACGGCCATGGCGGCTCCCAGCACTCAATTCTGTGATAACAAAAACAACCAGCTTAGCATATAGGCAAACAATCACTCCTCTTAAAACATAAAAGCTAATCATTCGAACCAAAGCACCATGAGTTGAATCTTTCCCCTCGGAACAAATATGTTAGCTTGCACATGAAAGAAACACGCATAAAAAAACATGGGCTACACTGCGATTGATCTAAATGCTCGTTTTGCACATGCATGAACATTGGGTCAATCACCAAATCATCGTACAAGCAACCCGAGACACACTACCAGAGAAGGACCGAGGACGGACAGGAACAGAGTTTCGCTTCAGATATTTAAAAGGGAGAGAAGACTTGAGAGTGTGAACTGAAGAAGTAAATGGACTCAGAGAACCCAAGAAGAGTGAGGTGGGGAGGAAGAATACAAGGCGGAGACGATTGACGCCAAGCGGAAGGAACAAAACGAAAGACCTTTGACAAGCGGAGTGCGGTGAAAAGCGCAACTGAAAAGGCAAGATTCCGGGGCCGAATCTGCTTGTTTATTGAGTCGAAATCATCACGCTACTTTGCTCACTTGGAATCTGGGGCAAAGATGGTGCCAGCATTGTATCGGATAGTTTTAAACCGGACTGTCGAAGTTCAAGATGAAGATGCTGCTTTCAGGATTCACGGCTACCAACGTATGTATCTTCTGCGCAGTGCGGGGGCCGCATGCCCGTCCAACTACGTAACGGTGGTGGCAGGCTACTATTTACCTGTTACATCCTTGGTTCGTGGTTTACGTGCGCGGATGACAAAAGTAGCCTAACGCATATGCAAAGGTATGAAGGGCGCGTGGAGGGCATGCTAAGGGAGTGGCCATATCTTCTCCTTCTCATTGGCACATGGGCGATGTGCCAAGCCTGACGGTTGCATAACCGACCAGCACGATCCTTACTAAGACCCTAGTACACCATGACGAAGAACATGAGAGTAGTAATTGACGGTTGTTGCCCACTACCCGAGTTGCTGCACACTCTCGTGCATAACCGCAAGACGGTTACAGATAGTTATGTACGAACTAGTGGGCTGAGTCATCGGGGTCATGTTGTAACCGCTTGGCTGCGACCAGCGGGTATAAAAGGGTGGGGAATACATTGTAAAAGAGAGGATGAAGAGTGGGACGAGAAGAGTGCAAGTGGGTTTGGGTTTTGGCACTAAGATTCAAACCAAGTGCTTGTGTAACATCAAGTGCGAAAGGGTTATTTTAGGTTGGGCCTTTTTCCCTTCACTTTTGCTATTCTTTATAGCGTGCGTGCATTTCCTTGTGATGGTGTATGCGCTAATAGAGTGAGAAGGCTGCTGATTGCCGAGGGCAGTCAGGCCGCACAAGGCGTGTGAAATCATAGCGAATTTCGGGCCTTGTGAGAGTTGGTATCAAAGCAGAAGCACTAGTGGGTACAACTCTTGGACAGGCTCGATTCAAGAAAGCTTAAGGATTTTACCAAGGTCCTAAAGACTTGGCGGGTTGCTGAAGGCGGAGAGTTTGCTTGTCGATGGTAGGCTCAATACTAGCTTGTGTCTCGGAACTTGAGGCGAAGGTGGATGCGATGTCTACGGGGAATGGGACGCTGGCTGAAGTCCAAACCTCCTTGCATGAAATTCAGGAGCGTTTGGGGGCGTTCGACCAGCGTGTGTCCATTCTAGAGGTTGCTCCCCATCTGGTCGAGTCTCCGAAAGGTAGTTCGGCTGAAGAGGCAGCTTGGATCACGTCGTTGTCCTCTGAGATGGCTGAAACGACGGACTTCCTCAGGCAGCGAATGAATCAAGTTGCAGATGATGCGGCTGCAAAATTCAAGGAGCTGATGGACGAAGTATTGATGCTGAAGAGGGCAGTCATCAACACCGCTCTACGAGATGGGGGCAAAGGGACATCTCAACAAATGTTGAAGAAGACAAAGGTGCCCGAGCCGAAGGCGTACTCGGGAATGCAAGGTGCCAAGGAGATTAGCAACTATCTTTGGGATATGGAAAGCTATTTCAAGCTGATCCATACTCCAGAGGAGGAAAAAGTCTTGGTGGTTGTGATGTATCTGGAGGGAGACGCAAAGCTTTAGTGGCGGACACGGTTGGACGATGATGTAGTACCAAGTCAACCAAGGATTGAAGCATGGCACACGTTCAAAAAGGAGTTGTAGGAGCAGTTTCTTCCCAAAAATGTTACTTGGCTGGCAAGAGAGGCGTTGTGAAAGCTCAAACATATGGGGGCAGTTCGGGACTATGTGAAGGAATTTCAGTCACTTATGCTAGGAGTGACTAACATGTCGAAGGATGACAAGTTGTTCTACTTCATGTCGGGCTTGCAAACATAGGCACAAAACGAGTTGCGTAGAAGGGAAGTAAAGGATCTTCCCGCAGCCATTGCAGCGGCTAACAGTTTGGCAGATTTCAAGGAGAATTTTGTCGGGCATGGGAAACAGAGCAACAAGTCAGCAAACACAAGCGGCATAAAGGGTGGTAACGGTGGCAAGGACAAGGGCAGTGAACAGCCAGGTAGGCCGAACAAAGGTGGTGGTTGTTTCCTATGCAACGGGACACACCGTGCCAAGGAATGTCCGAAGAGAGAAAGGTTGAATGCGTTAGTTGCTGCGGAAGAGGATCAAGCTGAGTCAGACCATGAGGACTTAGTTCGGTTGGTGCCTTTGCAATGTTTGGGGTGCATTCAAGTGTTGGAGTCCTCGGGAGAGGGGGTTGATGCGGATCATTGAGGAGACTCGCACTTGGGGGATCGGTTCTCCCAAGGACTTAGCTAATCAGAGCAGTCAAGTGGGGCAAGGAGGAGTCTTTGGATAAAATTATTACTTGGTCATGGTGTGATAGGGAGAGTTGGCGACGAGAGGCCAAGCTTTTCAATTGGGGCACCTGAGAAGTATAAGGTTTTCACTTAGCCGTGGTGTGATGGGAGGAGTTGGCTACAAGAAGTCAAACTTTTCAATCAAGGCACCTGGGAAGTACGGGATTCAATGAGGACGTCGACGGTTTTAGCCGGGGAGGGTCTGTTACACCCTTGGTTCGTGGTATACGGGAGGAACTCATGCACGGACAACGAAGTAGCCTAGCGCACATGCAAAGGTATGGAGGGCGCATGGAGGGCATGCTAAGGGCGTGGCCATGTCTTCTCCTTCTCATTGGCACATGGGCGATGTGCCAAGACTGGCGGTTGCATAACCGACCAGCACGATCCCCACTAAGACCCGAGTGCATCATGGCGAAGAACATGGGAGTAGTAATTGACGGTTGCTGCCCACTACCCGAGCAGTTGCTACACACTCTCGTGCATAACCGCAAGACGGTTACGGACAGTTATGTACGAACTAGTCGGCTGAGTCATGGGGGTCATGTTGTAACCGCTTGGCTGCGACCAACGGGCATAAAAGGGTGGGGAATACATTGTAAAAGAGAGGATGAAGAGAGGGACGAGAAGAGTGCAAGTGGGTTTGGGTTTTGGCACTAAGATTCAAACCAAGTGCTTGTGTAACATCAAATGCGAAAGGGTTATTTCAGGTTGGGCCTTTTTCCCTTCACTTTTGCTATTCTTTATAGCGTGCGTGCATTTCCTTGTGATCGTGTGTGCGCGAATAGAGTGAGAAGGCTGCTGATTGCCGAGGGCAGTCAGGCAGCACAAGGCGTGTGAAATCATAGCGAATTTCGGTCCTTGTGACATTACCCATGTTAATTTTGGAGTGCGCCAATTTTTTATGTCACGTTTGGAAGTTAAATGAAAAGTCTGTTTTAGCCCGCCCACGACCACTCGCCCTTTTTAACTGACCCCATGTGTATTTACCATCTATACAGGTGGGGTAGGTTAGTTAAATGGGGTAGTAGCCTCTTCGTCCTTAGGATTATTTTTTTTGTTGATGAGATAGAATGGGCCTATTGATGAAGAAGGAAAGATTTGATTATAAAGATAGAGGACTCTTAAAATACTCTTATTGGTCATACCAATTAAGTCAAGATATTATTAAGAAAATAATATTTTTACTTTATTTTTTTTATATTAAAACCATACTTCATCATTTGATTAGATTAGATTAAAAAAGTAAATTTCCCTATTATTAGGTAAGACTCACCCTTTTATGCCTAATGAAAAGCTCAAGTAAGGTTTTAAAATAAATAAAATAGAATAAAAATATCAATTTTTATATATTTATTTTGTCTTAAATTATTAGCTCTGTTTGGCAGAAATTTTTATTCTATATTAATAGCTTAATTTTGTTTAATTTTGTTCTAGGTTGAAGACGACAGTCGCCTCCTTGCCTAACATCACTTATTTCCAGCCAACCCATTATGATTTATATTGCCAATCAGAGCTCGTCTTAATGTCCTCCAGTCAGAGGCAATGAAATTTTTGATAGGCAAAATCTCATGCCTTATACATTTGCCCATGGTTCGGTATAACCTGGTTTTCCCTTCTTCTTTTTTCAATAGAGCTGGACAACCATTAGTGAGAGGGTGTCGGCGTCAATGTCGATGGGTCCTTTACAATAATTGCATGGAATAACTAATGATCTAATCTTAGTACAAATTCTCACAAACGAACTTTATAAACAAGGATCCTACCTCAATCCCGGCAATGTCCTCGTGTGCGCTCCTTCCCCTCACCTCCTTTGTCAGCGATGAACTCCCTCTTCTGGTCACTGGAACCTCCAAGCTCTTAGCTTTAATGGTTTTTCGAAGAGTTTTTAGAAGGAAAATGGAGGCTAAGGTTAGGAAGAGGGTTTAAATAGGTGGGGAAAAGAGAAGCCTTAACTTATCCTAATAGGAGTAGAGTATGGTATGTAACATTGGCAACTATTCCTACACCAAGTCACCCTAGGTGGTCCCCTAATTCAATACCCTTATTTACCAAAAACCCTAACCATGTTTTTTTCCATCAAATAAACCCAAAAAAATATGGAAATGTCAAAAAAATTAAGAAAAATACATGAAAATTCCCTGACGCTACCCCTTAGACATTTATCTTTTAACTGCCCAAAGGCGACAGGTAAAACCTGGCCTTACCTGAATTGTTTCTCTCTTTGTAACCCTAAGACAGTTAACAGAACCTCCCCTTACTTAGGGATATTTTTCTCTTTGCAACACGAAGGCCGCATACAAAACCTCCTCTTATTTTGGGATATTCTTTTTTTACGGGAACGAATGTGGCGAACAAAACCTCCCCTTATCTATGAATTTTTTCCTTTCTATAAAGGTTTTCTCAAGAAATAAATTTTCTCACGATGTAGAGCACCCTTAATTTAGTTAAGTTTATCTTTAAATGACTTTAATTGGATTAGAAATGACTTCAAAACAGAGAACATAAGGGTAAGAAGATAGGTAAAAATCAAGAGAGAAAGAGGGAAATGCGTGAAATGAGTGTGAAACCCACCTCCTATTTATATAAAGAGTTTTTAATGTTCCCCTTTGACAATGAGCCCAACATAAGCTACACATGGAAAACATTGATATTTAAGATCAACGACGCACACATTGGTGCACATTAGTAAAATATATTAACACTAAAATGCACTAGCGTGTGCACCGTTGATATTCTAAATGAACGATATCTATGTGTAACATATATTGGGCTCGTTATTAGTGAGAACAAGAAAAACTCTTCCCTTCTTATTGGGGGGGTCTAATTTTAAACAATCATATATCCCTACCGCGAACTAGAATTCAAGTGTTTTTTATACTGTTGGGTCCGTATCAACAAGTCATATGAAACAAGACCACATAAGGACATGTTATCTCATAACTTTAAAGTAAAGTCAACCCACAACACACTTCTCGAAGTAATAGCATATAATCCGAATATCTGATTTACACGTTATCGGGCTCAAGACGTTTGTCTCTATGAGCTTTACCAAAAACCTTAAAAGCTCATCATTCAAATGAATTGGTCTCAAAATAGTTCAAATTTACATAAAATAATAACTAGCCCAAAATTTGCTTATGGCCCAAAAGTTTAATTTTTCAAATCTTTATAAAATTGCATGTCGTTACAGTAGTACCCATTTTAATGCAGGTCTAACATGACTTTATAGGGAGTAGCCTGACTAGAGAAACAACAGTTTCTTTGATATCCATTTGATGTAGGCCTTACGTGAAGGCAATAGTATGAAAGTCGTATCCCTTTGAAGTTAAGTCTCACATTGCTTTCAGGGCAGTGTTTGCCTGACTTTTAAAAAAAATGCATTTCAGATAAGTATGATATGCATTGGCAATGAAACGTCCTACCGGGGGAGGCCACAAATCGTTCCAGAAAAGTATGGTGGTACAAGAACATTGCTCTTAATATTAGATTGGTTATAACAGCAGAATAGCATTTCTTATTGTTGTGAAATAAGAAACTTTATCTGAAAAAAACGGTCTAGTATCAAGATAATAATGAATGCTTATTAGCTATACATTAATAGAAACACCTTGAAGAAGTTCACCACCTTTTCCCTATAAGCCACAGCCAGTCAAGTGTAACTCCTGAGAATATGCCTCCTAGAAGGAACGAAATTAGAATGTTTCCAAGTGCATTTTGTTCAGGTCCCTGGGAAAAACAATCAATATATAAGCCTAATGTATTTACAAGAAACACTCTAGAAATTTCAATTCTCAGCTTCCACTGAAAACATGTTTTTTTTCTTGTAATTTTAATTAAAATTAATATAGTTTTTACTACGGAATATACTCCTTATAAACAAACCTTGTATCCTTGACCTTGAGGTGCAGCAGTAAGGATATAGACTGTAAGATGGCCATTTGACAATCCTAAAACTGAAACCAACATTATCATCCATCCCTGGTCTCCATATTTGGCAGTGAAGTAGAAGCGTGGGATGAGCAAAAAGCGAGACAGAGTAGCCAACAGGAGTATAGTTCTTGATTTGATTTTCAACAGTTCAATAAGAGGCAAGTACCTCCCTATGAGATCAGTAATATTGTACATGGCTACCAAAACAAGGGCATACCTGCAACAATATAAACCTACGTTTAGCAGCATAGAATAATATTCTGTAACGCCCGAGATTTTTCATCCCTTTTTCTCAAAACTCATAGAAATTTTTTTTTTCCATCTTTCCATAAATCGGAGTCAAAACGATAAAATCAAAACCTATTTATAATTTAAAACATCATACGGTTAAACATCGTACTGTCAAATCAAATATCCTCAGGCGCTACTCGAAAACACACGTACGAATAAATTCTTCTATGATCATAGACTTTTAAATACAAATCACTCTCCCGGGCATCCCTGAGTACAAGTCCCCTAACAGTCCACAGACTAATCCAATCGAAAGTCCAGAATAAAACATCTTAAAGTCTCATCTCACTCAATACAGGAGATCGTGGCATAAATAAACTCGCAGAGAGTCAAGCTGATACCTGAGTCAACGGGAATCAATCCACCGCTGAAACGAGCGTCCATCTCCAGGAGCTCTCCGCACAACCTGCAAAACCTCCCGTACAACGGGGCTAAAAATAGTAGGGTGAGTATTTTCATACTCAGTAGGAAAATACCCAGTAGGGGAAATCCCAAACGGTGAACTCCATAAGTTCATAAATCCATGCGTCATGCAACTCAAACATGAAGCAGAAGCATATCATAATCATATCGTGCACATACACAAACGATCATATCAAAGGCACCATCGTGCCACAGACATATCAAGGCATCAACGTGCCAAAATTATACCGAAGGCACCATCGTGCCAAAATCATACCACAGGCACCATCGTGCCAAAATCATAATATCCAATCAACTTACACAAACACCCTTATCCAGGGTCATACAACTTACTCGTACCACCGTACGCATACTCATACAACATACGCATACTTGTACGACCTTACTCGTACAATCGTATGCTCACTCATACAGCTTACTCATACATGTATGACCTTACTCGTACAATCAGACTCGTACGACCTCACTCGTCTGATGCACAAAATCATACTTACTGTCTTACTCAGAACCATATTTTCACAATCGTACTCATACTCTTACAGTCGTGCTCATACTCATACGCTTACAGTCTTACTCATACTCATACACTTACAGTCTTACTCATACTCATACAGTCGTACTCATAATCGTACACATATCAACGACCACTGAAGCTCATTACAACTAATAAGCTCCAGCGTCGAAATGGAAAAGAATGCCACTGGGGCAACACCTTAACCTCCGGGGAGTGACTAGACGCCATGGACTTTTCTGAAGGTAAGGCACACCAATGCTCATGGGAGCCTTTGGATCAAACAGGTAAGAGTAGATCCATGATACTACTTACATGAGCGCGCAAACATAAACACCCACACATAAGGGGTCATACAGTTGCCCACCATAATGGGTCTTATAGTGCCATAGAATCGCCCACCATAATGGGTCTTATAGTGCCAGAGAATTGCCCACCATAATGGGTCTTATAGTGCCAGAGAATCGCCCACCATAATGGGTCTTATAGTGCCATAGAATCGCCCACCATAATGGGTCTTATAGTGCCAGAGAATTGCCCACCATAATGGGTCTTATAGTGCCATTGCCACTCTTGGGCAGAAAACATACGATGCCACTTGGGCGTAAACGTCTGATGCCACTCTTGGGCGGAATCATACAACGCTCTCAACAGAGCATCAAATGTCTGGGCTTACACAGCACACAGACCAAATCAAAAACATACGTCGCTCTCAGCAGAGCATCAGACGTCTGGGCTTCATACAGCACGCAGACAAAGTCAGAAACGTACATCGCTCTCAACAGAGCATCAAACGTCTGGGCTTATACAGCACGCAGACCAAATCAGAAACAACGTCGCTCTCAGCAGAGCATCAGACGTCCGGTGCTCTACATAGCACACAGACAACATCCCGCAGGATAAACACCATGGCAAGACATGATAAACGCTCGGCCAACTCATCAGCGGCCAGCACAAACACAGAACTTAATCCGTCGAACCCTCGGGTCCAAAACTCACAACGCTATCATTAACAGTGCTTATAATTCAAGTTTGAATTAAGTACATTATGCGGTACAATTATGCCACACAACTCACAGTCCTCGACTGGTCAAACTGAAGCTGAGCCCGATCCGAAACCCACGTTCGTCAGGGCAGCAGACTTCACTTACCCGTCCACATCATGGACAAAACTCATCGTACACCAAACCCTTACAGTCTTACGTACTTCGCCATCCATCTTATGGCCAAAACCTCTTACACTGACATCCTCAAATAACGCTCCTCAGAGCCAACCCAGTTGTCGCCCTCTTACTTATATCTCACTTATTATACTTACTTTTCACTTCATAATCTGTACGTTATGCTTGTACAATTATGAACACTCTTACTGTCTGACAAATGCCCAACATATAATCCACCCCAAACTGATCCATTCTAATCCTTGCCCGTCATACTCAAATCCTCTGTCATACGCTTACACAACCGCATCCAAATTCAGACAGAGCTCCTGTCACCTCTTACTGTCCATCGCCCATACCTCTGCCCACAAACACATACGCACATCCAAAGCATAGGCAAAGTGCCATCATACATACGTATGTCTCACACATACGTATAACATACACATACGGTCATACATACATAACTTACAAACATGCACGCTAGCCATCACTAGCACATGCATAACCCATACATAGCATACTGACATATTTGCTAGCCATCGCCAGCGCATACATAATCCACATCCATAAAACATGCATACATCTCATGCATACCAATCATACCATACAATCATGCTTACACGCACATCATGCAATCGGATCGTTACTTAACATCCAAGCATGGAATCATACAATCCTAGCATGCTGCTACTCATTCAAAGCATGCTTCATGAATTTACGAGTTCAAAGCTCCCCTACCTCGTAATCATGACGTTCGATGGCGAGCACCCGATGGTGGCGGCATCAGCGGCGGAGTTGGCGGTCAAAACCGTTGCCTGGCTGAGAGAGCTGCTGTCCCGAGGATTTTAGGAAGTGCCGGAACTATCACGGCCAAATAGAGTGTCAGAACTCAATGCGGCAAAACCCGCGATCCACGGCGGCACACTAGGGCGGCCGGGAGAAATGTCAAGCCAACATATGTGGTGGTGCGACCCAAAGTCGATGGTGTACACTGAAGATCGGCCGGTGGCTAAAATGTGCTCAGCCGGCCACAAAGACGTCGAAATCGGCCGTGGACAGCACCCAACGGCAACGATTCCGGTCAACAAAGGCCCACATACGGGCGGAGAGCGTGGGGCAACGCTCGAGAACCAAAGGAGAGGTGGTGGAGGACGGCTCTAGTGGTCAACTCCACTCGGTGGCAAAGCCAACCGATGGTTAGGCGGCACAAATGCGGCGCCTAAACCCAGAAGTACACGCGTGGCCACATGCGCACGCGGCCCAAAGGGCGGGGGAAAGGGCTGAAATGAGACGACTCAAGGCCCACAAAAGTCAACATGGCTAAGGCCCTTAGCTGTGGCCAATCTAAGCGGCGACGTCGCCAATCGTCACCCACAACCAATACCCATGGTGCGGGCGGCTGTGCATCTCGCACGGTATAGGGCAATGACAAGCGGCCCATTCCGAGCGGTAATATAATTAGGCCAAGTGGGGCTGACCCTCACTGTCGCCGAGCCGGGGCAGAGCCCATAATGGCCAAATAGCATACGGCTCGCCAAGGACCACAGCCCAAGACGCACCCAAAGCGTCTAATCGGGCGGAGCAAGGCAATAGGGGCGAGGTGGGGTCGGAAACGGCAACCCCCTACCGACACCGGGTCGAGGTAGGCTGGACAGAGTCCATCCGATGGCCAGACGACTACCGGAAACACACCGGCGTCCAAAACATCCCACGGACAGTGAGATGTGAATAGTAACAAAAACCCGACCAAAAGATCGGTAGCTCACCACGGAGCGAAGAAAGCATGGCGGCGGCTCCAGCCAGTGTCTATGGGTTCCTAGCGGCCAACTAAACATAAGTCTAGTTGAGAGCGGCCGCAAACGATGTCAAAATCGTACACCCATAGTGCAAAAACGGGATTGAAGGAGAGAAAAACCCGAAAAAAGGTTCGGTACCTCGTGGAGGAGCGAAGAGGCTGTGGCGGCGGTCATGGCCAGTACCTACGGACTCGTGGCGGTGAGGCAAAGCGGATCCTGATAAGAATCAACAGAATCCGCCGACGAAGGAGGGAGAACGGAGTGACCGGATATGCCCTCGGGTTTTCTCTTCTCCTCACAGAACGCCATTTTTTTTCTTCTGTAAGTTTCTGGAACGAAACTTACTGTGGTCGGCTTAAAAGCCATGATTTCACTATTCACCTTTTTTATTTTTACATCTATATCCCCAATGCGCGTTAACCCACTGGTTACGCGTCAAACCTCCAAAATTCGCGCCGTAAGCGCGCAGCGAGGCCCGTGGCTCGCGACTAAGCCCCACACCCAACTCTACGGGTATAAATACGGGGAAAAGACACATACTCATACGCTGAAACGTCACATTTTCCTGCCGAAAATGACCAGAAAAATAGCAGAAAAATCCCAGAAAATCGTAGAAAAATCAGGGACCTTACATATTCCTACCCATGTATTCTACCTGAGGAATCCATATAATTGAGCATTATACATGTCTACAAATACTACATAAGAAACGTTGTGTTCTCTTTTGAAGGGTATATTTTCGCACCCTGCTTGTTAGACGTGACAGAGAAAATGACAAACATTGTTTGCTTAGAACGGTCACACTGTAAGAGCAAAAAAATTTCATATTTAGTGCATCTGAGACCTTACCATGAACCAAGGCCGTGAGACCCAGTATCTCATTTCTTAAGGATGTTCTACCTCTGAGGCTCAGAGATGGAAGGCGAGGCTTCTTTTTACCTGGGGATATTCTTTTCCTTACGGCCCAAAGGCGGCAGATAAAACCTCCTCTTACCCTAAGATATTTTTCTTTTTTGTGTCCTAAAGACAACAAAAAGAACCTCCCCTCGCCATGGATATTTCTCTCTTTGTGGCCCAAATGTTGCAGACAAAATCTTCCCTTTCTATGAGATATTTCTATCTTTGCGGCCTAAATGTAGCAAACAAAATCTTCACTTTTCCCCTGGACATTTCTTTCTTTGCAGGCTAAAGGCTGGAAATAAAACCTACCTTACCCTTTGTCACAGTCAGGGTTTTCTAAATAACATTTTCGAAGTAAATGTAGCAAAAAAATTAAATAATTTTTTTTATCAAATTGAATCGTGAAAACCAAAGACTAAAATAAACCTCAATATGTGACTGTCGTTTTCCAACATAATGATAATATCAAATTATGATTAATAATAATAGTCATTCAAATTCATTAAATAAAGAGTTAGGTCTCATCCATGTGCAAATCTAATAACCATTTCAGAATAAAAAATCTCCATAGATTCTGACGACAAAGCGTATGGTAATTAAGGCAATGGTTTCAATTTCAGTCAGACAGGGAATCATTCAAGCATTGTTTTCACTGTCTTGAGCCACAAACCCACACTAGAGACTGGCTTCGTGCAATTTCAGATCATCCCTTACTCACTCTGCCGTGAAACATAGCATGCTGATTCCCACCGATGGCTTCAAGATCAATTGTGCTAGGAATGTGCATAAGGAAATTTTGTTATTCGCCAGGGACATGCCTACCCTGAGCAAGCCCCTTTCTAGCATCGGTCTTCCATCCAGGCGGCAACACCCTCTTAGACCCCGCTAGCCCATTCTCTGTTACAAGTTCTAGGTTGAAGATGACAGTCGCCTCCTTGCCTAACATCACATATTTCCAGCCAACCCATTACGATTCAAATTGCCAATCAGAGCTCGTCTTAATGTCCTCCAGTCAGAGGTGATGAAATCTCTAACAAGCAAAATCTCATGCCTTATACAATTGCCCATGGTTCGGTATAACCTAGTTCTCCTTAATGTTTTTTAATAGAGCTGGACAACCACTAGTGAGAGGGTGTCGATGGCTCCTTTACAATAATTGCATGGAATTACTAATGATTTAATCTTAGTACAAATTCCCACAAACAAACTTTATAATCAAGGATCCTACCTCTAGCCCGGCAATGTCCTTGCGTGCGCTCCTTCCCCTCACCCCCTTTGCCAGCGATGAACTCCCTCTTCTGGTCATTGGAACCTCTAAGCTCTCAGCTTTAATGGTTTCTCGAAAAGTTTTTAGAAAGAAATGGAGGTTAGGATTAGGAAGAAGGTTAAATAGGTGGGGAAAAGAGAAGCCTTAACTTATCCTAATAGGAGTATAGTATCGTATGTAACATTGACAACTATTCCTACACCAAGTTACCCTAGGTGGTTCCCTAATTCAATACCCTTATTTACCAAAAACCCTAACCATGTATTTTTCCCTCAAATAAACCCAAAAAATTTAAGAAAAATACAAAAAATTTGCTGACTCTACCCCTTAGACGTTTATCTCTTTATGGCCCAAAGGTGTCAGGCAAAACCTAACCTTACTTGAAATGTTTCTCTCTTTGCAGCCCTAAGATAGTTGACAAAACCTCCCCTTACCAAGGATATTTTTCTCTTTGCAACACGAATGCCGCATACAAAACCTCCTTTTATTTTGAGATATTCTTTTTTTTGTGGGAACGAATGTGGCAGACAAAACCTCCCCTTATCTATGAATTTTTTCCTTTCTATAAAGGTTTTTTCAGGAAATAGATTCTCTCACGGTGTAGAGCACCCTTAATTTAGCTAAGTTTATCTTTAAATGGTTTTAATTGGATTAAAAACAACTTCAAAACAGAGAACATAGGGGTAAAAAGATAGGTAAAAATCAAGAGAGAAAGAGGGAAATGCATGTGAAACCCACCTCCTATTTATATAAAGAGTTTTTAATGTTCCCCTTTGACAATGAGCCCAACATAAGCTAAACATGAGAAGCATTGATATTTAATATCAGCGGCACACACACTAGTGCACATTAGTAAAATATATTAACACTAACATGCACCAGCGTGTGCACCATTGATATTCTAGATGAACGATCTCTATGTGTAGCTTATATTGGGCACGTTATTAGTAAGAGCAAAAAAAAAATTTCCCTTTTTATTGGGTGGGGGGGGGGGTCTAATATTAAACAATTGCATATCCCTACCCCAAACTTAAATTCGCACGTTTTTTACACTGTTGGGTTCGTATCAACAAGCCATATGAAACAATACCACATAAGGACATGTTATCTCATAACTTTAAAGTGAAGCCGACCCACAACACACTTCTCAAGGTAATAACATATAATCTCGATATCTGATTTACACGTTATCGGGCTCAAGACGTTTGTCTCTATGAGCTTTACCAAAAACCTTCAAAGCTCATCATTCAAAATAGTTCAAATTTACATAAAATAATAACTAGCCCAAAATTTGCTTATGGCCCAAAAGTTTTAACTTTTCAAATCTTTATAAAATTGCATGTCGTTACAGTAGTACCCATTTTAATGCAGGTCTAACATGACTTTATAGGGAGTAGCCTGACTAGAGAAACAACAGTTTCTTTGCTATCCATTTGATGTAAGCCTTACGTGAAGGCAATAGTATGAAAGTCGTATCCCTTTGAAGTTAAGTCTCACATTGCTTTCAGGGCAGTGTTTGCCTGACTTTTAAAAGAAATACATGTCAGATAAGTATGGTATGCATTGGCAATGAAACGCCCTACAGTGCGAGGCCACAAATCGTTCCAGAAAAGTATGGTGGTATAAGAACATTGCTCTTAATATTAGATTGGTTATAACAGCAGAATAGCATTTCTTAATGTTGTGAAGTAAGAAACTTTATATATATAAAAAAGGTCTACTATCAAGATAATAATGAATGCAAAAATGAATGCTTATTAGCTATACATTAATAGAAACACCTTGAAGAAGTTCACCACCCTTTCCCTATAAGCCACAGCCAGTCAAGTGTAACTCCTGAGAATATGCCTCCTAGAAGGAACGAAATTAGAATGTTTCCAAGTGCATTTTGTTCAGGTCCCTGGGAAAAACAATCAATATATAAGCCTAATGTATTTACAAGAAACACTCTAGAAATTTCAATTCTCAGCTTCCACTGAAAACATGTTTTTTTTCATGTAATTTTAATTAAAATTAATGTAGTTTTTACTACGCAATATACTCTTTGTAAACAAACCTTGTACCCTTGACCTTGAGGTGCAGCAGTAAGGATACAGACTGTAAGATGGCCATTTGACAATCCTAAAACTGAAACCAACATTATCATCCATCCCTGGTCTCCATATTTGGCAGTGAAGTAGAAGCATGGGATGAGCAAAAAGCGAGACAGAGTAGCCAACAGGAGTATAGTTCTTGATTTGATTTTCAACAGTTCAATAAGAGGCAAGTACCTCCCTATGATATCAGTAATATTGTACATGGCTACCAAAACAAGGGCATACCTGCAACAATATAAACCTACGTTTAGCAGCATAGAATAATATTCCTACCCATTTATTCTACCTGAGGAATCCATATAATTCAGCATTATACATGTCTACAAATACTACATAAGAAGCGTTGTGTTCTCTTTTGAAGGGTATATTTTCGCACCCTGCTTGTTAGACGTGACAGAGAAAATGACAAACATTGTTTGCTTAGAACGGTCACACTGTAAGAGCCAAAAATTTTCATATTTAGCATCTGAGACCTTACCATGAACCAAGGCCATGAGACCCAGTATCTTCAAACAAAAACCCAGGGAAGATAGATAAGGTCACCACATATATTAGATAGATGCTAATTGCATAGTCAATGTTCCGCTTTATCAACTGGCTGTTGCTCAAACGGTCTACTTGCTTTTGATCATCTTCAACCTAAAAGAAATAATCATGGGTCTTCAATTTTTTAAATGGGATTGATTTAAATATAATATCTAGGTATCACGGTATTAAACTTTATTCAAATATGTAATGAAGGCAACCATTTTTTGACTGGTTAAATAATACACAAAACTTGAAATTCACTCTCAGGAAATAAACTAAACCTCAAAAACAACAAATTTGAACATACAATTCACAATATAATAAGATGTATTACCACTATAGTGGCATTTAGACTAGGGTTTAGATGCACCTTAACACCAGCAACAGCAAGATCTGCTGCTACAGTCTTGGATCCTTCGGCAGCTGCCTTTGACCGATAGTACCTCACAATTGGTAATTTTGGGAAGAAGTATGCATAAAGAAGCACACATAAGAGCTCAAAAGCAGCCGAGATTGCAAAGAACATCACTACAATAAGACATCAAGAATAAACATTTATTTTTAAAAAACTAACATCACTGGTTGTAAATTTATCTGCTTACATGCTCCTTTTCGAAGACCATTGCTAGATTTCTCGAAGACTGCTTTTGTGATCAACCTCAAGGCAGAAGTTAGGGCCCCAGATGCAGCCAAACCAGCCAAAAACGACTGTAGCAGTTAAATGTAATCGAAGGAAATCACAAATGTTTAACCGTAAGTTCTTCAATTTAAAATAAGAGAATGGAATAAAAAAAGAAAAAAAGTCCAGACCAACAAGCTCTCAAAGAATTAACCTGCATAAACTCAGGATTCATAAAAGAGAGATCACCCATCATTCCCCCTTGAACGTGACCATCTGCAAGTCCAAATGATGCACTAAGGACGCAAATACCAATAAAGGCACCAATCCCTCCTTTCCCAGATGTTGCTAAATCCAACTGAAAATGTGATGGACATGCAATGACAGGAGAATTAAAAAACATTAAGAGTCTCTACCAAAAGTGTATGCGTATACAAAAAGAGTACTCACAACAAGAACTAGAAGAGAACTTATGAAAAATAGGATAAATCCAGTTAGATTCCTTCGTCGGGTGTTAATTTTGGCTTCGTGATAAGCTAGTAGGGTAACTGTTCCTAGCGCAAAGGGTTGATACACGAGAGTTAGAACTCTTGCAGGATGGTACTTCTGCAGAAACAACAGAGCAAAGAAAAATAACACAAGTTAATTAAATCAATAGTGTAACAATTATCAGCAACGTGATAATAAGGAGGATAAAGGACATTTCCAGATGCAGGAATATAATGTAAAATAGAACATTTGTTACCTGGTTGCACCGATTAAAATTATCAGGTGCTGTATCAAGGCCGGAACAGCCCCATTAATTATAAAAGAAATTAAAATCGTATCCTCATATCATCAAAATGTAGAAGATGAAAGTTCTCGATGAACGGATTCCAAAGAATTAAGTGCAGACCAAATGAAATCAGCAAAAAGAAAGCCAGGACTCCACTACAGAGAAGGGAAAATATTCATTTACCAGGAACAAGTTGCCATAATAATCTTCTATGGTGAGCATGCTATTCCACGTAAACAAGGAGCCATTACCCAATAACCAACATACTACCAAAGCTTTGAACCTCCCCTGTTAATCCAAACAAAAAAAATCCAATCTTAGCAATTTTTTCAATCAAAAGCAGGGCGGAAATAATTTATGCGACAAACGGGACACTTAAACGAAGTCACACTAACCTCAGATGGAACAGGATCTCCAACTTCATAGTCAACGGCCATGGCGGCTCCCAGCACTCAATTCTGTGATAACAAAAACAACCAGCTTAGCTTATAGGCAAACAATCACTCCTCTTAAAACATAAAAGCTAATCATTCGAACCAAAGCACCATGAGTTGAATCTTTCCCCTCAGAACAAATATATTAGCTTGCACATGAAAGAAACACGCATAAAAAAAACATGGGCTACAGTGCGATTGATCTAAATGCTCGTTTTGCACATGCATGAACATTGGGTCAATCACCAAATCATTGTACAAGCACCCGAGACACACTACCATAGAAGGACCGAGGACGGACAGGAACAGAGTTTCGCTTAAGATATTTAAAAGGGAGAGAAGACTTGAGAGTGTGAACAGAAGAAGTAAAAGGACTCACAGAGAACCCAAGAAGAGTGAGATGGGGAGGAAGAATACAAGGCAGAGACGATTGACGCCAAGCGGAACAAAACGAAAGACCTTTGACAAGCGGAGTGCGGTGAAAAGCGCAACTGAAAAGGCAAGATTCCGGGGCCGAATCTGCTTGTATATTGAGTCAAAATCATCACGCCCATTTGCTCACTTGGAATCTGGAGCAAAGATAGCGCCAGCATTGTATCGGATAGTTTTAAACCGTACTGTTGAAGTTGAAGTTGAAAATGCTGCTTTCAGGATTCACGGCTACCAACGTATCTATCTGCTGCGCAGTGTGGGGGCCGCATGCCCGTCCAACTACGTAACGGTGACGGCAGGCCACTGTTTACCCATGTTCATTACGGAGTGTGCCAATTTTTTATGTCACGTTTGGAAGTTAAATGAAAAGTCTGTTTTAGAACGCCCACGACCACTCACCCTTTTTAAGTTTTAACTGAGCCCATGTGTATTTACCATCTATATATAGGGAGTAATGCTATCGCGATGTCGAGAAGTGCACGTTAAAAGTCTACTTCATCTTCTCATCAATATTGTGGGTCTCACTTATCAACGGTGATGGAAAAATGAAGAATGCTTTTGAGGTGCATTTTTCATCGTCACGTAAGTATTTTTCATTTATAAGTAGGGTAAGTAGGTTAAAATAGGGGTAGTAGCTTCTTTTTCCTTGGGATTATTATTTTTTGTTGATGAGGTAGAATGGGCTTATTGATGAAGAAGAAGGAAAATTTTGATTACAAAGATAGAGGACTCTTAAAATACGCTCATTGGTCATACCAATTAAGTCAAGATATTATTAAGAAAATAATATTTTTACTTTATTTTTTTTATACCAAAACCATACTTCATCATTTGATTTGACTAGATTAAAAATAAATAAATTTCCCTATTATCAGGTAAGACTCACCCTTCTATGCCTAATAAAAGGCTGAAGTACGGTTTTAAAATATAAAAAATAAAATATAAATATTAATTTTTATGTATTTATTTTGTCTTAAATTATTAACTTTATTCGACAAAAAAATTTATTTCATATTAATAACTTAATTTTGTTTAATTTAAATAATTTAGTACTCAAAAAAGAGTATGATAAGTTTATTTTTCTTCTCTTATATGTGAGTTTTACTATTTAATAAAAACTACGTTGCTTATATGGGACAGAGGGGGTTCAGACTTAAACCTATCTGCCTCTTACAATATTGTACTCGGCTCCACCAGACCAGGTAAGTTTGGATGTAATCTAGCAAAAATAAAAAGGTAAGTTTAGATACAATCAATGTGCTCATAAATTATTATTTTTTTCAACCATATATTAATCCATGTGCTCGTAAAAATGAATTGAAAGAGAATAATCTATATTTGTGACCAATAAAATGGGAGTTTGATTCTAAAGGCTTGGTCCTATCCATCCCACCAACATTCCGTTGGTTAGGCGTGACTGAAACTTTGTCCAGCCTCCTTTTTTTTCCCATGTTAAAATATGTTGAGATGAATGAAAAGGAAGACTTTGTGTCGACAGCTTGAGCTTGATAAGATGCGGGTCCAAACCAAAGTAGAAACGAGCAATTCGCCCAATTCGCCCATACTGACATGACTCGTCTCATATTTCTATGGGCAGTGAAAATTGCCATATGAGGATGATGGCCAAGTTGAGCTCAAAAGCCTACCACTTTTACAAAACGAGACGGATAAGGATCATTAACTTGTCCAAAACAGGATTCTTAGGTTAGTTATCCGTCTATATCAATTGAATTGTATTATTGCCTTAAACTGAGAATTACAGCTCACCCTTATCATGCTCCATGTGGTTGTTCTGAACCTGCAATTTGTGATGCATGAGTCGGGGCCTCCCCTTTGCATCAAGTTGATTAAAGCTCATGCCATCCAATGTAATGGATACCCAAAAAACACGTAATTTACAATTCAGGAAGAAGATGACACAACTTCAACACTACGGCACGTCAATAACATAGGCATTCAATCAATTGATTCCAAATAAAACATGGCCGTTTCATGAATTGAATCACATAGTTGGTATATATCAAGCCCACAAGTAAAACAACACGCAGATGAGAAGTCCCAACAAATGCAAGTACAATTTCTTAGTAATCTAAAAACAATTGGTCTAATACACATAAGATTCACAAGAGTAATGCTACATTGATGTTAGGTTACTTCATCATCGATCTAGTTGATTAATGGGTCTAGAAAAATGGGCCCTACTAAATAATGGTCTTTGGAGGATGAAGTAGGTTCATCACATAAAATCTCGTGTCACTAAAGTATATTTCGATTCACATTAGTGCTCATCATTGTCCAGCTATTCAGGCATGTACGAAAAATAATTTCATGATTAATTGATATTGAAAAGAGTAGACCTCTAACATGGGGAGGACTGCCATTGCTTGGATGCCCAATATTCACATGTCAATTATAAAAGAACACATTAGTATGAGTTTGGTAGTTGGCTATTGGATTGAAATCCGACCAAGCATATTACTCAGAGAGGGCAGGTGAGTTTGAATTGCCCGTTCACCCCCTCTATTAATGCACACTGTCAAATCTTAGATCCGCCAACTCTTGATATTGAGCACATGTTGATGCATCTAAAACTAAGCTTATGTTAATTTTTTTTATTATAATAAACTTACTTATATGAACTATTAAGAATATGTAAACTACCAACTTAGGGATGCCACTCGGGTCGGGTAAATGGTAAACCCAACTCGACTCGACCCTAATGGGTTGGATTTGGTTTTTAAAACTAACCCTAATGGGTCAGGTCGGGTTTTAGTGATCCAACCCGACCCGACCCGACCCGAATATAAATATAAAATTTATATTTTTTTATATATTTTTTAATATTATTTTTTTAAAAAAATTAAAATAATATATATAATATATATAATATTTTTTTAATCTATTCGGGTCAAACGGGTCGGGTTCGGGTCGGGGTCGGGTTTAGGTCGGGTCGGGTTCAGGTCACAGCTTTGTGATGTGGGTTCAAGTTCGGGTTTGGCAAAACCCGACCCGATGACATCACTATACCAACTATATTATGTTTTTTTTTTTCATTTTTCATTTTTCATTGAGGGAAGGTATAAACATTAATTATGGTGCCAGTTATAATACTATTTTTAAATACCATGACGAACATGATCATAATAGTAATACTATTGATGTAGTAAAACTATTGATGTATAGTTGTGATCATTAATGCCACTACTATTAGTTTATATATATGAGTTCAAACTTCAGAATAATAGATGTTCACTCTCTTTTTTTTTCAATTTTTTTTGAAAAAACTTAAATAGAATGATAGTCAT
The DNA here is from genome assembly GCA_035235625.1 of Saururus chinensis. NCBI lineage: Eukaryota > Viridiplantae > Streptophyta > Magnoliopsida > Piperales > Saururaceae > Saururus > Saururus chinensis. Next base: position 44,247,346 of record CP141142.1, on the reverse strand, counting down.
TTGTCGTCTTAGATAAGGGTAAAATCCTACTCCCTTTGTCCCATATTAACTGTCCACATTTGACAGAGATGGCAACTAAAGAAGCCTTATAATTAACTTTGTTTACTCCATTCACTAACCTTTTTACTCCATCCACCAATTGTTATGAGAAAATGACATAAAATCGGACTATTAATATAAGACACTTTATTTTTTAAAAGGAGACTATTAAAATAGGACAGAGAAAGAAATAAAAAAAGTTCTTTACTTTAGCTTGCTACTGGTCCCCCTTACACCAATTCAATTCAGGGGAAATTTCATCCAATACAAACCCTCAAGTCTCCTCTTTCACTTTATCTATGGGGCGACCATCCCCGTCACATGACTCCTCTGATCACCTTCACTTTTCGCAGTTTTGGCTTTGCTTTAAAGCGATTCCCTCTTGTGGTCTCACATTTCTTCCAGCTAAACTCAATGGTCACATGTAGCCTACACTCTACAGGATAACCTTGTATGAAAGTTCGTGTACAAAATGGGACATCAAACACCTCTCTGCCCTCAGGAATCCTGGCCACACACTGGGATATCTTGTTCACACTGAAACTTCATTTTCATGTGGGTGCTGTTTTTGTTATAGGATGTGCATTCATTGAGGAGACATGGTCTTGGGCGTACCTTGTCTACTTGCTCCCCCAATCACTTGAATAGAATTATGGAACATGCCATTATAGGCACCACATACGTACCATTAGCATTGGACTGCAAGTTTAAATAATTTTAGTGCTGCAATCACCGACAAGTATGCACAGTTAATTGGGAAATGTATTTGTTGGTTGAATTGCTATAAGATGGTGAATGGTTCAATGCATAATTTTATGTGATACGCCGCAATTACTTGTGTAGGGCCATTGGAGGACTTTGCGAGGAACTGGGACTCACAAAAGCCACACAATTGGAGAAGAAAAGAATGGAAGAAGACAAGTCATGTGGATAGAGAGATGAGTCTCAGAGCAAGAGCTGTCGCTGCTTGAAAATCATGGAGGATGTCCATAATGGATCTTTGTGTCCCTCACTCCCAAGGCGCCCCCACCCATGAGTCATGCACATAAGGTTCTTGATAAAGAGAACAAAAACTTAAGTGGCTTTTCACCCCAAGTTTATCTTGGAATGACGTCAAAGGCAACTTGTCTTTTGCTACCATACTTCAAGAACAGTTCTTCACCATGTTTTACTTCGTTCCATAGCTAAAAATCAGAGTAGCATGTAATGGAATAATAGCTCCATGAGAAAAAACAAAACAAGAATAATATTAAATCGAAGAGTAATGCTGGTGTATCAAATTGCTTCATTCATTGTACCCGTACCCCCCCCCTCCCCAAAAAAAATCAATACATTCATAACGCAGGATCGAATGAACTCTAACCAACAACTCTTTTTGAACATGTAAAACGACAAAACACAAGGAGAACATTAGTCTCAACTTAGATTTGCCATCATATATAATTATTCCATCTCATGTAAATAGTTTCATTTACTAAAAATATTTATCCCATGTTAATAATTTCATTCGGCTTAATATAAGTAGTTGAGAACTTAAAAAATATTATGGTTGAGATTTTTCATTATATATCTTAGCTATGGGTCTCACCATTTATTAAAAAATATTATTTTTCTAAATAGAACTATTAATATAAGACAAAGAGAGTATAATATATATTTTTTAGATCCTTATACCCATGTCGCAAAGAAAGCACGTAGTACTTAAATGATCGGCAACGATCATTGATGATGATAATTATGATAATGATGATGATAGTTTTATATACTCTTTAACAATAGATCATGATTATTAGGGTTGGAATTCATTGGATCGTGAAGTTCCTGGTGTACTCGAATATGAATATAGAAGGGAAAAAGGTGAGTCAAACTCTTCCTTTTAGTCTTTTGATGTAGTACTACAATAATTAAAAGTATTATTTATATACTTTGGTATGACCAGAGTACAAGAGCTTCTAATGAGACTCTTAATGCCTCATGAAACATGTGATTAAAGAAATTTTAAATCAGCTTTGTTAATGGAGAGGAGGTAAACCTCATAGGGCTCTACCTTAATTTGAAATGATGTGGCATGATATTGGCGTTCTCAAGAGTAATAGAGCTCAAATAATAAGTTTATAAATAGTACAAGAAAATAGAAGGAGAAAAATGAAGATAGAAACTAGTCATTTAAAAAAAATTGTGTCGATCCCTATAATAAAAACATACTTCTATTGATAAGTAATTAGCAAAAAAAATTAAAACATTGTTATTTTCCCAAATAATGTCTCACTTCCCTTATTTTTATTTTTTTATTTTTTTTATAATCAACAATGCACACACTAGTACACATTAGCAACAATGATATTAATGTTAGTGTGTACACCGTTAATCTTATGGATGAACAACCCTTAAGAGTTCCTTACCCTGAGCTTATAGTGAGTGAGAAACATTAAAAACTCTTTACTTCTAGTAATATGTGTACATATTAGAAAATACAAAATGAATTATAATTAATTTATTTTAATTTTTTAATCCAAACACTTATTATTATGAGATGAAGTGTTTTTTTCTTTGTTTTTTCAACTCACAATCCTCTTCCTTGGTGTCGGTTCTACCACACTTTCTCTTTGCATAGGTCCCACCTCCCCCTCCTTAGCCTTGCCACCGCCTTGCCCCGGCCTCCTACACAACGAAAAAGCCGAAGGGCATCCCTAACTAGGGATAGAGCAGGAACATCCAATTAGCTTCTAAATTTGAACTTAAATCGGTTGGAGAAGTATATTGACGATGCACATGGTAGCACACAAGATCTATAAAAAAATTACAATTTTTCGTACATCTTATGCATTACCATGTACACTATAGATCAGAGGCCATCAACAACAACAACCAGATGAAGCTTCACCCTCAGCCTTTAAGAGTTGCCTAAATTTATCCCTTGTAACTTAAAAGGGACCACAACCAACAACCGGGTCAAACCGCAGGAGCCACGAGAGAGAGGAGCACCAATTTCAGTGGCACCGAGGACAGGAGCAGTCCACAGGCCGGGCCTTTCGCTCCCCATCCCCGGGCAGTTAGTCAGAAGCTTCAGCCTTCCCAAGTACACACCACACTACCCAACTCCAGGTTCCTCGTTCCTTCTCCCTCCCCCAACTCTCCTAATCACTAATTATCATTATTATAATCATACTAAGCACACTAGTTGTTGGCTAAAAGTAATTAATGATGTAGTAAAGCTTCATTTTTTCTGGAAATTAAAATCGTGAAAGTATAAAAGCCGCCTGGTAATCGACCTGAGTCGAGTCGTGCAAGAGCCTCCTCCTTCTCCAGCTGCTGCCGGTGAATGTGCTGACTCTCGGTGCCTTTGGCCTCGTTGTCGGGATGAATCGGATCTCCAGGGAGGCCCTGGCGGCGGCGAGGACCGCTCCGTCCGGATCCTCCCAGCACCGGAGAGGCCGCAGCGCCGCCGCCGCTGACCCCCGTGACCGGGACGAGAATCTGCAGCTCTTCGCCCGCACCACCCGCCACAGCCTCCCCGCGGCCTTGCCTCCCGGATCCGACGGTCCGAAGCTTCTTCTTTTTTCCTGTTTGATTTTTCTCTTATGTTTCCTCGTTTTATTTTGTGTCTGGTGGAAAAACGGATCTGACTATGGCAAATGTGGATCGTGGTTGATGCTAAGTTGTTTTCATTGTTACGAAAGCTTTCTATTTTCATGATGTTTTCTCTTCTTTTTGTCCTAATTTTCGCATCTAGTTGATCATCTTGTTGACTGGTCCAAAGGAGTAACATTTTCTTTTGAAAAATAAATTTATCTCCTATGACTGTATTTGGTATAGTTCATGTACATTGGAGTTTTCTGCTTCTTTTAAGTATAATTTCAGATGATTTTTAAAGCAGATGGAGTGTCACTTGATTTCTAAATATTTTTTCCCGATTTCATGGTTTAGTTTGTGAGGCTGTTGATTCCTTGATTTGTTGTTTGGCAGTGATGCTAAAGTTAGGGAGGGTCTCGATTGGATCTGCCAAGCCGATGTCTGTGAGGAGCCCTATGGATGATCTGCTAGCATCACCTGATGGCGGCAAACATGACTATGATTGGTATTTTTTCTCTTTCTTTAACTATGCAATTTCTTCATTTCTTATAAAAAAATGCTGTCTGCTGCTTAGATCTGCTTGATCAAAATATAATAGCCTTCTTTCAATTTGAACTCCATATATAAGTACATTTTGAGGAGGTGCTAGAATATGATAGTATCCCGCACTTTCTTACAGCCATTCCAGTTCACTGACCTTTAGGTGCTACAATTTAACATGGGACTATCAGATTCCTAAGTTTCATACGTGATTTCTCCAATACAAATCCAATACTGTCATCTTTAATTGTAAAGGCATTAATTTTTTTAAGCCAAATGGCTATCTGAGTGGATAATTAGAGTGGAATAACTTGACACAATGAGCTGTCTCATTTATAATTTTCCTGGCTGCTAGATCTGAACTTTGGATCCAGATGGGAATACTATTGTGCTTTTCATTGCATAACTGAGATGGGTTTTATGCAGAGATCAGTCAAGCTTATTAAAGCTAACTGTTAGAATGATCTTGTGTTTACAAATTGCTGAACTCTGCTTTCTAGTCATGTACTCATGTCTTCCACTTATTTGAGACCAGGATATTCATAATACATATAGTCCATGGAAAATTCTATCATGTATGAGCATAGAAAGTTTATTGTCTATTAAAGTTCCAATTCGCATTTCCGTGAACATAGACTTGAGTAAATGCAAGTGCTTCAGTCAACGAATTAGAAGTAACAAGCTATATTATCTTATGCCCATTGGAATCAAATGTGTGCTTCATGAAGATCTTTTTTGGATCATGTGTTCCCCATTGTGCTTATGCCTGCATGATCAGAGAAGTTCTTTATGCAGAGATGTAGCTGTTAAATGAAGTTAAAAGTCCAGCTGTATATTTATTTAATGAATACTGAGCTTTCAGCCCTTTTTGTTTTTGTTATGCAATGCCAACAAGTTGAAAATACTTATTTCGAAAGTGACACTATTTCTTGATGACCGAACATATTACCTGTCCATAGCAAGGTGGAATTTGAAAATACGGTTTCTACAAATTTTGATGGGACATTGCCATTGAGTCTTTTATTCTCGAGTATCTGGATAAAACATGACCTGCAAAGCTTGCATTTCTAAATTTTGCAAACACAGTTTGTCTGCAACTGTCCTAACGATTCGACATTGTTATAGGCTTCTCACGCCTCCTGAAACACCTCTCTTCTCTTCATCGGATACCAGTGATATTCAATTAGCCAGTACAGCTCCAAGGAGCACTTCCTCCGTTAGATCTGTCTCTGTCAGTAAAACTTCACGGGTATGACTTTTTGGTATATAAACTTAATGAGACTTTTGAAACAACTGTTGCACAAGCTTAAAACAGAACTATCTTGCCACCATCTAACAACAATTTCTCACTCTCAGCTTTCCATTACGCACTCAGAGAATAGCCATCCTACTAAGCCAGCCAGAAGTAGCTCTGTTACCAGGCCTTCAATCTCTAACATATACTCCACCTATTCTTCCAACTCTAACAGAACCTCTATCCTAAATACTAGTATAGCTTCAGTCACATCTTCAAGACCATCAACTCCAACTTCCCGATCAACCTCAACAAGAGCCTCTGCTCCTACAGCTCGTCCTGCACCGGCACGCTCATCAACACCTGCCAAAACCAGGCCAGTGTCCAACCCGTCCACTGACAGAACCCGACCATCTCAGAATCTTAGACCCTCTACTCCAACTTCACGCCCTCAACTCCCATCGAACATCATCCCAACAGTTAATCGATCAGTCTCCCGCCCATCAACTCCGACTCGCAGGAATTCTGTTCCGGCTTCAACTTCTGTTCCTGCACGCTCTTCCTCTGTTGGTCGTGTTCCTGCTGGAAGGGTTACAGCACCTTCATCGCGAGCAAGTTCCCCAAGTCCACGAGCTCGAGCCCCACCACAGCCCATTGTACCCCCAGATTTTCCACTTGATGCACCACCAAATCTGAGGACAACTTTGCCAGACCGACCAATTTCTGCCGGTAGGTCTCGTCCTGGTGCTGCATTAACTGTCAGGGTGAGCTCAGAGCCAACGGGAGCTGTGAATCCCTCAAGACGGCAATCACCAGTTGTTACAAGAGGTAGGCTTCCGGAGCTCTCTCGAAGAAGTCAGTTGCACGGCAATGGTCATGAAGCTGGAGCACCTGAAGTTCAAAGGCCTGTGATCTCAAGGCCTGTGAGGCCCACCTCATCAACAGAAAGCACTGGATTTGGAAGGACAATTTCAAAGAAGTCGCTTGACATGGCTCTTAGGCATATGGTATGCGTCTGTACTCTTTCTCTTATGTAGAATATTTTTTATATTTTGAGGACAACAAATACATGTTCTTAGCTACTAACATCAGGCATAATGCACAGCTGAATGTTGGCTGGGCCGATCTATACATGAGGTACCTGTCCTGTAATCTGTGGTGTGGATGATGAACCTCGTCCTTAATTATGTTGATGTTTGTCGTGATTACAATTTTTTTTTTAGTATACCATGTCTCTATCTAGAGTGAACAAAATTAATTAACATTGGACAAGTTTTTTCATTTCAAACAATTAATATGGGACGGAAGGACTAATATTCTTTCTTACGGATCAACTGGATTACCAGTGGGATACATGATGTTTTTTCAATCTGTGAAGTTTCATTTACTGAAGAACACCACTATTGACTGGCAGGATATCCGGCAGAGTGTGGGAAGTATCCGTGGCTTGACAAGCAACTCTCTCTTCCCTCAGAGTATTCGGCCTGGCAGTCTAAAAGGGCGACCAGCTCGCGTCTCTGATTCGCCCTCTTCTGTTGGAAGCAATGGCTCTGATAATAGCAACACTTGTATTGCCAGATCACCGGATGGCAATCAAGAAAGCCATGGCGGCAATGGTCGGATCATAGCAAAACTGACTCTTGAAGCAGACATGTATGAGAGTTCTCGATATGACTCAATTCTGCTGAAAGAGGACTTGAAGAACACAAACTGGTTGCACAGTGTGGAAGATAAGTCTGACCAAAGCCCAGTTTTTGATCACCGGTTTGAACCATTGCCGGAACCTTTTGGCCTAATCTAAGCGTGTCGGGTTGTGTTTGGTCAATGATATTATTTTTTATAAATTATCATTATTTTAACATAAAGCCCTTCTCATTTCTAAATGGTTGGATACGTTGTCCTCTATTTTTTTACCTTAAATGTTGTTTACTTCTGATAAAGGCATACGAAGCTGAGGATAATGACGATGATGGCAAAAATATTGAATTTGGCACTTCCAGACGAAGGGAGTATATTCTAAATTTCCACTTCTTGAAAAGGAGGCCACAAATTAATTAAATTAAGGTAGGCTTCGTGAAGTGCTTCCTCAGGAGTTAATTTTCCCTTTGTCCATAGGGTACCGTTTATATGCCGGGTGCTATAGTGCCACATGATTTTCATCCCGCGGCAGTAGGGCTGCACCTTGGTTCCTTTACAGGGACCGAATCGGAACTGAAATAGAAATTAACCGAAATTGAGTTATTAACTAGTATTATCGAAACTGAATCTAAACCGAACCGAGGACCAGTTTAGAACCAACCCGGTTCCCTCGGCTTTTTTTCCCTTTTCAATTTTGGCCTCCTGTTAATGAGAAAGTATTTAGTGGAACTGCTCTACCATTTGGCAGTCCATATAATCCATTCATGTTTAATTACGTAAATTAAAATTTATACCTCAATTAATTTGATTTTAAACTCGTACAAATTAATTAAACATGTCACTTGTTAAAAAGACATAACATATCTACCACGTGGCCTGTAAAATAGTTCTACTTAATAATTTTTCCTTGTGAATTTCCTCTCTTTCCCTCTTAATGAGTCAATGACTTTTTTTCTGACAAATAAAATGAACTCTATTCAAACTCCTTTATGAATGTTGCAGCCAGCCCACTAATATTCCCTTAATTTCGAATGGCTGTTTTGGAGCATCTCCCTCGAATCACAAGAATATTCCCGCCGTTAGGATGATGGAATTTACTCGCATCACTTACAGACGGATGATTTTGGCACATACACTTCATGTTATGCTTTTCAAGCATCAAGTTTAATTTGGCATTACATAATTAGACATGGAGAGACGATAACGAAATTGGAGATGAAGAGTTAAACGATTTGTACTACATGAAAGAAAGAAGAGAACGAAGATACAAAAAAACAAAAACATTTACATAATGTTGTCCGACCTCCGAGACAAATTTTGCTCCCTCACTGCCAACATTATTTCTTAATGAACTAGAACAGAAACAACCTTTCGAGTCAATCAAAATCAGTCGTTTGCTTTCCAAATAAACAAAAGCCGACCTTCCAAGACCAAGATCAGTCTTCCTTCTCGTCGTCAATTGGATAGCACCCATCCACTGAACTACTGACTCACTGATTTTTTTCTCCCTCACAGCCTACATAGTGCGTAGTGTATTTGTAGATGATTGTATTCCCGCCCAGAAAACGAACTTCCAAACTCAAACCAAAATCAGTAGAATGAAAAAGAACTCAGTCGAAATTGATCATTTGGTTACAGGACCGAAAAGGAGAGGGGTGGAGCAAAAGAAGAGTGGAAGTGGAGCAGAGAGGAGGAGGTGTGGTGGAGCTAAAGAGGGCGGAATAGAGAGGGAGAAGCAGAGAAGATAAGCGAAGTGGGAGAGATGGAGAACGAGGAAAATAAGGAAAAGTTAGAATTTGTACATTGATGGCTAAGATTGCGTTTTAAAATCAACACTGGAGATTTAATTGAACTTTGTTATAATCGGTTCGGTTCTGATCCTTGATTTTTTATCGGCTAGAACTAAACGTCTAATTGGTTCTTTAACTTCAGAACCAAACAAACAAACAAAATTCGGTTCGATTTTATCGGTTTGGTTTTGATTTTTTGGTGCAGGCTTATCCTACCCCCTAGCCATGGAATATCCCGTAGCTGCGCCTAGGCGCTTCTCAACTAAATCCATGTCTATATTTAGGTATCTGATAATAGTTTAAAGAAGAAAAAAAAACTTTGTCCATATTAGGATGAAAAACATGAAAATTAAGCATTCAGCCCACCAATAATTGGATATCTTCTATACGACGCTTGTACTGTGCATGTTCTGTGCACCCAGCAAATTTGTTTTTTTAATAATTTACAGCCAAACTCCCAATCACGAAGTCTCAGATCATGCAATTTTGGAACTTCCCACCTTATAATATGATAGTTAAATTAGAATTTCAAAAAAGTTACAAAAGAAATTAAAATAACACTTATAGCATAGTTAAATGGAAGAACAACAAGATTAAAATGATTTTATCATAATTATAATCATAATTAATCAACACATTTTCTCTACAATTTAGGATCGACAACATAAATTTTACACATTCTAATTTATTTTATGTCTAACTTTTTTTATAAAAAATAGCATAAATATATCATTTCTTATTAATTTCATTTAAAGTCTTTTAAGCCTCTTTCTTATCTTTTTTATCATTATTTACATAAAACCTTTTTACCAAGCATCTATTGATCTTATTTATTCATGCTCATACTAACACAACTTACTTTTTAAACTTCTCCTTCAAATGTACTACCCCTAAGTTCACACGCGCGGGCACACACACACAAGTTCATATATATATATATATATATATATATATATATATATATATTTATTTTTAATCATATCTTTTCTAATAATTTCACATATCCACCTTGGCTAGATTGAAGTGATTTAGTGTGAAAAAAATACAAGTGAATTAGCTTGATTCAAATTGGCTCAAGATAACAGATAAGACTTTGTTTAAGAATAAAATGGACGAAAACAGAATTACTATTCTAAGGCTGCTTATGTTTAAAAATTATTTAGCAGAATTTATAAGGGCGTCGGACTAACAAAACCCCCAAAGTGGGTTTTAGTTGGGAGGTTTTGTTGGGCAATTTCGTTTGGTGAATATCATTTTTTATTTCATAAATATTTGATACAGTACAAGTTAAGAACTGATGCTCTATAATAAACAAAACTATTATTGATAATACTGTATTATAGCCAACGAATTTGCATGATTTAATATCCACATATACAAAGCAAGGGAACTAATTAAGCTACAACAGTACACAAGTAAAGAACATTTTAGTAGGCCGGCACCTGTACCACAGTTCCTTCAAAATTCTTTCCAGCAGGAGAAAGGCAGGAGCCTCGAAAGCAAAAACACATCACAGCCATTCATGTTGTGGTAGAGTGACTTTAACATGAATCGGGAAGTATATTACTCATAAGCCTCTTCCATGTCAAAAATACAATGTGATATTACATGGACTACGTCAATATCAGCGCACAAAAATCCACAGACTTGACTTCCTACAGATACAGCTGAATCGAGAAGGTAAATAGTTAGAAGAAAATCTGATTCTGCACCATTCATGTAAAATGATGAATAATACATAAGATGAATATAATTTTCTTATCCACTAATATGAGACCTCCCCATGTATCATTAATCTCTATTGCCAGCCAGGTCAACTGTCATACCCCAAAGGCAAACCCGTTAAAATTTCTAAAGCAGATGATACATTAGAGTCGCGTTCATTCTTCTGAATTAAGAATTTGCAACCGGTTAACTGGGCCACTTATAATATTTGAAAGGAATAAACTAGCAAAACCAATTCCATTAAACAATTTTTTCATCTCAATAGATAAATGCAGCGCAGTAGTTGACCAAAGGTGGTAGTGGGATTAAAAAGGACACCCACCAAAACTTCAACCCCATTTAAAAGAGGGAGGAGCCATTTTGACTTGGTCACTGAATTATCAGCTGTTCAATGATTTTAAGCCTGATTTTTTAAGTAGCTAGAACAGGGATTCCATACCTTGGGTTTGGATGAGAATAGGCCAATAGAAGATATCCAATTTTTAGCAAGGATATATGACGCCCTGCAACATGCCTTCAAATTGAATGACAAGACAATACAACCACTTGTTAATACCTTCCTATACAAGGCTAACCCAAATTAAAATATACTAGCATCATGTTGAAATTTTTGTTCTGCTGGTATGCAAACTGCAACCTTACATTATAAATATGCAATCTACGACTAACAATGGTTCTTGGCAAGGTGCTTAGGAATATGTTTGTAAGCACACTACCATAGTCACCAGCATAATTTATCAGATAATGGACACTTAATACAACTATTACAATACTTTCTAGAACTGAGAAATAAGAATTCTGCAAAGGAGGAGGGGGAGGGGGGTGGGGGGATTCAGAAAAATAAAAGTCAGCAACTTAATATCATTTTGAGATATCAAATGACAGCATGGTTAAAAGTAAACAAGTAACAAAACTAAAAAAAATGATGTTAGAAACATGATTTCAGAATAGTTTTATAAAAGAATCGACATGGCTATAAATATTAATAATTTGAGTCAAATAAAATATTTCAATATCTCAAATTTAAGTTCATTTCCCATTTCCCTTCACATACTTGTTAAGTCACACGGGCAAAAGTAAAGCAGTATGTTCCTGCATGCATGAAACATTGCGGATAACAATATCTATAAATACCATCGAAACTCTTCTTCAGGTAAGAAAGGACAAGAGGCGTGATCAGGAGATAAAAGTGGACTTGCAGAAAATAAGAAGCAAAAAAACTCACCGTATTCATCGTGTAGCTACTATATCTTTATAGCCTTCTTTTACAACCTGTTTTGCCAAAGATACATCACCGGTCTTCACTATTATGCCATCTTCCTGAAAAAAATATAATTGCTTGTAATGATCAGGATAACAATTAATATATATTAACTGTTCCAACACTAAAATAAACATCCTTATATGTCAATGTAACTCCCTACATATAATTGAGGTAACAATCACTGAAATTGGCGGAACACCAAATTTAGGCCCAATAAGAACCTGTGATGTTTCAAGTCTATTCGAGTGGCTAAAAAAGTCATTTGGCCAGGTGGAGAAAGCCCATGCACATAACTGTACAAGTATGCCAATCCACACCCATCAACTCTTTTCACACAGTTACACCAATAAGACCCTTGTGAATGGTTAAAAAACCTTTCTTTGCTTGCCTTCAAGATCTTCCTTGGTCTTCCTCTTCCAGGGCCTCCACAAGAACATTGGAAAAAGTTTGGAATATGGCCGAGATAGAAGAACACAGAAAAGGTCTGGAATTAAAACTAGGTCATTGACCAAGATCCCAGATCATGAAGAAATGGAAATTCATGAGGGGTACTTTGTGATAAATACATATACCTGATAAACTAGAAGGTAATTCTATATGACACCAGTGAGACCTATAACGCTATATGGTGCTGGTGCAGAATGTTGGACAATAAAAAAAAAGAACCCTCTTGATCAGAAAAGTTTCATAAAGACGAGAATGTTAAGATAGATGACTGGCAAAACTAGTACAGATCAAGATCATATTAAAAATGACCATATTAGGAGGAACTTAGCGGTAGCTGCAATTAGTAAATAATTAAGAGAAAGCGGATTTAGAAGGTTTGACCATGTTCAAAGTAGAGCACAAACAAATCCTACCAGGAGATGCAATCAATGGCTTATAGAGGCCCCTAGAAGAAAAAGGCAAATGACCGAAGATGACTTGGAAGGAACTAAAATGTATGACTTGGATGTAAAAAAGGTCTATGCTAATGTTCTTGACACTGCACAGATGGTATAAGGTGCTGATGATGATAATGATGATTTCTTCTTAGATAATGTACATCTAATGCCAAACAACTTTGTAAATCCCAATGGTAGTCAATAAAATCCATATTAAAAAGTTTTACCAAACTCAGTTTAAAATAAAACAGAAGAGATAGAGAGAGACATTTGAAAGATACACAGCTACTACTATTATCATAAAATAAATGCTAATAGAGAGGTGATTACTGTCCAGCTTAACTGCAACATTGCATACAATATCCAGCCATGGACCGAAAATTAGCTATAAAGTTGCTTACCATTATATGGACGTATGCAGGCTTAATATAATCTAAAATCATTCGCTGGTGAGTGATAATCAAAACAGAATTCTTCGGTGTCAAAAGTCCATTGAGAGCTCTCGTTACATCTCGAAGTGCATCAACATCTAGTCCTGAATCTATTTCGTCTAATATGGCCAAATCTGCTTCAAGAGCCTGATCATAAACATGCAATATCAAAATCTAGATCACTAACATAAACAACTATCGGCAAACCAATTTTATCTCAATTATTAGTACACCAATTTTACATATTATGGACTTGAATAAGTTTTCTTAATTATAATTGTCAACAAAAAAAAGAAGTTATGAAAGTTAAAAATAAGCATAAAATAATACCGCAAGTTGCAATATCTCGTTCCGCTTCTTTTCACCACCACTAAATCCTTCATTCACATTTCGATCCAAGAATCTTGGATCCATGTTCAAGGCAACCAGTTTTGGGTAGATAAAGCTAAAAAACTGCAATAATGGAAAAAATTATCAACTCTGATGGTGATAAACTGAACTACTTCCTCTTTTCAATCAAAACTGATTCATAAGCATTGACAATTCTCATGAACGATTAACTTATCCAAGATAGCTGGGATTGGAAACACAGATTTAAATGACCATTTCAAATGTGGCATGTTTAAAAGAATGAGCACGAATAAATTTAAACATAGATTGGCAAATGTTAAGCAGAAAATTTTTCACATCCTAAAATAGGGTTTGTGCATGTGGATTGGGGGACTAAGTCATGTTGAATTCACCAATGAAAAAAGGGAAAATTCCAATTAGAAATTGAAGAGACTCGAGTAATGGGAGAAGAATTTTAGGTATTGGGGTTAAAGATTTCAGAGAAATTGTCTAACAGTCTCAACTTCAAGTGAGAACCTCCTGTGGTCATCAGTCAAGAAGTTAGGGAAAACTGCCTCATTTTCCATTACCCTGATACAAATATAGAAGACATTCTCTATTCGGGAACAGAATCACCTTATTTGCTTAAGATATCTAACCTCCAGTTAATCTAAGCTAATGATATGCAATAAGAAGAAGAAGGTAATGACAGCAAATCATAAACAAAAGTAAGCATACTCCTGATATACAATTAGAACACATTGCTCACATCAAACAATTTTTACATTAAAAAAAGTATTGATAATTGCTGACACATGCATAATGGGCTCTTCTTCTGAAGTCTGATGCGATTCTAAAATAGAGCAGGCATTAGAAATCAAGTTGCAGCAATTCGCCCTTGCCTTTTGGCTACAGAACCAACATCAATTTGCACGCAATACTAATGCATGACTCAACAGAAAGAAGTATAAAGCAAAGGTTCACAATAGCAACAGAGCACCTAACCCTTTTCTCTTTGAAAGTAAGTATGAGAGAAAAGAGGATACCTCAAGAGGTTCAAGCTCCTTAAGACCCTGCCTTGATCTTCGAGCATTGACTGCCATGAGCAGAAAGTCGTTGTTTTTTAAACCTGGAATTTCAACAGGACTCTGGAAACCCATAAAAATCCCAGCATGGGACCGTTCCTCTGGCTCCTTTTCAAGCAAATCTTCTCCTTTATAAATAACAGTACCACCTGTAACTTCATAATGAGGGTGGCCAACAAGAACCTGTCAAAATGAAAACTTCACTGTGAGCATTTACAGAAGAAGTGGGGAACAGATTGTTGCCACAGTAGGGTACATTCCAAGATATAAGCCAGGCATAAAAGAAATATTTCAATCTTAAAATTTGCCTCAAGTGTTACTAATATCAACAGTAAGAATGCCCATCCAATATCCCATTGGATCCCAACAAAAGCCAGTAAACAAACGTATTTGCTCCAGAATTATCTTTTTGTGCATGTGTAAGCAATCATGTATCTTTTTCGGTTTGCACACTGAGGAGAAACTAGAATGTCAGATCAAAGGTACCTTCTCGACTTAAGTAGTGACTTCAGTCCAATATATTGAATAAATTACCTTAGAAAAAGTGCTCTTCCCAGAACCATTTTTCCCCATAACTGCATGCACCTACTAAAAACAGAGCACGAATACTACATAAATTAGAAAACTGAAATGGACAGGAAAATATTATACAGTTGAATAAGGCTGTGTAGGTCATAAACAATGATTGCACATGCTATGAAATAAATTAAACAAGAAACAACAAATGGAAAGGAGGTCAATACATAATATCTCTAACAGAGGTTTAATTTTACAAGCGAACCACAATTTACTTATTCTGTTGTAATCAACATTTACAAAAAATTAAATGGCACTAAACTTGGTACTTACAAGAATCTGACAAAAAAAATCCTCTTAGCTCTAAATACAGTAGTTTTAATAACTCATGTCCAAAATAGTATAAACTTGACGGAGCAATTTAATCTAATTATGTAAACTACAGGGAAAAGAGAAAAAAAATTATGTTGGCGACTATTAAAAGTTAACAAGGAAAATTTTTCTAGCACCCTTTACTATAATCATTATGGTTTCATAATCTGATAAAATCGAATATGGAAATAAAGTTTAAGGAACAACAACTATAGTTTTTCTTTGCTTCCTCTAACAGAGTACACTGATTGATAAACCAAAACACCACAAAACGTCAGCAGCAGAATTTGACACTGCCAAACATATCTGTAAAATAAAAACAAACGCAAAAGCTGAAAAGAATCTTATTAATATATATGTCCTAGTACAAATATTCTAAAAAAAATGGAATTATCAGTATTAATTTCCTAGTAAAAAATTCCGTAAGGAATAATTAAGTGCTTCAGTCAATTAAAACTGGGGATGTTTCCAAGGGACAAGTTCAAACAAATAATTCCCGAGCTTGTAAATGTCGAAATAGTAAATAATGCACATATTGTAGAACAAACATTATACAATTCGCGAATCCCGAGTAACGAAAAACAGCAAATATAAACACTTCCAGCTAACGATAATTAACCTTTTTTTCGAAGTTTCCATCAAAGATGCTGTAGTATAAAATTTCGAGTACGCAAAGACACTGCAAAGATAAACACCTATCACCTATGGTAATCTGATAATTGACTTCTCTCGTTTCTTACAACACGACTCAAAACATCGCCCGGAATAAAATGAATGACCTATTTTTCGGGAAATTGAGATAAATTCTACTCACGACTTCAACTCCAACCAATTGATTCAAAAACTCTAATAATCTACATCATAGAAAGAAAAAAACAGACCTCGCCCTCGTAGATGGTGAGGTTGACACCCCGCAAAATCTCCTGCTTGGTTTCAGCAGCCACCGCCGTGAGGTCCTTCACCTCCAGCAGCGGCTTCCGGGAGTCACCTACGCCGGATTCATGGGCACTGGCGGGAGCAGCCGAGTCGACGGCGAGGCTGGCGGAGGGAGGGCGGCGACGGCGGGACGGAGGGCCGGAGGAGAGGCGGGGGAGAGAGAGAGGGTTGAGGGCAGAGATGGTAAATAGGCGGCGAGATGGGGACAAACTGGAGAAGCGAGGGAGAGGAGGGAAAGAGGGCGAGAAGGGGGTGTGGCAGCCACAGCAGAGGGCAGAGAGAGCCATTGTGAGACACACACAGAAAGCTCCTGGCCCTCTTTCTCGACCTTCTGCCCGGCTTTTAATTTTAAGAATTAAACACAGAATTTGCACTCTTTGTTTTATAGGCATTAATTTAACCCTTCAAAGTCGCCAAGGACTGATTACTACTACCTTGCGTCTCCCAAATACTCTCTATCTCTTAAATTAATAGTTTAATTTAATTTTTTAAAATAAATTTATTTTATTTTAAAAAATTTAATAGAAATATTAATGTACCGGATTATGAACCTTAATTCAATTCTAATTTAAGCATATTGATCTTTTACGTAATACAAGTAATTCATATAAGTTATAATTTAGGGTATGTTTAGGAGAGAATTTAGGGTTTAGAGACTTCCGCTCTCGATATGTTTAACTTTAAACGGTCCACGGGCCTTGCGTGATATGGTCTTAAGTCCTCACCAAAAGGGTTGGAATAAAAAAAAAAAAACTCCCCCAAGTGTGACATTTTACACTAGGAAAAATGTCTTTCTCTTCTACAGTACCTCTCATACAATTGCGTAGCAGCACCAACTTTCTTTTCTACAGCTTATAAATGTGTGAAAGATATGGAATTAATCGGGGTGGCATCATGCTATTAAACCTCATTACATGAGCTAGCACTAACAATTTGGTGATGCTTTCAAGTTCCTAAGATAGGTTGGCGTGGGCCTTGAAATAAATAACTCGCTGGATTTAATCAATCGGCTGCGAATTAGGACCAATTGGGGAAGAAACAGGCTTTGCTCCAAGTTCTGCACCATGCGGATCATGAGATTACGACGGATGACCTACATATACACAAGCTTTTCACAGCTGCGAGGTGGAAAGAGTAGATCCCTGCAGGTTTCATTCTTCACCAACCATGTTCTTCTGCTCACTACAAGCAATCTCCTCATTTTCATCATGCCAGAAATTTCGCATCTTCTAATCTCTCACATTCCTGCTTCCTTACCACTCACTACAAGAACAGGTGGAGATAAATAGATCTAACTAACTATTAAGATACAGTAGTCCTTTGAAATGACATCGCGTGCCAGAGTTTCAGAAAGGAGGTGACATGAAGGAATTCGTAACTAAGTTGCACAAAACAATTATGCAGCATGTCAACTGCTTAAATGTGTGGCTGTTGCAGCCAACTATGCCATCACAGGAATGGCGGCAGCTGTCTTCTCTTCTGGCAAAAAGGGAATAGGTTTTGTTGGCGCTGGAAGACGGCCTACACTATCAACCTTATCACGCTGCTTCGGTGGGGGTCTTGCTGCTCTTGGCAGCAATCTCCCTTTCTTTTCAAACCACTCAGGTGTAAGCAAGGCACGGAAACCCAACTTGTTGTAGTAAACTCTCCTAACAGACCCGCCTGCTGCTTCCACAGCAGCCTTCGCCCTCACCGTCACCCTGGAGACCTGCAAGTTCCCCAAATGATTTAGATAGCTGAGTATTCCCAGGCACGACAAACATAGAATTGGCAGACCACCTCTTGCTTCTCCCATTCCAGGTGCTCACTGTTTAGGAGAAGTGTCAAAATACATTTTCATATATCATGATACTAGTAGTGAACTTACTACACCCATATCCAGATACATTTCCACTTACATCTTATATCATGTAGTATAGTGAACTGAGAGTTTAAGAGAGAACAGTGATAAGTCCTAAATAAGTTTAATTTAGACCCAATATCACAAGAAAAAATATCTTTTTCTGGTCCAGTTTTGGATTTTAGATAGTAGCAGCAAATATAGTAAGCAGTCCACATCATGACAGCAGCTTTTATCACTTCAGCATGTATATGGATCAACTAAGAATGTTGTGCAATGTCCACACAGATAATTTACCTTGGGCATTAGATAATCTATAGAATACATAACCACTCATAAGTAAAATAGGCAACCATTTTACCTCCAGATGAATAGGCCACTTGATGTGTTCAGCACCACGGCCCATCAATCTCACTCCATCTTTTATCTGCTTACCTATGGCACCTGTATCCTATTTTGACACAGATAATCAGTACCAAACATACACACGCAGCACACACACACAGCACACACACAGAGAGTATAATACCTTAAGAGTTTTCATTGTAATTAGCTCTGAGGAGTCAATTTTTCCAGCATTTATTAGTTTGGCAATCTTCCCCAACCCCACAGGCTGTACACAAATATAGAGAAATTTATCAGGCCAGGGAGAAAAAAGGGGGTACCAAACAAGGGCAGGTATCTACATACATAGCCTTCAAGGAGCACCATAGTTTTGATTACCTTTGGAAACAGACTTTGTTTTTGTAAAATCAGAAACAGCTGACACAAAAAATTTGGAACTTTATCCCGTCAATTTAAAAAAATGGCCACTTGAGTCAGCCAGTTCTGAAGGGAACCAAAAGTTCTTGATTTCAAGAGAAGATCTCGATTCAAATTTGGTGTAAAAGTAAGTAGTACTAACTTGCTTTAAAACTATCGGTAAATGAATCCTATTCCGATGAGAATTGTGTGCTGCATCTAAACATAATGATAAATAAAATATGAGCAAATAAAAAAGATTACCAGCAATTCGTAGTTTTGAAAACACAGCTGTCTTTCAAATAGGATGATAATGGCATTTATGTGCTCATATCTGAGCTCTATTTATCAATATCGAAACTTTATGATTCACTATTACCTTCCTTCTTCATACATCTAAGGCATCCGCTATGAGAAACAGAGAAACTAAGCTCCTGATGATCATTTCTCAAACGCAACTAATCATTTAGAATCTAACACCAGTAGCAATTTGTAAAAGCACTATATTTGCAAATGAATACACGGCAATTGTCCCAACAACTTCATTTCCAAAGAATCCTCCCCAATCACAAATAACATCAGCTAGTCAACAAAAATGTACTTGGCCAGATGTGTAAATTAGTAAATAGATTCACTTTGCCCTACATTGCTAACGGAAAAGATGTTGGAAATTTTAGTAGCTTCATGGTACAATCCGAAAGGTAGAAAACACATTTAAATGGGCAATCAACAAACACACGCATCAACTCATGAAAATGCATAAATTGTATATAATTCAGAGATTCCACTTAGTCCGCCTCGCAATATTGGCATTGGCATTTCAAAACATATCATAAAGATACCAGAAATCCTTCAAAAGTTTACAACCATTTCTGATTCCACTCTCTGCTACGTCACTAACATCCTTGTTCTCTATACACGTTGAAACAATTGCCCGTCTTCCCAACATAAATTGGGCAAAATAAACATACATTACTACCAGGTCAGTGCAGTAGAACACATAACAATACTAAACGAGAAGTTCTCATGTTTGTTCAAACACATGCCTGAAAAGTGAGGCTGAAGGGGTTCTTAAACCCGCGCTTGGGCAGCCGCCGGCGAAGCGGGGTCTGTCCGCCTTCGAAGCCGAGCTTGATATGGCCCCGGGCCTTCTGCCCCTTGTGACCCCTTCCACCCGTCTTCCCGAGCCCAGAACCAATTCCCCTCCCTTTCCTCTTCCTCTTGTGCCTGGCCCCCGCATTGTCCCTCAGATCGTTCAGCGCCAGCAAAACCTTCGCCGGCTTCGCCGCCATACCCATCTGAGTGCTGTACCACGCCCCGAATCCATGTACGAAAGACTCAGACGAGCTCGGAAACACAGTCGCTGCCGCCGGTGAAAAGACCGGAGGTTGTGCTAGGGCTTTGAGGGCTCGGGACGGCGGAGCTACGCACTTGGGGCCGGAAGTGGAGGAGAGGCGAAGAGGGGTTGTAAGCGAGGACAGCCGCTTCCACCACATGGTTTAGGGTTTTTCTAATTCGGGTGCTGGGAAGGCGACGAGTCCGCCATTAATGGAGACGAAGACCGACGATCGGGGAGCTGAAGACATTTGAGCTGCAGGAACAAGCCCGGACCTGTCCACGGCTCCGTTCGGGTCGCGGATGCTGACTGGATCCGTAGGTTTCGTCGCAGTGTTCCTGGGCCGGGCTCGAGCCCAATCCATGTTTCGTTTGGGCCAGGACGCTTAGCATGCCCAAATAACCTGTGAGGCCCATATAATTTATCCAACTGAGTTTTTCTGCACCTACAAAGTATTTTTACTATTGATAATTCCAACCACGACTCAGTCAAAGATACAAGTATTTATACTTTTACAGAATACTCTAGACATCTGATCAGAGTCTAATATATAGTTGAACATGAACTGTCATATGCTAAGTTAACTACCTGCTGACATGTGAACATTTGACTTGGATGTTTGACTGAGAATCAAAAGATGTATCTTTACAGCCTCCCGCAAGTTCATGAGGCTTGAGCTTGAACTTGGATGGTAAATATTGTAAGCGAAAGCTAGTGAGAGGTTTAGTGAAGAGATCAGCTAACTGATCTTATTGAAGAAACATGATGAACAGTGATCTCATGGGTTTGGACCTTCTCTCAAACATAATGATGATCTACTGTGTTTCGTTATAGCATTAAACACTGAATTAAGAAAGAGTGAACTTGCTGAGATATTATCACAAAGTACGCCGGTTTAGTAGCCAAAAGAAGATGAAGATTTGCAAATAAAATATGGGAAAATTTATTTAAATAATATTAAAAAAAATTAATTATTAATTTGGACCACTTTGAAAAATATTTTTTAAAGTAATATTCCTTTTTACCATGCAGGCGCCAGCCAAGCAACTAACACCTGTGTAATTTTTTTTTATTTTTTATATAATTTCATCATTTAAAATGACAAAATTAAGTGTAAGTTAATTTCGTCATTTCAAACGACGAAATTGGGTTATGTTTAACATCATAACCCAAAATCAACTTACACTTGATTTCGTCATTTTACCCATGCATATATCGTCCATGTGGCCAACTCGCTCGCCCAAGTCTTTTGCTTTCTCTCACCATCTCCATCTCCACTAGCAGTGAGCCCCAAAGCAGTGTATCAACTACACCACAAGAAGCCCGAGCTTCCTCGGGCTGGAGCCTGAGCTGGTGGGAGGTGACACTGCGCCCTCACCGACCACATGGGATGCTTCCCACCAAAACCCACATAGAAAGCCGTGACCCTCCATGCATAAGGCTGACTGGATCTACACTCTACAATCCATATTTCTCTTCGTAGACAAGCCCAACCCCTCCATGCAAAACACAGACTCTTTGTAGAGGCCATAACCGAGGAAGCTCTCCACTTCGCTTGTGATGTCGGCCAGTTTGTAGTCAGTTAGACCACACCAGATCCCACGTTGTGCAACCCAAAACAAAGATATATAACCCAGCACCTCAACGCCCCGTAACCCAGAACAAAGAATACAACCCAGATTCCACTCTATGCATATCCATGCAATGAAGATGAATGCCTTCATGGTGGAGTTAGAGTTATTCGGCCGTGTATCAAATACGAGACTGGTACCTCTTCTAGGTCACTGCTTGGAGCAAGAAAAACTGAAATTCCTCGTTTACAAGTACATGCCAAATGGGGATCTATCCAGTTCTTTGTACAGAAAAACCAGTTTGGAAGAAGATGGATTGCAGTCACTGGATTGGATAACTCGGCTGAAAATAGCTACAGGAGTATCCGAAGCGCTCCTCCCACGACATGGACAGCGACGATGAGGGCTCCCCCTCCTCCTGCCGGCCCCAGCAGGGCCAGCACCTCTTCTCTGCATGTGCTCCCAGATTCTGAAGGCAGCCCGGCTTCCAGCGACGACAAGGACGAGTATGTTCTTGCCGGAGAAGACAATGGACTTGACATCACCATCTCCAGGAAGGTTGAAAGCATCGACCTCTGAGAGGGAGAAGAGGTCCCAGACGCAGAGACCACTGGAAGCTGAGTAGAGGTGTGTGGGGGAGAGGGTGAAGGCAGAGACCGGCGACCAATGGGGACATAGAGGGGAGACGAGGAGGTAGGAAACAGCGGCGTCGGTGGAGGTGGAGTCGGAGGTGGTGGGAGGGTCGGGGTAGTAGTGCTGGAGGGAGGGGACGGAAGGGAGGGACTGGAGGGAGAGGCCGCTGTGGAGGTTGTCGTAGGAGAAATGAAAACTCTTTCTTATGTTTTTTTTTTTCTTGTGCAGATTTCAGCTTGATTTCTTCTATTTTCCCATCTGCTTGATCTGGGACCATGATGGGCCTGTCGACTGACAGTGGTCGGAGCCGCAGTGCCTGGGGCCAACTTGCTCGGCTATGCACGGGGATAGCCAGGGGAATGGCACCCAACTTGCGCCGCGTATAAAGACTCTTGGGTAGGCGGCTGCTTCAGCTCGGACATCCTCTCTGCCGTGGATAGGGCGGTGGCCGACGGCGTCGACGTGCTGTCAAAATCCCTTGGCGGTGGCGTCGACGTGCCCATCCTGGTCCCCCGGGGTGACTTGAGCTCGTCCTTGTCGTTGATGGTTCCGCTGGATGCCTTGTAGCCCCGGTAGAACATCCAAGCGCCGATGATCTTTCGGTGCCAAGAACTGGATAGATCCCCATTTGGCATGTACTTGTAAACGAGGAATTTCAGTTTTTCTTGCTCCAAGTAGTGACCCAGAAGAGGTACCAGTCTCGTATTTGATACCCGGCTGAATAACTCTAACTCCACCATGAAGGCATTCTTCTTCACTGCATGGATATGCATGGAGTGGAATCTGGGTTGTATTCTTTGTTCGATGGAGTGGAATCTGGGTTGTATTCTTTGTTCTGGGTTGCGGGGCGTCGAGGTGCTGGGTTATACCTTTGTTCAGAGTTGCACAACGTGGGATCTGGTGTGGTCTGACTACGAACTGGCTGACTTCACGAGCGAAGTGGAGAGCTTCCTCGGTTACGGTCTCTACAAAGAGTTCGCGTTTTGCATGGAGGGGCTGGCCTGTACATGAAGAGAAATATGGAGTGGAGAGTGTAGATCCAGTTGGCCTTATGCATGGAGGGTCACGGCTTTTTGCATGGGTTCGGGTTCAGGTGGGAAGCGTCCCATGTGGTCGGTGAGGGTGCATATGTCACCTCCTGCCAGCTTAGGCTCTAGCCCGAGGAAGCTCGGGCTTCTTGCAGTGTAGTTGACACCGCTTTGGGGCTCACTGCTAATGGAGATGGAGATAGAGATGACGAGAGAAGGCAGAAGACTTAGGCGAGTTGGCCACATGGATGATATATGCATGGGTTCGGGGCCAAGTCATGATTTTGTCATTTAAAACGACGAAATCAAGTGTAAGTTGATTTCGTCATTTCAAACGACAAAATTATATAAGAATTGAAAAAAAAAACCACGTAGGCATCAGCTGCTTAGCTAGCTCCTGCGTGGCAAAAAGGAACACCACTTTGGGAAATATTTCCTAAAATAGTCTAAATCGGTAATTAATTTTTTTAATATTATTTAAATAAATTCCCCTAAAATATGTAGCCAAGAGATTTTAGTAGCTAATTGAAGGAGAGCCATGTATTCAGCCTCTGTAGAGGATTTAGACACAGTATTTTGCTTCTTTGCAGACCAAAAAATTAGAAAAATGCATGTACCACTTGTGGATCTTCTATCAAGAGCATTACCAGCCCATTCAGCATATGAATAACCTGTAATATGGAGAGATCTTGGAACAAAATGAATGTCGTAATCAAAAGTCGCTTTTAGATAGTGACGTATCCTTTTTACTGCGGAGGAGTGTTCAACTATAGGTGAGTGCATAAATTGGCATGCAGTATTAATAGCAAAGCAGATATCAGATCTTGTGAGACTCGGATATTGAAGGGCTCAATAGAACGTAGGGTTATCAAAGAGTTTTGTATTTGGTTGAGTCTTTCTATGGCAAAGATATTGGAGTTGCACAAGGCCGAAAAGTATCCATTTCAGCCTTATGCAGCAAGTCAAGAGCATTTTTTTTTTTTTTAGAAAGATGCATACCCTTATGATGATGCTGAATTTCAATGCCAAAATATTGGAAAGTTCCCAAAACTTTGATAGAAAATGTAGCACTCAAACAATTAATAATAGGTTGAATAAAATTGTGATACAAACTCATAATTAATATATCATCAACATAGACCAGCAAGCATAGAAGGTTGTATCAATATACAAGTATCGATAATTATGGATACGGGTACGCATCGATGATACGCTTGGTACACGTCAAAACAGGCATAAACCCTTTTATAAACATAAAAAAATATTATAACTAATAATATATTATTATAATACTTCTTTTAGAGCATAATAAGACCATATAATATCGTATCAACCGATAAGGGCATTTTAAAATTAGTTCATTCAGAACCATATATTATTATGCTCTTTGTCCCATATTAATATTAGTCATTCTTTCCCATATTAAATGCTTTAAAATTAGTTTATTTTAAAAATAAATAATAAGTTTAATATGAGTCTAAATTACATGTTTAAATATATGTATATTTGTGGAGCACTATATGTAAAAAAATAATTATGTAAATTGCATAAACCTACCCATATTGATCTCATATAACTTTAAAAATATTATTTTTAATATAATAAAAACTTAAATTTTTAAAGAAGTTGGGTTTGAATTGTCTTTTTGTTTTTAAGGAAAAAAATTTTAAAAAAAGTTTATAATTTTTTTTTCAAAAAATTTAATTTTTTTAATTTAAAAATATTTTTTAAAATAAAATAATTATTTTTTAAATAGCGTATCGATTTGTATCGGTCATATCAATATGATACGGCCAATACGGCTGAAACATATCGTAGATACGTGTGGGGGGCATATCGCCCCCCGTACCGTATCGATCTTGGTCAATACGGCCTTCCATGCCAGCAAGATAACTAGAGTTTGATTTTGAGTAGACATAAATAAGGATGGATCTGCATGACTGAGCTCATCCTTGAGTTTGTATGTAAATAGAAAACATAACAAACCAAGCCCTAGGTGCTTGCTTGAGTTTATAAAGGGCCTTACGCAACTTACACACGTGAGATGAAAACTAAGAATTAACAAAACCTTGGGGGTTTCTCCATGTAGATATCCTCTTCAAACTGGTGTATATGCCAAGAGTGGTGAATAGCAAAGGATGACATTCTTCAAAAAATAGGCTTTTGTAGTGTTGGACTAAATGTATCATAATAGTCAATACTTTCAATTTTATTAAAATCCTTGGCAATAAGACTGACTTTATATCTAGAGATGGAACCAATAGTGTTTTTTTAAATTTTGAAAACCCACTTACATCTTATAAGTTGATGATTTTCCGAGGAAGGAACCAACTGCCAAGTCCCTTGAGATATCAGGGCATTGTACTGGGAGGACATAACTTGTCTTAGTGAGCTAGCTTAAATGCCTAATTAAGTATAACAACTAGGTTCTACCTCAGAGGAAGAGTAAGCAGTAGTAATGTGCAAGGACAAAGGCTTTTTCTTTTTCACAACTCCAACTTTGGACCCGGTGACCATAGGATGAGTAGAGTTTAGACTTGAAGAGGAGAATGCGGGTCTATTGGAATCAAGAGGACAAGCATCCATGTGAATAGTCAGTGAGGGATTAGAAGAGAGAGATGGTGAACTAGGTGAAAGACATCTTGTAGAAGAAAGGAGCTGGAGCAGTAGAGGTACTAAGAGAGGTTAATACTCGACTAGGAGAACTTACAAGAGAAGATATAGGCGAATCAGATAGGGAAGTACAATTGAAAACGAATGATGAATTATTTGAATGAAGAGTATGAAAAGCAAGAGGAAATAGTGTTATAATAGAGGGATATGTGGAGGAAGTAAATGGTAAAGAGAAAGGAAAAGAATCTTCAAGAAAACGGTCATCTTGAGAAAGAAAGATTTTCTTAGAGATCATGTCAAGGAGTACCCCAGAGATTAGTTTGGGCTCACTACGGTTCAGGGAAGCCTTAAATAAAATGATAAAAATACCCCTATAAGAGGACCGGCCTCCATTTACATGAATGAAATTAACGGGCCAATTTGATATTAGAATTTTTTGAGAGGACAAAGACTTACCTGAGAATAGAGAGGACCATATCCAATATGAGATAATTACCTTAATGTCCTTAGGTGCATTATGACCCATTTTTATAAAAGTTCAATCAACTAACCCAATGAGAGTTAGGGCACGAGAGCACAAACATTACTAATATCATTATTGAATTTGGTTCTTTATATTACGATCTACTTGGACTTGTGTGGGTCTCTATTGTTTATGTTATTTATTGTTTTGATATTTATTATTGTTGTTGTGATAGTAATTTATCACTAGCTTAAAATTAATAAAAAATTAATCAATAGGGTTATATGGCTTTCGATTAGGCGAGAACACCTAATCAAGATAAAAACTAAAATACCCTCATTTGGGTATGTGACTAGTTTATAGAGTGAATAAGGCCTTTGACTTGGCGATTTTTCTCGGTTAATGAATCAATGATAATTTTGAGCTTTAACCCTAGTCTAGATGGGACTGATAGATGGTCATTCAAAATCCTTATTTGTTGACAAACAAGATAGGGTTCAGAATGGTTTTTCTTAGTCTTCATTCTATTGAGGAGCTATTGATTTGGCCGTGTAGTTGCACCTCCCCGTTGGAGGGAGCTTTGCGTGAGTCGGGTTTACCATCGATCTATTAAGGATCATTTAGTGTACACAAATTTAGATTAGTTAATATCCTATTTAGTTGGTTTTTCCTACCACTTCTGTTTAGGTGTAGTTGTGGACTATGCCCTTCCACTCCGATCAGGTCCTTATGGGCTAGGTTGGGTTATGGTACTTGTTGGTAGATTATAGGGCCACACTATAGATGGTTCCCTTTCGAGGATGGTCCATAGTTCGAGAGATAATTAATAATATTCTTTGATATTTTTTGTTTAATTAGAACAAGTGGAACGATTAAAGAACTTGCATAAAATATAGGGTAATTGAAAATATTTAAGCATTGCATGTTTGATGACATGCTTCTTGAGATAATGTAGTTTCTAGGTAGAAACATGTTTGGATCCAATCTTGTTAGAAACATTAGAAATGTTATCTAATGAGTACGCAAGCAACTAACATCAGGTGATGTTGGCTCAATCTGAAAAATATTAAATAATACTTTTGTTCTTTTGAAACTTTCCTCCAAGGTGATGAGATGTTTCGTTGTTGTTTGGTCTTGTTGGTTGTAAATTTTTTAGATGAGGAGTAGCGAGATTAGGACATCGGTGGGTGACTTAGGACAAAATTGCACTAGTGGGATCTGGTTTCTGACTTCTGCAATTTTGTAAACAATTATAATAATTGGCGTGAGAGCCAACTTTACTTGGTTATTTATTTTCAGACAGATGAAAGACTTCTACTTAGAGGGTTAACTTGTTATTTATCAAATTTTGACACGTGTAATAACATCATATGTTTTGATATTCATATTTGTAAACCGCAGTTATCATGACCTAAATATTTAGTCGATTGATTTGATTTGATTTAAAGGAAAAAAAATTATCATGAGTTATTGAGTGTCATTTATTTAAAAAGGCTTTTGCAAATCCGGGTCATGAATGTATTCATATAAATAAATAGTTATAGCATGCATGAGACATTGTTCATGCATGATTAATGTAGTCATGTATGCATATGTGTAAACATAGGTAGTCATGTTCATAAATAAATTAAAGTGCATAGAGCATGGTTCATACATGAATAACATCGTATGTGTGCAAGCATTCATATCATGGCACAACAATTTTTTATTAGTTACATGTAAGAGACATTGGGAAACCCTCAAAATATGGCGTAAAAATAAGCAAAAAAATCAATTTTCACTTGGGCGATTGACCGGTCATTAAGAAATGGCAAACAATAGCTTTAGCAATCAATTGGGCCTTTTGGGCGATCAATTGGCCAAACGGCGCTCTTCGTAAAACCGAAGACAGTAGCCTAACCGACCGATCAACCTTCAAAGGTGATCAAACGATCATGCCTAGAAACACAAAAAACACATTTTTCTTTGGGCAAAACCAATCCGATCTTCCATCAAAGCCTATAAAATTTCAAACAAACATCATTAAGGCTTTAGACATGATAGATCCAACATAACTCATGCATATTCATGTCAAGACATTATCAAAACACATATTCAAGAAGATTTAAGCTCACACATCCATAATATTTCAAGAACATGATTCAATACACAATCCATGGTGTTAATGTAAGGAAAACTTCATCAAATAAAAACCACTTACCTCAAATAAATAGTTCCTTCAATCTCTTCCCAAAATCAAAACATCTCTAGCCAACAAATTAGGTAGAATTAGCCCTAAGCAAAAGTCACACCTTTCTACAAAATAGAGACTCAAAACCATTAATAGCAAGACAAATCAAGCATTCCCTTATGCTCAAACATAAAACACAATAGTATAAAAAAGAAACAAGGATCTAAGGGCTTTTCAACATGGGTAAAAGAAAGAATTTTAAGGCTAGAAGATATGGAATTAAAGAAGAACATGGGATTCAAGGTAGAAGAATAAGAAAGGCTTACCTTTGATAAAGCTAGAACATATGCATTCCCTTGAAGATAGTGGTTAGAGCACAATAAAACCCTTTGAATCTCAGTCACCCCCAAATGAAGAAATAGGCTAAAGTGGTTATTTATACAAGTGGGTAAGTAAATAGGCTTGTATAGGTCCAATAAGAGGACAAATGAAACCCACCTTAGGAAATGGGCTAAAATGAATGTAACAAGGCCCAAGCCCATCTAAAATTTCAAATGAAAGTCGGTAACCGAAGAAGTTGGCATGACAACGATGATGGCCATGGGTCCTAGAGTGGGACCCACTTATTTAATATAAAGAAATGTATAAAAATTATAATAATTAATATGATAATATAGTAGTTTATGCTAAGCATTAATGTTTTCCCACAAAATTCAAAACAAGACAAAGAAAAATTCATAATCAAACCAAACTATCATACAAATAATATTATAAAATTCTCATATCTCACAAGAATGTCCATCTCTACACCGAAAATCTTTTACTGATATGTAACACCCGACAATTGGGATATTTGACAGTCCACAGTCAAGATAGTCGACAATCGACAATCAATAATAGCATGTCTAAAATTTATTTTATTTTTATTTTATCTATGTAGTTTGTTAAGATAGTTTATTGTGAATATTTAGGGAGACATTGTACTCATAATGTTATCTTATATCCCGTTTATTATAACAAATCTAATTGACTGTCAACTATCAGTACAAGTTTTGGGTTAGTATTAGATAAAGCTCAAAATCAAGTACAAATAAACCTAGTATTGGTTTTGAATAGTTTAACATGTTTATTAGTTCATTCTTTAAAATTTGAGCTTGTAGATTAAAAAAATAAAATTTTAATTTCTCTACTGACTAGTTTATAACCGATCATGCTAGATCCCAGTAAAGAGGAAGAGAAGGCATTCAAGGAAGAAAACGGAAGGAGGGTAGAGAGGAAGGGATGAAGAGAAGAGGAGAGAGAGAAAGAAATAAGAGGAGAAGAGAAGGAAAAAGAAGACGAGGAGGTGGCAAAAGAGGGGAGGAAGAGAAGGTGATGGTGGCGGAGAAGGTGAAGATAAAATTGGATTAAACTGAGTCAGTGGTAAAGACAATGAAGTTGGTGGTGAAGGTGGTGGAGCCGAATTTAGAAGTGGTGTAAATGAGAAACAATGATTTAGTAAAGTTAAAAGAAAGAAAATAAAAAAAGGGGTATTTTAAATAATTCATATCTATATGAAAGTTTACATATACACAAGGTCATACTTGAAAGAATAAAATATTTTATTTAATATATTATATTCAAGGGCTATTTTGACACATTCCTCAAAGTTAATTGTGTCAAAAGTCATTCTGACTCAAGATTCAAGAAAGACTCTGGTAGCCAGCCTTGCATCATATCCAAACCGTGTAATATTGATGGCAAATTATAGGGTGGCAAAGTCTTGTATATTTTCGCCTCATTTGGATGGGTGGGGTACCCTGATATTACCTTTCGATTTTTTGCTTGAATATAACTGTCAAAACCTTATCACAGGTCTAGGAGGCCAGGATTTAACATGACAAATGGTCCCAATTTTGCGACTGACCTTTTTGGTCCATCCTCTAAAATCTTCCTCGTTTCACTTCCATTTCAACCTTGAACCTTGTGTGTGGTCCATAAACCAAAACCTTGACATTCAAACTTAATAGCAAAGGTTTGATTTTAAGAATGTAAATAAGATATGGCCAAGGTTTTGGTTTATGGCAAAGGTACCTTTAAAATTTGGTTATTTTAAAGGAACTAATGTTACCCTAGTGGGCACTATGGCCTTATATAACGAAATTTAGACCATATCATCGCAACACAAACGAGTTCAACAACTTTGTCCACACTTACTCTTTTCTAAATAACATTTACCATTATTTTCTTTAATGCACTATGCAATTGCCATATAATTTGAAAAAAAAAGTTCATTTAAATTAACCTTAATAAGCAACATTTAGTACTTGGTATAACATTTAAGTATAAAAAGCACTCCTTCGATGCCACATTAATAGACGAGTCCTATTTGTATGAGCTTAAGCTTACACGCATCGGTATTAACCTAAGTTATGTGGGTTATCAAATTTTAATACAACAATGCATATAATTCAAATGGCAAACTAACCCTTATCGGACCTCGATCTATTAAGTCTCGAAACCTACATTTATACTCGCGTACATAACCCCAAGGCTCAAATTTACTTCTTTCATTAATAGAAACTAAATAAAACTATTAACATATATCAAAGGAAATATTTAATACAATATCAAAAAATCTTTTTGACATGGCTTCAGCCCGGCTAATATTCGGTGAAATCAGGTGTTAGAGATAAGATTGCGCATACAGACGTCCCTTCGGGCTTGGAGGCCTAACCAACTACCATGTTGCCCCATCGCCACGACAACAACACACGAGGCAATGGCGTTTCTGCCCCATTATGGGGCCAACTTCATCCCCATGAGCTAGTGTCCAAGAGTTTGTGTGCGTGTGCCTGTTAAGAGGAATAAAACGAGTGGTCCAGTTCATGTTTCTTGCAGACTATGGAATGTGGAAAGTGACATTCTTCCTTCCTTGTCTTTGTCTTGTCTTGTGGTGTGCCCAGTTGAAGACAGTGAGCATGGAAGGCCATGAATGATGAGCCCATCTGCATGGCCAAGGGATGTTTCAATTTGTCTTAATTACCAACTCATAATCAATAATTGATCACATAATTTATTTATATTATTTTCTTCCCTTTGTTAACAACGGAGCAGCGGGTAGAGAGATGCAACTTTGTAATGCAAGAGGATTATACAATATCTTCTATTTGAGACTGGCATTTTATTGTCGGCTTCTATTACACTAATATATTCACTCCATCTCATTTTAATAATCTTGATTAGAAAATTAAAATGAAGGATTATTAAAGTAAAAAAGAAGGATTATATTTCCTTTATTATATATTAATAGTTATATTTAAAAAAATAATAATTTTTATTAAAATATAAAAAAAAATTATAAAAAAGAAAATAAGTTTATGATACTTTTTTTAATATCTAATTATTTAAATTTAATAAAATAGAGCTATTAATATAAAATATATTTTTTTTGTAAAATAAAGCTATTAATTTAAGACGGGGGAGTATGTTTAAGCATGCATGCCTTTTATTCCATATTAATTCTCTGAGTAAAAAAAAAGTGTCTCTTATTAATTATCTTATTTTGTGTATTTCTTCTCATACTAATTAATAGATGAAGTAAAAAAATTAAAAAATTGGCTTTCTTAAATATCACACATTTTTTATTGTGGACAAGTAATATAGGACATGGGGAGTTAAAAAATTGCTAAAGACACTGATTGCAAGCGCGCATTAATGCACTGTCGATGTGTGGACATGAATTGTCCGTTTTAAGATGCTAGAATCCAACTCAATTACTTGGCATGAGATGGAGTTGTCTACTAAAGTTGATATGAATCAAGGATAAGTGCATCTTAGTTTGTCCTTACACAAAGGTTTTAGATAGGAAGGAAGAAGGATTATTTAGCCAGGTACATGAAAAATGATCCAAGGCAAAGTCTGCAAGGCAGTTGGCCACAGTGTTGGCTTCACCAGAAACATGTCGGATTTGGATTACTTCAAGTCCCCGGAGGAGTAAATTGATCCTTGAAGCATAAACCTAGCAATTAAAGTCAAATCATTCCTTAATTTGAACTGAATACATTTAATAATCATCTAGTATGCATAAATTAAATGAAAAACGAAATAATACGAGATACAAAAAATATGTAGAATAGAATAATAGACTACTACTAGCGGTTAGTGCCCTTTAATTTTGTTAAAAATCAACCTTTAAAATTTGGAACGTCGTTGTATCCTTTTTCAGGGGGCAAAGGTCAACACCACTCAGGAAGTGTATCTCCCGAGTCATTAGTGACACTTTTCATCATTGAAAAAAATAACTTCTGTGTCGCACATCAATAACTTTATTTAAAATTTTGAATTAGCTAATTTTAGTTTTTTATTATAAATTAAATATATGATTTTAGGACCAATGAAGTATTAAATTAGGCATATTATAACTCTTAAAAATAAAATTTTATTTAGTATTCTAGACGCAAACGTGTTGTTGCTCTATGCCACTCATATTCTACTATCTGTATTAAACATGGTATACATTAGTGATGTCACTAGATCGGATTTTCTTAAATATGAACTTGATATTATTTAAAACATAGTAAATCAAATTTGGCCCAAATGACTATTTGGATTGAGTTTGGAAACTCAAACTCGACCCAAATAACTATTTGGGTTAAATTTGGAAACCCAAACCCGATCAATTAGGATTAGGTCGGGTCAAATTTTATTAAAATATAAAAAAAAATAACATAATTTATATTTATAATTTTCTTGGGGTCGGGTTTTACTAAATCCAAACCTAATATTTTTTAAGAAATAATAAATTTAAATCTTACTTGAATAGCTATTTAGGTTGAATTCTAAAACTCAAACTTAACCCGTTAAGGTCTAGCCCGGTTTTATTATGTATCCGACTTAAATGGCATCTCTAATACACATATACCTGACCATACCTAACATTTCAGATGTAAGAAACAATGTCTTTATGTTTCTCGCATTTAAATGTAGGAAACACAAATTGGAGAGCTAGTGTTAATTTATCTTATACAGGGACAACAAAAAAGTTACCAGTCAGTTCTATCTCACTTACTGCCCCTCTACCAACTTTAGTAGAAAAGGCTCAAAAGGAGGGCCGAAGGTAGTGTTTTCCCGCCTACAAAGCTCTTCGTTTTTTTTTTCAAAAGAGAAGAAAAGGAGACCCTTAATTTCAAAACCAAAAGTTTGGTCAGATCGTTACTCATTATTGGTGAAATCATAATTGCCATTAGAGAATTCGGTCTTCTGAAATCTAAAGCCGATGTTGGCAGTGAAATTCGTTGTGAAGGGGAGGGAGCCCTTTATTGCATTTTAACGTTTTCTATGTAATGCTATGATGTTCATACTTTTGTTTCATTCATGGTGGTACCAATGAGATCATGATATGCTAGCTCTTAAATTTTGTCACATCTGTTGTATCTAAATTCATATTCTCAAATATTCTCCCCGTCTTAAAATAAGTATCTTATTTAATTTTTAACACTTATTTTAAGATAAAGAGAGTAATTAATATGGCAGGGAGAAATATTTCTCTATATACTACCAAGATAGCTATTTATATGGCTAGCTATATAAGAGATAAATTTATGTGATGTTATTAGCTTTTGATTACAACTATAGATTGTTGGCCAGGGCTGCCCCATTAGATTTATTTTTTTATTTTTTTTACTTTGCTACAGGTTACTCGGTTACTCCATTAGAATGGCCAGAGGCTGGGACCATATTTGACCCGAGCAGAGGTAGCTCATAAATGCACTGCAGCTGTTGTGCAACTATTCACGTGTTCAGGACCATGCTTGCCATTAAAAATATACAATTACGATTCTTCTACCAAATGAATCCAAGGAAAAGAAGCTACAAATATATATTATACAGGTGTACCAGATTGTTCCTTTTGGTGGTCCCTTCTTCATAAAACCTATTACAGGATCAACTGTATTGTGACGATTCTTCCCAAACTTTATGTCAACTCGCTTGTACTCGCTCCGTCTTATAATTGTTTTATTTAAAAAATAATATTTTTTATTGAATGGTAAGGCCCACTGGAAAATTAGTTTATATAACACTTTTTTTAAGTACCCAACTGCTTAAACTGAGCCAAATGAAATTATTAATATAGGACATATGAAATACTAATTAGGATGTGGAGGCTCTTATTATATCACAAATGGAATTTTTTCTTATTTTTAATGGTTTTACATAGCACACATGGTGGCATCTGAGCCAGAAGTGCTCTTTCATGGTAAGGTGCAACATACGAAAGTGAGCAATGAAAACCCATAATTGATGTTTAGGCTCCTGATCATTATTGAAGTTGATTTAATATTTGCTTATCGGTGTCATTGAAGTTGATTTATTTGCACCTAATTATGATGACCCCCTCACCAAACACACCCACCACAACCACTGTGAATCTGTATATTTAATGAGAACTGCGAGGAGTATGAGCTCTAAGCAAATAATGGTCCCAACATGGAACTAGGTGCATCTTCATTTCTACACTTGCTTATTTGGTCCTGGAAGCCATACATCTGAAACAAGCAATTGACTTAAAGCAAAACTGAATGTGTTTCTAAATGTGTTGCATATTAATTGTCTTCTCTTGAGCCATGTGAATCTCCAACTTTGGACCAAGGCAAACTTTCTACCATGTGCTCCATTCCTCCATGAACTCCTAGCTATCCACTTTGGGATTCCAATACTTTAAGCCCAAGTGGTTTCAGTTTTGCCACACTAGATTAGAAGAGGCTAATTGCAAAAGGCCATTCTACAAGGTGCTTTTTATGACAGTTTTCCCAAGATTGATCAGCTTTAATATGCAAAAGCAATTTAAAATAAAACAGAGGATCTGTCTTTCAAAATGGGGCTTAAAATTGCTGATGTAAAAGAGCATAGACTTTGTATATACACTAACCTAATTTTGTACTTTTCTAATAGGAAAGGCAACACTTGATTTATTAAATTGGTCACCTTGCTTTTTAGGTCTTGCCACTTTGCAATTTGCCTCAAATGAATCAGTTTTAATTTTTTTACCAGAATAATAAAATTACTATAAAAAGAAAAAAAATGGAAACGTGTGATTTTTTGTATATAACGAAGCATGCGAATTTTAAAAAGTATAAAAGCGGTTGGTCAAGTCAAACTGCATGGAGGGAGTGAAGTGTGTCCATCTACACCATTCTTCTTCTGTGGGGCCACACTATCTGAGCAAAACAGACGGCTGAGATTCTCTCGTTTTGCCAGCTGTTTTGCTGTCGTGTTTGGACCGGACACTGCTTATTCCTGTATCCGCCTTCCCCAAGACTCGGGCGTAGCGTGTATAAGTACAAGTGGCAATTTCGTAGTTTTTGGTAACCCATGGGTATTTTGCCTTCTCCTTTCGTCATAAAGCAGCGAACAGGGTG
The DNA here is from genome assembly GCA_035235625.1 of Saururus chinensis. NCBI lineage: Eukaryota > Viridiplantae > Streptophyta > Magnoliopsida > Piperales > Saururaceae > Saururus > Saururus chinensis. The sequence continues at coordinate 44,211,194 of CP141142.1, read as the reverse complement.
TGTGAGGCTTTTTTACTGCGGCTCAGTGAAGCTCCGGGTTCGAGCTCTAATGGCGGAAGCCCGGTTCTGGGGAATGGAGAGAAGTGTCGAGATTTGAGCTTCGGGTTGGGAATTGGGAGACTGGTTTTGGATCCCGGTTCTAGGGTTCTCACTCTTCGATAAGAAAAAGCTTCTTTTCTTTTGCCCCTGGTTGAGGCGGCCGTCTGGGAGGAGGGGAGATTTGGTCGTTTTGAGGGCAATGGCGGACAAGTCTCGACCTTTTCGCGGCTTCAGCTGCTCCTCTTGGTAAGTATTCTGTTGGAGTTGGAAGTCGGCAGCTCAGCACTGAAAGAATCGCCTAACTGCAGGTAATCCATTGATGATAACTCTTCGACTCTGCAAAAATGGAAACTTTTACATTATGCAAATGTGCGGCTTAGAAATCTTTCTCATCTACAAAACTTCTTTGCGAGTACGATTTTTTGAGTCATTAAATTTCGTCCATTTTCCCGGCTTCGTCTCAAAAAAATTTGTAAACTTGAACCTGGCTACCAGAATTTCAGCTGATTTTGTCGAGGTACTTTTGTGTGTCTGTGCTTTAGCCGAAGAAATTTAAAACGCTTTGAACCCGAGCTGCTCATTTTACTCCCCAAGTAGGAATCCGTCTGAAGCATCATTCTCCAGCAGAGGCTGAATCTCTTCTATTTGTTCGTTGATTGATTTCTTCCAAATGCTCCAATGGCGGATTCTGGTTCCAACTTCCGGCCACTCCAGATCTAAGATTTCGGGTTTCATTGTATACGCATAATTTATCTTTAAAATTATTCGCTTCTGGCTGCGGCAGCCTCTGCCTGTGTCTTCGCCGTTCCTCCTTCCTGCTGCCCCTTGTCGGGGCAAGACGCTGTCTTGACGTGTTGCATTGGATTGAACCCTTACCGGTTTTATTCCTCCCCGTAAAGGCACCCCCAAACGGGTCCGAACTCGAGATCCGAAAATACCGGCGGCCTTACCGGTTTCGATGTCAATGCAACTTCTAAAGTCTATAAATCCGTTGCTCTTACTTATATGATGCATATGATTAGTTAGAGTGCGTAATTAATACGTTTATTTAGTAAATGTATAGAGTGTTTGTGTACATAGAGAACTATCTTTCCCTCTAATCCAATTAAAATACGTTTTATAATTGATATTTTTTTTAATACTCTGTTTTAAATTAATAGCTGGATTTGTTTTTTTAAAATGAAGTAAATTTAGTTCGAAAAAAACTAAATGAAATTATTAATTTAAAATGAAGGGAGTATATTCTCTATGTTTTATATTAAATGTCTTGTTTAAAAAACACTTTTCACATTACTCATTTATTATTAATTAATTTTTTTAATATGCTTATTATAAGAAGATAAGGAATTTCAAACTAGAAAAATCATGAAAAAGAGCCTCAGTGTGAGCTCTGCCATTATCGGCAGTCATATCAAAATTTGACTATGGACATTATTCATGGGGTAGATTAAATTTTTGCCCTTTCTATTGTCGGATCTTAATCCAATAAGATGTTTGAGCTTATGCTAACACATGCAAGCAGGAGCTCATGCAAAATTTTTAATAAAAAAATATTTTCTTATGTAATAAATTAGTTCCATTTATTTCTTACTTTGCATAAAAATATAGTATATTTATATTAAGAAATATATTTTAGAATGGGTCTATATGAACCCCAATAATTTTTTTAGTACCCTAATAACCCTATAAACTCCCCTTTGAATTTATAAATAAAACAAGGTATTGAGGAGATTAGTGAGGTATATATAAATACGTTCTAGTTTTTAATGACGTAAGGATTTCTACTTCATCCTCCCAATACTATTAATCAATAGGACCCAATTTTTTAATCCTACTAATCAATATTTTTAGACCCACTAATCAATAACTTTTACAAGGTGAAGTAATCACTTATAAAACCTGACATCATCTCAAATTAATAGTTCTATTTAAAAAAAATTGTTTAATATTAATAACTCTATTTTGTTTAATTTAAATAATTAGATACTCATATCATAAGTTTATTTTCCCTAAATTTCACCATTAATAAAAACCACAATTTTTTCCTCTAACCCAATCAAAATTTGTTTTTACACTTCGACAAATCCTTTTCTATAGGCTATGTAATTAGATATATCTAGTTCTGGGTCCGAGCTACGACTGTCGAACCGTCCGCCAAACTGTGACTGTGACCCAGAAGCCAAGGCGGCCCGCTTTTAAGAGTTCCACTTTGCTACACTAGATGGGTCCGGGTAACTGACAGGCGCCGCCGGGCCGGGTTCTTACGCCTAGTCATTTTTCTTTGTAGTTTTGCTTCCTTCTTTGTTGCGTGTACGGGTGGGTTGTTGCTGGCGTGGCAGGAGACCGTTAGACCCGCTCGCCAGAAAGTGCTAAGCGCGGGTCGCGATCTGTACGCGACTCTCGTCTGCTTCCCTCCTTTCGCGGTGGTTTCTGATAATGCCAGAGCACGCTAGCCCTCTTGTTTCCATCCGCCAAGCTGCGCTGTTCGCGCAGAGGCGTAAATGCAAATGCTATGCGCGTCCGTGTGCGAGTGCCCGTAGCATTTTCCATGCCCAAATGATGCCATTCCCGACTTCTCATACTACTCACTCTAGAGTGCAGAACATCACTTGCAACCCAGCTCGATTACTCTTTTGACGTGGAAAAGTCCACGGCTTGTCACATGGGGGCAATTGCCTCGGTGGTCCCTTTGACCTCGTCACCGGGGAACATCGTTGTTGAACTGAGGTTCCTCCTAGCCAGTAGCCCAGAATTATCCTTGTTCTTGAAGCTCTGAACTGATAGATAAGCCTGTGCTTTGATAGTTGTTTTCCCAATAAAAAGAGAAAGCCGGTGCATGCTTTTCTTCTTTTGTGGCTGTGAGAGAACTAAAGGCTGTAGACTTGTAGTGCCTTTTTTTTTTGCATGATTAGGAAAGCAAGCAGATGTGTCGCTGTCAATGTCTAGTGGTCCACTCTCTCTAACCAGGAGCTCAATGCGACCTGTACATTGGCTTTTGGGCAAGGATAATTTTGCTATTCTATTAATGTTGAGGGAGAAGGGGGGCAGCTGGGTCATCATGTCTTTCTCATCATGTTTGTACTCTTTTGACTTGTTCAATATTATGCCTTTTCCAGTTTTAATCTTATTTGCGGTGACTCGATTATCATTACTATAACAGAGACAGCTTAATCGACTGATCATCATGCTTAAAGATTTTTTTTTAAACCCAATAGCAATTAAAGTATTTTATATTGGGTCATTTGTAACCGTTGGTTTTTCTTAATATATTTAGTTCAAGTCAACTATCATGCCCCTAGGTCCCAATAACCGTCTTTTATCTTGGGAAAATTTCACAGTAGCAAAGTGTTAGGTTCGTCCTGTTATAACAATAGAGAGAATTGCATTGACCAAAAACATTCCAGGGGATAGGAGGAGGGTGAGAGAACGCTTATCTTTTTCTGGAAGAGAAATGTTTGTGTTGCGATTGCCTTTGCCTTTTCTGTCTCAAACAAAACAAATATATATATAAGTTGCTTTTGTGTGTGTGGTGGCTCTTTGAAGAAGGAGCTCTTAGGTGCTATTTCACTTATTTTCTACATGTTGGAGGTCTATGTTGTTCAGCAGGTCTCTCTCATGTACTAATCTGCCTTTACTTAAAAATTTTCTTTTTCTTTCCGTTTATGAGGTTATAAGTCGATCACAATAATTGGGACATTGAGAAACTTGATACTATACTGAACAATAAAATTAGTGAAATTTCATACCCTTACTGTTAAAAGCTAATCTTAGCTTTTTCTGCTATAGGGTAATTATTATCTCAAATCTTAAATATTGTGTCTTAAAAGAAAAAAAATACAGATTGGCTACACCTTTGTAGAAACCTTACATAGCAAGCTGTTAAGGCTCTTTGAATATAAGCTTTTAGTTGGCATTCAGAGGGAAAAGCATAGCGGATGCAGGTGTGAGTTTTTGGTAAAGTTAAAAAGAAAAAAAAAGTAAGAGAAATTTTGACTTGTATCACCACAACGTATGGAAGCTTCTGAAGGACCCAAAGTGTGATATATGTACGTTTCACATAGTTTTTTTTTATTATATGTCTTTTTAGTGGAAACTGTGTTGTAATGTTTTTCCATCTTCGCTTGCTTTCCCAATTACTGAACGTGAGGAAGAAAGCACAATATAATATGATTATATTTCATTTCTAGATGAAATTTTGGCCGCTTATCTGTAATTATGTTCTTACATATTTTTTTCTCTTCTTCAGCATATCAAATAATTCTATATTTTTTCATTGACTCAGGAATACAAGAATTCATCTGGAGGAATATGAAGTTCCCCAAGTTCAAATTTTACTCACTGCCCTGTGTTCCTCTCCTCCTTCTTGTAGCTCTCCTTCCTCTTGCAACATCCGACCTGAACACCGACAAGGAAGCCCTTCTTGACTTTGCATCTAAAGTACGTCATGGTCGGAAACTGAACTGGAACCCTGCTACTTCCGTCTGCTCCCCACCTTGGATTGGTGTGATATGCAATGCAAATCAAACTCGTGTCATTAGTGTTAGACTTCCTGGTGTTGGCTTATCTGGTCCAATTCCCGCAAACACACTCAGCAAGCTTGACATGCTTCAAATACTCAGCCTCAGATCCAATCGGCTCAGTGGGACTCTCCCATCTGACATCTCTTCTCTCCCTTCTCTCCGGGCTCTCTTTCTCCAGTTCAACAACTTCTCTGGCACCCTTCCTACTTCTTTCTCGCCCCATCTCATCCTCATTGATCTCTCGTTTAACTCTTTTGTGGGTGAAATTCCCTCAACTATTCAAAACTTAACACAACTCACGGAATTAAATCTTGAGAACAACTCTCTCACAGGCCCCATCCCTGACCTTAAACTTCCAGGACTAAGAAATTTAAATCTTAGTTATAACCATCTCAACGGGACCATCCCATCCTCTCTCCAAGGCTTCTCTGATTCTTCATTTGTTGGTAACTCTTTACTGTGTGGGCATCCTCTAACTCCTTGCACTCCAGTTCTCCCACCACCAACACCTCTTGTTCCTTCCTCCCCAGTCCCACCGTCCAGGCCTTCCCAGAACAAGAGCAGTAAAAAGGAGATTAGCACAGGAGCCATAATTGCCATCGCAGTTGGTGGAACAGTGTTGCTTTTCCTTGTGGCGCTTCTCTTTTTGATTTGCTGCCTGAAGAGTAAAGATAACAAAAATCGTGATGTCTTGAAGGGCAAGGGTTCTGTCGGTGGAAGGGGTGAGAAACCTAAGGAATATGGCGGTGGTGTCCAGGAGGTTGAAAAGAACAAGCTTGTTTTCTTTGAGGGTTGTTCTTATAATTTTGACTTGGAGGATTTGCTGAGGGCTTCTGCGGAGGTGCTGGGGAAGGGAAACTATGGGACTGCATATAAAGCCATACTGGAAGAAGGAACAACTGTTGTGGTGAAAAGGTTGAAGGAGGTAGTAGTGGGCAAGAGAGAGTTCGAGTTGCAGATGGAGATTATTGGTAGGGTAGGTCAACATCCAAATGTCGTGCCGTTAAGAGCTTATTACTACTCGAAGGATGAGAGGCTCCTAGTTTGTGATTTTGTCCCAGCTGGCAGTCTATCTGCTCTCTTGCACGGTACTATACTGTTCCTTTCTTCCCAAATATTTATGTGGATAACAATGCATTTGTAGAATATGTCAAATTAGTAAGACCTCGAAACTAATCTAAATGTAGTATATATCATAAACATTTTCATATTGTCTGATATATTCAAATATTTCAATTAAGTTGAGTTTGAAGAATATGCATAGACAGACAAAAGAACCCCAATGATGAAAAATGAAAAAGGAAATAGGGGAAAGGAAAAAGGGGAATGAAAATTGTGTAAGCCCCAGTTTCTCCTTTTGAAGCACTAAGCAGTTAGACACGTAATATTTGACTGGAAAAGATGGAAACCTTATTCTAATTTTTCCTAGTTAGTTAACAGAAGATTAGTTGAAACATTGTTCTAATTTTTCCTGGTTAGTTAACAGAAGATTACATGTAATTCTTTATAATGAAAAAATAGCCAGTAGCTGGTAATGAATAATGGCGGGAGATGTCCACAAATCACTCCTAAATGGCAGTTCATTCGTGTTAGTCTTGACTACTGAAACTCTGTACTGTGCTCTGAACTTTTGACTAACAGGCAACAGCGGGTCTGGAAGAGCTTCACTAGACTGGGACACCCGAGTCAAAATCTTGCTTGGAACTGCACGGGGATTGGCTCATCTTCACTCTGAGGCAGGCTCCAAATTTGCTCATGGCAACATCAAATCTTCCAACGTGCTCCTCAGCTCTGAACTTGATGGTTTCATCTCCGACTATGGTCTCACTCCTCTCATGAATTTCCCTGCCGTGCCGCCTCGGGCCCCTGGCTATCGGGCCCCAGAAGTCTTCGAAACACGAAAGCCCACCCAAAAGTCCGACGTCTACAGCTTTGGAGTCCTCCTTCTTGAGATGCTGACGGGGAAGGCTCCTCTTCAGTCTTCAAGCCAGGACGAGATTGTGGACCTTCCCCGGTGGGTGCAGTCTGTCGTCAGAGAAGAATGGACTGCCGAGGTATTTGATGTAGAGCTGATGAGATATCAAAACATTGAAGAAGAGATGGTTCAGATGCTTCAGCTTGCAATGTCTTGCGTTGCCAAGGTTCCTGACATTCGACCAAAGATGGACGAGGTTGTTCGGATGATTGAGGAGATCCGGCAGACCGACTCCGAGAACCGGCCCTCGTCAGAAGACAAGTCCAAGGATTCAAATGTGCAGACCCCATGAGTCAGAAAGTTCTCAAATGCTGGAGCCCCCTTGACACTGGTGCATGCGCAGGGTGATGGTAAGAAAGCTCTTGCATGCATGAGTGTGATGTGTAGGAACTAGGAAGTGTGTTTGGCATTTAGGTTCTTCAGTTGTTTTTCTTTCTCTTTACCTTTATTTTCTCTGTGAAATATGATTGAGCATTTAACAATGACGGTTGTTTTTAAAGCTCTTGCTCGGATCTGATTAATTGATTGATGATAGCTTCAATCAATGAACTTATTGTCTGTACCACTCAATGTTGACACTTACTTTACAATTGAGTTTGTAGGGACCCGAAATTGTGCAACATGATTAATGAGGAGAACTTCGATAGTCCAGTAAATTTCCGACTAATTATAATGAGTTGCCCAGTGAATTATGAGACCCAATTGAACATCCAACTAACAAATTTCATCAACAAATCTTCTTGTAAATTTCTTGTGGTCATTCTGGCAGCATTCTTGAAGTTTTCATCAGGCCATATATGTTGGAGAGATGAAAAAAATATGTTGGAGAGATGGGAAAAAGAAAGTAAAGAAATGCAAGAATATAAAGTTTTTTTTTTAAAATCAAAGCTTACACTATTTGGAAAATGAAGAAAAAAAAAGGAGAGAAGGCTCTGTTTTTATTTTTAATTCTAGCTTAAATTTTTTTTATTGTCTAATTAATCATTGATCTTGATAAACTTCAACTCAATTTTATTTTTCTCCACTAGCTTTATTATATAATGATGTCTCAACTTAATATGTTTTATCCTTTCATTAAAGATTAGAATTTTAATCATTGCAATGGTTTATATGTTATCACAAAATATAGTTATTAGATATGTTTGTTCACACTTTTGATTTTGAGAATTATCCTTATCCAAATAGCTTCATGTGATACACTTCAAGAAGAAATTTACTCGGACTTAACATAGAAAAGAGCAATAGTGCCTTATTTCTTTTACAACTATGATATTACTTTGTTTCCTAATGTAAAAATCTAAAGTGCTTCTTTTATCACTAATACAACTGGCTCAATCACTATCGAAAAAACCAATCAATTTATTTTTCTTTTTTACATTCATATTTTAACTCAAAAAACTTTGTTCTTTTCACATACTTTAAATCCTCTTTGCTACTTTAAAATGAGTTTTATTTGGTTTGCTCGTGTACCTTACAACAATGCTCATATTATGCATAATATTGGGTTTTGTGATTGTTAAGTAGATTAATAAACTAACAAGACAACTTCTCATTCATATTCATGTGAGTAACTATTTATTTGCAATTAGTTAAATTGAATTTTTTTAAAAAATTATCCCACATACTTTTGATATAAGAATAATTCATCCTCTTTTTGTTTTATCGAATCCCAAGAAAATATGACATGAATCCCAAATCAGTCATCTTATATTTTCTTTTTATAGTGTAATTGAATTCTTTTATCATCCTTAGAGTATTGCTAATGTAAATTAAATCAATATAAAGATTAAACAATAATAAAATCATACACATCTTATTTCTTCGCATAGAGAGAGCTCACTTGGGCTTTTTTTGGAATCAAATTTGTTTAAAATACTTGTCAATCTTATTATTTCATACTTTTTGAGCTTGTTTGAGTCCATACAAGGCTTTGTTGAGTTTGTAGATTTTTTTTTTTGCCTTTGACTATATATCTTTGTGGTTGCTTAACATAGAGAGCTGCTGTCCCGAGGGTTTAGGAAGCGCCAGAACTACACACAGCCAAAAGGGGTATCAAAATCAACGTGGCAAAATCCGCAATCCACGGCGGCACACTAGGGGCGACCGGGACAAAGATCGTGCCAACGAGTGGCAGGTGAGACCAAATTCAAGGGTGTACTAATTAAAGGTCGGCTGACAGCTGAGAAATACTCGGCTGGCTGCAAGACATCGAAATCGGCTGTAGATAGCACCCAACGGCGTCGATTTCGCGTTTACAATAGCCCGCATAAGGGCAAAGGGCGTGGGCGACACTCAAGGATGGAGGAGAGGTGGTGGAGGACTCCGATGTCAACTCCAGATGATGGCAGAGCCATCTGATGGTCAAGCGGTGCCAAAGTGGCACCTAAACTCTAAATTGCACACGCGGCTACTTGCATGCGTGGCTACTTACACACACGGCCAAAGGAATGGGGAGAGGGCTAGACGGTGTCAGCCCAAGGCTCGGAACGGCGGTAGGGCCATGCCCAAGGGTGGTGACTGACAAAGATGGCCTTTGCCATTGTCATGTTGAGGTAGGCCGACTAGAGGCCATACGGTGTCCGATGGAGGTAGGACGGTAAGAGGGCAAAACATGGCACTCTCTATAGTGCGGTCAGACACATAATCGGCATAGGGGGAACCTGCCTCATGCCGAAAGAAGAGAGGTGGTGCCGCACTAGGGCGGCCAGCCATCTCTAGGCTGAGACCCACCAAACTACAAGCATCCAGAGGAGACTCTACATGTGACGCCCCAACCCGCAAACCGACCCGGGCTGGGGGCCCGAAAACGATAAAAACCAAACCCAGAACCAAGAGCGGCACACTCTAAGTGCGAGAGTCTTCACGTTCCTCTACGTGCTATGGAACTTTAGCGCTCCGTTGCGCGTAGGCAAGAACTGGCCTAATTATATAACTAATTCGGACCGGGCCAACATTGCATTGCCGTTGGTTACCTATGTACATATCGGATAACATCCACGATGTTACTCCGATACGATCGGATCCGGACGTAGTTCTGCCTATTGGCTATTACATACAACTGGCATACCAAAAACACATATGTATAAAATACGTATCTCCGAATATTTAATCAGAGTTATACGAAAACCCGTAAAACACTGGCAACACACATCTCACTCTATCATAGAGACGAGCACCACACAACCACCACAACATGCCTCACTCTATCCCAGAGCAAGACCATCATATTCACACGTCTCGCTCCATCACTGAGCCGAGAACGAACACACACCACACGTCTCGCTATATCACTTAGCCGAGACCACACACATCACACGTCTTGCTCTATCATAGCGTGAGATAGAACACAATCATAGATCTCGCTCTATCACTGAGCCGAGACCGAACACACACACAACATGTCTCTCTCTAACCCAGAGCAAGACGGCACACATCATGGCATAAAGGCATAACATATCATAATATAAACACACGCACAACCCATCTCTCTCTAACCCAGAGCGAGACGACACACATCATTCATCATGGCATATCAAGCACAACATATCATAATATAAACACACACACAACCCGTCTCTCTCACCCAGAGCGAGATGGCACACAACATGGCATATAAGCAACACATATCATAATATAACACATGCACAGCCCATCTTTCTCTAACCCATAGCGAGACGGCACACCTCATAACTAGCACATGTCATTCTATAATTAAATAAAAGGTAAGAAACCCTTACTCCCCTGATGTCTCACGAGGTAGCAGTATTCAGGAAGCTTGTTTCTGGGCGTCCTCCCCCTCAGATCTGGAGACAGCGGACAGAGCCTCCTCTAGCCCCCGCACGTTCTTCCCCTTCCACCGAAAGACAACCCAACCAACTCTCCCCTTTCCTGAAAACCTCGTTTTGTGCGCCTGTGGGCGGCGGACAGAAACTCCCCTACTCGGGGTGTCCTTCACACGTCGTGGCCCTTCGGTGGAGAACGGAGCCTCCCCTACATCGGGCCACTTCTCCCGATCTGGCCCGGTAACAGAGGACGGAGCCTCCTCTACATCGGGCCACTTCTCTTGATCTGGCCCGATAACGGAGGATAGAGCTTCCTCTCTTTCTGGGCCATCACTCTCTCACTCTCGGAGCAGGAGGACGGCGGACAGAGCCTCCTCTTGCCCCGGGTCGTTCCTCCCTTATGGGAGTGCCAACTCGAGGAATGAACCAAGCCATTGCGTAGATCACCCTTGAATTAGCTAGGAATGCCTCAAGAACAGAAGAAAACGGACTTCAAACAAGTCGGAAAACTCCTCTCGAAAATTGAACGGGAATCCAATTTATAGGGAAGGAGCCGAGAGCGTACGAGATGCTCCCGGGGACGTGCATGCCACGTGTTGTGCGCCTGCGTGGCGCGCGACGCGCTGCGCTCGCGCCCCGCGGTTGTGCCCCACATCGCATTGGGCCCGGGCCCGCGCCGCACAGGAGCCGGCCCGCCTGCGTACGCGCGGGACGACGCATGGGCCCGCGGCCCCCCCACCATGCGGCGTGGCTGACGCCAGCTAATTCGTCTTTACTTGATTAAAATAATATTTTCTATATTATTTTAATCCAAAATTATCTTAAACTTCAACGCGCGATATCTTCTTACCCCGAAGTCGGAATCGCGCGTTCTACGTACCGATGGACTTGTATTGACAAGCCCTTCGAAACAAGACCACACATGGATAGGTTATCCCGCTCTTTTTGAGTGGGCTCCGCCCATGCAGCACGCTTCCCAAGGCCATAGCTTTCGCTCCCGACCTCCGTTACACGCGTTCTTTGATTCATCACGCTTGTTACTCCGAGCTCTACCCGGATACAGGTATTTTATCTAATGAAACCCCCTAACACTAATCACAAATTACTAGATTACCCTTAACCCCCCTGGGTTAAGCGTAACCGAAAAATGGGTCGTTACACTACATTGGCCCAAAACGGGTGAAAAACCATGGGGCACAAAGGAGCAGGGGTTACTGGCGGCTCTGGCCGACTCCATCATGACCCTAGTGGCCAGGAGGAGCTATCTCCAGCCAGAGGTGACAGCCAATGGCAGTGGCAACATGCCCATTAGATAACGGGGGAGGAAGAGCAATCAGCTCGGTTGTTCAGATGGAACACTACAACCGGGCGACAGACCTAATTTTGACTGAGCGAAGTGGGCCAAAAAGAACAATAGGGCGGTGGGGCTCAACTGAGGCGACAACCCTATCATCGCTAGCCCAAGTCTTGCCGGTCAGAGGCTGGCTCACATCGACATGTCCTCAATTTCCGTCACAGAGGGAAACAAGGGCGGAAAGGTCTGACCGAGGAAAACTAGCAAGGGCAGAGTGACCATGGGGGTGGCGGAGCTAGCTGGGGGTGGTCCTATCGTCCTCAGCCCAAGGCTGGTGTAATGTCCTAGAATTTTCTAAATTCCTGAAGTCGTACACGTGGAAATTAAGGTGTAGGACCCCTTGATCTTATCATGGGAATAACTTGATCATCAGTTGGAAGTGGTGGCTAAAGTATGTAGACAGAAAGAGCTTTGAAACACCACCAAGAACACGTGAATCGGAGTCCGGATGAGGGAGATACGACCGTCTAAAGTTAAACATATTGTGTAGGACCCGTTTACCCGAATTGAACATGCGGATTGTCCGTTTAAGTCACTATATGGGCCCGATCAATTACTATTCCAAAATTGGGTTTTTGAGGCCTAATTTCTCATGGGATTAGGAGTCCTAATCCCATTCCTATAAAAGGATTAATTAGGGCTTTTTGTGGGGGGGTTTTTGGACAGTGAAGGGAAGGGGAAAGAGCCGCCGATGAAATTTTTCCGGCAAGGCTCCGGTGAGTCTTCAACAGCGGTGGATCTACAACAACTTGGCCTCATAGGTAAGATTTCGAGTTGTGATTAGTGAAGAATTTGTTAATTAATTGAATTGAAATTTGTGTGGATCCCTGCAATTACTGTTCACAAGTAATATTGTGAACAGTAATTAACCTTCCTGTCGCCGGAACAGCTGACGGAAGTGGACTGCACTCTGAGGCCGCAATGGCCTTGGCCGTGGCGGCTTTGGTTTTGGCCGCCCCCCGGACCATTTATCCCGGTCAGCAGAGGGGCCTTGTCTTCTTTGTTGATCGGTCAGCAAGAGGCGGAGCCTCGTCGGAAGTTGGGACCGCTGCTTTGCCGCACCCCTGCTCCTTCTCGAGTTCTCTCTAAAATCACAGAGGAAAGAGGGTGCGGACGTTACTGACGATGGCGGACCTACGGCTGGACCAGGGGGTTCTGAATCACCACTGGACGGCGAATCGAACAGCCCCGGTCCCATGGCTGGGCGAGGCGGTGGCGTCGGTGCAAATTGCCAGTGGAAGAAAAAGCTGGCCACTTTGCAGACCGCTCGACAGCCACCGTGCGCTGACGGGACTAGGTCCAACGGAACCGCCTCCCGGAGGCGATCTTATTGGCCAAGCCCATCGGCTAACAGTGGCGGCCGGCAGTGGCGGCCGGAGGCCAGCAGGTGTTCCTACTGGCCGGAACCGAAGAAGACGACCCGTCTTCGCTGGTCCGGACCCGACTGGTCTAGGCCTGGCCCGGATCCGGTCTGGGTCAACAATATAAATAAAAAGAGAAATAAATGTAGGGGTTGAACCGGGTCCAGTTCAAGGGCCTTTACTTGTTCTAAAAATTTAGATAAATTACCCATAGACTTTGAGAGGGTTTCGAGTGTCTTGACTAAGTTTCAGGACCTGAAAAAATCCTAGAGTCTCTAAAATAACCTTTTTACCCCTAGTAGTTAAATCATCATGTGAAAACCATGTACCCGACTTCGGGGCTCCGGTTCAGGGGCCTATGAATTGGTTTAAATTTTGGGAAAATTCTCAGTGAGAGTTTAATGAGTAACCTAATTATATACCAAACCATTTTGTGAGAAAAAATCCCAGTGAGGGGGTAATTAATTATTTTGTCCCTAGGTTTAATCATAAACCGTTAAGTCAACCTGGGTCGGTTCAAGGGGTTCACGACCCCATCGCAGACCAGGAAAATTACACAGGTTCATGAAGTCAAGTAGTACCCTGGAGCCTAATTTTGAACCCATTGGATGTTATTAAGGCCTTAAACCAAATGACAGAACTACCCCTTTGAGTGGACCCGCCCACATTCATGTGAATGGAAGCGTGAGTCAGTTTGAGAGTGGAGCCTTCTAAGAGGTTAATGACTTAAAATAAATAAAAGGGTAGTGAGATGACCTAATGACCTAAGGGAGGGTAGAATACCCCTAAGTGGTAGAATTACCCTAATGCCCTTAAGGGGCAATATATTCTGTTTCTGTCGAAACGAATAACCAAGAGTTAATCAAGAGTTAAAGTACCCTATAAATGACTTCAAAAGGAAGGGGTGTGACCGGTAGGTGACACAAAAACCTAGACAGGTCACAATGTCATGGGAAACCAATGGAAAACCCTAATTTTCAGGGTTTAGGGCAGTGTATTGCACGTGTCCATAACACAGCGTAGAAATCCAGTAGGGCATTATATACATCACTCATGGAATATGTTAATTTACTTATCAGGCTTGAAATCTCTGAGCCCTGGCCTTGCGAATGAATGCAATGGGCCTTCGTTTATTATTTATATGTTTGTATGATTGCATGATTATTTATGTTGATGCATGCTTTTGCTATTGATGTTTTAAATTATATCAGTAATTTAAGATTAATCAAGAGGCATGGGTTGTTGTTGGTTTGAAGGGAGAACACCTAATAAAGATAATGACTAAAATACCCTCTTTAGGGTTGGGACCAGTTCATGGAGTGAACAGGGCCCTGACATAGATCTTACCTTGGTTAATGAACCAATGGTGGCTATAGGATGTTCTCTGAGTCATAGCTCAGTGGATGAGCTATTTTGTGAGCCGATTCACAAGGTGAAGAGGACCCACCTAGTTGAGTGGTTACTTGACTGGATGAAAATAATCTAGTCTAAGTTTCAGATGTTTGGGGGAGTCAATGGTCATAAGGACCTAAGGCTTCTATTGATACATTAGTAATGTCTGATTAGACATTTTCTCCCCGCGTTGGGAAGGTGGAGATTGCAATATGCATCTTCATCGCCACGATGGTTTGGGTATTGACCAGAGGGTCTTTACCACGAGTTTCCCGCAGGTCTTCCCAGGACTATTTAGTACGTACGAAAAGCGGAGTTGTATGAGCATCATGGAAGGCTTGTGCTTCTCGCCAATCTGTGTCCATGAGCACAGTTGGGATCCTCTTCTCCATATTCATGGCAAACTATTGAGAGCCCTGGGGATTTGGGTCAAGCTGCTATTAAGCAGTCCACTCTAAGGCTGGAGTACTTTGTTTAGGGATTTCTCAAGGGGCGAGTTCATCTCCGAGTTGCAGATTTGATAGTATTAATTATCGAACAAGGGATGTGAGATAATTAATAACAATGTTTGATATTGCTTGTTAATTAGACAAGTGGAACAGTTAAAGGACTTACTAAAATGTAGGTTAAAAATATCTACGCATTGCATGTGTGATGTTATGCTTCATGGGATAGAGTAGTTTCTAGGCAGAACTACGTTTGGATCCAATCTTGTTGGAAACATTGGAGATGTTGTCTGATGAGTACGTAGGCAACTAACATCAGGTGATGTTGGCCTGATTTGAAATACATTAATAAAACCTTTTGTTCTTTGGAAGTTCTTCTCCTGAAGGCAGAGATGCTCCATTGTGGTTGTGGTTGTTGTGTAGTTTACTTTGATGCAGATTCTCCAGGCGGGGACAAGTGAGATCAAGGCAGGCGTGCACAAAAGGTCTCCACGTTTCTGTAACTCCGGTATGTAAGTGTACCTTAAGCATGAGAGTCAACTTATTATTTATTTTCAAACAGATGATGGACTTGTACTTAGATGGATGAGCTGGTCTTTATGAATTTTTCAAACGTTAAATAATATCATATGATTTAATACTCGTATTTGTGAACCCCAGTTATCATGACTTGGATATTTAATCGAATGGGTTGTTTTGTATTTAAAGGGAAAAAAAATTATCGCTACTTACCGTTCATGTTATTTAAAAATGCTTTTAAAAATCCGGGTCGTGATAGCTGGTCAACAAGAGGAGAGCCGGAGGCTGGCTCTCACCGGTGCAGCCCCAAAGTCCGTCACAGACAGAAACAGGGAAGAAGATGGGGTTGGCCGGAGGAAAGAGGGAGGGCAGAGGTGGAACTGGGGAGAGGCGGCTCACTAACTTTGCTGAACCAAGGCGGTTTGGACTAAGTTTGGCCGGGGCATCCAATAGCGACCAAAGCCGGCCGGCGAGTTCGATAGAAGGGGGCGGAAAAATAGGGCAGAAGTGAATAAGAGGGCGGGGCGGCGGAGCAGAGGCACACTGGGCCAGGAGGGGTGGCCTCCCTCCGTCACCGTCCCAAGGTGGAGCCATGGGCGGACGGCCGGCCGTCGCCGGCTCACAGCGGCGGCGGTACAAATAAAACAAAGAGAGAGAGGTCTAACCGGGGAGGAGGGCGGCGCAGCCGTGGGGGCCGGGACGGTGGCCCCCTGCCGTCGTACTGCCGGGGCAGAGCCAGTGGCGGTGTCCCTGCGGCCGGCGGTGGCTGGGACAGAGAGAAACCAGAGAGGGGGGTGGGTGTGCACTGTTCCTCCTCCAGAAATGTCTGGATCAGGCTCGACCAAGCCCAAGCCCGTTTTCCTCTTTTTCTCTCTTTTTTTTACACTCCCTTTTCCTCTGCAATACCTTCTTTAATGATTTTTCGCACCAAAATGCGCGTCCAGGCCCGTGGCCTACGATGAACCCCACACCAGACTACAGGTATAGGTACCAAAACCAAATATGCCGAAACGTCATATTTTTCTGCCAAAAATAATCAGAAAATAGTAGAAAAATCACAAGAAATCGTAGGAAAATTTGAGGCATTACAGCCGTCTCCTAACCTGAAGGGGAGATGCCCAAAGAAAACAAGCAACACTGAACACCGTGATTTCCTGAACTACAGGGGAGTGAGTGTCACGCCCCGGCGATGCCTGACCCTAGCCGAACCTGGTCCAAGGGCCGGTCAAGCGCACAGGGGCGACGAAGTGAAGATTGAGAAGCGATCTAGCGGAAGACTTAACCCTAACCATGGGCGATTAACAGAAATACGGAGTACGCACAATCCTTTGAGCAAGAGTAAATAAAAGGGAAGAAAGAGTATTGCTTATTATGAAGTAAACAACAATCTCAAACCCACAAGCTTAGTTAAGTAAAGCCCACACCGGCTCAAAATATGTCATAAACATCACAACTGTAAAATGTGACATAAATCCAAAACAAGAACCTTACACGAAGGTTCTAAACATAAGCATGAAACAAAAGAAGGTAAGTCACACAACGATCTCCAAGATCACATCCAAGCCATCTCCTGCAACCTTTCCTCAAAGAGGAGATCCTGTCCGTCTGCGTGTCGCACCACGCAGCCCCAAATCAAAACACAAAAGAGGGGTGAGTTTAACAAACTCAACAATGGTTTTAGTATCACTGTCAACGTCGAAAATACAATGGCATAGTAATAAGATCATTCAGCTCAAAGATTTACATGGTGCATCATTTTCTGATCACACATACATATCACCTAACACTGCATCATGGTGCATAATCAACCTGCATGGATGTATCTCTAACATACATATTCCTACATGCATTATATCATAACAATCTGCATGGATGTATCTCTAACATACATATTCCCACATGCATTATATCATAATCAACCTGCATGGATGTATCTCTAACATACATATTCCCACATGCATTATATCATAACAGCCTGCATGAATGTATATCTAACATACATATTTCATAATGCATTATATCATCACAACCTCCATCAAGGAGTAATCACACATTAATATCACATAGACGGGAGCATAGACAAGGCCACGAAGGCATGTCATGATCCAAAATTCTACACAAGAATTAAAGAAAGATCGGAGTTGTTAATCCCTAATGTTGCTCGCCCTGGACGATCCTGGCGAAGGATGTCTCATTCTCACACAGAGAATCTAGAGCAGGGGTGTTTGCCCAGGGACATCTCCTGCGGAGGGAAGAGCCCGAGTTCTCACACAGAGAACCCTAGAACATGTGGTAGCGGGGTGCACATGGCATACCACACTGGATTCTCAGGGTCCAGATGACACTCATAATAACATTCTCACAATCCGCAAGACAAGTACACAACTCGTCCCCACATAATCCCATTCAATTAGACTCAACCCGAGGAGTGCACTCGTTCCACACAGGAACTCAAATCAAAATATGTCCTTTCGGACCAATCAACTTGCGATTAATCCACGACCGATCAATCCGGCACACAATTTCATCACATTGCATCCAATCGGTCAAATTCGATTAATCATGATGAATCCTCAATTAGAAATCCATTTTCATGATGCATGCAGCATGGTACATATGTGGGCAAAGCATACACGAATCCTAATCCATGATAAGTGCTCTCATCAGCCCCTAATACATCATTCATAATCACCATGTTAAGCTTCAACATTATCATTTAACCCCCCACATGTGTGTGTAACTAGTAGAAGCATTTCACATAATGCATGCCAACATGCTTGAAATTAGACTCACTACCATACTACACATGTAAATTTCCATCTAAACATGAATTCCTGCGGAAATCATAGAAAAGAATCGTTGAAATAGTATCCCAATTCAAATCCCAACCACAAAGGCTAAACACATATAAAATCACCCATTTCATCATTGAGTCATAGCATTCACCAACATCCACACACCAACTAACCACACTCTATCATAACAAATCAATCCAATAATAGGTTGTAGTCCTACTGAAAATATGCTCAACCATAGGAAATCAACCATTCACAATTTCAAGATGACAATTCCAACATCATGCCATAAAACCTAAGCCATTCTATAAATCTCTAAGCATATATCCCAACTTCACAACCTCAATAGCATGCATTTTCAGTAGCATAATATAGCTCAAAACACTCCACATTCATATAAAATTGGCAAGCTAAAGTGGAATCATCAAAATAGACATCATATGCACAACATACAATTTACTATGTAGCCGTTCGAATGCCCTTCAGGCCATTCGATCGGTTAAACGCAAAATTTTGAATTTCACAATTTTGTCGTTCGAATGCCCAGCAGGTTGTTCGATCGGCTGAACTGGAAAAGTGCCATTCCAGTAGTGTTGCCGTTCGAACGCCCAGAAGGGCCGTTCGAACGCCAATAAGGCAGAACAGTCCATCTTCTTCCTTTCGCAAATTCAAACCGAAACACCATTGATAACACTTCAAATCCACATCTAACACCCTAATCATCATCAAAAGTCCTTCTTGACTTCCAGAACATCAAACCAAACCATAATAATGCAAAACCCTAATAAATCGGGATTAAATAATTCCATTTTCTAATCTTACCATTAACACACCAAATCAAGCAACTCATTTCGAAATAAGCCAAAAATGAAGAATTTTACCATGGATAAACAGAGATTTCGAAGACCCATTACCTCAGCACTTGATTAATCTCGGATTGAAGAGTCACCCTTCTTGAAATCCTTAAAAACACAATGAGTTTGAATTAAACTCTAATAGCAATCGATTTACCCAAGAAATCCCTAATTAAATCTTAGATCTAGGGCTTGTTGGTAGTAAAAATCGAATTTTAAATGTTAGGGTTTGTAGTAAAACACAAATCAGTAGTTTTTGATGCCCAAAAATGAATTGAACCAAGGGGGAAATAGTAGATTTGGAAGAGATTAAGAAGAAAGTCATGGATTAGTGCTTAATTAGAATAAGCTTACCTTAATCGGCTTCTAATTCGGGCCTAAGTGGGGATTAGGCCAGCCCTCCCTCCTTAGCCTATTCCCAAAAATGGAAATGGCTCAGGTCTGCCCTTTTATAGTAAGGGTTGGGGTATGCATGGGTAAGTTTTGGGGTGTAAATATGAAAAGTAGGCTAGAAGTGAGTATTTTGCAAATTTAAGCACTAATTAAGCCTAGGAAAATTCTGAAAATTTTTGTATAACCTTAGGTAGATGTCTAGGTTCATTTGACCAAAAAAATAAAATTTTCGACGGTGGGGCCCACAGGGGTCCCGCCAAAACCCTAATTTTTGGGAAAATAGTAAAAAATCTAAAAAATCCCAAAAATTCACATTTGGTTTAAAATCACTTAAAACCACTAATATTGAAGTTTATTTTGGTTAAAACCATCACAAACACTATTTATTTACGAAATCGCCGAATAAGATCAGAAAACACATTAATCTCACGATAACCAATAATTAAAGAAAACCAAAACCAGTTTAGAGATGAGGGTCCTTACGGTGAGCATCTTTAATTTTCTGATTTAATTTGATTTATATGAATGTGTATCTTAATTAGTAATATTTAAGATATATGACTTACAATTATCTGATGAATTCTGACATGGTACTATCCGATTTGCTCTAAAATACTTTGTTTAATCTAACATGCTCTGATATGATCTGCTATGATATAATATGGTCTGGTAGGATTTGATATGATTCAATTTGCTCTGTTCAGTGTTCTACTTTGCTATGTGATAGAGGGGCATGTGTGATTCTGCTAGTGTTTTACTCACCTCTGTGAGGTGTGATTCCGCTTATTTATTGGCTTCCTTTTAATTCTAATAATTTATTAGATTTTCATCTGATTTTGGATGATTTATTTGATATTTGTATTTTAACGTATATGATTTCGTGATGCTTAATGCATGTAATAACCGTTAGGCAGAACTATGTTTGGATCCGATCGTGTTAGAATGACATCGTAGATGTTATCCAATACATACGTAGGCAACCAACGGTACAGACAACGTTGACCCAATCCAAATTAGTTATAAAATTAGGTTTATTCTAGTCTATGCACAACAAAGCACTAAAGCTACGCAGTACATAGAGAAATGTTACAACTCTCACACTCAAAGTCTGTCGCTCTTGTTTGATATGTTTTAATTTTTATGAAAATAATTAATTTGCTCCAATTTTGTATTCGAAACACTCCCGGGTGGACGGGGTGCTACAAAAATATCGTCAGCTCAAGGAGGAGCAAGGTGAGGGTGGCAATGGCTTAGGCTGAAGCCTATGGGGTCCTGGCAGCCAGACATAGCCTAGTCTGATGGAGAGTAGTGGCAAACGACGACAAATAGCTCTCTAACGGCCCAAAACCGATGAAACAATGTTGAAAACCTAGGGGGAAACTGATAGCTTGAGGAGGAGAAAGGAGAGGGTGATGGCGGTACTAGCCGATATCAACAAACTCGTGGTAGCTAGGTGAAGCCGAATCTGGTGAGAGACAGCAGAGTCCAACGATGGAGGAGGCACGTCATAGTGATTGGAACTCTCTCGGGTTTCATTTGAGAGCTTTTGGACGTTCCAAAAAAAATGGAACATGGTCGTGGCTTTCTGCCACAACCATTTCATTATATAATATATTATATTATATTATATTTTCTGTAAAAATCTTACGCATCATTCCACTTTCTTATGCATTGTATATCCAAAATTAGCATAAAAAATATATGTGATGTGTTGAAGCCCAACGGCTGCAACTAAGCCGCACATCTGACTCTACAGGTATAAATATTAGGTAAAATATGAAAAACAATAATATGCTAAAGTGTCATATTTCCCCTCTAAAAATGATAAAAAAAGTAAGAAAATCAAAGAAATATCAGGGATGTTACATTAAGTATGCATCAAAAAAACAAAGTAACTTACTTCTAATTTTTTCTTATGTCATGTATCATATGGTGTC
Organism: Saururus chinensis; assembly: GCA_035235625.1. Classification (NCBI taxonomy): domain Eukaryota; kingdom Viridiplantae; phylum Streptophyta; class Magnoliopsida; order Piperales; family Saururaceae; genus Saururus; species Saururus chinensis. The sequence continues at coordinate 44,189,827 of CP141142.1, read as the reverse complement.
ATGTTTTGAACTTCCTTTGTTGGAAACTTATTAAGGATATAGGTGGTCGTATTAATGACTTCAACCCAAAATTGATTTTGAATATTCTTCCATTATAGTATGTTTCTTATCATCTCTACAATTGTTCTATTTCTTTTCTCTGCTACACCATTTTATTAAAATGTGTAGCTTGTTGTTAGTCTTTCTTGATGCCATGTTCTTTGTCAAAATTTTAAATTTTACTTGATGTAAACTCAACACCACAATCAGTCCTCAATGCTTTTAATTTCTTCCCACTTTGATTTTTTACAAGTGTCTTCAATTGCACAAATATGAAAAATACATTTGATTTGATATTCATAAGATAATCCCACATCATTCTTGTAAAATCATCTAAAAATAGTAAAACATATATTTTTTTGGTTGAATGATGGTGTGTTTGTTGGTCCACAAATGTCGGCATGAACAAGCTTAAGTGATACTTTTGATTTGTAAGTTCAGTCCAAAAAATGGTAGTCTATATTGTTTTCCATGTATGCATCTCTCACAAACCTTTTCTTCTTGATTGATTATTGGGAGTCTAAAAAATCATGTTCTTTTGATTGAGTAAAGTAAGACTCCTACAAAATTTAAGTGTTCAACCTCAAGTGTCATAATAAATAGCCATCCATATTAATAACCTTCATTCCATAGTTTACACAAGTATGCATAATTAATAGAATACCTTGTTTGGTTTCATTTTGACCTTTGTTATCACTTGTCATATGTTTTTATCAATTATAACATATTTATCTTTGTCAAATACACTTTATAACCTCTTTGCACAAGTTGTCCAGTACTAGGCAAATTTTGTGTCAAACTGGGAATATAGAAAACATTATAAATGAGTTTAGAATATTTTTTTTTGTTTAGACGGCAATGATTCATTTTCCCTCAACTTTTTGTATATTTTTATCTCTAAGCTTTACTTAAGAGTTGACATTTTATTCAATTTTCATAAAACTTTCCCAGTTGCTCGTCATGTGGTTATTACAACCACTATCTAAGTACCAAATATCATTTATTTATTTTTGTGTGTTCATGCACGAGTAGAATAGATGATTTTGTTTATCTTCCTCTTTTTCAGTGAAATGTGATTAGTCATTCTTTAGAAACTTGTAAGCCTTTGAGGCATAAGTGTGATGCTTTCATCTCTTGCATCTAAAATAACAATTGTTGACAACATAATTTATTTCCTTCCAAATAAAACAACCATTGTTGTGTTTTTCATATTTATCTCTTTCATATGCATTGCCTTTTTTGTAGCCTCTTTGAATTCCCTGGTTTCCCTTTACCTTGAGATGAATTGTTGTAAAAAAATTTCTTTCTTTCATTTTCCTTTTTCTCCTTGGAAGTCAATTTTAATTGAAAAGTTTGGCCCATGGAGGAAGGAGTAAATTTTTTCATTCTTACTTTATGAGTTTCAAGAGAACTCATCAATTCATGCATACTCAAGTTTGATAAATCTCTTGCTTCTTCAATAGTATCCTCAACATGCTCAATTTTACCGGCATGCTTTTTGAAACTTTTTGCACAATCTTCTTTTTCAATATATTATCACTTATATTTTGATCAACAATGGAAGCAACTCTAGAATTGAACCGTCACTATCTTCATTGCCAAATTATTAAAATATCTCCATAAAGTTTTAAGCTTAATAGAAATTACCTTTTCAGTCTCTTGAAATTCATTCTTCAAAATTTTCTATGCTTCTTTAGATCTTGTGGAAGCCATAATTCTTCAAAAAATTGATTTGCTCAACCTTGTTTTATGTAACATAAGGCTTTTGCATCTTACTTGTTATTTTTGTATGTTTTGTTAATTTCGTAACTTTGCAAGTGTTGTGATGAAAGAACCTTACTAGAGAAGATAATTGAATCAAGCAAAACGTTTTGTCCTTAAGACAAAATTTGCCCTCCCTATTGGTGCTTGGATATACTTGGGCGTTTGCCTCCCAGGATAAAACAATTAACCATACACTGTAGAAGCACCTTCACACAGTACATGCAGTGAACCATGGTATAGAATGCTATCACATAAATGATAGAGACGGAAATTTAGTAAATGATGTTACATAAAATATTTTTCAGGCTTTTACAATAAATCTTGTTGAAGAAGATAACCTGTCCCATTCAAACGGATGCTCTGTCTGTTAACGGATACATTTTAGTGAGAATAAAATTGTACCCGTTTTGGGTTAAAAGAAAACCAAACCAAATAAAGTTGTCCTATAAATAATTATCTTGTTGACCCAACCCGGTCGGCCTCCTGAACTGAGTCGGACAGTGACGTCAACAACAACGTGCACGTGGGTTAGCCCACCTATGTAAGGACCCTCATCTTTAAACCGGTTTTGTTTTTCGTTAATTATGGGTTATCGTGAGATTTACGCGTTTTCTGATCTTATTCGGTGATTTCGTAAATAAATAGTGTTTGTGATAGTTTTAACCAAAATTAACTTCAACATTTGTGGTTTTAAGTGATTTTAAACCAAATGTGAATTTTTGAGATTTTTCGGAATTTTCACTATTTTCCCAAAAATTAGGGTTTTGGCGGGACCCCTGTGGGCCCCACTGTCGAAAATTTTATTTTTCTGTCAAATAAACCTAGACATATACTTAAGGTCCCACAAAAATTTTTAGAATTTTATTAGGCTTAAATTGTGCTTAAATTTACAAAATACCCACTTTTAGCCTACTTTTCGTATTTACACCCCAAAACTTACCTATGCCTATCCCAACCCTTACTATAAAAGGGCAAACCTGAGTCATTTCCATTTTTGGGAATAGGCTAAGGAAGGAAGGCTGACCTAATCCCCACTTAGGCCCAAATTAGAAGCCGATTAAGGTAAGCTTGCTCTAATTAAGCACTAATCCATGACTATTCTCTTAATTTATTCCAAATCTACCATCTCTTAATTTCTTCCAAATCTACCATTTTCCCCTTGATTCAATTCGTTTTTGACCATCAAAAGCTACTGATTTGTGTTTTACTACAAACCCTAACATTCAAAATTCGATTTTTACTACCAACAAGCCCTAGATCTAAGGTTTAATTAGGGATTTCTTGAGTAAATCGATTGCTATTAGAGTTTAATTCAAACTCATTGTGTTTTCAAGGATTTCAAGAAGGGTGACTCTTCAATCCGAGCTTAATCAAGTGCTGAGGTAATGGGTCTTCGAAATCTCTGTTTATCCATGGTAAAACTCTTCATTTTTGGCTTATTTCGAAATGGTTTGCTTGATTTAGTGTGTTAATGGTAAGATTAGAAAATGGAATTATTTAAACCCGATTTCTTAGGGTTTTGCATTATTATGGTTTGGTTTGATATTCTGGAAGTCAAGGAGGACTTTTGATGATGATTAGGGTGTTAGATGTGGATTTGAAGTGTTATCTATGGTGTTTCGGTTTGATTTTGCGAAAGGAAGAAGATGACTGTTCTGTCGTGTTGGCGATCGATCGGCCTTGCAAGGCGATCGATCGGCTGAACTGTAAATTTCAAATTTTTGCGTGTAACCGATCGAACGGCCTGAAGGGCGATCGATCGGCTACACAGGAAATTGTGTGTTGTGTGTATGATGTCTATTTTGATGATTCCACTTTAGCTTGCCAATTTTATATGAATGTGGAGTGTTTTAAGCTATGTTAGGCTACTGGAAATACATGCTATTGAGTTTATAGAGTTGAGACATATGCTTAGAGATGGTGGGATGACTTATGTTTTGTGGCATGATGTTGGAATCGTTATCTTGAAATTATGAACGGTTGTTTCCCTTTGGATAAGCATATATTTTCAGTAGGACTACAATCATTGTTGGACTGATTTGTCATGATAAATTGTGATTAATGGTGTGTGAATGTTGGTGATTGCCATGACTCAATGATGAAATGAGTGATGTTATAGGTGTTTAGCCTTTGTGGTTGAGTTTTGAATTTAACTATGATTTCAACAATTCTTCTACTATGATTTCCGCTGGAATTCATGTTTAGGTAGAAATTCACATGTGTAGTGTGGTAGTGAGTTGATTTTCAAGCATGTTGATATGCATTATGTGAAAGGCTTCTACTAGTTACACACACATGTGGGGGTTAAATGATGATGTTGAAGCTTAATATTGTGATTATGAATGATGCATTAGGGGCTGGTGAGAGCACTTATCATGATTAGGATTCATGTATGCTTTGCCCACGCATGTACCATGCTGCACGCATCATGAAAATGGATTTCCAATTGAGGCTTCATCGTGATTAATCGAATTTGACCGATTGGATGCAATGTGATGGAATTGTGTGCCGGATTGATCGGTCGTGGATTAATCGCAAGTTGATTGGTCCGAAAGGACATATTTTGTTTTGAAGTTCCTGTGTGGAACGAGTGCACTCCTCGGGTTGAGTCTTGTTTAATGGAATGATGTGGGGACGAGTTGTGTACTTGTCTTGCGGATATGTGAGAATATTATTATGTGTGTCATCTGGACCCTGAGAATCCAGTGTGGTATGCCGTGTGCACCCCGCTACCACGTGTTCTAGGGTTCTCTGTGTGAGAACTCGGGCTCTTCCCTCCGCAGGAGATGTCCCTGGGCGAACACCCCTGCTCTAGATTCTCTGTGTGAGAATGAGACATCCTTGGCCAGGATCGTCCAGGGCGAGCAGTATTAGGGATTGACAACCCTGATCTTTCTTGAATTCTTGTGTAGAATTTTGGACCATGACACGCCTTCGTGGCCTTGTCTATGCTCCCGTCTGTGTGACGTTAATGTGTGACGTTAATGTGTGATTACTCCTTGATGGAGGTTGATTGTGATGACATTATGCATGTGGGAATATGTATGTTAGAGATACATCCATGCATGTTGATTTTGATGTTATGCATGTGGAATATGTATGTTAGAGATACATCCATGCATGTTGATTTTTGATGATAAAATGCATGTGGAAATATGTAAGTTAGAGATACATCCATGCAGATTGTGATGATGTTATGCATGTGGGAATATGTATGTTAGAGATACATCCATGCGGGATTGGTTATGATGTGAATGCATGTGGGAATATGTATGCTAGAGATACATCCATGCAGGTTGAATTATGCATTATGATGCAGTGTTAGGTGATATGAATGTGTGATCAGAAAGTGATGCACCATGTAAATATTTAATCTGAACGATCTCATTGCTAAGCTATCGTATTTTCTATGTTGACAGTGATATTTAAAACCATTGCTGAGTGTTAAAACTCACCCCTCTTTTGTGTTTTGATTTGGGGCTGCGTGGTGCGACACGCAGACGGACAGGATTGCCTTTTTGAGGAAAGGTCAGAGGTAGCTTGGGTGTGATGATGGAGATCGTTGCGTGACTTACCTGCGTTTATTTCATGCTTTATGTTCGAACCTTTGTGTAGGGTTCTTGTTTGGATTTATGTCATATTATGCAGTTGTGATGCTTATGACTTATTTTGAGCCGGTGTGGGCTTTACTTAAACTAAGCTTGTGGGTTTGAGATTGTTGTTTACTTTGTGTTAAGCAACACCTTTTTCTTCCCTTTTAGTTACTCTTGCTCAAAGGATTGTGCGCACTCCGTGTTGCTGTTAATCGCCCGTGGTTAGGGTAAAGTCTTCCTCTAGATCGTTTTCTCAATGTTCACTTCGTCGCCCCCGCGCACTTGACCGGCCCTTGGACCGGGTTCGGCTCGGGTCGGGCATCGCCGGGGCGTGACAACCTAGGTGCATGAGTCCAATATATAACTCTCCGACAAAAGTGGGTTAGCTTAACGGCCTAACATGAAAGGCCAAATTTGTACCTTGTACATCAACATCATCGCATTTTTCTAGGCCATGTGGGACTATTCACTCCATCAACCAATTCACATGTGTGATTCTCATTCACTAAAAAGTGGGCTTGGGCTCTCTAGTCATATAAACTTAACCCATATAAACCATACATGCTTACCCCATATAAACCATATGGCCTTAACCCATATATATATCGTACCCACTTCTAACAGTTTATTCTTCTCTTCATTCTAAGTGGCTAAGTCTTCTCCATTTTGTAGTTTTTCAAAATCTTCTTTAATATACTCTCATGGATCTTAGGATGTAAAGAGAGTTATTATTTGTATAATCTAAAAATTATAATTTTTCCCATTAAATAATGGCTATAGAAGTTTTTTCGACAAAAAATTTGACCTTAAAGTCACGGTGTTTTAAAAAAAAAGGGGGAAAAGGCTTTGTTTTTATGTTTCACTCTAGCAAAGTTTTGTTTTACTGAAGCAGCTGGCACTAGCTACATGATTTTAATTTAGCAACATCATAAAACGCTTATAATGGATGGGCACAACTAAAGGTCCATATAACTAATAAAAATTACAAAGTTAAACCTTTTTGACCCACTTCTAACGATATAAGTTCCTAAAACTTGGGTACACTCTTACTTTATTGTGCCTATAAAAATAAATGTAATCACTTTATTTTCTTCCTACTTTTTAATTTTTTAAGATGTCCAACAAGCCTTGTAGCTTTTAACACTTGCCGTGAGTGGGAACCAAGAGCTGCCATCATTGAAAAATGCAATTTTAACTAATTTTTTCCTTTTATTTTGGTACCCCACGCATGAAAAGGATGTGATCGCCAAACCAACCAAGGTTGTCAATTGCATGGACTGATGGTCCCAAAATCATACGTAAATTTATCAAGCACTTTTTTTTAATCTTAGTAAGATTATGAAGCACTTAAACGTGTCTCAGTTCTAAGCCCCAAAATCCATTAAAGTTTTCGCCAAATCTGTTGACCGAATGAGCCGTGCATCCCTCAAAACCAACAAACATACTAGGCAAAAGATTGCTCTGGATAATACAATTTAGAGTTCCATTGGATTGCTTAATGATTGCTAATCCAACACAAACTAAAAGCTAAATAATTGCTTATTTAACATAATATATATTAGAATCGGGTATATGAGTTAAAACCCATTTGAGTATTGAGAACCCAAGCCAACTTTTAAGTGAACGAGAATCACATATATAAATTGGTTGAAAATTGTAAATATTCCTACATTGCCTAGAAAAAAGTTAGTATATTAATATACAGGGTATAAATTTGGCTTTTCAAATTAGGTTGTTGGGCTACCTCACTTTATATGAGGGAGATACATATTAGACCCATGTACCTAGGTGGGATAACCCATATGAGCGTGCTACCGTTACCGTTTGTTCGACTCACTTGGTTTGTACGTGCAGCTGACCGGGTCAAATTAGGACAATAAGATTATTATTTTTAGAAAAAAATTATTTAGTTTTCTCTTAACCTAAAATAAGTCTAATTTTCTTTTTACTAAAATGTATCTATTAATAGATGGAAATGTCTGTTTAAACAAGACGGGTTATCTTCAACAAGATTTCTTATAAGACATTAAAAATAGTTTTTTTGGATTATCCTTTACTGGATTTCGACTCCGTCTTTTGTAAAAGTAATTCCATGACGTTGGTTTGCTGCATATGTTGTGTAAATGTGCTTCTATAGTGTGTGGTCGATCGTCATTTCTTAAGAGACAGATATCCAAGTGATTCCTACGTACTTGTAGAGAAGGCAAATATTATTTTAAAGACAAAATGTACATACTTGATTCGATCATCTTTTTTTTGTGAGTTTATTTCATCGCAACACTTATAATGGTACAAAATTAACAATCTCTATGGTAGGGTTGGGGATATTTAATAATAAATGTGGCAACTCGCTTTACATAATTATAAAAAGAAAATGACATCTACAATTCACTAATATCAATATGCATTTTAGAGATAATCCATCTGAGTTGTAAGAGTCTTCAGCAAGTATGTAACAAAACGGTTCAGCATAAATCAAAATGTAATTAAAGCAAGGATGTTGGACTTATCCTATTTTATAAGGAAGTTGATATTTTTACTTTATTTTTTTACACCAAACATCTATTCCAACATTTAATCCGATTAAAAAGTGAATCACCTTGCAATGGGGTGATTCGAGAAAGTAGACTTGAAATATTATTTTCTATTTTATTAGACTTAGTGGATCATATTCCCAAAAATTTTGTTCTCAAGTTGGGCCAAAAACTTCTAGACCAAAGGGTGGAAGTCGGAAAAATATACAAGCTTTCGGACATGCTCTAACAGACAATCACACATCTGGATGCAATCAGTTAAACAAACAATTAGACCAGGATAATCAGACAACATGATAATCAATCAATCAAACAATTAGACCAGGATAATCAGACAACATGATAATCAATCAATCAAACAATTGAACATATAGACAAGGACATGCAATTATTGAACACTGTCCGATTACCAATTCTAATATGGACCCTCCACGCCGGACCCAACCAAATTTTTGTTCATTCATCCAGCCTTGCCGACCCACTTTGATGCCTTGTACTCAGCAACATAGCAACTATTAGTTTCATTTTCAACTTCAAAAATACCCCACTCTTGAATTAGGCCACTAGCTCCATGTTTTTTGTTTGCTTTTTGCTGAGCATTAGCTCCAATCGATAGCATAATTCTAAACCTCGTGGGTCCCTTCCCTTTTGGCCAAAATCAATTTAGCAAGCACCAAGATAGTTGGGTGCACAGACACTGTACAAGATAGACATCAAATTTTGGATAAGAATTGGAGTCCAAAGCCAAACGAATTTGCCTTCCTATCCTGATTGCTGCCAGCAAAAAATAATTGAGAATAAAAATACAGCAACAAAAAAGATTGGCTTCATCTCGGTTAACAAATTCTATATCCACGGACGCTACTCTCGCGTCTAGCGCTTTCGCTTCCGTGTTCCGAGTCAAAGTCGTATTTGTGGTGCGCGTGGCCATTAGCTGGCATTTTAAGTGCCGGAGTGCATTAGTAGCGTCGCATCCCAGCTGTGATCAAATGACATTAGCACCCCTCCCGCCATTTTATCATTTTCGCCACTGTAAATTTTGATTTACCTGATTAGCCCTTTCTTACGCTTTTGCCGAAAGCTTCTTTAGTGCCTTCAGATAAACATATTTACCACCATCACATAATTCAACCCTACCGCCTCCTTACTTTAGTCTGATTCTAACAAATATATGCCACGTTTTAAATACCCCCTCTGAGTTTTTAACTATTTATAAATATTTATTTTATATTTAGTATTTATAGTAAATTCTTTAATGTGACTATCATATAGAGAACCGTTATCTCTATTTATTAAAATTTTAAAATTATTTTATGAAAATATTAAAGTAAAATATAATGTTATATTGACTATCATTCAAACACCGTTGATTAATGGGGTTTAAAAAAATAAACATTAATACTTAATTGTATTTGATATGAAGTAGGTTCTCAATGTATAAAATTTAATGTCACTAAAATATACTTTTTTAAAATAAATTAATTTCTAATCTCAACAAAAAGAAGGTAATGATTAGAAAATAAATTAATGATACAAGGATAACAACTAATTGGACATAGACATTAACTAAAAAAATAATTATATATATTATTACAATCAAGGAAGGGTTTTTCATATTCGCTTCTGGCCTTTGGTGTGCTAAGTACCTTCACACTATTTGTATTAATGTGCGTTAACATATATACTATTGATCTCGTTAATGAAAAACTCTCATGCATTCTGTACTCTAGATTCATTATTATTGTAAACTATAAAAAAAACTTTTATGTAACAAATAGAAATTTATAATTCAATGAGCGTAAAATATGATATAATTCGCCCTGCTAAAATTAATCAGGGGTGATATTGTCAATTGAGAGCACACCTGGCTTCTGCGGCCCCCGCCACACAGAAGAGTCGAAACCGCACATTCGCCCAATATGCTTCCCTTTCCCGGCTCTTACCGCCCTCCTCTGTGCGCGAATCATCCAATTGATTCCAGACACGTGTCCCTTTTTCCCCAACGCAACTAGAACCATAATAAAAGCGACGGAAATCGGAAGGAGTTGGATCGGCAGAGGCGCTTCCCCCATTTCTCTCCCTCCCCAGGCTTTGCTCCGGCGATCTTCCAAAAGGTTTGGGAAAAAGTCCAAGCTTTCAATCTCTCTTTGTCTGTGTTTTTTCTTTCTTTTATTTGTTGTTTCTTGTGCAGATTGGATCATGTTTGGTTGTGTTTTTCTGAGTTTTGATTCATGTTGTGGGGCTCCCTGTATTAGGTTTTGGGGTTTTTCTAGGGAGAAAGGTGGGACTTGTTCGAAATATTACCGAATTTTGATAGGGGTGTTCGTTGTCTTTGACATAAATTCATCGTTTTCTGGGCAAAGGTCGTAGCTTTTGTTGGATCTCTTCTTTGGTTTGAGCTGATTTGAACGTGTCGGGGGTGTAATTTGCTTGAAATTAGAGTAATCCACAGGTTAGGTTTTTAATGTTTGGTTTGAATCCTCTGTTCCTATCCCTTGCAAATGAAAATTTGTTCCTTGTTTTCTTTTCTGCTTGGATTCAAATATCTTTTCTTAAATCATAGAACTTGTCTCCGCATATGTATCTGTACGTCCATGGCTGCCCTATTTCCGGAAACATGTATCTTACCATTCAAATAGTAGGCCTCCTAATGCCTAGTGGGTGTGGGGCCAAATAGGATGGGTATCAATACAAGGCAGTCATGCGTGTGCAAAATCTTGAGCAATTTTAATACTCGGCCCACTCATTGTATCTTATAAAGTTTAACCCCTTTCAAACGTTGAAATTTTATGAAGTAGCCAAAAAAAAAATATGGCACGAAAATATAAGAGACAAGTTTAAGTCCAAGAATGCAAATATCTTTGCTTTTGTAAATTCTCACTTCAAAATTTATTTATTCCTAGTAGATGTTTTTCTTACATATTTTCATTGCATTGAGTTGTTGGTTTTCAATTCTATCTTCTCTGTATATATTGTTACGGGATGGTTTTGACACTTACTGGATTAATTGTAATTTTGTAAACAATGATTTTAAAAAGTACTTTGTCTTGTCTCGTCAAACATAAGTCTGAATAGCTTGAGAATTTTGACAAGCAATTTGCTATATGCTTTTTGTAAATGAAAAGCTGTGGATTTTCTTCAAGACTATTTTTCTGTATGCATGCCATTCCTTAACGTGCAATGAATTAAATCTCCATGCAATTCTTTGTCAATCTGTTGGGATTTTAATGTTCCTTTTTGTACTGTGCAGCTTAAGTTAGTTTTTCTTCTTATCTCTGTGCAGCTTTCAGCAACTTTGATCTTCATGAGTTCAATAAGTACAGCAGCACCTATCGTTTCCTGTAAATCGGGAAACAAGAACAGCTTCTTCTTCTGGATTTTGGTCTGCCTTCTTCCAGGATTCCTTGGAGCTCCAGTTCTGTGTTATAACTTCCAGTTACTGAAGGCCATTGTTAGGACCCCATCCTCATCAATCTGTTTCTTGAAAGCTTTGGGAGTGAGCCAGCCTTAGCCATTATCTGTTGCCAGAGTTCATTGTTCATACATTATTTGGAAAGAAGAAATATTCAAAAGGATGGTTTCTTCTCAATTTACTGGATTGTCTGGACCCGCTGCTTGCAAGCTCTTCCAAAAGAAGTTGTTTCTTCGAGTGGAACCTCCTGCTATAGTTCCATCTGAACATGTGGAGCTTGACTTCAACGATGTTTTTGGTCCTGCTACTGCTCATACGCCAGTTGAAGTGAATTCCGTTAATTTGGGAAATTCTGCTCCTGGATCTGATATTAATGAAATGGTTTATGATGATCCAGTGGTTATCCACACTCGGTCCCACTCATTGGTTGGTCCATCATCCTGTGTTAGCCAATCCTTACAGCTCAGCAAACTCACTATTTATGAAACTGAGGGTATGGAACTCATTGAATCTGCTGCTGAGGAGGAGACATATGGAGCTTCAGAAGAATTATCTCAAGCTGGCCTGAATAAGTTTTTGGATGGTGATGAATCTCAGTTAATGAAAAGTCACGGAGTAGGGCTTGAGGATTTTGAAGTTTTGAAGGTTGTTGGCCAAGGGGCCTTTGGGAAAGTATTTCAAGTGAAGAAGAAAGGCACCTCAGAAATATATGCCATGAAAGTAATGCGGAAAGATAAGATAGTGGAGAAGAACCACTCCGAGTATATGAAAGCTGAGAGAGATATACTAACAAAGATTGATCACCCCTTTGTTGTGCAACTCCGGTACTCTTTCCAGGTTGGTCTGCTGCGCTTAGTAATTCTTTTCGCGTATGTACGTGTTTAATAGTTATAGGAGAGCCAAATTCATCGCTGTGCTTTTCAGTGCTTATGAACTATGACATATGCAACTCATGGTATTAATGTATTATAGAGTCATATATCAGTGGAGATTCAGAAAATTGATTTTTACAATTACTCATGAAGGTCTAATGACTGCCATGTTACATTATGCAGACAAAGTACAGATTATATCTTGTGTTGGATTTCGTGAATGGGGGGCACTTATTTTTCCAGCTTTACCATCACGGCCTCTTCCGGTAAGCTATGCAGTAATTATAAAACAATGTTTGCAATTTCCTTAACTTGTCAAATTATGACTCTCAATGCCTATTTTTTTGTTTCAGAGAGGATCTAGCACGCATTTATACAGCTGAGATAGTATCTGCTGTTTCGCATCTTCATGCAAAAGGTATAATGCACCGAGATCTCAAGCCCGAGAACATTCTCCTCGATGCTGATGGCCATGTAAATTTCTCTTTTACTTTCTCACAAGTCACAATCTCATGGATCTGTAAGGTTGCTAGTTTTTTTTACGATGCTGCGGTGTTTTACTAGGCCATGTTGACTGATTTTGGCTTGGCAAAGCAATTCGAAGAAAACACAAGGTCCAACTCTATGTGCGGGACAATCGAGTACATGCCACCTGAAATTGTTCTTGGCAAGGGTCATGACAAGGCTGCTGACTGGTGGAGCGTGGGCGTTTTATTGTTTGAAATGCTCACTGGAAAGGTTTGTGGATTTTTCTTAATGTTCTTATGAAACTCTCTCTATTGTCCTCTGTTTCTGTCTAAGATGTCGTTCATGCAGTTCCTGACGCTCATTTTTTGTTTCTTTAGCCTCCTTTTATTGGGAACCGTGAGAAGATTCAGCAGAAAATAATTAAAGATAAGATTAAGCTGCCTGCGTTCCTGTCGAGTGAAGCACATTCTTTGTTGAAAGCGGTAAGCTGTCTTGACTATCTCCCCAATTTCTTAAAAGAACGAGTGCATGAGGAGTCGTGCGTGCTCTTTGCTTTTCGTTCCCATCTCATTAATCGTATGTCCTACAATTTGATTTTATAAGTGTGGGGTTGAGCTGCGTACATGGAGTGCATTTGTATAAGGTGGGAGGCGAGAACTGTAAGAAAAAAAGGGCGAGAGTGGAGTCATGCATGCCCGATAACTGTCATCTGTAGAAAATATTGGCGCAGATGAGACGTTAGCCCTCACGTACGTAATGTTAGGATCTTTATTGATGGTGGGAACCTTTGCGATATTGCAGTTGCTGCAAAAGGATGCAAGCAAGCGTTTGGGAAGTGGACCAGGTGGAAGTGAGGAGATAAAGCGACACAAATGGTTCAAGTCTATCAACTGGAAGAAGCTTGACGCGAGGCAAATCCAGCCGAGCTTTCGCCCCAACGTTGCTGGCAAACTCTGCATAGCCAACTTTGAGGAGAAGTGGACTAACATGCCTCTGTCGGATTCTCCGGTTGCCAGCCCTGTCGCTGGTGACTGCACTTTCAAAGGGTTCTCTTACGTGAGGTCCCCTGGCCCCCTTCAAAAGACAGGCTCCTTTCAGTAAAAAAACACTAGCGGGCTAACGCTTTCACTCCCTCAATTATTTTACGGCAAACCTGTGTCTAAATGTAACTTCAGATTCATGAGGTTGATTATTCTTCCCAAGTTCGAAAGATTTCTCAGTTAATGCCTCGAGTTTATGGAACACCTGTGATTTATGACACTATTGATTTGAAGATTTCTTATGCATCAGATGGTGGCATTAATTTAGCCCTTCTATTTCTATTAATTTAACCTTTTCTTTTTCTGTTTTTTATGTGTGAAACTGCAACCTTTGAAAGGGGTTAACTTGGACAAAGTTACAAAGTGTGAGCTGAGTATTAAATTCGTCCAAATGTAAAAATATATTAGGAGGCCTACTATACGAATGGATATAGGTAAGCTACTTGTACTCAGTCAGAGGCCAAAGCATACATACACGGAAACATTTTTCTATTTTATTCCGTATGCCAATGTAAAGCATCCCACTGCTGTTGGAAGGTTCTCATTTTCACAAGAAAAAAAAGGTTCCCCGGTTATGTAGGAAAATGTTATACATACATGCATAGAGTGACATGTATGATAAATTTATGTAAATTTAAAATACCCAATGAGTAATTGTCTATTTGATTTAAACAAATAGGTTCATTTATAGCCAAAAAAAAGTCTGAAATTTTGCATGGTAATCGAGAGGGTGCATGGCTTTTTTAAAAAGTAGTACTCTTGTCTCTCTTTTCACACACTTTCTCTACATTCACACTCTCTCCTCTCTCTTTCGTATATATATTTTCTTCTCTCTCCTCTTTCTATCTTTTCTCTCTCCTCTATTTTCTCTCTTTTTTTTCTCTCTCCTTGTCTCTCTTATGCGCATGAGCGTGATATCATGGACTGCATTCTGGGCACTCTACTAATTTTTCTTTTATTTTACTTATATATATTTTTTTTATTTTTTTTATTTATATTTTAAGGTGCAATTATGCTCATACAGCCACTTTGGTTGCCACTCCAGTTATATACAAAAAATATTTTATATTATATAAGGGGAGTGGGTAGTTATGTTGTTGGCTATAGTGTTGTTGCACCAATTGCTTGTAAACATGTTAATAGCGTGCTTGTGTTTATTCGTTTCCTTGCAATGTGACTTACTTTTGCCCCCTACCTTTTATTTTGCATGAGCGCCCACAAGTGATTTACACAGTGCATCCGTGCAAAGTAAGCCATTTGTTCCAAACAAAGGCTTGCTTGTTAGGCCTCAAGCCTGGAAGCGCCGCACGGTCGGCTACCCAAGGAGCACCGCACAGTCGGCTACCCAAGGAGCACGTCTGTGACAATTGGTATCAAAGCCAAAGAAAGGACCGTCTGTCAAGCTTCCACTTGCGATGCCGAAGTATGTGGCAGGTGAAGCTAATGGAGTCGGGCATGCGGCTCCAGACTTACAACAAAAAGTCATCCAAACGGCAAGACCACGTTGAAGCCTTGGAAGAGCAAGTTGCCCCCTTAGTCAATGGGTTTTCTGCATTGGAAGAGAAAGTGAAGACTTGAAAAAGTGGAGAAACAAAACCGTGAGACAGAATCACAAAATCATGATGTCAGTATAGAGAACTGCATGTTGATCGAAGAATCGAAAGCGGAAGTTGAGAAACTGTGTGAGGAGGTACAAAACTTGGCTGCACAAGTGAGCCTTCTCCTCCAATCAACGGCTCAATAGGAGCCTCTTGGAGGCATCAAGCGCCCCAAAGTGCCGAAACCTAAGGTCTATCAGGGAGCGCGAGATGCTAAAGAATTGGAAAATTTTCTGTTCGACATAGAACAATACTTTCTAGTTGTTCACCCACAATCAGAAGAAGCTAAGGTCATAATGACCACAATGTACTTATCTCACGATGCCAAGCTTTGGTGGAGGATGAAGTATGAAGAAATTTTGAATGGTCATCTTGAAGTAAACACTTGGGAAGACTTGAAGGGTCAGTTGAATCCCAATTTTTGCATGAAAATGTGAAATTCATTGCCCGGCGGAATCTACGTGGCCTCCAACAAATAGGAACTATTCGAGAATACGTCAAACAATTTTCAGCCTTGATGTTGGACATTCGAGATATGGCCGAAAACGACAAGTTGTTCTACTTCTTTGAAGGCCTCAAGCCATGGGCCCAAACATAGTTGAATCGGCGCAAAGTGCATGACTCATCTGTAGTTATCACTGAGGCCAGGCGTCTCATCAATTTTACTACTCATGACAACACAAGGAAACTGGGATACTTCCATAAAGACCAAAGTCCGCGATAAGGTCAACGAGACCAAAGTAACCCTAGTGAGTCTTAAAACAAGGGCAAGGGAAAAGTTGGTGAAAAGAAGCCTTTTTACGACTTCGGGAAAAAAGTCGATAGTTCCACATCTGCCACTCGGCCGTTCCAATTCTTCAATCGTGCTAGGGGTTCATTATCATGCTTACTATGTGCAAGACCCATCTTACTTGGAAATGTCCTCAAAAGAAAGCACTCAATGCCCTCGTTGTGAAAGAGTTAGCTCGACTTGAAAGAAATGATGAAGCCTCCAGCGACCAAGAAGAAGCACCCAAGATGGGTGCGTTGAGACTACTCAATACCATTGAGGGTACTAAAAAAAACAATCATCTCAAGTAAAGGGTTTGATGTACATTGAGATCTGCTTGAATGGTGTTCCAACAAGAGCAATGGTAGACACGGGAGCCACCCACACCTTTATATCAAACAATGAAGCAAGACACATAGGGCTAAGGCTCGTTAAAGATTCAAGTTGAATGAAGATGGTGAACTCTGAAGCCCGCCCTATCACCGGGCTAGCCAAAGATGTTCCCTTGGCAATTGGTCCGACACAACAAATCTCATGGCGGTTATAACGACCCGACCCAGGCCGGGCCCACAAAATCACTAATAGAAAATTTTCTTTTCTTTGAGCCAAGAATCAACATCTGTGTGCGAGAGGTACAACGTTCATCTACGTACTATGAAGCTTTAAAGCTTCCTCGTACGAAGACTTAGGTTGTAACGAATGCATACACACAATGAAGCTTCATAGTTCATCATGTGTAAAACAGAATTAAAACATATATTTATTATTAAATTGGATCGGGCCAACGTTGCCTTGCCGTTGGTTGCCTACGTACGTATTGGATATTATTCCAACACAATCGGATCTAAACGTAGTTCTGCCTATTGGCTACTACATACAACAAGCATCACAAAATCATATATGTATAACGTATCTCCGAATATTTAATCGGAAGTATACAAAAACTCATCATATATCAAAGTCAAGTGGAAGTTAACAAACTAACGTAATCGTACATCTCACTCTACCATAGAGCGGGATCAAAATCACATTATATGTCTCGCTCTACCCTAGAGCGAGACAACACACATCATGACATATGAACACACATCATGGCATATGAGTACACATCATGGCATATGAGCACGCATCATGGCATATGAGTACACATCATGGCATATGAGTACACATCATGGCATATAAGGACACATCATGGCATATGAGCATACATCATGGCATATCAGTACACATCATGGCATATGAGCACACATCATGGCATATGAGCATATATCATGACATATAAGTATACATTATGGCATATGAGCACACATCATGGCATATGGGTACACATCATGACATATGAGCACGCATCATGGCATATGGGTACACATCATGACATCTGAGCACGCATCATGACATATAGACACATAACATGGCATATAAACACATAGCACAACAACACATATAAATCGTAGCATAACACACATGTCATTCTATAATTATAATGGAAGATCAGAATTGCTTACTTCCATCATAACTTATACGGTATTGGTATATACGGACAGAACCCCGTCT
Source organism: Saururus chinensis (assembly GCA_035235625.1). Taxonomy (NCBI): domain Eukaryota; kingdom Viridiplantae; phylum Streptophyta; class Magnoliopsida; order Piperales; family Saururaceae; genus Saururus; species Saururus chinensis. Next base: position 44,172,184 of record CP141142.1, on the reverse strand, counting down.
TACTTCGGGTCTCTTTTTCTTGTTTCGGTGTTCGGACAGGGCCTCGCTTAGTCTCAGGGTATTTTCTCCTTATAAGATTATCAGCTCAAAAAATGGAACCCTCCATCGAGTAGAATACCTTCGATTTAGTCAAGAACGCCTCTTGAATCGACTAAATCGGAGTTGGGATGGCCAGAAACAAGGAAAACAAAGTTGGTAGGTATGGGTAGAACCTTTCCTTGTCTTGGGGTGTTTCCTCTTCATACGATCACCAACTCAGAAAATGGAACCCTCCATCGCGTAGAGCATACTCGATTTAGTTAAGAACGCCTCTTGAATCGACTAAATTGGAGTTAGGATGGCCAGAAACAGAGAAAAGGAAGTTGGTCGATGTTTGAAAATAACGGGTAGAGCCTCACTTTGTCATAGGGCATTTCCTCATCATACAGTCTCCAACTCAAAGAACGGACCACTCCATTGCGTAGAGCACGCTCGATTTAGTAAGAAACGGGTCTTGAACGGCCTTAATCGGCCTCAGAACGGTCAGAAACGGGGGTGGAGAAGTTCTCGGTCAAAAACAGGAAGAATCGGGTATTTATAGACCTGAGCTGCCCCGAAACTGCGGCGTCGCACCGCCAAAAATGGTGGCGCCCGCCGAAATGGTGTGGCTCGTGCGCCGAAATGGCGTGCATCGTGCCCACGCCCGCGGAGACACGCGTCGCGCCCGCGTCCACGCGCGCCATTTTTTTTTTATAAACCTTTAAACACGCATAACTTCCTACCCCGGATTCGGATTTGCGCGTTCTTTGTACCATTGGACTCGTATCAACGAGCCTTTCGATACTAACCCACTAAAAGTAGTAACTTGTGCTCTTTCCATGTGGGTCCCACCTATTTTCCACGCTCCTTAATGTCGTAATTTCCAGTCCCGACCTCCGTTTCACCCGTTCTTTGATTCGTTATACTCGTTTCCTCGAGCTTTACTCAATTATAGAGGTTTAAACCATTAAAAACCTCTAAAATTTATCCCAAAATTATCAAATTAGGCCTAACCCTTCAGGTTAGACGTAATTGAAAAATGAGTCGTTACAGCGGTCCCCTTGGATGACTTCCAAGTTATGCTTGTGATGGAATTCTTGCATAAAGTGAATATTGTCCCAATGCCACATTTGGGTTTAGTCTGCATGTTTGAAGCCACAAATCCTTGCATGGTGCCAGTTGTTCAAAAGAGTAGGATTGATACTGCACATTTATCCGTACTCCAACAAGACAACGGGCTGAAGAAAGGTGATCCAGCATACCTTGTGGCTCTTCATATGGAAACTCAACCACAGGGGGATCAACCCTTACTGAAAGAAGTTCAAGTTATTTTGACTAACTATGCTTATGTTATGCCCAAAGCTTTACCAAAGTGTCTCCCTCTACGAAGACCCCTTGACCACCAAATCAAATTGGAGCCTGGTGCGAAATCACCAGCCCACGCTCCCTATTGGATGGCACCCCCTAAACTTATAAAATTGCGAAGGCAACTTGATGAATTACTTCATGCAGACTTCATTTGCTCCTCTAAGGCCCCCTTTGGATCCCCATTTCTATTTCAAAAGAAACACGATGGGAGCTTGACTATTGAGCATTAAACAAACTAACAGTGAAGAACACTTATCCCCTCCTGCTAATCACAGATCTTTTCGACCAACTTGTTAGTGCTCGTTACTTCTCCAAATTGGATCTCCATTCAGGCTACTACCAAGTGCGTATTGCCGATGGTGACAAAGCCAAGACTACATGTGTTACTCGCTATGGTGCGTTCAAGTTCTTGGTCATGCCTTTCAGCCTCACCAATGCATCGACCACCTTTTGCACACTCATGAACAATATTTTCTATGGCTTCCTTGATCACTTTATTTTTGTCTACCTCGATGACATTGTAGTCTATAGCAATACACTTGCCGAACATATTACTCACTTGCGAACTATGTTTGAGGTCCTTCGGCAGAACAAACTATACGTCAAGTTGGAGAAGTGCTCCTTTGTACAATAGAAAATTCTCTTTTTGGGACATCATATTGGTGGCGGACAAGTTCGAATGGATCAAGACAAGGTTCGTGCAATTAATGATTGGACGACCCCTACCAAAGTAAAACAATTGCGAGCTTTCTTGGGTCTCTCAAACTACTACATGCATTTTATCCAAGGGTATTCACAAAAGGTTGCCTCTTTAATGGACTTGCTAAAGAATGATTGCCCTTTGTTGGTAGAACATTGTCAGAAAGCCTTTGCTGAATTAAAGGTTGCGATCACACAACAACCGGTGTTTTGACTCACATACTACTCCAAGCCATTTGGAGTCCAGATGAATGCCTCTGATTATGCCATCGAGGGCGTTTACCCACAAGAAGACCACCCGGTTGCCTTTGAAAGCCCAAACTCAATGAAACAGAGCAACGCTACACAGTACAAGAGAAGGAGATGACAATTGTTATCCATTGTTTTTGCACCTGGCGCCATTACTTATTGAGTTCTCTATTTGTCGTCAAAATAGACAACGTTGCGACTAGTTACTTTCAGTGTTAGCCCAAATTATCTCCCAAACAAGCTCCGTGGCAAGACTTTTTGGCTAAATTTGACTATATATTGGTGTACAAACCTAGGCCAAACAATGTTGTTGCTGATGCACTTAGTCGACAGGCCGAATTAACCAAACTGGCTTCCCTCCATCTTGCTAGCACCAGTTCCTGCTCTAACGATCTATAACATCGCATTCGAACATCAATGGCGAAAGATCCCTTGGTGTGCACCCTTTTCCAAATAGTGAAAGAAGACAAGACTCATAAGTTTTGGCTTGACAATGGGTTACTGATGACAAAGGGACGAAGACTCTATGTTCTAAAAGCGGACCACTTGTGGAAAGAACTCCTTCACGAGTATCAGGACATTCCTTGGTCTGGCCATCCAGGTATTAATCGCACATTGGCTCTTCTGGAGCGGGCTTATCCCATTGGTGATGACATTGAGGCATATGTCCAAACTTGTCTTACTTACCAACAAGACAAAGTGGAACATGAAAAACCACGAGGCCTCCTTGAACCATTGCTCGTACCATAGGGACCTTGGGAGAGTGTTTCTCTTGACTTCATCTCGGCATTGCCCAAAGTTGGTGGATACCGATTAATCTTGGTGGTCGTTGACCGTTTCTCCAAATATGCTACCTTCATGCCAGCTCCGAAGCATTAGCCGTGCGGCGTGTGTCGAGGCGAGCAAATTTTTTTTTAACTTTAATCTTTAAATAAGCGTAGCCGCATGGCCCGCACCAAACACGCTTGACGAGCGCTCATTCGTCATGCATGCGCCATCAAAATTGGCGACACCCACAATAATGGCGGCGGCACACCACCACTTCACCCCTGATAAAAACTTACGCCCCCTTCATTTTCACCCAAGTCCAGTTCTTACCCCTTTAACTGTTTTCACTGCTTCTTACCTGTTTTAAGTTCGATTTACCCAATCTAAGACTTGTTTCCTACTAAATCGAGGGTGTTCTACGCATGGAAGGGTCATTTTCTCGAGGTAACCTCTCTAAAGTCAAGAAAACCCTAACTCTCTCTTAATCATCCCCTTTCTTCTTTTTACTATTTCTGGACAATTTCAAACCCTTTTTAGTCCATTCAAAAGTTGTACCCCACAAAGGTATTTTACGCGTTGGGAAGGTTATTCTGCTGAGTTGACCGCTCGATGAATAATATCTTAAGGAGGGTTTTTCTTTATATCCTACGAGGGGATTTTCTTATACTTTGCACGTGTTAGAGGTAGGTAGTTTTAAATTCTAATTGTATGTCGAGATTTTGACTTACCGAAGTGCTGTTAAAGGTCTTCTTCTTATATTTCAAAAAAAAAACTCTCTTTAAAATCATCTCCTCTTTTCAAAAGATTTCTTTGAGTTTTGGGTAACTGTACATTTTGGATAGTTCCTAGTTTCTTGAAACTAGGAATTATTATGATAATTCTGGATACTGCCAAATTTGGCTCTGGCACACATAGGAACTGGGATATCATGGGAGATTCCCTTTCCTTCCGTCTCCCGTTGCCCCATAAGCGCGGGTGTAAGTTGTCTGATATTGCGACACTTTGTGACCGTATTTTTGGACTTTTATTATTTTCTAAATGATTTTAAAGGAAAAATGGCAAGATTTTTATGCCCATGAAGCATATTTCTAGAACTTAACTAAGCCTACTAAGTATGAATTTACTCACCCACCCTCAAATTCTGCAGGTGTGTCACTCGAATCTGAAGGAGCCGACGAAGAGCTTTCTTAAATTCTAATTTCTATACTCTTTTTTGTAATTTATGTAATGTTTGTAGTGACTAATGTATAAATTCATGCTATGCCCAATTTTAAAAATTCTTGTATAATATAAAGTGTATTGTAATTACTCTTTTGGTACACGGTGATCCTTAGCATTAGGAATTAAATGTCATTATGTTTTCAAAAATTATTTTCTTTTATTTCAAAAATACGAGGGGTGTTACACCCCTACCTTCCCCCTTGCACAAGATTGGAACATCACCTCTGAAATTGCATGTGCCTATCTCATGAAGGCCACTACTCGAACAAAGAAGTGGGCTGACCAAGGTCGCCAACCTTCAACCTTTAGTGTGGGAGAGCTCGTGCTCGTCAAGCTCAATCCTACACAACTCAAGCTCTTCCGCCAACTTCATAAAGACCTTGTTAGCAAGTATGAAGGCCCCACACCCATCCTCCAACGGGTCGGGAAGGCCTCTTACAAAGTGCAATTACCAACCTTGATGCAGATACATCACATCTTCCATGCCATCTCCCTGAAGCCATACCATACAGATGTTGAGGACCTCTCAAGAAACCACCTTACTTGCGGCAATCCCAAAGTGTCACGACCCGAGATTTTATTAAATATATAAAGAGTTAAAAAGTAAAATCAGAGCTTGCTGGGTTGCAACGATAAACGTAACAAGAAATATTTTATTCCCCAGGAAATATATTGTCTATGTACAAACACATAAGTAAATATATAAACAAGTCTTCTCAAGCCAAAAATATGAAAATGTACTTAGAAAACTATTGTTGTAATCGTAGACTCTGTGGTCACCAGTTGCAGCACCCAAAAAGTATCTTTACTGCTTTCTTCTACACCTGTCTATTCCACACCGGGCCCTGCAAAGTCTGGGGGGTGGTGAGTATTTTAAAATACTCAGTATGAATACTTATCCTATTAGACATAAATATAACATCTGGCAGTTTGTAAATCACAAGGTAAATAGACAATACTTTTCGAAAAAGTTGTAAGGGTGTGCTTCTCACCCAAAAACTTCCCTAGGGCTTCCCCCTATGTATCGAAGATGCTTCTAGGGCTTGTATTATTATATAAAGAATTTGTTGCAGGTACAAAGCAACGGCCTCTTACTCCTCTATAGATTTTTCGTAAAACACTCCGTGCTTGTAGAGGGAAGAGCCACCTGTGCTCATGGGGCTCCGGGATCTAGAGAGCAAAGAGTTTTCCCATGATACTCTCTGCCCTAGTGCGCGTAGCCTTGATAGTTGCCTTTCGTTAGGGGCGAATCAGGGATCTTGCCCTTCATTAGGGGCTCACCAGGCTAATGTGCGTATCGTGTATCCGATTCCAAACTAGATTTACCTGTGTACTCTCAATTATAGAACTCTATCGGTACGCTTACCAATTTGAGTTCCAAACAATTAAATCTCTTATATGGCCGACTCAAACGAAAATTTCCTTCTCTTTTCCTTCTTCTACGAAGATCAATCTAGCATCGTCTTTACATGTCATGGTCGTGTTAATAAAGGTAGGGTTAGTCGCTTGTTCCAATGAGACAGTTACCCTTTCTCTATCTCATCTTAGTAACTCGGTGGTCATGATTGTATATATTTTCTAAAATTATTTTGATAGAGCAACAATTCCATAAAAATCGTCTTTCAATCTTACCATACTTTAAAATAATGGTGAAGCTAGATTTTCTTTATATCATATATAACATAAAGCATAATTCCTTATTAAATTCCTCGTTTCAAGTCCGATTTAAGTAATTTAAGAGGCATTTCTACCTAAATCGAGCGTGCCGAGCGTCATGGCAGAGTTATTTTTCTATTTTGAGATCTCTATAGCTTAGAAATCTAATATTTAATTTCAGGCTGTCCAGAGTATCGTTATTTTCTTGTGCGGAAATCAAGGTAGGGGCTTTTATCCTCTTTTATGACATAAATACTTACATTGGTTTTCTTTGAAAGTTTATATAAATAATTCTAGTTAATTTCCGTGTATGTTTTAGAATTGCCTCGTATACTTGATTTATTAAGAGTTTATCTTTTGAATTTAATTAGGAATTATGCTTTATGTTATATGTGATATAAGGAAAATCTAGCTTCACCATTATTTTAAAGTATGGTATGGAAAGATTTCAAAGAAGCTTTCTATGATAATTATTTTCCACTCCATATGAGGCAACAAAAAGAGTCAGAATTCATGGAATTGAAGCAAGGAAGTTTGTCGGTACTGGAGTATGTGACCAAATTTACTCAGTTGTAGCATTTTGCCTTGGGAGCATGCACTGCAAAATTATCTTGTGCCACCCGATTTGTCTCGGGATTAAAACCTGAATTAAGAGCTCAAGTAGTAATTCTACAACCTACTACTTTGAGTTGAGCAGTGGAGATTGCCTATGTGGCAGAGTGCGATCAACAGAGAGCATTGGCAGAACGGAAGGAAGCTTGGCAAAATGGTAGTTTCAGACGCCCTAACAACAAGATAGGCTTTAACTACTTTGGCAATGCACCTACCTAGCCAGCTCGACCCTATCAGCCACAACCACAACAACAAGCTTTTAAAAGAAGGCCACAACAACAATATTAGCAGGGCAGGGGAGGGACCTTATGCCCCATATGTAAATTGTTTCACCTGGGGCAACTCTGTAAGAGGAGGAATAATCTATGCTTTGTGTGTGGAGCTGAGGATCACTTTGCTAGAAACTGCCCAAGGAAGCATACAAGAAATGAGCCTCAGACCGAACAACAGGCTAAAATTCCGGGGCGAGTATACGCCATCACAAGTGAGGAATCTCATGCCTCAAATGCCGTCGTGGAAGGTACTCTTCTTGTCTCTGATCAATTAGCTAGCGTATTGACGAGCCCTTCGAAACTAGACCAAAGATAGATAGGTTATCTCACATTTTTAAATTAGGTCTTGCTCATACGACATGTTTCCTGAGGTCGTAACCTTTCGTCCCGACCTCCATTTCACGTGTTCTTGGGTTCGTTACGCTCGTCTCACTGAGCTCTATTTAATATACTTAACATAGAAAATTATAAAAAAAAGTATTTAAAAATTTACGGATGTTACACAAAGTCATACCGATGTCAGAATTTTAGACGAAATCATTGCCTATCGTGAAGTTGAATGCAGAAAAGTGAAAGTCTATGAATTCCTCATCAAATGGAGGGACCTTCCACAAAGTTGAGAGCCGAAAAAAGAACTTCTCAACCACCATGACGATTAAGTCAAAGCTACCTCTTGGAGAGTATCGACGACGTCATTGGAATTGAGTGGGGGAGCATGTCACAGACTGAGTTCTAGGCACCTTACCAATTCCCTTTTGCTTTACTTACATGTACTTTTTTTATTTCCTTGTATTTTCTTTATTTGTGTTTTAAGGTGCAACCATGCCCATACAACTACTTTGGCTGCCACTCTAGACATATACAAAAAATCTCTTATACTATATAGGGGAGAGTAAGTAGTTGTGTTGTTAGCTATAGTGTTGTTACACCCATTGCTTGTAAACATGTTGATAGTAAATACATCCGTCTTCCGTGCTTTTGTTCATTCATTTCCTTTCAATGTAACTCGTTTTTGCCCCTACCTTTTTTGTTTTGCATGAGTGTCCACAAGTGATTTGCGCAATGCATTTATGCACGACAAGCTATTTGTTCTAAACAAAGGCTTGCTTGTTAGGCCTCAGGCTTGAAGCGTTGCACGGTCAGCTGCCCAAGGGGCATGTCCGTGACAGTGAGCCCCAACTCTCACGAAGAGTGGGGAGAAAGTAGAAATTTTAAATTTATTTTTTTCTTATATATTATATATTAAAATAATAAATTTTAAATAAAATATAATATATTTGCAAATGATAAGAGAGAAAGAAGAAATTAAGAGAAAGAGAAGAAGAGAGATAACCAAAAGAGAGGAGAGAGGGGAGAGTAAATAGAGAGATAGTGAACACAGAGATAAGAGAGGAAAGAGAGAATAGAGGACAAAATAAGTTCATTATTTATTTTGTTATTCCAGACATACTGATATCGCCCTTTAGTACAAGTGTACTGAGTTTGTCCTTCTAAATGATGAAATTATGATATATATTTTTTTAAAAGTCACTCTTACACTAGCGCCTAGTTGGTACTTACATGGCAAAAAGAAACACCATATTGATAAATATTTTTCTCTTTCTGTTATTTTGGTAATTATTTTTTTAATATTATTTATATAATTTTTCCTAAATTTTTTTGTTTGGCAAAATTGTAAGGTGGAGAAAGGTGAGTGAGTTTAAAAGAAAAATAAGTCGTTCTAAACAAAAAAGTTTTCAAAAGATTAGTAATTAGAAATACCAGTTAATAGTGACTAAATAAGAGGTAATATAAGCATTTCAATGGGCAAGATATTATTAGATAACCCTTTTTGCTTAGATCTCGGAACTAGTAAAAAAAAATTCTATAATTTAAATTCGTATGGACAGATAAAATTTAGAACCAGTACTTTTTCGTGGAGTATATAACGACATTTTTAATGGTGAGGAATCAGCACAAAACAAAACGTGGACTCATTTAGTTTTGCTAATTTACTTTTTTGCATAAAATTCTATTAAAAGGTTGAACAACGGTTTACCAAGCTGTACAGGTCCCTATTTTAATTTGGAGAACAGAAGTGATTATTGGGCAAAAAGGAGTCAGCAAGCATGGACTGATTTAGTTTTGCTTATAATTCTCCTACTTTGTTGCATAAAATTCTATTAAAAGCTTGAACAAACTGTTCACCAAGCTGTACAAAATCCCTGTTTTGGAGAACAAGAGAGATTATTGAACAAAAATGCATTGTGGATTATTTTAATTCATTTAGGTGTTGAGGACTTGACATAAAACTTATGCTTATGGAACGTTGTTCACATTAATCACTTTCAACCTAAATGAAAGTTCACAATAATCAGTCAAAATCATCTTTCAACCTAAATCAGAGTTCACACTCTTAATCATCTTTCACTAATAATAATAACAATAAAATCGATAATACACCTAAATGAACAAATGATTTGATTAAAAGAAGATTAACATCCTTTGACATGCGATTACATACCCAGACGTCATTGGACATTAACAATCTTAAACTGAATTAATACAAAATCCAAAAGCAAGGAAAAAGGTTAAAAAATGGGAGAGAAAATTATCAATCCAACTAGTTATACTGCTTCCACGGCGTTCCTGGATCTAGCTTCCCCATCTCCGGCCGTGATCTCGTCCTCGCCGGAAATCTCCTCGAGGGATCGCCCTTTGGTCTCCGGCACCAAGAACGTGAACAAAAATCCCAGCAGGTTAATCACAGCAAGCGCGAGAATGGAGTTCTTAATCTTCTTCATGTCTCCATGCAGAGTGAAGGTCTGCACCACAAACGCTCCGATAATGGCTCCCAACTTCCCTGAGGCGGCAGAGATCCCGTGGCAGGTTGAGCGGAATCTCGCCGGGAAGAGCTCCGCCGGAACGATGAAGGTGGTGCTGTTGGGTCCGAAGTTGGCGAAGAAGAACGTGAGAGCGTAGAAAGCAGCAAACAGGATTGGCTTCCCGTTGCAGAAGCCCGTGGAAGACGTGTCGCACTTCACCCCCCTGAGCTCCTCGTACCGGAATCCAATCACGGCCATGAACACGGACATGAGCAAGAACCCGCCCAGCTGGATGACGAAGCGGCCAATTTTGTCGATGAGGAAGACGGTGAACCAGTACCCTGGGACTGTAGCGCAGAGGGCCACCAAGAACATGGCCCTGGAGATGTTGAAGACCTCCTCGATGGCATTCATCTTCTTAGCGCTGGGCAGGAGGCCGATGGCCGGGTAGATGTCCTTCTGGGTGAGGTTCTGGCTGTAGAAGGCGATGTCGAGGAGGAGCCACGTGATGGAGGTCCCCAGGAGGTGGAGCCCGTGCCTGCGGAAGAACTCCCCGGAGAAGAGGCCGTAGGAGTTCCTGGCGTTGGCTTTGGGAGGAGCATTGTTGCTGTTTGCTACAGCAGTGGAGGAGAAGTTGGTGTCGAGCACCTTGGCCATGTCGGTCGCAGCCTTCTGGTGGTCACCCTCGACGAGGGCGGTGAACCGGGCCGTCTCTGGCATCTTGGCCCTCCAGTAGTAGGTGAGGATGGCGGGGATGGCGCCGAACATGAGCACGATACGCCAGACAAAGTCTCCCTGTGGCTGCGTGGAGAGGATCTCGTCCTCGAAAAACTTGGGCGCCGGGTAGGCCGCCAGGAAGATCTTGGCGACGGCCATGGCGAAGGCCCCGGCTACGAGGATGCCAGTGCCCTGCATGGCGAAGACGGCGGCGATGAAGCCACCGCGGGTGCGCTTGTTGGCGTACTCAGACATGATAACAGCGGAGAGTGGGTAGTCGCCGCCGATGCCGAAGCCAAGCCAGAAGCGAAAGAAGCAGAGGCTTGTCATGACGCTCTTAGGGGTGTGGCCGAATGACAATCCGGAGAGGATGGCGCATCCGACCATGGTGACGAGGGTGATACCGTACACCTTCTTCCGCCCGAGCTTGTCGCCGAGCCAGCCGAAGAAGAGCTGGCCGCAGAGCGTGCCGCAGAGTGCGACGCCGGTGATGGCGTTGTTGACGTAGTCAGGGAGCACCCCGGGCTTGTGGGTGGTGGGGTCATAGTAGTAGAGACGGCCGAGAAGCTTGGTGACGGCGGTAATACAGAAAAGATCATAGGCATCGGTGAAGAATCCCATCCCGGCGATGACGATGGCCTTGAAGTGGTACCACTGGATCTTGGCGCCATCGAGGGCCGAGAAGACGGCCTTGGTACCCTCGGGAGCCGCCGCCATTGCTGGAGTCTGGACCTCGGGAGCCAGACAGGGATGAGAAGGAAGCAGAGGGCGAGGAGGAGGGCATGGGATGGTGGGGAGGGTGGAGTGGCGTTCTTATATGCAGTGGCCGGTCTCGTGGTGCAGAAGGGAAGAGAATGTTACGGGAGATTTGCTTTAATTAGGCGAGGCGGGGTGACGAGATAGAGAGACGGAAGGCAGAGGGGCGGGCGCCCCCCTTCCCGTTCCCATGCATTCCAAACCGTTTCTATTTGGAAAGACAGTTGGGACTTGGGATATTGAGGAATATTCAGTCAAAGGGGTAAGAAGATGCTGCAGCTGGGTGGCCTCTTGCTTCGTGACAGCTTCTTCTCAAGGGGAACAGTCAACCTGTGAGGTGGCCATGCGCTCATCACTCATTCTGCCTGTGCCAAATCTGTCTGTAACTAGCCATTAATGGGCCTATTAGGACCTCCACGCCATTGTACCTCCCGAAAATACATCATCCGTTCCACTTTAATGCTCCCTCCCTCGGATATTAGTTATTGTCACGTGCACAAAACTTTGCCTAACGTTCATACTTGTAATGGCCTGACTATACCACACAGCCAGCAGCCACTCTCTTCCCTTCCCACTCGTATGCACAAGGGAAAACAAGCAAAATAACCAACCTACAACACAATCCGACCTGGTGCAAGGGTCTCCGCCCAAGCTATATAAATCAGTCTGTCGAAATACACAAGTAGGAAGAGGGCAGGGCTGAACAACCAGGCTGAGATCTCTGTCTTCTCTTCCTCCCTGGTTCGCTGTGCAGGAAAATCAGAGCATTCTCATGCCTTGGCCGCCCCTTCCTTTCCCTTAAATAAACTCAGCCATAGGCTGGCCGTCCTAGAGCAACTAGAAGTACAAAACCCACCTAATACAAGAGTCCTCACCCTGTCCAACTCTCAGCCCAAAGCCATTCCGGGATTGCATAGATAAGGAAGCCTTTGCGAGTCCGTCTTTCGCTAAAAGTCCTTCGCCATGCTGCCACCAAGAGTCATGTCATCCAAGGGAACCAGCCAACCAACTCCCATCCGTCCTAGGAGTGTAGCCAGCCTGCTTGTACTAGTCCTGTCCGTCCTAGGAGTCTGCTGCCCGGTCTCCTACTCCAACTAGGAGTGCGACCACCAAAGATATGCTGAATCCTATCCGCCTTAGGAGTCCTCCCCTAAGTCCAAGCAGCGCCCAGCTTCGCCGCAAGAGTCCCGTCCGCACAAGGACTCCTACCCAGCCTGCTCCGCAAGGTGAGTAGCTCGTCCAGAACATCTCCCGCGTTGTCCCAGCATCCGTCCGTGCCCAAGGGGCTGCCTAGGCTGTCCACTGCCTAGCAAAACTTGGCTGTCCGCTGCCAAGTAAGGGAGTAGCCACTCCCTTTCCGCATCCATCAAGTTAGGGGGCTAACAGTTATCCACGTATAAAAAATTATGATGTTCAGGGAAGTTAATTTCCTAATTCCTTCACTAATCATTGAGTATTTTTATTTAGGTATTCATTCTCCTTGACAAACCTAGAGGGATATCCTGAAGCAGCCCATACACGGATACAATTCATTCTCCTGAGAGCTTAGGAGCCCCGACACCAACTAGGCAAGTTTCATAATGCTTCATCTTCATCTAGAGTAGCCCCCTCATCTTTTTTATTTACAATATTTTCAGATTCGCCTCATAATTCACATGTATTATCCGGTTTCTTTAAATTTACTTATATGAAAAACATATTTGTCGTATGTAATAATAATTTGCTAATTTTATTTGTTATAATTATGTCAAAAATTTTGAGTATGTAATTAGTGCAACACTTGAGAATTTTTTAAACTCCTTGTACTTAGCCATGTGGAAAAAAATGAATTTAACATTTAAGATGTTTTGATATAATAACTTTCTTTATACATGAAATTTAGATACAAAATATTATTCTTTAATAGTAGACATAAAGAGCTTCATAGAGCTATCAAGAGCGTATAAAATTGAAGCTTATATGAGGAAGTTATGATAGATACAACATCGAGGAAGTTTTGGGTGTACTTGTATAAAATAGTGAATTTGACCTTTGAGCATTCTCAATAGAATAACTTATCCTTTGGTTTAAATTTTAGAGTGAGACTTTAAGAATAGAAACAAATATAGCTTATAAACGCCTTTAAAAATCTTGGAATATGAGTTTGGATGAATGAGTTATGATTGTTTGAAGTTAGACCTAGGGTGCTGACAATGATTTGCATATACTTATAGATCTCTTAGTTATTATTAATAGTATAAATTTTTATACGAGATAAATTTTGGAATTGGAAAGTAGATAGATATATCTTCGTAATGTCACTAAGAATGCATTAATCGGAGTTCGTAGGAGGAAGTTATAGCTATTTGAAGTGAAGTTGGGACTTGGCATAATTAGCAGTTTTATTGGCAGGTTCATAGTCATGTTGATGACTTTGCCAATGGTTTGGGCAATTTTACTAAAAAACCACCCAATTTGATAGTTTTAAACCATAGTTTTATCACTTCTCTCTTATAAGTGACTTATAAGACCTTTAAACTCTATTTCTCTTGGAAAACCTCTCCAAATGAAGAAGGAGGGGATTAAAGGCTCACCAAATTAAGAAAATCAATGGATAAAATATATTTTTACATGAATTCTTATAATGCCCAAGAATTTTCAACACAATTTCTTAAAAATTCACAAAATTTTTTTGCAATATAATGGTTGTAAATCGGAAAAAATGACAAAATATAAGACTTGTGGGAGATGTTTTATAATTTAAAACATTATACATCTTCTTCCCATATAAAATTTTCCAAATCAAACATTATACGGCCAAACCAAATATTCTCAGGTGTAACTTGAAAATAAACATATGAAATAAATTGTCATGATCATGGGCTTAAATACAAACCATCTCATACATCCCTAAGTACAAGTTATATTAACAGTATGTAATCTAATCAAAATTACAAGTCCATAAAATATAAATACCTTAATTTTTATTTCAACAAATACATCATATCATTGCAAAAATAATAAAGACTCGCACTAAGTTAAGGGTATACCTAAACCAATTAAAATCAATTTGCCCATAGAAACAAGTATCCATCTACAGGAGCTCTTCATTATAAACCTGCAACAACATCCCAAACATTGAGGCTAAAAAGAAGAAAAATGAGTTTTCATACTCAGTAGGAAAATCCTTAGTAGAGGAGTTCAAATTAGTGAACTATGTAAACATAGATGTAATCACGTAACTCAAAAAGAAACATAAAAGCATACAAGCACACCAAAATCGTATAATATAACATCCATGCACAACTACATACTATCTTAACATTCTTACACTTGTTCTTACACTTACAACCTTACTCATACAATCCTTAGACTTACAATCTTATTCAGAACATTCTTACAATCTTACTCGTACCATCTTACTCAAATTCTTACTCTTACAGTATTGCTTAGAAACATACATTTATAGTCTTACTCATAAACTTACTCTTTCATACTTACTACAATCTTACACTTATAGTCTTGCTCATAATCTTACAAATTCACTCATATTCTTACTTACTCATACAGTCGTACATATATTATAGACTATTAAAACTCACTACAAATAATAAGCTCCAATGTTGAAATGGAAAGAAATGTCACTGTTATATCACCTTAACCTTTGGGGAGTAAGTAGACATCATGGACTTCTCCAAAGGCAAAACACACACATGCTCATGGTGCACAAGATCATACAGGTAAGAGTAGATTTATGATATTACTTACCTGAGAGTGCAAATGTCCACACTCTAGGGGCCATATAATGTCAATTAAGGGCAGAAATCATATAGTGCTACTTTTAGGCTGGAATCTTACAGTGTCACTCTTAGGCAAAATCATGTAGTGCCGACTAAGGGCAGAAACATACAATGCTCTCAATAGAGTATCAAACATTTGGGTTTAATACAACATTAAGTCAAAATCGAAAACATGCATCGCTTTCAACATAGCATCAAACTTCTAGGCTTAGATACAACACACAAACAACATCCAACAAAATAAACACTATGACAAGACATGAGACATGCTTAATTAACTCATTATCGGCTAACTTAAATATGAAACTTAATTCAACGAAACCCTCACGTCTCAAACTCACAATGTCAATATATTAGCTTTACTTACAATTCAAACTGGAATTAAGTAATTTATGTGGGTACAATAATGTCATATAAATTGTCAATCGTACAATGTTTCATTGATCAATCTGAAGTTAAGCCCATTATGAAACCTTATTTCGTCAAGGCAGCATCTTCACTAAACCCATTAATTTCATAATCATAACTCATAATATAACAAATCCTTATGTATTCTTACATTCTCCACCATCTACCTTATGACCAATTCATATTACTAAAAAATCCTCAAACTAAGCCCCTCAAATCTCATTCCATTATGAGCCTCTTACTAATACCTTATTGTTTTTACTTTCCACTTCATAATATGTATTTTATACTTATACAATTATGTTACACTTTTACTATCATGACCCGAGATTTTATAAAATATATAAAGAGTTAAAAAGTAAAAAAAATCAGAGCTTGCTCGGGTCACAACCATACACGTATAACCATAAACGTAACAAGAAATATTTTATTCCCTAGGAAATATAATGTTTGTGTACAAATACATAAGTAAAGATATAAACAAGTCTTCTTAAGCCAAAAATATAAAAAATATACTTAGAAAACTATTGGTGTAATCATAGACTCTGTGGTCACCAGTTGAAGCTCCCAAAAAGTATCTTTACTGCTTTCTTCTAACTCGTCTATTCCACACCAGGCCCTGCAAGGTCTGGGGGGTGGTGAGTATTTTAAACTACTCAGTAGGGGTACTTATCCTATTA
This sequence comes from Saururus chinensis, assembly GCA_035235625.1. Classification (NCBI taxonomy): domain Eukaryota; kingdom Viridiplantae; phylum Streptophyta; class Magnoliopsida; order Piperales; family Saururaceae; genus Saururus; species Saururus chinensis. The sequence goes on along the minus strand of CP141142.1, from coordinate 44,156,177 downwards.
GACATAAATATAACATCTGGCAGTTTGTAAATCACAAGGTAAATGGACAATACTTTTCGAAAAAGCTGTAAGGGTGTGTCTTTCACCCATAAACTTCCCTAGGGCTTCTCCCTACGTATCGAAGATGCTTCTAGGGTTTGTATTATTATATAAAGAATTTGTTGCGGGTACAAAGCAGCGACATCTTACTCCTCTACAGATTTTTCGTAAAACACTTTGTGCTTGTAGAGGGAAGAGTCACCCATGCTCATGGGGCACCGGGATCTAGAGAGCATAGAGTTTTCCCATGATACTCTCTACCCTAGCGCGTGTTGCCTTGATAGTTGCCCTTCGTTAGGGGCAAATCAGGGATCTTGCCCTTCATTAGAGGCTCACCAGGCTAATGTGCGTACCGTGTATCCGATTCCAAACCGGATTTACCTGTGTACTCTCAATTATAGAACTTTATCGGTACGTTTACCAATTTGAGTTCCAAACAATTAAACTTCTTATATGTCTAACTCAAACGGGAATTTCCTCCTCTTTTTCTTCTTCTATGAAGATCAATCTTTCAAAATCCAAATCCTAGCCTCGCCTTTACAAGTCATGGTCGTGTTACTGACAACGATTATAAAGGTAAGGTTAGTCGCTCGTTCCAACGAGACAGTTACCCCTTCTCTACCTCATCTCAGCAACTCAGTGGTCATGATTGTACATATTTTCTAAAATCATTTTGATAGAGCAACAATTTCATGAAAATCGTCTTTCAATCTTACCATACTTTAAAATAATGGCGAAGCTAAATTTTCTTTATATCACATATAACATAAAGCATAATTCCTCATTAAATTCAAAAGATAAACACTTAATAAATCAAGTATACGAGGCAATTCTAAAAAATACACAGAAAGTAACTAGAATTATTCATATAAACTTTTAAAGACAACCAATGTAAGTATTATGTTATAAAAGAGGATAAAAGCCCCTACCTCAATTTTCGAGCGAGAAAATAAATGATACTATGAGTAGTCCGAAATTAAATAATAGATTTTAGGGCTATAAAGATCTCAAAATAGAAAAATAACTTTGTCATGACGTTCAGCAAGCTCGATTTTGGTAGAAACGCCTCTTAAATCACTTAAATCGGACTTAAAACGATGAAGAAATGAAGGAAAGAAGTTTGGAATGAATTGAATGAAACAAACTGGCGCTATTTATAGGAAAGGAGCATTGACGCATGTATGACGTGTGTCAGTGACATGTTAGACACGTGATGCATGTCAGATGCGTGATGTGTGTCTGACACGGTGATGCATCAGACTCATGACGTGTGTTTGACATGCGTCAGATTTTTGACATGCACCTCTGGCGCGCGTTAGATTTCTGACACTCATTTTATATTTTAATTTAAAAAAAACTTAAAAACCTTATATCTTTTTATCCCGATATCGAAATTACGCGTTCTTTGTACCGTTGGACTCGTATTAATGAGTCCTTCGAAACTAGACTAAAGTTGGATAGGTTATCTCATATTTTTAAATTAGGTCCCGCCCATATGACATGTTTCCTGAGGTCATAACTTTTCATCCTAACCTTCGTTTTGCGTGTTCTTGGGTTCGGTATGCTCGTCTCATTGAGCTCTATTTAATATACTTCATAAAAAATATTATAAAAAATTATTTAAAAACTTACGGATGTTACATTTACTATCTGACAATCCCCTATAAGGCTCCAAACCTTGTTGATGTCACACCCTGCCACTCCCCTTGACCCAAATCTGGTCCAGGTTGGTGGATAGGGCACGACAAAGTGCAAAAGACTAACCCAAAAGGGTTCTTATTGAAGTACATAGCATGTGACTTTTGTACAAAAGCAAATAATGGAAGAAAAATAAGATTAATTATTACGTCTCACTTGGTCATAATTACACCCTCATGTGATAAGGTAGGTTGTTTTGCTGCTAATTGTCATAACAATAATTATGATAATTCTTGTGATGATAAGCCTAAGAAATCAAACGGGTTTGATAACAGGAGGAAGGATATGTTGCTTCAAGAAACTTACTATGTTGAGAGTTCTTTTGATGAAGATGATATGTGTAACTATACCGCCTTACATACAAGTGTGAAAGGATAAATTTTGGTGAAGAGTCTCATGAGTCCACCTTTTTTAAAGATAGCTCAGAGTCTGACTTTGATCCAGATGAGTACAAAGGATTCCTCTAATAATTCATAGTTTTAACTAGGAATACCAAAAACCATGAGAGATACTTAAAAAGGAAAGATGATGAGTTAGTCTTGTCTTCTCACGAGGTAAATAAGTTAGTGGAGTTGAACATCAAATTTAAGAGAGAAGTGAGTAATAATAAGAAAGACCTTTATAATGAAAAATAGAATAGTGCTCTCAATAGATAACTTATGTCATCTAAAAAGAAATTAGATGGATTTAATAGTGGGAAAAGGAAGTTAGAGACCATGTTGAGCATTAGTCAAACTAATAAGATGGGTTTTGGTTTTAAAATTTGTTTTACTACCCCCTTAGCAAAACCTATTATCTGTAAAGGCCAAAGACAATGATAAACACCCTATGATAGTGCCCAACCCACCTACGTCAAAAGGGGAAAAAGTGAGGATAGCTTCTAATATTGTGATAGTGTGCGACATATGCTATAGAGATTCTCATACTATAAAAGAGTGCCCAAAGAATCATCCTTTCAAACCTCTATTAAAGAAGAAGAAGAAGAAACACACTACCCATGTGACCCCTAAGCTACCCCACCAATTAGTTGAAAAGAAAATAAAGAGAGTGTGGGTGAAGAAGATTGATATTCAAGCATCGAATGATCAATTAGGAATATCATAAAGGAGCACCTTAGATTGCCTTGTGATAGGTTTACGAGGCAAATCCAATGTGCTTGTCATCTCTAAGTAAAAATATTGAGAATTATTTTCATGATTTGATTCTTTTTGTCTTTTGGATAACACATGTTTTAGTTTTTATCACATTTTTCTTTGTTTTCATGTATTTAATTCATAGGCTTTAAAAAAATAGAATATGATCAAAAATACAAAAAAATTTAGTGTAACTTTTGCTTATTTTTTCAATTGGCTTTGATTTTGTTTTTTGATTAGTTTAGCTCTTAAGACACATAATGAGATTAATTTTTTTTTAAGCTGAAAAATAACATGATTTGTGGTTAAACATACCTTAACGAAAATATTGATACACCAAGGAGAGTGAATAACTGATTTTCTTTTACTTGATATTGCAATTTTATGTCTTTTAAAAATTCTTAAACATAAGTTAACTTAGGCATTTGGATTCTACTAGAGTCTTAGTGATCAAATTATATCATTTTATGCTAAATTTCTATTTAAAATTAAAAAAAATTATATGTAATGTACTTCAATGTTTGTAAATTTTATTTACTTCAATACTTTTTATACAAATAAAATTATACTAGTAAAAATGATGGGAAAGAGCTAACTACTTAGGTCTGCTTAGGCTAGTGTGAAACTCTCGTCCACTTGACATCAAGATAAATGAATGAAAAAAATAAAAAAATTAAATGATGCAAGTAGAGAGGATTCAAAAAAAAAGCTAAGCCCTAGAAAAATGATTTGAGTAAAAAAAAACATATATAACTCATAAAAGTCATGGGCATATACCTATTGAGCTTTATTTTTCTATCTTTTCTTTTTGAAGATAATGTACATAGATTCTAGCTAAAGTAAGTTGAAAAATGAGAACTTTGCCTTTACTAATGTTTGTACAATTTTATCTCAGTTTGAATAAGAGTGATATTGCTAGATTCAAGATTATAAGAGATAGTTAAAAACATTGGTGGTTTCTGCAAAAACTAATAAAATAGAGTTAAATTGACAAAAAGATGAAAATAAAATTGACAATCACATACTAGTGAAGTTGACTAATCTAAGACAAAGTATTAATAAACATAATCAATTGATGCACTAATATTAAAGGAAAAATAATTAGACACATGTCAAAAGGAGCTCAACTATGATTATTTTCAATGCTTGATTTTTAGTTTGATGGCAAATGTCTTGAAATACATAGCTCCAATAATGACACATATACATGAAGCAAAAACTACATAATAAATCAGAGTCTCACTAGAAAACATATTCAAGTTCGTATCTTACCAAACATTCTTACATATACCTACCGTCTTACTCGTACCTTTGTACTCAAATGTGTATGCTTATAGTGTTGCTCAAGAGTCTTACTCAAAAACATATAGTTACAATCTTAATAAAAACTAATACTTACAGTCTTTGCTCAGAATCTTACACTTACTGTGTTACTCAGAATCTTACACTTGCAGTCTTACTTAGAATCTTACATTTAAATCTTACACTTACTTGAGTTGTCTTACTCATACACTTACTATAAATAACTGGTGCTCATTATCATTTAATCAACTCAAGTGTTGATGGAAAGGAATGTCACTAGGGCATCACCTTAACCTCTAGGAGAAACTAAACGTCGTAGACTTTTACAAATGCAAGACACACTTATGCTGATGGGGCACATGATCAAATAGGTAAGAGCATATCTATGATACTATTTACATGAGCACGCAAATGCCCACTATGGGGCCATACAATGCCAACTAAGGGCAAAAATCATACAATGCTACTTTTAACCCAAAATCATACTGTGCCATATGGGCGGAATCATATAGTGTCATGTATAGGTAGAAAATCATACAATGCCGACAATAGGCAAAAACATATAACACTCCCAATAAAGCATAAAAATTTTAGGCTTAAAAACAACACCAAAACAACATCCCATAGAATAAACATCATAGATAGACATGTGAAACAATCAGCTAACTACTTACCAATTGACTCAAATACAAAACTTAATCCGTCGAAACCCTAAGGTCTCAAATTCACAAACTTATCATATTAGCGTTGTTTGCAATTCAAATTTGATTTAAATAATTAATGTAAGTACAATTATGCCATGAAATTCTCTTATTTCATAGTCATTTGCTAATTTAAAGAAAAGTTGAGCCCATTCTAAAACTCTAGTCATGCTAGTATGCTCTTAGCTAAAAAAATGTCTTTATTAATATGTACATATAATACTTTAAATAATTGAGACATTTTTTTAGCTAAGCTAGGTCACGCCAAAGCCAAACTCGATCTCAACCAAATGAGTTTATTTTTGAGCCACGACTAGCGCTGAGCCAAGCCTTGTGCTGGCTCCACTTGTTATCATTGCTTGCCCTTGGGAAATTTGAATATATGAGAAGGAATGATTTTTTTTTTCAAAAAATTCAGATTTGCTTGTTTAATTTTGAGCCATGACTAATGTTGAGCCTATAAAATATTTAAATCCATATAATTCAAATCTACTCCAAATTCTTCACTATGTGTGAGCATATGGAGGTGTCCTGCTCACCAACAGTGTTGTACATGCATGAGTATATGACACATAAATTACTGCACATGTCATAAGAAGAAGAAGAAAATTAAATCAAAGGCTAAGTAAAACCCTCATTGGTTCCACATCAAATTAGCTAAATTAAATTACAAAGGTTAAATGAAACCCCCTAGGTCCTACTTCAAATTACTCAAATAAAATATATAAAGGCTAAGTGAGACCTCATGGGTTCCATGTCAAATTAACCAAATCAAATTACAAAGGCTAAGTGAGACCATATGAGTCCCTCATCAAATTTTCCAAATAAAACATATAAAGGCTAAATAAAACCCTTATGAATCCCACGTCAAATTAGTCAAATCAAATATGCAAAGGCTAAGTGAGACCCTATGAGTCCCACATCAAATTAGCTAAATCAAATTACAAAGGCTAAGTGAGACACCATAGGTCCTACATCAATTTAGCCAAATCAATTTACAAAGGCTAAGTAAACCTTCATGGGTCCCACTTCAAACTAGCTAAATAAAAAATATAAAGGCTAAGTGAGACATCAATGGGCCCCATTTTAAATTATCCAAACCAAAGGTAAGAAGTCTAAGTGAGACTCCTATGGGTCCCACTTCAAATTAGCCAAATTAAATTACAAAAGCTAAGTGAGACTCCTATGGGCCCCACTTCAAATTAGTCAAATATAAATTGTAAATGGCTAGGTTAGACCCCATGGATCCCACATCAAAGTAGTTGTCACGCCCTGAGATTTTTAGAAGCACATATAAAAGTTTTAATAAAAATATCGAAGTTTTCCCCAGGCTTGCGACTGAAGTTACTTACCATAAGCATGTTATAAAATAACATTTTCCTATGAATATACTATATATGTACAAATACACAAGGTGAAAAATAATAAAACTTCTTACTATGATGTAGGTGCGGTTGAAAATCTTTGAAATCATCTTGAACCCTTAATCGACGATATCCAGATCTTGTCACTTCTAGGAAACACCTTGGCTGACTATAACTGATCGAAGAGATCTGCCTTCCTTCTTTTCAAGATCACTAGCGCTCCCCAAGGGAAGGTGCTTGGACAGATAAAATATTTGCCTAGTAGATCTTGAAGTTATCCCTTCAATTCTCTAAGTTTTGTTGTACCCATTCTATTTGGTGCCCTAGAAATAGGTGTAGTACCTAAGAGAAGTTACCTAAGGGAAGTTACCATTGAACTTCTCATATTCGTTGATAGTACAGACAATTTGCTCGGAAAAGACATTAGTGTAGTCTCATACCATGTCTATCTCATCCAAATTTATCACATTTGCTTTGACAAAAAGAACTACAGTAAGGTATGTCAAACACCCTTGGCTCATCCATTTCTATACTTACTGGCGGCTACAACACATCGGCTTGACCTATCTTGAATCCCTTGGAACACTAAGCTCCATTTTCCAAAACTACTTTCTCGTCAAAAAAGAAGTTCCTTTCTGTTGATGGTCACAAAAAATTAACTTCTTTGTTATGTCAAAGGATGTCACATCTTTCTATTTGTTGGAACCTTCATTGCTTTAAAACTCTTTCTACTTCAAAGGTCCACTTCTTAGGATAGTCTTATCTTGTAAGGCTGGAGAAATCTTCATGACTCGCTCTAGTGGATTGTCTTTCTAACTACGATTATTTTTAATAGAATAATTGTAAGGTCCCCGATTTTTCTACGATTTTTTGGGATTTTTATGCTATTTTTCTGGTCATTTTCGGCAGGAAAATGTGACGTTTCAGCGTATGGGTATTTGTGTCTTTTCCCCATATTTATACCCGTAGAGTCGGGTGTGGGGCTTAGTCGCGGGCCACAGGCCTCGCTGCGCGCTTACGGCGCGAATTTTGGAGGTTTGACGCATAACCAGTGGGTTAACGCGCATTGGGGATATGGATGTAAAAATAAAAAAAGGTGAATAGTGAAATCATGGCTTTTAAGCCGACCACAGTAAGTTTCGTTCCAGAAACTTACAGAAGAAAAAAATGGCGTTCTGTGAGGAGAAGAGAAAACCCGAGGGCATATCCGGTCGCTCCGTTCTCCCTCCTCCGTCGTTGGATTCCGTTGATTCTTGTCAGGATCCGCTTTGCCTCACCGCCACGAGTCTGTAGGTACTGGCCATGACCGCCGCCACGGCCTCTTCGCTCCTCCACGAGGTACCGAACCTTTTTTCGGGTTTTTCTCTCCTTCAATCCCGTTTTTGCACCATGGGTGTACGATTTTGACATCGTTTGCGGCCGCTCTCAACTAGACTTATGTTTAGTTGGCCGCTAGGAACCCATAGACACTGGATGGAGCCGCCGCCATGCTTTCTTCGCTCCGTGGTGAGCTACCGATCTTTTGGTCGGGTTTTTGTTACTATTCACATCTCACTGTCCGTGGGATGTTTTGGACGCCGGTGTGTTTTCGGTCGTCGTCCGGCCATCGGATGGACTCTGTCCAGCCTACCTCGACCCAGTGTCGGTAGGGGGTTGCCGTTTCCGACCCCACCTCGCCCCTATTGCCTTGCTTCGCCCGATTAGACGCTTTGGGTGCGTCTTGGGCTCGGCGAGCCGTATGCTATTTGGCCATTATGGGCTCTGCCCCGGCTCGGCGACAGTGAGGGTCAGCCCCACTTGGCCTAATTATATTACCGCTCGGAATGGGCCGCTTGTCATTTGCCCTATACCGTGCGAGATGCACAGCCGCCGCACCATGGGTATTGGTTGTGGGTGGCGATCGGTGATGTCGCTGCTTTGATTGGCCACTGTTAGGGCCTTAGCCCTGTTGGCTTTTGTGGGCCTTGAGTCGCCCCATTTCCCCCGCCCTTTGGGCCGCGTGTGCATGTGGCCACGCGTGTACTTCTAGGTTTAGGCGCCGCATTCGTGCCACCTAACCATCGGTTGGCTTTGCCACCGAGTGGAGTTGACCACTAGAGCCGTCCTCCACCTCTCCTTTGATTCTCGAGCGTTGCCCCACGCTCTCCGCCCGTATGTGGGCCTTTGTTGACCGAAATCGTTGCCGTTGGGTGCTGTCCACGGCCGATTTCGACGTCTTGTGGCCGGCTGTGCACGTTTTAGCCACCGGCCGATCTTTAGAGTGTACACCCTTGACTTCTGGTCGCACCGCCACTTATGTTGGCATGAGATTTCTCCCGGCCGCCCTAGGGTGCCGCCGTGGATCGCGGGTTTTACCGCATTGAGTTCTGACACTCTATTTGGCCGTGATAGTTCCGGCGCAACCTAAAATCCTCGGGACAGCAGCTCTCTCAGCCAGGCAACGGTTTTGACCGCCAACTCCGCCGCCGATGCCGCCACCGTCGGGTGCTCGCCATCGAACGTCATGATTACGAGGTAGGGGAGTTTTGAACTCGTAAATTCATGAGGCATGCTTTGAATGAGTAGCAGCATGCTAGGATTGTATGTTTCCATGCTTGGATGTTAAGTAATGATCCGATTGCATGATGTGTGTGTAAGCATGATTGTATGGTATGATTGATATGCATGAGATGTATGCATGTTTTATGGATGTGGAGTATGTATGCGCTGGCGATGGCTAGCAAATATGTCAGTATGCTATGTATGGGTTATGCACGTGCTAGTGATGGCTAGCGTGCATGTTTGAAGTATGTATGAATGTGTGTGTGCACGTGCTAGAGATGACTAGCGTGTACGTTTGATGTATACATGTGCTAGTGATGGCTAGCGTGCATGTTTGTAAGTTATGTATGTATGGCCGTATGTGTATGTTATACGTATGTGTGAGACATACGTATGTATGATGACTAAGTGGGCAGAAGTATGGGCGATGGACAGTAAGAGATAATAGAGACTTTGTCTGGATTTGGATACAGTTGTGTAAGCGTATGGCAGAGGATAAGAGTATGACGGGCAATGATTAGAATGGATCAGTTTGAGGTGGATTGTATGTTGGGCATTTGTCAGACAGTAAGAGTGTTCATAATTGTACAAGCATAATGTACGGATTAGGAAGTGAAAAATAAGTATAATAAGTGAGATATAAGTAAGAGGGCGACAACTGAGTTGGCTCTAAGGAGCGTTATTGAGGATGTCAGTGTAAGAGGTTTTGGCCATAAGATGGATGGCGAAGTGTAAGACTGTAAGGGTTTGGTGTACGATGAGTTTTGTCCATGATGTGGACGGGTAAGTGAAGTCTCACGCCCGACGAACTTGGGTTTCGGATCGGGCTCAGCTTCAGTTTGACCAGTCGAGGACTGTGAGTTTGTGTGGCATAATTGTACCGCATAATATATTTAATTCAAACTTGAATTATAAGCACAGCTAATGATAGCGTTGTGAGTTTGAGACCTGAGGGTGCGACGGATTAAGTTCCGTGTTTGAGCTGGCCGCTGATGAGTTGGCCGAGCGTTTATCATGTCTTGCCATGGTGTTTATCCTGCGGGATGTTGTCTGTGTGCTATGTAGAGCACCGGACGTCCGATACTCGCCGAGAGCGACGTTGTTTCGATTTGGTCCGTGTGCTGTATAAGCCCGTACGTTTGATGCTACGTTGAGAGCGATGTACGTTTCGACTTTGTCTCGCGTGTTGTATGAAGCCTAGACGTCCGATGCTCGCCGAGAGCGACGTATGTTTCTGATTTGGTCTGTGTGCTGTGTATGCCCAGACGTTTGATGCTCTGTTGAGAGCGTTGTATGATTTCGCCCAAGAGTGGCACTGTACGTTTCTGCCCAAGTGGCATTGTATGTTTTCTGCCCAAGAGTGGCAATGGTACTATAAGACCCATTATGGTGGGCAATTCTCTGGCACTATAAGACCCATTATGGTGGGCAATTCTATGGCACTATAAGACCCATTATGGTGGGCGATTCTATGGCACTATAAGACCCATTATGGTGGGCAACTGTATGACCCCTTATGTGTGGGTGTTTATGTTTGCACGCTCAAGTAAGTAGTATCATGGATCTACTCTTACCTGTTTGATCCAGTGCCCCATGAGCATTGGTGTGCCTTACCTTCGGAAAAGTCCATGGCGTCTAGTCACTCCCCGGAGGTTAAGGTGTTGCCCCAGTGGCATTCTTTTCCTTTTCGACGCTGGAGTTTATTAGTTGTAATGAGCTTCAGTGGTCGTTGATATGTGTACGATTATGAGTACGAGTTCGACTGTATGAGTGTGAGTACGACTGTATATGTATGAGCAAGACTGTAAGTGTATGAGTATGAGCAAGACTGTAAGTGTATGAGTATGAGTAAGATTGTAAGTGTATGAGTATGAGTAAGACTGTAAGCGTATGAGTATGAGTAAGACTGTAAGCGTATGAGTATGAGTAAGACTGTAAGCGTATGAGTATGAGCACAACTGTAAGAGTATGAGTACGATTGTGAGAATGTGGTTCTGAGTAAGACAGTAAGTATGATTTTGTGCAGACTGTACGAGTAAGGTCGTACGAGTCTGATTGTACGAGTAAGGTCGTACATATATGGGTAAGCTGTATGAGTGAGCATACGATTGTACGAATAAGGTCGTACAAGTATGCGTATGTTGTATGCATATGCGTACGGTGGTACGAGTAAGTTTGTATGACCCTGGATAAGGGTGTTTGTGTAAGTTGTTTGGATAGTATGATTTTGGCACAATGGTGCCTTTGGTATGATTCTGGCACGATGGTGCCTTCGGTATGATTCTGGCACGATGATGCTTTGATATGTCTGTGGCACGATGGTGCCTTTGGTATGATCGTATACGTTTGAGCATGTTATGATTATTATGATGACTGCTTCATGTTTGTGTTGCATGACGCATGATTTCTGAACTTGTGAGTTCACCGTTTGGGATTTCCCCTACTGGGTATTTTCCTACTGAGTATGAAAATACTCACCCTACTATTTTTAGCCCCGTTGTACGGGAGGTTTTGCAGGTTGTGCTGAGAGCTCCTGGTGATGGACGCTCGTTTCAGCGGTGGATTGATTCCCGTTGACTCAGGTATCTGCTTGACTCTCTGCGAGTTTATTTGTGCCACGATCTCCTGTATTGGGTGAGATGATAACATAAGATGTTTATTCTGGACTTTCATTTGGATCAGTTAGTGGACTGTTTTGGGACTTGTACTCAGGGATGCCTGGGAGAGTGATTTGTATTTAAAAGTCTATGATCATAGCAGAATTTATTCGTACGGTTGTTTTCGTGTAGCGCCTGAGGATATTTGCTTTGGCCGTACGATGATTAACCGTATGTGGATGTTTACAGTTTTAAATTATAAACTGTTTTATCAGGTTTTGGTTTCGTCATTTTTCCTCCGATTTACAGACGTTATATTGCAAAAAATTTTCGTGAATTTTAAGGAAAATGGGTGAAAAATCTTGGGCGTTACAATAATTTAGTCTTACTTAAGCGACTAGAGTTAGGCTTGAACCTCTGTACTTGATTCAACATCTTCAAGCAACCATTTTATGCATCCTCAAGTAAATAAGTTTTCTAAAGAGTCCTACGGGGCCACTAATTCCTGAACTGATGCTTCAACTAGACAATGTTTATCCCTTCCACAGTTGGAATCCTCCTTGGGGTAATAATCATTTGTAACAACCTTGAATTAACAGTTTGATTCACAAACACAAAAACGAGTTATTCTTCTTCTTAAAACAAGGCGTGTATTTACAACACTCCTCCCACTCTTTTTCAAAACCAAAACACATAAAATCATTCTGATAATAATAATAATAATTAGAAAAGCCGTAAAAATAGTATATTAATTATTGGTGTTTACATGTCTTAAAGTATGCTCATAATGATGCTTCTTAATAGCCACTTCAAAATCAACTTTACACTATAGAAGCGCAACCAACCTTAGACCTATCCACTAACACTGCATGCCCCAAACCATGGGTGTTTGGTGGTTTCTCCGCGGCAATTCCACAACCCTTCAAGACATGCTACCTAGTTATTTGCCTTGACCTATCTTAAAGTGTACGCGTAACGGCGTTTCTGAGTGGTCACTAGTACTCACGTCCCATATCATGAGTATTTTGCAACACCTCAAAAATAATTTTAAGCTAAACAAGTGCAATAAACCTTGGAGCTATCCATTAACATCACATGTCCCATACCACATGTGTTTGATGAATTTCTCCTTAGCAGTTCCACAACCTTACAACACATGTCACCCAACAGAACTACCTTAAGTATCTTACGTGTTACAGCCCCCTAACTCATACAAAAATAGGTCTAGTCTCACATTACTTCTCACCTCATATATTTGTAGACATAATTTCCTGGTTGCTCTCATACCAACTGTCACATCCCGGTATTTTTGGAAGCACATATGTGTGAAAATTATAAAACATAACTTGAAACAAACTCTAACACTTAGTATGCTAGAGTCATACATATATTAATTTCTCAAGTCAACAAAAGTAAATATTTATGCCATAAGATAGGATAAAAAACCCCTACCTCGATCTCCATGTGAGTTCAAAGACAACGAATCGGACTCCATGAACTTGGACATCCAATTTTTGGGCTTTAGAGTTCTCTAACTAGAAAAATAATCTCACCACGACGTTTGACATGCTCAATTTAGGTAATAACACCTATTGAATGACTCAATTCAAATCTAAAACAACTCAGAATTTGGTAAAAAAAGTTTGAATACAGGGTCAATTGATCTATCATAAAGTTTATTTACTTTAGAGTAATCAAATCTTAAAAATAACCCTTACAGTGTGTAGAAAGCCCTCGATTTAGTTAATAATGCTTTTTGAACGGATTAAATCGAACTCAAAATAACCAAAAATAGAGAAAATGAATTCTGAATCTGAAAAAAACTGAAACCCCTATTTATAGGCCGTAGCATGCCAAAATAGCGGCGCCACATTGTGATTTTTGGTGGTTGTCATGACCCTAATTTTTTGGGAAATTTGGTAGAGTCTAATAAGTTAAAAGTTTTTAATAATTTTAATTAGCTAAAGATTGCTATGTGATAATAATATTTTATAAGATTGTGGTAGGGCTCAAAGAAACAAGCGTAACAAGTAAAAAAATACGAGAAACGGAGGCCGTGAGAGAAAATTATGACATTGGGAACTAAGTATCATAGGTGGGACCCACTTGAAAGAGCAAGAGAAACTACATACATTGAGTGGTCAAGCTTTGTAGATCTCATCAATACAAGCTCAACAATACCAAGAACGTGCGAATCCAAGTTCGGTGTAAAAAGATATGTGTGTTTGAAGAGGAGAATAAAAAAGGCCGCACGCACGCAACGTGAGGTCCCGTGCTCGGCGACGCTCATGGGCATCATGTGAGAGAAGCACGAACGCCGCACGTGCGTCGCATATTTGTGGCACCAAAGCCTATTTAAGGGGGAAGGGGGTTCATTTGAACTCCAAACTCATTTTTGTTGTTTTTGGGTCATTTCAAGTCCAATTTTCTTCATTCAAGAGGCGTTCTCTACTGCATCAAACGTGTTGGACGTTGTGGAGGGTTGTTTTTACCGTCCGAGGCCTCTATAATTATGAATTTCATACCTGAAGTTAAAGTAGGGGGTTTTAAACTCTAAACACATGCTTTGTTGATCAAAGTTAATTTCTTTTGAATTATTTTATTCAAGTATGTTTATGACACTTGTTTTAGTATGTGAATGGATTTTGCTAGTGCTTCGTAGTATTTTGGTTACATATACTATTTTGATGCCCGCCCAAAAAAATAATCGGCAAGTGGTGCATACAAGGTAGGGTATCATGGGGAAGCTCCTTCCCTAAGTAGCCTCCGTTGCCCCATAAGCGTGGGGGTAGGCCGTTGGGTATCACGGCTTGTGGATTTGATTGGATTTATGGATTTGATTTGATTCGGTTTTGAATTGTTTTTCTGACTAAATTGTTGTTGATACAAGATTTTGTGAAAAGAGTAAAGGTTTTTCGAAGATTTTCTGCTTAGCATTCCTTTAGATTTTAAATCAACATAATGAGTATAAATATACTCACCCACCTATTAATATACTCACCCACCCCATATTATACAGGTGATGCAGCAAGGCAAAAGTGAAAGAAGAAATTTTTTTCAAATAATTTATCTATTTGCTGCATTGGAAAACTATGTAATTATTTATATGACCGATGTGTAAAAGCACTATGTGCCCGAAGAATTATAAACTTTGTATAACTATTAGCTTTACACACAATAGTCTTTGGTATTTTAATAATTTTATTTTCTTTTGACTATGTCATTTAGTAATTATGTGTTAATACTTTTGGCTATGCAATGACTTTGTTATATTCTATAATGATTATGTGATGATGATAAATACCGATGACTGTCACGTTCGATCATGTACATATTAATTATGCATGTCATATGGGATTATTATGATTATATCATAAATAAATGGCGGTCGTTACAACGACAACACTAGTTTTGACATCGTGCCTGTGATTTCTCAGGCACGCATCTCACAGTGATGACTGCTCGCTACGGTGCACGGGTCTGCCCCACGACACATAGCCGTGTCGTGCGTGCCTTTTTTTTTCTATCTTCAAGTACCAATATCTTTCTACCCATACTCTGATTCACGCATTCTTGGTACGGTTGAGCTCGTATCGACAAGCCCTACAAAACTAGACCCCTCAAGCTAAGTTATCATGTATTTTTTAAGTGGGTCTTGCGCGTATGACATACTTCTCGAGGTTGTAAATTTCGACCATGATGTTCAATTTGAGCAGTTGAAGGCTCGTTATGCTCATTTTTAATAGCTCTATCACAACTTAATAATGCTCACCAAATAACCACATCTAAATAGTTTAAAATTATTAAAAAATAGATTTATTAGAGAAGTAAAATCATACCAAAAATTCGCGATCATTGCAGTAATCATTTCAAAATTACAAAAGGTAAGTGAGACTCCATGGGCCCCACATTAAATTATCTATCAAACATCAAAATTACAAAGGCTAAGCAAGGCTTCTCATGGGCCCATACCAAATTAGTTGTTCAAAACGAAAGAGAGAAAAAAATTAAGTAGAAGAAATAAGCTCAACAATTTTGATAAAAATAATATATAAAAAAAGAAAGAAAGAAGAAATATTGTAGTATGTTGGAGAAAATGGAGGAGACTTGTCCAATCTCCTCAAAAGAATTTTCACTTCATTATGTGCAAAAAGAAAGGAATTTATGAGAGTTGGAAGACCAAGTCAAATAAGCTTCACTCTCACTCTATTATTCCTAAAATAACTGTTTTATGACTCCTAAGACTGCCAACGTTCAACAATAACTACCCACAACTCTTAATACCACCCCACTTCTAATATAACTATCCCACTATGTTTAAAACCACCATAAAACTACCCACTACTATCTCACCAACTCCTTCTACCACTAATTCAACCTTAACTGCCTCATAAACACTATAACCCCTTACTCATTTGTATAAGGGGGTTGACCTTCAAGTCCCAAAAGCCCCCACCAAAGATAGACCTTAAACTCCATAAAATATCTACCAAATCTAAATAGCTCTCCAAAAAAATTCAAATATTTCTCCAAAGTAAAAAAAAAAACTTTCAAGTCCCAAAAAATCATTCATCTCCAAAGCCTCTGTAAATCAAGATGTTTGAAGACTTCAAAAGAGCTTGAAGATCAAATGATGATACTTCTATGAGCAAGAGGAGAAGAAGAATTACATTTTAAGATAAAAGAAGGTGTTGTATTAATTAAGAGGAGTAATTGTTTTTTGCCTTCAAGTCTAAGAAACCTTTATAAATGTCAAAACTCTTATCTCTTCTAAAAAACCAAAAAGTAAAGCCTTCTACCAAGGAAAAAAATCCAAGAATAAAGCTCTATTTATCAAGTCCTCTAAAGCTCTCATTTTTCAAAGCATTCTTTCAATTCAATGGAGTTTACGATAAAGCATTCTTTCAATCCAAAGGGGATTTGAAATAAAGCATTTTTTCAATCTCAAGGATTTTGAAAATAGGAGAGGTTGCATAAGGCAAATGAAAGAAGATTTCCGAACTTGAGAAAATAAGACATGAAAATGAGAAATCCTTGCATGTGATATTTGTAGTTTTTTTTTGTTCTTTCTTTTCAAGACTTGTAGCCATCTCTCTTGGAAATTTCAATTTCTTCTCTTTTCTCTACTTACTTCCAAGTTGTCACATTATTTACCATTTAATCAAATAAATTTAAATTTTTGTTAATCACCACTACTCTATCTCAAATTATAAGGAGTAGTTTTATTAATTAATAGAGTCGTCTTACCTAAAAGAAGAAAAAAAGTTATTCTATATATCTAAAGAATCATTTAATCTCTTCTCTTAACTTGCTTAGGGATCTTCTAAACTCCACCAACACCTAGTACTTGACAAAATAAAAAGAACAAATTTAAAAAACTTCTTAAATAAAAAGTTGTTCCAAAAGGTTTTGGGCATCATTTCAAACTTATAACTAGGTTGGTGGCAAATATGAGGAGTTGTGAAAAGATATAAAAAGTCAAACATACCTCCCTTTTTTATTAGTATAGGGAGATGTGATAAATAACAAATAACTAAAAAAGCCTTTGTATGACCCTTTATAGATGCGAAAAACATGTTAAAAAGGTTAAAATTCTTTAATACCCAACAATTAATGTGCCTTCCATCCATTAACAACTCTTATCTCCTTCTCTATGTATTCACCGTCTCCTTCTCCTTCCCTCCTTATCCACGGTCTCCTTTTCTCCTATTCATTTGCCTACAACACCTTTTCTATGTCTTTTATTATTCTTAATGTTGTAACTATTTTTTGTAATATTACTGATCTCCACATAGTTCATCTACTAACTGGACATCATCATTTATTAGGGCACTGAATAATAAAATGGAGGTAAGTTGCTTCAGGGTCCCTATGTTAGATGCAGAAGGCTTAGAGTTTGTCAAACCTTATATTGAATGATATAGTAGGTAGGTGATTCAAAACTAGAAGTCCTTGTTAGTAGGGAATAGGTAGGTGAAAATAGTAACAAAAAATTGGGCACGAAAATAAAATAGGCAATGCCGAAACTAAACTTATAATGCATAGAAATTTCACACTGAAACAAATGATAATTATAAAAAATATGGATCAAATTATGAAACACAAAATGCTACAAAGGTGGCACCCAATAAGTAATTTAAAATTAACATAGAAATATTTGAAAGTGAATACATAAATTTTCTACAGTGTACAATGTTGTTGTTTTTTCTTTTGGGCAGGATCTTCACAAAAGGTAAGATATGTAATAACATTAGCCATATAAACTTAATTTGAAGACATGGTACCCAAAAAAAAACCAAGAAGGACTTTGAAATTGCATCTAAAATGCGATGTAGAAATAACTACTTGAAAGTTGGCATTGAAACCATGTTCTTATCATAAGACACCGAAACACATTCTAATGAACTTAACATATGGAAATGAACCAAAACATATCAAAATGCACCAAAACAGATCGAAACATACCAAAACACATTCTATTATACATCAAAATACATCTCACTAACAATTTTGTATTTTTGACAAAAAAATAAAATACAGCAAAATAAATCAAATCAAAATGTACATAATGAAATCATCTAAACATGTCCTTGGTGTGGCATGACAAGGAAAATGGGACAACATGAGAAAGAGGAAAGGGGCAGAATTGAAGGAGGGCCTGCATTTGAGCATGCTGATCCTAGGTTGAATAAATGATGGGAGGGGTAATTGAAAAATGGGTATTTAGCCTTTAGGGTTAGTTTTAATATGCAGCATTTGGTAAATAAAAATTGCCAAAAAAAAAAAAAACGAAATCCTCGCTGCGCCTGTCCTCTCTCTAAAGCCTCTGATCGATCCCTTCGGCGATCTCTCTCTTCCGTTTTGTAGGATCCTCCGCCATGGAGGCTCTGACGGAGCTCTGCGACCTCATCGCGCAGAACCCGGCGGCCTTCTCGGACAAGATCTCCTGGCTCTGCTCCCGTTGCCCCCCTCCTCCCCCCGCTCGGATCCGCCTCACCCGCTCCCACCTCCACGCCCTCCTCGCCTCCGCCCGCCTCCTCTCCTGCTGCCCCTCCTCCCGCCTCCGCCCCTCCCAGCCTTCTCCCTCCGCCGCCACGCCCGACTCCTCCATTCTCTCATTCCTCCGCTCCCTCTCATCCGATCCTCCCTTCTTCTCGTCCGGTCCTCCCCCTCTTCCCCTTGATGTCCTCTCCCCCTTCTTCTCCGATCTCTTTGCTTACCTCGGCACAGCCGCCGAGTTGTGCCCGGAGTTCTCCGACCAACTCGGCCCTGTGGTCGCGGAATGCATCTTTGCCTCCCTCAATTCCGACAATGCAGGTAGTTATTCGGACGTTGCCAGGGTGTTCCTTTCTGCTGTAGCTCGCCGGTGCCCTCCCCTCCCACCGGCGGAAGCCGACCACCTCGTTGGGTGCCTTTTGGACAGGTTTGTCCCTGCAGGGGAAGCATTGCCCTTGACCTCGAATTCTTCTTC
Source organism: Saururus chinensis (assembly GCA_035235625.1). NCBI lineage: Eukaryota > Viridiplantae > Streptophyta > Magnoliopsida > Piperales > Saururaceae > Saururus > Saururus chinensis. The sequence goes on along the minus strand of CP141142.1, from coordinate 44,137,331 downwards.
GTCTATGCTGCGGTCCTTGAATGGCGATTTCGGCAGCCCCAGGAGCGAAAACGGCGGGTACGTGTCTGTCTCGTCCAGTGCGGGGACCACCCCGTCTTCATCATCCAAGGGGAAATTGAAGGAGGAGTACACAGACGATGAGGTTTCATCGTCTAGAGCTACGAGTGTGCTGAGTGTTAGTAATGGCGTTGGAAACCTTGGGGGCGGGGGCAGAAGCAGTCTGGATCAGCTGGGAGGCGTGGTACCTTTGGGGCAGAACGATGTAGGGGCAGTGGCCCTGAGGCAAAATGTGGCTGCTTTTGAAGAGGAGTCTGTGGAGGGCCTGGAGAGGCAGGAAATTGCATTTAAGCTGTTCGCGCATATTTTAAGCAAAACCCATGTAAAACCCGGGCAATTGGAGCAGATCAGAGCGGTAGCGGCAAAGCAACTCAAATCTTTACCAGCTTTTCTCAAGGTGAGGTGGGGGTTTTGCTCTCACTAATCACTAGGCTTTCCTATATGAAAACTTTGTTTCTTCTTCTCATACTTGACTGTAGCTATTTCAATGCTAGTAGTCATATATAAAAATCTCAATTTTGGCAAAAGCAATTTCAGAAAATTTCTAGAGGATCACCGTTAATAGTGATTATTGCAATGACATGGTTTTAGGATCATTGTGGCGGGTATTGATGGCTTCCCATTTAGTTTTTGGAAAATTGTTTAAAGACAACAATTTTTTATGGAAATCGGATAGGACTTATGGGTAGAGAATCTTTCGTATGCCTGTTTCCTTTGCGTCATTTGTGGTACTGTCCTGTCAAGAAGGGCAAAGATTGGAAATGTTTCCCGCATATGTATTATATGTTTGCTGTTGTTTTCTCTCCGTATAGATTGAAGACAGTCAGGAATGCCATTCAAATCAACACTGTGAGCGACCTAATCCTGCTATATATAGTCTCAGTGAATCACTTGTAATAGAATAAATTCAATGGAAGTAGTAGCTGCATTGTTACTGGGGTTCCTTCAGATACTATTGATTTGAGTTTCTCTTTCGTTATGTGGAGTGATTTATACATCAAACATAATCACCATTTTTAGTAGGTATAGTGTATGTTGTTTAACCTTAAGTTTTTCTTCCAATCATAATATTATCATATGGTGGATAAGGGTTATGTTAATAATTTTTTTGTTTCTAGTTCTCTTGTAATGAGCTTGAACAAGAATGATTTTATTCTTTGAACTCAAAAATATATAGTCATAAGTCTCTCAAATATGGTGAAATTTGGGTAAACCATTGAAAGTTTTGCCTTGGAAAAAAGCCAAATTCGTCTCTGGGAACTACTTTCCTAGTTTATATATTTTTCTCCAGCATAGAAGAGATACACTCAGTTAGATTTTCCGTACATGTCTTTTTGTGTTGCATTTGTTTTATAGTATTAAATCAGCCCACTTCAACTATTTTTCTTGCTACCATCGTTGACCAAAGGTTGTTTCAAATGGATTTGCTGCTATTACTTAGTCTCTGCAGTCAAAGTTTAGCTGTATATGAGACAGATCCTATCTGCAGAGATACAAAAGTCCATGGTAGCAGCAACATGTGTTTTGGGGTGACTGCTGTCCTGTAGATCATGTATTTAATCATTGAAGGATATACAGTAGTAGTTGGGATTCATGTAAGGTGAATTGTTGAAGAGGTTAATCTCTATTTCCACCTTCTAGGAGTCATTACCTGGGCTTCTCAGCACTTCTCTTGGCACAAATTGCACATTCTACAGTACATTGTTTAACATTTTGATGTATGGGAACATGGCAAATTACTTTTTAGGACGTGACTGATTTTTCAATATAAATTCTTTTATTAAAATGGAATTAAAAGTATCTATTCAACTGTTATTCTTTGTTTTCTTTTCTAATTGTAAGTAAAGGAACCAGGTTTAGAAATATAGAAAAAAGAACAATACATTTACATAAGTGAAACATCAGAACTAAGGCTTAGTGGAACTGGCCAAGTGATAGATTGGCTATAGGGCATAGGCAGAATTGATGTAGGGCATATATATTGGTCTTCCAAGAGAGAAGGAGAGAAAACATAGAGTGAAAATTTGCAAGTGAACTAGATTTTTCACCTAGCTGTAAAACTGACCATTTCACCTTCTTAATGTCTAAAAATAATTTGATTTTTTTTGTATCACTTTGTTATACCAACTTCTGGAAACTAGAGAGTACTATGCAAAAACCTTTTTGAAAGTGTGAAGCTTCAGCATTAAATTCATCAACTGAGCGCACAATCATTGCGTGCATATTGTCAATGTTCATATTCAGAACGAGAATGTTTCTAGAGTATATTTGATGGTTTTCATGTGCTGTTTGTACATGCATTTGTTAACTGAGATGGAGTGAACTGGTCATCATCTTGTGATGCACGTAGTTAAACCAAGTCCTTATTGAATACTATTTATCTGATTTATTTTCTTGACAGATTAGAAAGCGTGACTGGACAGAACAAGGCCAACAACTAAAAACAAGAATCAGTTCAAAACTAAGTGCTTGTCAAGCTGCCACAGAAGTACGGGTTAAAAGTCTTTTATTCCTTGATTTTGAGGGAAAAAATGCAAAAATGTTGTTGCGGGGGACCCTAGCTTTGCTGCTAGATTGTGCTGAAGCGTGTATCCTCTCTTCTTGGAGGAGGCTGAGGATCTGTGAAGAGCTTTTTAGTTCTCTGCTCACTGGTATTGCCCAAGTGGCTGTTACTCGTGGGGGTCAAATGTTGCGTATTTTGCTCATTCGTCTTAAACCACTTGTATTGACCACATGTGCACAGGTTGGTACTGTACCATCTTGAAATTTATGGTTTATATGTGTATTTTTAGCTCTCTCTGTCTCCTTTATCTTTTTCTATAAAAGAGGTTTCTTCAAGACTGTTTCTTTGTCTCTCATTTAAACTATATACAACAGGCTGATACGTGGGGCACCAGCCTCGGTGCAATGTTCGAGACTGTTGTAAAGACCAGTTGTGAAATAATTGAGTTTGGTTGGGGCAAAGATAGGGCGCCAGTGGATACTTTTATCATGGGATTAGCTTCAAGCATACGCGAGCGAAATGATTATGATGAACAGGTATTGAAGAAGTATGATTTTGAGATTGCCTCTATATTCTTTTAGGACAATATGAAGCTCTTGTGCATCTCAGTTGTTTTGGCCTGGGGTCCCTTCTATTCTGAGGAGCAAATTAGTCTACCGAACTAGGGGTGGTTGTACACCCTTTCTTTCAGTTTAATCATATTTTTTCCCCCTCTGTGTCTTACTTCTATATTGTCTAAGTGACAGTCTTCTTGGTTTACGTTTCTTTTTTATGCTGAAATATATACTATTTTCAAGTTTGGATCTCTCTCTCTCTCTCTCTCTCTCTTGACCACATGCAGGAAAAAAAGTTAAGGAGCATGGAGGTCTGCATTGCTCATCTTGCTATGTGGTCCAAATTGATAAACATTTTATCTGTTCATAATGAGCTATGTAGTGGTCTTACGATTGTGTGCCACCTAGTATATATATCTTTCTTCATGTTCTTCAGTTGAATCCATCAATATTTTTGGAGGAAAAGTGTCTTATTAAATTGGTACTAGATGAGCATGTGTTCCTTTTTTTTTCTGGATATTTCTGTTACTTTAAGGAAGTTTACTGGAAATAACAGAGGGTCCTGATATTCAATGGCACACTCACCGGAAGTGCTGCACCTCAAACTATAGGGTCTCCTGCTATATAGAACATTCTGTGTCTAATGCATGCATAACATGATGTGATGTCTTCATCAATTAGCCATTTTTAGTATTTGCAGTGCAACACTTTTTTTTTGGAACACAGATTTTTAGAATGCATGGTAAGATCTCTCCTTGCCAAATATTATTTATGTTCTTTGTGGTATCTCTTCCTCTTTTTTGTCAAACCTGCAACCATCAATGATATTTCCAATGTTATATCTTTTGTTGGTGATGGAAAGCGAAATCTTTTTTTCTTTATTTATTTGCTTTTCTGATAAGGTCATGATCCATTTTTTATTTTCAGGATGGCAAAGAGAAACCTGCTGTTCCTGTTGCTCAGCTAAATGTCATACATTTGCTTGCTGACTTGAGTGTTTCTGTGAACAAGTTGGAGGTTGTAGATATGATTTTGCCTTTATTTATTGAAAGCTTAGAAGAGGGTGATGCTTCTTCTCCTGGCCAACTGCGTCTTCGAGTATGCAACCTTGCACTCTAAGCATGTACATTCTGCTTCATAGGAATTCTTTTCTTTTGATGATATTTAATTGTTTGATTATTTATCATTCTACGCCCTTGTTTATTTTTGTTGTCTCGTATATTCATTGATAAAAGCTCTTGTCTATAAACTATTTATCTTCTTAATGCATTGAAATTTCTTTTTGCAGCTACTTGATGCAGTATCTCACATGGCTAGTTTAGGTTTTGAGAAGTCGTATCGTGAGACAGTTGTTTTGATGACAAGAAGTTACTTAAGTAAATTGTCATCTGTAGGGTCTGCAGAGAGCAAGACATTGGCCCCTGAAGCTACTACAGAACGAGTGGAGGTATAAGTTGATGGCTGTATTTTCAGAAATATGATATGTATAAAATCCGGAAATGTTACTTTAATAGATGGTGCTGACTTGTTCAAGCATGTTTTAGACTCTTCCTGCAGGGTTTCTTCAAGTTGCATCTGGTCTCAAGAATCCAAAGTTGAGGTCAGACTTTCGTCATCGTCTCTTGTCTTTGTGCTCTGATGTAGGACTTGCTGCAGAGTCCAATAGTGGAAGGTACAAACTATAAGTGCATAATCATAACATATTTCCTGATGTATATACATTTTTATTTAACAAGTACAGTGATGAATTACAAGTATTAGGAGCATGTTGTTCCTTTCTGTGTTTACCATAAAATGGCCATTTCGTGAGAAAAGCATTGTTAAGATATTCCTCTTCCTGTGGTTTTATTTTACAAACGGAAATAATTTCTACAGTAGCTTTTGTATGCTCTGAAAGCTGGTTCAGATGGGCATTGAATATTTATTTACAATTTCCCCAAGAAAGGTTGATTTTACCAGCTTGGCAGAAATCAGATGGGCATTGAAACCTTAGTTGGAGTTGATTTTCTAAATTAGAACTCTTTAGTAGGTAATATGAGTTTGAATGCAACTGTGTGCTCCAGAAGTTTCAATGGCTCTATGTGAAGTCTTTTTTCATTTGCTTTTGGGTGAAGGGTTGCTTATATTGTATTAGAAAAAATTGATGAACAATTGATATTAAGAGGCCAGAGGCTAAAAAATATAATTTCGATATGAGTTCCTTTATTTATCTGTGTAATTTTCAACGGTCCTTTTTTGAAACTTGAGACACCTAAAAGTAACCTGTTTAAAAAAAAAACAATTATAAATTGTCCAACACTTACATAAACGTCCTATTTCATAAATATAATCTTATTTATATTAAGAAGAGGTGTATTTTTTATTTTTCAGGAGTGGTGCAGATTTTTTGGGTCCTCTTCTTCCAGCTGTATCTGAAATATGCAAGGATTTTGATCCTACCTCAAGTGTGGAGCCCTCACTTTTGAAACTTTTCCGCAACCTATGGTTTTACATTGTTCTATTTGGGTTGGCCCCTCCGATTCAGTCTAATCAACCTCCTACGAAATCACTTTCCACTTCATTGAATAGCTTGGCTAGCATGAGTGCTGTGGCTCTTCAAGCTGTGGCAGGTCCCTACATGTGGAACACTCAGTGGTCTGTGGCTGTCCAATGTATTGCTCAATGCACACCTCCCCTTGTAAGTATGCTGCGATTGGTAATTTTAGGTGATACTTTGCATTGCTGCATATGCTGTTTATCTATCATCATCTTTGCCAAAAGATTCCATAGCCATAACTTTGTGGGGTGTGTGAATGGCATATCGGCTCAAAATAGATGGTGGACCTGCTATTGGTAATTACATAATATTAGGTGCCTATGGGAGACACCTAGGTTGGAATTTAGTTGACGATTGATCTCTTTAATGGAGAATCAGGGATTTTTTGATAAAAACAAGGCTGTTAGGAGCTGATTGAGCCAAAAGAGAGTCGTCTGAGTGATTTATGATCCCCAAATCTAGAAAGCTATAGGAGGAAAGTAATAGAAGTTAATTAAAAGAGGGTGAAGGTTTATAATGGGTTTTAAGAGTGGAAGAGGAACGGTGAGAATAATGAGGATGGATTCAGAGAAAATACATTAAGGTAATTAAACATCAATAAGGCCTGTGATAGAGGGGATTGTGGAATAGCCAAATAGGATCCCATGTTGCTGACCATAGTTAATTGGGATGTGGTGGTAGTGCTGATGATGATCTTGCTGAATTACATAAAAGCATCTTTCCCCCTAAATCGTTATTTAGTGTAACTTGTAATCTAAGTAACTCCTAGTAATCACAACTAAGGGTGCTAATGAGCCGAGTCGAACCAATTTTTCAGGTGTTTTGACTCTGAGCTCGATATTTGAAAGCTCGGCTCGAGCTAGATCGAATAGCTTAATGCCTGGCTTGAGCTCGGTTCGGCTAAGAAACTCGAAACTCTACTTTAGCTCAAGCTCGAACCTATGTTTGAATTGAGCTCATTTACAACCCAAACTATTTTTTTCTATAAAAATCCATATTAATTTAGAGAATCACACCAACATTACAAAAATAAAAAAAATTATAACAAACATAATTCTATTCTATCAAAGTTGTAGATATTATTTCAAATTCCATGGTTAAAATAAGAGTCAATAAATACCCCACAAAAAAATTTCATTTGTCACCAAAAATTTAACTAATGTTAATCAAATATCTCATATAATAAATATAATTATATAAATAATATTAAAAAAAAAAAATTACCAAAATAACATAGAGAGAAAAATATTTACTAATATGATGTTCCTTTTTGCCAGCGCCTACATGACCTTTTTTTAAAAAAAATTATAATTTCATTCTTATAAGAGGAAAAATTTAATATAATGTACTGATTTCATCCTTTTAAAAGATGAAATAAGTGCAATGTATTGATTTCATCATTTAGAAGGATGAAATTAATAATTAAATAATTTTGTCCTCTCTACTCTCTCTACATCCTCTCTCTCTCTTCACACACTCTCTCTATTCACACTCTCTCTATTCACTCTCTCTCTATGCGCTCTCTCTTCTCTCTATTCACTCTCTTTCTTTCGGTTATCTCTCTTCTTCTCTCTCCTCTCTCTCTCCCCTCTTTCTCTCTCTTCACACACTTTCTCCTCTCTCATTTGGCTATCTCTCATCTTCTCTCTTCACTCTCTCTTTACACTTTCTCTTCTCTTTATCGTGTTTTCTTTCTCTCTCCTTATCTCTCTCTCATGTACGTGACGTGAGCCCTAGCTCTGAAAAGTGATGAGAAAGTAAAAAATTTTAATTTAATTTTTTCTTATTTATATATTATATATTAAAATATTAAATTTAAAATAAAATATAATGTATTTGTGAATGACAAAATCAACATTTTTTAAAAATTTTCATAATTTTGTCCTTTATAAGAGAGAGAAGAGAGATAACCGAAAGAGAGAGGAGAGAGTGAATAGAGAGGGGAGAGAGAGAAGCGAGAGGAGAGAGAAGAGAGTAGAGAGTAAAGAGAGAAAATATCAGTTCATTATTAATTGTCATTTGGAAGGACAAAGTTAGTACATTGTATTAATTTAAGTGTACTCATTTCATCCTTCTAAAGGATAAAATTATGATTTTTTTTAAAAAAAAAACCAGGCATGTGTCAGTGCCTAGTGAGCAAAAAGGAACACCATATTAGTAAATATTTTTTTCTCTCTGTTATTTTGATAGTTATATAAAATTTCTCATATAATAAGCCACAAAAAATTGAACTAGTCACCAAAGTTATGACAACTCTTATTCACATATTTCATATTTAATTATTCTAGTGACTACAAAAAAGTTCATGATAAGAGAATTATTTGGACCTCAGTAATAACATATTTCATGGTGTGTGGATTGTCTGTAAAAAGAAAAATCAATATAATTGGAATTCAACAGTAAAATCTAGACTTGGTTCACTAGATATATTTATAGGAAAAATCTAGATATAGTTTACTAAATCTCTAATTCTAAACTAATATGATTGGTTGAAATAAGAATGTTTATTTGTAAGTAGAATTACATATTTATATTTATTAGGATTAGAATGATTAAAGGTAGTATTTAAAATTTAAATAATATTATATAGGTGAATAAGGGTAGAATTGAAATAAAATAATTTATCATACCTACACTCTCAATTTTATTAGTAGTAGGATTTATATTTGTTTGAAATATAATAGTATAATATAGGTATTATATATCATATTATATAGTATATCATATACCATATATTAATGTATATATAGTATATATATTTTATAAACTAATATAAAATATTATGGGTACATGAAAGGTAAAAGTTAAGAAATTTATATAATATGGGTATAATATGTAAAAAGTGATATATAACAAATCGAGTCGAGTTCGAGCCGAGCTTCGAGTCAATTTCGAGTTGAACCGATCAGGTGTCGAGTCGAGTTGATTCGAGTTGGCCTATGTTCGAGATCGGCTCGTTTGTTTTCGAGTTCGAACCGAGATCGAGTTGAGCTCACTTCAAGCCGAGCCAAATTCAAGTCGAACCGAGCCGAGCTTGTTCAGCTCGACGAGCTGGCTCAGCTCGTTAGCAGCCTTAATTACAGCTCTGCCCACAGACTTTCTAGATCTCCAGCAGAAGTCCTAATGCTTGTTTTTCATGCTTCCTTTTTGATAGGGGAGTTTGCCTAGTAAAGTTTTGCTCACTGAGGAGAGGTGATAATGAGCCAAGTCGAATCAGTTTGCCCAGCTAGACCAAGTCATCTTGGTCTTAGCTGCCATTTTTGTGGGCTGAAAATCTGAGATCTCACAATCATGAAATTGAGGAAGTTTCTTACGGAAGTTTGAAGAAATTAAGGACGGCTAAGTTAAGAAAATTATATATGAATTATGTTTATGAAAGTTAGGTTTTTTATTTATAAAAAAGGTAGACATATTGAGGGAAATTGGAGAGGTTCTCATCCTTTGATTGAAATTTAAGGAAAGTTTTTTGAAAAAAAAAGTTAATATAAGTTGACATCAACAATTGGAACTGCAAATCAAATTGGCCCTTAATAATTCCAAATTGAGATCATGTGACTTGCGTGTCAGTCTACTATAAAATGACCACAATTTATGGACAATAGGATGCTAATCGGCGTCAGAGTCAAATTGGTTGTTACTCTGGTTCCAATGCATATCTTTTGGCTGATTATGAAAACTTTGGTCTTCTAAATACTCAACTATAAGGAATAGCTGACAAAGAAGTAATTAGAACTTTACCATTTTGCTATGGTGTAAGAAACGTAAAATAATTCAAGAGCAGCAACAAAAGTTAGTACAATATTTGTAGCACTAAATAAGTTTTTTTACTTGATTTTGCATCAAAATAAAGCTGAGATATAGTTTGACTAGCTTTACTATTTTCTTTGTGCTGGTACTGTGGTGTCTGTTACATTCCTTTTTTGTTACTGATGATCTTGAAAACAATGCTCTAATATTAATGCATATAATTTAGCCCTGTACTATAAATTTGGTGGGACTGCGCCAATTAGCTCTTCTGCTTATAATATGTTCTGCTTATAATCTAAAGTGTTCATCTTGCATATTAAACAAAATTTCATTCCCTAGCATTGGATTTTCTGGCACATTTTTTTCCCCAATGGGCTTATGAGCACATCTGAAAAGCTAGTATGGGTTCCCATGTCTCAGGCTAGCATTTAACATTTTAGTTTATCAAAGAACCACACATTTGGTATCTTACGAATGTAAACCTCATATGTGCTTGCTGTAGGTTGTTAGTTCTGTGAAATGGCTTGAAGATGAGTTGGAGCTTAACGCTCTTCACAACCCTGGTAGCCGTCGAGGTAGTGGCAGTGAGAAAGCCGCTGTTGCTCAAAGAGCTGCACTTGCTGCTGCTTTAGGTGGTCGTGTTGAGGTTGCTGCAATGAGCCCCATTTCAGGTCTCTGTAAATTCTTTGATTATATTGTTTGATCTATAAACTTTGCTATATTGGCTATTTGGTTTTACTTTTTGGAAGTTGATGGTTTACCACTGCAGTAGCATGAAGCCAGTCATGCTTGAGATTAATGCATAAACTTTTTCTCTGAGATGGGAACTGAAATCTACATTGCCTAACATAAAAAACGGAAAAAGTTCTGACATTGCATCTGCTTTCACTTTAAAATTTCAGCTCATTACCCCAAGCGCTGCAGTAAAAAACAATTGGTGTTACTGGATATATATATATATATATAGATAGATAGATAGATAGATAGATAGATAGATATTAGCATTATGAGTTCTTTGTGCATATTTGGGTTGTTGGACAGCAAGCATACGAGGAAAGCAGAAGGGCCCGTGGCTTGATTTGTATCCACGGTAGTCACTAAAAGTCATGCTAATTGGGGGAGAAGGTGTTGAAACTACAATGACGGGCTAGCAGGCTGTTTCCATCTTTGTGAACTGTTGTCTGGCATATTTTATAATTGGAACATTTGTGATCACCATTGAAATCATGAAATGCCATCTCACCATGATCTTGGCAACATCTTGATTTTGGCCCGACAGTGAGAATACATCCATGGGTATTGGTCTTGTCGGGAGATCTTTTCCTTCGGATCAATGAGACAAGACTTTCCACTTTATAAATCTCCCATTCTGACCGAGATTGGGCTAAAAAAAGAATTTGAGATGTACATGAATTAAAAGAGAGGATATCATTGATGTTTATGAACCTTTAATCATGGTTAACCATACCTTTTATAGGAGATATATTGGTGACCAAAGAATAGGATATATGGGAGATATATCATTGATATTAGGAAAAAAAATATAGGTGACCCAAATATGATGTTTTCACATGTATTTTGTTAATTTAAGCATGTATTAACATCTAAAAGCACTGATACTAATCTCAAACAATCATAACAACATGTGAATGCACTTGTACTAACATAATTTATGCTTGTCAAGCAGAAAATATGATCATTTGTAATAGAGAACGACAAGTTTGAAGATAATGTCATTGATTTAGTGGATAACATAATGGTGTACATCTAAATAAAACTTAAAGTCATACTAGAATATATAGCAATAATTGCTTGAGTGACGTGGAGGTTGGAAAGTTGCATGACCACTAGAACACTGAGCATATGGGAATCCAAGTGGGCAGTCTTGCTGCCATGTCATCATCATCTGGTAGGTATTAAATCCTCATTCACATACCTCTCATATTCATGATGCATGAAATGAACTGGTTCTGGCCTGCTGCCAAAGTGAAAAAATTGAAGAAGGAAGGGACTAGTGCCATGGGGTCAATTGTGGAAAAAATCACAGGTGAGGTCTGGAAAGGGTCCAGGATATCGGGAATATCTGCAATATTTTGCCAATATCTCAGATACATTTGAGATATTTCAGATATATTGGAGATATGTTTTTTCCTAATATTTTGTATATGTAAAGTGACAGATGTCAATATATCTCAGATATATGAGATATTTCAGAGCATGTTCGTAATATTATTCATCAATGAGATTATCGTTAACTTCATTCTTCTTCTTGACCATCAATAGTTATGTTCTCATTTCATTTAGTAATTTTTTGGAAAAATTAACATTTCCCCACAATTTTGGTGATTGTTTCATGGTAGTATTAGTGTCTATAGATGTTAAATATATATACACATCAATTTACATGTGAAAATAGTGGATCCTCAACTAAATTCATTTTCCATATCTCTTCCTTATCTCTTATTTTTTGGCCGACCTGGATCAAGACAGAAACGAAGATGGCAATCCGTGGTTTGAACCATGTTAAAGGCTTGCTAATGCTAATGTATTTTGGTTGGGGCGAATGTTTGCTCTGAATCTATTCACATCACATTGATCAACGAATAAGATGCCATGAATGCAGTTGGGTCTGCAAGACATCATAGAGTTATATATGTATATATTCCATACGTTTATTGGATAATATATACAATTATTGTAAAGATAGACACTCTAGGTGTTATGGTCCTTAATAAGATGTTAGTAGGACAGTTAGTAGGAATTGCAGTTAGGAAAGTGTTGTGGGATTAGTGATTAGTTGTAATCAGTTTTTTTATCTATGTAGCAAGATAGTTTTGTTATGTACTCCTGTAGGTCAGCAAAGCCTATTTAGGCGTAGGATTCTGTAATTAGCAATTAATTAAGTGTTATTTTGCCCTAATCTCACTTTTCTCTCTCCCCGACTCCTCTCTTCTCTTCCCCGACTCTCCTCTTCTTCTCCAACAACCTCTTTCAGTCTGTCTTCCCTTCTCAATTCCTCTAAGGTCGTAACACTAGTTAAGGAAAGATTATGAAAAAAATGTATTGTGTAATAGAGAAAGTGGAGAGGATCTCAGATGAGATCGGATCTCAGATGAGATCCTTGGCTTCAGATTCTGTCTTACAACATACCACCTTGTCAAGAAAGAGATCTCACTGATATCATAAGTTGGGATACCCTGCCGACCTGCTGTATTCTAATTTCAAAGTTGTGTCCACTTTTGGTGTTTTGGCAATTGTTGGCTGCGTATACCCCTTCTAGTCGGGTCCTATGACTGGGACACCTCTTGCTAACAAAAGAATAAGACTTGGCTGCTTATGTAGCTTTAGTATATTGAATATTACAAAATACCACCTTGTAAAGACGGAGATCTCACTGATATCTTGAGTTGGAATACCCTGCCGGCCTGCTGTATTCTATTTTCAAAGTTGTATCCACTTTTGGTGTTATAGCAATTGTTGGCTGCTTATACCTCTTCTAGTCAGGTCCTAATGACTGGGACACCTCATGCTAACAAAAGTAAAAAACTTGGCTGCTTATGTAGCTTTATAAATTGATATTAGTCATTATTAGTAAATGTTTGAGAAAAGCCAGTTAAGATGGTTTCATCATGTGCAAAGGAGATCACTGATAGTACCATATATAGAGATGTGATAAATGACTTGCAAAGGACCCAAAAGATAGGAGGATATGGGAGTTACAATGAAAAACTGGGAGATGTATGGATGGACGTGGAAGTGGTCTACAATTTAGCTGAATGGTGCAGATGAGTATCCTTGACAATGTCCCATATGAATTTGCGATGTTCAGCAGGATCCATGACATCCACACGATCTGCTTCCTAGTGTTTGATATTGTTTTTTTCAAATGTCATGGAGGGCTTTGGAGGCATTTAATTTTTGTTTAGCTCTTGTATGTTTTGTATTTTTTATGTGAATGAGGATGTATGCTCACACTTGATTGATTCAGAAGTCTGTAATTGATGCGACTTCATCATTAGGTTTATTTTTATTTTTGTTTTTGTTTTTCTGTTTTTGACAGTTTTAATTTTCTTGTCAAGATTAACATGGTTATATTTTGTCTTCGCTTTGTATCTTGAGATTGATGCATGTTCTGTATATTCTGTGGCTTATAGGCGTGAAGGCAACCTATCTTCTTGCTGTATCTTTCCTGGAGATAATTCGTTTTAGCTGCAATGGTGGAATTCTCAACGGTGATTCAAGTTCCATTTCATCTAGGAGCGCCTTCAGTTGTGTCTTTGAATATTTGAAGACTCCAAATCTCCTCCCAGCTGTTCTCCAGTGTTTAATGGCTACTGTCCATAGAGCTTTTGAAACAGCTGTAGCATGGCTGGTACGTTTTTTCCTTTGCTCTTAAATTATGGCCAGCATTGGTTCTTCTCTGTTTTTCGTTTTTGATCTGTAAATGCTTGATCTATTCATTTTGGGAAAGATGTCAAGTACTCTAACTCTGCATCACTATGCCTTTCTTAAGAAAGTAAAACTAATCTGCATTAACTCTTATAATTACTACAGTGTTTTTACCTATCCCAATGTGGAGGATGAACATCAAATATTGGAATAGAGATGGTGAAGCTTAAATATTTGGATGCACAAGAGCTATTAGAATCGTTGCCTTTGGCCTTCTAATGAATTTGAATATCCATTTCATTTTTTTTAAAATAGAGTGCTTATTGTTATGTAGTGGAAACTGCTTTAAATAAATTATGGATGGTAGACATATTGTAAAGGAAAAAACTACTGCAGCTCTGGCTAGACATGCTCTATTGTAAAGTAGTGGAAACTTTTTTGAGACGGGGGTTGTGTCTGGATTCAGGAAGAGAGAAAATCTGATATTGGCATTGAAGCTGAAGTCTGGGACTCCATTTTTTCTGCTCATGCATGCTTTCTCATAAAAAGCCTTTCACAGAGGGAGGAACACATTCGTGATCTATCTGTTAGTTTGCTAAATCAACTGAAAGATAGATTTCCTCAGGTAGGTCAATTTTGGTTAAATCTTCATGCACTGATATGACTAAACTTATTTAACTTTCTATAACTTTTTCTCCTTTGTGCAGGTTTTGTGGAATTTATCGTGTCTGGATTTACTTTTTTCAGTTAGTAGTGGCTCACCTCCTCTGCTTGCAAATGATCCTGTTTGGGTAGCAACAGTCAGGTCGCTGCATCAGAAGATTGTTCGGGAATGGATAACAAATGCTCTTTCTTATGCTCCGTGCACCACCCAGGGTTTTTTACAGGTTTGCTTTACTAGTTAGTAGTTACTATACTTAGTATGTGCTGTGCAAAATTGAAAATGTTCAACTCAGTGCTGCTGTTCAAAATTTCAAAGATGTGTTAGTTATGTTTGAAAAATTCTAAGGTACTTGCTGCATTTGTGATTGTGGGATTTACTTTGCTGCAAATGACATGACTTTTTTTTTTGCTACCCCCTTTCCAAAAGGAAATTGAAAAAACTAATCAGAGGGGGTAGTTCTAAACATTTGAATTTCAGCCATTGAAATTATGATTCATGTGCTTAAATGTGTATGAATATATACTCATGATTTTTTTGCCTTTTAAATTGGATTTTTTTTTATATGAAGCATTATCATAGTCAAGTAGTGCCTTTCCCTAACAATTTGAGATCAGCAAAATATGTTGCATTAAGCTAAAACAATTTTACTATTGTAAAGGCAAAGCTTATGAAGGAAGCTTATGAAACAACTAATGGTGCCTTTAAGTTGGTATTTTGGTGGCAAATATTGATCTCCTTGATGTCTACAGTATTTTCCTTGAAGTAAAAAAAAAAGTAACTACACGGCTTTTTAGTATTTTTGAGCGTTCATTAATGTTGTACGCAAATATGCAGCATATATCTTATAGTTTTGTATGTTGTATCATGTATCTCCATCACCATAATATCTCTCCTCATTTGTTTTAGGAAGAACTTCGTAAGTTGAATGCATGGCAGAGGCCACAGCAGACAACAGATGTTGTGTCTCTTTTATCTGAGATTCGACTAAGCAGTGGCAAGAATGACTTTTGGATGGGGATTCGGACAGCAAATATTCCTGCTGTTATGGATGCAGCAGCTGCGGCTTCAGGAGCGAACTTAAATGTAACTGAAGCTTTGGAGGTTCTCTCTACTAGTATCTTAAGTGCCACAGTTAAATCTAATCATGCTGGGGAAATTGCTGGTATGAGAAGGCTTTATAGTAGCATTGGCGGATTCCAGATGGGAAGCTCTTTAATGAATTTTGGTCTGGGACTGGGGCTTCTAAGTTTGAACGGTGGTGGGTCTGCTCAACAATCCAATCCTGAGAGTGAAACTTTTACAGAGATTCTTCTTGCAAAATTCATTCGTGCACTTCAACAATTTGTCAATCTTGCTGAAAAAGGCGAAATGGTGGATAAATCTCAATTTCGAGAAATATGTTTTCAAGCAACTGCTTTTCTGCTATCAAATCTTGTAAGCGATCTCATCTCAGGTGTCAGAACTGCCTTTGGCTTTATGTTTTTCTCTGCCATTTTAGTTTGCCCAATATTGTTTCTTAATGTGGCAAATTATCAAGCTTAGGTATTTACCTTCAGCCAGTCTTTTAATACTGCCCATTTTGTTGGTGTAGATACTGGTGGCGCAAAAGCCTTTAAGGCTGTCAGTATCTGAGCCAACCTGGCACAGTGCTTGTGTTGGCTTATATCAAATGATTGGAGTTTGATGGGGTTTTTTAATTGAATCTTAGTTTCAGCTTCTAGAATGCTAATGGTATTTGGAAAGACACAATATATATGTTTGTAAATTTCAATCTCTTCCAAACCTGGTGCTCAACTCGTCCTCCATTTATGTGGGCCTCTACCTATGTGTAGCTGACATAGTCTGGTTTGAGAGGCTCTTCTGTTGTGGACAGCCACATGGGACAAATGATTAAAACAGAGGACAAAGTGGAGGACTGGCTGAAGGACCTATAGCATCACTTTGCGTTTATGTTTCCTTGAACAGTTACCAATTATTTAGTTGATAGGTGAAATTAGATGTAGCCTTTTCTACGCTGATTGCGGATGGTTACCCAGCCATATGGGATGTGCATTGTATTTTTTTCAGGCTGCACCTTGGGTCCCTGAAAGCAGCAGAACTTGTAGTAACCTATAATTAACAACAATATAGCATTCCTCTAGTTCTAGTTGCTCCCTATCTTATTTTATTTCATAGGCCTATTTGTTTAAGCAATTGTGTTATGTTGGCCACAATTTCAAGGGGGGTTGTTGTCCACCAAATAACCGGCTTCCTCTTACAGCAGCAACTTGGTTTTGTAATTTAATATGTTTCCTTATTTTAATGTTTTATAATTGGTAAATATTTTAAGTAGCTAGTTTCCTTGTTAGGATCCATATGTTTAATTGGAGTGGGGTTAGAGAATGATTTCTCTATTAATATGTAAGGCTGTTGACCAATAATAAAGTGAAAAATCAATATAGTCTTATGGAGTTGCACACTTCGTACTTATCTTCCCCAGGTCTCTTCTCTCTCCCATTTGTCAATTGATTCTCCCCTTTCACACAAATTTCCCAACTAATCTTACCTTGTAATTCCCTTGGAGTTACAGCAAATTGCTAGGTATGATTTTTCTCATGTGTATAAAAGTTGATGTCCTAATTGTGTTTCTCATGACTAATTCTCATTTGATTATGTATTGGCGTTTGAAAAATGATGGTTTGATTTAGTGTACGCTTTTCTCATAAAGTGGAATGATATTTTAATTAATTACAAGGATTAGCAGTTCTGAATCTCAAAAATATTGGATTAGCTATTTTTTGATATCTTGGTGCTTGTCACTACTTAAATTTGCCAACTCAATTTTATGTATAGGACTATGCTTCCAAATCAAATTTAGAGAGCTTCTCTCAATTATTACGTCTTCTTTGCTGGTGTCCTGCTTATATTTCAACACCAGAAGCAATGGAGACAGGGGTATTTATTTGGACTTGGTTAGTTTCTGCTGCTCCTCATTTGGGCTCTCTTGTACTTGCTGAACTTGTTGATGCATGGCTGTGGACGATTGATACAAAACGAGGATTGTTTGCACATGAAATAAAATATTCGGGTCCTGTTGCAAAATTGAGACCCCATCTTTCTCCTGGGGAACCAGAAGTCCCTCCTGAGAAGGACCCAGTCGAAGGAATAACTGCTCACAGGTTGTGGGTTGGGTTTTTCATTGATCGTTTTGAGGTAAGTTATAGAGACAATCTTGTTTTTCTTTATAAATATCTTTATGAAATTATTATCTCTGGCATACATATTTGTTTTATGTCATGATGTGTTAATCTTTAGAGATTAATCTTTGTAGTGGGATATGTGTCATCCCTTTACCTTCTTTTTCCTCTTATTATTGTAGCTTAGTATGGACCATATCATTCATTTATATAAAAGCTTTTTTCTGTTTTTTTCTCTGGTTATGCATTTTAACAGTTAACCCATCTTATTAATAAAAAAATGAAAATTATAGAATTTATCTACAAAAGAATACACATTGTCAGGTGGAGGGATAAAAAACAAATGAAATGAATTTTTGGGAGGTTTTTAACTGTTGAGTTTGGCTTCTTGTTCACCACAAGCAATTCTCACTTCCCGTTATTAGGTGAAATAGGATGACAAATTGGACAAGCATCCTGTTGATCATGGAATGAAATATCTGAGACCTCAGATATATCTGTATATCCCTTGACCGATTAATGATAATCTCAAATATTGCCAGTATCTGCAATATTTCTCCTCCCTTTTTCAAAGAAAGAAATAAAACATATATACTTTAAAGCCTGCCAGCTGTGCCAAATAATCTTTATATTAGCACTTTAAGATAAATTTATGTATTATTTAATCTTATAAAATATAATATGAAAATAAGTCAAGCTGTCAGATTAGGCTTCCTGCTTTTGCGTCTCCTCTTTGTGATGTAAGCGTTTTCAGATCGGAACTGTTTAATCAAATGAGTAGTCAATTCTCACAAAAGCAGCTTCTAGTTAAAAAAAGAAAAGATTCTTGTAAGATGAAAAACTCAATGGAAAAGGTGACAAAACACAATGAAATTCCAATATCAAGTCCTTTCTAGATTGCGAGAAGGCTAGGGGCCCCTCAAATGCTTTTATTTATTAAGGTTTTATTATATGAATTCAGCCATAGATAAGATAAAGTTTATTTGAGATTACTACTAGTTTCTAATTTCTATAATATATGCTCAGATTATCAAGATATATGTGAAAAATCTGTTTTTGATCACTGATATCCTTTTCCTCAATATCTCCAAATTCCAATACACATTATCTTTAGGTCATTGATATATCTCTGACATTGCGAACTATGTTGTCCCAGCTTTGAAGTTTCAAAATACTACTTAGAGGTTGTCTCATTGTTATTTGCAGAACTACACTTTTTAGAATGACATGAAATTTTATGGATTAACAACCATCATTTAGGGAATTCTGGAATTTATCTTAGCTAAACATAATCTATCCATGCAGGGATTCTATAATCTCAGATTATCAAGATATATGCAAAAAATCTATTTTTGATCATCGATATCCTTTTCCCCAATATCTCCAAATTCCAATACACATTATCATTAGGTCATTGATATATCTGACATTGGGAACTATTTTGTCCCAACTTTGAAGTTTCAAAATACTACTTAGAGGTTGTCTCATTGTTATTTGCAGAACTACACTTTTCAGAATGACATGAAATTTTATGGATTAACAACCATCATTTAGGGAAGTTCTGGAATTGATCTTAGCTAAACATAATCTATCCATGCAGGGATTCTGCAATCAGTGATTCTTCAATGGTTCCCATGCACATATGCTTTGGTGTTTTGTTTTTTCATTCTTATGGTTTTTCTGTTATATTGGTCATTCCATATATTGTCAAAGATTGAAACTCTCGTATCTTGATAATCAAAGAAAATCAGTGTGTGTGTGGGGGGGGGAGAGGGGTGGGGGGTGGGTGGGCAGCGACTAACATAATGAATTTTACCCCAAACAATTATCATTAAAACTGAACATGCAAGCTACAAGCAAAAGAGAAGTAATTCCAAAACACAAACAAGACAATAATACTACACTAAAATGAAGAGGAATTCTGAATGTGGAGATTCCAAATGCCAGATTCATCCGAATTGCAAAATCCTCTGAGAAGTTTTTACGATTTGTTTATTGCAGTGCATGAACCATTTCCTAGCTCTCATATGATGTAAACCTTAGGGTTTACAAGGGACATGTGTAAGATAACCAAGTTTCCCAAAAGCTCGAGTTGTTAGGAAGGGGAAATCTTTTATATTTCTTTTATAATTTAACACCTCCCCTCATTCAAGTGTCCACTAAGCGCAGCACGTGGAACATAAATGGGGTATAAATGCCTCCAACAAGACTTGAACCTAGGACTTCTTATAACCTAGAACTCTGATACTATGTAAAATAACCAAGTTTCCCAAAAGCTTGAGCTGTTAGGAAGGGGAAATCTTTTATATTTCTTTGTATAATCTATCAATATGTAAGGGTGAACGTTGGAAGAATGGAGGAGGAAAGAACCTCTGCTGGTTGGACTCAGCCAATGTGAGAGAAAGAGGAGAAACTCAGTTGATAGAGAGGAAAGGAGAAGAGCTTAGAAACTTATTAATACTTGATTAGGGAAAAGAGGGCTACGTCCTTAAGTCACCAGCCCATAATGGGTCTGGGCCTCATTGCTGCTAACATCACAACAATAAACCTACTAACGTGATGAATGAAATCTACTTAAAATAACCTAATAAAATAAAGTAAAGTGGCGATTCATAACATCATATTGACTAATTTATCTGTTTATATAACTTTTTAGGTTGTTCGCCATGACAGTATTGAGCAACTTTTGCTTCTAGGCCGGATGTTGCAAGGAACTATGAAATCTTCTCTGCATTTTTCACGTCATCCTGCTGCAACTGGCACCTTTTTCACTGTGATGCTCCTTGGACTCAAGTTCTGCAGTTATCAGACACAGGTCATTCTCCAGAATTGCAAAACGGGGCTTCAGTTACTTGATGATAGGGTCCTAAGGTGAGTTCTTTTCATTTTTTTATTCTATCGGAATTATTATAGTATGCTCTTATTTTAAATTTTATTTATCACTCTATGTATTAGAAATTTGTATTGGACCTTGAAAATATGTTGAATGTTGTATATCCTTTTCTAAGACATGTCATCTTCTGCATTTAGGAAAAAGGTTGTGTCTGCTTCATATTGGATGATCAAACTTAGTTCTGTAATTGTTAGCGTATAAATTGGTAATTCTTGCCAATATGTCAAACATGAATTTTAGAGTTTTAATTTGAGCATAACTAACTTGAATACCGAATTGGACCCGTGTTGCTGCTTCTTGATGGCAAAAGCCATACTGACAATTGTTTAAGTGGGTTCTGTCTTTTAAATTTCTGTGGAAACTGCATACTTCTCAGCAGATGCATCTTGTCAAAGACAAAGGAATGAATGTTGCCATCTTAGCAAAATATGAGTACACATAATTCATTCTTCTTGAGTGGAAAAATCAGTTTTACTATATTGGCATTCATCAGTGGCTGGAATCGGCTACAACTGGCCTGAGCTGTCTCCGGACACTCCGACAACCTCCTTTCCTCTCATTTTGCCCTTTGGCCGCATGTGCATATTGCCTTGCATGCATTTCAGGGTAAAGGCGCTGCTTTTGTGCCTCCTGACAGTAGACCGCCACCGCCACCGCCTAGATTTGACCACCAGAACGCTCCTCCCCTTCTTCTCTTTCCTTCACCACATGCCCACAGCATCCACCCCTCTTGTTGGTCATTGACAATGCGAAATCACCACCCACCCACACACACAATACATTCATTTGGCCGATTTTTTTCTGGGTTAATTAGCTCTGAAATTAAATTAAGTTTGCTGACTGTATTTTTCTTATTCGTGCTTCAGAGCTGCATTGAGCTGGTTTGCTCATGAACCTGAATGGTATGACACATGTAATAAGAGTTTTGCTCAAAGCGAGGCTCAATCTGTCTTGGTCTTTGTCCATCATCTCATGAATGAACGAGCAGAATCTCTCCCATCTGATTTATCCAAAGGGCGTGCCCACGATGAAGAAAGCTTTCCGGGGAACTTGGTAGGACTTTTGTTTGTTAACAATGTTTCTTAGGGATTGGCTTTCAAAAGGAAATAAAAAAAAAGATTCCATTTTGATCTCTTGAAACTATGTTTCTTTATGTGTTACATCTCATGTGAGTCATGTGACTTCATAACTCTCTATAGATGAATCAGCGTCATCCTGTGTGGGGCTACATGGATAACTATGCTGTGGGACGAGAGAAACGCAAGCAGTTACTTCTGATGCTATGTCAGCTTGAAGCAGATAGACTTGATGTGTGGGCCCAGCCCGCAAACTGCAAGTACTTGTCACAACCTTTTTTTCTTTGTCTAATTTGCTACTTCATTGCAAACTTTTTGTGAATTTTTTTGTTAAATATATCTCTGAAACATTTATATGTGATTTTCTTTTGAGAATTCAAAATGAAGTGCAGAATAGAATAAAATGTTTTCAATTAGAATAACAGAAAAGTTACTAAAAGAATGGTTGCCAGGGGATGCAAATTAGAATAACTTACAATTGTATTATAGAAAAATATTTACACTTAATTCATTTTGATTGTAAATTTATATGGCATAAACCAAATTTTCTGCAGGGAATTCACTACTTCCCGTCCAAAGATTAGTTCTGACAAGTGGATTGAATATGTGAGAACAGCTTTTGCTGTAGACCCAAAGATTGCTCTGTCCCTGGGCTCGAGATTTCCAAGCCTTCTTGCTGTGAAGGCAGAAATTACTCACCTAGTGCAAGTATGTCCTATATTTGTTCTTTTGATTTCCATGAAATTTAATAAATTTCCTTCATTTTCAGATGTAATGAAAGAACTTATAAGGAATAAAATATAAATACCTTAATATTTCTTTTCTTTGTCATTTATTTGTAGTTGAACATCTTAGAGCTGCGCACTATCCCAGAAGCACTGCCATTTTTTGTTACACCAAAGGCAGCTGATGAGAATTCAGTTCTGTTACAACAATTGCCGCACTGGGCTGCTTGTTCAATTACACAAGCTCTTGAGTTCTTAACGCCTCCATATAAAGGTCATCCACGTGTCATGGCTTATGTTCTTAGGGTTTTAGAAACCTATCCCCCGGAAAGTGTAACCTTTTTTATGCCACAGTTGGTGCAAGCCCTTCGCTATGATGAGAGGGTAAATTTTCATGATCTTCTTGTCCTATTTTTTTTTCTTGTTGGGTTTATGTATCTGTTGTTGTTTTGTGTTGCATTTGCTATTTTCTAGGTGCCTGTCTGTAGTAGCCCTTCTTTTACATTTTGCAGAAGTTAGTGGAGGGATATTTGCTTGGAGCGGCTCTAAGAAGCAATATATTTGCTCATATCTTGATATGGCATCTACAGGTGTAATTACTGTTTTTTTATTCCTTTCGACCTCTCCAGTTATCAGTATCTAAAGATCAAAATTGCTGTTAGCATTTATGAAAACTTCAAGTATAGTAGTTTGATGATTGATTAATTATCACAATATCTTTTTTACTAGTAATTAGAATTGTGTCTTCACCACTTGGAACAGTAATTTGTTCATGAATAATAAAGTAAGTTCCTCTATACTGTCTGACATTTGCACATAATTTCTGTAGCATGTTTAAAATTTTTCTTATATTCCCTCGCTGGATCACTCAAGTAATATAATTTGGAAAATAGAAATTTACACATATCTTCCAACAATTCACACTTTTATTCAAAAATAACGATTCACCACCTCCACCATCTCCTTCCTGTACTACTCTTTCATCAACCCCTCCTCGAGGATGAAAACATGTTTTTAATGGAATCAGCCATTCAGACTCCAGAAACATTTCGCAAATTGGTTGCATGTCAGGAGAATTAAGTGGGAGTTATAAAATAGTCTAGGGGAGATAAGTGTAACTTATTCTAATAATGAGTGTAGAAAGTGAAGCCTAACATTCCATGGTAGGTAAGATTGGAGCTCCTCCTTCCCCGCCCTTTATTCCTCTACTCTTTCATCATTCATTTTGAATGGGATAAAATGTGAATTTTATTAGGGAAAAAGGTGTGCCCTGATTATGATTTGTGATCATGCTGTTAAGGAGGCAGCTGTTTCGGAAATGGAAGTAAATTTTTTTTATTGTTGGGGGATCAAGTAGAGTTTGCAGATAGTCCATAGGAGGTAAGTGTAATGGGTGTAGAAACCAAAACATAACATTACCTGTTATATAAGATTTTTTGTTTGTTTGTTTATTTCTCATGATTGACCCTAACTGTCACTAAGAGTAATAAGATTAGTTAAATCCAATTGTGAGTGATATCTTTGATTGCAAAGCTTTTATATCTCTTGAAATTCTTGTTGTATTACATTACTATCCCCTGAATTTAATGGTTTGTAATGTCATTATTGCAGGGAGAATTGGTTTCACCAGAAACAGGGAAAGATGGAATCAATCTGAAGGTAGATTTTGTCTATTGTTTTTAACCATCATTGATGCCGTTCCTTACTATGTATCTGTATAAATGGGTGGCTATATTCCCGTCAGCCTGCCCTCCAATCTAGGATGGCTGTACTTGACTAATCAATGTTCTTCTTCACATGAGGGCAATAAAATTGGTTATTGCTCAGGTCCTTATGTAGTACTAATCATGTTTCCCATGTGCATGGAACAAGTGGTGATGTTATTCTACTTCCATCTGCATGCTATGGTTTCACTACTGATACTAGTAAATTTTTGTCTCAGAATAGTTCCTTCCAATCACTGCTTCCCATTTTTCGGCAACGAATTATTGATAATTTCAGCCCTGAGGCTCGTGATATGTTCGAAAGAGAGTTTGACTTCTTTGACAAAGTCACTTCTATTTCGAGAGTTCTCTATCCACTCCCAAAGGAAGAACGTCGAGCTGGTATTAGGAGGTAGTTGTTTTTACCGTAGGATATCTGTAATTTTTATAGAAAATCACCTGTTTTTGGTAGTTTTAAAATCTTACAATTGTTGAGAGAAGACCTGTGTGATCGGAGTTTCAATGATACATTTAATTCGTTTATGTTTTTTTTAGTATCCACTATGCTTCCATCTCATTTGAAATTTTCAAGATAAATATACTATGCTTTTGCCTCAGTAGATTTTTTTTTAATATAAATATACATTTATATGAGCCCTAAGATAAAATTATACATCAAAGAAATTATTTTCATCCTTAATCTTCATTTTTTCATGCGCAACTCAATGTTGGTCCTTGAGGCAATACTTTCAGCTTGAAGATTTGAATCATAGCTGGAATATGCAGGGAACTGGAGAAGATAGAAGTGACCGGAGATGACCTTTATCTGCCCACTGCACCAAACAGGCTTGTACGGAGTATTCAGTTGGATAGTGGCATACCACTACAATCTGCAGCAAAAGTTCCTATTATGATTACATTTAATGTGATTGATAGAGATGGGAATCCTCAAGACATAAAGCCACAAGCTTGCATCTTTAAGGTGAGAAAATTTTTGTTCATACTAATGTTGATTTGAATTATATTGGGTAAAATTTCAAGTTTTGATGAGGCATTTACTCATAAACTAGGGATTATATGGTAAACATAAAATTGATTTGCTGATTTGTTGCAGTCATGTTGCCTTTGTTCTACAATAAAAACAGTGAATATCCATCCTGCATCACTTTTTGCCTGTGCGGGCCATCCTAATTGGACCCAAGGTCGGAGTTTTAGGGATGCAGATGTTGAGAGGTAAAATAGCAAAGGAAGGGTGCTTTAAGAAACATCTGCAATGATGGTAGTGACCACAGGCTTTATTTTAGGAAGACTTAGTGAGAGAAATGAATATGTTATGAACATTTAATTCCTTGGGAATAATGTCTGTAATAATAATTATGTTGATCAGTAGAACAATTTAATGAAAAAGTTGTATATTTGACATTCAGAATCTTACTTGAGTTAGGTTTTGTATGAATTATTTACTTGTCCAAAGTGTAGTCTAAACTTTGCAGCATTTCCAATTGTACAGAATAAATTTATTTGAGCATTTACTCTGGAATCTGGACACCTTTTTTTCTATTTTTGTTCTGAGCAGTCAATTAGCTTCATTAATCACCCTCTTTTTTCTTCTGCAATGTCGCTGTCCTATTTGTTCTGCTAATGACTTCTTTCGCCACCAGATCTTCTATCCCACTTTTGTTTATCAACCTAAACAAAACCTCATTGTCACTCTCCTTCATTTCTACCACAACAAACCCTCTGAAGACATCTTTTATCAGTCTAGTCAGTGAGTATGTTTGATACCACCAGCTGCTTTTGGCATAACCCTTTCAAGGCCATGTATTACCACCCAATAAGGCCTACCTTTTTTCCATGTTTTGTTGAATCCACTCTCAATCGGCCCACAAATTCATAAATTGTCTTTCCGTCATTTTGTTATAGTTATGAATTAAAAATACCTTCTTCTACAAACTGGGCACACATCATTTAGTTTGCGAGCTTGTAAGGGTAATAAAAAGTGGTAAGCTTTGTGAAAATTGTCATGAGATTTTGAAGATCAAATCAGAAATATCAAGAGGGATAGAGGAGATTATTGTCATGTTTTGGACTTTGCAAATTTATTTGTTTCTCTATGAAATGATTTGTCCTGTATGTATGTATTTCCGTTTGGATTGTTTTAGACATGCTTAGAAAATGCCAGATGTTTCTGTTTGCTATACAATATCCATCATTTCTGTTTTCAGAATCATTCTCTAAATTAGTGTCATACAGTTTTATTTTATGCCCTTTTCTATTAGGTTGGAGATGATTGCCGCCAAGATGTCCTCGCTTTGCAAGTGATATCACTTCTTAGAGATATTTTTTATTCAGTTGGGCTCAATCTCTATTTGTTTCCTTATGGAGTGCTCCCGACTGGTCCAGAGAGAGGCATTATTGAGGTGAACTTGGTTCCGTGTATGAAATTATAGTGTCTATGGATCATTCCTTGAAAATTTTGCATTTTCTAGGAATACTTGACTAATGTTGCTGATAATTTTCAGTTGGCCATTTGTCTAACTTACCGGTCACATATCAGGTGGTTCCTAATACACGGAGCAGAAGCCAGATGGGAGAAACAACTGATGGTGGCCTATATGAAATTTTCCAGCAAGACTATGGACCTGTTGGAACTCCTAATTTTGAAGCAGCACGTGATAACTTTATTATCAGTAGTGCTGGTTATGCAGTTGCAAGTCTTCTGCTTCAACCCAAGGATCGGCATAATGGCAATCTTCTTTTTGACAAGTATGTATTTTATTTTTTATATTTTCATAATTAAAATAACAGCAAGTGGCGTGGCTTTATATTTTGTTGAATATTACAGTGTTGGAAGGCTTGTGCACATTGATTTTGGCTTTATTTTGGAGACATCGCCTGGTGGCAACCTGAGATTTGAAAGTGCCCACTTTAAGCTGAGCCATGATATGACTCAGTTGCTAGACCCATCAGGATCAATGAAGAGTGACACATGGCATCATTTTGTTAGGTGAGTTGCATTGACTGACAATTATCCATTAACCAAGAATGTTTTGTATTAGTCTTACCTCCTTTAAACTGATTCAATGATCCCCCTCGGCTAGTTTTGTAATTTCGTCATTAGTTTTGATCATCTTAGTCGTTTAATTTTTTTCAATTTTAGTTCTAATTGTATCACTTTGCAGCCTTTGTGTGAAGGGTTACTTATCAGCACGGAGGTATATGGATGGAATAATTAGCACGGTGTTGCTGATGGTGGATAGCGGGCTCCCTTGCTTCAGTAGAGGGGATCCTATTGGAAACCTTAGAAAACGTTTCCACCCAGAGATGAGTGAGCGGGAAGCAGCAAACTTTATGATTCGCACCTGCAATGATGCCTACAACAAGTGGAGCACTGCCGGCTATGACTTGATACAATACATACAGCAGGGCATCGAGAAGTGAAGCAATATTACAAGCAGACCTAGTAATTATTTGTTCAACATTAGAAGGGGGATAAAAAGTTATAAGAAAAAGGGGGTCTTCCGTTTTTGTGAGTCTAATTGGACTACTGTTTCAGTTTCATCCGATTCTGCTTGTATATCACCCAATTGAACTGAAGTTGTAATGTATTCCGGCTGTCCTGTTGATGTATGTAAAAAGGGGGACCCAATTTTTTCTGCTCATTTTTTTATAACGAAAGCATTTTTCTGTGTTTTGGTTCCAATGGAAGCGGTGTGGAGGCAATCATAGTTAATACATTGTGCAAGTTTTTACTCCCTCTGTCCCAAATTTATAGCACGATTAGATTTTTAAAATGATTTATTTCTTAGGACTGTAATTTCTGAGGATTACAAAGTTGACGTTGGTCACAACATGTATTCGTTTGAAAGTGCAGAAAGTTCTGAGTTTCTAAGGAGAGTTCCAGTAAGATAGTAGCTTCAGCGAAACGAGCATAAAGATGCCACTACCTTGCTATATTAGGGCACAATTTTGGGGCCAGACGCACCAAAATATTGTATTGAGTGCTCGGTTCTTGCTGTTACCTCGTATTCTCAAACACAACTCAGCGAAGTGTGAATGTTACGTTCCGGATTACTTCATGCCCTTGAAGTGTAAGGAATGTTTTATTTATAAGTACCCTAGGCTTGTTTGAGCCTTTGAGGCAGCTATTGTAATCTTTTATTTGGGCCATTGGATTAGATTGATGGCTGAGATTATTTCCAAATGACCTGGGACTCTCAATGTAAGTTGTAGGATGGATTGAGAAGGCAGAGAATGAATGCGACTGATTGATTCTCTTCTCTTTGTCTTACTGTTCCCCCCTTTCTTCCCCTTCGTGTATTGAGTATGTAGGACTGCACCTCATGTTAAGTTAGGTCGGGTTCCTTGAACTTGACCTTGACCCAGATAAGAACTAAAAACCTTGAGAATTTAAAATAGGAATAGATATTCTATTTTAGGTTGGGTTGGTTTCAATAAATAAAACCAAATCAACACTATTTTGGGTTAGTTTTATTTATAAAAAATTATATAATTATAGTTATATATGAAGTTAATTTAAAATTTACTTTGGGTTGGTTTTTGGGTTTTTCATGTGCTAAACCTGACCCGACTTAAGATTTACCCGTATATTTTTTTCTTAGACCCAACTTGGTTAATCTTAGGTTGGTATAGGGTCGGGTCTGAGTTTTCAACCCATGCGAATGTGGTGTACCAGGCGGTTTTGTTCGCCCTCCTTTTTTCTAAGTTTGATGCGTTAAGGGTCCATCTTGGCTTTTTTTAAAATAAAAAGTACTCATCTTGGTTGGGACGTATCATAGCTATCAGAACATTCACTTGGGATGTGGGTAGGGGTGAAATATGATGCAAACTAAAAGTACTCCGGCAAGGATGTCACAATGAAATCTCAGGAGCAAACCAGCCAGGAGCTGCTAGCAGCGTCTTCCTCATCGTTGGAGGTCATACTAGCCGAATTCCTCACACAACAACTAACGTAGACCCAACAACTTGTCCAATGCATTATGCGTTCGTCAATAGCCAGACAATCTCCCAACACTAGGGACAGTCTGCCTTCTAAGATTGTTGCGGGATGAGGGGTCCCACAACCGCACGGGGATAAGGCTGAGGGTCCTTCAGTCTCTATAGCAGTCGTGTCCAGGGGGCGTTGGGGTTCGGCCCACTCTACCTGCCAAACCACTAATATTCGTGCTTACTATACCAAATTTATGTGTATTGCTAGTTGTCTTCCCCATTGGCACCCAAAAATTTGAATGATACTTTTATGCATGGCCTTAAGCAAGAAATTGCCGGTCCCATGCGGCCTTTTCCATCCGAGACCTTGCAGATGGTTTGGCACCATGCTCAAATTAAGGAGGAATCGTTGAGCTACCAACACCGTCTCTCTCGAGGACCATTGCCCCCTCGCTTAGGGCTGCATGGTCCCGCCCCTCTCATGGACTGGACCCTTTGCTAGTATGATCCAGGGAAATTCCCTTAATTGACTCAAGCTCATATGGACGAGAAGCGCTGAGAAGGCCTATGTTTTAATTGTGATGAGTGCTATATTGTGGGACACCGCTGAAAGTCTCCGCCTATTGCTCTTATTTTAGAGGAATCTCTAAAGGACAACGTAGATTGACAACTTTTTTTAAACCTTGTTGGACATGTGTTCAACGTGCCCGAAATTTTTCTACATGCCTTTTGTTGTGGCTCTTACAATTGACAATAGAAGTTACTCATAACTTTATAAATAATAATATGACGCCATTTGTGTTGCCCCATTTCTGCTTCGGCTCCTTTTATGTTTTGATTGGTCACAACAAACATTTTCGCAGCAACGACATGTGCTTATAGGTTGAGTTATCTTTGTTAGCAGGCATTATTGTGAATGAATCAGAGATCATACAAAATAGATTTCCTATATCTACTGTCTATTATATTCTATAAAGTAAATAGTGTACCTGGTTCCATTTCGAATTGACGAATCTTCATAGAATAAGTTTCTCTCCCATGCCCTTTCTTTCTAATGATTTTTCTTAAGATGGATCAGCCATCGTCGTAGTTTTCTTTGTTGGGTGGAGAGAGAACCGTCTCCTCTATTTTATCTTCACGTAACCGCTTCCATCAAGCAGTTATAATGTTCACATTAAGAGCCAATCATAAACAAGATAGATAAGCTTATTATTATCTATTAATTATCATGTGGGACCACATATGGGACCAATAAAATTGTTTACATTCTCCCACTTAGTCCGAATGATAATTAATCATGATAATATAACAAGACAACATAAGGTGTACACAATTATCTATTCACATTGGTTATATAATACTATCATTAAACAAATCAATAATATGAGTCATGGCGGTTCTATGTCCTTAAATGACATGGTCCCTTCCATGTACCACAATATTAAAAATCTGTTCAATATAGTGTTCAAAAGAGGAAATCATAAGAGTCCACATAATGTCTCTACTAATAGAGACTAATCCTGTCATAAATATATATTCATTCACATCGATGCACATAATAACTAAGATAGGAGAATTAGAAACACTTTATTGATATCAAAATGTAATAGAGCATCATCATCATAAATAAAGCATAATCCATCATAAAATAAATGTTTATAATCATGGATTATTTTCAAGACCCATTCTATTGGCATGTTCAATAAAGGTCTTTAGAGGTAATCCTTTTGTTAATGGATTTGCAATCATAAGGTTAGTACTAATTTGCTCTATAAACACTTTTTATTTCTGTACTTCTTCTTTAACAATAAAAAACTTTAAGTCCATGTACTTTGCTCCTTTAGAGTACTTATCATTCTTTGAGAAAATAATTGCTGCGGAGTTATCACAATAAATTTTTAGCAGTCTATAAATGATGTCAATAATTCCAAGCCTTGAAATAAAATTCTGCAACCATAAAGCATGAAGTGTGGCTTCATAGCATGCCACAAACTCAGCCTCCATAGTGGATGAAACTATGATAGATTTTTTTCCACTTTTTCATAATATAGCTCCTCCAGCAATCATGAATAAGTAGCCAAATGTAGACTTTCTATCATCAACACATCCAGTAAAATAAGAATCTGAGTAGTCAATGACTTCAAGATTTTTAGACCTTCTATATATGAGCATGTGATCTTTTGTTCCTTGCAAGTATCTCATGACTTTCTTTGCAACTTTCCAATGATCAAATCCTAGATCCTTTTGATATCTTCCTAGCATACCAGTGACAAAACTGATATTTGGCCTTGTACAAGTTTGTGTATACATTAAACTTCCAACTGCAGACAAATAAGGAATTCCCTCTATTCTTTTCCTTTCCCATTCATTCTTTGGACATTGCATAAGATTTAGATTATCCCCTTTCTGAATGAGAACTAGACTTGATGAGCACTTTTTCATTCCAAATCTCTCTAAAATAATTTATATATAGAATTTTTGAGACAAACCCAATAATCCACATGAACAATCCCGAAATATTTCTATTTCAATCACGTATTTTGCCTCAACCATATCTTTCATTTCAAAATTTTGAGAGAGAAAGTCCTTTGTTTTATACAATAATCTAAGGTCATTGCTTGCAATTAATATATCATCTGAGTAAAATGTCTTTTTATAAGATAATTTTAAGTGAGTCCTTTTTGGATATTGGAGAAAATATCTTTTTTATAATCAAAGCCTTCTTTTTGAGTAAAACCTTTGGCCACAAGTCTGGCTTTATATCGTTCTATATTACCTTTTGAGTCACATTTGGTCTTAACGATCCATTTGCAACCCACTTTCTTGTATCCTTTGGGCAATACAACTAGTTCGCAGATTTTATTTTGGGCTATTGAGATTAACTCATCATTCATGGTTTCAATCCATTTTTCAAAATTAATACTTTCTATGACTTGTGAAAATGAAACCAAATCTTTAGATGTCCCAATATCATAATCAGATTGTTGTAGATAAACCATGTAATCATTAGAAATAGCTGATTTTTTGATCCTTTCAGATCTTCTTAAGGCTATTTGTGGTTCATCTATTACTTGCTCATTGATGACAATCTCATTATGGAGTATTGAAATATTATCTTGTTGTTCTATTTCATCATGTTGTTCAGCTATTGAAGGACCAACAAGTTGTGGTTCATTAGATTGTTGTTCTTGATTAATAGGACATACATCAATCATAGAAATAACAATTTGTTTAGAAATTATGGGTAATGGGACATGCACCCTAACTTTTTTAATTACCACATTTTGAGTTGTAACACTCACTGATTTCACAATTTTCTAAGAACCTTGCATTACCAGTTTCAACAATTCTTGTACTATGATTAGGACAATAAAACCTATACCATTTGAATCCAATTTCTTTTTATGTAGATTATAAATTCTCACTTCTGCTGGACAACCCCAAACATGTAGGTGTCTTAAACTGGGTTTCCTTCCAGTCCATAACTCAAAGGGAGTTTTTAGAACTGCCTTACTAGGAACCTTGTTTAATAAATAAACAACAATTTTTAGTGCATGAATCCACATAGATGAGGGTAAAATGGAATTACTTATTATACTTCTAACCATATCCATAAGAGTATGATTTTGCCTTTCAGCCACACCATTCTGCTGAGGCGTTCTAGGCATAGTGTATTGAGCACATATGCCTTTGTTTTCAAGAAGTTTAACAAATGGACCTGGGTGGTGTCCTGTTTCATCATATCTTCCAAAGTATTCACCACCTCTATCAGACCTTATGAGTTTTACCTTTCTGTCTAATTGTCTTTCAACCTCAGTAATGTATACCTCAACAACATTTACTGCTTGAGATTTATTATTTAATAAATAGACATAACCATAACGTGAAAAATCATCTATAAAGGTGATAAAGTACTTTTCTCCACCAAAAGATGGAACATCAAAAGGCCCACAAATATCTGTATGGACTATCTCAAGAAACTCCTTACTCCTTGTGGCACCCTTCTTTGTGTGTTTGATTTGTTTTTCTTTAATACAATCCACACACACACCAAGATTAGTAAAATCAAGATTATGAAGAATCTCATCTTTTACTAATCTTTCTATTCTTTCTCGGGAAATATGTCTCAATCTTCTATGCCACAAGTTTGAGGAATTTTCATCAATAAAGCTACATTTAGCAAAAACATAAGTATGTAGGGAAAGCAGTGAAGTAGAAAAATAATCATCAAGATTATATTTATATAATCCATCACATAAAATACTAGAACCAACACATGAAGTATTCTTAAATAGGCTAAAACACTTATTCCCAAATTTAAATGTGTATCCGTCAACATCAAGTCTCGATAATAAAACTAAATTTCTAGAAACTGAAGGTACATAAAGAGTTTCAAATAAATCTAAGTGATGTTCATTATCTAGGAGTAGCCTATATGTCCCAATGACTTTAATGAGAACTTTATCCCGATTGTCCATGAACAGAAAGTTCTACTTTAGGTTTGTGGTTCGGGTCGTAAGGAATCTCTGCAAAGTGTTGGAAACATGAGTAGTAGCTCTTGAATCTACCCACCAAATATTAGAAAGAACTTTAGTAAGGTTAAATTCAAAAACATAAATTGAATCAATACCTTTTTTTTGGAACCATTCATTTTTTTTTCTGGCAATCTTTCTGAAGGTGGCCAACTTTTCTACAAAAGTAGCACTTCAAGCCTCTTTCCTTTTGGTGATTGTTGTCTTTATGGGCAGCATCATTCGTTTTAGGAACCTTCCCCTTAAAGCTTTTGAATTTCCTTTGCTTGCCTTTAGCCTCATGAGAAACCATGTGGATTAAGTTTTGTTCTAGTGTCTTAAGCCTTGACTCCTCTTGCACAAGCATATTGACCAATTCATTTACATTCTATTTATCTTTCATGGTATTGTAATTAATTTGAAATGGCCCATACTGAAGTGGTAAGGAATTCAAAACAAATTGGACAAGAAAGAACTCATCCACTTACATTCCCAACGACTTAAGCTGTGCTGCCAAATTCATCATCACTAGAACGTGCTTATGCATACCACGAGAACCATCATACTTCATCATGTTCAGCTTAGCCATAAGAGTCCCTGCAAGGGACTTATCTGCTAACTTAAAATGTTCTTCAACCTTTTTGAGAAATTCTTTGGCATTATCAATTGGAGACAATGTAGTCTTAATGTTATTTGTAATTGTCATTTGCATAAATATAAGACTTAACATGTTGGACCTTTCCCATGCATTAAATAATGTCTTATCTTCAGTGCTGCTGATTTCAGCAAGTGCAGTAGGTTTTTCAGTTCTAAGAGTTACATCAAGGTCCAAAACACCAAGGTTGAATTGGACTTGCTCTTTCTAATATGAAAAATTAAGGTCATGAAGCATAGAAATGGAAGAAGCATGTGAATACAAAGAAATAGGAATTGATGTTGCAATTAAATAATAATGCTCAATACATTAGTGCTATGAATATGACATAATAAAACACATGAAAAATACATACACAATGAACAACATAACTTTGATCTACCTTTGGGAATAAACTAATGTTATGTTATTCAACTATTATGGTGTTCCCTATCAACTTAAGAATAATTAGCCAAGTACACGCATTAAGTCGGTTCACATTAAGTCATTAGAATAATTTGCATAACATCATAAGTGAATATTTGCATGTGCATAAATAAACATTTAGAACATAAATTTATTTATAATCATTTCTTAATGCGTACACAGAAGCAAAATAAACAATAATAATAATTAAATCAAACATCTTTCATTTATTTATTTATTCATATATTTAAACTTGAGTGCATAAAATCATTAATTGCACATGAATAAAATAAAATATAGCCATATATATCAAGATTTATAATAATAAATAAATCATGTAAACACATAAATAATTTCATATGCATGAAGCTAATAATAAAAAAATAAATAAAATTATGACACGTTGATCATTGTTAATGGGTACAGTATCAAAGAGATATAAAGTTATCTTACATACATGGGCATTAACACATTTGTTTGTCTTCATTCAAAACTCCATGTATTAAATTCACCCGTACAACCCTCAACATTCCATAAGCCCATCAAAAGATTCAACTCATCTGTGACTTGTAGAATGGCCATTAAAGCACTCTGAAATTCTTATGGGCTAGTTGCTATATCTAATATTATATCAGACCTCACATGGCATCACTTTAGCTGTATTATTTACTCATTATCCAGAGGTCAACTTCACTAACTCGTATTATAAACCCGTAAACTCATTTAATCCTCTTCACTGGGTAGAACTCACAGAAGTTACAGTGATGCAGCGAACTAGAGAACAAAACTTCAGTTCTCAATCCTTGGGGCACCATTGCACATCAAGTTTCAGAAATCATTCTGCCGGATCAACACGAAAAATGGGTACTTTCAATTTCTATTGATTCATTTACAGCATACTACTTCTACAAATCATCCAAAAATGGCATAAAATTCATAAAAAAATTAAACTTTTCATGCTACGAATTAAAAACCATTCCCTACATTAAGATTTTGGAACTCGGCTTTGATATCAATTGTTAGCATGCATTATTGTCAATAAATCAGAGATCATACAAAATAGATTTCCTATATCTACTGTCTATTGTATTCTATAAAGTAAATAGCGTACCTGGTTCCATTTCAAATTGACGAATCTTCGTAGGATAGGTTTCTCTCCCTTGCCCTTTCTTTCTGACGATTTTCCTTAAGATGGATCAGCCACCATCGTAGTTTTCTTCGTTGGGCAGAGAGATGATTGTCTCTTCTATTTTATCTTCATGTAACCACTTCTATTAAGCGGTTACAACGTTCACATTAAGAGCCAATCATAAATAAGACAGATAAGCTTTATTATTATCTATTAATTATCATGTGAGACCTCGTATAGGATCAATAAAATTATTTACAATCTTTATAAGTGACTCAATGTGGGCACTACAAAAGGGAAGGGGGTGAATATTGTGTTGGGTGTTCAGTGGCTTCGTGATGTGCTATGTAACTTTCAGCGCATAGTTAAGGAATTTGAACTTACAAGACAATGTATACATATCCATATCCATGGAGCTGCCTCCTTTCTTCTAAGTTTCTTTCTTCTAAGTTTTGATGCATTAGGATCCATCTTGGCTGGGACATAGCAGTGAAGGAAAAAGAACGAATTGTATGAGTGCCGCCATTTCAGCACAAACAACTTTTTCTGTATTTGAAGGTAGCACGAGCCATGTTCAGGTACTGTCGTGCCGCAAAAAACTGGGTGGGAGACCCGCCCCTTACAAATCTCCGGTATCTATTATACCTCATCCTGTGTCCTAATAATCGTCTCTATCCCCCTCCTTAGTGATTGTCATGCTTTCAATGGTTGGATGATTCGGATTGGCAGAGTGAATATGATGGGGGTGAGACGTGGGGATTAGTAGATGGAGATCAGGTGGCATCAGTTGCATTCTCATTATTTTTCAAGGGGCAATTAGTCTTATATTCTGCACTCTTCACTTTCTAATAATTAGGAAAATTATTGAGAAATTTTTTGCATTCTTCACTTGTGTGAATCTTACATGGCCTAATGTGAACAGGCTTGTATGGTGGAAATCAAGATGAGGCGAGTGATAATGACCTGAGACAGGGGAAGTCTTCACTAGTGCTAATGTGTACTAGTTTGGTGTCGATCGTAGCAGAAAGTAAAGTAAATATAAAAGGTTACTCTTAGAGTACTTAATATTTTTTCTTGGAAGGATAACTCATAGAACGCTTCCTCTTCATAAAATATTATGTACAGTTAAGACACCAACTTAGCTTACCTAACAGCACTCAAAACGTAGTATATCATTCAGATTGGTAATATATTGTATGTTTTGTGGAGAAAATATTAAGTATCCATAGGGTACTAAGGTGGCGGTGCCTATCACTAATCACAAACAGACTTGTTTATAAGTTTTTCAGTTACCTCCTTAAAAGTATCCTACTTAATAGGAAATAAAGTGGTGTCTTAATTTTTAATTGGTGATAGGTATGCCACCTTGGTACCCTATCCATATCTAATAATTTCTCTGTTTTGTAGAAGTAATGGATAAAAGCATACACACACCACTTTATAATTAGTATTAGGCACAAGAAAAGCATGCGATGTAGGTACTCTATCCGCACATTACTTCCCCCTCTCCTAATTTAGTAATTTTATTTAATTTTTAAAAATAAACTAAAATCACTTCTCTTAAAAAAACCAAATGTAAGTTATTAATATAGACAAAGAGAATATAATTTTTTTCAAATTTTATTTTAAACTGATGCTGCACCGTAGGAAGTAAGTTATTAGGTACAGATAAGACACCAACTTAGCCTACCTAGCACCACTTAAAACATAATATATCATCCTGATCGGTAATATGTCGTATGTTTTGTGGGAGTAAAGGATAAAGGCATACACTCGTCACTTTATAATTAGTATTAGGTACTAGAGAAGCATGCCATGTAGGTACTTTATATGCACATTACTTCCCCCTCTCTTAATTTAATAATTTTATTTAATTTTTAAAAATAAACTAAAATCACTTTTTTAAAAAAATCAAATGTAAGTTATTAATATAGACAAAGAGAATATAATTTTTTTAAATTTTATTTTAAACTGATGTTGCACCCTAGGAAGTAAGGGAGAACTCGGAAGCTGGACAAACAAGCATTTTGCATCTTTGTCATTGGACCCCTTGCAAGTTGCAACGTGTGGGCGCCTCCATCTAGACTGTTGACAAGTAGGAACCGTCCAGTAGACGAAAGGCAAACGTGAGTGGCCCATCCACAACAGGTCCCCACTTGGGCCCAAGCCCAAGAATCTTCCTGGCGGGGCCCACTAAGGTCTGAGGAAACGTCGGATCGATGGGAGGACTGGACTAAGCTTAGTTGGCGACAAGCTGGCGAGCCCAGGAAGCCGCTGCGCGTAAGATTTTAGATTATTTTATTTTAAGGCCAACGCGGAGAGGGATAAAAGGTGGGCCCCACAGAGGCTCCCGCAAGCAAGTCGACTGCGGGACCACTCAATCATCCTCTCTCCTTCCGAAACCGTTTACTTGAGCGCGGGCTACCGAGTCAACTTGAAAAGGCCAAAAAAATGAAGAGGAACAATGCCAGAGACAAGCATGTAGATGGCTCCAGTTGGCCAGGACAGGAGCTGCTGGACAGACCTAGATTACATGGAACCTACTTACACCAATTGCCTCATTTCTACTGTATTCGTAATTTAGATTAAGAAGTTAAGTGATTAGGGACTGTATTTGATATAGATTCATGAAAAATTAAGTGTAAATCTTTTTAATTGTATTTGGATGTACAAATCAACCGAAGAATCGGGTTATCTACTAACCTATAGTTTACATATTATTAGTGCTTAATCTGAATCTTATTATTTTATGAGTTTATTAAATATAATTTATAATATAATTTTTTTATAAATTAGATTTACAAAAATACGCTTTAATTTGATTAAGTAATCATAATTTGATGCACCCAATAACTTGCATCCAGACACCCCCTTAAATTAAGAATCTCCCGTGCTTATTGACTTGAGGGGCTTTTCCCAATAGATAACACAACACGGGACAATGATGAATTTAAAAATTATTATTATTATTCATAATTTTAATTTTAAAAGAGTTTAATATCCTAGAAAATGAGATATCTTAGTAGGATTTTTTTAAGAAAAATGATATTTACAAAGCCTATAATATAAAAAAGTGGAGTAAAAATATAAATTTTCTCTTTTTAACAATATGGGAAAGTATGGGTATCGTCCATGATTAATTATTAATTATTACACAGAAAATTTAAACTGATCAAGTGAATATTCACTTTCTGTGTTGAAATGGTTTTTTTTTACTTGTTAATCTTAAAATTTTGGATTGAACTGATTAAAAAGACATTTCAACACAAAAAGTGAATATTCGTTGTATCCATGGACTTCGTAAATGCTGAGGGCTGCCTAAACAATTGTGATAGAAACTACAAATTTTTGTGCATCATTAAATTTAAATTTGACATCGTGCATTGCACTTCAGCTTGAGGTTTATATAAATAAGTCTTTTTTTATAAAAATAATTTATATAATATTTTTTTATTAATTGGTAAAATTTATATCTAAGAGAGGAGAAAATAAATTTGTGATACTTTTTTTAAGTGCTAAATTATTTAAATAAATAAAATAATTTTTTAATATAGAACATTTTTTTTTGTCAAATAGAACTATTACTTTGAGACCGAATAATATTTTTCTTTGTATACTCCAACTACCACTTATTTACCCTAATCAGGTGATAAATAACAAAATGTGATAATTAGCTTGTTAATAAGGTGTAGATGACATGCCACCTACTTAATCAAGTGGTATCCTAAGAAGAAAATAATACTCCATAAAACACTTAATCAAGTGATATGCTGTAAATCACCAAGCTTAAATGACATCAGCCATATACTACCAGACCTGCAAGTGCAGAAGGGCAGTCTCGACAATAGCAGAAGAACCTTTGTGGTCTGTGGAATTAGGAATAAACGAGTGATCGGTGAGAACTGAGAACTACCTGTAAGACAGCAGTTAAGTCGTAATTAGGGGACCATTAATTATGGTTTTATTCTTAATTAAAAAAGGTGGCTATAAATGACTAGGCCACAGTTTCGAGGAAGAGCCCTTCCCTTCTCTCCTCCGTCTCCGTCGCGGTCACTGCCGCCGTCGCCAATGAGTTATCCGACCCTGAAAAGCCGTTATCTTCCTACTCCGTCGGGATCGGCCGGTTTCTAGCTTTGGTTCCCGATTTTTTCGGCGCCGGAGAGGTAATTCTGTGACTTCCAAATGAACTCAATTTTCTGTTTTTTTTTTTTTTGGGTGAATGAGCTCAATCCTATTGTTGATTCTGAGCACTTGGTCTTTCAGCTGGTGTTCTTGTTTTTTTCTAGTTTTTTTTTCTTAAATCGTGGGTTGTTCTTAGAAAGATGAAAAATTGGCTTGAATTTCTGCTCATTTTTCAGCTTGTCTTTCAGTGAAGCTTCCTTTGCATCAGTTCAAATCAGTCGTTGACTTTGTGGATTTTTCTTTTCATTCCACAAATTTTCACTCTAACTGACCGGATCGGAGGCAGCTCGAGCTTCACCCGAAGCGTAGGATATGAAAAATGTTTGCTTTCTGACTTTGGACTCTTGCTTCTCACCAAATTGAAATTGGTTTTTATTTTTCCTGATGTGAATCCTTCTTTTCTGTTCGAATTGAGCTGAAGTTTTCTTGTTTTTTAGTTCATTTTCTTCTCACTTCAGCTCAGATCAGTCGTTTGTTCCACGGCGTCTCTGGTTTTCGTTGTTGCATGTTTGTTATGAAGGTGTGTTTGCAAATATTTCAACTTTTTTACGAATACTGTGGAGATTCTTTTGCTTTCCTTCAATGGAATTTGGTTTCCCGGTCATAATTTGTCGTTGATTTGCTAAATACTATGTATGACAATGTTTGTTTTCCAAATTCCCGATGTGATCAATTTCTTTTCTTTTTGGTTTCTGCAGATCTGGCGTTGGAAGTCGTTTCAATTGCTGGCGTCTTCTTCTAATCTTTTTTGGTTAAAATTGTTCCCCGAAAATTCTCATTAAACTGGTAGAAGTTCTTCTTTATCATCCATGAAGATTTCCAGCAGGAAATGTCCCAGTATCTTTCTAGGCCAGCTCTTCCTTTCCTTGTTTATCATCTTCCATGCGGTTTCTGCCCAAACCAACAGTTCCAACTTCACCCCTACAGACAACATCCTCGTAGACTGTGGCTCCACCGGCCGAAGCTTTGATGCCGATGGCCGCCAGTGGACAGGCGACGTCGGCTCTAAAATTGCCCCCTCAAGCCAAAACGCACTGTCATCTAAACCCCAGATCACGGCCCCGTCGGTCCCCAGTGGCTCACCCTATTCCACTGCTCGAATCATCACCTCCGAATTCACCTATTCAGTACCGGTTGGTCCTGGCCGCAAGTTTGTTCGGCTCTATTTCTATCCGAATCAGTATGGCAATCGTGCTGCCTCAGATGCAGTCTTCTCTGTCACCTCTGGGCCTTACACTCTCCTTCGCAACTTCAGTGCCTCACTCACCACCCAAGCCCTCAATTTCGACTACATCATCCAGGAATTCTCCATTAATGCCACAAGTGACGATCTGAACTTGACCTTTACCCCGTCCAAGGATGTTCAGAATGCCTACGCATTTATAAA
Source organism: Saururus chinensis (assembly GCA_035235625.1). Taxonomy (NCBI): domain Eukaryota; kingdom Viridiplantae; phylum Streptophyta; class Magnoliopsida; order Piperales; family Saururaceae; genus Saururus; species Saururus chinensis. The sequence goes on along the minus strand of CP141142.1, from coordinate 44,096,089 downwards.
TGGCATTGAGGTTGTTTCCATGCCTGACATTTTTCTAACTGGCCCAGTTTTTATCTTGACGGGGCAGCCCTATACTATCGATGAAAGCACTGTTCTTCAGAATATGTACCGGCTAAATGTTGGTGGGCAGTACATTTCTCCCATCCAAGATGTATCAAATCTTTCTCGATCCTGGTCAGATGATTCCCCATACATATATGGTGCTGGTTTCGGCGTGTCTTATGAGAAGGACGCCAATGTGAGCATCGTGTACCCAAATAGTGTTCCAAAGTATGCTCCAGTAACTGTTTATGAGACTGCAAGGTCGATGGGGCCTGATGCCAGTATCAACCAAAATTACAATCTGACTTGGATTTTAAGTGTCGACTCGAATTTCGATTATCTTGTCCGGCTTCATTTCTGCGAGATTCAGTCTGCCATTTTTAAGGTTAACCAGAGGACCTTTGAGATTTTTATTGGCAACCAGACTGCCGAAGAGGCTGCTGATGTGATTGCTTGGAGTGGTAGTAGTAAACAAGTCAATAGGTTCCCAGTATTCAAGGACTATGTTATATTTGTCCAAGCTGAACAGCCCTTTACAGACTTATGGATTGAGCTTCATCCTAATACAAGAAGTGGGTCGGAGTATTATGATGCAATTTTGAACGGGCTTGAGGTCTTCAAGTTGAACAACAGTGATGGTAATCTTGCCGGTGCAAATCCGGACCCACTTCCTAAACCCAATTATAGGCCGGACCAGATTAAGAAGTCCGGTGGTTCAAAGAATCAAACTCTTGTTATAGTAGGAGGTGTTGTGGGTGGAATTGTTGCTCTCTCCCTTCTCATACTATTAGTATCAATTTTCCGGCGCCGTAAACAGCGGAAGGATTCAAGCAGCAGCGATGGGCCATCCGGTTGGCTTCCCCTCTCTCTCTATGGCAACTCCCACACGGGAGGATCTGCAAAGACAGGTACCACAAATTCTTCCCTCCCAGCCAATCTCTGCAGACATTTCTCTTTTGCAGAGATTAAAGCAGCGACAAACAATTTTGATGAGGCCCTCCTTCTTGGAGTTGGAGGGTTTGGAAAAGTTTACAAAGGTGAAGTTGATGGTGGCACTACCAAGGTAGCCATCAAGCGTGGGAATCCATTGTCTGGGCAGGGGGTCCATGAGTTCCAAACCGAGATTGAGATGCTTTCCAAGCTTCGACATCGGCATCTGGTGTCTCTTATTGGGTACTGTGAGGAGAACTGTGAAATGATTTTGGTTTATGATTACATGGCGCATGGGACACTTCGGGAGCACCTCTACAAGACTCAGAAGCCGCCCCTCCCTTGGAAACAGCGGCTTGAGATCTGCATTGGAGCAGCCAGGGGCTTGCACTACCTCCACACAGGTGCCAAACATACTATCATACATCGTGATGTCAAAACCACAAATATCCTCTTGGACGAGAAGTGGGTGGCCAAGGTTTCAGATTTTGGATTGTCGAAGACTGGGCCAACATTGGATAATACACACGTAAGCACGGTCGTGAAGGGTAGCTTCGGGTATCTTGATCCAGAATACTTCCGACGGCAGCAGTTGACAGAGAAATCGGATGTTTACTCCTTCGGAGTTGTACTGTTTGAAGTCTTATGTGCTCGCCCCGCCTTGAATCCCACGCTGGCAAAAGAACAGGTTAGCTTGGCTGAATGGGCCCTCCATTGCCAGAAGAAAGGTATATTAGACCAGATAATTGATCCTTTTCTCAAAGGCAAGATTGCTCCTGAATGCCTGAAGAAATTTGCGGAGACTGCCGAGAAGTGCGTGTCAGACCAGGGCATTGATCGGCCTGCCATGGGGGATGTTCTGTGGAACCTTGAATTTGCCTTACAACTGCAGGAGAGTGCAGAAGAGAGTGGATCCCTACAGATTGATACGGATAATGAGGCGATACCCTTATCCTTCACCAAGAAGAAAGATCCAGATGCAGGCTATGATGATCACATTTCCGACTCGAGGAGCACTGGGACGACCATGAGCCTTGGCGGCCGTAGCTTGGCGAGTGAGTACTCAGATGGACTCACACCAAGTGCTGTGTTCTCACAGATCATGAACCCGAAAGGCCGGTGAAATGCAATGGAAAGGAACGCCGGTTCATTTTCTTTCCTATCCTCCGGCCGCCAGCACCCAGTGACTTGCTATGGCCATAACGTAATTATGTCAAATGGAGTATTTAAACTGTATTTTTTGGGTTTCATGATTCATTTAATTTTGAAACTTGGTGGTCTGAAAGACGGGATAAACTAATGCTTAATAAGAAGAGTGTTGTTGTATTTCCACCCATCTGATACTGCCATTTAAGTTATTTATTTTGTTGTAAGAAGTATGTTCTGTGTAAAAACTGCAATGGACCTGTTTTGCTATGTAACTGTCATAAGAAATTATTTATGGGTTTTTTTCTTCGTTCTCTTCTGTACCTACTGATCATGTCCCAATTATTCCACTCATTAGAGATGATGAGTTGTGCTTGATTTCATATGCCCATTCTCTGGCCGGTTTTCATTGGATGAGCATTATTGGTTAGAATGCGTTTATATGCACCCCTTACGATTGCGTTTTATTAGGATACCGAGGGAAGTACTTTTAATATTATACTCTAATAATGATCCCAGCTTAAAATGGAATTTTTTTACTCATAAGATCCACGGTATACATGTTAATATATATTAGCATTAATAGTTATAGTATTAATATGTGTTAATGTGTACATCATTAATCTCAAATATTAATAATTCTACGCGTATTTTAAACGTTAATGGTTCTATGCATTTATTAGGCTGAGATCATCATAAGAGTATGAAAAACTCTTCCTATTGAAGGAATTAGTGGAGTATATATAGACACATTTTATTACTTAATAGAGAAGACAAACTGTTCAAAATGGCCCTGACTAAGAAACAACTAGCATCCATTTTCATCCTGAAAGAAAGTAGCAATTAGTGGGATAAATGAAAGCAACCTAACCTAACGCGTTTGTTTGGGATAAAGTTAATATGGGCCACCGTTAGAGGGAAGCATTTTTTATACTCTCTCTTTGATATTAGCCAAACATAAAAAATACTTAGGCTCCCTCTTTAATATGAGCCAAACATAAAAAATACTTAGGAAGTGTCCAATTTCAAGATCGACGACGCTTAGTCAAAGCGGAGCATAGAAAATACTTCCCTCTCTCTGAGGGAGATGTGTATAAGCCTGAACTCAATACGAAGTCGGGCATCATTAACCATTAAATTAAGATTTAACGAAGGATTAAACAAAAAAACCAATCTACCCCTGATGCGCGTGAGCCCCTAGTTCATGGAAAGGGACCTATTTTGTATGTGCAAAGTATGAGAGAACGTGGCCTCAGTCATCTCACCAAGAAACGCGTTTTGAGGGCATGGCGGGACCACTTCGTTGTTCTGAAAGAAGGAAAGACAGCAAAACGAGAGTGCCGGCTGGCCCAGGTTGGTGGAGTATTTGCGACCCACCAACTGATTTGCTCACGTCAGTGTGTTGTGTGTGACTGCTAAAATGCTGGGCCAGTGGCCAACAGCTGTAGTGATGTGCTTTCTGTGCCAGTGCGAGTGCGAGTGCGGTGCTACATAGGCCACATGACCTCGGCAAAGCCATAAAGCCCATGAAGGAATCAGACAAGTTAAAAGAGGACAGAGGCGTAGATGGCCTTCAAAAAGAAAAAGAAAAAATATGTATTAAAAATTTACACATAAATTTTGATTAGTCTAAATAAATGAACCCATCTAAATTTTATGTGGGCCTACTTATAAAATCTAATAAAAACTCTTGTGTAAGTTTTTTTGGTATTTTTGTTATAGGAATATCACTCTCCTTAAAAAATTTAGCAGATGTTCACAAGTCTTTATTTACATATTTAGCAAAAATAAAAAAATTGATTTACAAGCTGCCTCAAATGTCAAGTTTTTTATTTGTTGTTCTCTTTTGTTTTTTTGTCGTTATAACATCTCAATTAATTCTTGCTTTATAGAATTCCAATAGTAGGACAATTTAACTTGCAACATCAAACTTGCAAGACAACGTTTTAAAATGAGCATTATCCACATGAGAGAGAGAGAGAGAGAGAGAGAGAGAGAGAGAATTATCTACTTGAGACGCCCAATCTTAATCGCTGGCTGAGGTGATTCAAGTGTCTACTTTTTTTAAAATAGGAAAAGGTCTGACCAGCACATTACTGGCTAGATTGGCTCAAATGTCTGCTTATGTCATGAGGGGAACTGTTCTCAGAGTCAAACGCTCACCCATATGAGCTGCAACTGAAGTGCTAAAACTTGGCAACAAAATTTTAAATTTTATCAATTTTTATATATTTTAAAAAACTAAATAAAACTATTAATGTGAAACGGATGAAATATTTAACATGAGCAACTAAGTTTTTCGTTTTTCTTTGCCTAAACTCACCTCCACCATTCGAAGTCTGCCTAAAACAGTAAAACTACTAGAGTTGGTTGATTAGACAAGATTCATATTACAATAGACTTGTTTGGAGGGTGCTTCAATAGACTTGTTTGGAGGGTGCTTTTAGGGCTGTCAAACGGGTCAAGTCGGTTTGGCCTTGATCCTTACCTTAAAAGGCCAGGTTGATAGACAAGATTCATATTACAGTAGACTTGGTTGTCCGACTTATTCAGTCACCAAGCTTGAGCTTGACTATCGGCAGAGAGCTCGAAATTGAATTATTTGTGATAGAAGGAATTTTTCTGCAACAACATGAGGAAGAACCTAGAAAAACAACATAAATGCGTTGAGTTAAATGTGACAACCAAAGTACATTGATTCTGGTTAGCACAAAAAATGTTAAAAACTGTAATTAGGGATGAATTACAAGGAGACGCTGAGGTGCGACCCTAGTCCATATAACATTGAACGAAATTCCCATTGAGATGGTCCGTTTATGATCGCAGGTCATACGAGTCCTTTGGAGGGAAGGGCAACAATACTTAGGAAGAAGTTGTTGGCAACAAGTAATTTGGAGCTGTATGGTTTGGAAGCAAAAACCGGGTTGCAATAAAGCTAGATGAAAAAGTAGAATCTGCGTTTCCAATCCCCTATTATAGGGATAAATTACTAATAATGACAATGGCAACTTGAAGAAGATTTCAGCAACTGCTAGGTATCAAAAATCAAAACAGCATGAAGATTGCATCACTGGAAATGGATTCCTAACATATACTTCCCCCTACTACTACCTAAATACATCTAAAAAATTAAGTACAGCAACTGAATCAATAGGAATCCAAGTGTATTTTTTACATTGATTATGCACGTGAGAAAACATTACATACATCTCAAGTCAATACATGTACAACATGACGTGGGACAAATATCCTAGCTGAGAGGAGCAATAAGCACGTCCTTTTGTATCCAACAATACCAAACTCCCTGAGAAAATGGTAGATCACAAGATTTTACATCAATCTAGCAAATTATCCTTTGCATTGAACTAATGAATCGGAGTACTCAATTATTTTCTTCTCTAGATCTGACTTATTAGATCCCACTAGTTTGTCCAACTGCTGCCCATCTTTTAGGAAAAAGAAGGTTGGGGTGGCATGAATGTCCCATGAAGAGCTGAATTCCTGCATCACTCACAAAAGCCTCATCATCAACTACATGAATATTATGTTAGATCCCCTACCCAAGGTCTTTGAGCCATAGACCACATCATTGAGATGCATAGCATTCAATCATATAGGGACCCCTGATTGAGTTTTGTAGCAAATTAAAAGAATATATAATATACAGAGGATATAATAGGAAGAAACTCTAAATACTATATACAAATAGGAAGAAGAATATAATATACAGAGGATCAAACCCAAGAGGTAGTATTTACCGATAATTCGTCGACATCCACTGTTAAGAAACTGAGGGCGGGATAGTTTTTAGAAAATTCAGTGTAGAGAGGTGCCATAACCCTGCAAGGACCACACCATGCAGCACTGAAATTCACCACAACCTGACAGGAGAAAATGCAATTAAATAATATTTACGACCATTAATCATCAATGTTAATATCAGTACCTGAAAGATAAAGTTTTGCATGATGTCCAAAACAAAACATGAAAGGTCAAAGCAAGACCCTCATCATATGCAGGTGTTGTTAAAAAAATACTGCATCAAGTTGTGTTATTTTTTTCCATTTGCATTCATGCCTGGTGAATTGGCACTGCCCATTAGCTTTGCTGGTAATCCCAATGCAAATAAATGACCACAATGGAAAAACTTGACAATTCGGAAAATTTGTAGACTTGAATAGTTCAATCTCTAATATATGACAATCTGCAGATGGCACATTCATATTGTTCCTATAGATTATTTTCCCTTTATACTGGTTGAATAGGTTGCACTGAAGGGCAGAAAACAGAGATGCATGCTGGCCCCTAGAATAGATAATACTTTATTTATGGGGTAAAGTTCACCATATTACGAAGAAACTATTTTTGGGGTAAAGTTCACTAGATTTTAAAACTAGCATATTCAACTCAGTTGGAACAACAAATCCTAACAGAATTGAGGTTCACAAGAAGATAGCAAAAGCAGCAACAAGCAATAATACAAACAAACAATCATAAAGAAGGAAATACTTAGGCTTATCAAATGAATTTAGTTCATCACATTGTATTGAATATAACTAAATAAATAAAAAGTACAGCTTGGTATTAAATTAACGACATTTCACCTATCCACAACAGTTAAACAAGCTTTTCATCCCTACAATGAGGCATGCTGCAAATTTGATTATAGAACAGAAATTTCCAAATAACCCAAAAAACCTCTATTCAATTGGTTTTATTCCTTTCATGTTATAATATGAGTATGAAGGACAGTATAAAGTTGGGGAGAACGTTCATAGCTGTTCATAGCTGTTTTGAGAAATTTTCATTCTAGCATGGCCACAAGATATCTATTAGATCAAGAATGGATAATGAAATTATTTCCTATTCACTTATGGCTAGCATTTACAAGAAGCATCCATATCTAATTTAGACCAGTATAGCACTAATTTTTCCATAGATTACAATGGCTTAAGTGATTATGGCTTGCGTAATCAATATTCTTCATTCACCTTCAATGAGTTTTAACTCTAGATGGGCGCTCACCAAGATGATATTTCCCAATTATGTTATCATTAGATAATCAATTAAATGAACTGCTTTATTCAATAATGCAAATCCTCCTGATTCCTATTATTGGATGCACCTTTCATTATTCACATTGCCAAAATCAAATAATAAAGAGGTTTTCTATATTCTTAAAAAATATCTGTTTGTCATGTCTGTATGTGCCCAAAAGTGCTCTACATCACCAAATAATTCTTTTCCTTTTTAGTGAAGATCACCATATAATTCACAGTTTATAAATCCTTAGTCTAGCAATCAAGTTTGTTCAGACCTTAACCTGTCCTTGTCATAGAAAACACAGGTAGTAAATACATGCAAACGAGAAAAAGACCATACAGCATCCAACTATCAATCAACATTCAAGACAGTAATGCCTAACATAATGAATGGTTGACCTAACCTGAGATTCTATCATGAATTTGCTGCATATGAAAAGAAAATGCATACATTATTACATGGACAATGATATTTACACATCAAAAACTCACAAATGAGTTTTGATTGGATTGGATAAGTGAGCCCAAGTGACCTTTGTGTGCGGCCCACTTGTTAAGTCCAACCAACACTCACGTGTGAGTTTTTGTGGGTGTTTTTGTTGTGTGAATATCACTATCCCTATTAAATAAACCTTTTCGTATAAATGTGACTGGTATCTTGCACCAGATACAAAACCTGCAACCATGCTCATCACAAAGCCTTGTCAACCGACATGTCTACTTGAAAAATAGCTTCAGTTGGCTATCATTATTAGAAATTCCATAAAAAAATTTACCAACCTAGTTATTTTACCTGCTTAAGAACTCCCAATCTGATTTTTATGCATATCATTCAGTTATGTTGGTTTGGTTGAAATCCATTGTTGGTCCTTTTCTTAACAAATTAACTTTTGGGATAGTTGGTTCCTTGCATGGTGTCATAACTAGGGGATCATAGGTTTCTTGATCCCACATCAGCACGCTCCCATATGAGCATTTTTACAAGCTTAATCACACCTATGCAAACTGGGGACTGTTGCTTTTGTTTGGTTGGGTTTAGTTGGTAACCCATTTTTGGTCCTTTTTCTAACAGCTTTTTTAGGAGACTAGGTTCCTAGAAAATTCAAGAACTACTGGATGAACTTAAATATGGTGTCCAGAAGATATTAAATCAAACTACTGGTTGTATAAGAAAGATGATAGATAAGTCATAGAATGATGATGCTTAGCAACTACTTTTGAAGAAACATCTCAAGTTCAATGTCTCACCAGTCAATATGTAGAGAGAGAAAATCTATTAAAGACAAAAAGCTTTATATTCTTATATTCAAGAAATGTAATTTGAGGACCCACTATTTTTCTATCCTTGTTGGCTTCTGATATCTTCGCATCCCAGTCTTCCTTACTTGTTACAATATGAACATTTCCACCATCAAAGTGCATCTTGTGATCTGATTCATCATCATCACCACGGGCATCCTGCATATGAAATACAGCTTAGTTTATTTCAACATGTGAAGACGTGCAGGCTGTGTTAATATTATAACCAAATTGTACCTTGCCACACCGACCACCCATCAGATTTCTAGATTAGAATGGTTGATATACCTTTAAAAAGACAAAATATCAATAAATCAACTGTATAACTTATTATACATAAATCAAAGTCATTGTATGCAGGCAAAGAGTTCAGGAAAAAAGGGATGATGAGTTTGATAGATTAAAGAAAGCAGCATTTCAGAAATTTCAAGTTGAAATGATAAATGATAGAGTAATTGTGATGGATATGGTTCATCCGATTTTCATAGTGATTGCTAGATTATTTGACTCCTTAAATTGAGAACATAGTTCCATATAATAATTAACTATACTAAAAAAATTAAAAAATTGAAGCCATCATATGCAGTCAAGCAGCTCAGTAAGAAAGGGGTTGAACATTATAAGTTGCAGAAAGCAATGTTTCAGAATTCCCAAATGGAGTGGCACATAATAGAATAACTGCCTCAGACATGACATGGGTTATCTAATTCACGATAAGAATTCTAGATTAAGGGAAAACATTATTTGTATTAGGGGAAACTACGACATACAAGGAGAGTGCAAATCCAATTTGAAATACATAGCTTTAGGTACTCTGACAACATCAAAAATTAACTTATGAAAGCGATACCCATAAAATAAAAGGTAAACACTGTTCTGTTCCAGGTCTTAATGTAAATGAACCCATCATACATAACCTTGTCTGACTTTTGCATCATTTTCAATGTAATTTGGTTTAACTCAAGTCATAAGTTAGAATCATGGGCAACTCTCCAGAGGTAGATAGAAGCCCATACATCTTCCTCGCCTCTCTCAGTCCAACACTTTAAATTGAAACATATCAACACTCATGAACCCTCAATCAATACCATGATTATGGATATAATGCCGAAACACTAAACTCATGAACACTCACCCCTTCGCCTCTCACTCACAAATGACCCCCATTATATTTACAAAACGGTTGAAATCCTAAAACGCTAAGATGTCAGCTGAAGTGAAACATAAAAAAAGACCCTTCAATGCAGACACAAACTCCATCTTCATACTTCAATACAAGAGGTTACTGGCCAGATGGAACAAAACTCACAAACTTGTCATCCAAGGTAGAAAAACAGAAGTGGGTGCTCAGGATTTCATTCGATTGGGAGTTTTGGCAGCGAAATAACACATCGCAGGAAAAGAAATTTTACATAATCAAAGCACATTTCAGGATCCTCAATAAAACTGGAAAAGATATTCAAAAAGTTAATGCTGCAAATCACCACTGATTGAGGCCTTCCCGCCGAGTCCCTGACCCCCGATCTCAAACCCAGACTGACCGACGTAAATATCCAAACTATAACAAACGACGAAATAAGACGGTGCTGTTTGTAACCTAAATGAGTAACAATGACAAAGTACAGTATAACCTCCGTTAGTAAAGCTAGGGAAAAGATATAAGGAAAAAGTTTATATGTTATAAATCTACGTGAGTCTGGGTTCTAGGAGCCGTTAGAATTTACATCGGACTGTTAATAATATTTATAATTTAAATAATAAATATAATTATAAATATTATGAGCCGCCTAATGTAAATTCGACTGCCATAGAGCCCGGGCTCATATAAACAGATCTCTATATATAAATATAATAATAATTAATATTATTATTATAAATAATTATAAAAATAAATAAAATATAAAAATATATTTTTTAAGTAGAAATATTCGTAACTCAAAATGAACGAGAAAAATATATACTCCAATATAATTAATAGTTACATTTAGTAAAAAGGTTTGTTTTGTATTAATATCTTTATTTTTTCAATTTGGGTACTTAAAAAAGTATTACAAGTTTATTTCTCTTTTTTTAGATGTTGATTTCACCAATTAATAAAAATAATTATTTTTTAAATATAACTATTAACATAAAATAAATAAAATAATACAAAAAAATATATACTAAACAAAAAAATATATATTATATAAAAAAATACACTCTTTAGTTTCATATTAATAATTATACTTATAAAAATAATATTTTTTAATAAATAAATATAAAAACAGAAAAAAAATTATAATATTTTTTTAAATACTCAACTACTTAAATTTAATAAAATAGAGCTAATATAATACTTTTTAAGTATTCAGCTACTTAAGTTTAATAAATTAAAGTTATTAATATAGAGGTATTAATTTAGAACATTAAAAATAGTTTGTTCCACATAAGGAGCAAAACCTATTATTACAATATACTGAATTTAGTTGAAATGCTCTCATCCTAACTAAATTTTAAAATTTTATTTCATATTAACCTTTTGATTAAATACTTAAAAATATTATAAACTTATTTTACTTTTACCATTGATTAATAATTTATTTTCCTTTCACGCACATGTGAATTTTATTTTTTAATAAGAATCATTATTTTATTAAATGTAATATGAATAGAAAAGATATAAATTTAGAGATGTATTTAAAGTTTAAGAACTAATTGTAGGGTTTCAATCCAAAAGTGGAATAACCCTTCAAAAATAAGCGTATGCCGCTTAGTGTGGCGAGCACACGGTATTCTTTAGTAAAAGGCGAAAGAATAGTTCGCTCTGTGCTCACCACGCGGCTGCGTGAATAGACCCTGGTAGTGGCTTTCTCATTTATAGGCTTCTCATTCTCGAGCATTTCTTCCTCTATCCGATGTGGGATTTGTGGGGGAGAGCCGAGAGCCAACTTTGGGCCTTGGAGATGCCAATTTGTGGGGCCCATATCCTGGCAGCAGCTGAGTTGTACCTGGGCCATAGAAATGGTTAGACTCCCAAAGAAAGGACAATAATGGGCCTCAATTTTATGCCGCGATCTCTCGGATGGCTTGGGGAGCCCACTTGTTCAAGGCCCATGTAGGGAAGCCTTCTGCTTCTCCCGGGAAATGGGTTTTCGCGTTTAAATTCTTGTTCCTAAAGCCAAGTCGCTCCCCTGTCTTCCAACTTCCATGGCTTCCCTGGCTCACTCACCTCCCCCCACCCACCACCGCATCTCGTCGTCCTTCTTCTCTAAGCTATTCTCCTCGCGTCCTACATCTCCTCTGACCCTTCGGCTCCCCCTCCAGCCGCCGCGCTGCTCGACGGCGGCTTCCTTAGAGAGCAAGGTCGATAATTCTCTCGTCACCAAATCCCTTGGAGACATCACGCGACCCGATTTTCCAATTCTCCATCAGGTAGAGTGCTACTATTTAACTGTTCAAAAGCGGTTTAGATCGTTTTGCTTGCTATTTCGTGGTGCGCTCAATTTGCTCGATAGAATGTGTCAAAGGATATTTGAGGCGTCGGTAGTGGAGAGTTTTGGGTTTTCACGCTCTCTTCTTGAGGAATTTTGTTTCTGTGTTGTCGATTTTCCCTTAGGAGGTGAATGGTAAGAGACTGGTGTATTTGGATAATGCGGCAACCTCTCAAAAGCCTTACTTCGTCTTAAAGGCTCTCCAAGATTACTACATGACCTATAATTCAAACGTGCACCGTGGCATCCATACCTTGAGGTAATTTAAAAAGCGTATCTTGTTTTTCTTCTTTAACTTGTAAAAAAAAAAATGTTTGATGTGTTTCCTGCTGCAGATGAATTCATTATTCAATATTCAAGCATTTCATTTTGTTTATTATTTATTGTTCATCAATCTGTTAACGAATTGCATTTCTGGGGAGTATTGAATGCGTCTGTTCTCTTACCATGTTTTTAGCGCAAAAGCCACAGATGAATATGAGATGGCTCGGAAAAAGGTGGCAGATTTCATTAACGCATCTGATGTGGGAGAAATTGTGTTCACAAGGAATGCCACTGAAGCAATAAATCTTGTTGCTTATTCATGGGGTCGCTCCAACTTAAAACCCGGTGATGAGGTTGTTGTTTGACACTGAGTCTGTCTATATTCGATGCTTAAGTGCCTTTTTATCACTTGTTATTTTCCTTTTGGATCTTTTGTTTTTTGTATATTTAGATCTCAAACTGGACTCTTGATTTCTCTATGCGGTTTAACTGATTAGAACTGAGCTATCACCAACCTCTAAAAGGATATACTATGTTATTACTTTTATGTTCATCAAATTATACTCTTCCACAGGTCTTACTTACAATAGCTGAACATCACAGTGCTGTTGTTCCTTGGCAACTTGTTGCACAAGAAACAGGTGCCTCTTTAAAGTATGTTAGGTTGACCGAACAAGAAATTCCAAATGTTGCAGAATTGAGACACCTCCTTTCCAAGAAGACAAAGCTTGTAGTCGTTCATCATGTGTCAAATGTATTAGGTTGGTTTCAGTCCTCTGTTATGGCCATCTAAAATTAGATGCTGCTTAGTGAGTGACTCTTTACTTTTTGTATTAGGTTCCATTCTCCCAGTTAAAGAGTTAGCTGAGTGGTCTCATGATGTGGGAGCGAAGGTGCTTATTGATGCTTGTCAAAGTGTTCCACACATGATTGTCGATGTACAAAGTCTCAATGTAGATTTTCTGGTTGCATCCTCCCACAAGGTTGGATTTTATTCATTGCAACTAATTTTATTAGTGATTTGAAATTTTCTTGCCCCATTTAGAAGATATAGAATGAAATTGAAGATTAAACATGCTTCAGATGTGTGGACCTACAGGCGTTGGATTCTTGTACGGAAAACGCAATATCTTACTGGAGATGCGACCATTCCTAGGTAAGACAGCAGACTATTAATAACAACTTTATGCTGTTTCTTTGTGGGCATTTATTTTGTGCATTTACTTGCGGTTGTGCTGCTATTGATATGTAGATTATAGATAACTAATTTTGTCTCTTGCGTTTGGTCCACTGGACATGGCTTGGTTATGTGCTGCAGGTGGTGGTGAAATGATCCATGATGTGTATGAAGATTATTCAACGTATGCAGATCCACCTTCAAGGTTACCTTTCTTTCATTCTTTTTGACATGCTGTGTTAGGATTTGCTGGTTACAGGACGGATATTCAAACATGATAAAAGTTCCTACCAGTGAACTGTGCGCTCGTATTAGAGCAATCATTTATTAGTTTTCCACATTAAACACATAATTATACCATGTTGGTATTTTATTCACATTGTTCGATCTTTCACACTTATCCTTGGGCAGATTTGAGGCCGGAACTCCAGCTATTGGAGAAGCCATAGGGCTGGGGGCAGCAATTGATTATCTGTCAGGCATTGGAATGCAGAAAATTCATGATTATGAGGTCAGTAATAAATGTTATTTTATTTTTTACATTTTTTATTTGGTACTTTATTCTGTTTCTAGTTATGTGGAAACTAATGGACAAAATTTGGTAGTTGTCCGGTCTTTGATCATGGAGTAAATTACTTCTGTTGTCCAATAATCATGAATACTTTTAATTGCTGGATTGACATCTAAGGACTTGTATACATCTTGGTCTTAAACTGCTGTAGAAAGTGGAGCTTAAAATTTGCTTCTTGGACATCTTTGATAAGATGAAAGAATTCTTTACAAAAATATGCGTTAATATATTTTTTGGTCTTATATATTTTGCTGTCATGAACTTGCTCTAGGCTTTTTCTCAAGCAGGCTCTTCAGATCGTAGTTCTAGGTTTGATGTATCATTTTTTTTGTTACTGAAGTTAGTATAATGACAGGGAGAGGTGTTGTTTTCATTACAACAGACAATGCTTCACTTTGGTTGATTGCTATCAAATTGAGAATGTAGCAAGCACATTTTTCTTCTAATAGTTATTTTTTGCGATGTATGTTTTTTCTTGGGTTGAATCTTCGCCTGAAGATAATTCTATCTCTCCCCATCTGGTCATTTATGAAGTGTATTTTGTGTGATGCATGGCGCAATATGGTGGAAGTATTTCTTTGAGAAGTACGTTTTTAGTCCAGAATATTTTTATAATTATTAATGCAGATACAAAAAATTATGGAAGTACTCCATAATGAAAAATAGTTATGGTCATGCAACTGATGATGATTTTGTGGCTATGGGGCTCTAGCCTTTCAGTGCTTGTAAATTTTTGGGTAGAAATATGGTCGTTATATGTTAATGTCATTCTATGACTAATTTCTCATGTTGGTTGAAGGTCATATGATATAGGTGGGATCTCTTACATATTTTTTCTTACCCTTTGCCTAAATTTGCTTTTGGATGAATAATTATGAACTTTATTTTCTTGTCCTCAAGATGGAACTAGCTGATTATCTCTATCAGAATCTATCTTCCATACCCGATGTTCGGGTTTATGGGCCGGCACCATCAGAGTTGATCCAGCGAGCTGCTCTTTGTTCGTTCAATGTCAAAAACATTCATCCAACAGATATTGCGACCTTACTTGATCAGCAGGTCTGGCAACTAGCGGAATGAATCTAATTTTTAGTGATTGTTTGCATTCTCTTACTTGCATGGATTTTAATTGCCTATTGTCAATTTCAGCACGGAGTTGCCATTAGGTCTGGCCACCATTGTGCACAGCTGCTCCATCGGTCGTTAGGCATCAATTCAAGTGCACGGGCAAGTCTATATTTTTACAACACCAAGGAAGACGTTGACGTTTTCATTCAAGCGCTCAAAGATACCATCTCCTTCTTCACCTAGTTCTTGTACTCGTCGTGCCTCACCTCTGCTGTCGGTTGCCAGTAACTGTTTGGCCAAGTGACAAACGTTTCTGGGGTGAGTTTTTAGTTTGGGTTCCACTGTTAGCTCCAAATAAGAACATTAACGATGAAAGACCGGACAGGTAAACCGATTTCTGGCCTTCCGTTTCAGGCAGCGCAGGGAGACGCACCACCTTTCTAGTTCGAAGTTATACCAATCTACCAGTCATCTTCAGGTGAAATCATGTATTTCCTTACCTCTTGAGTATCATCAAATCTGCCTTGTATGTGGATCTTTCGTGTATAAAAAATTTTCCTCTGTGCGAAAGATTTACCTTCTGCACTTTTATCATGGGCACATTGAATCATTTGGACAGTCATGGGTTAAGATAAGTTACCCACCGTATGGAATAAGAACGACATAACAGCTAATCCAACAGCTTAACCGAGTTTCACCTTTCTTAAATATTACTATAAACGAGTACATCACAAGTAATTAACGCCTGTGAATTTGCTACCATGGATATTAAGGGGCTGTGGGTGTAGGATTTTTTTTTTAGGAACAGAAGTGGAAATTTTTATAATTAATTTTAAAAAATCACCGTCAAATATAAATTAAGGTTGGTGATAAAAAAAATTAGAATAAATTTAGATGTCGCATTTAATTTAATTTTAAAATTTAAAATTAATATAATTCTCTTTCCCAAATTTGGATACGAATGTTTTTTGTATTTTATGTTTTTAAATGTAAATCTTGTCAAATAAGATTTTACAAGGGTAAATAATTTAAAAATTTTAAAGTAGGTCGTATTTATATGACATGTTTTTTAAGGTTCGAATAACTGTTGAATCTATAATTTTAAATTTGGGGCTGGGAAACAATCAATTCGGTGATTTTCGTTGATTCTAACTCGAAACTGATTGGAATAGCCAAAAGTCCACCATAAAAGGCCAGATCGTGAGATGGGGCTTAGAGTGAGACTTTAATATATCAGCACTCGAATCATAATCATGATTAAGAAATACTTTTATCCCTAAAACTATTTAAAGCCCACAAAATAAAAAATACAAATTTAAAATCCCCAGTGTGGGTCTCATATGACCAGAAATGGAAAGCTTTGAACTCCTACAAATTAAGCCGTGGGCCCAAGCCGACCATCATAACTGACCACCGCCTTTGGCCCAGAGTCCTGCCCAGGAGCGGCGCCACCCTCCCCGCCGATGAGCTCAAAGTTCATGCGTATTTCATGCAGTCAACAAATTGGGACTCTGTCGAAGACTTGTACAGAAGAAACCAACTTTCGGTGCTCCTCTTTCGCCTTCCCAACTCTCCATCCTTTTCCCCGGCGGGAACCAGGCGCCGCAACCGACCGGCAGACATAAAGCAGAGAAATTCAGGGCAAAAGAGAGGAAGCAGAACACGCAAAATATCTGACAAAATTCAGCCTTGGGTCCCATCTCCGTCCATGCTTCCGGACCAGGAGACAGTGGACCATTCCTTGAACCCACTCGCCACGCCTACTTATTCAAATACGTTTATAGTACTTAATTTTGTATTAAATATGATAACCCTCCAAATCCAGCACTAAGAACTCCCGCTAATATGCGCCCTTGTTCATGTATTTCGAAATTGCCCGTGTCTTGCTCTAATAACTCTTTAGAAGAAGCATTTTCAAGCACCTAGTAGAAAGGAATGCGCGAGAGTCATCCATATTTAAAATCACAGCAGTCCATATCCTAAAGCTAACATACACTAGTATATATATCGTCAAAAATTAAAAATTAATATTTAAAATTAATGATGCATATGCTAACGTTATTGCCTTTGACACTAATGTACACTAACATATCTACCATTAATTTTTAACACCCCACTAGGTACCTTGTGAAAAAGGAACATACAAAATAAGTCCCTCTTTGAAGGCAACTCTGACTCAGATAAATTTTTGAGTATACATCACACACCCTGGTGATTGTGTATTTCACAATTTACTCTAGTGGTGTATTTCACCATTTACTCTGGTGATTGTGTATTTTACCATTTACAAAATAACTCATCAATATAATTATAGAATACTAAGACAGTAAACAATTATAAATGCTAATGAGTTGTACCTTTAATGACGAAATACACAGGCACCTAGGTGTACAATGCACACTGATGAAATTCTCGAAGCCTACACCATGTATTAACATGAATCGCTTGTGATGGCACGATCACACAAGTGCAAACATGAAGCGCATATTAATTTTTGTATATTATATTTTAAATAAAATCACATTAATATGAGCCGAGCAGGCTAATTTTTTATAAAACCTGCCCACTTCTCATAAATTCCGGCCATCAAATTTCGGTTTAATATCGTTTACTTTTTGTCGGGGCAAATACTCCATATCGCTCACTTTTTCCACGTCTCCAGCCGGGCTTGGCCTCCAAGAAAAGAAAAGAAACACCTTCACGCCTTACAAAAACCTTCTTTCACTCTCTGTCTTAAATACGTACTTACAACGACGCATGACTACGTACAAATTTCTCATTTACAAATGGGAAATGGGAGGAAACGAGAATATCTATCCGGGAGGGTGCTTTCGTAATTATATGAGACTGAAGATGCCCTCCTCCTCGAGCGCGCTAAAGTCCAAGTCCGCGAGCGCCGCCTCGTCTTCCCACCAGTACTTGTCGGGCAACTGGAGCTCCGTCAGACATAACGCCGGGTCAGCGTCCATTCCCCCCAACCAGTACTCCGGACCGCCGTCCAGCTCGCACAACGGCGTCTCCAGGCCGCCGTAGCAGTAGCCCAGCACGGAAGTCGGGGACGAGACCTTCGTGGCCTGGTCGGATACGTCGCTTTCTGGTGACCCCGTCGCCGACTTGACGCTCGAGGACGGAAAGTTGGTGACCGCCACGGGGCCCCGCAGCTTGACCGCCGCGGTGTCGTACACGCTCGCCGCCTCCTCGGCTGTATCGTACGTCCCGAGCCACACCCGCTTCCGCAGATGCGGGTCCCGGATCTCCGCAGCGTACCGGCCCCACGGCCGCCGCCTCACCCCGAGGAACTTTCTCTCTGGCTTCCCGTCCGCCTCCCGCGGTCGCCGCTCCAGAAGCCTCCTCCTCTTTCGACCGCTATCCCCGCATGTGGCGGCCGAGACATGGATGTCAATCTTGTGAACGTGGCGCTTCACGCGCCGTACGGTCGAGTCCGGCTCGTCGTCGCTAGACGAGTCGGTGGCGTCCGCGTCGGTAACGACGATCCGGACGACCCGACGGCCATCTTTCGCAGGAAACTTGCGAGCCAACTGCCGCGCACCAGAAAACAATTTCACGGTGGTCACCACGTGGTTGGACAACTTCACGCGCGCCGCGGGAAAGACCCCCCCGGCTCGGGTACGGCATCTTCCGACCAAGGCCGTCTCCATAGGACCGAGCTGGAAATCCTCTCCGCCGAAACAAATTTCCTGCAGCAAAAGCAAAGCAACTCTGAAGCAAAACAAAATTTCTGCTTCCCCCCTTCTGTCCGGACTCTGGAGTGAGAGAAGCAGAAGCTGTCAGCAGAGGAAAAACCGTTTTCTTCTCCTCCGAATCTTTAACTTGCGAATCTTAAGTGCGGCTGTGGCAGTGAGAGCAGCAGCAGCTTCACTCATGGGGGTGAAGGAAATTCCTTCCGTCAGCGGAAAAGGGAGATTTTCCGGCTGAAATGCTTGGGATTTCCCTTTCCCCGGATTTCTGGAAGATATTTGTCTCCTTTGGAGGAGGTAGGGTTTATGCAATGGAAGGGAAGGGGTTTAGGACGAGGAGGAAGAGCAGGAGGCAGCTTATAAGTCAGAGAGCGTGGAAGGGAGGAGGCCGGAGTCCTATTTATAGGACATGGCGGGAATTCTGGGTAATGTTTTGGATGTATTCGGGAAAGAGAGGAGGACCCAGCTGGCAATGCGTACGTGGCAGCTTTTACTCCCTAAGCAAATTGTAATGACGGTAGTGCCCACGTCAGGGTGGGCTTTGTTGGGTCAATAGAGGTAGGGTTAGTTTAGGGAAAAGGAGGAGGTGGGAGTTCGTTACCGAGATCAGGGCGACCGCACGTCTCTCGGGACTGACATTTACCGTTAAATCTGGACCGTTCGCGGTAGTAGCTGGTGCTACTTTGTGCAGTGTAGGGGGAAGTATTTGTGCCGGAACGCACCAGACGCGTTGATATTTAAAATCAATAATACATATGCTTGGAGCATGCTAACTCCATCGCATTACGTACATGCTTATGCTTAGTTATATCAAATTGAGATCTAATAGTGCATGTGAGCATTTGTGTGCTCTTTTGGGTCGAGATTGCACAAGGTGAGATTTCAAACATACTTGTCCCGTAAGCGTAATTAGGGGTGTTAACAACGTCAAGACGAAAAGACTTGGCTAGGTTCGAGTTTTCTCTCAAATTTAAATTGACTCGAATCAAGTTCGAATGTATGCAAGCTTGAGTCGACATGAACTTGATTATAATTATAAAATTAAATATAAATAATATATATATATATGTATAATATATATAATGCATATATATTATGTAAGTATAATATATGCTATTGACATATATCATGAATAATTATGTTTTTTAAAAATAAAAATTACATTGACACTAATATATATACATGCACTACACTATACATGTAATGTATATTGAAATTCACATACATCATAGAATAAAATTGAATTAAATATATTCATTTCGTTCTAAATTAATAGCTCATTTAATTTTTTAAGATGAACTAAAATTAGTTCTTTTGAAAACCAAAGGGACCTATTAATATGAGACAGAGGATCAACGTGATATTACATTAAGATACTAAAGAACTATTCTAAAAGAAACATGAAACTAAGGAAATCATCTTTAGTTTACAAAAAATAATTAAAATATTCTTTTACAAGCTAAACCATGACCTAGGTGAATCCTTAATATTCTGATTGTTTCTTCTTTATATGTACTTTAAATTTTTTAAAGGCATACTAAGGGCACATTTGGGCCACCATTTAAAAATGAAATGACATTTTCCTTTGAGTGCAAGACATCATCTTAGAGGATCAACCCTCCTCATGAGGAGGGTTGAAGAGAAAAACCATTTACTTTCTTTTTGAAAGCATAATCAAACAAGCCCTAAGATTCAAGAACAATTCTTTTATGTGAGTTTCTTTCTTTTTATCTTCTAAGTGATAGTAGATGGCAATATTGCCTATGTGATTTTTTATTTTTTACATATTTTTGAATAATTATATGTGCATAATAAGAGGGGAATGATAATGTTGTCTTCTTGGAATATCTTTAACAAAAACTCATATGTCATAATTTTTTTCTTTTATAATAACATATAGTCAATTGTTTGACATGTAGTTGTTTCGATGTATAATTGTAAAACTTGTTGAAGCATACGTTCAATGTGCAATTGTAAAACTTGTTAAAATATATTTATTATTATTTAAAAGTAAAAATATTTTACTATGTGGGTACTTTATATAATTTAAATATAGATATGTTTTACTATTTTTGTTTTAATTTGAGCTTAGGTTGAGCCTGGGCTCATGATTTACTTATTACTGCTTGAGCCAAGCTTTTGGATCTCCAATTCAAACTAAGCTCAAGTTAAAGATTCAAACTTGTTTGAACTTCAAGATGTGCTTGAAGAGTTTGGGTTTAAACCGCTTAATACTTGACTTGACTCATTAACACCCCCTGTGATGAGTAAGGGTGCTAACGCGCGAGCTAAGTCGAATCGAGTTTTTAGGCTTTTTAACTCAAAGTCAATTTCTGAAAACTCAGCTCAAGCTCGATCGAACATCTACATGCTTAACTTGAGCTCAGTTCGGCTAAGGAACTTGAAACTCGACTTAAGCGCGTACTTAAAAATATACTATAGCAGTTCAGACCTATGTTCGAATTGAGCTCAAATCCCATTTACAACCAAAACTATTTTTCCTCATAAAAAATTATATTAATTTAGAGAATCACATCAACATTACAAAAATTAAAAAAATCATAACAACCACATATCCATTCAATTAAAGTTGTAAGTATTACTTCAAAATATATGGTTAAAACAAAAGTCAATAAATTACCCTATAAAAAACTTTAAATGGTCACAAAAAATTTAACTATTGTTATTTAAATATCTCATATAATAAGCCACAAAAATTAAACCAATCACCAAAAGCCATGACAACTCCTATTCATAGATTTTTGATTCGATTACTCTAGTGACCATAAAAAAGATCATGATGAGAGCACTATCTAGACCTCAGCAATAACATATTTCAAAGTAAATTATTGTCTGTAAATATAAAAACTAATATAATAGGACCTCAATAGTAAAATCTATTCTTAGTTCACTGGATATATTTATAAGCAAAATCTAGATATAGTTCACTTAGATTTCTAATTATAAACTAATATAATTGGTTAATTTAAAAATATTTATTATGCAAGTAGAATTACATATTTATATTTGTTAGGATTAGAATGATTAAAAGTAGTATTTAAAAATTAAATTATATTATATAGATAAATAAGGGTAAAATAGAAATAAAATAATTTATCACACCTGCATTCTCAATTTTATTAGTAGTAAGATTTATATTTGTTTGAAGATATAATAGCATAATATGGGTATTATATATCATATTATATACCATGTATTAATGTATATATAACATATATTTTTATAAAATAACATAAAATATCATAGGTACATGAAACGTAATAATTAAGAAATTTATATATTATAGATATAACATGTAAAAAGTGATATATAAAAAATTAAATAAAGCTTGAGCCGAGTTGAACCGGTCATGAGATAACCCCTATTAAAGAATGACTCATTTATTTTCGAGTTTTAATCAAGTTTGAGTCAAGCTCCCTTTAAGTCGAGCCAAATTCAAGTTAAACTGAATTGAGCCTATTCAGCTCAATGAGTTACCTTGACTCATTGTTAGCCTTAGGATTGAGTATAGGGGCCATATTTTACGCCCATAGACTATGCATTGAAATAAACAAGTAATATAAAGAAATGACACAAGACACTTTGAAGTTTCAAACTGTCACATCTTTTGTCCAACTGCCAAATCAATTATCGGAAAAGCAATGGGCCTTAATGATCAAGGCATAATGGGAAACATAGGTGGCTAGTGGAACACATGACCATTCTACACCAACAAACAAAAATTGACTTCTTTCACCATTATTGCAAATTATTCAACTCAAATAGTGTAAAAGTTGCGTCTTCGCTGGCTCAATGAAAGTCTTTTCTTTTATGAAATCTTTAGTTGGGAGACATGTAACAAAGATATTGTTTTGCCAAAAGAAATCAAACCAAGTGAATTGCGCTTCTTCCATCCTTGTCTAGTTTCCCTCTCGCTCCTCTTCATTTATGCAATTAGCATTGACCATTTTTCAGATGACAAAGTATCCTAAAGTTAATGTATTGATCCATTCATTACATAAAAGCGCTATTCCCTTCATCTTATAATAAGTCTTTTTTTGAAATAAATTATTTTTAGTTAATTTAAAAAAATAAATAAGACATTTAATATAAGATGAAGAGAGTAATATATATGCCCCCATAGTTCTTATAATATCCATTAAGAGTGATTCCCAATTAAGGTCAAGATGGTAACTTAATTCTTAGAAGAAAAAAAGGATCGGTGAGGAAGAAAAAGGAACTGGGGCCTTGTAACATGAACGCATAAGAAATGAAAAACATGTATCTTATTTCCCACTATCCTTCCATATGCGCGTGCTCTCCTTTTGCAACCCCTTGTAAGGACATACATGCCCACAAACGCATAATCTCATGATTTTTGTTAGCACTTTATCCTTGTTAAAAAGCATAGTAAAACACCTTCCATTAGTAAAAATGAAATTGTAATAACTCTATTTGATAAAAATTTTTATCTCATATTAATAACTTCATTTTGTTTAATTTAAGTGGTTAGGTACAAAACAAAAAAAGAATATCATTTAGTTTATTTTTTCTTCTCTTAAATCCCGGTTTCATTGTTTAATAAGAACTATTATTTTTCAAAATATAACAATTAATATAGAACGGTATGGAGGGAGTATATTTTACATAAATATAAATTAAATTTAGGATAATTATTCCCTAAATCACTTGATGCACACCCTTTAATGGCAGTGTTGACTTCTAGGTCAGAAGATGTGGTTAGGTATTACTCCTTTAGTCCCTCCCAGTGACATATATATGTCGGACTTCTTCATGCTGTTGGAAGAGTACTTAGTGAAGTTCTTTTTTATATCAGCACTTAGATTAATGGGAATCGTATAAAACTTATTTAAGCAGCTACCTCTTAAATCCGTGTATTGGGTCAACTTGTAAGAACATAAAATACTGAATCTCTGCATGTTTTTTTTCTTCTTCTAACAATGAATGGAAATGACATAGGAGACGATAAGCAGTTTGGTCGCTTGGAGAAGAAGCAAATCCTGCCGTCAGCAGGTGAGCGGTGACCCATGCATTCCCTGCATGTCCAAAAGTTTGGGCTGTCTATTGCTTGATTGCTACGCCATAATAATGTTGGGACCTCAGTAACTTGCACATCTCCTCTTGGAGAGCAAACTCACCTTGCCTTGATTTGATGATTTCTAGTGATAAGTTTTGCATGGCTCCTTTGTAGTTTACCATAAACCCAAATTTTCAAATGCAAAATATCTTTAAAAAATAATATAACCTTTGTCTTATATTAATAGTTCAATTAAAAATAGTACTCTCTTGGCCTTAGATTAATAAATTCTTTTTGCTCTATATTAATAGTTTTATTTTATTTTATTTAAATAATAAGCTATGTACAAAATAATATCATAAGCTTATTTTCTCTCTTCTTAAGTGTAAGTTTTACTATTTAATAAAAATTATCAAAATTTAAAATGCAGCTATTAATAATGTACAGAGGAAGTAATTTTTATTAGTAGTGAGATTTAGAGCTAAGAGGACCCAAATAGTTTAATATAGGATAATTTTTTTCTCCAAATGAAACCATTAATATGAGAGGGAGATAGTAGATACATAAAGCTGATTAAAGCGTAGGATTTACTCTATAAGACACGAATTGAAACATTATTGGCTGAATTATGTTATCTTCCAATTGGTTCTTGTGTTGGGTCAATGGATCTAGGTAATATGTGAGGCTAAAAGGCTTCTTTAAGGTAGCTGTCGACCATGGCGTTTTTTATATTCTTTTTGCTTGTATGTTACATAATCTTTTTCCTTAATGCGGCGGCGCTGAAAGGGAATTCTTGTGATTTAGACTGACTCTTTTAATGGGTGGGCCTTAGGCGGCTGGGTGACTGATATCTCGAGCTGGGCTACCAGTTGTTTTACTGCAAAATCCTCATAATGCGGAAGATGATTGCTGTTTGAAAAGATGGGAGCTGGTGTGAGGGTAAGGATGCCGGGCACGAGGAAGGCCCTGTGCTGGCCTTTGAAGGTGGGGTTTGGTAAGGTGGGGACTCATTTTTTAAGAACTTTGGTTATTTAATTGCCTTAATGAATCTTATGTAGATGCACTTGGACGGCACCGTTTCATGAAAATATTTTGTTGTTCCGAGGAAGAACGAGTCTCCTATTGTGGGGCGGCAAGGCACGGGTAATTGGCAATAGTCGGTAAAAAGTTATAATGAGCGATAGTCGGTAGAAAGTTATAAAAGGTAAACTCTTAATGGAAGTTGATATTTGTACTCTATTTTTTAAAAAACAATATGTTGTTAAAGCAATTTGAAGGAAGCATTTTTAATACTATAAACCTAGTGTAAGCAATGCACTATTAACATAATATGCATTAATAGATGCATCGTCAATTTCATTAATGAAAGGTTCCCATGTATTCTTAAGGAATTATTGTTTGTAGGAAGTATAAAAAAATACTTCTTATAATTAACTCATATTGGGTTCATTCTTCTCGGGAGCACTCATTCTTTGTACTCTGATGATAATTTTGTTTATTAGCAATTTTGAATAAAACGATTAGGGAGAGGTAACCAACAATAGTAATTCATTTGCCATTTTGCCTATTGATGAAAAGACACTAAAATCTAACTTGAATATGAATATGCATTACTAACAATATAATAAGGATGGTGAAAAATCAGGTTAAAATCATGCATGAGGCATTTTTATTAGCCACTTAAATTAACCTACATTCCGTGTTTTGTTAAATTTTTAAAAATTAAATCCTTGCTATGAAAACAAAAGAAACTAACAATGTGAAAAGCGGATTATTTTGCAAACTTAAACATAAATAAATAAATCTAATTATTATCAGTTTTTTGTCCTAAATGGGCTGCCATAAACAACAAACCGCAGTAATTTACATCGTTCGTTCCCAGATAAGGTACAGGCCCATGCCAGTTGAGGGGGGCCTGGGATACTCCTTGACCCAAAAATAACAGTAAAAATTTGAGGGCGAATTGGCAGGAGCGCGCCAGGCCCATGCAATAGTGCAACGCAAGGGCGACGCTCGAGGGCACCCGGAAGCAAGCTCCCGGTGATGGGCCCTCCCCCACAAGAAATTAATTTAATATCATGTGGCCCAATGGGCCACGTATCAGATATTAAACTGATAAGAACAGATACTACACTTGATCTTAGCCAAAAGGCCGAGAAAGGTATGCTTAGACTTGAGCCCGTTGCTTCGTTTTGTAGTTGCTGCCCTCCATAGGAGGTTGTCTACCCCCTACGATGTGGGACTAATTTCTGCAAGAAGTTGCTTTTACTCAAATGCTGATAATTAATTTATTCAGGAGGTTCATTTGATGAGCTACTATTGGATTTCCTGCAAATTTAGCATTTAAGCCCCTTCGATAGTTGATTTTAAACCCTAGCATTAGCTAATCAAGAAGATAACTAATAGTCCTAGACGAGGACGGCCGGATTGCTAGACTACATGTACGATGTAGCCAACAAAACAACACTCTTTGTGCATTTTCAGAAAGAAAAAAAAAACCACTGCATGCAAGATAAAAAGTCTCCGACACGTGAATGATGATAGGAAGTACATGGAAAGTGAGCAGTTTTAGTAGTAAATACTCCTTTATAGAAAATTCACATGTTTTCTTGAAGAGTAACTTTATTTCACTTTATTCATACACAACTTCCTACGGGTGTTCAAAAAAGTTTAAAACTTTGACTTTGCTCGTATTCGCTCTAAACTAGAAGTTAGTCAAATTAAGCACAAATATAATTGTGTTCATCTTGACTCAACTCAAAGCTCAAGAAAAGCTTAAGCTTATATTACATATCTTATTTTTAAATATATACTTGCATATAGTATGTATAGATTTTGTCTTTTAAGTTTCAACTCGAAGCTCAAGAAAAGCTTAAGCTTATATTACTTATCTTATTTTTAAATATATACTTACATAAGCTTATATTACATATCTTATTTTTAAATATATACTTACATATATCCCATACTATATAGATTTTGTCTTTTAAGTTTCAACTCTTATCAAACATATCATTTTTAATTTTTTTTATGTACGATTACTTCTTACTTTTTGTTAGAGGAAAGATAATATCTCATAAAAACTAAAACTATTTCTATAAAATTTTAGTCCATTCGTCCTCCATGAATGCTCTAAATTAAAAAATTAAAATCGACTAAATCTAATTCATTTAATTTTGTAATCTTAACAAATTGAACCAAACCATGTTCGTATTAGTAAATTTCTCTAAATACTTCGAAGTCACTGATTACAAATCTAAGTAATGATCAAGTAAAACAACTTAAAATTGATATTTCAAGCTAAAACCCAAACAACCTAAAACTTTGACAATACTCTGATCATTAACACCCCTACTTTAATGGTGATTTTCCAATTTTTAGCAGTTAGCAAATTACATTTCAAAAAACAATAAAATATACACGATTTTTTTTCACATGTGAATTACTTGTACTTCAATAGTTAAGTAGACTACACATTTGCAGATGAACTTCAAATCACGATATGGTCAAATCCCAGTTCACAACAAAAGTAAGCAAACTACATCAAATCCAACATAATTATCGTCACAGTGGACGAAATTCTTTTTTTTTTTTCATTTGTTTTTAGACAATGTCACTTGCAAAAGTCTTTCGTAAACCAAAATTCACAAAACTAGACGCAAGTGTTCCTTTCTTTGTTTTTCAAATTTAAAAGGTTTCTCTTTCTCCCAAAGCAGCCCATGACACCCATCTTCCTCCCCGGTACAACAGGAACAGCCAACTTGACTCTAGCGACTCCAAGAGAGGTGAGGCAGATCCATTTCACAGGCTCAACCCATGGCATACTTCTGTGTCCAGCTCCGTGCAGTGGTCTCATACTTGTTCCTATCTGTTTTGTACATGTGAGCTATCTCCGGCACAAGTGGATCATCAGGGTTCGGGTCCGTCAGCAAGGAGCAGATGGAGAGCAGAACCTGAAATCACAGTGGCAAAGGGAAGAATATCCGCTGTAGAACTCAAAATAGGCCAAGATACTGACAGCATAATTGTTACAACATTCTGGTGAGTATTCCTCTACTAGTGCCACGCAGAATATTTAACAACCAACTTGCCTTTAATGGGCGATTTATTTAAGGAACAATGAAGAAATCATCCAATAAGGCACCAGATGGCACATGCACCAGATAATAGAACAAACCTTGAGAGACGGGAAGAAAGGAGATACTTCCTATAAATAGGAATAACTTGCATTTCTTATGCTTAATATAGTACTCCCTATGTCCCAAATTAATAGTTAAATAGTACTCCCTATGTAACTATTACCATAGGATGGAGGGAGTAGCATTCATGCCATCTTCTGTTTCTCATTCAGTATAAAATTTAAATTAAAACTGATTGCCTTTTTTATCCAGTTTGCAGGTTTGCTGAAAATATATCTCGAGAGCATCAAGGCTTCTTCAATGACAACCAATATCAATTTAATATTAAGCATATTATTTTTCTTGTTAACAACAGCAATATCAAATTATCATCCCCAAATAAAATTCTAGTAGTCCTAAATGCCTATCTCATTTAAATATTTGTCTCCGTTCCCTCTAATTTTTAAAATGACAGAATATATTTATAGTTACAAAGGCATACTCATGTAAAATATTAAAATTCCTTGGTAATCATAATAGATGGAGTAATTTCGATTGTTCTATGGAAATGACAGCTATCTTCACAAATGTATAAAAGTATTATCATTAACATAAATCTAATAGAGCTTGAATAAAAGATGCATCAGATGGCAGAAAAAGAAGATCAATGACTTTTAGGTTTGATTTCAGCCACCAACCGTAAATTCTAGCTCCTCCACTCCATGCTAGGAGAGAGAACGTTCTGCCTTTTTCCATACAGAAAATCATTCAAGAAGTGCAATGGTTACAAGAGACTGTAAAAAGTATTACTATATTTTCATCACTTTTAATAGAAAGATTATCTATATACTGCTAGCCAGCATTACGACCGCCATTTAAATGTGGAAGGGAAAGGGCCTTAAATGCATTTTTTATCCCAAGTCAACCCATCAAATCACTTGAAACGGGACATTAAGACAAATAAGCTCAGGTTTTAAGATCTTTGTTTCATAAAATAAGTTTTAAAACCTTGTCCTTTCCAGATGTACCATGTCATCTATTTCTTGATGAAAAGATAGAACCTCACAGGAGGATTATAAAGGGAATGAAGCTATGGCAGAGAGAAATTATACATAAGACATTTTCCCATTCCCAGATAGAAAAGTTTACCACTCCTACTGTGAAATATAAATGCAAGGTAAACTGATACAGTCACTTGATAATTTACAAAGGGCCCCTCAGTTGCACTAAACAAGATGGCACACTACTTTTTCAAAACTTCAGACTGATGAAGTGCTTAAAATATATCTTCACAAAAAAACCATATTCCTCTACAAATAAGCCACTAATGAAGGAAGACTACAGCCACCTCATGGTTACCAATATACATGTTAGATTGTAAAGCAATACCCCAAGTTCCAATTGCCTCACAGGTTTCCCTTGCTCTGTTTCCTGTTCTCCTGTCACCATTTTTTTAAGAAAAAAGGACAGAGATATAGAATGACTATAAAAAACAACAAGGTTTGCTTTGATGGCTAGAAGAGTGGGGGGAAAGGAAGGAGAGTGTGGTGGAGCCCACACTTTTCAATGCTTGTTGTAACACAGGTTAATTGTCTGGAAGAGAGCCAAATAGCTAAACATATGAATATCATCTTGAGTAAAAAAATTCCCCATGTTATCGAGGTAGGGGTTTCTAGAGTGGCATAGTGGTAGATATCTATGAGCAAAATCTTTACTGAACTTCTCTCCATGCTAACCCTGTAAAGAGTGAAGGAAAGAATACAGATAATAGAGGTGACAAGCCCAAGAATGATCAGACACAATAAATTGTCCTCTCACGAGATCTTGGCAAAATCTTGCTGAGATCTCGGTCTTGTAAGGGCATGGTGGAGAGGATGGGATAGAGAAATCCCCTTCTCACCGAGATGACTCAGAAATCTTGCCAGATCTCACCAAAATTTAAAAAAATGCCTATTTTGCCTTTTATAAATCTGTCAATCTTAAGCAATATCATGCAATATCAATTAATGTACACTGAGGTAAGGGTTTGGTAAGCCATGACATATCCCTCCATCCCTCTGTGGGCATGTGTGCATGCACCACATGCCAAGGGAGGAATCTCTGTCACTTTACTTTCCCTTCCTTTTTCTAATCCTCACCATACAAAATCTGAATCAATCATCAGAATGAATCTAAGAAACATTTGACGCATATCTAAACACAAAGCGCAATTTAATCTCAGAGGCCACCATCATTATAAACCAAAATATTATCCATGTTAGAACTACATTCCATGCCTGGCATCTAGGTAACCATATCTTCATATAGGGGCATACGCCAAAAAAATGGAGTATAATAAATGGCTGAGTGAATTAACAGCCAAACTGAAAGGAAAAAAATAGAACTCAAACCTTTGAAATGGTAAGTGCTGGACTCCACTGTTCCTTGAGAATATCAAGGCAAATGCTTCCGTTGCTGTTGATGTTTGGATGGAACACTTTGGTCCGGAATGCAACCTTCATACATAAAAGTAGTAAAGATATGCAATAGTTTTTTACAGAATCAATAATTATGTACATTGAAGCATACAATAGACACACAAAAATTAACCCATAAAATGTAAAAACAAAAGGCAAAGGTCGTCACACAATTCATTGTCAAAAGACAAAGCATGAGAATCACAACCACTGGCAAAAAAATGTCTAGGTTGATGTATAAAGAAAATACCTTCGGGGGCTTAAAAGGATAGTCAGGTGGAAAGTGAATAGTAACAAGGAATACACCCCCTGCATACGGACTATCAGGAGGTCCCATTATTGTTGCTTGCCAGTGAAACATGTCTTCAGCAACAGGACCTACAGCCATTGCACATGCATTAATTCAAGAGATAAACTAAACTTAAACTTCTAAACATCCCACAGAAAAGTATGAAATGTTGCAGTAACTAGAGACAAACAGCCTAGCAAAGAGAAAAGGTAACGAGCAAAGGGTCACAAACCCTATATAACACAAATATTATTTAACCAGAAAACACACTGCTCAAGTGATCTGACTACTTTTATGTCCAGCAAATTTTCTTAAGCACGCTCCACTAATGTTTTGAATTCCCTATATAACACAAATATTATTTAACCAGAAAACACACTGCTCAAGTGATCTGCCTACTTTTATGTCTAGCAAATTTTCTAAAGCACGCTCCACTACTGTTTTGAATTTTTCAATGGACTCCATGAAATGCACTAAAAAGGCTCAACACTAAAAAAGACCACGTCCATTCAATAACTGGTCCAGCTTGAGTAGATAACCTGGTCAAATATTTTCCAAAACTTCTTTTTTACATTCCATATGCCCTACTTCTCTACCTCCTCATCTCTCATTTCAACTTCTCCACTTCCACAAATATCCACTTCCAATTCTGGCAACCATAATACAGACCATTGTTATTAGAATATAAACCCCCTTTCCCTGATCTGATTATACCTACAGCTGCTGCAAGTCTTCCACTTACAGACACAAACCATTAAAACTAGTTAGTTTAGACCAGCTAATTAGATCTACGGCAATGATTCAGGCACTCAACATGGCATCAACATTTTAAGAAGGCTGACTATGACTGGGGACAAGAATGAGTTAGTTATGCTTAAATAACTAAAACAAAGTTAAATACATAATAACTTCATTAAAAGATGCATATAGCAGAGACAAAAGTCTCAAGCTGGATGTGTCATAGGCAATAAGAATCAACATATCTAATGAAAGCATTAAATAAAAAGAGAGTCTGCAAGTGACCCAATAGGTGAGAACGTCTGACCAAGCCATTTAAGACCATACGGGGCATGCAAAGGAAACCGGAGACAACACCAGTCAAGTGATATACCTAGAGTTTTGTGAAAGTCTTGAAAAGGGGAAGAGAAAGAATGTTAAGATGAGCATGGATGGAGTTTCTGAGACAACAAATGCATACAATTGTTTCAAATCTCACGATTGAGTGAGATGGCAGGGCAGGATCCATGTCTCCAACCTCACTTAACTAGGATGACAATGATTATGCTGATGATGATGAAACATTTCCTTCAATTCCTTATACGGAAAGAAGGCATTCATAAATGCTAAGATTTACACGAGCACAATTTATATTCTTGGTCATCAAGTATAACTGCGCCACCAAAATACCCAACTGCGCATAGGGATCAAAAGATCCATTGAAGCACCATTCAGTGGACAACTCAAAATCCCAGATGTGTATAATAAAACACGAGTCACCTATAACAAACACAGCATGCACACATGCAAACTCTGTGCCAATTAGTCATGTTTCAAGAAAGATCAAACAACAAAAAGTCGTTTAATTGTTGGGGGAAAAAATGATGTCTAACTTCAAAATTTTTGCTTAGTATTAACTGTTCAACCTCCACATCAACCTAAAAGATTAGCAATATGGTCGTCATAATAATCAGCCTGCTGCAAGCAGTAACCTTGCTATAAGAGATTCCATGAAATCCACAAATTGATTTCCCACTGACAAAAATCTATCACATTAAGCATCAGCATAGAAATGTAGGCC
Source organism: Saururus chinensis (assembly GCA_035235625.1). Lineage (NCBI taxonomy): Eukaryota > Viridiplantae > Streptophyta > Magnoliopsida > Piperales > Saururaceae > Saururus > Saururus chinensis. The sequence continues at coordinate 44,063,683 of CP141142.1, read as the reverse complement.
ATTATTGCTGAAGCCATTCAGCTCTTCCCTTTCAAGAGTTCCAATAAGTAGCTTATGTCAGCCGTTCTTTGGAAAACATATTTCACCAGCAATAGTGTTCACAAAGAAAAAAAGGGCAAAACCAAAGCAAAATTTCATTTAATTTCGACGAAGCTGAACAAGTGAGATGCAGAGTAGAGGGTCATCAAGTCCACATATTAGGATACAAATGTCATATTTAGCGGGAATAAGAGTATTCAGTATAAAAACAAAGATGTAGTATACGGGTGTCAAAACACAAAGATCCAATGGCACCCCACATGCCAAAATTGAGATAAATTACAACGCATGTAATATATAGATGTCAGCACGCAAAGGGCTAGTGGAATTCCACATGTCTAATTGAGATAAAATAAAATAAGTGGTCGGAGGGTGGCGCAGCCAGCAAAGCATGAATACCGGCACTGCAGGAGGTGGGAGGATCCTTTTGGAGGTCCTTTAGTTCCTTCAAGATTCGTTTTGATGCCATAGCTGCAATACCACAAAGCAGAATCAAGTCAAACACACACACAACACAACTCAACTCCCGTAAAAGCTCAAAATAATATCTTAAGGACCTAGGAACATCCACTATGTGTCCATGACTCGCAAAGCCCCAGTCTAAATGAGTAAGTCCGAAAAACAAGTAAAGAGGAAAATGAAAAGCATAATCCAAACAATTACGTGCAATAGAAATGTCAAAGCAAGCCTCCATTTCGTTTGCACCCAAAAAAACAACCGAAATCTGAATTTTTTCGATAATCAAGACGAACGGCAATACAAATTACAAACAATCTCTTCAGACTCCTCCACAATCAGATCACATAACACCTAAAAACCTCTAATTTCCATTAAAAAAGATGGTCTCATATCATTATTCCGAAATAAAATCCAGAAAGAAGAACGCCATAAACTTTATCCGATCACCAAACACACCAACCGAATAAAACGGCGCTGAAAACTTAAAAACGAGTCCAGCAACCCAGATCCTACAATGAGGGTCGACAATATTTGACAAAAAAAATTATACAGGGTTAAGAATGAGAAAAAAAACAAAAAAAAATTACAAAAAAGGTAAAAAACCTGATGGAATCAGAGGATGCAGACAGCGGGTGATGATAGTTCCGATCGAGAAGAAAGGGTCGGTCGGCCTCGGAGCAGAAGATCCAAGCGAGGGGCAGCCAACCCTCCCTCTCCCTCCAGAAGGAACCACAGATTCTCCGGAATTTCGGAGATGGGATTGGCCGCATCTATATAGTGCACAAAGACCAAACTGCCCTCCACTTTGCTGAAAATGGCGAGGACGTACCGTGCAGCTATCCTATACTCGCATCTGTGACTTGGTCACATTTTGACCATGCCACAAGCCATTCCTGCACGTTAATTTGACAAGAAGAGTTGCGTGAATGACAAGGACTCAGTGTAACCAATTTCATGGGTGCACCCCATGTGGGGGCCACTGACTCAAGTGTCGAATTTCATCTGTACGGTGATTTGGTAAGCTTCTACTTGCTCCCAATTGGTAGTGAGCTTAGCTTAAAGAACGAAAGGGAGCCGTCCATTAAAAAATTGAAGGTGGATACATTAAAATACGTTTATATTAGGGCTAATAATATAAATATATGCGTTTCAAATATCAACAACTATATGCGTTGCTCACTGTAACGTAGAAAATGCTTCCATCTCATCGGGGTCTCAACATTGATGGTCGTACATGTTGACACGGTGTGGACAACTGGGCATGTTAATGAGGCACTTGTTGGCCAACTCATTTGATCCACTCCACCAACAGCTACCTCGCGGATTCGCTATTGTATACGAATATAGTCTCTTAAGCAAATAAGCGTTAATAATTATAATTAAGTAAGGCAACCTGGGGTAAGTATCTTTGAATTAAATAATTTAAGTATGTAATAATAGTTTATTATTAAAATTATTAATAAATTTTTTTTATATATACTCTTATATATTTATTTTGAATAACTAAATAAAATTATTAATATAAGATATAGAAGTATTTAATAAATAATTTTAATATAAAAATTAAATATAATATTAACACGATTGTATTTAAATTATTAAGAACTTCAATATTATAAAGTGATGCTTAGGAGTAATTATAAAAAATAAAAAATATTTTTTTACATAAAAAATATATTATATTTAAAATTAACCAAACCTTAGTCAAATAAACAGTGGGACAAGGCTTTTATCTGTTGTCGTGTCTAAAATTAATATACAAAAAAATTCAACAAGATGCACCTTGCTTAGTGTCACAGGGACAAACTAGCGTACACTGATTCACCTTCATGATTGCCTAGTTACGTCAAGCAACCAGCCGTCAACGTGCCCTCTCTAACTTCACCTAATGTAGATGCATAATAAGTAAAAGCACAACACACAAGAAATCAAAGGAAAAAGAGGCAACACCACAAAATTTTTATTCTCAGCAACTCTATGCTTATGAATACAATGGAACAAGGCTCCTACCTCACTCCTAGCCCAAGGATCCACTCTACACAACAAAGTACTTTGACTCACCCCCTTAGTTGGATTTTCCTTTTGGCTTAATCCACCAAGGTTGACTGGATCAGCTCATGCCCTTAGCCCTATATATGCAGAATCCAATTAGTCTCTCTCTCTCAAGTAGCCACGACACCCCCTTTATATAAATGAAGGGTCGGGAAGCCTAGTACTACTAGGACTAGCCCAACCTTAGTTACAAATTTGGAATCTCACATCCTTGCTTTATGACAAATAGGAAAGCAGCCCATATACATGTCCAAAGTCCTAACTCAACTAGAAGTATAGTTGAGCCCTCCTTGAAGTGTCCCGCCTCTCCTAGCTTCCCCATACTCCTACCCCATCTAGAAGTGTTGTGCCCCGGGATTTTAGAAGCATGTAAAATTCTTTTCATAAAGATATCGAAGTTAACTCGGGCCCACGACTGGAGCCACTTGCTATAAGCGATAATAAAATAGTAATTTCCCTATGAACTACAGTCCATGTACAAACACACAAGAGAAAAATAATAAGGAAAGTTCTTACTCGTTTCGGTGCGGTTGAAATTCTTGAAATCACATCGATAAAACTCGGAGTAGGCCCCTCTACCTGCACACTAAGCTTTGTTGAGTCCTCCAAAGTCTGGGGGGTAGTGAGTATTTTAAAATACTTAGTAAGGGAGTTTATACTATCAGGCATAAAGTAAACACATGACAGTTTTATAACACATATCATATATAATATTTTCCATACAACAAAGCATGTCTCTCACCAAAAACCACCCCTAGTGCTTCTTCCTACGTATTGAATATGTTTTTATGGTTTGTAAGCTCTCACGACTTACTACTAATGTCTCATACATATATATATTATTAATAAGAATTTGTTGTGGGTACAAAGCAGCGACCTCTTACTCCTCCACATATCATCTCAAAACATTTTGTGCTTGTGGATAGAAGAGTTACCTGTGTTCATGGGGCGCCGGGATCAAGAGAGCAGATAGTATTCCCATAATACTCTCTACCCTAGTGCATGTAGCCTTAATAGGTGCCCTTCGTTAGGGTCTAATCAGGGGTCTTGCCCTTCGTTAAGGGCTCACAAGGCTAAAATAGGTATCGTGCTTCCGATTCTAAACCGGATTAAAATTGTGCCCTCATCTAGTCAACAGGGCTCTATCAGGGTGCCCAACAATAGCTCTAGACAACCAAAATACTTTTGAGTCCCAAACTCATAATCTTGAGTCCTAAACTCATATGTTTGAGTCCTAGACTCATCATCAAAATCTTCTAGAGTTCCCATACTCCAAAAAGGGTTGTTTTCTTTTATAACATTCTATCACAATGTTTACCCCTTTAAAAACCCTAACTTCACCTCTACAAGCCATGGGAGCGTTACTATCAACAACTACAAAGCCAAGGTTGGTTGCTTATTCCAATGAGATAGTTGCCCCCTCTTTGTCCCACTTTAGCTACTCGATTACCATGCTTATACGCCTCTTCAAAAATAATCTTGAAAATCCTCCTTTCAACAAGGACGAGTCCTCTAAATCGTATTTTAATCATATTGTATTTATTTGCAATGAAAACAGTGGCGAAACTAGTTTGTCTCTATCTCACATGCTCCAACGTGTATAATTTGTATCAAATTCCAAATATAAACATTTGATCAAACTATCATATATGAGGTAATCATAAAGCATGCAGTACATACAACATATCTGTTTCCAACGGAATCATATATAAGGCAGTCAAAAGCATGCAATATATAAAACATATCCACTTCCAGTGGCTAATTATCCGACTAATGGAATATACATAATAGAATTATAAACATATGACATATAATTCATATTCTATCATAACGATTAATCATTCAAAAAATTGAATATATGTGCATAAATCATAAAGCATAACTTGAAAGTAATCTCTAATGTATAACATGTGAGAGTCATACAATTATTACGTTAAAAACACAACCAAAGTTTATAATCATGCCTTAAAGAAAGGAAAAAAGCCCCTACCTTGCTCTCCGCACAAGTTCAAAGCCGATACACCAGACACCACGAATAGGGGTGCAAACGGCGTTCATTTGTCCGGTGTCCATTAGTGTCCATGTCTGTCCGCACTAAAATGGACAATATTGTTTTTTGTTCGTCCCTAATACAGACGGACATGGACAAGGGTTGGTCATGTCCGCAGTCGTCTGTGTCTGCAACCATCCGTGTCCGCCAACTATATATTTTATTATTATTTTTTTTACTTTATACTAAATTATTAACCTATGTCACATATTTAATCTTCATAAAAAGGTTGTAAAAAATACATATTATACTCTCACATGTCTTCTATAATATTATTATTTATTTATTTATTTATTAGATTAGACTATTTTACTATTATTATAAATTAATTTTTTATTAATTTTTTACTAACCACCCTTAATTGGAGAACAAAGTAGTATATGTTAAATTTATACCTTCATTCCATCCTTGCCGGTCATGGACAAATACGAATGGACAAGCACATGGTCCGCATAAAAATGGATGGCTGCGGATATGCCTTGTTTGTGTCCGTCCATTTACACCCCTAACCACGAAATTGGATGTCTACTTCTGGGATTCTGGAGGTCTCTAACCAAAAAAATAACTCTGCCATGACGTCTGACATGCTTGATTTAGGTAAGAACGCTTCAAGAATGACCGAATCTGACTTAAAATGAGTAAGAAACGAAGAAATGAAGTTTTAAAACCGTAGGAAAAAATATAAAAATGTGGGAGAAAAAGAAGAACTTGAAAACTGGATATTATTTATAGAAAAAGTGGATAGAAGTGAGGCTGACACTTTGTAGATAAGATTGACATGTGTCAATCCTATTTGAACATCACCATTCTTATCCGCTATGTTGTCGATCCTATCTGATTCGTCGTCAATCCTATCAACTTCGTCATCGATCCTATCCTTAATGATAATATTTTATTCAAATAATATATCAACCTTAAAACATGATAACTTCCAACCTTGCCATTGGAATTACATATTCTTGTTACTGATAGACTCGTGTCGATGAGTCATTCGAAACAAGACCACACATGGGTAGGTTATCCTGCACTTTTCATGTGGGTCCTACCCATGTGACACACTTCCCGAGGCCTAACTTTCGACCTCGGTGTCTGATTCAGCCATTATTGGGCTCGTTATGCTCGTCTCTCCAAGCTCTAACACACACAAAAATATACCAAAAGTTTGCCTCTAGATAATTTAAAATCATTAAAAACTCATAAAATAGTTTTATTAGAGGTAGGAAATCATACAAAAATTTCACAGTCATTACAAGAAGTCCTATGCTCGCATGTCATCTCATCTCAGCAAAGTCTTAGTTGCATCATCTTCTTGTATGAAGTCCTTGTCCCGCTAGGATTCAATCGTCTTGAGCAATCCGACTTAACCACAACTCCTTGTCCGGGCTTCCTACTTGTATTAGGCCTCTGAGGTGACTCCTAGTCGCACTAGAAAACATGAGGTTAAATCAACAACTCTCTCTAGTGTCTCTCCTACTTCAAGTAGGACTTGCCCGTAAAAGTCGCCCCATACTTAAGAATCATCCCAAGTTGATGGTGTCAAGCCTGCCATCGTGTCCTACTCCTAGTAGGACTAGGAAACCAAGTCCTTCTCATAGTCGGACTCTCAATGGATGTCTTGGTCATGATAAGAGTCCATCCCTATCAGGTGGTGGCGTCCATCCCGCCACTAAGTCCTACCCGCGATAGGACTTGTCTCAGCAAGCTCCATTATGCTAATTTTGTTGCATCCAATGTTGTGCCAACATTCCAACACTGCTACCCGAAGTGTGCACTCACTCTAAGTGCTCATAGGTATCCTTGGCTATCCGTCACCAAGGTAAAGAGGCTGATGGCTCTATTTAACAAGTCAAACAATTAGGGGTGTAACACTTAGACAAAGGACAAGCGTAACCAGCCCTAAGTTTTAGCTTTTCTAGATCATGGTACATAGTATAAGTCTCGTTTAAATGTGCCGGACATATTTAATGGAAAATGATATTTTCACATCAAAAACACACAACAAAAACTCACACATGTGTCTTGATTGGATTAGATACATGGGCCCAAGTGAACTTTGTGTGAGGCCCACTTATCCAATCCAATCAAAATACTTGTGTGAGTTTTTGTGGGTGTTATTGTTGTGGGAATATCACTATCCATATTTAATCGGCATGCAACAGGTACGTGGTGGTCGTCAGATCGTGCAAAATAAGGGGCAAGGAGGCGGGCACAGAGACACATCTTTTCTCACATACTATATTATGAAATCATGAGGTGAAAAACGGTATCAACATCCTTGCAATTATATAGCAAATAGCCCGGAACTCAAAATGACAGTATAAAATAATGGAAGACTATTATGTAACACTAGCTAATGACCATTTTCCCTATTACAGTTGTTAACTTATAAAATTAAATTCTTCTTGAAACAAATGGAGTGGAGACATCAGCAACCTCTTGGAACGCTACGGACATTTGACCAGGTCGATTCTACTCTCTGGTGTCCAGGTCAATTGGGAGTTGTAGTCTTTGAGTCGACTCAGGCTTAAAGGAGCTGGGCTAGATCCTAATGGATCTACACCTGCTAGGAATTTTCAAGAGAAGACAATTAAAAGTGTAAAGTATTTATTATTTTGTCCCACATTACTAGCTTTATTTAGTTTTTTAATGTATTTTTTTAAATTAAATGAAACTATTAATGTGCAAAAAATGAGTATTTATTAACTATATAAAGCTGGACATAATAGTATAAACCTTATGTTGATTAATTATCGAGTTATTATGCAAGGTAGAGAGGATTAGGCAATCGCTCTGACTCATTACTACGAGAAGACAAGCATAGCATTTTTCTATCATCTTCTCATCAGATAATATGCTTTGTCATAAACTCGCATTTTTGGGTTCAGTTCAGTAGTAAGTCAATTTTGCTTAATTTTAAAATAAATTAAGTTCTAAAACATAAAGAATAAATAATAATATAACAAATATCCCTTTTGTCTCATATGAATAATTTTATTTGGTTTTTTAAAATAAATTAAATTTAATTATCTGATAGAGGTATTATTTTAACACAATATTTATGTTTGTAGAGTTTGAAGCTTAGTTGTAGGTATTGAGCCTCGGCGCAAGAGAGAAAACATGAAAAGAAGAGAAATAAAGAATAAATAATAATATAACAAACATCCCTTTTGTCTCATATGAATAACTTTATTTGGTTTTTCAATATGAACTAAATTTAGTTATCAAGTAGATATATTATTGTGGGACAAAGGTAGTATTTGTAATATCCTTGGTTTTTTGTGTTTTTTTGGCTAATTTTTCAATGGGAAAATGTAACGCTTCACCATATTTAATTTGTATTTTGCCTCTATATTCATACTCGTAAAGTCGAGTTTGAGGCTTAGTCACATGTAATGGGATTTGGCGCGAGAGAAAAAACATGAAAAGAAAAGAAATAGAATGAAAATGGAGAGAAATGAGGAAATAACAAGAAAGGGAAAAAATCAAATAAAAGGCAGATTAGGAATGTTGGTGCGACATGAGAGCCTCTCTCTCATGTCTTTTGTCTAGCGGTAGTCCAAGTCGCCGTCCTCTTATTGGCGATGGCAAGGCCGTCGCCCCAACCTAGCCCCACTAGCTCCCAGATCAGTTCTATGCTCCACCCCACCCCGCACAGATGCACCCTTCATGTCTTTTTCATCTACCACTATCGTGGTTGGCCAACCACCATCCAGTCTAGCTTGGCTCAGTGGCAATAGTAAGCCCCCTCTCCTAGCCCAACGTCACCCCCTTCTGCCTTTCTCCTGCAGTCTAGCCTTCTGCCTTTCTCCTGCAGTCTAGCTCCGCCGACTCCCTCTCTTCTTTCTTTTTCACCATTTTCACTGCCCAACAACTTTTGACCAGCCTACCTTGACACGGCGATGGCGAGATATGCCACCACCAACCATGGTGCCCCTTGTTCCTACCCCTTCCACCCTCCTCTAGCTACGTAGGTACGAAACCGCCCTTTATCTCTATTTTTCATTGTCCCACGGTCATCGGACTCTAACCGGCCTTCACCTGTGTAAGGACTCTCATTTTTTAACCAATTTATTTTAATGTTATTTATCGATTATCGTGTGGTTTAAGCGTTTTCTAATTAAATTTGGTGGTTTTCAAAAATAAGTATGGTTTCTAAAGGTTTTAAGCAAAACTAACTCTACATTTATAAGTTTTAAGTAGTTTTTTGTCAATTCTGAATTTTTAGGATTTTTTTATTTTTTACTAATTTTTTAAAAATTAGGGTTGGCAGGACCCCTGTGGACCCCACCGACGAAATTAAGGTTTTTAGACCAAAATGCCACAGACATCATTGGAAGACACTATAAAAATTGTTAGATTTTTTCTAGACCTAATTTTGGGTTAAATTGCCAAATTTTCTAATTTTAGTTAAAAACTATATTTCTACCCCACATTTCTATTAGGTATAGCCCAGCCCCTCCTATAAAAGGAAATGAATGTGCCATTTCCTATTTGGGAATAGGCTTAGCCAAGAGATTTAGTGCCTAATCCCCGATTAGGCCCGGAAAGGAAACAATTAGAGGTGAGTTTAGCTTAATATTGGCTTAATTTCTAGGTTTTTCTTAAACTCTTCTTAATCTTGACTCCCCCCATCATTTCAATCCGTTTTGAAAGCATAAAACTACTGTTTTACTTCTATTCTCCAAGCTTTAATCTTCAAAATCTCATTTTTAGGCTTCCAAAACCCTAAATCTAATGTTTACTTTTGATTTTTCAAAGCTAAATTGAGATTAGTTGTATGTTAACTTGAAATTTTTTGGAAGGTATTGAAGGAGATTGAAGGTTCATTATGACATAAATTAACAAGGAAAGGTAATGGGTTCTTCAATCTCAACTTTGGGTAATAAAAATCTCAGTTTTTACGATGTTATTTGAAGTGGATTTGTTTAATTTAGGCTCTAATTGTGGGTTTAATAAATGCTAATCTTTCACTTTGATTTCTTAGGGTTTTGTCTTAGAATGGTTTAGATTAGTGTTCTGGAAGGTTTGATGAGTTTTTTATAATGTTTGATACCATAGATGAAGATTTAGAGGTGTTTTCATGGTGTCTCGGTTTTAATTTTCAAAACAAAGAAGAAGGTCAAAACTACTTTGTTGGCGATTGAATGGCCTGCAAGGCCAATCGATCGGCAACACTACATTTTTGGCAGATTTCTAGTTTAGTTGATTGAACGGCCTTGTAGGGCGATCGAGCGGCTACACAACAGTTTTGCTATTTTAAAATTTATGCTCATTTCAATGTTTTACTCTATTTGATGATTCTAATGGTTATAGGAGGTGTGTTATGATGAAATTAGGCTACTGGAGGTGTAGAATTGATTATGGAAGTTTATGGAATGTGTTTAAGTGTGGTCATGTGGCATTATATTATGTTGATAATTATGTATGTTGATAATAAAGTACCTTGAACTTTTGAATGTGGAATTCTTATTATTAGAATATGTTTTCAGCAAGGATACTATATGAAAAATGGTGAGGTGTGTTCTCTTATAGTGAGGATAGTTTATGAGTAATGAAGGTGATCGTGTTGTGGCCTAATGTGTAAAAAAATCACGTTTGCGGGAGTGAATGTTTGATTTTACATGAATGAATTTAAGTTTTATAGTGGATTTTGCGATGATTTCAGTTGAGAATCATTGTTTTGAATGTGTTTAAGCATGCGCATATTGTCTAATGAGTTTATGTCAAGCATTAGATATGTGCTTAGATACGCATGAACGCACACATATACGGGGAATCTACTATGAAATTGTAGTTAATTATGCCTTAATTATGATGCATGAGGGGATTGAATGGGAGCACGTTCCATATGTTGGAACCCACGTAGGTCTGCTCATGGATGTATTATTTATCATGTATCATGGATTGGTATTAATAGACAAAGTTTTACCGATGTTTAACCAGAATTAATCGATTGTATGCAACGGTTGAGATTGCTTGCCGAATTAATCGCTCGGTGAATTATTTAGAACTTGGTTGGTCTGGAAGGACATGTTTTCAATTTAAGTTCTTGTGTGGAACATGTATACTCCCCGGGTTGAGTCTAGTTAAATGAAATTATGTGGGGACAAGTTGTGTACTTGTCTTGCGGATTGAGATTATTATGATAGTCTTCTGGACCCTAAGAATCCAGAGTGGTATGCTTTGTGTACTGGCTACCACGTGTTCTAGGGTTTTATGTGTGGGAATACGGGCTCTCTCCACCGCAGGAGATGTCCCAGGGCGAACACACCTGCTCTAGGTTCTCTGTGTGAGAATCGGACATCCTTGGCCAGGATCGTCCAGGGTGAGCAACTTTAGGGGCTGACAACCCCGACCCTCTTACATTTCCTGTGTGGAAAATTTGACCATGTCTTGCCTTCGTGGCCTTAACTGTGTATTGCCTATGTGACAATACTTGTGTTTACTCCTTAATAGAGGCATTCACCAATTGTATTGATGCATGTTTATTATAAATGCTATGCATGATTGTGTATCATGTGTTTGACACGTTTGTCGTGTAGGGTGAATGAGGTTGATGTGATATGAACGTTGGTTTGATTGAGACACTATTGTGCAGGTTTATGTGATATGAATGCATGATTAGAAAGTGTGTGAACGTTACACTATTATGCAGGTTTATGTGATATGAATGCATGATCAGAAATGGTGTGATTGAGGCATTATTATGCATGTTTATGTGATATGAATGTATGATCAGAAAGTGTGTGATTGAGACACTATTATGCAGGTTTATGTGATATGAATGTATTATCAGAAAAGGGTGTGAAAGACACTTCCTATGTGATTTATGGGATTATCATGCTTGATTTGAGTAGATATGAACCCATGCCTATGTGGGATGCATGGTAGGTTATAATTTTGAATATTTATGACTTGACTTGATAGGTAGGTCTTATGCAACCTAGTTCTTATGCTTATGGTTAAATAAGGGTTTTAGCTAGTGAATGACCAGAAAGTGGTATAGCATGTAGATTTTGGATCTGAATTGCTACATTGTCATGCCGTCGTGTTTTCTGATTAGTAGAGTTATATTCAAACCATTATTGAGTTTTTATACTCATCCCACTTTCCTTATTTTGTTTTGGGGCTGCATGGCGTGACATGCAGTTGGACATGATCCTCTTTATGAGGAAAGATTGGGGAGAGCTTGGAAGTAGGAGTTGAGGCCGCTAGATTTTGCATCTCTCTCATTATTTTGTTTAATGTTAGAACCCTTGTGGAGTGGTTCTTGTTTTTAGACTTGTGATATATTATATTTTTAGTTTTGTTTGAGACCTTGTTTTGGAGCCAAGTGTGTTGGCTATGGATTATTATTATGTGGGTTTGAGATTTGTGGTTTAATTTAGAGTTTAAGTAACTCTTTTGGTTCTACCTATTTACTCTTGCTCAAAGTAGTGCGTAACTCCGTTAATTAGACCGCCTGTAGTAAGGGCATAAGTCTTCCGCTATTTCTTTAACCGTTTTCAATACTGTCGCCCTCGTGCGCTAGACAAGCCCTTGGATCAGGTCCGGCTCAGGTTGGGCAGTGCTGGGTGTGACAGCCTAGCCTTCGGCATACTTGCCTTGGCACAACAATAGCCCTGCGTGCCACGCCCCAAAACCAACCCAACCCGAGTTGAACCCGGTCCAAGGGAAGGTCAATGTGCAATGGGCGATGAAAGGTTGAACTAGCATAAGACTTAACCCCTAAAATGAGTGAAAGTACATGGAGTGGCGCACCAAATTACTTTGTACAAGAGAAAATAAGGAAATAAAGGACAATATAATCATAATTAGTCCTTAAACAAGTACCCACATCCTTAAGTTACTAATCCCTTTTATGGCTTACATTAAAATTCAACACGAGTCTAAGTCCAAAATGATGAACAAAGTATATAACATAATTATTAAGACATAAAACTCTAAACAATAAGCTGCATAGAAAAGCAAGATACGTAGGGACTCTAGGCACCCTCTAATACTCCAGACTGCCCACCAATCATTCCTCATAGTGAGAATCCTGGCTGTCTGCATGTCGCACCATGCAACCCCAAAACAAAAAACACATGAGAAATAGGGGTTAATAAAAGAATACTCAGCAAGGTTTCGTATTTTGAGAGAAGAAATATGAAATCATTATAGATATTTCACACACAATTTATCACATATAACGCACTCATTCATCATGGGACAGTTGCATAACATGTACATATATCATGATTATTCATCACATACACATGCTCATAATATTATCAACCTATCTCATGCACATCATCTACATGGCATATCATCTCACTCGTGATCCATCCTTATTACATACATCCATCCTGCATAAGAGTGTCTCAATCACACTATCTATATTATGTATAGTTACTCTCAATAAAACATTCATCCTACATGAGAAGTGTCTCTAACACACCATCCATAATCATGTATAATTAATCTCAATCATAAACATTCATCCTGCATGTAAAGTATCTCTAACACACTAACCATATTCATGCATTATCAACAATGGTAAATGTCTCATAAAACAGAAAGAATAAAAATGCTCATCAAGGTCAAAACCCTCAAGCAACCCAATCATCAAATAAACCTGCTCATAAAGGTCGAAACCCCCGAGCAACCCCTGCCCATCAAGACTACACTCCATAGCAGCCCTGCTTATGAAGACCAAAATCCTAAGCAATTATATGTGATAAGCTAATGCACCCGAACATATCACTTGGATTCTTATGGTCTAGATAGGTCTGAGTAGTTTGGTTTCCTTATAGCATTGTCGCTCTTCTCAACCCGGGGAGGAAAACCTATCATCGAGGGATGTAAAACCCCGTCCTTTTGGATGTAAAACCGAATTGATAAACCTTCGATCAATTAATCCGGCAAGCAACATTGCCCAATTGCATCCAATCGATCAATCCCGACTAATCTCAATAAATCTCACTTGTAAATAATTTTCATGATGCATGCAACATAGTACATACGTGAGCAACACTACATGAATTCTAATTCATGAGATGTGCTCCTATCAGCCAATATGCATCATTCTTAATCCATATGTATCAAGTAATTACCACAACTAATCCCATAAGTGTGTGTACATAATAATAGTGTTCAATTTTAAGCATAAACATATGCATTATGAACAAACAATCGTCAAACTACACACATGTTCTCATAATTTAATCATGGCTCCTCCTTATTAAAATCATGGGTAAAAACCGGTGAAAACCTCTAAGAATACAAGTCCAAGTCAATTACAACCTCGTGCTAGACTTAGGTAAACATACTCATCACTACACTTAAGCTAGACCTAGAAATGTAATTCACCCATAATTTAGCATGACATGTAAAAGCATACAAGCCCATTCTCATGCTTTAAACTTGCTGGAATCCTAAGCAAAACATGGAAAATCACTCAACATGAATTTAGGATAAGAATAATAACATCTAAGATCCAATAACATGTAACTAATTTCATATTTGAACAACATCATAACTTCCAAGCTAATATTCATGTCTTCACAATAGAATTTCCATGTAAAATTATTCATCATAATCATAATAAATGAGATTTGAGAAGAACATGAAAATGAACAAAAATATTCAAAATGACAAAACCTGCCATTTGTCCATTTGATTAGCTAGAAGGCCATTCGAACGCTTGGCCGTTTGATTGGCCTATAGGGCCTTTCAAATGCCTACATAGTAAACTTTGGTTTGTCTTCAACCTTGCAAACCAAAACTGAAAATACACATAATAGACATAAATATTCAAAATTTACTTCCAAGCATCACAATATTGAAATATAAGCTCAAAAAATGATAGATCTAGTCATTAATCAACTAAAACACAAGAAAATCATTGGAAAGATCACACTTTACTTAAAACACCATTAAAGCTCAATATCAAGTAAAACCCACATAAATCCTCCCAAACTTCAAATCCAAAACATAGATCCATTTTGGAAGAAGAACCCTTACCTTCAATGAGATTTTGGTTCGAAATCAAAGCTTGAATCTCTTCAAATCCCTACCCACATTAAGGGTTTTGTTTATACCTTAATAAATTCGATTATTGAAGCTTATATCACTTGAAAACTCATAGATCTAGGGTTTTATTTGTTCCAAAACAAAAATCCCTCATTATAGATTTGAAATATAGATTAAAATTAGAAACTTTAGTAGTGTAAAACAAGATTTAACATTGGGAAAGATGAGATTAAGAAAGATTAGTCAAAACCCTAAAAGATTAATGCAAAAAATCAAGACTAATCTTACCTTAATCAAGCTTTCCTCATATGGAATGAGGATTAGGGCTTCTTAGCCTCCCAAATCTCAGCCCTTCCCAAATGGGAATGAAGTTGGAGCTTTCTACTTATAGTAAGTTATGGGGTATATGAATTAGAAATTAGGGGTACAAATAGAAGTTTGTATTAAAAATAGGTAATTTGCTCATTTTTTGTCTAAATTGAAGTTTAAATTTTTTGAAACACTTTAATAATGAAATAATTCGGGTTTAGAGTCTTGTGGGACCCATCACCCCAAATTACGAAATGGGGCCCACGGCGGGAATCGCACCCTAATTTTTCAAGAAAATCCCAAAATTTTCATTTTTTTTGGATAAACTTGGTTTAACATAAAAACCAATAAAATGAAAAAAAATATTGATTAAAACCATCATTAACCATGTTTAATCCTAAAACAAAACAAACTGGTCAATTAACACCAAAACCACATAATAACAACAAAATTAATTAAAATAAACCAGATTAGGATTAGGGATCTTACACTACGGTCCTTGCTCCACCCCTTCTCAGCCCTCTACCCTCATCCATGCTAGACACACAATCCACCTGCACCATTTGTTTGGGTTTTAGGTGGCAATTGGTATAGTCACTGCCTCTGCTAGCCACCATTACCGGGCTATGGCTATGCCACCCCTCTTAGGCATTGTTGCAGCCATCCATGCCTCCTCCTCCCTTGCTCAACCATTCCGCTACCCTAAAAACCCTCATTTTTCAGCTAGGTTTGGCCAGGACAGCATGCAGGTGTGTTGTTTGACAACTGATCCACACTACTAGTGGCTGGATTCAACCACCACTAGATTGAGCCACCTCTAGTCCCACCAACAACCTCCTCTTCCCCACTTTTTGCCCCCTCTGGCAGTGTGTCATGGTGTCGTGAGTGTGTTTTAGGGTAAATGAGCTATCTTTTTGCGCTACTTGACAGCTGACCAACATGTCTACTAGCTAGATTTGATCACCAACACACTCCTCCACTTCTCCCTCGTCCTTCAACACATACCCACACCCACTGCCCCTATTGTTGGCCATTAACAATATGAAATGATTGTCATTAGGTGTTGTCTGCTAGTGATTTCAGTGTTGTGGCCAACCAAGTGCTTCTTAGTTGTTGGCAAATGTGGCATATTATTAGCAAACGCCATAGATATCCATCGACAACGTGGGTAATATATGACAAATATTATCTATTGACAGTGAAATCGTAGCTTCTAGACATTCTAATTTATTTGATATATATTATGACAAATACACAATCATATTTTTTTTAAAAAAATAAGAAAATAAAAGAAGAATAACAAAATGTGACATATTCATATTGACCCTCTCAATTTTCCCATGTCCCATGTATAATATTATTTAACAAAAAAAAGAAAAGTATCAAGTTTGTCGATGTGTCAGTTTCTATGACAAAAAATAGTTAATGATATATATGTCATGACTTCAAAAAACATTCAAGGACAAATGGACAATAAAAAATAATAGTTTAACTTTTATGTTAAGTCAACATAATCATGTGAATCACACTTCACAACACCTTTCTTATATCCACTTTCTCATTTGACTTCAATTTTCCCGCCATTGAATGACCCTCACCATATTCAAAGTTTTTATGGTTATGCTAACTACTTAAAACCTCCAATTTCCACCCAACAATATCATTTGTAGTAACTTGAGTTCCTTTTAACATAAATAGATACTCACATTTCCTCGTCAAATATTTCAATATAAATTGTTTCCTTAGAATCTATTTAAGAGATCACTCACAATCAAGACGAAGATGAGGTGTTCACCGAGAAATCGATCCATCATATCTTAGTATTATAATAGTTGTTCCATACTTAAAACATGCATTCCTCACCCAATCCAATAATTCATTGTGAGTAGCAAATGCATACATTTGAGCAAAAATTGAAGTTAAAATCTACATTTACAATTCTAACTAGATACCACAAGAATATATCCTTTGAAATAAGGTTGTACTTTGAGGTTTGAAGGACTAATGAAATGTCATCGAAAAATAGATTTGATAATGATAAAGAAACTTCATTTTCTTCAATATATTAAAGAAATTGAAATGTCATTATTACAAACTTGTAACGACCCGTTGTTCGGTTACGCTTAACCCGGGAGGGTTAAGGGTAATTCGGTAATTTGAGATTAATATTAAGGGTTTTCATTAGATGAAATACCTGTAGCCAGGTAGAGCTTGACATAACGAGCGTAACGATTCAAAGAACGCGCGAAACAGAGGTCAGGTCGTTACAATTGGTATCGGAGCATCAATCTGTCTACAAGAGCGTAATATTTTATTAATTTAATAAGCATTTTGATTTGAATTTTGAAATAAATAGAATTTCTATTTTGAATGCGTTTTGATTATTTTTGAAATGAATTGTGATTTTTTAAATTTTCTCTTCTGGACGTGTTGTCGTGGATTTCAAATAAAATCCGATTTTCTTCTTGTGGTTATGCCCATGTGTTATCAAATCTAACACAAACTCTAATTTTGAATTTTTGTTTTATCGATAATTTTTAATTTAAGATAGACTTCTATTTTATGAATTTCGATCTTAAATAAAGAATGTTTTGAATATGTTGTTATGAACAAGTCGTATCAGATTTGATTCTAAATTAGTTCGAACTTTAATTCTGACAAATTCTAAATTACTTTATTAGAAGTAATTTTAAAGTTTTATGCTATGTATGTGTATCTGATTGATGACAAGCTTATACTTTATAGATGTCAATTTTAAATTAGAATTAGAATTTTTGCTTTGAGTATGGTGCATCTATTTATTATGAAATTTAATTGTATAATTATTTGAGATTTTTATTGCCATGTGTTACATGAAAATTTGATGTAAACATCAATTTGATTATTTTGATTTTTCAATTGAAATTTATTTATAGCTTAAGTCTGAATTTATTGCATCTTGTTTATTTTTTTTAATTTCAATCAATTTAGAAATTGGATTTCATATGAATTTTGCTTTTGAACTTTTCATTTTGTATATGTGATTTATATGAAGTCCGATTTTATGAAATTTGATTTTTAATCGTGAGTTACATGAAAATTCTTTCTAAATACATTAATTTAGATTTAATTTAGAATTTCATTCTGCATGTGTTGCATCGAATTTAAGACGGATTCAAATTTCTTCAAATTTCAATTTTTTCACTGAGAATGAATTGAAATTTTGTTTTCTCGTATGGCTTTGGATTTAATCGGAAGCCTTTATTTTTATAAATTGTGATTTTGAATTTGACTCGATCGAAAAATTTGTTTTGACATGATTGTTTTTAAATATTTTCAACGACTTCGATTTTAAATGTATTTTAAACCGTAGTAGAATTACCAAGAGGTAACCGCTAACCGCTCATGGTATGGGACATGTAGCGCTAGTGGAAGACTCAACGGTTAATTCTACTCGAGTATTTAAACAAAATAAGATTTGAAATATATTTTCAAAGACGGTAGAATTACCAAGAGGTAACCGCTAACCGCTCATGGTATGGGACATGTAGAGCTAGTGGAAAACCCTATGGTTAATTCTACTCGGGTATTTAAACAAAATATGATTTGAAATATATTTTCAAAGACGGTAGAATTTCCACGAGGTAACCGCTAACCGCTCATGGTATGGGACATGTAGCGCTAGTGGAAAACCCTACGGTTAATTCTACTCGAGTATTTAAACAAAATATGATTTGAAATATATTTTCAAAGACGGTAGAATTTCCACGAGGTAACCGCTAACTGCTCATGGTATAGGACATGAAGCGCTAGTGGAAAACCCTATGGTTAATTCTACTCAGGTATTGAAATTTGATTTCAAATTGTCTGTTTTAGAAAATATTTTTGATTATTTCAAAGGCGGTAGAACCATCTCAGAGTAACCAGCAAACACCCACGGTATAGAAGGTGGAGTGTTAGTGGACAACTCTGCAGTAAATTTTACCGATGTATTTATATGAATCTCATTTCTGAAATATGAGTATTTTGAAAGTTTGTTTAAAATTTGTTTTGAAAAACAGTAGAAATCCCGAAGAGAAATCACTAAACACCTGCGATATGAAATATCAGGCGTTAGTGGATTAATCTAAGGTTGAATCTACTGGTGGATTTGATATGGAATTTTAATTTCAAATCCTTCGGTATTTGAAATTAGATTTGAAATTTAGTAAATTTATCTTAATTGCCTGCGGAATTGCTAAGAAGAAACCATCAAACACTCGTGGTATATGACATGAGGTGTTAGTGGACTGCTCCAAAGTTGATTCCGCTAGTATGTTGAAATGAATTTCGATTACAAATCTGATTTAATCAAAAATATTTATTTGGGATTTGATTTGACTATGAAGTTTTCGATGATTTGAGTCTTCGGACCGTCTGGATAGTTATTTGGTATAAAGCCCAAAAGCTATCAATTCTGGATACCGCCATATTTGGCATCTGGCGCGCACAGGATTGGGATGTCATAGGTAAATCCCTTCCTTTTTGTTTTGCGTCACCCCATGGCGCGGGTGTAAGTCGTCTGGTATCGCGACATTCTGTGATCGTGTTTTCAGATTTTTCGAATGATTTCAAAAGAAAGATGACACAATATTTTCATATGTGCACAAAACATATTCTTAGAACTTAGTTCGACCTACTAAGTAAAAATTTATACCAAGATTTTGACTCGCCAAAGTTTTGCTAAAAGTTTTCTACTACTTTTATGAAAACAAAGCTCTAACTTTAAAATCATCTTCTCTTTTCAAAAATTTCTCCGAGTTTTGGGCAATCGTGCCGTCTGGATAGTTCTCGGTTCCTCGGAGCTAAGAATTATTATGATTTTGGATACCGCCAAATTTGGCATCTGGCACGCACAGGACTGGGATGTCATAGGTAAATCTCTTCCTTTTTGTCTCGCGTCGCCCCATGGGCGTGGGTGTAAGTCATCTGGTATCGCGACATTCTATGATTGTGTTTTCAGATTTCTGAATAATGATTTATCCAATTTTGAAATTACTATCGGATTTTGTTTATGAACAATTTATCAGATTTTGTTGAACGATCGAATTATTGAACTTTGAAAGAATGATATGTCTGATTTTGAATGACATATCAGATTTCTAAATGAAGATTTATTTGACCTTGAATTAAATATTGAATTTTGTGAAACTATTTTTTTGACCAAATTGTCGAATTGTGAGTAACGGATAAAGGAATCCGGAAGTGTTTTGAATTGTGTTTGATGGGATTTGATTAATCTGGAATTGTTGTTTGTGATTTGAGTTTGAATTTCAATCTATCTGATCCTGACATAAGCATCAGATTGTGTTTTAGAGTGTTTTATCCGGTCATAAGTTATCAGATTATGTTGTGACGATTTTATTTGATCTAAATTATCAAATTTTGTATGAAGTATTTCATACGTTTGTGAACTATTAAATTTTCTTTGTGAAGATTTCCTCCGATATTAGATTATCGAAATTTGTGCTTGAATAATGACTGAATTTTGTTGTGTTTAGAAGTGTAGTTTAGGCGAATTGTGAGGACGCAATTCATTTAAGGGGGGAAGAATGTAACGACCCGTTGTTCGGTTACGCTTAACCCGAGAGGGTTAAAGGTAATTCGGTAATTTGAGATTAATATTAAGGGTTTTCATTAGATGAAATACCCGTAGCCAGGTAGAGCTTGGCATAACGAGCGTAACGATTCAAAGAACGCGCGAAATAGAGGTCGGGTCATTACAAAACTATATCAAACGAATACATTTTTCCACTACATAATATGCAATGTGAAAATTATACCTTTAAACCATGGAAGGAATTTCGGAAAAGGACATATGATGAGAATAAAGTGACTACATTCTCTTCAATCCATTTGAAAAGTCAAACTATAATTCTTAGATATTATTCTATGATACACATATTTATTCAAACACACTGCGTATACAAAATATATTGTAACAATAAAGTACATTTAATGGAGGAATGTTGAACAAACGTATCCTCAGAACGATCATTTGACGACATTGAATGCATCACATATTGTTCAAACTATTAAAAAAATTCAAAATATTATTCTTAGAAACCATTATCAAACATATGCATTATGTCAAACATATGATATGCAATATATAGAATACACATGTTTATTGAAACACATTGCTTATGCAAAATATATTGTAATAATAAAGTACCATTAATGGAGAAATGTTGAGCAAAGTATCATCGGAAAGAACATTTGATGACATTGAATGTGTCACATATTGTTCAAACTATTACAAAAAAAATAGCATATTATTCTTAGAAGCCATTATCAAATATATGCATTTGTCAAACATATGGTAGTGTACATCTTAATAACAATTAAGCAAAAGGAATGCAAAAATAGGTGAATGTAAAAACTTATTTTCTTACATGATGGTAATAAGGTGATAAGAATGTACCTTTATAGCGCCCCGACTTTTTAAATAACTTTATAGATCAGAGTGCCGTCAATTCGTAATTAAAAGCATGTCAAGATTAACCGTGTACAGAAGAGTAACTATTCATTAATTTGCATAATTACAAAAAAAACTTTACAAAATAAGGCTTATCATGTCTTAGCAAAATCAAAGTCGCGCATGTCCAAAATTAATACATAACAAAAGAACATGATAAAGTAATTAGAAAACACGTAGATCTTTCAAAGTTCTACAGACAATCTTCATTGGTATCAACTTCTTCGTTCAGACCTGCAATGTCTAGTGGTGGGTAAGTATAATTATACTCGGTAAATAGAGTTAAATACTATTAGCATGCTAAAACACAAAGCATAAATAAATATGCATAAAATATTCCCATAATAGTTTATATTCAAAAGTCCGACTCAAAATAATATTATCGACTAACCGAATCCAACACACTTGTTATACAAAAAGTCAGATAAAATAGTTCTTCACAGAATTTGGTAAACTCTGATAATTCGTTCGTAACCAAAATCCGATAAATAATTCAAAATCGGATAAAACATCATTCACAAAATATCGCCGATACCGGAGCGACATACATATGTGCTCGTGGGGCAACGAGATCAAAATGAGGAGGATCTTCCCACGATATCCAACTTCATGGGCGCGCCATATGCCATAATAAATGGTACCCAAGAGTCATAACTCCGATAGCTTTTAGGCTTTATACCAAATAACCACTCTTAAAAAACCGATGATAGTTTTTCTGATTTATACCAAATGATCACCCTTCAAAATCCGGTCATAATCATTCATAAATGTAATTCAAATAATAATAATATCTTTAAGTTCATATCATGATAAAATCCATCTTAGAGGTATACGATACGCTATCATCTTAGCATTTGCCCGACCCTTAATAAATATCATCCTTTTTTTAAATAATATTTTATTTAAGAGACGAATAAATTATGAGATATAACGCCTAGTTGTAGCAGGAATTAAAGCTTAAAACCACCTACTTTTCGTTCTTTAAATTGGCCGGAGTAACGGTCGACGGTCAGAGCCTTTTCTCATTTGTGGGCTTAGGAGTGGTGGGTGGAACCTCCCCTCGTGTTGGGACATGATCTCTTTTCAGGCTAGGAAGCGGCGAATAGAGTCTCTCCTTGCGTCGGAACGATTCCTCCTTCTGGCTTGAAAACAGTGGATAGAATCTCCCCTTAAACTAGGGTGTTTTCTTCCTCCTGGTCCAAAAGTGGCAGATTGAGCCTTCTCTTACCCTAGGTAGTTTCTCCCATTTAGAGAATCTAACTCGAAAAATGGACCTCTCTACAACATAGAGAAACCTCTAATTAGTTAGGAACAATTTTTGAATGGAAGAAATCAGATGAGAAATGACTTAGAAACAGGGTTAGAAGTTTGATAGTGGATGAAGGTCAGAAGAGAAACAAAGAAGAAAATTTGGGGCGAGTTGAAAACTTCCCCCTCTCCCTCTATTTATAATAAAATGAGCCATTGAATGCATGCCACGTAGCGTGCATCCAATGGCTAAAAAAAGGTCTTACGTCAACACTGACGCACGCACACTGCGTACGCCAACACTGATGCGCAGGCCATGGTTCACCACGGTCTTGCGTTGCACAGGCGATGGTGAGCCATGCCTTGCATGCTACTTGTTGTAGGCAGCAATGCTAATGCAAAATTTATTATTTTTTAAAATCTTTGTTTTTAATATGAAACAAAAATTTAAACTTCAAACATGCGTAACTCCTTACCCCGAACTTAGAATTATGCATTTTTGGTACCATTGGACTCGTATCGACAAGCCCTTCAACATAAGACCACACAATTGTATTTTTACTTGCTAAATTAAAGTGGGTCTCGCCCATAACATGCTTCTTGAGGCCATAACATACTATACCGTATCTGTTTGACATGTTCTTAGGCTTGATACATTTGTCTTTCCGAACCTTATCAAATATATTAAAAGGCTCTTCCAAACATGTGAATAAAGCTCAAAATGGTTCAATTTTAAGAAAAAAATTGTTATTGGGCCTTAAAACTCATTGATGGGCCCAAATGTTCAAATTTTAGTATATTAAAATTTCGAGGTGTTACAACCTTTGTCTCATTATTTTTTGAGGATATTGGTTCAATAGTAAAAAAATCATATTCTTCTAACTTTTCAATTGATAGTGTGTCAAATACATCCATGCTAAATAAAAAATTATTGCATATTAACTCTTCATTGAATGGGAGATTCATTGAGAAGAATATCGAAGCCCTACAAGGTCGCCAGTGAGAACTTTGACAAGAGGGTACCTAAAAGTGAAAAAACCTTAAGAAGAATAAGAAAGGGGGAGGGGGGGATGAGGAATCGGTCACAAACTTGTATAGTGGACGATGGCTACCATCGTTAGTATGGGCATCGTCATGGTGGCTGCTAGTGAGGGCTCTAGCTAGGGTTCCAACAAGGGCTCCTGTGATGTAGGGAGTTCAAGTAGGTTGTATTCTAATGGGGTGGGTAAGTTTATTGGGTTTAGGGTGGGTAGTCTATTAAAGGGGTGGTGTGACTGGTGTCTCAAGAGATGTATGAGAAAGAAAAAGTGGGTTTTAACTTGCTCACCCAAGCAAAATAAGGTAAGCCGGATAGTACTTGGGGTGGTAAACTTCTCATAAGAGTAAATGGTCGCTTCAATTTCAGGCACTCTATGTCCCACAGGCCCCACCACATTTCGCCAAAGGATCACCAATTCAAAGCCTCCCAATCATTAGTGCATCTAAATAAAAAATATATAATTTTTTTTTAATTTATCTAAATTATTATTTTTTAAATTTCTTTGGATAAAAGAAAGGATACGAGGGTGACCCATTTCCCTTCCGTGGTCCCCTCTTCCAAACTGGGACTATGTTAATCCGTGCTTGGGCACAGATAGGATGTGGGTGCGCACCCCGCTCATCGTAGAATCTCCGTCGCTATTTTCAAAGAATTTTTGCCCGCCATTCTTTCTGGTGCCGAAATCCTGCACCGATTTGCTATTCATGGCCATGACATCCACATTTCCTGAGGTCCCAGTGCGCTCCCCCATAACCAACAAATTCCCAGCTGGATTCTTCTCTCTGCTCCTCCTCCTCCCTCCGCCACCACCTCTGCCTCCTCCCCCGTTTCGGGCGGCTGCTGAAATGGCCAGCCCGGCGAGTCCAGAGCCCATGCTGCCGCTGCCCATGCCACCGGGCAGGGCGGCCAGCCGCAGCCCCACTCCTCCCCTGGCATCGCCGCTTCCCATGCCCCCGGGGAAGGCTGCCATCCCCGGCCCTAACCTGCCGCTCCCCAAGCCCCCCGCCTTCCACGGCGGCGATTCCCCTAAACCTGCCGCCCGGACCAAGAAGAAGACCAAAATCACCATCCCCAGCCCTGTGTCCTCGCCGAATGCCAAGGCGCAGAGCGCTCCTCCAAAAGCGTATCCGCGGAAGAGCTCGCGGCGCTGCTCGGGCTGCTTGTGCTGCGTGTGGACGTCCCTGGCACTTGTGGGGCTCGTGCTGGTCCTCGTTCTGGTGGGGGCCTTGCTGTTCATGTCTCTACAGCCTGAGCTGCCCCAATTTCGCATTGAAAAATTGACAATCACGTCGGTGGAGCTCGCGGAGAACGCCGATCTCATGTATTTGAGCACCGATATCGATCTGTTTGTGGCAACTCTGAACAAGAATGACGACATTGTCTTCGATTACAAAGGAATCACAGTCTATCTCACATCAAATGACATCAATTTGGCCCGGGCAGAGCTCATCGAATTTTCTCAGCTTCCCAACAACCTCACAATTGTGAAGGTTCACACTGGGGTGACGAATTCTCTGGTGGCCGAAGGTGAGGGAAGGCGGCTGAAGGCCCAATTTGAGCAGAAGGACCTGGTTCTGGATGTTCAAGTACAGGGGCAGATGAGGGCCGCCATAGGCAAAATGCGATCGAGCTTTTTCTCGATCAGGGCCAGGTGCCTTGATGTTGACCCTTCTAGAGTTGCTCTTGGGATCGAGGCCAAATGCGAGATCTACCGTCTTGGATGGTAAGTTCATGCTATGTCATCCATTGTGTTTTTTTTTTGTGAGAAGTCGTAAAAATTTTCTTGTTCAATCATTCTGGGCTTATCTTGATGTTGTTACTGCAAATTGTGATTTTCATAAAATTGAGATATGCTAATCATAAACAAATTCCATATTTGAGTTATCATTTAAGTTTTGAGTTTTTTTATGTTGGGTATTTTTGACAGAGTGCTTGTGATAATTGCAGGATCCCACTTAAATGAGCACTTGCCTGGGAGAGACAAGGGTTGGAGCATTTGAAATGAGAGCATTTCATACTAGGATGAACATTAGATTTTTGTTTGACTGTTTGTTATATTTATTGGTGAAATATATTGCTTTCGTTTGTTACATATAGAAATCTGTACATTCTTCTTTTCGCCCATCCCCTTCATAAGCATGCAATAAATTGGTTTGATCAGGTAACAGCCGTTTGGGATCAAAATATGCAAAGCCTTGGGCAAGGGGCTATCAAAACAGCCATGATCAAAGTGGGTTAAGACTGGATTTGACTTAGCTCTTAAAGAATGTCCATTTCATTTCATTCCTCACTCTCTTCTTTCTTGAATTCACAACATAAAGAACAAATGCAATGGGCAATGAAGAAAGGTACAGACCTTTCAGAAGAACAAAAAACATGAAGAAATAAGCAGGTTGAAGCAGTGAGTCGAAGTCTTTTTCTATGCAACAAAAACATGTGAGGATATCAAAGAAACGTATGAAATAAATCACTCGCTGTTGTCGTCTCTTGATGAAGATGAAGAAGAAACTCCAATTAAAAGTTTTATTTTTACTTCAAGTTCCTATTGTTCTTCATATGCAAGTTGGCTTGAACAAAAAAGTGCAGAGCAGGAAACGCTCACCAAGGTTTTCCATCCATTTAACAGATAATGTAACCGAATTCCGAAGGAATTCTCCTCCATTTGGTGGAATTCAAAGGATGGAAATACCTATTACTTCCTATAATAAATGATAGAAGAATATGTTAATTATATTTCCTCTGTTCCAAATTAATAGCTCCAGTTAGCAAAAAAAGTTGTTTCATATTAATAGCTCAATTTTGTTCAATTTAAGTGATTGATACACATAGAAAAGTATCATAAGCTTATTTTATATTCTCTTAATTGTGGATCTCACCATTCTATAAAAATCACTATTTTTTTAAATGTAGCTATTAATTTGGGACGGAGGGAGTATATACTCTACCATGATAAAGTATATACTCCCTCTATCCTATATTAATAGCTACATTTGAAAAAATAGTAGTTTTTATTAAATGGTGAAACGTAAGAAATTTTCATTCTAGACTCATCGACGTGTTGATAGAACTGGCGATGGTAATTGCATGCATCTAGTTACTCTGAAATATGAGGCGGTTAATCAGTTTTAGATTTCGTGAGTAGTTGTAATAGTATTTAAATTTTAGGAACGACGTGAGAAGAGGAAAAAGGAGCTAAAGGGAGATTTGCAATCGGATAATAGAGCAATGGATGATCGGGAATGACATGAACACCGAAAAATTGGGTGAGGCTCACTTTTCAAGGTTGGATGATTTTCTAAACTTTAGATTTTCTCAAATTGATGTAGTTTGGATTTATTTCATGCCTTTTGTGATTCTGTTGAATACAACATCAATTAAAGTGAAGTTTATGAGCTTCACAGTTTTCTGAGTCAAATTCCTGGTTTTTACTATATTAGAAAGTAACATTATGACTTGGGTTGACGATTTATTCTTTTGTAAGAGATTTTCAATGAGTATGTACATAGATGTGATTTTTCAAAAAGAAGAGCATTTGAACATGATTCTAATCATCAATGAAGTCACTGACATGTTAGTGGTTGCATTGACGAAAGGAAAATGATAAATAGTGCTCAATCATGCATGCATTGCAGACATGTGATTTTTGTCATCGACAGTGTGAATGATGCATAGATGAGGTGTCAATGAGAGTGATACAATAGTGTTATTTCATTGTTGATAGGGTTTGACATATCGGTAAACTCACCAATGGTTATCGGTAAAGGCACCGACTCATTTGTAAAGTCACCCATAGAGATTTATATCTTTGTTGGTGATAGTCGACACAATGATGAACTCACTGATAATTATCGGTGAGGGCTCCAACCAGTCTATGAAGTCATTAATGGAAATTAACATCTTTGTTGGTGATAGTCGATGCATTAGTAAACTCATCGATGGCTATCGGTGAGGGTACCAACTCGGTCACAAAGTCATCGATAGATTTTGTCGGTAAGTTTCGCCATGTTGATGAACTCACCGATGGTTATCGGTGAGATCATCGACCCGTCCATGAGGTTACCGATGGTCCTCATAGTCATTATAGGCAGGGTTCAACATGTCGATGAGTTCACCGATGGTCATTGGTAGGGTCATCAACATATTAGCAAGGTTGCTGATGGAATACATGATTTCGAATTTTATTAGGTTTAGAGCTAATGAATGCTATAGTATTTATAATTAATATTGCATGATTTTTTCTGTGACATGTGATGTAGATAAAAGATCATTTATGTATTACTTAAGGGTTAGAATCCCCAATATATATGTATAAGACTATTAATTGTGATAAATGTGTACCTAAAAGACTTTGTATACGACAACTAAGGTCATAAGAACCTTTGGTGCCTTAACTCCAAAAGTGAGTCATTAGCCACATAGATGGAAAGAGGTTCGCATGAAAAAAGACCAAAGTCTTTTGGCTTTCTAAAAATGGGGGTTATGTAAAACTACTTCCTTGATTCAGAAGTTGTATTTGAATGGATTGGTGCATTAAAAGATAACTAGTCATGCAAAGCGCAAAAAGAACTTTCAATGATCATAAAAAGCTAGAATCTCAACACTAGAGTTTATAATCCCTAGTGAGTCTTTACTTTATAGCATGGATGAGGAGAGGCAGACATTAGAGCATTGAGGTTATTATGTGATGACCCAATGTCTAGGAATGCAAAACTCCTAGATGAGGTCTTTATGTCTAGAGAACCTTTGGAAATAGTTTTACTTACAAATTGAATTAATATTATGAAAAGTATGTACTATTTTATATGGTGATGAATCAATTGGTTTTTTAATGAGAATTCCATGGTATGTTAATTGAAATTTATGATTCTTTAAAATTGTTATCCCACGAAGTATTCCTATATACTAAGCATCCTTTGTGATGTAGGTGTTTGGGTCGAGACTTAAAGGTATGTGAAGGTCATAGCTGGTCATAGTTATATTGCATTTATGGAGATATTTCATCTAAGGTTATTTAGGCACATGAGTGTGTTGTTTCTCTTTTATTAGTTTAAATGTTGCTAACAAACAATTGTGAACTTGTGGGTCATGTGAATATTTTAATATATTAGTTATATAAATCTTTATTAGAGTTATTGTTATCACATTTAAATGTTTGTTTAGATAGATAATACACCCCTAATTATTTATATTAATGATCTATTTTGTATGTTTTTACCGCTGCAACAAACAAGATGGACATATAGAATTTAAGATATTTTCTTTTAAATATATATATATATATATATATATATATATATATATATATATATATTTATAAAAAAAATTATATATAAAAATTGAGGGTGTGACATCTAAGGTTGTGTTGCCCGTTGGCTTTTAGAAGTTAGGTTGCATTCGTTTCTGGATTGCAAATTGTACTCCTTCCATCTCATATTAACAACTTCATTTGTTAAAAAAGATTTTCCTTAGTATGTGACCAGCACATGCACTTGGGATAGGGATAGAGGAAGAGGAGAAACCGAAGATTTAACATAGTACTTTTGATCGAAAAATGAATCTGATTGATTTCGTACCCTTCGCTCGATGAGAAAATGGGTGAGATTCTACAGGGTCAAACCTATGGGACTTAAGGAATGATGGAAGGGAATAAAAAGAAAAGAGAGGGAAAAAAAATCGAAATAAAGAATCAAAGAAAATAAAAAAAATAAGTAAATAAATAAATAAGTAGAAGAACCCAGATTCCAAATGAACAAATTCAAACTCAAAAAGGATTTTTCTGATTCTCGAAGAATGAAGGGCAAAGGGAGAAACAAATTTTGATTGAGCCCATATTTGCCCAATGGATACAATCCGCTCATGGATGCACAAGCGGGTTTTAATCACCCACCTGCCCCCCTTATTTGATGCATCATCGGATGGCTCTAGTCGTATATTTTTCAATATGTAACTTGACACGCATTAACTTTTCCTACCAAAACAAGTATGTCCAGTATTAATAGTTCTATTGACTTAATTTAAATATACAAGTGATTAGGTACTAAAACAAATATTTTAGTAGTTATTTTCTATTCTTTTAGCTATGAATCTTACTATTCAATAAAAAATATTATTTTCATAAATAAAATAATTATTATTGAAAGGAGGGAGTATTAGTTCTCATCAGTGTTAAACATAACTAACACCTAAATAAAAACAAAAATGTTCAAAGCAACATAACAAGTGCCCAACCAAAGGAAGAATTAATAAATAACCAAGCAGGAGCATGGGGCCTGTTGTTGGGAATAAGTCTATTCAGGAGCCAAATTATGGTGACCCTTGTGGAGCAAACAATATCTGCTAAATGGGTTTCATTTTCATTATCATACTATTTTTATTTATTTAAATTTTACGCCTTTCAAACAATCAAAGGATAATGTTTTAGTTTCCAACTCTCAAATTCTGTAAAATGAATCTAGGGCTTCTGACACTGGGTTAATTCTATATCCGTGGGCCCAAATATACGGCCCAATCACTCAGACTGCAGACCCATATGACTGCGACAGCCAACTCCCAAGTCCCACCCAGCCACTGTGTCCATGCGAGGATTTGATGACCAACTCCATAAGCATTCGTGCAAATTCTCTGTAGTCCTCTGAATCCTAAAATCTGTTTCCTCGATTTAAAAAGTTTATATGAGCTTGGGGGTAAAAATTAATTTACCTTTAAATTTATGTATTATGCCGTTAGATCGAAATCCGACGGTGTAAAAGGCGGAAACCTCCCTAAATACGATTGTGGGTCTTGGATTTAATGGACTCCTAGAACTGTTGAACTTAGGCTGCATCCGGTTCCGAAATTTTCACAAGTTTCCTGAATTGGGTCTTCCATTTGGTCTTTGAAAATGTGCGATTCGTGTGTTCTCACTCCTGTTGCTGCTACTTCAACGTCTTCTCTGTTGAAAACCATATCTTCGAGTAGCTATGGGATATTTCGATCATCTGGCTGTGGATGGAAGAAGATAGTGAATGATCCACGTTCTCTGAAGTCATCAAAAGGCTACAGCAATGGGGGAAGTCGAAACAGTGACCAGTTTCGGCTGTTTGTGGGGAGCTTGGAGAAGTGTGGCAATGAACTCGGCCATTCTTTGAAAGTAAATGGTGTTAATAAGAGCCAGCCTTGGAATGCTTTTCAGCCTCTGCGGAAGGATGTTGTACGAAGTCTGAATCAAAGAAACTTCAGGGAACAGCACCTGGAGGAGCCTTGCTTGCGAAATTCTTCTAAAACTTCGAAAGTTCTGAATTTGGAAAGTCAAGGGGATGATGAAGTGGAGTTGAACCCGGAATCAAGTGTATCTGATGTGCCAGTACCAATGACAGAGGAAAAGGATATAAAATCTGAATTTAAGTATCGGAGGATTAATCAGTCTAGTTCTTCAGTGTCATTGAGAATGGGAAAGGAAACCGAGGGAGAAAAGCGTCCCAATGGAGATGCCTATGAGGTCCTTGAGTTGCAAGCTGATTTTGAAGAAATGAAGAAAACTGCAAGAAATTCAGAAGAAGCTTTCAAGGATGATGATCTGGGTAGCCAAGATATCTCTGAGAGAAATGACGAGAAGATCAATAAGGCTCGAGAACTTGGGGGTGAATCAGGCCTTAAAAGTGTCAAGCAGGTCATGAGGAGGTCAAATATGCTTGCAAAGCAAGTAATTAGCTTGCAGTCTGCACTTAGCTTGGGATTTGTCTCACAACTTTGGGTTAACACCAGATCGGTATAACTGTTCTCTACTTCCATCTTTTTTTTTTCCTGACACTGTGCTTCCATCTTTGCTATAAGTCCACGCACATGACATTTAAACTTACAGAATTAGCAAAACCACATGCACTTGATTTCACAACTTGGCGAGATTCTATGCATCTATTTCCTGAATGAACTTTTCCAATGAGTTTTTAATGCATAAACATCTATGTACTAGTTTGTATGTTTTATTTAAACTATGTGAGCAGGGATAGTTGTTAGTATATATATACACGCACAAAAGAGTCAGACACAAAAAATTGCATATTTATGCATATCTGAGCTGAATGATGCAAATTTATAAACATAAAATGGCCAATACATTAGCATCTACACACTGGTTTGAGTGAAATCACACTAATGTAGTGGTACGAAGTGCACTTATTACTAAGAAAGGTATGATAAAGTTTTTGACTCCTAAGAATATGTCGTATACTAAAAAACTTGAAATTCGAGGGCCTAATTTGTATTGATTGTTACAGAGGTGCCTCTTACATTTTATAAATGTTTCACAGCCTTTCTGTTCTAATGTCAATCTGTTTAAATTTAATTACAATTGGCATGTCAGGTCTACATTCTATGGTCAGTTCCATTGATAACTCGATTTCCTTAAATCTTTCTCTAGTGGGAGGTACTTTTGGTGGAAGCGAGACCTAATTTGCTATCTGGGGAGATGGAAAGATTCCTTCTCGAGGATATATACCAGGTAGGCATTAACAAATACCCATCAGCACCTATTTGTCATTACCATAAACATGATTTCAAGTAGAATGATGTTTATTGCCTTCTTAATGACTAAAAATCTTTCCACTGTAGTTCTGAGTTTGACATGCTGGACTTTACCTTCTATTGTTTAACAGATAGGAGATGTGGTGCTTGTTCCAGATGATAGTGTCGTTGAGAATGAACTGAACATGATTGGCCTGGATACTTTGGTATTAATATTCTTTATCATAATCCTACAAGCTTGAATTTATGAGCATATGACATTGGAGTTGAAAGATGAGATATTTCATCTTAAAAATTTTCTTATATTTTGGTTATTTCCGCGGAAGTTGTTTATATGTAGCAGTCGGACAATAATATATCTAGTTGTGAACTTGTGGCTAAAAACATGATTTTGTAAAGGCTCCGTGCAATATTTGTTGATGCTTATTTTTGAAACTTATACTAGTCTGTAAGGACCTCTAAAAATTTTTGCTAGAGAGGAGCAAGGCCATGGAATTGGTTAATATGTACTCTCAACATGACTTGATACTAAGGGTGTGGGATTAATCCACATTATATATTATTCTGTACCAGGGAGTATTGCTGTTTTAGTCAACATGTACTGGTATAGAAAATTGTTTTTTGTAAAAGAAAAGTTACATTCAGTACGTTCAGAAATTATAATTTACAGGCTCGTTAGTGTAGATATTGATTTACATTCCATATATAGGATTACATTAGTAATCGTCATCACTAGTACTGTATTTTCTTTTCTTTCATGATAAATTGGCATTACATAGAAGTAATGGGCCAAAAATGTCACCATTTCACAAGCTATTCTGTGCCTTCTCATGATTGATTTGCTATATGAATAATTGGCATTAAACCGTATGATTGCAGACCTCAGCAGGTGGAATCTTAATATTTGCATTTTACGGAGCTGAATGACCAATGCTTATGTCCTATACGATTGTATTTTGTACTTTCTTCAGGTGTAAACTACATGAATTGGGATTGACAAAATGCATGGAACTTTTAAAATCTTGCACCATATGTGGGTGTGTATTAACACCATATTCTGAAATTGCAGCGTAAAAAAGGATAAAATGTAGATTATATATAGGTAAGTTCCACACAGTTGAACGGTCAAGGTCACAACTGTCCCTGGCTTAACTCTGTGCTTGTTTTAAATGTAATACCTGTCATTGTCAACTGCATGAAATCATGAATACATTGGAATTGTGGGATTCTGACTTCATATTCTATAAGACCTATTTTTTTGCAGTTTTTTGTTAATTATCTCACAAGCTTATGCTATACCATTTGTAGGTAGGATACAATGTTGTCACTCAGGGCCGACGCAATGTTGGAAAGGTGAGGCCAAAGGCCATGATTCCTGCAATTCCCTTTCTATAGGGCTACCTTCTTATTGTGGTTGAGTTGTCCTTTTCAGAAACAAAATTTTTATTGCTTGTAATGTCATTTTAATGCTTGCATACAAGATACGGGGCTATACTTTCAGTATAAAGTCTGGTGCAGTGGAATTGCTTGAGATTGACTCATTTGGGATTTCCATCATTCCAGCCAGTTTGGTTTGTTGTTATATCATCTCCCTTTTCATATACATAATTAGAAATACTCTTGAAATATTTGTTGACAAGTTTATGTTGCTCATGTAGGTGAGCACATATGGCTTGCTTGTTGAGGACGTTGCTGAAGTAATATTTGACACAGTGGTAGTATACAATGATGCAGTGTCACGTTTACAAAGATTAACAAAGGTGTGTATATGAATAGATCAAGTGGATTAATTTGTGTCTTTATCAGGAAGATGTTTCTTTTGTTGAGTTCACGGTTCTGGAATTTCTAGCAAAACCATTTGATTTTCTTCTGTTATCAAAACCTGCATGTCCTCTTTGGTATGCTGTGCCTTATAATGTTCTCTACATAGACATAAATACAAATAATTCAGTCGGCAAAGCTTCTAATACTGTATGTTTCTGTCTTTGTATAAGCTTTGTTTTTAGGAAGTCTAAGAAAGAGAATAAAATTCCATTGAACTAAAAATATGCATATAGTGCTTGAATACTTACATGCATAGGTCTCATTTTGGTTCCTGCACATGCATCCTCATTTAACACAGATATGCATGACTTGGCCTCTGAATTTATTGAACAAACATCAAGCCCACAATCTCAGACTTCCTTTGTGATTTTCATGATTCAAGGGATTCTGGGATAAGATGAATGCTGATGGTTTCAAAGCTCTAGAAGAATATTCTGATCGTAGAAATCGCCGTCAGAAGAAAGGAGATTACAGAAGACAAAAACTCCGCCATGAAGTGAGAGATACCGAGGATGACTGGGACCTTCCAATGGAATTCTAGTACAACCTTAGAAATTTTTTTCAGCTAATAGGTTCGTTTTTCTTCCCGAGTTTCTATATCTATGCAATTGTATATATGCAAACAAAAAACAGCTTCTTCATTGTCAATGTGACTCGCAAGTCACAAATTTCTTCTTTCGCAAAACCATCAAATTCCGGAAGATGTACAAGCGGACATTTTGGGTTGGACGGAGGTGGTATCATATTATTATGAGCCTCATCTTCTCAAGTCAAAACATTTAATGAAGTACAGTAGAAAAGAAAACTAGCAAAATACCAGTTATAGTCATTGACAATGGAGCAAGCCTGCTGGGAAAATGGCAAGAACTCCTCATCAAAAAGAAAAAGAATACCACTTCCACAGGTAATTGAACCATACTGCCAAGCAAAATGGAACAACATCCAAATGTATGATATAGGAGGTTTCAAAAAGCATTCGACGGATACGAGTTGCCAAATAGGTGCCATGATTTAGGCCAAGACTGAAGACAGAAATTCTTGCTGGTCTGGGGCTTTTGAATACTCTCAATCCTCCTGGATGAAGCTCATGGGTCAAGCGAAGGAGCCACTTACACCATTGAAAGATACAATGCCCATGGTAAACTTGTAAACATGAGTCATCACCGGACGCAATGCATCCCTAGCCCCTACAATTCTACAAAATGAGCACCGATACTACAAATTATAACGAATTTTGAACATCTTAGCTCTAAAGAAAAAAAGGCAGCGACCAGGGATTCAATGTATCCACCAATTTTGGAGGATAAAAACAATGACGTTGTTACTCTGATTCATGTGTTGGAAAGGAATATTCATTAATTTTTTTTTTCACATATGTGCTAGGTAAAGTTGCAAGAAAATTATATAAATAATTTTAAAAAAATAATTACCGAAATAACATAGAATAAAAATATTTACCGAAATTATGTTATTTTTTGCCACATAGGTGCCAACCTCTAAAGGATGAAATCAATTCTATTTACACTAACTTAACCCACGTGTATCTCCCGCCTTGCGCTTTCTGCCATTCTCTTTGTCTTTTTACATCCCACTCATCTTCATGTTGTTCTGCTTGTCTTCCCGCTCTAATTCTCGCTCCCAATCACGTTGTACTTGTCTTCCCTTACCGACTCTCGCTCTTGATCACTATCCTGCTCATCTTCCCACTTTGGCTCTTGCCCTTCCCCCGTCCAAGAAAATGTTTGCTCTTTCTTTGCCTTTTCATCCTCTATAAAAACATTTACCAAAATAGTGTTATTTTTTGTCACATAGGTGCCAACCCCTAAAGGATGAAATCAACTCTATTTACACCAACCTAACTCATCTGTATCTTCTGCCTTGCGCTTTTTGCCATTCTCCTCGTCTTTTGCCATCCTACTCATCTTCATGTTGTTCTGCTTGTCTTCCCGCTCTAATTCTCGCTCCCAATCACCGTCGTGCATGTCTTCCCTCGCCGGCTCTCACTTCTGATCACTATCCTGCTCATCTTCCCGCTTTGGCTCTTGCCCTTCCCCCGTCCAAGAAAATGCTTGCTCTTTCTTTGCCCTTTCCTCCTCTATTATTCTCTCTAGGGTTTGGTTTGAGGTAATGACATTCAATTTGTGTGCTAGTAAATCATTATTGTTCATCGTTGTAGAGGTGCTTTTGTGTTGATGTTTTACTTTTCCTCCATGTCAAGGACGTTGGGTACATAGTGCCAACGATGCTGACAATGCCAATGATTGTGATTGCAGTGTGGATTAGTCTATCCATCTCCTTTTTCACCGAGCATAATGTTCACATCACTAATTATGTGGCCGCTTTTCTATGATTTTGAAATCCACTAGAATTTATGAATGTATTGGGATAGTTTTTTACAGGGTTTAAAGTATTTTCTATGCATTCTTGTAAGTAAAGATGGATTTTGGAAAGGAATTCAAATTGGGGATGAGATTAGGGGCACTAATTTTGTTGTGTTGATTATATCTGTCTTTCTTCTTGGACATTTCTTCTTGTGATGTAAGCATGTTTTGTACACTATTTCATTTGGCATGTATAAATTTATCGCATGAGAGAGAAAATAAGAAGGAATGATTAAATCTAACTATCTATGGTATATATGGTAAATTTTATTTTTGAGATCCTTAATCTTTAGACTGAGCTTTTTGTTATATTTTTGGTTTTTACCAACAATCAAATTTTTGAATAAAATTTTCCACAATTCAGTGTGCTTATGTAATTGTGTTTTTCCCCCTCTTCCAAGTTGTAAAATAAATTTGTTTGGACTGTTTAGCTTTGATCAGGCTTAATTTCTCGGCTTCACCTTTGGGTCTAATGCAAGTTTTGTCAATGACATTACTTCAATTTAGTATTTGCTCGCTTTTGTATTTTGTATTATGCATGTAAGCCTTTTTTATCAGAGATTCTACGGAGTAGGGTTTTTTTTAATTGATCAAGGAGGCTATGGTTTGCCTTTTTTTTGTGCGTTTAATACGAACTGAAGAATATTTTGGTACAAGTTGACTCTAGATGCATATGTAGATGATTAGAACTACAAACCAACAAATTCTTAAAACTCAGACGAAGTAACCTAATTTAGCAATATACACCAATCTGAGTGTTTGTCAAGCATCATCTAATGATGCTTGTCCTTTCTCTCATGTTTTGACCCAGTGCTCAAGGACATGCCAGATGATGGTAATGACATCTTATAGGTTCCAGATTACATTGCCAAATGAGATAATGCTCATTCTGTTCTCTATTAGATTTTCTAGGCTGAATAAACTCTAAGGGTTGCTGTTCATTGCATTGGTGGGCATTTGTATTAGCTTATGGGGGAACAAGGTGATAAGCTCAAGGGCTTGCAGTGTTGTAATTGGCATTTGGTTACTTGATAATTATCTTGTTAATTAGTTTAATTTTAACCTAGTGCTCATAAAAAAAGAAGAAATGGTTATGAATTAAGTGAATACTTCTTGATGACATATTGTGATGTATCTAATATTTACATATTTGTTATGAATGAAGTAAATAGACATGGTGGGAGAAATGGTTAATTTTATGCTTTACCATGAAAGGGGTATTAGTGGGAATGAGATTGATTCTATTAAGTGTAAATAAGTGTAAAAGATGAAGCTTTATTTAGACAAATATTTTATCATTTATCTCAAGTATACCTATTCTAGTTATTTCTAAAGGAGTTCTCAAAGAAATGTGAGTAGTGAAAGACACATGAAAATGCTAGTAGATGACAATATAAATAATAATTTGTCCATGACAGTAGTGTCGAATGAATGCCATAGGTCGTCTATACCTATTGATGATGGAAGTGGACCTAATTGGAGGTAAGGTTTCATAAAAAAAATTATGTAAATATTTTAATTGATGAAAATAATGAGATTGAATTTTGAATTTTGTATGTAATATGTAAGGTACACATCTCATGCACATGAGATAGTTAGCCTTGTATTGTCACAAGGTGGTGCATGGTTTGGAACATAAACCTCGGTGGGCATGCATTACCCTTACACATGTGTTGGCTTTACAGATGTTAGACCATCAAATCCAAGGTGAAATATATATATTTATAAATGAATCAACAATTTTAGTTATTGAACAAGGTTTTAGGAAACACGTAATTCAATACATGTGTGTTATTCATGTGCATGAGAGAGCCCATGTCTATGATGATGACGTTGGTATGAATGACACCAATGAAGGTGGAGATAATATTGGCAAAGCTAGTAATGACGGGTATGGTATGAACAAAGAAGGTGTTAGAGGTGAGGAAAGTGTTCAACAGATAGTTGACAACGAGGGGGATGATGCGGTAGATAATATAATTATCACAAATAACATAAATATTGATGATGATGAGCCACCATACTATGATGAGGAGGAGCTAAACTATGCACATATCACATATGCGCAAATAAATGAGGCAATTAATTGGGCGTATGGATATGGAGCAAAAGAACGAAACAAAGTTATTTGTTGGACGAATCTTTGAGGATAGAGAGGCATTAATTACAAAGACTTGTCTGTTGGACGAATATTTGAGGATAGAGAGGCATCACAACTTTGAGGCTTTCAATTAGCATCATGTCCAATACAAGGTTTTACATGCAAATACATCAGAATATACGGTTAAGTGCATTAATTGATAATGCTTATCCCTGGAGAGTTCATGGATCAATGAAGAAGGGTGTATGATACTTTAAATTGAAGACATATGGTAGTGACCACACTTGTAGGAATGCCCAGCTTAGCACTGATCATAGGCAGTGTAGTGTATCATTTGTTCGCAAGGTCATATTCCTATCATCTAAGCTGAATTAACTCTCACGCTGGGTAATATTATTCAAAGAATAAAAAATAGGTTCCATGTAGACATTTCTTATAAAAAGGCATGAGCAACAAGAAATATGGCTATAAAAGCCATTTATAGGGATTGGGCTAAATCATACAAATTGTTGTCAATGTACCTCAAGGCAATACAAGATGTGAATCCCTATATTGTATATGAGTTGGAGTTTGTTTAAGTGGATAGTGGCCAGTTGACGTTTTGGGCATTTGGACCATCTATACTTGGGTTTGGGCATTGTATATGGTTGATTGGTGTCGATGCCACTTATTTGCACTATAGGTATCCTGTAACTCTTATGGCATCAAAGACTATAGAAGGGAATAAGGGAGTTCGGGATAGTATCAAATGAGAATTATAAAAATTGACAATGGTTCTTCAGTCAATTGTGGGAGAAGGTACTTATGGATATGACACATGTCACAATCATCTTAGATTGACAAAGGGGCTTCAAAAGGCCGTGTCTGAAATTTTTTCCCCTTTATTCTTCAACTATCGACATTGCATCTGTCACATAAAGGCAAATTTTATAGAGTTTAAAAATAATACACTGATGGATTTGATTGGGGCAACTGCATGTGTCACGACCCAGATTTTTAAAAGTATTTTTAAATAGCACGAACGGTAAATAGTGAGATTTTTTTTCTTAAATACAAAACAAACCCTTCGATTAAATATCCAGGTCATGAAAACTGGGGTTCACAAATATGAATATCAAATCATATGATATTATTTAACGTCTGAAAATTCATAAAGACCAGCTCATCCATCTAAGTACAAGTCTGTCACCCGTCTGAAAATAAATAACAAGTTGACTCTTATGCTTAAGGTACACTTACATACGGCGAAGTTGCAGAAACGCGAAAACCTCTTGTACTCGCCTGCCTTGGTCTCACTTATCGTCGCCTGGAGAATCTGCAACAAAGCAAACCAAACAACAACCACAACCACAACTACAATGGAGCATCTCTGCTTACAGGAAAAGAACTTCCAAAGGATAAAATATTTTATTAATATTTTTTGGATCGGGCCAACATCACCCGATGTTAGTTGCCTACGTACCCATTAGACAACATCTCCAATGTTTTCAACAAGATCGGATCCAAACGTAGTTTTGCCTAGAAACTACTCTATCTTAAGAAACATAACATCATTTGTGTAATGCTTAGGTATTTTTAACCAACCTACATTTTAGTAAGTCTTTTAACCATTCCAGTTGTCTAATTAACAAGTAATATCAAACATTGTTATTAATTATCTCACATCCCTTGTTCGATAATTAATACTATCAAATCTGTAACTCGGAGATGACTTGCCCCTCGAGAAATCCCAAACAAAGTACTCCAACCTTGGAGTAGATTGCTTAACAGCAGCTTGACCTAAATCCCCAAGGCTCTCAATAGCCTGCCACGAATCTGGGGAAGAGGATCCCAACTGTTCTCATGGACACAGATTGGCAAGAAACACAAGCCTTCCATGATGCTTATGTAACTTTGCTTTTTGTACGTACTAAATAGTCCTGGGAAGACTTGCGGGAGACCCGTGGTAAAGACCCTCTGGTCAATACCCAAACCGTCATGGCGACGAAGAAGCATATTACAATTTCCACCTTCCCAATGCTGGGAGAAAATGTCTTATAAGACATTACTAATGTATCAAAAGAAGCCTTAGGTCCTTATGACCATTGACTCCCCCAAACATCTGAAACTTAGACTAGATTATTTTTATCCAGTCAAGTATCCGCTCAACCATTTGGGTCCTCTTCACCTTATGAATCGGCCCACTATATAGCTCATCCACTGAGCTATGACTCGAACAACATCCCGTAACCATCCTCAGTTCATTAACTAAGATAAAATTCTATGTTAGGGCCCCGTTCACTCCATGAACTGGTCCTAACCCTAAAGAGGGTATTTTAGTCATTATTTTGATTAGGTGTTCTCTCCACAATCCAATGACAGCCAAAATCTCTTGATTAGTCTTTATTAACCTTACAATACTGATGTAACTTAACATAGCAATAATAAATATAAGCATCAGAATAATCAACATATATAATATGCAGTCACACAAGTGCATAAATAATAAACGGAGGCCCGTTGTATTCCTTTGTAGGGCTAGGGCTCAGAGAATTCAAGCCCGAGCGTGTAATCAACTCCAACACATCGCACAAGTTACATATTAATACTCTAGTTGATCGATGCACTCGGTTGCAGACACGTAAAATATGCTGCTTTAAACCTGAGAATTAGGGTTCTACCCCTTATTTCTCATGACACTGCGACCTAACAAGGTCTTCGTGTCACTTACTAGTCATGCTCCTTCCTTTTGAAATCATTTATAGGGTACCCTAACTCTTGATTTACTAGGTCATCCGTTTCGACAGAAACAGAATATATTGCCCCTAAGTGTGTTAGGGTAATTTTACCACTTAGGGTATGATACCCTCCCTTGGGTCATTCTAGTCATTTTACTGCCTCTCTATTGATTTAAGTCATTGACCTCTCACAAGGCTCCTCTCAGTCCGACTCACGCTTCCATTCACACGAATGTGGGCGGGTCCACTCAAAGGGGTATTTCTATCATTTAGTTTAAAGCCTTAATGACATCCAATGGGTCTCAAATTAAAATAAGGGGTACTACTTGCCTTCATGGACTCCGTGTAATTTTCCTGGCGTGTTACGGGGTCGTGAACCCCTTGAACCGACCCCGGTTGTCTTAATAATTTACGATTAAACCTAGGGCAAAAGGGTCAAGTAGCCATTCACTGGGATTTTTATTCACTAAGAGATTTGGCCTAAAATTTGGTAACCAATTGGACTCTCACTGAGAATTTTTCCAGTTTTTAAATCAACTCCTAGATCCCTGAACCGGGGCCTCGAACTCGGGTAAGTGATTTTCACACGATGATTTAACTACTAGGGGTAGAAAGGTTATTTTATAGTCTTTGAGATTTTTCCCAAGTCTGAAACTTGGTCCAAATACTCCCAAACCTCTCAAGGTCCATTATTATTTTTATAGAATTATTTTGACATTTTTAGCCCCCTGAACCGGACCCGGTTCAACCCATCATTATTTCTCTCTCTCTCTCTCCTTTTTTTTACAGAACAGATCCAGCAGCAATTCGTCGCCGCCAAAATTGCCGGTGCCAAGGCCGCTGCGGCCAAAGCTAGGGCCATCACGACTAGATCCAGGGCTGCCGTGCGGCTCCGGTCCGATCACTATTCAGGTGACCAAAAAATTAAAGTACTGTTCACGTAATTACGTGAACAATATTTGCAGAACTAATTGCAGAACAAAAATTACTATAGTTTTTAATAAAAATTAATTAAAATTTTTTATAATAATTACAACCTAAAATCCTACCTCCGTAGCTGAGTTGTCGTCGATCCACCGCCGCTATAGCCTCACCGAAAAATTTCATCGGCGGCTCCCCTTCCTTCTCTCTCCCTCATTCGGACTCCGAGTCGCACATTTTTGGTGGTGTTTCGAAGCTCTTTCCATCTATTTTCCATCCATATATGCTTTAGCCACCACTTCCAACTGATGTTTAAGTTATTCTCATGAGAGGGTCAAGGGGTTCAACACCATAATTTCCACATAGTCGATTTTGGGAATTTAGAAAATTCCTGGACATTACAGCATGTGTGCTGATAGTTGAGCAATTTGAGGCTAAAATGGACTTGATTGATGAGGAAAGTTAGGGCAAAGCAACTCCTCACATGAGAAGGATTATACCCTAAATAGTGGTTACTTGCTTAGATAGTTTTAGAAGATTTGGAATTGACGATGGCAGAAAGTTTAAATAGCGTCTTGAAGGGGGTATGTGGATTACCCATGCACGCCTTAGTGTCGGCCATTTTTTACCAGGTGATAAAATTATTTGTTAAACGATTTTGTGCTTCGGATGCCATGGTTACCCCATACACTCCCGGAGTGGAAGATTTTATATAAAAATAATCAAATAAAATTGGGGAGTATATAGTTCAAAGAATCAACCTCACTGATTATGAAGTGATGGCCATGCGTAGAAGGAAGTTTGTGGCAAATGATATTCATCAAACTTGTATGTATAACCCTCAAGTCTACCAATATCCTTGCTCTCATTTTTTTACTGTGGGGGGAAAGTGGCGACAGCCTGTACAGGAAGGAGTTTGTTATACATATGCCACTTATAGAAATATGTACTATGCACAATTTTACTCTCCTCGTGGTTGGGAGTTTTGGGGAAAATATATTCCTAATGTGTTATTACCCTTAATAGCAACAAGACAACCCAGTCATCCACGATCTATCTGCGTTAGGAATATAATGAACCGTATGATCATGGAGAGAGATGGTAGAACAAGTTACAAGTGTGGGAGGTGCAAACAAATTGACCATAATAGTAAAAGATGCATTAACCCTCTCATTGATTGGTAAACATATAATTATATTGTGCAACCTTTTTATTCAATCTCCTTTTTAGATATGTCATTTGTTCATGAAATATTTATTTCCTTGCAGATCATATGGACCATATTGAGCCTTTTTATCGACTAGGCCCCATGGATGAGTCATTCCTTGTCCAGTAGGACTCTCATAGGTCAGCATTCATTTGGCGAGGAGAGGTATTCCCACTTAACATATTTTTTATTTTATTTGTTATGAAATGGTATGCTGGTTTACAACATTTTAACTTATTTTAGGACCTCAGGTGCCTCGAGTGCATGGAGTATTTCACCCGCCTCCAACATTAGGAGAGAGATGACCATATTCTACCATATATTGAGTGGGCTGGATTTGGACACTTTAGTCATTTACAGTTCATTCAACTTGATAGGCCTTTGATAACATTTCTAGTAGAGAGATGAAGGAGGGAGACACAAACATTTCACTTGGCTTATGGGGAGATGTCCAACACCCTTATGGATGTAGCAATACTTCTTGGACTTCGTATCG
Source organism: Saururus chinensis (assembly GCA_035235625.1). Taxonomy (NCBI): domain Eukaryota; kingdom Viridiplantae; phylum Streptophyta; class Magnoliopsida; order Piperales; family Saururaceae; genus Saururus; species Saururus chinensis. The sequence continues at coordinate 44,019,828 of CP141142.1, read as the reverse complement.
ATGGCCTTGTGGTGACAGGCATGATAGGAGGACGAGATTTAGATTTAATAGTTAAGACTTCTCGACAGAGTACCTCCTCATTTAGTATTGCGCAGTAGCCGAGTGAGCCTCATATGTCCATTGGGTGAGTTTTATGCACTCCCAGCTGATGTCACTAAGGTAGTCATTGAGCAACATGCACACACGTATTTGCTTCATCTACTTGGTGCTATTATATTTGCTGATAACACAGTAGCCATGTGTATGTTGTGTACCTCACCCTCCTAGCAAATTTTGACATGACAGACATCTACGCATGGGGCAGTGTTACCCTTGCGTACTTATACCGAGAGTTAGGGAAAACTTGTCAGGCTATGACCTCGGGGATTGTTGGTTGTTTGACCCTTCTTTAGGTAAATAAATTTGTTGAAATAATTATTTTCTACATGTACAAATATTTCTCATTTTTAATATTTATTTTTATAATATTTTGTGCAATAACTATGGTCATAGGAGCATTTACATGTCAACAGACCAACTATTGAGATAGGGCCAGTAGTAGAGGATGCTCCATTAGGAGCTAGGTATATATTTTTTAAAACTGTTATATTTTTAACATAGTTTTGTGTGGATGTGTTGAATTGATGTGTTAAATTTGACTCCTCCACAAGGAGTCTTCCAATTGTATAGAAGAGAGTTGGACCACCATCGCCTTTATTAGGTAATTATATTTTATTATATCACATGCAATACAATGAATATAAGCTATGTAATGTTATTAAAAACTAATTATGATTAAAAATTGTGTAGGTCATTTGGCAGCCATACTTCGATGAGCCGTTGGCTGGGTTACCTCCTCTATGTACAAAGGGAAGATATGTGTGACTATCAACAACGTCATTGATTTGTTTTGAGATTGTAGAGATGCACACGCTTGATCATGTGATGTTCCAATTTGACTTAGACTAGGATACTCCTCCTCGGGCAGTAGAGTTCATCCATCTGATTACTTGACAAGACCACCACATTGTTGATTGGGCTGCACTTCATGCAGTCTAAATTGCTCGATGGGATAATAGGAGGGTGACTATTATCCGAGGCAAGATTGCTACAAGGTCTCGTATTGTTAGTAGCCTGTACATGTGGTGGTGTTTGATGATTACCGCAGATATATTTTACCGCGTGATGACTAAGAGAAGATGACCTATAAGCCTAAAAGCACGTCTAAGGCAACTTTAGTAAGTATATCTTAATTATATCATAATATTTTCTTATTTATCGTTTATTATTTATATGCCTTATTTTATTTTTTATAGCATGGTTTAACAACATATATATATACACATTTGACTAATGCTATTAACACCTATACTCCGGGTGAGGTCTTATTAGCATCATGTTAGCAAACCATGAGGCACTATAAAGATGTCCTCTGTAGCTTGTCACTACTTCATTTAGTTATTACAGATGTACATGGACATTATCTCACAGACAAGGCAGCTCAGACACCGTCAAGGCATGCTTCATACATGGATATTCCATCTTCATCTACAACAACCTTCTCTCCTTTATTTTCACGAGCTTTAGCTTTGCATAGTAGTCCACGTCCATTATCTCTAGCTACTCATGGGAATCCAACCCATCTTCATCTAGTTGAGATGCTAATTATTTCGAGAGTATATACTAGACGACATCGAGCATCTTGTACGGATCCGATCCCATCATCTTCATAAGCTTATTTGGATGAGTCATCCGTTATTTATAAAGATCAAGAGGACCCAAAGGAGCAGTTTCATAGCCAAAGTCGTGGGGTAAGAGAGGTAGAGCTAATTAGAGTTGTGATACATTTTTTCAAATGTATAAAGTGTAAATTTCTTTTGTACACCAAACATTTTAGGAATATTTTATTTAATTTACATGTTTCCATAGACTTTCTTCTTAGTCGATGTGTGGCTGTCCAAGTGTTTTATACTTTGTTTTCACATAAGCTTGTTTCGGGGTTAAATAAATGTTAAAAAAAATAGTATAATTTCATCTTTTAAAAAGACAAAATCAATAAAAAATATGCAAAATTTGTAAAATACTCTCTAAGAGGGGGTTAGTTATTACAAGAACCTTTTAAATGACATACTTGACAAAACAAGCTTAACTCCACTAAGGATACACAATTCTTAGAATCGGAAACACAAAATACAACCCACAACATATCAGAAGAAGTCATGTTTATAAGACTCACCTTTGCATCAACACTTAGGTGTCAATTTTAATCTTTGAGGTAAAGAGGTGTAGAAACAATTTTGAGACTTTTATAATACTCTCTCCATCTAATATTAATAGTTATATTTAAAAAATAAATATTTTAATTGAATGGTAAAATCTACATCTAATAGAATAGGAAATAAGCTTATGATACTTCTTTTTAAATACCTAACCACTTAAATAAAATTATTAATGTAGGACAGAGGGAGTTCAATACTCCAGGTCATAGGACAACCATACTACCCAAAACTAATTATTTTTCATTGCACATTGTAGACCTACCTCGCCCCCTCACCCTCCCTCGACTTGAACCTCCGCCAGTGGCTGGTTAGAAGACCTCAAAGCACTTTTTTTGCAGTAAGATTTCAAGCATTAGTCATTAAGATATCTATGGGCAACGCCAAACCCACCCTTAGACAATTCAACTTCATTCAATAACCAGTTCCTTCTTCTTCACTCTTAGATGTGACTTGTTTAGGAGTATTTCAGCAATAAAAATGGCGAACAAAAGATGCGTCAGTAAAACTTTTTTCTCTGCTCGAACAATATCAGTACCTCATAAATATCTTAAGGATTATCAAAAACAAAGGCTAACTGCCTACTGTACAAGGAACAACAGGCTGTGTGGCTCACTGCCCTGAAATACATTTTCACAGGGGCTATTTACTCCCGGTTGGAAATAATGGGAAATAAGAATAGCGAACAAATCCTGAATCTGAGGCAGTCAAGATATCAATAATCAGAACCTGAATCCCGGGTCAACATCCATCGCCCATGCAAATTTGGCTAGAAGAGACTTATTAAATAACTGCCAAAGCAAAGAACACAGATATCAACAACCTATAACACTAATTTCCCGTTTTAATTAAAAAATAAAAAATAAAACTGTACAACCTTTTCAATCGGCACCTCATGACGCTTGCACCACGCTACAGTTATCCTCGGGTCATTATAGTTAATCTTAGATGTGCCTAAAGCAACATTTTTATTTTGATCTTTCATTTCTCTATCTTCTTCAAGCTTATCAATTTTTGCATTGATCTGAGCTATCTTTTTATGTATCCTACAGATAAAAAAGTAAAAATCAGTTAAGATCAGCAGTTTAACAAGGCATAAAAGCACGACAGCATCAGATCTCAAAAGCTTTACGCTTCAGGGGCTAAATTTCTCTTAGTCTTCCCATCTGCGCCTTTCAGGGGAGGTTTCCCCTTCTTTGCTCTACTCAAATCCACCTTCAGTTCCTCCAACCCATTCTGCAGAAACCATGAATTACTCAGTCAGTAGCAACTAAAATTAAGTCACGGAAGTCCACCAGAAGAGGAAATGAAGCTATTACCTTCAACTCGGATATTTTCTCATCAAGCCTTGCCATTTGTGCCTCGTGGGATTTTGAAACACTTCGCTGATGGTTACAAATAATGGCAACCTGTCACTAAGAACAGTTAGGATAAAACATTGATAGTTCAGTGAAATTGAACTTAGAACTTAAACATGGATCCTAATCATTTGTACCTCTCGGTTGGCTGTATGATAGATTTTTAATTTTTCTTGAACAATGTCACCCTTGGTTTCTTGAATTAGCTGAAAGAAGAGACACTCAATTACAGATAATATTATTGAGCAACATTGTTATTAGTACGTGGTCAACCACACAGATGTAAGAATCCCACTCCAAATAGGATTAACAATAAGAAGAAATGAAGTTCAGGCTCCCAGCTCTACAGCCAGTTTATTCTTGAAAACAGCAAGGTCATCCATATCAAACTGACAGTTTGTATATTGTGAGTAAGTTGAAACAATACAACAAAACCGCCCACTACTAACTAGTCACTCTAATCTAAATTATCTTCCAAGCTCCCAAATCTCGTGATGGTAAGAACTTGTTTTGATCTACTAGCAATTTCACAATTTTACTTAAATATGACAATCAATCTCAACTTCCCCATTGCACAGCGTCCAATATTTATGTAAAAATTCATTGTCATGAAATCCTATCTTGGGGAGGAGGAGGAGGAGGAGGAGAGGGGGGAGAACCTCACCATCCCATCCAAGGTAATAGATGCATTGTATGTGCGAAAAACTTTGGCAGTGAGTCCAGGCATTAGTTCCTTCAGGTGTGCATTGAGTTTACTCGTGTCCAACTTATCGAATAAATCATCTCCACCTCTTTTACCTGATTGAACAAAAGATACATACAGCATTCAAAAGTCAGCTATTAATAGAACAATCATAGTATGATAAATATAAGCGATGCACAGAAGTCCACATACAGACCATGCTGAAACTGCCCAACTGCCTTGTATACAGCAGGCTCCACTGCAACAGTATTCTCATATCTGATTGAATCTTTACCAAGGAAATCAAACTGGATTGATGCCGGAAATTCCTATTAATTAGACAGAAAATAACTAGCCCCTAGAAAGAACTATAAAACAAGCTTATCATACCTTCAACATATTTTCAGGGACTAGTGTGACATTTTCCACCTTCAACGTGCAGCAACCTACTGTGTCAGCCTCATCATCATCCTGGACATTTTATAACAAAAAAGACAAAACAAAAATAAGCAATAATAATCAAGATACATACACATATTTTTGAAGAGATACCAACAGACGATTCTCCAAGGGAAGCAGAATGAAAACCACAAATTTTTTACCTTTTCATTGCCAGCCCTCAAAGCTAATTTGTCTATAAGGTAAGTTGCAACCGCTATTTGCCGTTTGGCAACATCCTTACTAGAAAAATCCTTGGTATAAGTAGCTCGAATATCATGTATGTAATCCTGCATCATAATTTCGTGGCAACAACATTAGCAAAAAAGCTATTAAAAGCAAAGCCAGTGGCCCAACCAAACACAATCAAATACCCAGATGCTGTGTGTGTGTACATAATTATACAGAGAGGCTGCCAGGACGCAAAAGGATTTGTGATGCAAGCAGTGCAAACTTCTAATCAGGTTCACCCGTTTCAATTGAATGGCAGAAGAAAATGCATTGACAACTAAGTGGGTTAATTTTTTATAATTTTACACTCCCGTCCAAGCACTTTCATTATCTCCCCTTGTCTCAATAACTCATCTTAGTGCTTCCTTGAATCTCCTTTCCTCTCCAGGGCTCTCTACCCTTGCAGACACCAAAGCCCTCGGCAACATCAGAGGTGATCCTGTTCCAGCAGTCAAGATCACTCCTCCATGCAGATGGACAAGGCATCATCAGCGTTGGAAGAAGACAATCCAGCAGAATCAACGGACAATCTTGGGATTTGTTCAAGAAAAGCCAGACTTGTAGTATCTTGATACAGATACAAATGAACAGCATATACATATACATACATACATATATATATGCACACACACACACACACATATATATAGCAGAAGCCCAGCTATATAGTTTAAATAGGTAATTACTCTCAAAGTTGAGCCACAGAACAAGACGACCATAAGAATCTATAGCAGCAACCCTGGATACAATTCTTGGCACCAATAGAAACGCCCAAGTGCATGTGAAACATCGAACTACGATAATTACCTTCAGCATTCTTGCTTTCTCGTACTTTTCCTTGTCACTTTGTCCTTTCAGTGAACTGCTAGCTGCAAGAAAGACATACTTAAATTCCTTTGGATTGATCGGATCATTCCAGAATGCCAACCATGTGACAGTATTGTCATGCTTGATTTCTTTCCATCTGCAAAAACACCATATATTCACTAATTAACATAGAATATCTGCATACCAATAAAAAAAACATATTAGATCTGCAGAAAACCATCGTTCTGTGGCAAGACAGAAACCAAAGAACCTTTCGCCAGGAATAGGGCACTCTGGAATTGGAACTCCCTTTCCAATGTTTATTGTAATATCACTTGGGCGAATTCGCTTTTTCAGCTTTCCCATCTGGAGAAAAAGAGAATCCGAATGAAATTAAAGAAATACAGAAAAAGGACATAAATTCTTTAAGTTGACATGCAACAAACAAAGTAAATACTTGACCTTAGGGTGTTCTCCACGTCCACGGAAAAGACCAGGTGGCTCAACACGGAAGTTTCCAACCTATAACAAAAAAAGAAAAGTAACACCAAAATAGAAAAAGTTACATAAGCTCTAAAACGCTCATATGGTTGGGAAAAGGCTTAACAATGACAATTGCGGTCATAACTTTAAAAGCATGTTTGATGTAGGACGGAGTCCTAGAAGCAAAGGATAGCAGGAGATTTAGGGAGAACTAGGGAAAGGGGGATCATCAGCACCAATGGGTAGTTCAGCATCAACACCAAACAAAGAAGTCTTCAATCAGAAGAATAACTCAAGGAATTTTGCTCCAAATCATAAGCTACTTTCATTAACAAAATGGAGGACTTTAAATAGGCTTACAATATGAATCTAATAGGAAATAAAGTACTGGACAAAACTCTTCTCTTAAGGAAATAAAATCAAACCTAATGTAGTAATCTTCTAAGTGAAACTCCTATAAAAATTGATATCTGAAATAAAGAAAACTGAAAATAAACCCTTTAAATAAAGTAACTAATTGATGAAAAGAAAATTTCTAAATAAAGAAAACTGAAAATAAACTCTTTAAATAAAGTAACTAATTGATGAAAAGAAAAATTCTAAATAAAGAAAACTGAAAATAAACCCTTTAAATAAAGTAACTAATTGATGAAAAGAAAATTTCTAATTTTTGTGGTTGTGGATCTCTTGTCCGCATCAATGTTAACTTTTCCCATGACTAAAATTTGCAAGTTAACAGGCAGTTTAGGTAATCAGTAAAATGGCTTTTGGTTGTTCTCTTTATACTTCTGCAGTTCTCCTTACAGTCATGATTTTACTCCTTTCTTCTTTTCCCTATAAATTTCCTATTTGTTCTTTTCCCTCTAGTCACTCCTCTTCAGACTCTTCTTCTAGTTTAATCTTTTCTATCTTCAATTGAAACCTATCTGTCTGGCTTGAGATTAACAACAAACTTGTTTACAGATTACTCAACTTGGATAGCATAAAAAGATAGCACCACTGTTGAAATCTGTTCAGATACTATGCAGTGCTATCCAAACAGGGATAAAACTAAACACTCATTGCCAACAAACCAATTGTTGTCATCCACCAAGATCAAATAAAATTACTTATAATGAGTGGAATGTAATACAAGAACAACAGTAATACACTCGTTGCATGCATGTCAAAAGTCGTATAATTTCATCCAAATTCAAACCTTCTCTTTGACACCATCAACAATTGCCCACATGTATTTTTCTTCTTGTTTCAACTTCTCTTCTCTCAAAGCTTTTTTCTCCTGGATAACACATATAAGTAGGTAATAAATGTCAGATGCACATAGCAGATACACAGAACCTAACGTGACAATCATGTTGCCTACTTGTGCTAAAACCCTTTCAGGTTCTTTCCATGCAAATAATTACTAAAATGAAAATATCACTCGCAGATAAGGAGTTCAAACTGCTTACTTTTATACCTCAAAGATCAACCCCAACAAAGATTAATACAATATCAAGAATCTTATTTGTCTAACTTGAAATGAACGACTAATTGTTAATGACTTGCTCCCCTTACCAAGCAGTTTAAGGAATTTAAAACCACACAGAAACATGATTTATTCTTAAAACCAACTTGAAAGTAGTGAACTTACTTCAGCACTCATTTGCTTTTTTTTTTCTTTTTCTCTCTGATGCCATTCGTAGATAGGGGTAAAATCACACAACTCAAATTTCTTGATTACGTGATTTTTTCCAAGTATGGCCTTCCAATCATTCATGAAATTCTCAATAAACTTTGGCTTGGTTGCATATTCAGTGTCCTTCATAACAGCAAACATTGTCGCAACCTGTGTGATTTCAAATTAACAACCAAATTAAAAAAGCAATGATCAGAATTTTTTCTATATCAGAATGGTTAATATCTACTGAATTCATCAAATAAAAGATACGCTATTATATCTTCATGTTTACCAGCCTTCCTATAAACATCATTAGTCCAATAACCTCTAAGACATTTCATTAATAAGGACGTTTTCTTTAAATCATGTCACAAAATTTAAAATTTAGGCCTAATCATCATAAATCAACAATTATAAATGATCCCAAGCAAAAGCAAGGGCCAAAAAGAAAATTCATATTGTATCGCTTTATAGATTTATATTAGAATGAAGGCCCGCCTCCAAAGAAAAAGCCTTTTTACTTAATAATTTAGAATTGAGAATGAAATAGAAAAATAAAAGATGAAGAGCAATTTAAAATCAGTCAAACATTTAAAATAGCAGATGTCGGACAAACAAAAGGGAGTAAAATATGAAGAATGATCCTAGGGGTCCTCCACACAGTCCTCCACTGCATCCTTATCTGTCTCATTCGGCTCCTCAGAGGAGAAGGACCTCCTACATCTGCCCCATCAGGTTTTTCACAGCAGGAAGGCCATCAATTCAGGCCACATAGGCAGGGGATGCAGTGGATGACCAGTTTAAAGGCCGTAACTTCCATAAAAATGAATAAAAAAATTGAAGAAGTTGAAGGATACAAATCATAAGAGAAGAATCTGAAAATGCAGCAAATATTTAAAAAATAATATAAATAATTTAGATGGATAAAAGGTAAAAAACTAAAACATTGTTTTCAATGCTAATAATTATACTTGACCTGGTACAGCTCGTTACATGTTCAAACCTATCCAACTAACTTCCAAGTTCTCCTATTGCAACTTGTCAAACTATTAGCAATTGCCAACTCCTACCACAAATAAAACTTGTAAAAACGGAACTAAAAGACATGCTTATTACTGAAAAAACCACAGATATGCATACACTGCTCAATATACAAGTCCTAACATAAGTGTAATGCTTGGAAAGAAAATTCTTATCAAAATTGCAGGTAACAGCCATAAAATGGCCCAAGATACACCTCTATCAGAAGATTATGACTCGACGAAATTGTGCATATTAGTCTATTAGTATTAAAGACCCATTTGATAACTGAGTGCTGACCAGGTTAAAGCACATGAGCGTGTGCTGAATGCATTAGGCTCATTGCATGCTTATCGCTGATGCACTCAGCCAGTAAGTCATTTTCAGACCCAATCAAATGGGTTGGGCGTGTGCTGAAAAGCCACTTTTTACTCGGATTAAATCGGATTTTCAGCATTTGGCCCATTTTGGCTTTATCAAACATGTCCTAGGTAACAAATTGGGAGACAAATAAAAAGTCATAATCAGTGGCTAATTGTTCAAATGGTACCACCTCACCAGACAATGTTTCATATTTTAATAAGTAACAAAAATAAGCAACAAGATGTAAACTTCATCATGTCTACATAGAAAATGAAAATAGGACCCAAATGACTGGATTCTATCCTGGATATGGATCATCAAATTAGTCAAAGTCAAAAATATGTGGCCGAGACTTAGGAAATTTTACTTTGAAAGCCCAAATCCAGTCTGGATTTCCAACTAGGTACATGAATTGTCACATATAGAAAAATATATCAGTAGAACACATTCTAATTAGCAAATAAATATAACAAGAATTTGATGGTGTGGGCAAGCTGCATATGGATCTGAATCCGAACTGAATGCAAATGCGGTTCAGAATCAGGCAACGCCTATCTATTAGGTTGCATACCACTTTTCAGTTTTCACCCTCAGTCAGCCCTATTCATCTTTGTCCAGTTGTTCACTGCAGTCAATGGTGTCTAGCTCTATAGCTATAAACTTGCAATAGTCTCTTAATACAATTATCCCAACAATTTTCCTCCCATAATAGAATCTCAAATTTCCCAAATTTTCTTGCTAACTGACATTTTGATTTTCAAATTTATCAAACGAATTTTAATTTCTTCCATCCTATTCTTATCCACTTGCTATTTAAGTATGTTTGTTCTTCATCACAATAAAATTTCCAGGAGGTTCAATGAAAACCTATAAGCTAGAATGTCTTTCTTATTGAAAATATTGGGATTTAGATAGGCAGGCACTTCCCAGAAAAGATATAATAAAAAGAAAACTATTATTCCTTATTGTATGCTCTGTAGACTAAGAATGCTCAAGCACATTAGTTACAATGCCAACCTAAACAAATGTCTCCATATAGTTTTTAAAAATTAGTGCTATAATAGTCCCGTGCAGCAGGTATTAGCTAACTATGCTCATTGCACGTCAAGGATGTTGAATTAATAATACTTGGACTTTTTATAAGAAAACATCTCATCAAAATTAATCATTCATTAGTTATCACTTTCTTCAAACAAAAAATAAAAAATGCTCTAAAAGAAAAAAATACCTCTTCTTGCTCGGGAGTTAGGTCAACTGGCTGTCCATTGTAGAGCATCTTCACACCGTGTGGCTTGTATGGAGGAGGGAAAATGACACCACTATGCTCCAAAGTTGTCCATTTCTGCCCCTCACCAGAGCCAGGAGGAACTTTCATTGACTTTGAAAATTTTGAACTTTTCATCAACTTCTTAGAGTTTTTGCCGGACCTCTTGAACGTGACAGAAGTGACAACCTTTGATACTTTTTTTAAAGATTTTTGTGGAGCAACAGGTTTCTTCTTTCGTTGTGAAAGTGGTATGTGCTCATCATCTTCTTCAAAATTTTGCTCATTCTTCACCCTCAATTCTTGTTTCACCTTAATCTTCTTTGCAGAAGAAGCCTCAGCTGAATTGCTAACTTCACCAACAGGCCTCTTGATTAGACCTTTGACAGGAAGCATATTCTGTTTGCTGGACCCATTTTGGTGCAGCTTTGTTCCCTGCCGCCGATCAGCAGAATTAAATGAATTCTTCGTAGCATTTCCATTACCAGTCTTCATTCCAAACTTGGCAGATAATGGGACCTCATCTTCTGAATCATCATCGTCATAATTGGTCATTTTAACTGTCTTCACAACAGATAGCCTAGCACTTAAAGGTTTATCATCACCAGAATCATCAGAAGTACCATTACTAATTGAAGGTTTGTGGTCCAGTGAAGTTTTGTAATGATCAGAATGGGACGCTGAAGTGGTAGACACCTTTGCTGACAACTTGTTTTCAGTTACTTTGCCAGATGGTAAAATTTTTCCTTTTTGCAAATTCGCATTTTGAAGAGATGAACTCCCATGTTTTTGATGTGACACAGGCTTCTTTAAAGATGAGCTTAACTGATTTTTCTGAGATGCTGAATTCCCCCTTCTAAAAACTATAGGTTCATCATCGTCATCATCACTACCACTCATGTTGAGCATATTAGGTTTAACACAACCATCGACAGCCATTGTCACGACCTGCTAGTTGTTGGCATTTATGTTATATCATCATCTTCCAATTGTAGAAGTGGCAAATCCAGGGAAGCAGCACACTGCAGGCTGTAGGGACATATTTCAAACAAAGATCAAATAAGGAAAGCTATTTCCTTATCTTGATTTCCAAATATCATAATAAGGAAAAATTCATTCACTGTAAAAATATGCTTTATACTTTTTTTTTATGAAAATATGTTTTTCCCGTACAGTAGGGCCATAATAAGGCCATGATAAAAATGCAGCTAAATTTTTTTTTCACTAAAACCATAATGGCTTGCCAGTTTTATGGTTATCAATTTAAAACATATGTTCATACAACAAATTTTAAACATTTATCATTATCATTACTACTAAAATAGGAGATTGAGTGGGCAACCTCAACTGAAAATTACCAAAAAACAACAATATTTTGAGATTATCTCCCTATAGATAAAGTGTATATTGGTACCCTCATCATTGCTCAAACTTCCTCTAGACAGCTACAGTTGTCTCAAACCAAAATCTTAAACCCTACCCAAGCTCAAGGGATTACACAGACAGACACTGTCCTGTCCACCCACTAGCCCTTTGTCTGTGTCTTTCTGCATCCACCACAAATGCTTACTAAATGTGTCTGTAGCCGTCCGTAAATGGACATAAAAAACCTCTATAAACTTAGGCACCTCAGTCAAGCAATTCGCATGTAAAATTCTCATATGCAAAGAAGCAAATGGAAATTCTACATAAGAGGGATGACCAGAAATTGCACGCCGAAAATACAGAAAAGACTTCATATCAGACAATGGGCAAATTCACAACAAAAAGGGAACACATTTATTGATAAAAACAGAGTGAAATGAACAAGTAATAAAAAATTAATATAACTTCAAAAAACAAGGAGAAAATACAGTAAGAAAAAACCATAAAGCAGTAGCCAAAACCCATGTAAGAAAACTCTAAAAATCAACGTTCAACTTCTCAGGCCTCAGTCTTGTCTTTGCACCACAAGGGATGAGAACCCAGAGAGAACATGAAAAATGATCTGAGTGATCGGAGAACAGTTTTTGTCACATGCATTTTGACAATCTAAGCATCTATTAACATCCAAAAGCAAATCTCAAACAATCATAAGATCATGGAAATACATCTATATTAACATAAATTACTAGGATTAAGTGGAGAATATGATGACTAATGACAAAGAAGAATTTTGAAGATAATTTCATCTATAAACCATGCTTTATTGTCCCAATGTTTACTGTTCTATATAAATGCTAAAGTACCACATCAGAGTCAGCATCCTGCTCAACAATATGTATGAGGTAATTTATAGGTTCATTATTCTCATTATGATCGTTATTGCAATTGAATTTATTTGCTATGCAGGTACTACGGTGTAATTAAACGATATATGCCTCATATGCCGTGTTTGTCTAAAAATATAGCACCTCTATTTTTAATTATTATATGAAATATACTACAGTTGTAGCCAGTGTTTTCAAACTGACCCCCAGCCAACCACCCACCAGGAATGGTGGCCGGGCTAGGCCAACCAGTTGATGACATCAGCAACTAAAATAAAATAAATGTAAACCTCCGTCCCATAGAACTATAGTCTCACACCCCCAATGCCGAAATTCATCCCTGTATACCACATCACCAGCTGATCTCCCGCGTTTTCATCGATACAAATGAATTTCACTAAAAAAATGGTATTGTCAGTAACTTGGCCATGAGAATAGGGATCAGTATTAACTGAATAGAATTTGGTGAGATTAAACAATAGTTATGCCAGCACACCCCAATAAATGCATAATTTTTGAATTAATAAAGCATTTGGAAGCGAGTGAGAGTCTCTTCTTTTTTGTTTGTTATAAATTTATCCATAGTTTGAGATTTCGGTAAGGTACTCACATCTACAAATAACAAAACATAGAAACTACCAGTTCGTACTCACAAAAAAAAAACAAGAAAAGGGAAAAAGGAAAAAAGGAAAAAGAGGATTAATATACTAACTTTTAAGGCACCAAACGCTAAGGGAGAAAAAAAGAGCGAGTTATATAAGATTGGACTGATAGTTAAAAAATCAATTAAGACAGACCCTCGGATTTACCCATTAAAATAGCATGATGGCCTAACCAGAATGGTGCATGAAAATCAACCAAAATGTGCATAATTATATGTTTTTCACTTTTTCTTCTCATATTACCAAACAATATAACAAGAAAGCAGTAAAGAAAATGAGATGATTTATGCCAAAAGCAAAGGGAAATGAGATGAAAGAAAGACTAGATTGGAAGAGGAAATGACCTGGTCCAAAAAGACGATTGGCTAAGGTTCTGTGGAGTTGCAGAACGGCAGAGAAGGAGGAGAGCGCGGGGTAGGGCTAGGGCAGAAAGAGGGAAGGGAATCGTTGGAGCTAGGAGCTGGGTGTTCGCAAATCGTGACAATGGATGGGAACTGGTTTGGTTTTTTTGTCCTTGCCCGTTTTACCCGTTGGATTGGGTTTGGGCATTTTATGGGACCAATATGCCACAGAACCGGACCAACAGTGGTCTCCGGTTCAGCGGTTCAACAAGCGAGAGAAAAAATGTGTTTTTTTTCGGACCGGTTGAACCTGGTCAGATTAGCCAGACCGGTCAATTTTATTTCTCCCACCCAGTGTTTTTAAAACTGACCCGGCCACCAACTCGGATTGGTGGTCGGGTTTGGATTTTCCGAGTTCAACCAGGCATGAATCAGGCTCAACCCATTAACCTGAATTTAACCTGTAAATAACCCAATCAGGAAAGCTTATCGGGTCCGATAAACCGGGTTCGACTAGCTAGGTGATGTCGGTTCTTAATACACTGATCCCACGATGAAACTTTCCATTTCCGTTAGGGCTGAGAATAGGGTCAGCTTAGGTCGGTCTTATCAGAGCACTTAAATTAGGTCAAGTTATGACCTAATTTTATTTATTAAATAGGTTAAAAATTTATTTCAACCTTATTTGGGTTAGGCATGTGGGTAATACTACATTTTTTGCTTTAATTAAGTTTTTTTTTTGTTTTTATACTTTTATCTTTGCATAAGCCTGATATAGGAAAAAATAGATGCATTATAAAATTATAAATAGATGTCAAATATTTTATGTGTTATTTAAGAAAGTAAAAATTAAAGAGAGAGCATTTTGGCATTATAAGATATACATCAAAATCTATCAGAATCCCACAAAAATGACCAATTGACTATCAAATAAGATAAAAAATTAATAATAAATTTTTAAGAAATTTTTTTTCTAATTTTCTCCACCTTGGTCATGACATTATTAAATAAGATAGTTGGTAGGTTATGCTAGTAAATCTCGACTCAACCCAATTTTAAAAAATGGTAAAATTTTAAACTCTAACCCTGACCTTATTTTTAGTTGATTTAGTTAGGTGCGGGTTAGGTAGGCTGGTTTCGGATCAATATGCAAGTCGAGTTGAATTTTCTCGGCCTACTTGCCACTAATTAAAATATTTAGTATAATGCTTGTCACAATAAGAAGTTAAACAAAAACAATGTTGCATATATAGCTACAACCCAAACCATCAAGACCACAGTGATAAACAAAAAACTAGCTCACAACATTGCCACTAGTGGGATACCACTTCTACTGTAGAGGACTTCAAACTTTAGCCCTACTAATAGCCTTTGAAGGGTTAACATTTATTACAGCACAACACCTATAGAAATTGGG
The DNA here is from genome assembly GCA_035235625.1 of Saururus chinensis. Lineage (NCBI taxonomy): Eukaryota > Viridiplantae > Streptophyta > Magnoliopsida > Piperales > Saururaceae > Saururus > Saururus chinensis. Next base: position 44,004,598 of record CP141142.1, on the reverse strand, counting down.
CTCCATAGCCACCAAAAGATAACTCAAGCAGCACACCCTAGGGGGAGAAACACCAAGGTTAAACATGCCAAACCACATAGCCCATGTTGAGGAGAGGAGCGTGCACTTGCCACGATAGAAAACATTGGCCCATATCTCCCTTGGACCTCAATCCATCAACTCAGAGAAAAGAAGGCCAAGAACAAAAATATCATTCTAGGCATCCAATCCAATCCTTCCACCACTGTGCAAGCTCCAAAATAGCGAACATATGCTAAAAAAACAAAAAATAAACTAAGTTTAAACAAACATAACTTGTTGGCAAGGTAGGAGGAAGAGGTGCAAGGGAGGACAAAGGGGGCAAATGAACAGGGGTACTCTAGTCATGGAGAAGCTAATGGGGTAGATAGAGAGAGGTGGGGCAGATCAAAATGTTGCATGCAATTTTCTAAAAAAATCAAAAGAAAATAATCTATTTTCTAAGATGGAATTACTTGGAAATTTGTGGAGATATTCAATTTCGCAAGATTTGACTAGGAGGGTGGAAAACTAGAGTCTTTGATTGTCAATTTGTTCGAATGTCCAACTCTTTGATTGTCCACTTGACTAAAACTCCTGCCGCATCTGAGTGAGTGATTGTCCATTTATATGACTTGATCGACTATCCAAATAGCTTGTTTGTTTGTTTGACTTCTACCCTTATTTCTATGCAGAAAACGGGAAAACAAATTGAATACAAAGACATTGAATCTGCCAAGCCTAGACTTACCCTTAAGGGCTGTTTGGATAGCAAATTAGGATGGAAGTGGAATGTGGATTCAGCGGAATTAATTCGGGTGCAATGGTTTAAAAGCGGACTTACGTTTGGTAATGGAATTAAAGGTTCCACATTCAAGCTAAATACTATTTAGATAGTAAATTGAAGGTGTAACGACCCTGATTTTTTAATGTGATTTTCTTATCTCTAATAATGCTTTTATTTGAGTTTTTATAAAGTTATTATTAATTAAAGAGTTTACTCGATGAGTTTTCGTAATGATATGATTTGGGCACTGGAAGATGAGTGTAATGGGCCTTGAACCACTCTAATTGGATACTAGGGCCATAAACGTGTTATATGGGTGGGACCCGCTTGAAAAGTACTATAAAACCCCCCATGTAGGGTTTAGTTTGATAGGGCTCATTGACACGAGTCCATCAGTACTAAGAATGCATGAAACGGAGTTCGGGATATAAAGTTAAACATGTTTAAAGTTTTTGAAAACTTTGAAAAGAAAAATAATATAAAATAAAAATAATATAAAACTCTCAATGGCGCGCGGGACGCACATTCGCACCACGACGGGCACATAATAGGCACGCGCGACACGTAATAGGCGTGTGATGTGCACCTGTTGACGCGTCACGCATTATGCGGCGCACCAAGCCTATAAATAGGCACGGCACGCCATTCTCTCTTTTACACCTTCAAAACTTCTCTCCCTCATTCAGAGTCCAAATTAGACAATTCAAGAGTCGTTTCTAGCTAAATTGATCGTGTCGGATGTAGTGGAGGGGTCAGTTTTTCTGTTTGAGACCTTTTCAATTTTGAATTTTGCACTTCAAGTTCGAGGTAGGGGGTCTTAAACTCTAGCTTATGCTTTGTTCATATCATTGAAATTTTATGCACTATTTTTATTCTATTATGCTTATTTGCTCGAGTTTTTTTAAAAAAATGTCATACGTGTGTTATGTTTTATATACCCTCATTTGTGTCATGGTACTTACATTTTCAGGATAATTCTGGGGTTAAACCTAGAATTGTAATATTTTATCTAGATACCTACCGAGAAAAATAATTGGTATAGCGCGCGCATGGGTGTGGAGCATCATAGAAAAATTCCTCGCTTACTAAGCTTCTCGTTGCCCCATGAACGTCGAGAGGAATGTCGTTGGGTATCACAGATCTGGATTTATCGTCATTGGACGAACTAATGTTTTTTTAATTTGTTTTTGAATTCATTTTCTGAAATAAATTTTGTTCTAGCAAAAATTATTATTGTCATGAGTTTTCTACTTAGCATTAAATTAGATTTTAATTCCACTTGCTGAGTATAAACATACTCACCCACCCCCAAATTATGCAGGAATTAAACCTAGAATGGAGATAGGAGACGAAAAGTTATCCAAACAATTTATGTGGTAGCTGCTTTAGATATAATCTTTGTAATTATTTTGTGACCAATATGTAAAAGTATGATATGCCTCAATTTTGTATAACTATCTACTCTGCGCACAATAATCACATGCATGTAATTAAAAATTACTATATTCCATGAATTTGATATAATATTTTGGTTGTGTAATTACTTTGATGTTTAGTTTGAACACAGAATATCGTGTGTTATATGCATCAATGGTTGTCATGTTCAATCATGTGGATATATTTTACATGTGTCAGACGAAGCTATGTTATATGGTATGTCATTATAAATGGCAGTCGCCACAGAAGGGAGACATAATCATAATGATTTTGGCTACAAACAGACTAAAATACCCTAAATCAAGTAGAAAATAAAAGCTTAGCCAACCAAGCACTTAATGGAAGTACATATATTATAGTGGAAATACAATATTGTAACAACCCGTCTTCCGGTTATACTTAACCCGGGGGGGTTAAGGGTAATTTGGTAATTTGATATCAGGGTTACGGGGTTTCATTAGGTGAAATCTCTGTATCTGGGTAGAGCTCGAAGTAACGGGCACAACGCACCCAAGAACACGCAAAACGGAGGTTGGGAACAAAAGTTACGACCTCGGGAAATGTGCCACATGGGTGGGACCCACTTTAAAAGTGCAAGATAAGATACCCATGTTGGGTCTAGTTTCGAAGGGCTCGTCGATACGAGTCCATCGGTATAAAGATTATGCAATTCCGACTTCGGGATAAAAAGTTATCGCATTTTGAAGTTGGAATTGTATTTAAATGAAATAATAATAAAATTTTTAAATAAAGACAAAATAGATGACATCATCAGAGCCGAGCCGCACCGTGTCAGAACTGAGCCGCGCCGCGGGACGCGCGATCGCGGACGTCCGCGCGATGCGGGTCCCGCGCGAAGCGCGCGGGACGCGAGGCGCTGCCGCGTGAGTGGCGCTGCAGCGTGAGTCGCACGCAGCACCGTGACGCGCGCGTCAGGCACGCGTCAAGCGCGCCGACTTCCTTTTCGGTCCACTCTTTGTGTGACACGTGGCACACATCTGTGTGCGCGTATTTCCTTTCTTCCGTCCGCTCGCACGCCAATCTCTTATAAATAGTTCATTCTGTTCAGTTTTCAAGAGAACTTTCTGGAGTCATTCTACGTCCGTTTTCTTCCGTTCAAAATGCGTTCCTAGCTAAATCGAGGGTGCTCTACGCAATGGAAGCATCAATTCTTCGAGTTAGCAACTCTATATAGGAGAAATGTCTGGGGCCAAGGGGAGGTTATGTCCGCCGCCCACGGGCGCGACAAGGGTAAAATATCTCCGGGTAAGGGAAAATTCTCCCACGTTTCCTCATTTTTTGTTCTTCGTTTCTTACTTATTTTAAGTCCGATTAGAGTCATTGAAGAGGCCTTCCTAGCTAATTCGAGGGTGAGCAACGCAATGGAAGCATCCACTCCTCGAATTATCAATGTTAGGTGAGAGAAACATCCCAAGGGTAAGGGGAGGTTCTGCCCGTTGCCTATGGGCACGGGAAGGGAAAAGTGTCTTCAGACAAGGGGAGGTTCTGTCCGCTGCCTACGGACGTTGTGAGGGTAAAGTACCTCCGGGTAAGGGGAGGTTCTGCCCGTTGCCTACGGGTACGGGAAGGGTAAAGTGTCTCCGGGTAAGGAGAGGGTCTGTTAGTATTCTAAAGTTACAGAAGGTTCTGGTCGTAGTCTCCGGATCAGAAAGAGCAGACGCTCTAAGGAAACGAGGAACTCCGAACATCACCACTTCCGGAATTGGAGGGGAGTATGCTTTCTTGACCTTCTAGTTTAATATGCTTTATATAACTGCACATCTTGATGTATTCTGTTGTGATCTAAAATGCTCTCTGCTATGGCGGGACATACTCTGATCTGATATGACTGGTATGGTCAGATAAAATCTGATATGATCTGATATGATCCAATAGGTTCTGTAGTGTGTTCTGCTCTGCTCTATGATAGAGTAGGATGTGTGTTTTGTTAGTATTCTTCTCACCTACGTGAGATGTGTGTTTTCTGATTTATTGGTTTTCATTTAACTCCGATGACTGATAAGATTTCCGTTGGATTTCGAATGAATCATTCAGATATAACGTATACGTACTTTATCGTATATGATTTTCTGATGTTTGGTAAATGTATTAGCCATTAGGCAGAACTACGTTCGGATCCGATCGTATTGGAATAACGTCAGAGATGGTATCCAATATGTACGTAGGCAACCAACGATAAAATAACGTTGGCCCGATCCAAATTAGTTATAAAATTAGGTTTATTCTGATCTACGAACAATGGAACGTTAAAGCTCCGTAGTGCGCAGATGAACGTTACGACTCTCGCACTCAGAGTCTGCAGCTCCTGGTCAGTCAGTTTTAATTTTTCCGCTAATTTTCGACACTCCGATTGTGTTATCCGATCTAAACCCCGGTCCGAGATAGGTGGTGCGGGTCGGGGTGTCACAGAATGGTATCGGAGCAGTACTCTGTCTGCGAGAGAAAAATATTTTAAAATATATATTGAGGTGTTTCAAATTCCAATTTTTAAATTGGAATTTCTTTGTAACAAATGTATTTTTGGATTTAATATAAAGTTCGACTGTGATTTTTGTCGTTTTGTACATATGTCATCGGCTTTATGAGAAACTGTTATTTTGAATGTGTTGTTCTACATTTATGATATTGGAATTAAAATAACCTCTGATTATGTTTTTACCATTCCACTTGCAGGTTAACGAAAAAAAAAATACTAAATGTTAGTTTTGCGTTTGTGACATTGGAATTAAGGATAATTCCGATCGTGAACCTCCATTCTCTACGACTGATATCGGATTTAATGCATACTCTGATATTGAATTTTTGTTTCATACGTGTGACATCATATTTAATGCCAACTCTCATTTTTGAATTTTATGTTCCACATGTATTATATCGAATTCAAAGAAAATTCCGATTGTGAAACTTTTATTATTTATCTGTGATACAGGGTTTGTGGATTCCAATTTTTGAACTTCTGCATGTGTTATATCAGACTCAAGATGAATTCTGATTATGAGTTTTTGTTCTCCAAATGTTTTATTCGATTTTCTACAAACTTCAATTTTAAATTTCTTTATGCACGAGTGACATCAGATTTAATATGAATTCTGATTGTAAGTGTCCATTTTGCAAATTTGTTATCAGAATTTAGGATTATTCCGATTTTGAATTTAATTCGTGTAATATCAGGTTTCAGACTTCTGATTTTTGAACTTCCGCTTGTGTTGTTTCGGATAAAGATGAATCCGATTAAGAGTTTCTGTTCTCCGAATGTTGCATTCGATTTAATATGAATTTCAATTTTTCATCTTCCGATTTTGAATGAGAAATAATTTTAAATCTCTATCTTACAAGCATTGTAAGTAATTGAAGCTAAATGTCGATTTTGTAAATTTTAATTTCAAGACAGGAGCTATTTGAATTCCTGTCTGAATTTGTTACATAAGGATTTGGTATGCCAATCCTTTTTATAAAAAGTTTAATTCTGAATCTACAATGATTTGAACATTTTACTACAAATCAGTTGTATCGAATTTGATTCATAGTCTTCTTTTACGAGTGTGACATTGGAATTGCTCTCAACTTTAATATTTATACAATATGATTCATTTAATTATGAGTAATTTAGAATTTTCGTTCAACTTATGTTATATTAGATTGATATTACAAATTTCGCATTTGAATTGTTATTATCTGGAAATTATTGTTCTGAATATTGGTTTGAAATAGATTTCCATATTTGATAGGAATTAATTTGAAATTTTATTTCAACTATGATACTTGATTTAATATGACTTCCGATATTTGAACTTTCTGTTTGATATATCTGCAATTGAATATAATACAAACCTTCTGCTAGATCGAATTTGATGGGGAATTATGTTTGCGTGTGTTGCGTTAGATTGCCAATGGACTCGGATTTTATTCTGATTTATAAATTGAAACTATGTTTTGTATGTGTGGTATCTGATTTGATTCGAACTTTGATTTTACGAATTCTGGGTTTGAACTTTTTGTCTGGTCTATATGACATTAGATTTAATACGAACTACGAAGTGATAAACTTTTATTTATTTGAGAATGGTTTAACAATTTTGTTCTAAAATCAGTTGTATTAATTCGTTTTTAAATCCTATTTTGCATATGTTACAACAAAATTCCAAGGGACTCCAAATTTGTGAATTCTGATGACTTGAATTTTTATTTTGGCCATATAGTATCGGACCTTATCTAAACTCTGATTTTTTTACAAATTCTGATTTTGAATCAATCGAGAATATTTACTCTGAATCCGTTACATTATTATTTTAATAACTTAAATTTAACATAGTCTATCAAATTTACGATAGTAGAATTTTAGTGCAAGTTTGGTGTAAAAATTTACTCTGAATGTAAAGTGAACCAGGAATATATTTTCTGATTTAAATATGAAGTCTGTTTTCTGTTAGATGCTTTGATTTTTTATCCAATGCCTCTCTGAAAAGAGTTTGATTGATTTTTGATATGTTCTTTGTCTGATGTTTTAAATTTCGAATGATTCTGAGAAAAAAAAAATTATTAGTGACATCTGCTTCAGATAAAAAAAAAATTTCTGCTCTGATGCGTATACTAATACGTGAGTGCTTGCACTCTCTGGATACCCACCGAGGAAAATAATCGGTTCTGGCATGCGCACGGGTGTGGAGCATTATGGGAAAGCTCCGCACTTTCTGAGCTCCTTGCTACCCCATGAGTACAAGGGGAACGCCGTTTGGTATCACGACTCTGGTTTTCTCGTCACTCGGACGAACCGATAAATTGTGCATCTGTTTCTGCATCAAAATTGTTTCTGAATGAGTCTTTTCTGATAAATGATTTTCGGAAAAAGATTATAATCGTTTTCATATATTTTTGCTTAGCATTATTTTAGATTTTAACTCAACCCACAGTGTAGGGGGTTTTAAATTCTAAATTTATGCTTATCACATATGTTTTTAGGAAAATATGATATTGGAGAAATAATTTATACATACTGCATTATGTTTTGAATATGTGCACTTCTGAGTAGTTTTAGGGTAAAACCTAAAAGTATAAGTGCACTATCTGTCTGGATACCCACCGAAAAATCGATTTTGGTGCATGCATATAGGAGTGGAGCATCATGGGAAAGCTCCTATCCTTCTGAGCCTCTCGCTACCCCATGAGTGTCGAGGGGAACGCCGTTCGGTATCACGGCTCTGTTCTACTTGATCTATCTAATCTGTCTTTTTGATTTGTTTATTCTGTTCGATCTGTTCAAATCTGTCAAATCTGTTTGATCTATTTGTTCTGTCTGATCTGTCCGCTCTAATCTATCTATTCTGTCAATTCTGTCTAATTTGTTTGATCTGATCTGTCCGTTCCGTTTAATGTATCGGATTTGTCTATTTATTCCGTTTTGTGTAATCTATATGTTCTGTCTGATATGTTTATCCGTTCTGTTTGTTATATCTGCTATGTCCATTATGTTCATTTTGTCTATTATGTATGTTTTGTCTGATCTGTTGTTTTGTCCATTTTATTCTGTTTGTTCTGTTTGACTGATCTATCAGTTCTGTCTCATTTGTCTGTTCTATCTGCTATATATCTAATCTGTTTGATCCATCTATTATATCCAATCATTTTGTTCGGTCTGATCTAGTTGATCTGTTTGAAGTTCTAATATGTCTTATCTATCCGTTCTATTTGTTCTATCTGTCTGATATATCAGTTATGTCTATTTTGTCTGATATGATAGTTATGTCTGATCTATCAGTTTTGTCAATTCGGTTTAATCTATATAATCTGTCTGTTCTGACCAATCTATTATTTCCTTTTTATTCGTCCCATTCGTTTTGCCAATGTGTCTGTTAGGTATAGTTTGTCTGATATGTATATTCTGTCTATTCTGATTTGTTTATTTGATCTGTCTGATCTGTCCATTCTATTTAATCTATTTGTTCTTTTATGATCTTGAAAAATTATCTGACTTTGAAAATACTATTTACTTTCTATTATCTGATATAAATTTTTAGATTTTGATTGTGTGATTTAATTCTGCCAAAGTCTAGATTGATTTATCTGTAATGATTTGATTCGCTCTATTTCCGAAAAACTACTTATCCGATGTTATAAATCCATTCTGATGTGAGTTATCTGCATTTCAAATAGTTGAATTTTTATCCTAATCATAAGTTGTTAGATTATGTTTCTGAAGGGTTGCCAATAGAGTTCAAAAAAAAACTATGTTGCTATATTATGTTTAAAGTATTTTATTTGATTCTGTTTTTGAAATGGTTTACTCTGATGAGTTTTATCTGATAAGTTATCGAATTATGATATGTTTCTAAATGTTATCTCTGATTTTAAATTTATCGGATTCATATTTGTTATTCAACTAATGGTCGGCAATTTTGTCAATTTTGTATTTTGACAAGTATTTTCAGGAGAATTGCGAGGACGCAATTCCTTTAAGGGGGGAAGAATGTAACAACCCGTCTTTCGGTTATACTTAACCCGGGGGGGTTAAGGGTAATTTGGTAATTTGATATCAGGGTTACGGGGTTTCATTAGGTGAAATCTCTGTATCTGGGTAGAGCTCGAAGTAACGGGCACAACGCACCCAAGAACACGCAAAACGGAGGTTGGGAACAAAAGTTATGACCTCGGGAAACGTGCCACATGGGTGGGACCCACTTTAAAAGTGCAAGATAAGATACCCATGTGGGGTCTAGTTTCGAAGGGCTCGTCGATACGAGTCCATCGGTATAAAGATTGTGCAATTCCGACTTCGGGATAAAAAGTTATCGCATTTTGAAGTTGGAATTGTATTTAAATAAAATAATAATAAAATATTTAAATAAAGACAAAATAGATGACATCATCATAGCCGAGCCGCGCCGCGGGACGCGCGATCGCGGCCGTCCGCGCGATGCGGGTCCCGCGCGACGCGCGCAGCACCGTGACACGCGCGTCAGGCGCGCGTCAAGCGCGCCGACTTCCTTTTCGGTCCACTCTTTGTGTGACACGTGGCACGCATCTGTGCGCGCGTATTTCCTTTCTTCCGTCCGCTCGCACGCCAATCTCTTATAAATAGTTCATTCTGTTCAGTTTTCAAGAGAACTTTCTGGAGTCATTCTACGTCCGTTTTCTTCCGTTCAAAATGCGTTCCTAGCTAAATCGAGGGTGCTCTACGCAATGGAAGCATCAATTCTTCGAGTTAGCAACTCTATATAGGAGAAATGTCTGGGGCCAAGGGGAGGTTATGTCCGCCGCCCACGGGCACGACAAGGGTAAAATATCTCCGGGTAAGGGAAAATTCTCCCACGTTTCCTCATTTTTTGTTCTTCGTTTCTTACTTATTTTAAGTCCGATTAGAGTCATTGAAGAGGCCTTCCTAGCTAATTCGAGGGTGAGCAACGCAATGGAAGCATCCACTCCTCGAATTATCAATGTTAGGTGAGAGAAACATCCCAAGGGTAAGGGGAGGTTCTGCCAGTTGCCTATGGGCACGGGAAGGGAAAAGTGTCTTCGGACAAGGGGAGGTTCTGTCCGCTTCCTACGGACGTTGTGATGGTAAAGTACCTCCGGGTAAGGGGAGGTTCTGCCCGTTGCCTACGGGTACGGGAAGGGTAAAGTGTCTCCGGGTAAGGAGAGGTTTTGTTAGTATTCTAAAGTTACAGAAGGTTCTGGTCGTAGTCTCCGGATCAGAAAGAGCAAACGCTCTAAGGAAACGAGGAACTCCGAACATCGCCACTTCCGGAATTGGAGGGGAGTATGCTTTCTTGACCTTCTAGTTTAATATGCTTTATATAACTGCACATCTTGATGTATTCTGTTGTGATCTAAAATGCTCTCTGCTATGGCGGGACATACTCTGATCTGATATGACTGGTATGGTCAGATAAAATCTGATAGGATCTGATATGATCCAATAGGTTCTGTAGTGTGTTCTGCTCTGCTCTATGATAGAGTAGGATGTGTGTTTTGTTAGTATTCTTCTCACCTACGTGAGATGTGTGTTTTCTGATTTATTGGTTTTCATTTAACTCCGATGACTGATAAGATTTCCGTTGGATTTCGAATGAATCATTCAGATATAACGTATACGTACTTTATCGTATATGATTTTCTGATGTTTGGTAAATGTATTAGCCATTAGGCAGAACTACGTTCGGATCCGATCGTATTGGAATAACGTCAGAGATGGTATCCAATATGTACGTAGGCAACCAACGATAAAATAACGTTGGCCCGATCCAAATTAGTTATAAAATTAGGTTTATTCTGATCTACGCACAATGGAACGTTAAAGCTCCGTAGTGCGCAGATGAACGTTACGACTCTCGCACTCAGAGTCTGCAGCTCTTGGTCAGTCAGTTTTAATTTTTCCGCTAATTTTTGACACTCCGATTGTGTTATCCGATCTAAACCCCGGTCCGAGATAGGTGGTGCGGGTCGGGGTGTTACAAATATTGTGAGCCTATCATCCTATTTCTAAATATGAAATCATCATGATTAAAGAAGAGTGACGTGATTTGCAGCAATAACAAGTACAAATAGACCTAGATCAAACAGAACTCCCCTCAGCAGGGTGCCTGTTCTAAAGGTAAGCAAATGATCCATCCATAACACCAAAAGCTATCTAACCCACCGATGCATTGTTCAGTTCCATCAGTTGAACTAACTTTGCGGTTCATATTAAGAATCATATACTGAATAGTATCAAAGGTGAAAGGGTCCAAGAAAGATAGAATATATAACATCATATTTATACTGTTGATTATTGGGAGTTATAATATAATGTGTACAAATTATATTTAAATGGTAGAGATATTATTGTGATGATGCTTATGAATATCATAGAATACAAATACTAAGAGTTGTTACATGGTTGTTCTTAACCAAATTGTGCTACAACTACTCCTTTAAAGAAAAACTGCTTTTTGAGGTGACATCAATTTAAAAACACAGACAACTATTAGCAATTATGAGTGCTTTGAAAAAGTTATTAGTCAAATTGCAAGGCTAAACTATTTGTAAACCAATAATTGTTTGTCCAAAACCATCCGTCCATATTTAATCAAAATAAAAATAAAAAACAAGAACAATAAAGTGGTCCGCAATAAAAACTATTTACATATGAAAAATAGTATTGTATCAACCACATCAAAAAAATGTCACATCCCAAGACAAGACAACCACTCCACACTATTGTCATCAAGGACCTAGGGCACCACGGGTGATGGGTGGCCACCTATAAGATCTTGAATGGCATCCTAAAAGTTAGACATAAACAAGTCATCATGCTAGCGGCAAATTGGGATCTCCCTCTGCCTACTCTATCAAATTTTCATTTAGTAGCTCATTCACATATTGTGAATGGCATGTATCATAACTCCACTGAGGTTGGTCTTGTTGTGCATCCTCCTCTTGAGTGACATCAACTATGGCTTCAACCCAAGCCATCTCCATCTTTCCAATGGTCCAAAGCATGGCTGTTTCAGTACAACATATAGGTTGGCTTATGCATTAACGTCATAACCCCATATCTTAAAGCATTTTCAATCTTTGATTGAGGATATTGATAGCTACCTCATGCTTTTTTTTGTGGGTACATACCTACTTAATAATATTTCACAAGAGAAAAACCAACTTGACTGTTGCTTCTCTTGGTGTATAGTTGTTCTTTGAAATTGTTTGAAGATAGCATTGAACCAACGTGAAAGTTGCTAGTGAAAACAATTTGAAAAATTCCCTTTCTATGTTTTTGCTTTAGAAAAAAACAATGATATTATCACGCGTTTTTGTTTTGTTTTGTGGTGTTCACTTTTAACTGTTCACCACTAGCTTTGTGCCTATGTAAATATCCATTGAACACTCGTACAACATTCCCTTTCTCTATTTTTGTGGTGTTCACTTTTTAACCATTCACCATTAAAATATTTAAGAAAACATGAGCTTGTGAACATGTAGCTTGGATGCATTTATAAGAGCAATTTAGGTTCTACAAGAGGAAAATGTGGCATAGGAAGGGTACAACTCTAGTATTCAAACCTATGCCAATGTCTATTTAAAGATAGAAAATAAAAACATATAAAACAACAAATTTTGTGTGATACCCATATTTTTTTTATGATATTCTTGTGCATTTAATTAATTATTAATCTGAGTTGAAAATAAATAAAAGTATTGCACAATTATGATTTTCTTCAAGTGTTTGATGATCTTGAATGTACATATATGTTATTTGCCTTTGATGTTTTTGTGTTGAATTCCAATAACACATTTGAAGTGTCAACGAACTTCATTGGTAATGATAGTAATTAATGAGTAAAACTCAGAAAAGTAGTAACGATGATAAATATTAATTTTATTTAAGTTTTTATAAACAAAGAATTTCTATCAATAGACATCGGCACATTAATGTCTTCATCGATGAAGTTCTAGGTCATTGTCAGAAAGATTTGATACGTCAGTTACTTCATCAATGAAGCGCTAGATTCACTGTTAGTAGGCCATCAATGCGTCGGTGTTCTGGGTGTAGCTTACCGACATATTCAAAATTGTACATAGAAACAGTTTTCGTGCAATTTTTTAGACAATTATGCACAAAATTCTTTAGAATTTCGTCCCTAAATACATTCGACAATCCTTGACCCAAATACTTCAAAATCTCTTACTTTGGGTCAAAGATGGAGGATTAGAGCGTGTCAAATTTGAAGGAATAGGGAAGACAACCGAGTTTGTGGAGACCTATGACAACCGTCTTTTTTTTATCGTCATAATGTTCGACACACTCCACCAACACATGTGCATCCGAAACACGACGGCCATCAATGCGGATCACAGTCAGATATGCTTTATAATAATAATGAGCATATCAAGGAGTCATAGCACAACAAAATATTATTCATGTGCTTAATAACATATTTCACACAAACCATGGACTTAGGTTCGTAGAGTTTGAAGTTTTACAAGCCTTACAAGTCTTCGGGCACATCATGCCCTTAATCTGCAGTCATATAAATATTACATATTTTCCAAAATCAGAAAGTAGATAAATATCTAGGACACTACACGTTCTTCACCTTCGCCCTCGCTGCATTACCTGCAGAATCTGGGGGTGGGTGAGTATTTTAAAATACTCAGCAGGTTGATTTAAAATCTAATAGAGATGCTAAGCAGAAATCTCTTTGAAAACCCTACAACATTTTCTTTAGAAACCTTTATCACGATAAATTATGCATAAAACAACCGGTTCCAAATCACAACAAAACCACAAGCCGCGATACCCTACGGCCTGCCCTCGGCGCTCATGGGGCAAACGAGGGCCACTTAGGGACAGAGCTTTCCCACGATGCTCTACCCTGTGCGCGCCACTTGCCGATTTATTTTTCTCAGCGGGCATCATCACTCTATGATTATTCCGGGTTCTTAAGCCCATGAATTAATCATCACATCGTTCAAAACATAGCAATATTCATGCTAAGACAGTTCATTACATAACATGTCTCACATAAATCAATCACATAAGCTTAATCATGTTAAATCATGTGTAAAGAAGTTATACTAAGCACACGTTTAGAGTTTAAAGTCCCCTACCTTAACCCTTGGTTATAATTTTGTAACTGTAGAAGCCCCGAATAAAGAAATCGACCCCACCACAGCGTCCAAAATGTTGAATTCAGTAGGAAACGCCTTTTGAATCGCTCGATTCGGTCTTAAAATGAGTGAGAAATGAAGAACAGAAGTTTCTGAATGTAGGAGAGGAATGGCAAAACGTGGGGGAGAATTCCCCTCTTTCTTTCTGGATGTCAAGGATGCTATTTATAGAAGAATTAGATAGATGTGAGGTTGACACGTGTCAATCCTATCTACTTGCATCATTAATCCTATCCACTGTCAATCCTATCCGCTTTGTCATCAATCCTATCTACTATCAATCCTATCCGCTTTGTCAGCAATCCTATCCACTATCAATCCTATCCGCTTTGTCAGCAAGCCTATCCACTATCAATCCTATCCGCTTTGTCAGTAATCCTATCCACTATCAATCCTATCCGCTTTGTCAGCAATCCTATCTAGAAAAATATTATTTTATTCAAATAATATCCTAACCTCGAAACGCGATAACTTCCAACCTTGATGTTGGAATTACATGTTCTTGATACCGATGGACTCGTGTCGACGAGACCTTCAAAATAATACCACACATGGGTAGGTTATCCCACACTTTTGTATAGGTCCCGCCCATATGGCACACTTCCCGAGGCTGTAGCTTTTGCTCCTAACCTCCATTTCGCGCGTTCTTCAATTTGTTACACTCGTTACTCCAAGCTATACGGGGATTTCACCTAATGAAACCCCCCTAACACTAATCTTAAATTACTAAATTACCCTTAACACCCCGGGTTAAGCATACCTAGAAAACGGGTCGTTACAAGACCATTGTGTTTAGTGAAAGAAAAAGGTCAGATTGCTAGTTTTGTTATCATAACTTGGTTTTGAAATGAATGTATGAGGTGATTCATGATTATTATTTGGCATAAAAGCATGTAGAACATAAATTCCAAGATTTTCATCATAAATATGTTAAGTGATCATGTAGACTTATGTTTAATGATCATTTGATAGTATGCATTGTCATCTATGTAAGATCTCGAAGCTTGAATTGGTTTATTTGATTTTATTTTAATTATATGGTGTGGTTTAAAGTTAATTCTAATCGATTTTGGACTATTTTCGAAATTAAAGTGGTTAACAAAGGTTTGAACCAAAATTTTCTTCACATTAATGGTTTTTATGTTAATATAAGTCATTTGGAATTTTAGGAATTTTTACTATTTTTTCCCAAAAAATTAGGGGGTGGGACCCACCGTGGGCCCCACATGCAAAATTGGGATAATTAGTCCCAAATAACCCTAACAACATCCTAAGACAGTAGATAATTATTTTAAAATTTTTAGACTTAAATTTGGGTTTAAAATAAGCAAGTTTTTTCATTTTTAATAATAAATTTTGTTTGCACCCCACCTATTTGTTAGGTTTACCCCAACATTTTCTATAAAAGGAATGACATAGCCACTTTCCCAATTGGGAAATTGCTGGGATCAGGAGCTTAGGAGCCTAATCCCTATTTTCCAAAAAGGGAAAAGAGATTAAGGTAGGGATTTGCTAAATATTTCACTAATTTTTTAGGGTTTCTCTTAAATCTTCCAAATCTCTTCTTTTGACAAGGTCTAATCTTGATTTCTACCCAAAAAGCTACTAATCTGAAACTCTATTTCAAACCCTTGAGAAATAAATTTTATTTTTTAACCCAAAGAACCCTAGATCTACTAGTGTTTGAGAGATTTAGGTGTTTTGAAGGTGTTAGAGGAGCGATTTCAAGTGAAGAAGCTTGTTGAAGGTAAGTATTTTCAAGCTAAATATGACTGTGATTTCATATTTGAATTTTGATAGAGTTTGAAGTAGGTTTCCATGGATGTAAGCTTTAATGGCGGTTTCACGAAAGTCTAATATTTCTTATAATTTCTTTGTGTTTTTTATTGTTAATGGCTCGATCTACTGTTTATTAAGCATGGATTTAATTATTACAACGTTTGGAAGTGAGATTTGGTAATTTAAGATGATTGTGTGAAGTTTCGGTTTTAAATTCAAAGTGGCGAAGATGAACCAGAAAAGCCCGTTATGGCGATCGAATGGCCAGGCAGCTAATTGAATGGCCCTGTAGGGCATTCAAACACCAACACTGCAATTCAACAATTTTTGCTATTTTGCTCATTTTCTTGTTTTTCTTTTTTAACACCATTTTTTTATGAATATTATGACTAAATTATGCTAGGATGAGCTACTGGAAAGGTGTGAAATTGACATTGGAAATTATGAGGAATTTTTAAGTACTATGTGAAATTACATGTTGTTGGCTAAACATATTAGGATTGCTTATCTTGAACTCATGATTGAATAATTCCTTATGTTTTTAAGCAAGATTCCAGCAAGGTTATAGCATGAGAATGAACTTGTATGTCTTCATATAATGTGATTAAATGATGGGTGAATGATGGTACCATGTCTAGCTTCAAGTGTGGTGTGCATATGCATATATAGTTCTAGCATGAGGTTGCAATTGATTTGATTGATATTTTTCGATGGTTTTCACTCATGATTTCAGTAAGGAGCTATGATTAGATATTAAAGAACATGCATGTAGTATGTTAATGGGTTATTTATAATGCATGTTCTTATCCTTAGTATGTAATGATTCTACCATGTACACACACGTATGGTGGTAATTATGGGGATTGTTGATGCTTATGAAAATGATGCATGTAGGGTTGATGGGGAGCACGTTTCATGAATTAGAATTCATATGGTCATTGCTTACGTATGTACCATGTTGCATGCATCATGAAATATATTTACGAATGATAATTTATCGAGATTGGCCATGTTGATTGATTGAATGCAATTGTGTGATATTGCTTGTCGGATTCAATCGAAGGCTTATCCATTCAGTTTTATGTCCAAAAGGATGGGGTTTTACATCCCTCGAGGACGGGTCTTCCTCCCCGGGTTGAGAAAAGTGGCAATGCTATAAGAAGATAAACTGTTAAGACCATCTGGACCATGAGAATCAATGCTAGTGTAGCCGAGTGCACTGGTTTACTAGGGGTATTCTTCCCCGTTAGGGAATTTACCCAAACTGCAAAATTTCTTTAGACTTTCCTGTTGGGGATTGTTTGGAGTGCGCTGGAACTACTTATTCTTCTGCTGATTAAGTAGGGTTATTTTTACTAACTTGCATGGTTATGAACGTGTGCTAGGGACTCTTTATATATAGGTTATATGTGATGCTTATGCATGATCTGAATGTGTGTTAGAAACACTTCTCATGCAGGTTATATGTGATGTTTATACATGATCTGAATGTGTGTTAGAGACACTTCTCATGCAGGTTATATGTGATGTTTATGCATGATCTAAATGTATGTTAGAGAGACACTTCTCATGTAGGTTATATGTGATGCTTATGCGTAATTTGAATGTATGTTAGAGACACTTCTCATGCAGGTTATATGTTATGATTATGCATGATGTGATTGTGTAAGAATCACTTATTATGCAGGGTGGATGTGATGTCTTAATGTGATTATTCATGTCATGATTAGTATGTATGAGGTACTTGTATGCAGGATGATTACTTATGGGTAAGTAGGAGTATGGTAAAGAAATTAATCAAAATTGGGATATTATATGAACCATGGATATGAATTAGTGGTTGTTTCTTATTAACGTTACTGTAATTCAAACCTTATTGAGTTTTACTCACCCCATTTTCTGTGTTTTTATTTTGGGGTTGTATGGTGCGACATGCAATTAACTAGGATCCTATGTATGAGGAACGATCGGGGAGAGCATGGGAGTAGGCATGGATGCCTTTGGACCTTATTATGTTTTCTGATATATGCTATTATGATTATAGAACATCATGTATGGTGGTTCTTATTTCAGACTCATGTTTATTTGATGTTTTTAGACCTATTTTCAGACTTTCTGATTTGAGCCATGTGTTTAGGCTCAGGATTTTAAGTTTGTGGGTATATGACTTATGGACTAGTTCATAGTTAAAGTCCTCTTTATTTTTCCTTATTTCTCTTGCACAAAGGTTTAAAGGTGCGCATTTCATGTGTAAAATTCACCTAATTAAGGGGTTAAAGTCTTCTGCAACTTATTTAAATCAACAATTGTCGCCCTTGTGTGCTTTGACCAGCCCCTAGACTAGGTTCGGCTCGGGTCGGGCAGGTGCCTGGGCGAGACAATCTATCATTGTGGGAAGCTGTTTGAGGGAAGGTTTGCATTAAAGCATGATTTTGAATGATTTTGGGGAATCGGGAACAAATCTACTATCTCTTCCTGCTCATCTGCACAACCACTATTACATCGGTGAGTGTAAGTGAAAAGATTAAGTTGATAGTATTGAAACTTGCATGAATCGGTGCATCGGCGTGTAACTAGTCATTCATGGGTGGCGAGGTCGACACATTGGCATGGAGTCGATGAGGTGGGCTACTCTAACCAACCCGTTATCAGTGATGGTTCGAAATGTCGATGGGTTACCGATGGGCATTAGTAACTTGGTTGACACATCGGTGAGTCTACCAACAATAAGTCGATGTAGATTATTTTTCAGCATGAGTTATGAGGTTATGTATGTTATTATTAAGTACTCTAATAACATGATTTTTAGTGCTCATGAATGCATGTATATGTGATGATGAATATATTGATGTGTAGGTAAATATGTCGTTTGTGTGTATGATTCCTTATACTGGATCATCCAAATAGTTGGTATTTGACATATAAGGTCAAAGATTCCTGGTGTTGTGTTGATTCATCAAATGAGTCATTTAGCCCTGTCAAATATAAGGGTATAGTATAAAAATAATCATGGTCTTCTGACTTCCCAAGGGAGGGAGTCATGTAGAGTTGCTCTCCTTGGAATGGGAGTTAGGTTTGAATGAACTAGAGCATTAAAAAATGACAGTCCTTCGCAGCGCAATACTGAAGGGTTCAACGATTATGGTAGTTAAGATCTCGAGCACTTAGGTCCATGAGCTTTTATAGGCCTTAGCTTCACGGCTTGGATAGAGTAGGCAAGCTTCAAAAGAACTAAGGTTGGAATTATAAGTACTTCATGGGCTAGTGAGCGATAAGGACTCCTAGACATGACTACCATGTCTTAGAGGACCTTTACGACCTACACTTAGGGAGCAAAAATAAATGTAGTCATGGTAACAAAATATTTATATTCTTGTGCTTTTGAACATGTGGTTAGATTTTATTCATTTGTTTTACCTAATGTACTTGTGAAATAATTATAATAATCACTTGGTTTATGATGCATATGATTTACAGATGATTTGTCATTACTTGATATTTGTTTAGCCATCTCACTAGGATATTCATATATTTAGCATCGTTGTGATGTAGATTCGCAGGAAGAGTGATCAAGTACGAACTGTGGTGCTTGGAAAAGATGACTAATTTTCATCGTAGATTGATGTAGGAATTATGGACTTTATTAGTGAACCTTTAGTTTGTTTGTATTTGAACTTAGGCATGTAAGTGCTAATTGCTAGTGATTGTTGTATATTATTGTAGCACCCCGATTTTTTAAATAACTTAAAAGTTCGGAGTTCCGTCAATTCGAAATAAAAAAGAGGCCAAGATCAACCATATATAAAAGAGTACATTTTCAATCATTTATATATTTACAAAACTTAAAAAAA
Organism: Saururus chinensis; assembly: GCA_035235625.1. Classification (NCBI taxonomy): domain Eukaryota; kingdom Viridiplantae; phylum Streptophyta; class Magnoliopsida; order Piperales; family Saururaceae; genus Saururus; species Saururus chinensis. The sequence continues at coordinate 43,985,083 of CP141142.1, read as the reverse complement.
TTATAGAACAAGGCTCAACTTGCCTCGACAAAATCAAAGCAGCGCAATGTACCTAATTAATACATAACAAAAGAATTTGACAAGTAAATCTAAAACGTAGATCGGTCGAAGTACTATGAGTGATCTTCATTAAAATCATCTCCGTCGTTCAAACCTGCAGCGTCTAGGGTGGTGACTTTAATTATACTCATTAATATAATTAATTTCTATCGACATGTTATAACATATAGCATAAACAAAAGCACAAAATATTATTCTAATACTTTATATAATTAATATTCTACAATCGAATTAAAATAACTCAAAATATTATTGTTGAATAACATAATCCAAATGTGTAAGATCTCTAACTTTAACCCGATTTAACTTCCTTTTAATTATGTGAATTTGTGTGGTTTTTGTTTAATTGCCGGTTTAACTTGATTTTGGGGTTAAGGGTTAATAAATATGGCTTAAATTAGGTTTAATTTCACTTTTTATAAATTTTAGTGCCAAATTTTATTTATCTAATTTTTATAGAATTTATGAGATTTTATTATAATTTTTCCTTAATTAATGGTGTGTATTCCGTTGTGGGCCCCACATCCACAATTAGACGACGTGTGACCCACGTGACCCCTAAACTTTAATTATTTTTTATCAGTGATTTTGGATTGATTAAACTCATTTTTAACTAAAAAATAACCTTAATTAGCCACTTAAGGCGTTTTAACATATTTTTACAGCCCAACAGTTTGTAAACATAGCTTAAAACCTTACTATTTAAGAAAAAACCCTAACCACTTACCCATTTGGGGAAGGGTTGTGCAAGGAAGAATGAGGTGCTCTACCCTATTTCCCAAAGAGGAAAAATAAATTAAGGTGTGTTTTCTTGCTTTAATCACCCATAATCTTTTGATTTTGGTCTTAATCCTTCTTATCTTCATTTCCTCTAATTTGATTATCAATTTCTTCTATTGAAAATCTTATATTTAATTTCGATTTCAAGCCCTTAATGGGTGATTTTCATTTTTAACTAAAGAAAATCATAGATCTACCTATTTTAAAGTTGATTTGAACTTATTAATTGATTTTAATTAAGTTTTATCAAAAACCCTAATTTTTGGGTATGATTTCTTGAGGATTGAAGTTTCTTCGTATGTTTAAAGGCTTCATAGAGGTAAGAGAGTTTTCTCTTGTGTAGCTCTATTCATTGAAATGCATGATTTTATATCTATGTGGGTTCTTGCTTCATTTTGAACTTTAATGGTGATTTATTAAAAATATGTTATTCATAGCTATTTTCTTGTGATTAAGCATGAGGACCAGGTTCAACTCGGGGGTGGCATGTGGGAGGGCATGACAAAACGTACTTCTTTTATAAATAGTCGGATAAACAGTCCTTCACATAATTTGATAAAATTGGATAAATTTTTCATACACATAATCCTATAAAGAATTCAAAGTTGGATAAATCATCATTTACATAATGTCATCTATACCAAAGCAACATATAGTCATGTTCGTGGGGCAACGAGATCAGAATGAAAGAGATCTTCCATGATATCTCATTTCATGAGCATGTCATATGCTTTAATAGGCGATATCTATGAGTCATAACTTTGATACCCTTTGGGCTTTATACAAAATAGCTACCCTTCAAAACCGATAATAGATTTTAGTACTTTCCCCAACAGCTAGTGGTCGGGTCAGGTGGGCCAACCCTCACTCATTATGAGTTGTGCGGGCTATAGCCCATAAATGGTAGTCCGGCATGGGTTGGGCCAAGCTCTCTCATCTAGCAAGCTGCCCATGAGCGGCCCGCACTGTGGCCACCACTAAACATAGTATAGTAGATCAAGTTCCTATTTTACCCATTTTTATTTCTATCCAAAACACACGATTTCTGGTGAACTTTTGAACCTTGTTGCCATTTGGCCATGCTTCATTTTCCCTCTGCATTAATGAAAGCTCATCCTCGAGCAAACAAGTGAACTGGAATTAGGTTGCACCCGTGTCGGGTTAAGTCAAGTTCTGACCTAACCCAAGATAGGAATAGGATTCCTTGGACCCCACCCTACTCGAGATAGTAAACAAATTTCTTGAACCTGACCAGACCTGGCAAAGGAACCAAAAAATCCGAGAACCTGAAATAAGACCAAAATTCTTTGGGTTGGGTCAGTTCCAATAATTAAAACCAAACCAACATTGTTTTGCATTTTGTACTTGGTAATGTCTCCAATGTTTTAAGGTTTGCACAGGAGCATATAATTCTAACTTGTAAGTTGATCACTGCCATTGAGTATTATGCAATTTGACACTAAAATATGATACTAGTCGTCATTCTTGAGAGAGAACTGCTCCAATAAGCAAACATAATTCATCACATTCAATTTAAAAAACTACCTCAAAATTTGGTAAAGCTAGAGCAGGATCTGAGATTAAGAGTTGTTTCATATGTTCAAAATTGTTAGTTACCTCTGCTATCCACTTGAACTTATCTTTTTTAAGACATTTAGTAAGTGGTGAAGCAATGACATTAAAGATTCTTATGAACCTACGATAGAAAGATGCCAAACCAAGGAAACTTAGTAATTCTTGTACTATTTAGGGAATTGGCCAATCTCTAATGGCTTGTATCTTACTCTCATCCACTTTTATATCCCTGAAGAACTGTAACGACCTGAATTTTAGGGGTTATTAAGTTTTTGTCCTACTTAAATTATAAGTTGCAGTAGATGTAGTTTGAAAGGGTAGAACGGTTTTTGAGTTAGAGGCCGAGCTTGAAAGGGTTGGCTGTGGCAAATTGCGAGGACTCAATTCTTTTAAGGAGGGAAGAATGTAATATCCCTAATTTCCCCGAGTTTCAAAATTTAAATATGTGGAAATTATGGTGTTTGACCTATTGACATTCTTATTAGAATAACTTTCTCTTTAGATATAATTTGGGTCTGAACTAATTCTATTGGAAAGTAGATAGAAAGAGCTTCGAAACGCCACCAAGAATGCGCAAATCGGAGTTCGGATGAGGGAGATACAACCGTCCGAAGTTGAACATATCGCGCAGGGCCCGTTTACCCGAATTAAATGTATAACTGGGCCATTTAAGTCGTTTTGAGGGCCCGATTATTTAGCATTCCGAAATTTGGTTTTTGGGACTCAATTTCTCTTGGGATTAGGGCTCCTAATCCCATGCCTATAAATAGAATTAATTAGGGCTTTTTGGGGGTCTTTTTTTGCCCGATGGGAGGAGAGAATGGGGTGAACGGCAAAGCTCCAGGATGTCAGTAGATCGATTGCAAATTGACAATTAAGGTTAGATCGCTTCTTTGAGTTTGAATTAGTAGGAGTATCGTTAAACAAATTCGGATTGATCATTGTATTACATAGTAGTCTCTGCAGTTTATCGTTTATTTTATATAATTTATAGGCTTTGAAGTCACTGTTGTTGTTGTAATTAAGAGCAACAGTATTTCTAATTTCAGAACCTACCGGCCGTCGGTCAGCTGGCCGGCCCGCTGATCGTCGGTTGAAGCTATAGCAAGGAGGGGCCGCCCTGGCTTTGGCTGCGGCGGTCCAAGCAGCAGAGGCCGTGGTGGTTTGGCCGCTATGCAAAAAGAAAAAAATAACAGACGGCAGCGGCGCGGTACAAACCCTGGCCGGAGGCGGGATCGAGGGCCCCAGAATCGCCGGAGGACGGCGATCCGGTCGACCCCGGCTCGTCGCCCAGCCGTGGGCGCCCTACCACCGCCGCGCTTTTGATGGAATGTAGTTGCAGAGAAAGAGTGGAGCTTTTCCCCCGGCCGACAGTCGGCCAGCGGTGAAGCCAAGCCCATCGGAATCGCCGTCGTGCGGCGATCCGGTGAGGCCTAGCCTCACCCCACTGTGGCAGCCGGCGGTGCCGTTGCCAGAGGCTTTCCAGCCTCTGGCCGGATGAAGGAGACGACCCACGCGTCGCGGGTCGTCGGGCGCGGGTTCGGGTCAGGTGACCGTGGCTAGGACCAAACCCGAATGGGTCTAACCCTGTCCGGTCTAGTCTAAAAAAAAATGTTATTGAACCGGTTTTGGTTCACTAGCTTAAAGACTAGAAAAAAAAATTCGTAAAAATTACCAAGTATCCATAGAAGTATTTCAAGGGTCTTGACCACGTTTCAGACCGGGGGAAAATCCCAGAGCCTCTGAAATGACTAATTTACCCTTGTGAGTGTAGCATAGAATAAATCATTAATGATCGAATTTAGGTCTCCGGTTCAGGGGCCTATAAAGTGGATTTAAAAAAAATTGAGAAAAATCTTAGGGAGATTCTAGTGACTATCCTAAATTTGGACCAAGCCATAAGCTAGGTAAAAATCCCAGTAAATAGATATTTGACTGTTTTACCCCTAGGGTTAAGGTAAGACAGTTAATTGAACCGGGGTCGGTTCAAGGGGCTTACGATTCCGTTAAACTGAAAGAAAATTACCTCGGGTTCACAATGTCAAGGTGTACCCCTGAGATTAGTTTTGAACCTGTCAAGGTTCAGGGAAGCCCTGAACAAAAGATAAAAATACCCTTGTGCAGATTGGCCGTATTTGTGTGGATGGAATTAATGGGCCAATGTGATACTGAAACCTTTTGAGAGGTTAAAGAATTACCCAAGTGCAGAGAGGACTGTATCCAATGTTGGATAATTATTCTAATGCCTTGGGTGTATTACGATAAGTTTAATAAAGATTTAATAAGTTAACCCATGGAGGGTTAGGGCACGAGAGCTCGAATAATTATAATATCATTGTTGATTTTGATTATTGATATTATGATATGCTTAGACCTGTGTAGTTCTTATGGTTTATGTTGTTCTTTGTTTTGATTTATGATATTGATGTTGTGATAATAATTTATCACTATCTTTAAATTATTGAAAGAATAATTGTTTGGGGTTTGATAGCTTTGGATTGGGCAAGAACACCTAATCAAGATAAAGACTAAAATACCTCAAAGGGGTTTGGGACTAGTTCATACAGTGAACAAAGCCTTTGACCTGACGATTTGCCTTGGTTGATGAACCGATGGCATGTCTCGAGTTGTAAACCTTAGTCTAGAAGGGACTAATAGGGTTTGGGATAGTCATTCGGAATCCTGGCTTATAGATGAGCAAGATAGGGTTCAGAATGGTTTCCTAAGTTTTAGCTATATTGAGGAGCTGCTGATTTGACCGTGTAGTTGCACCTCCCCATTGGAGGGAGTTCTTTGTGAGCCGGGCTCACCGCAGATCTATTGAGGATCTTTTAGTGTACATGCAATTAGGGTCGCTGACATCCTGCTTGGTTGGCGTCTCTGACCACTTCTATTCAGGTGCAGTTGTGGGCCATGCCCTTCCTCTCCGGTCAGGTCCTTATGGGCTAGGTTGGGAGATGGCACTTCCTGGTGGATTCCAGGGGCATGGTGGATTCCAGGGTGTTTCTTATCATTTGTCACTTAGGTTGACATATGATGTGTCTGTCTATCTGTCTTTGGGATTAGACGGGAATATTAATTATCGAACAATGGTTCGAGAAATAATTAATAACATTGATTAATATTGCTTGTTTAATTAGAACAAGTGGAACGATTAAAGGACTTACATAAAATATAGGTTGCTTGAAAATACTTAAGCATTGCATGGGTGATGTTATGCTTCTTAGTATAGTGTAGTTTTTAGGCAGAATTACGTCTGGATCCGATCTTGTTAGAAACATTGGAGATGTTGTCTGATGAGTACATAGGCAACTAACATCGGGTGATGTTGGCCCGATCCAAAAAATACTAATAAAACCTTTTGTCCATTGGAAGCTCTTCTCCTAAAGGCGAAGATGCTCCATTGTGGTTATGGTTGTTGTTTGGTTTGCTTTATTGCAGATTCTCCAGGCGACGACAAGTGAAACCAAGGCAGGCGAGCTCAAGAGGTTTCCGCATTTTTGAAACTCCGATACGTAAGTGTACCTTAAGCGTGAGAGTCAACTTGATATTTATGTTCAGATGGGTGACAGACTTGTACTTAGATGGATGAGCTGGTCTTTATGAATTTTCAGATGTTAAATAATATCATATGATTTGATATTCGTATTTGTGAACCCCAGTTATCATGACTTGGATATTTAATCGAAGTTGTTTTGTATTTAAAGAAAAAAAATTACCTACCATTCGTGCTATTTAAAAATACTTTTAAAAATCCGGGTCGTGACAAGAACTGACCACAAAACCTAAGAAAAGGAGTTGAGATTGCATAAATGCACATTTTTTTATATTAATATACAATGAGTTCTACCTCAAAGCTTCTAAAACCACCTTAAGATGGTCAATGTGATCTTCTCCATGACTATAAACAAGTATATCATTAAAATATACTACAATAAATCTACCTAGAAAAGGTTTTAAGACTTGTATCATCAAATGCATGAACATGCTAGGAACATTGGTTAATCTAAAGGGCATCACTAGTCATTCATATATACCCTCATTGGTCTTAAAAGCAGTCTTCCACTCATCCCCATGTTTGACCCTAATTTGGTGATCTCCACTACACAAATCCAACTTTGAAAATACCTTGAACCACTCATCATATTAAACACATCTTCCAATCATGGGTTTGGAAATCTATACCTTGCTATAATCTTATTAATTGCTCTACAATTGATGCACATTCTCCATATTGTATCTTTTTTTGGCACAACAAAGCAAGCATTGTGCAAGGACTCAAATTTTCTTAGATTCATCCTTTTTTAGAAAATATACATCTTGTTGTTATACTATTTAGTGCTCATCCGCACTCATCCTATAACAAGGTAAATTTAGAATGCTAGCCTCTGGTACTAGATCTATATTGTGCTGAATATTCCTCATTTGAGGTAGCTCCGTAAGTAATTCTTCAAGTATAATGGATTTGTAGTCAACCAAAAGTTGTTCAACTTGCTTTGGTACTACATGTTCAACATATGAAACTTCCTTGACTACCACAACGAAAATTTTTGTGGGTTCAATCAATTCTTACTGCAAACATGGGCCTACCAGGAGAGTGGTGCTACCTTTCTCTTGAACTGTAACCTTTGACCTCATTGATCTTGAAAACAAGACAATTTTTTTGGTGTTATGCACAAATGCATAAGTATTTTCTCTTCCATCATGTATTGAGCTAACATCAAACTGCCAAGGTCTCCCTAGGAGAAGATGACATGCACTCATGTCCACCACATCGCAAATGATTTCTGACTTGTAACATTTCCCAATAGAAAATGGTACTTTATATTATCCTAAGACTTTTGTTTCCCCATTGTTTTTAAGGGTTTTAGATTAGCATAAGTAGCCAATTTCAATTTTTTTACCACATTGTAGGCTATTATATTTTCATTGCTTCCTCCATGAATTATCATACTACACACCCTCTCATTGAAGGTGCCCTTGTAGTGAAAATATTATATCGCTGAGTGTCCATACTTTGTCTAGAGATGTACATTAGTCTTCTCACCACCAATGATAATGGATGCTCATCAGAGTCCAACCCTTCATCACCACCAACTTTCTCTACATTCAATTCATATTCTTGGTCATTTATATTTTCTTCTCCCAGTATATGTGAGCCTACAACTTCATTTGTAAAATGAGCTGCTTATCTTTCATGGTAATTATTTGATTTGTGATCTAGCTGTCCATATCTATAGCATTTTATGGGAGGTGGATGAGCATATGGGCTTGTCCTAGAAATTGAAGCTATGAGACCACCCTTAGGAGCAGGCTTTGAAGGATTTGAAATTTTATCCAATTAAAGGTGAAGTAAGGCTTTTGGTGTAGAGAAAGTGTAGTAGAAATATCAACTTTCATTCCTTTGTTTCAATTCAATTATGGGGTTAAATTTTTTTTTCTACACTATGTTTGATTGGACAAAAAAAAATGTTAGTGTAATCTTTTATTGAATAGAAAGTGGTGGAGAGCTATCAACTTCCTTACCCAACTACCCAAGCCATATACAAAGGCTAAACACACCTAGTCTTCCTTGAGTAGCTTAGGGTTCCATAGCTAAAAGCAAGGCTTAAGAAAACACAACATCAGTGCAAACTTTGTTCAAACTTGAATTTATATTATCTTTTCTTTGATAATGTTGGTGTCACTTGGGCAGCATCATATGACAATGCAGTGAACAAAGCATCAAAAAGTCATCCTGCTTACGGAAATTAAAAATTACAAGCCCTACAAGAAGACATATTTCACTTGTTTTGATGAAATTACTGCCCAAAATAAGCAAGACAAGAAATGCGATTTACATTTTCACCATGTGTAATGCCTTGCATTTTATTCGGAGTTGTCTATAATCTCTAATATATTTTTCTCAATTTTCCAGCGATGTTATTATTTATGAGTTAAATTATTGGTAGAGTGGTGTAGGGCCACTTGATTAATTTTTGTGGGCACAGGGCCCACACTTGTGCTGAACAATTAGGCACAAAATGATTGTTTTTCTAATTTTTGTTTTTTATTCATATTTCTTCTATCCCAAATTAATTGCTCCATTTGATTCTTTTAAAATATACTAAATTATATTAATAACTCCATTTAATTTATTTTAAAAAATTAAATAAAACTATGTGAGATATAAGGAGTACTTCTTCCATCTCAAAATAAGTGTCCTATTTTATTTTCTAAAATGAACTAAAATTAGTTCATTTAAAAAATAAATAAAACACTCATTTAAAGATGAAAGGAGTATAGTTTACAACCCTAGTTGGAGGCATTAGGTGCAATGGCAGCAGCTTTGATCAAGAGGCTGCATAGCTGGGCCGGGGCGGAGAAGAATGGGCTGTGGTCGCTCTCCAAAGTGTACTGCAGCCACGGAGCCCACCTCCTTATCATGGCGTCCTGCTGTGGGGGCTTCACCACGTTATCGTCTGTGGTCCGAATGTAGACCCTCTTTACCCTATCAATGCCATCTCCCTCGTCAAAATTAGCAGTCTGCAAGGCCAAGATTGGGCCAGGGCGTAGCAGCATTGAAGCTAAGATAGAGTCCTGCGGTCATTGAACAAAACCCAATTAACCACCCACAGATCCATTAGTCAACCCCAGTGGCCTTCTCAATTTCATATAGGCCGAGCTAAAACAAATGGAAAGCAAACGAGCCTGCCCAATTTCGCTTACAAATACCCATGCAAAGCAACCGTTACTACTAGGAAAAAGTTAAGAGCGTGACTATGTAGACCCAATAAATTTTAGGACCATGTTAATATGCACTTGTGTGCCTGGTGCACATTGGCCACATAATCTCGTAGATCGAGGGTAGTAGGGGGAAGAAAAGATTTTTACCCCTGAGCACTTTTTTATTTACATTTTAGGATAAAATATGGCTATTCAGATCTCGTATTTTTCCCGTGTCCCTCATTTATGCCCCTTATTTCTTATTTACCCTAGTTTCTTTTATTAAAATTTCTTACATAACTTCTGTATTTAAAAAGAAATTAACCCACATCTACCCACTTTCCCTTTTTTTTTGACAAAAATTTAGACACCAACGCCCGGCATGCAGGCCGGATTTGACCTACATGCCGGACTGGCCATGCAAGCCAGTCACGCTTGGCTTGCACGTAGCTGGCTAGATCTGGCCGATGCACAAGCAGGCTAGATATGGCCTACCTACGCACAAACTGGACTAGCCTACACTTGGTCGAAGCATAAACCAGTCCAGCCTACACATCGGCCAAATTTGGCTGTTGCTCGGCGTGCAAGCTGGGTGCGCGCCGGGCGTAGCAAGCCCATTTGGTAATCGCTAAAGTTGGAATAGTCACCGGAGTCGTCGAAGTTTTAATCACAGGAGAAGAGATATATAAGGTTTAATGTAATGGATGAAGTATAAGCAAAATGATGGGAGAAATATGGGGGAATGAAGTAAAAAAAAATCTCTTTTCTGCTTTCCTTGGGGGATACGGGGAAAATAATAGGGTCTAAATAGCCACGTTCTTTAGGATAAAGCTAGAACAGGACTTTATGGACCCAATAAATTTCTTCACACCTTATTTCTCATTAGGGGTTTTATAGGGTCCAAATAGTCCAATTGAAAAGTAAATATTTTATTTTAAAAAATATGTGCATAGTGCAATACAAGTCATTAGATTAGGATTTAACGGGTTACAACAAATAGGGGGCTAGTGGGTGATTCAAGTGTTGGCCTCCTGAGTGGGAAGCATTTTTAATGATCTACTTTAACAATAAGGCGAGCGTAAAAAATGTATAGGAACCCTTAATATTTGAGATTGACAGTGCATATACTAGCGTATATTAGAGTCAATATCTTCATCTATGAAATCGATGACCCACACTCTAGTGCATATTAACATTAGTAATAGTGGCGTTAATGTGCGCTAATGTGTGCACTATTAATCTCAAATACCAAGGATTTATATGTATTCTTTATGTTAGGCTCATGGTTAGAGAGGACCATAAACAACTCTTCCCTCCTTAGTGATATCGGACTCAGAACAGAATATGCCTAACAACGAAATTCTTACTATCAACAATTTCTTAAGTCTTCTGTGCAAAAAAAGAAAAAAACACTTGAGTAATCACCTCGGGAGTACTCTGATTATGGAGGATTTGCTTATGGAATTCCTTGCGAATGATGGCACTTGTGGGGGGGTTGTCATGTCCCAGGCCAAACCCTAGCTCGTATACATCCCCAAACTTTGATAGATCAGGCACCCCCTGCACATTGCATGTACATAATTAGTGTATGTGTGGTGATGGCAGCCAATTCACAAGACGCAGAAATGTAATGATCAAACAAATCAGCAGATTAAGGCAAGGGTTTACGTACGTCTTTGAAGTCCTGCTCGGATCTGATCCCGGACTTGAGCATGGTTGCTGCGACGTACACGGCGAGCTGGATGTTCTCGGCAAACTTGTGGGTCGCGTGGGTCACGCTCAGACCACCAGCACTGTGCCCCACTAAAATCACCTGTATTTGTTTTTATGTTTATAAATGAAGAAGTAGATTTTTTTTTTGTATAAAATGAAGAAGTAGATTAGTATTGTTGTTAACAGCTAATATCGATGGGACCATGTCATATATAATTGTCTCCTGCAATGTTCATCTTAAATTTTCAGCTATTATTTCATGAATATTTAAACCACTACGTATAATCCGAAAAAAGTGTATATAATAAAAATGTTACTTCTTCCTTCCCATATTAATAGTTCTATATATTAGAGCTATTAATATGAGATAGAAGGAATATAATTTAAAAAAAAAGTTAAAATAAGTCTAATTTATGCGCAATTGCGTGAGCGGGGCATCGCAAATTATTGGATTGAGATTTATTATCAAGCCAAGCTTCTCTCTAGGTAATACCCTGTCAGATCTCGATCGGACGGACGCCTGTAAAACCCAGTCGCCTGAGCAAGGCTCATATAGTACTTTATCATATTTTTATATTAAATAAGATATAATGACATCATTTTGTTCATAGCATGGTCTTTGATAGCAGGAACACTGTGTAGATGGTGATGAAATATAAGATATAAAGTGGCCATCAAAACTTCCACATATCTCTCTTTCTCTCTCAAAATAAAGATAAAATTACTAGCAGTTTTCGAAGGTCTCTCACGTCGATCATGGAGATGAGGAGTTCTTGTAGTATGTACAGAGGGTAAAGATTCATGGAATTGCACGTAAATTTTCATGTGTGTGTTTGCTGGGGAGAAGAAAAGGCTTAGTCAATTGCCTACCTTCTCGTTGTTTGGCAACTGGGACATGAAGTCAGTGAATGGCTTGCTGTAGGCATCGAAGGAGAGAATGCAGTCTGCATCCGACAGATCGATTCCGGCTCCGGCAAGGTCTAGGCAGGTGACTTTGTGGCCTGAGTTCTCCAAGATGGCCCGGACCTTGTACCAGCACCAAGCTCCGTGGCTGAGCCCATGCACTAGAACAAAGTGTGCTTGAGCTGGAGCCCCTCCGCTCATTGCCTCTTCCTCTCCCATGGATCTTAATTAGCTCCTGTTCTTTGTGGGTGACTGAATGAAGAATACTCTTATGGCTTATTTCATTCCCAACAGCTCGCTAACACTTTCAGTTTCAGTGCATGAACAATCTTTCTCTCCCTCTCTCTCCTCCCTCCTAAAGAGACAGAAGGAAAGAAAGGAAGAGTGATTAAGGAAGTCTGTGTACTTGTTCCAAGACAAAGAGCAGGCAGATGGTTTAATAACCAGGGCGTGAGGGAAAAGCCAGCTTTGGAAATGGAAACCTGACTCAAATCAGGGTTTCACACGTGCCTCTTTCTGTTAGTTGTCATTAAAACTTAATTAATAGTTTATTATGAATTAAGACTGACGTTTGTGACAAAGCATATAAAATTGCAGGCCGGGCCTCATATTTTGATTTATCTGAAGCTTGAGAACTGTTGTAGAAATTATATATGACTTTGAGTGCCCATCATATCCGGCAGATTCAACTTGACAATGTCAGCATTATCATAGAAGTGTCTCAAGCACAATGGTCATTAAATAATAATCCATGACATGAGCTCTTCCAAGTTAAAAGTTTAAAACCATTAATTCAATAGAATTATATCCCAAATTTTCCGGAAAATTGAATTGCATTTATGAATCAAATAAAAAATAGAAAGGGTAGAATATCATTATCAAGGAATGCATAAAAGAAACCAAAGACAAGGTCTGATTGGTAGAGGGACGGCAGGCGGGGAAAAGAAGAAAAAAAGCAACGACATTGATATGACTCATGGAGATTTGTCAGTGTGTTTACAGCTAAGGTTAAACAGAAAAAACCGTTTGCAGCTTGGTGTGGGGTGTAGAGCACTAGGATTTTAATGATCATGTGCCCTATAGGATGAATTTTTGACTTCCTAACATCTTTTAAAATATTCTTTATTTTATAGGTGTAGTTGATTAGATGGATGGCGTATATGCTAATGCACACACAATAATAATATTAATATACACAACTATATACCTCATTGTAGATAGCTTGTATAAAATGGAAGATACCTTGGATAGGACCAAAAATTCTTTTGTGTCATAATATTAAATGCAGCTCATAAGGGTACCCCGGAGCTCTTATGCTTTGAAGCCCATCAAAGGGAAAATTTATCTACCGGAATAATTCCATAAGCCATGTGGTAAATATGTCCATTTACCATGGTTCACAAGACCTCTAGTAAAAAAGTATAAAATGCTCTAGATGTGAAATTAGGTAGAGATTTATGACTGAAGATAATGGCTGGCCTGCTGATTATATAGAAAGAATGAAATTGCATCCAAATGTCAAATGAGAAATGGTCGTCAATGAGAAGGTTATTTAGGTTTGTTGCAATTTTGTTGTCTTGTTGCCATTCAGAAATATTCCAGTGCTTTTCTATTTGATGCAAACAAAAAAAAACGAGCAAATGATATTTGATGTTTTTAATTAATTAAACTCTGATAAAAAAAATAGAATGCATCTATATATATCCCAATAATCTCTTCAGTATCTCACTTACTTATAAATTCATCGAGAGGGTTTATAGGATTATTGGGGCACTAAGAAGATTTTTCATGTGGTGCATATATAGACACATTCAAAAAATTCTGGTTGCATATTTAAGGGGGTGGATTTAAACTTATTTGCCCCATAAGTGCCAAGTTTTGCACAATTAAAATTACATGGCCCTGAAGCATTTAAACGTACACAGTTGTCACGCACACTAACAAGACTCTTATTTATTGGCCAATTAAAAGAGTTGTTCTAAGTTATATTTGGGTGATATCGTATTTTTAATTTGGAACCTGGCGGTGAGATCATGGCCAGGGAGGCAGCTCGGGTTAGACATCTGCTTTGAATTTAAGCTGCAGCAAATAATGAGCGAGGCACTGACTTGGGCAGAGGTGGAAGCCAGAGCAGGCGGCAAAAGGTCATAGAAGAGGTCATTTTCTTCCGCTATTTCGCTGGTATGGTGACGTTATTCTTTCACCAAGCTGTCTTTCTTCTGTTGCTTCGCTTAATCAGATGTCTTTATAGTGGTCACGCTAGACGTTCAATCAAAGAAGTAAACAATAGATGGTGCATCAGAAAAGAACAAACCATCAGTTGTCGGCATGGGAATATGACCATTGAAGATTTATGTTATTGTGAGTTGATTTAATTTGATCATCAAAGATTCAACCACTTATACAATTTAATAAGTGAAGAACTGGATATGTTTGAGCCGTCCAAATAGGGGATGCCGCCTTGAAATGATGCCTTTGCAAGGGACACCAGACAAGGTTTCGGATGGGAAGCAAGAGATCAGGCACTAGAAGTTAGCAGAAGGGAGACAAGATGGGCCTATGCCGATACTGTGTTCCTAAAGAAAGAGTTGATCAGACTGGTACGCTTTTGTTTAACCAGTGTTCCCATAGATGGTGATGATCAGACTGCTGGGCTTGGTGTTTAACCGGTGTATCATAAAAACTCAAGTTAATGAAAAAGTCATAACAATGTGACATGCAACCTCAATCAGCTCTCTATACGCAGGCAAACATAAGGACTTGTGCTCTGATACATTATCTTACATTGAGCTTTTTAACATTGTTTTGAAACTCTATTTTGACTCTTAAAACATATGACCCCCTCTTAATTATAGTGGCCCCTTTGGTGGTCTTTTCCTAGCTCAGTCCCTGATCATCGACATAAGATGCTACGGTTATAAGGCACATCTAAATCAATCAAAATGTTGATAGCATCAACTCTGCTAGTGCTCGATTAAAAAAGGAATTTGGGCCGCCAGGTTTTAAATAACACACCACAGAATCATGCATCTTTAAAAAAAAAAATTGAAATCCTGCTTCTCAGTTCTTACTCCGAACACAAGCCTGAGTTCAAAACAGAGTCCTGGTCTTCACGGTTAAATCAGTACGACATAAAGGAAAAGATAAATGTATCCCTTATGGCTATGGGCTATTGATCTACGGGCTATGCATTCAAAATCCTAATTTTAAAAAGTAGCTCTGCAAACAACAGTTCATAAGCTGTCCATGTAAAGAGCATAGAGTGATGTTACATATACATCTATTTATTTAGATAATTTCAAAAGAAAAACACCCTCTCGAGCCCAAATTAATAGCTTTATCTGAAAAAATTATAATTTTTATTGAATAGTGGGACTTTTAGCCCGGAAAAGAAGCTTCTAAAATAATTTATAAGTACCCAATTATTTAAAATTGAGTTGAATAAAGTTATTAATACAAAATATATTTTTTTTCCAAATAGAGTTATTGGTATGGGACAAATGAAGTATAATATTAGGAACTCGGTTCTATGAAAAAAATACTCTCTCTATCCCAAATTAATAGCTCTAATTGACAAAGAAAATTGTTCAATATTAATAGCTATTTTATTTAATTTAAGTGATTGAGTGCTTGAAAAAGAGTATCATAAACTTATTTGTCATTCTCTTAGATGTCGGTTTTATCATTCAATAAAAACTAATATTTTTTTAAATATAACTATTAATATAGGCCGAAGGGTATAACGCCTGAGATTTTTTAACATATTTCCTTAAAAATTCACAGAATTTTTTTTTCAACATAACAATTGCAATTCGGGAAAATAATAAAATATAAAATATATAAAAGTAATTTTATAATTTAAAATATTACACATTAATTTTTTCTATATAATTTTTTTTTCAATCAAACATCATACAACCAAATCATTCTTAAGCACTACTCAAAATTAAACATATGAAATAAATTACTATAGTCATAGACTTTAAATACAAATATCTCTCATGCATCCCTTAATTCAAGTCTCATAAATAGTTCATAATCTAATCCAAATTACAAGTCCAAAAAATATAAACACCTTAATTCTCATCTCACCCAATACATCAAATCGTGACAAAAATAATAAAAACTCACAGTAAGTCAAGGGTACACCTAAGCCAATGAAAATCGATCCACCCACTCAAATAAGCATCCATCTTTAGAAGCTCTTCGTCATAAATCTGCAAAAGCCTCCCAAACATCGGGGCTGAAAAGTTAAGAGAAATGAGTATTTTTATACTCAGTAGGGGAGTTCTAAATAGTGAACTCAGTAAGTCTATACATAGACGCATTCATGCAACTCAAACATGAAGCATAAAAACATACAAATATATCAAAGTTGCATATTATAACAATCATATACAAACACATACCATCTTACCTTTCTTACACTTACTCTTACACTCACATACCATCTTACCTCTCTTACACTTACGATTCGTACAACCCTTATAGTTACAATCTTACTCAAAATATTCTTATAGTCTTACTCGTATCATCTTATTTAAATTATTACTCTTACAGTCTTACTCAAAAACATAGGTTTATAGTGTTGCTAAAAAACATATATTGATATTCTTACTCATAAACATACGCTTACAGTTTTGCTCAAAACATATACTTATAGTCTTACTCAAAAATATAATCTTATAATCTTACTCAAAAACTTATTATTACAATCATACATATACTATCGACCACTGAAGCTCATTATAATTAATAAGCTCCAGCGTCAAAATAGAAATGAATGTCACTGGGGCATTACTCAACCTTTGGGGAGTAATTGGATACTATGGATTTTTTCGAAGACAAGGCACGCATATGTTCATGGAGCACATGATCAAACAAGTAAGATCAGTTTCATTATACTACTTACCTAAGTCGCAAACACCCACAATCTAGGGGCCAAATAGTGCCAACTATGGGCAGAATTATACAGTGACACTTTTGGGCTAGAATCTTATAATACCACTCTTGGGCAGAATGATACAGTACTGACTAAGGGCAAAAATATATAGTGGTCTCAATCAGTGTTTTAAAACCCGGCCTGGCCCAGCCAATCGGACCGGGTTCAACCGAACCCGGCCTATAAAACGGGCCAGGTCACCTTTTTTTCCGGGTCATATTGACCCGGCCGGGTACCGAGTCGGTATAACCCGGCCGGTTGAACCACCAATCCGGCCAGCCGGGTAGGTCCAGTTCACAATCCAAACTAAAAATATTTTCAAAAAGGGATTCGAACTCACGCAAACAAAGCACAACTCCAAGCCTTACCCAGTGGGCCACAATTTTTTAGTGGTGAAATAGTGATTTATATTATATATAAACATGTTGTAACTATAAAATCCACACAGAGGCAAGATTCAATCCCAGGCCTAGCGAGTGAATACATTTGCTTTCATCCACTGGGCTATGGTGATTTTACATGTACTAATGTGACTGACTTTAAATTTAATATAATATATTGAGAAACGGGTCAACCCGGGTTAACCCGCGGTTGAACCCATTTGAACCGGCCCAGTGACCATTCTGGGTTGATAGCCGGGCCGGTTTTTAAAACACTTGTCTCAATAGAGCATTAAACATCTAGGCTTAATACAACACAGACAAAATTGAAAACATACATCGCTCTCAACATAGCATTAGATGTCTAGGCTTAAATATAACACACACACAACATCCTCCAAGATAAACATCATGACAAGACATGAGAAATGCTCAACCAACTCATTATCGGCTAACTCAAACATAAAACTTAATCCATCAAAACCCTTAGGTATCAAACTCACAATGATATTATATTAGCTATGTTTATAATTTAAGTTTAAATTAAGTTATACAGGTAGAATTATGTCATAACAATTTTTAATCTTACAATCATCCATTGTTCAATCCGAAGTTGAGCACATTCTGAAACCCTAATTCTTTAGGGCAACAGGCTTCACTTAACTCATCAATCTCACAACATAACTCACCATACATCAAATTCATACATATTCATATATTTTCCACTATCCACCTTATAACCAAATCATCTTACTCGAAAGTCATCAAACTAAGCTCCTCAGAGCCAACCCTAGTTATTACCTTTTTACTTATACATCACTTATTGTTCATACTTTCCACTTTATATTATGTACATTATACTTGCACAAATATGTTGTGCACTTTTACTATCTGACAATCCCTATAAGGCAACAAACCTTAAATCCACTTACTTACTAAAGCCCCAACATATGCTCTAATTCAAACCAAACCAATCTAATCCTCACCAGTCAAACTTGCATCCTCTTCCTTCCATCATACGGTTACACATCCACATCAAATCCATACCAAACCCTTTGTCACCTTTTACCGTCAATTGCCCATCCATTTGCCCCACTCAAATACACATATCCTTCATACATGTGTATACTCATCATACATTCATATGTCCATTACACGTACGTATCTTATACACATACTTCATCATACTTGTGCATCACATACTCATAATTCAACACATAGCTTATCAACATACTCACTAGCCATCACTAGCACAAACATAATCCAAATACATCAAACATACTTTTAACTCGCATACATGTCATATGCATTTTTAAACATATTATATAATCATGCTTACATGCACATCATGCAAGCAGATCATTATCTAATATTCAAAGCATTAATCACATTCCTAGCATGTTGCTAAACATTTAAGGCATGTTATCATAAAATTATGAGTTCAAAGCTCCCTACCTTGTAATTCATGATATTTGATGGCGAGCACACAATGGTGGCAGTGTTGGTGGCAAAGTTGGTAACCAAAAGCATTGCCTAATTGGTAGAACTGTTGTCTCAAGGTTTAGGAAGGCCAAGCATAATCATGGCAAGAAGTGGGTGACAAAAATCAATGCAAAAAAATCCGCAATCCACGGTGGCGCACTAGGGGCGGTCAAGAGAAAGGTTGTGCTAACAAAGAGTGGCAGATGCTATTGGAAGTTGAGGTGTACTCACTGAAGGTTGGATGACAGCTAAGAAGTACTTAGCCAGCTGTAAGACGTCAAAATCGGCCGCCAATGGTACCCAACGACAACAATTTCACGTAGACTATGGCCCACATAAGGGGCAAAGGGTGTGGGGTGACACTCGAGATTATGGGAGAGATATAGGGCTCTGTGGTCAATTCAATCGGTGGTGGAACCATCTAATAATCAGGCAGTCCAAAAACGGTGCCTACCCTAAATTGCACCAATGGCCACTTGCACAAACGACAAAGAGGAGGGGGAAGAGGGCTGGATGGTGGCGGCCCATGGCCAAAAAAGGTTGCAAAGCTAAGGCCCTGGTGGTGGTCAATAGAGACGGCAATATTATCAGTAGCCACCCACAACCAAAACCAATGGTGCGGGCAATTGTGCATCTAGCACGGTCAAGGGCAGAGGAGTATGGCTGGCCAAGGGTTAGCGGGGCCGTTACCATGACAAAGCCAGCCAAAAATGGCCCACAACCTCAATAAAACAATCCTCCTTCGACTGGTTTCCACTGCAAGCATTGGAAAATGGGGTCCAACAGAAGGGAAAGCTGCCCATTCCGGTAGGAGGCAGCCAAACCGAGCCAAGTATGGTGAAGTGGGACCATGTACGGTGGTCCACCGCCATTGCTGGGTTAGGGCTAAACCCAGCCAACGACGACAACATAGAAACAAGGCCAAACAAAAGGGGATGACTTGGGTAGAATAACATAGGAACAATGAGGTGGATGTGGAACTAGGCGGAGGAGAGGAGCATAGGGGGCATAGGAGGTCGATTTGGGTTGGGAGAAGTAGCCACCCATTGTCGCCATGTTGGGGTAGAGCCTGACAAATGTCTGGTTGGCCAAGTCTGGCATATGGTTGGTGGCGTCGGTCGCAACACCCAAAACATAGATTAAAAAATAGGGGGGCAAAAGGGAAGGAAGTTGGGGAGGCTGAAGCAGGTGGAGTTGAGCCGAGTGGGGTGGCCCATTGCCATCGCTGGGCATGGGAGGAGCTATGGCTAGTCCTTGCTGGTCCACATTGGCGGTAAGAAAACACAAAGAAGAGAGATAGGGAGAGGGCTAACTAGGGGGTGGAGCTGGCCAGGGCGGCACCCATGCTGTTGCTTGCATGATCCTGGTCAGATGGAGGCTGACGATCACCCGTGGTGCCTCCTCCAGCCTCACACAGGGAGAAGGGTGGGAGAGAGAGAGAGAGACCGGGGCATTTCTTGTCCGTTTTAGAATGCACCCGTGCCCATTATAATTTTATTTTATTTTTATTTTCTCGTCTCTCTCTTTCTTTTCTTTTCTCTCATGCATTGCTCACTTTTGTGACGTGTTGGATCTCATCCGTGCTAAACACTTTTGCATCGAGTTGGATCTCACTAACCGTGATTAGGCCCCAAACCTAACTGTACGATATGAATAACATAAAGAAATATCAAAAAATTAAATATGCCAAAGCTTTACATTTTCTCGCTAAAAATAATAATAAATTACAAAAAAATTGTAAAAAAGTTCTAGAGCATTACAAAGGGAGCATTATTTAAAAAAAAATCGTTGTGAGGTGACCGAGTGAGTAGTTAGTAGGGGGTCATTTCATAAATCTCAAATGGGCCAAAAGCTGCGGGTTTTTCCTTCTCTCGTCAACCTATAAATGGTTGGGTTTGAAAAGATCCAAATTGGCCTTGAAAGCAATGATATCTGGTATCATAAAGGATGACACTTGGGATTGGTTTTTTGGTATCTGACCAAATCCTACTTGGCATGGTTTGGTTTTATTTATATCGTAAATGGACCAAGTTTAGGTTTTGAACCCTTACTGAAAAACCAAGTTAGGTTGGGTTTGAGTTGTACTTGACACAGCCGAAGAAGGTATAACCTTTATTATAGATAGGTAGGTTACTAAAAATTATGTTACATTTTTTATCCTCCAAATTATTTATGTAGAAAATTTTCACTCACTAAAACTAGATATAACATGTGTTAGTAACATAAATAAAATTTATTATTTAAAAAAATATATTTTTAATAGAATAAAAGATTATAAGAAAAGAAACTTAAATTCAATTCGATATAGTCCAATTCAAAAGTATCAAAACTAATCCCAACTCGACCAAAATAGATTTGAACAAAGTACGAATCGAAATTTTTAGTAATGACTTTGGGTTAACCAAAACTCGACTGGGTGACAACTTTAGGTATCAGGTTAATTAATTGGCCCTTCTCGTCAACTTTTTCGGACATTTTCATAATCAGAGCCAGGCCTATCAATTGAACGCTGAAGTCAACAAAAGGAAATTGAGTAATTAGTAATTAATACTGCATAAAATAAGTGAATCTGTCACCTGGTCCATCCGCAATTAGTTGGACCAGATTTGGGTGGATCATCAGTGGGCCCCGTTTACAACGACTATAGGCTCTACAACGAACTTGAGTGCAGTGGATTACGTGTATTCTCGTTATTCAGGTGATTACGCACTAATGATGTCACCACCAGTCAAAGATGCTGGGCCACGACAAATTTACCGTTGAATATGAATTATATCTAAGTCCGCCGTGGTTGGCCGGGCTCTTAGACTTAGGGGTCATTTAGGTACTGAATTAAATTAGTAGTGAATTAATTTAACAAATTTACCATTGAATATGAATTATATTTGAGTAAAGAATTTGTTAGAATAAATTCAGATATCACGTCAAACTTAGTTTTAAAATTTTAAACTAATATAATTCTCTCTCTTGAACTCGGATACGCATATTCTTAGTACCATTATATTTCTAAATTTAAGCTCTATCAGACAAGATCCCACAAGGGTAAATAATTTTAAACTTTCAAAGTGGACCCTACCTATATGGTATATCTTTTTAGGCTCAAATCGATATGAACGATAACCATTGAAAAATAATATAATTTGTAATTTTCAAAACGGTGATTAAAGATTGAATCAATATGGAGTGATTTAGGCCGATTCAGGCTTAAAACGGCCTGAATCTAACTTTAGTGCTGAATTTTTAATTCAACGCAGCTTCAATACATAAACAAAATTCTAAATACTAAAGTGAAACTGAATCGATTGAATCTTTCACATTTTCAGTACCCAAATAGGCCCTTAAGCCCATTTCATGGCAATTGGTTTTGTTGGGTCTTCGACGGCCAAGAGCATCATCCTTCATAGGTCCATTTGTAGGGCCCACCAGGAGACGACTAATTGCGGTAACCAACAAAGAGGTGGATTTTGTGGGTTTCAGTGATCGCCACGTAGCTGGATGCCGTGTAGTGGGCCCCCACAAGATAACGGTGGGTCGGCGACGCGGCCCGGCCCAACAAAGCCCAGCCTTCTCATTCGCATTGTATTCCAAGTCAACGCCCGATTCCCGGTCAAACAAAAATAAAAAAGACAAAAAAAGTAAGAGACAATCTGGCCAACTTTGTTTTTGTCGGTCCTTAACACGACGACCTGCATCAAATATTTAATTAACATTTTTTTATTATAAAAAAACAAATTATATCTTTGCAATTGCTATCTCTTATTTAAAGAGTTAGCACAACTAGATAGTAAACATAAGATCTATGTTGCATTTGGTTTTAAAAAATATTTTTTATAATTATGTTTATAATATCTTAATTATAATGATATTTATAAATCAATGGACTTTCTTTTCTTAAATTATGTCAAATATTTTCTTTCCACCAACTACTAAGCGATGGAACTTCTCCTTCTCTTTGGAAAATATAATTTTCTGATAAATCTTTATAAAACCCTTAAACCAACCTAATCATCTTATGATTGTTGTGATTTTAATATAACTTAGATGCACCAAAGAATATACGCATTCAGCTAACCCAATCAAACCATATTTGGTTTACTAAGATTGGGAAAAAAAATTGAGCAAAAAGATAAGATATTAAGTCTTATGAAAATTCTACCTCTCCTCCCTCTTTTAGCTAATGATTCAAAAAGTTCACGCATTGACATGTAACATATTATTAATCCATATTGGTTAAGAAGGAAGCAACCGCGTGAAACTAACTTAAGGTAGATAAAAATAATCTTCTGTTTAACTTAGTATATAATTTACTTGTTAACGTATACTCCTTTCATCATATATTAATAATTTTATTAATTTTTTTTAAAATAAACTAAATTTAGCTAATTTGGATATGAAAAAGTATTAAAAATTAATTATTTGTTACCAGTTGTACTTATGAATTATTAGGATAAGCCTTAGCATTACGACCACCGGATCAAAAATTAACGGCGGACATTATTTAAGAATTAATTTTTTAACTCATCGCGCTTGTTCATACAAATTTTTTCTTATATTTATAAGAAGCATAAATTCGCCGGTTGACTTTCCACATCATAGTTCTCATTACATGCCACCTAAGCTAAGGTGACACGTCAGCAGCTTCCCTCTTTCCCTTTCTCTTCGTCATCGGAAGAGAGAGAGAGAGAGAGAGAGAGAGAGAGAGAGAGAGAGAGAGAGAGAGAGAGAGAGAGAGAGAGAGAGAGAGAGAGAGAGAGAGAGAGAGGAGTGGGGATGGTGGTGGTGGGTCAATGCCCGCGGCAGCATCTTCACACTGCATTCATTCCTTCAACTTCCCTTTCCCTTTCCCTTTCCTTCCTTTCTTCCTCTCTTCTCCTTCTATTCGTAGCTTCTTCTAGAGAAGACGGACAGACGCGGAGAGCGAGTGGAGGTGGTGGAAGTCTTTGCTCTTTCGTAGGGGGAGGGGCAACGACCGACTTGGGGTTGGGGAGCTTCAGGGTCCAGTCCTCCGCGTCATCTTTCCCTTTGACCTGCGTTGGCCTCACGGCAGGGGAGAGACGCAGAGACAGAGAGAAGGAAGTACGATGAGTCCTCCCCCCTGAAGTCTGAGCTGTGGAGATTCTTCTGATTTTGTCGCGGCGACCTGCGAATATTTATTGTCTTTACATATTTAATTGCGCGGCTTTGTTGGAGATTCGGAGCTGGGGTTCGGTTCGGCTGCTCTGGATTGCTCACCTCCCGCTCTCACATCTCATCTCCTCTTCTTCAGGTACTACTTTTCGCTCTACTGGTTATCACCCACTCAGAAAGAAACGTGGTTTGCATTTTAACTTCCGTTTGTTGGTTAATGGGTATTTCTTGTTTTGAGGTTCTGCTAGAATATTGCTTAGGGCTTTCGACAAGTAAAGTTTTGAAATTTATCATTTGTCTTGTTATTCTATCCCTACTTTAGTCTTGTATTGGATATGTTTGGTTAATGTAGTTTTTTGGAATTTTGATTCTTTGTACTGTATGTCAGGATAGTGCCACTTGTGTGATTAACAAGGATAATTCTTTTTTTTATTTAACTTCTGATTTTTCTATAAAAATTTCTTAAAATATAGTTTTCACATTCCTGATGAAAAGTTCACATTCATCTTTCCTGCTTTTCACTTGTTTTGTGCAACCAGATAAGCATAGTTTTGTTGATTGCATTCTAGCGATAACAAAATTGCATCTTGAATCTTCCCTGGTTCTATCTGACGCTGCTCAATCTATAGTTTGTAGCGTGGTCTTCAAAATAATTGTTGAACAGTAACGAGTAAAAACAAAACATTGTTGAGTTCAAAAGTGGCTTCGCGATGCTGTGCTAAACATTTTGTCTTCGTAAATAACTTCATGGTAAAATCTTACTGCAAACAGGGCTCAATCAAATATGATAACATGTATCACCCCTTGTGACTCATGCATAACTCACAAAATAAGATCTTTCTTAAGACTTTGTGAACTTGATTTTAATAATAGAAAACTTCCTCTATCTGTTCCTTTTTACTGTAACAAATGATCATGCAAAGTAATGGACTTGTAACATAACTCAGAAACTAGTATCAACGTTTAGAGGAATAACCTTGTATGAACTTGTAGTAGCTTTCCTACACTCTCATTGTTGTCCACAGCTAATGAAGTATGTTTGCCAATCAGGCAAGCCGACCATGATCTTTCATTATGTTTTGTTCTTTAAGCTGAGACTTGAGATCCGACCTGGGCAGTAAATATAATGCTTTTGAAGAGTTGAAGAAATTAGGAAATTAAATTAACCTAGAATTTGGTTTTATTAATCTTGGAGGAGATATCTCTCTAACATATCTTATATTTTCTCTAAGTAAAAAACTGTGTTTAAAATTCAAACTTTCTCTGAAGCTTGGAAATGAACCTTAGGCAAGTTTAGCTGCCAATGAAATTGGATGTCAAATTTGTGCTCTCTTCGCTGCAAATTTATTAAATGCAGAAAAAAGAAGTTATTTAACTAAACTAAGGGTAGAATCACTTGCACATAAATTAGATACAGGGAGACAAATTAATATTAAACCAGATCAAAAGTCTCATTCACGCCACAAAAAATAAATAAAAAACTTCAGCAGCAAACAGGGAACATAGTTTTATGCCCATAGGTTAAACCAATGCTGCTATCATGTAATGCAAACAAAATTTACACTACTGTATCACAAATTAATGAGAGGGCATGAGCAAAAAACTAAACTTTAGTTGTGACAAAAATAGAAAAGTTTCCTCTTTAAAGGTGTTATTTTAGTCTCTATGAAGGATATTTCACCCCAATCACTAAAAAAGAAGCCAGGAAAGCTTAAGATTTATCATCCTCTAGCATTTCACAACTATCCTAGTTTCATTCTTGTATATAGGATCTCTTATAGTGCATAAAAGGGGAGCAATATTCATTTGCTGTTTGCATATAAATTCTAATAAGATGTTGATGTTGGTATAAAATTTTTAGGTGTAAAATCTTACGGCACATAGGACTTAATACCTGGAAATAAGAATCCTTTAACTTGGGAACAAATCACAAAAGGTTGTATTTCGTAGATGTCCTCGAATAAGTACAAATTATGAATCTAATTGCTAACTAATGGCAGAAGTTAAACTAATCAAACTAAAGTAAGTATCTCAAAATCCAAATAGGAATCAGTGTAGATTTTGTAGCCACAATGCTAGTGTGAGCTGTTGCACATTTGCAAAGCAAACACCTGAATGCTAATCATTTCTTGCTATGCTGTAAGTAGCATTTTTTGCCTTGTTTATGTAGGATGGTTAACTGGCTACATTAGATTTCTACTTCAATATTATGCATTAAATACTGACATTGTGGTTTATAGCATTTGACAGCCATTGACATCACATGCTTTGAGCACCTACTTCAGATGTCCAGTGGATCATGGCGAGTGAACCCCCAAAAGTTCGGTTTGTTAAATGTCCAAAATGTATGCAGATCCTGCCAGAATTTGCTAATATTCCTATTTACAAGTGTGGTGGATGTGCTTTAGTTCTCCGAGGTAATATGTTGTTGTTGAAAATGACTTCTTTTCTTCTGTTCTTTTTGTTATCTTCTTACTTATCGTACATCTCCACTACCTCTCCTGTTACAGCAAAATATTTAGTTGCCGGTGGTAATGTTGGAGCTAAAGAACCACTTCAGAAGAGTGGGCGGGAAAATAATTATCAAGATAATAAGTCTTTTATTCCATGCAAGGAAGCTGCTAGTATTTGTTCCACAGATAGCATTGATCGTGGATGTATTGAGTTGAAGCAAAAGAATGAAACAGAGAAGTATCTGCTGGATAACAGCTCAGATACTTCAAGTAAGTCAGGTAAGATTCCTTACTCTGTTGACACAGAGGTTTCTGAGCCAGATTACAGGAGAACAGTGAAGCCAAAAGATTATGTTCCTGGTGACAACAATGGAGCTGCAGAATCACACCTGAAAGATGGCGCGGGGGACAATTCTGCAGATAATGAATCCATTAATTTTAGTGAAAAAGAGATGACTCCTTGCTCCTCAAATGTTTATGTTTTAGATCATGATCCTAGTAGGAACAATGAACCACAGGAATCTCTTCAGAAGAATGAGGCAGACTATAAACTTGAAGACTATGATACCACTGCTTCAAGAAAACCACCTCTAACTTCCATCTCTTCAGTTGTAGATGCTTCACATCTAGACTTTATGAGAATAATTGAATGCGGATCCTCTAACCAGATCTTATTTGAGGATGAAGAATGTTCAAGAAAGGTCTCTTCGTCAGATGAGATTAGTTCTTGTGAGAAGAAAGCCTTGGCTCAAGTAGTGGAAAGCGGGAGAGAACCAGGAAAAGATGATGGAGAAAGCAACACAGGATGCACTAGTGAGACCAGAGAAGATGGCAAAATTGGTGTCAACAAATTGCACCAAAATTTTCTAGCTGAAGAAGAAAATTATTTGCATGATAGTGACCAAAATCAGCAGCATGCACTTGAGCCTGCCCAAATAAGACACGGAGACAAAATGGAAGATACAGAATCTGTCATATCAGAGGATATGCTCGATGCAAAGCTCAGTGGAGCACTTGAAAATCTTTCAAAATCTCCAACTACAACAAGCACTCGTGCTTACTATAGCAGTCTTTCATCTAACGGGGATGACTATGATTCCTACTTCCCTCCTCGTGGTAGGAATACCCATCTATCAAGACGGACACTGATCAGACCCACAAGGACTATAGGTCCCATGGACATGGAAGGGAGTCCACCAAGTCCAGAACCCAGAAAATCTAAGATACCTGCCAACTCCACTGTGGAAACACAACTAAGGAAGACAGCATCAATTTCATCTTATGAAAGATATGGGTCAGCTCTCTCACGTTACTCCGACTGGATCCAAGATGAACAGTTTGGTTCCAGGACTACACATGGGTTTGAAGCTTATGGACCTGGAAGCCACTTGGGTACTGAAGTTGTTGGTTCAGCTCAGAGCCGTATGGAAACAGAACGAGGTGGAGCCTCTAGATTTCCAGAAAAGGTGCCACATTACTATCGAGATTTACCTTCGGTTTATCAGAATGGCAATCTGTCGAAGCATGTACCCCGAGAGTTTGACAATGACCAAATGGAACTGATCAGAAAGGTTGAGAGATTGAGAGATCATCTTAGTGGATTGTCTATCCAAAGAGGAAAACTTCAGGGTCAGTTTTCTGGTGGGACTTCTGATGTAGAACCACTTCCACCTTATAGAAAACTCCATCGTCCCCCACCCCCACATTCTTATGGAGCCTATAAATCCAGAATGAACTGGCAATCCAGGTCCTCACAATTGCGCTTCTCAGGGGCCACAAATTTTAGGCACCATCTTGAATGTTCCTGTTCACATTGCTGTTTTGAAGACTGGCAATATTCATCACAGCTTTCATGTGACACTTGCTATAGTAAAGGCCTTCACCATGCCTATCCTGCTCCTATGTCTGACCACTTGTACAGCCCAACCACTTTCAGTCCACAACAAAATGTACACCCTGGATTCCCTCTAAAACACCACAACAACCCAAGTGCTTTTCTGGATTCGAGGCTTTTGGACCATGATATAGAGAGATTGTATAATAAAGGAAAACATTGGCCAGTCAAGCGACATTGTCGACCCATAGCAGGTGGAGCCCCTTTTATTATGTGTTACAATTGCTGGAAACTTCTGCAGCTACCTGCAGATTTTCTTATGGCAAGTAAGAGATACCATAAGCTGCAGTGTGGGGCTTGTTCTGAAGTCCTTATGTTTTCACTTTTAGGTAAGATCCATGTGGTTCCTTATAGTCCTGCTCATGATAAACGTCCTTTAAGGGAAGATGATAATGACAGCGGTACCGATGCTACTGCAAAGAATGTGCCCACCATATCTCGGGGAGATGTAGTTTCTTATTCAGACGAGTATGGACTCTCTATTGCCAAAAGCTATTCAACAGAGGGTGAACATCCAATGGTGACAGCACAATGTTCTGTTCCTGACAGTGGCATAGTAGACAAAACATGTGCTTCAAGTACTTCTGCCCAGCCGATGGAGAAAGGAGAAATTTCAAGTTCTGAAGAGATTGCCCAAAGATCTGATATTACGCCTGAAATGGTAAGCACTTCTGCTGCCATAGACAAGGTGAAAAAATTATCACGAAGGACTGGGTCACCCCTTCATCGCCTTATGGGGTATTCTTCACCTAGCGATGTGATGAATTATAGATCAGATGTTTCTAACCCTCAGTCTCATGTAACTTCACAGATAGTATCACGAGAATATCTAGCAGGTAAGACGCTCATGATGAATGGGCCACAATCCATGGCACATGTAGGTTTAAAATCAGGAACTTCACACTTAGAAAAAGACAAAAATGATGAGATTTCAATGGGATCAAAGAACATGAAAGATTCATCTTTGGCGGGGCATGTGAAGAAGGGGCTCAAGAATATTAATCATAGCTTAGAAAGTATGAAACAGACAGTCCATGTGAATGGGAGACTTATCCCAGAGACGTTGATTAAAAAAGCTGAAGTGAAGGCTGGACCAATACGTCCTGGGGATTATTGGTAAGTTGAGGTTAAAGGAATAGAAGTTCATTTTCCTACCTGCACTGTGTGGATTCCATTGTTAACTTATTATCTGTAATTAGCATGCCAAAAGAAGAAAACAGAAAAGAAGACTAAATGGAAAAGAGAAGCCTGTGATCTGTTGTGTTCTTCTTTTTATGTTAAACAAATGTAGACATTATAATAATCTCCTATAAGAGCTTGTAGTATTTATTCAGCATTATAGTTAAAAAAAATGTGATATTGTCTCAATTCCATCCCTGATGGTCGGTTCGTACACCTTCCATCAAAAGAGTTATTTATGGTCAACACACTAAAAGCATACCTCTCTTTCAAAATCTGTTGCAGATGCTTGTCATTGTATCATATTGATGCCCAACAGCTCAGGAAGATGAATATAATTACAGGGAGACGTCGTCCAAATAAAAAAATGAATATAATTGTGGACATTTTTGTTACTTGCAAAAATTGTAGTTGACATGGATGTATTGTTCAGCTTGTAATTTAAATTCAATGGTGTAGTTGGTCATTTGTCCTTTCACCTTTTCAGGATATTTTCTGGTTTCTATCTGTTTTTTTACCTTATTAAAGTCTCTGTAAGTGAAAGTTCTCATGAAAAATGGGTTGAAATGTTTTCATGTGTCATGCATAGAAGGGATAGAGAGGACGTTATCCCTAGTATCCTAATTTGAAAACTTTTAAGATTATCATTGATGTAGATGGTAGTAGACTCAATTTTAAAGCAATTATTTTATGTTATTGTTTAGGACTATCCATGATGTTGTGGTGTTAATAGTTGTTTTCTTCATTACCAGGTATGATTATCGAGCTGGGTTTTGGGGTGTCATGGGCAAACCTTGCCTTGGTATAATTCCTGTAAGTTTATGTAGCTTGTTGATGAAATTGAACACGTAAAATTTATATTTATATTATCAGCAGGAATTTTCGTATGCTTCTATTTTTTTATTACTATACGCTTCTAATTTTCGTACAAGCTTCATTGTGTTTTCTATGATTACGTCTCTTCTCCATGAGACTTTTCTCTACGTAGAACTTAAACAGCCCTAAGTGATAAACAATAAATATATCTGCAATATTACAACCTTCGTTTTTGTTGCAGCCACTCATTGAAGAGTTCAGTTCTCCCATGGCAAAGGACTGCGCTGGAGGGAACACTAGCATTTTAGTAAATGGAAGAGAGCTACACGAGGATGACTTTGAATTGCTTCTCTCTATAGGCCTTCCCGATGTAAGGAACAAGACCTATAGTATTGATGCTACTGGATGTATAATTGATGAAGCTTCAGGAAAAGAGCTGGGAAGGCTTGACAAACTCGCTCCTACGTAAGCCCGAAATTATTAGTCATAGTAACTTGATCTCGTTAGTGTTACCTTAGCTCAATAGGGTTTTCCTTCAAGACTACAGCACAGTAGCAAATTAGTATTGTAAAATCAATTATCATCATTACCTCGTTGGGTTGAGCTTTCTGTGGACATGTTAGTTATGCCTGATTACTCTTGCGCAGAATTGAGAGGGCGGGCCATGGTTTTGGAATGCTGGACCCATCCTTGAATGCCTCTAGCTGAAGGTTCTGCATGTGTAAATGGCTGAGAGGAGTTTGTAACTCTTAAGCCTAACTTGATAGTCTGCAACAGCCGGGAAGGTGAAGTCCGACATGATAGTGTCAAGTTTGACGTACGCTCGACCTTGTCTTTTTACATTATTTAGTTTAAGATTTTGCCCCAAATTTTTTTACTCTCAAAACATAGGAAGATTGCTAATTCTTTGCAAAGTTGAATTTCCATTTAGATTTTTTTGTAATATTCCATTTAGATTTCCATTCTGCTTGTAAATTTAAATACGCGACTAGTTTGTAACTTAAAGCATTCATTTGTACCTGTAACAAGTTTTTGTCTATTTCATTAGATATCAATAAAATATTCCGTTATTTTTTTATCCATTTATTTGCAATCGTTCCATCCTCGTCAGTTCAGACTTATGAGCCACGTTTCCAGGAAAAATATTCTCAGCACTTTTTTTTCTTTCTGTCAGCATGATTTTTTTGTTCGGATAACTGAGGCTCCCCAAGGGTGGACTGTCAC
This sequence comes from Saururus chinensis, assembly GCA_035235625.1. Taxonomy (NCBI): domain Eukaryota; kingdom Viridiplantae; phylum Streptophyta; class Magnoliopsida; order Piperales; family Saururaceae; genus Saururus; species Saururus chinensis. Next base: position 43,953,850 of record CP141142.1, on the reverse strand, counting down.
CGTGATAACAATATTTTATATTTTCAAAATGCATCAATAATCGTATATTTTTTACATGGAAGTTTACAAAGATCCAAAGATCCCCTCAACTTGTAAACAATCCCCCCGAACCCTCAAAACCACCCGTCCACCTAAAAAAATCAGTCCAATGTCATATACATGATGGTTAGGGGTGTTAACAATTAGAGTATCATTGAGTTTTAGATTGTTCAGGCTTGAATTTGAAACTACAATTTGAGCATCGAACTATTCTACCTTATGATCATTGTTTGGTTTTGTAACTGGTGACTTAGAGGTTTTAGGAGATAAATTACTATTACAAACATGGTTTGAAAGTAGTTCAATGTATTAGGATTAGAAAATCAAATAACTAATTTTAGTTGATTTTGATTTTCTAATTTAGACTACTAAGACAAGACGAAGAGAGTAAAGTTTTATAAAAGATCGTTCTAGATCTTACAAGACATATTATATGTTTCCTTTAATAAAAAGCCTTATGTAGTTGTATATCGATAAAGTAACAGTGATATATTTTATGGAAGGAGTTAAAACTTGAGAGACATGATCTCCCGGCTCAGATTTTTTAAAATATTTTAAAGTAACATGAACGGTAAGTTGTGATAAATTTTTTTTAAAAAAAATATTTAAATAATAATATTTTTTTACTAATTTGGATCACTTTGGAAAATATTTCCCAAAGTGGTGTTGCTTTTTGCTATGTAGGCACCAGCTAAGTAGCTGGCGCCTATATGGCTTTTTTTTTAATTTTTTATATAATTTTGTCCTTTAGAAGGACGAAATCAGGTTTAAGTTGATTTCGTCATTCTAAAGGACGAAACCGGTTTAACGGTTATATTACTTAACCCGATTTTGTCCATATAAACGACGAAATTGGCAAATTTAAAGTATTTCGACCGTCAAGACCTAAAGATGATTTCGTCATTTAAAAGGACGAAATTAGCTTAATTTATCCAATACCTTCGCCTCTAGTCATTTTCTCTCCTCGCTCGATCGCTCCTCGTCCAGACGTCTCCGCCTCCAGTTCCCGTCATCCACCCCACCGCCATGTCCGCCAATTGTCTAGTTCTTGTTGTCCGCCGCCCCACCGTCATGTCTGCCAGTCATCTAGTTCCCGTCATTTACTGCCCCGCCGCTGTGTCTACTGATCCCGTCCTCCGCCCTAATTTCAATCTAGGGATTATTAGTATTTCTCTTTAATTTGAGTTTAGGGATTTGATACATTGGGGTTTTAGATTTGTTTTAGATAAGGTGATTCATATGTTTTGAAAGTATATGATTCTCAGTTCAATGAATGTATGCTTTTATTATACTTTATGTAATCAAATTTCATGTGTTAGGACTGGCTTTTGTAAGGATAAATTTTTTAATTATGTGCTTTCTGCAGGAAGGTTCTCTTGTCTTGAATATATTGTATAAATATTGCTTTTAAATACTCATTTCATCCTACATTAATAGCTGCATTTAACTTTTCAAAATGAACGAATTTGGTACATAAGGAAAATTTTGTTTGATAGGAGCTCCCTACAACTATAATGACTCTTATAATTATGAAATAATTAATTCTCTTCTAATGAGGTGGAAAAATGCTTGTGTTAAAAGGAATGCAACCATAGCGCGTTGAGTTTGTGATGAGGTTAGTTCATGTGGGGCTATAAGTGGTTTTACGGGTCCCCTTTTTAATGATGTATTATAATTTATTCTCTTTGAGAAATATGGAAGTAGATTTGATATACAAGTTTCCAGCTTCTCACATACAAGCTTCTGACATATGAGATTGTTAGTAATAGTTTAATATTTTTATCAATAGGGTAGATGTAATATTTGAAGAAGTGTATGAAAATATTTGTTGTCTTGTTTGAATAAGAGAAGAAATATGTGAAGAAGTGTATGATTATTGCTCGTTTATATATGAGGCAATTGCTTCATCTAATTCTAGCCTCTTAGTTTTGATATAATTACTTAATCTAATATTAATTTAATCTATATTTTATGAATTAAGTAAATAGAGATGGCAGAAGAAATGGTTAGATTTTTACTTAACTATGACGGATGTACAAAATGATTATTAATTAAGAAACCGTCTACATATGATGAATTTGAGATGTAAATAGTTAGTAAGGCTGGGTGGGATCGAAGAAGATGGAAAATCACTATAAAATGTGTTATTCCAACATATGGATCAAATTTGAAACAAATATGTATAAATGATGATGCACCAATGAGTTTTATGTTTGACCTCTTGCGCCACATAATTTGTTTCAACTTATTTTTTGAAAAAGAGGCCCGAGTGCCTAGTAAGGTGAAGTAGTTCACATAGGAGCTCTGAAAGAAATGTGAACAATGAAAGACATATGCAAATGTCATGGACGATGAAGAATGAAATTTATCCATGGCAGTAGCTTCAAATGAATGTCATAGATTGTCTACCCCTATTTACGAAGGAGGAGGACCTAATTGAGGGTAAAGTTTATTAAGTTGTCAATCCTTTTTGCATCTTATAATTACCAATGAAAATTAGGATGTTAAATTTTGAATTTTGTGTGTAATATGGAAGGCACACATTGCATGCACACGAGTCATTTAACTTTTAAATGTCTCAAGGCGGTGCATGGTATGGAACTGAAAGTTCGATGTGCATTCATTACCCCTACACAGGTGTTAGTCATACTGATGCTGGACCATCTAATCAAAGGTGAAATATATATTCATAAATAAAAATATTTTATATTTAGGCATATGAAATTTAATACATATGCGATGTTCATATATAGGGGTGCATATGTCCACGATGAAGATATTGATGAAAATGAGGCTAATGAAGGTGAAGGTAATATTGGTGAAGCAAGTAGAGAAGATTCTGACATGAATGAAGAAGGGGTTAGAGGTGAAGAAAGTGCTCAACAGATGGTTGACGGTGAGGGGGATGATGCAGTAGACAATGCTATTGTCACAAATGATATGAATGTAGATAATGAAGAGCTTCCATACTATGAAGTGGAGCCACTCTATGCATACATCACAGATAAGGAGATAGATGTGGCAATTAATTCTACCGTGGGTATGGACCAACAAAATGAAGATGAGTTATGTGTTGGTCACATCTTTGAGAATAAAGAAGCATTTATTACAACCTTGCAGGAGTTTTCTATTCAAAATCATGTTGAATACAAGGTTGTACGAACAAATTTGTGAGAGTATACAATAAAATGCATTGATAGTACTTGCCCTTAGAGAGTTCATGACTCAATAAAAAGGGGTGGAGGGTACTTTAAATTGAAGACATACAAAAGTGACCACACATGTCGGAATGCCCAGCTTAGCACAGATCATAGGTAGTGCAATGCCTTCTTTATTTCGAAGGTTATAATACCCGCTATCCAAGCCGAATTAACTCTCACACCAAGGGATATTATTCAAAGAAAACATGGACAACAAGGAATATGGCGATTAAGGCTATTTATGGGGATTGGGTGGAATCATATAAATTATTGCCAATGTACCTAAGGGCGGTGCAAGATGCGAATCTGACACCTACTACCACTTAGAGGATGATAAAGTACTTCGTGCAAATAATACCATATGTAGGAGATTTAAGCGGTTGTTTTGGGCATTTGGGTCGTCTATAGCAGGGTTTCGACATTCCATCCATTGGATTGGTGTTGATGTCACTCACTTATATGGCAGATATCTTGGTGCTCTTATGGCTGCAATTGCTACAGATAAAAATAATGGGTTATTTCCTCTAGTATTCGGGCTTGTTGGGAAGGAATATGGAGACAATTGGAAATGGTTCTTAATGGAACTGAGGGATCATGTATTGATGGGCATGACGAACATTTTTGTTATTTTAGATCAACATAAGGGGCTTCAGAAAGCCGTGCCTAAGGTTCTTCCCAAGCCTCTGTATCACCATCGTTATTGCATCTGTCACATTAAAGTAAATTTTAAGGAGTTTAAAAGTGATACACTGACGGACTTGATTGGGGCAGCAGCCTGTGCACTTACAGTAGAAAAGTTTGATGCTAAAATGGACTTAATTGGTCAGGAGAGTCCTAGGGCAAAACATCTCATCTTAGGAGGAGAATTGCATCCTCCATAGTGGTCTCTTGCCCATAATGGTTTTACGACATTTGGCATAAAGACTACAAATATGACTGAAAGTTTAAATAGCATCTTGAAGGGGGCACGAGGATTACCCATGCAGGCTTTAATGTCAGCTATTTTTTATCGGGTCATAAAATTTTTCGTTAAACAATCTTCTGCCGCATCTGCCATGGTCACCCCATATACTCCCAAAGTGGAAGTGATAACGAGAGAATAAACAAGAAAAATTGGGGAGTATATATTTAATAGGATCAATAGCGATCAGTACGAAGTGACGTCAATTTGTGGTCAGATGGTTATGGTAAATGCGGCGATGCATACTTGTACATGCAACATCCTCAGGTTTATGGTTATCCTTGATCGCACCTTATCACCGTGTGGGCAAAGCGGCGGGAGCCGATACATGCATCACTGTTTTACACATCTTCTACTTATAAAAATGTGTACTCGGTAGAATTTCATTCTTCTTGTGGTCGGGAGTATTGGGAGAGGGATATACCTTTTGTGTTATACATTCTAAGAGCAACAAGGCAACCCGGTTGCCCACGGTCTATTCACATTAGGAATACAATAGACCGTAGAACTGTGGAGAGAGATGGTAGAGGAGGATATAAACACGGGAGGTGTAAACAAAGTGGGCGCAATAGTAAATCATGTAGAAACCCTCCTGTTGATTGGTAAACATATAATCAATCCTTTTATTTATTCTCTATTTTAGGTATGATTATATGTTCCTAACGATTGATGATATGTTCTTAATTCTCCGCATATCATATGGATCATGTAGAGCCTTCTTACAGGCCAGGCCCGATTGATGGCAGTGTACTCGTACAACAGGAGTCACATAGGTCGGCATCTATTTGGAGAGGAGAGGTATGATAACTCTTTTTAAAATTTGTTTCATTTTTTAAGATTATAAATTATGTTGGGTTATAATTTTAAAATTTATTATAAGACCCCGGGTGCCTTGAGTGCACCGAACATTTAAATATCTCCACCATTGACCCATATATGAGCGTATGTTACCGTATATCGAGTGGGCTAGATTTAAACATATTATTCATCTACAGTAAGCCCGTCTCGATCGGCCTTTATTGACAGCTCTCGTTGAGAGATGGAGGAGTGAGACACAGATGTTTCACCTGGCCTACGGAGAGATGACCATCACACTTATGGATGTGGTAGTTCTTTTAGGACTTCGCATCAATGGACCTCTTGTGACAAGCACGATAGGAGGAGGTTATTTAGACTTATTAGGCAAACTCCTTGGTAGAGCTCCTCCTGTTACATCCATGCATGGTAGCCGAGTTAGCCTTCAATGGCTCTTAGGCGAGTTTTGTGAGCTCCCAGCCGATGCTTTGGAGATAGTTATCGAGCAACATGCTCGTATTTATTATATTTACTTGGAGCCACAATATTTGCGGATACCACAAGTAGCCATGTACATGTGTCACATCTCTCCCTCCTTGAGGACTTCGACATGGCAGGTGCTTATTCATGGGGCAGTGCTACTCTTGCATTTTAATACCGAGAGTTAGGGAAAGCATATCAGGCCATGACCTCGAGGATTGCAGGTTGTTTGACCCTTATTTAGGTAAATGAATTCGTAACTTTAAATATTTTTTTGCACGTATAATTCATTCATTTTATTTAATAATTGTTATCATATTTTTTGACATAGCTATAGTCGTGGGAGCATTTACATGTTAGATGACCAAGTGTTGAGATGGGTCACTTAGTCGAGGGTGCTCCATTAGGAGCAAGGTAGGCTGTATTTATGTTTAACACTTAATTTTTTTAACAAGGTTTTATGTACATATGCTAAAATTATTTTTTAAATTTAACTCCTTAAGGTAGAATATTCAGAAAAAGAGAACTGAAAATCTAGAAGGAGTCCTTTGATTGTATAGAGGGGAGTTAGACCACCAACAATCATATCAGGCAATTTTATTGCATGTTAAACTTTTTTTGTAATGATTATAAAAAATTTCGTTGTTATTTAAACTAAATTATCTTATATATTGTATAGGATATTTGGCAACCGTACTCACCGGAAGTATTGGCTGCGTTACCTCCTCTATGCATCAACAGTCGAGGGGTGTGGCTATCTCGAACTCCACTGATATGTTACGAGATTATAGAGATGTATGTGCCAGATCGTGTAATGATCCAGTTTAACCTGGAGCAAGGCGTCCCACCATCTACAGTCGAGTTTGTCCATTGCATCACTCGACAAGGCTGCCATATTACTGACTGGGCTTTACATCATGCCTCATATATCGCTCGATTGGAGGATTGGAGAGCCACTATTATTAGAGGGGAGATGGCTATGACATCGCGAGATGTTCGTAGTGCTTATATACAATAGTATTTACCGATTACATAACGATTATTTTACCACGCGGTGATGTAGAGGAGATGACATATCAATTTAGGGGAGCGTCTAAGGTAGCTTTTGGTAAGTACAACTTTGTTAATTAAGGCACATATTATTTTCTTATTTCTTATTAATTATATATCTAATATTTAATTTATTTTTTTATAGATTTGTCTAGTTCGACATACGCATGCGCATTTGACTGAAGCAATTAACACCTATAGTTCGGGCGAGGTCTTATTAGCAGCATGTCAATCGGTGATTAGGGAGTCTGATAATGTCATTCGTAGCTTGCCATTGCTTCAGTCGGTGATTACGGATGTTCATAGAGATTATCATGTCGACGAGGATGCTCAGACACAACTGATGTACGATTCATTCCCTGATATTCCATCTTCATCAGCAGTGCATAGCTCTCCTCCCCATTCATCATTTCCGGCTACTACACATGTAGCTCAGCTAGATCCGATTTTATATTATAGATGACATCGGCCAAATCATGTTGAACCATCTATTACTTATGTAGAGTCGGAGCCAAAACCGGAGGCAGAGCCGCATCAAGAGCTAAAGCTAGAGCTAGAGCTGGAGCAGGCAGATCAAGTGGAGGAGCTCGTACAGCACCGTCAAGGACAAGGCCGAGGATGTAGGAGATTGTGACATTACCTTTGTCATATGTTTCTTTTAAACTAAATATTTTCAACATGTGATGTAATATATTTGATAAACATTTCTATTTTATGTATGCTTTCATTAGTTGATGTCTGTAAGGTCCCCGATTTTTCTACGATTTTCTGGGATTTTTCTGCCATTTTTCTGGTCATTTTCGACAGGAAAATGTGACGTTTTAGCATATGAGTATTTGTGTCTTTTCCCCGTATTTATACCCGTAGAGTCGGGTGTGGGGCTTAGTCGCAGGCCACGGGCCTTGCTGCGCGCTTACGGCGCAAATTTTGGAGGTTCGGCGCGTAACTAGTGAGTTAACGCGCATTGGGGACGTAGATGTAAAAATTAAAAAGTTTAACTATATATATCTTCCTCCCCGTCGGTTTTCACAGAACCGACTTCCAGAAACTTTTTTGACGTCCAGTGAGTTTTTGAGAAAACCCGAGGGCATATCCGGTCGCTCCGTTCTCCCTCCTCCGTCATCGGATTCCGTTAATTCTTGTCAGGATCCGCTTTGCCTCACCGCCACGAGTCCGTAGGTACTGGCCATGACCGCCGCCACGGCCTCTTCGCTCCTCCACGAGGTACCGAACCTTTTTTCGGGTTTTTCTCTCCTTCAATCCCGTTTTTGCACTATGGGTGTACGATTTTGACATCGTTTGCGGCTGCTCTCAACTAGACTTATGTTTAGTTGGCCGCTAGGAACCCATAGACACTGGCTGGAGCCGCCGCCATGCTTTCTTCGCTCCGTGGTGAGCTACCGATCTTTTGGTCGGGTTTTTGTTACTATTCACATCTCACTGTCCGTGGGATGTTTTGGACGCCGGTGTGTTTCCGGTCGTCGTCCGGCCATCGGATGGACTCTGTCCAGCCTACCTCGACCCAGTGTCGGTAGGGGGTTGCCGTTTCCGACCCCACCTCGCCCCTATTGCCTTGCTCCGCCTGATTAGACGCTTTGGGTGCGTCTTGGGCCGTGGTCATCGGCGAGCCGTATGCTATTTGGCCATTATGGGCTCTGCCCCGGCTCGGCGACAGTGAGGGTCAGCCCCACTTGGCCTAATTATATTACCGCTCGGAATGGGCCGCTTGTCATGGCCTTATACCGTGCGAGATGCATAGCCGCCCGCACCATGGGTATTGGTTGTGGGTGGCGATCGGCGATGTCGCCGCTTTGATTAGCCACAGCTAAGGGCCTTAGCCCTGTTGGCTTTTGTGGGCCTTGGGTCGCCCCCTTTCAGCCCTTTCCCCCGCCCTTTGGGCCGCGTGTGCATGTGGCCACGCGTGTGCTTTTGGGTTTAGGCGCCGCATTTGCGCCGCCTAACCATCGGTTGGCTTTGCCACCGAGTGGAGTTGACCACTAGAGCTGTCCTCCACCTCTCCTTTGGTTCTCGAGCGTTGCCCCATGCTCTCCGCCCGTATGTGGGCCTTTGTTGACCGAAATCGCCGCCGTTGGGTGCTGTCCACGACCGATTTCGACGTCTTTGTGGCCGGCTGAGCACGTCTTAGCCACCGGCCGATCTTCAGTGTACACCCTCGATATTTGGTCGCACCGCCACTTATGTTGGCACGATATTTCTCCCAGCCGCCCTAGTGTGCCGCCGTGGATCGCGGGTTTTACCGCATTGAGTTCTGACACTCTGTTTGGCCGTGATAGTTCCGGCGCATCCTAAAATCCTCGGGACAGCAGCTCTCTCAGCTAGGCAACGGTTTGACCGCCAACTCCGCCGCCGACGCTGCCACCGTAGTGTGCTCGCCATCGAACGTCATGATTACGAGGTAGGGGAGCTTTGAACTCGTAAATTCATGAAGCATGCTTTGAATGAGTAGCAGCATGCTAGGATTGTATTTTTCCATGCTTGGATGTTAAGTAACGATCCGATTGCATGATGTGCGTGTAAGCATGATTGTATGGTATGATTGATATGCATGAGATGTATGCATGTTTTATGATGTGGATTATGTATGCGCTGGCGATGGCTAGCAAATATGTCAGTATGCTATGTATGGGTTATGCACGTGCTAGTGATGGCTAGCGTGCATGTTTGAAGTATGTATGAATGTGTGTGTGCACGTGCTAGAGATGACTAGCGTGTACGTTGGATGTATGCATGTGCTAGTGATGGCTAGCGTGCATGTTTGAAGTATGTATGAATGTGTGTGTGCACGTGCTAGAGATGACTAGCGTGTACGTTGGATGTATGCATGTGCTAGTGATGGCTAGCGTGCATGTTTGAAGTATGTATGAATGTGTGTGTGCACGTGCTAGAGATGACTAGCGTGTACGTTGGATGTATGCATGTGCTAGTGATGGCTAGCGTGCATGTTTGAAGTATGTATGAATGTGTGTGTGCATGTGCTAGTGATGGCTAGCGTGCACGTTTGACGTGTGTATGCATGCGCTAGTGATGGCTAGCATGCATGTTTGTAAGTTATGTATGTATGACCGTATGTGTATGTTATACGTATGTGTGAGACATACGTATGTATGATGGCATTTTGCCTATGCTTGGGATATGTGTAAGTGTTGTGGGCAGAAGTATGGGCGATGGACAGCAAGAGGTAACAGAGGCTTTGTCTGAATTTGGATGCGATTGTGTAAGCGTATGACAGAGGATATGAGTGTGACAGGCAAGGATTATAATGGATCAGTTTGGGGTGGATTATATGTTGGGCATTTGTCAGACAGTAAGAGCGTTCATAATTGTACAAGCATAACGTACATATTATGAAGTAAAAAATAAGTATAATAAGTGAGATATAAGTAAGAGGGCGACAACTGGGTTGGCTCTGAGGAGCGTTATTTGAGGATGTCAGTGTAAGAGGTTTTGGTCATAAGATGGATGGCAAAGTGTAAGACGGTAAGGGTTGTTGTACGATGAGTTTTGTCCACGAGGTGGACGGGTAAGTGAAGTCTGTTGCCCTGACGAACTTGGGTTTCGGATCGGGCTCAGCTTCAGTTTGATCAGTCGAGGACTGTGAGTTTGTGTGGCATAATTGTACCGCATAATATATTTAATTCAAACTTGAATTATAAGCACAACTAATGATAGTGTTGTGAGTTTGAGACCTGAGGGTTCGACGGATTAAGTTCTGTGTTTGAGCTGGCCGCTGATGAGTTGGCCGAGCGTTTATCATGTCTTGCCATGGTGTTTATCCTGCGGGATGTTGTCTGTGTGCTATGTAGAGCACCAGACGTCTGATGCTCTGCTGAGAGCGACGTTGTTTCTGATTTGGTCTGCGTGCTGTATAAGCCCAGACGTTTGATGCTCTGTTGAGAGCGAAGTACGTTCCTGCCTTTGTCTGCGTGCTCTATGAAGCCCAGACGTCTGATGCTCTGTTGAGAGCGACGTATGTTTCTGATTTGGTCTGTGTGCTGTGTAAGCCCAGACGTTTGATGCTCTGTTGAGAGCGTTGTATGTTTTCGCCCAAGAGTGGCACTGTACGTTTCTGCCCAAGAGTGGCAATGGTACTATAAAACCCATTATGGTGGGCAATTCTATGGTACTATAAGACCGATTATGGTGGGCAATTCTATGGCACTATAAGACCCATTATGGTGGGCGATTCTCTGGCACTATAAGACCCATTATGGTGGGCAATTCTCTGGCACTATAAGACCCATTATGGTGGGCGATTCTATGGCACTATAAGACCCATTATGGTGGGCAACTGTATGACCCCTTATGTGTGGGTGTTTATGTTTGCGCGCTCAGGTAAGTAGTATCATGGATCTACTCTTACCTGTTTGATCCAGTGCCCCATGAGCATTGGTGTGCCTTACCTTCGGAAAAGTCCATGGCGTCTAGTCACTCCCCGGAGGTTAAGGTGTTGCCCCAGTGGCATTCTTTTCCATTTCGACGCTGGAGCTTATTAGTTGTAATGAGCTTCAGTGGTCGTTGATATGTGTACGATTATGAGTACGACTGTATGAGTGTGAGTACGACTGTATGTGTATGAGCAGGACTGTAAGTGTATGAGTATAAGCAAGACTGTAAGTGTATGAGTATGAGTAAGACTGTAAGCGTATGAGTATGAGTAAGACTGTAAGCGTATGAGTATGAGCACGACTGAAAGAGTATGAGTACGATTGTGAGAATATGGTTCTGAGTAAGACAGTAAGTATGATTTTGTGCAGACTGTACGAGTAAGGTCGTACGAGTCTGATTGTACGAGTAAGGTCGTACATGTATGGGTAAGCTGGATGAGTGAGCATACGATTGTACGAGTAAGATCGTACAAGTATGCGTATATTGTATGAGTATGCGTACGGTAGTACGAGTAAATTGTATGACCCTGGATAAGGGTGTTTGTGTAAGTTGTTTGGATAGTATGATTTTGGCACGATGGTGCCTTTGGTATGATTCTGGCACGATGGTGCCTTCGGTATGATTCTGGCACGATGATGCTTTGATATGTCTGTGGCACGATGGTGCCTTTGGTATGATCGTATGCGTTTGAGCATGTTATGATTATTATGTTGACAGCTTCATGTTTGAGTTGCATGATGCATGCATTTTTGAACTTATGGAGTTCACCGTTTGGGATTTCCCCTACTGGGTATTTTCCTACTGAGTATGAAAATACTCACCCTACTATTTTTAGCCCCGTTGTACGGGAGGTTTTGCAGGTTGTGCGGAGAGCTCCTGGAGATAGACGCTCGTTTCAGCGGTGGATTGATTCCCGTTGACTCAGGTATCAGCTTGACTCTCTGCGAGTTTATTTGTGCCACGATCTCCTGTATGGGGTGAGATGAGAACATAAGATGTTTATTTTGGACTTTCATTTGGATCAGTCAGTGGACTGTTATGGGACTTGTACTCAGGGATGCCTGGGAGAGTGATTTGTATTTAAAAGTCTATGATCATAGCAAATTTATTCGTACGTGTGTTTTCGAGTAGCGCCTGATGATATTTGCTTTGGCCGTACGATGATTGACCGTATGTGGATGTTTAATGTTTTAAATTATAAACTGTTTTATCAGGTTTTGGTTTCGTCATTTTTCCTCCGATTTACAGACGTTATATTGAAAAAATTTTCTGTGAATTTTAAGGAAAATGTGTGAAAATTCTCGGGCGTTACAATGTCAATATCAATGAAATGTGTGGAATGAATGAAGTTGTGAGTTGAATGAATGAACAAGGACAGGTGTTAAAGTTAGTGTAAAATAGTTTTTTTTTAATTCTAATTTAATTTCACTACGTGAGCCACACTTTGGGTTGGGGGCCAAGTTACGTGATAAAGGACGAAATCCACTTCTTAGCGATTTTGTTGTTTAGAAGGACAAAATCGCCTTAAGAATGACGAAATCGGGTTAAGTTTATACATTGATAAACCGATTTCGTCCTTTGAAAGGACGAAATCAACTTAAACTTGATTTCATCTTTTCATATAATTTTTTTAAAAAAAAACCACGCAGCCTGTGTGGCAAAAAGGAATATCGCTTTGGGAAATATTTCCTAAAGTGGTCCAAATTGGTAAATAATTTTTTTTAATTATCTATTAAATAATTTTCCTTTTTTTTACTCAAGTCAAATCATATAGACCAACGACTAAAATAAACCTCAATCTGTGACTGCCATTTTCCAACATAATAATAATAACATCAAACTATGAATAACAATAATAGTCGATCGAATTCGTTAAATAAAGAGTCTGGTCTCATCTATGCACAAAATCTAATAACTAATTAAGAATAACAAATAAAGTATGTAATAACAACTCTCGTGCCTAATTACAATTTAATAAAATAAAGTAAATCAAACTCTTAAGCAGTGAGTCTCTACTCCACGAATCAAACTACTTTGCTACTCATCTAAGGAACCTTCATCACAGAGATGCATGAGTATACCCATTTACATACAATAGGATCAAACAAGTTTTTAGAACTTATAGAGACTAAGCTTTGGTTTTTAATTATTATTCATAAGCCACTGCTAATTATTCTATCATTAATAAGCTCTATTACAACCAAGCCCTCAACATGTCCTGACAGTGTTATAAGTCTTGGAATAATAAAGTCTCAATATCATATACTAAACCACCAAAATAATTAAAATTGATACAGAGGTTAATTTTTGCAAAATCCATGAATGCCAGACTCCAACCTTAGAGTAGACTATTTAACAATACCTTGACCTAGAACCCTATAGCTCTCAATAGCCTGTCACGAATATGGAGAAATAGATCTCAACTGTGCTAATGGACATAGATTAGCGAGAAACATAAGCATTCTATGATGCTCATGCAACTCTGCTTTTCGTATGCTCTATATGGTCCTGGGAAGAACTGCAGGAGACCCGTAGTAAAGACCTCTATGGTCAATACTCAAACCGTCGTGGCGATGAATAAAGCATATTACAATTTCCACCATTCCCCAACTCTAGGAAAAATAAGTCTTTCCAGACTTTTCAGTTAAAACCCTAGGAACCTAAGACTCTAAGGCTTAAGGTTCCACATAGTCAAAGCACAGTCCATAATAATTTATTTAGGTCACATGTTTGCTCCAAATGAATGAATACATTCTCACACCGTTTATTAACTTGTAATCACCCTTGAAGGTAAATTAGTAAGATTAATATATTAATGTGGGTATTATTAGTCAATCAAAACCCCTCTCATCCTATAGAATGATCCTACCAATCTATTTATTATTATTATATTATATTATATTTATCATTTATTTTTAAAGAAAATATGAAAGGGGAGTGTAAAATAGACCTGAACTGGTCCAATTCAATTGAACCGAGTTAGCTCAGGTGTGGGTCAGCCTAGAATGTCTCCTCACAAGGTTGTCTTCCTCGTGAGTTGCCTTCCATTCCCAAATATGCAGAGAGAGTAGGAGAGGTGCACCGAAAGCGCTGCCACCAGTCTGAAGGACTGGTCGTGATAGAAATTTTCACCACCCACCCCTCAATCCTTTTGGGTGATTTTAAGACGCCCAGTGCCACCCCCGTCCTCTCTGTCTTGCTCCCTTTCCACACGCATGGAGGAGGAGACGCCTCGGCGGTGAGCAGTCGCCCGTCTAGCAGCCCAAGGCTACCAGAATACTTCCTTTTCCACCCTCCTTACATCACCATGGAACCAAAAAGATATTTAATACTTTAGACTTTGTTGGCCAACCCCTTCTGTATGCACTAGTGAGTGAAACAAAGACGCTTGTACACATATCGGCAAGTAAAACAGTGAAAATATTGGATAAAAAGAATCAAGTTCTAAGGAGCAAGACTATTCCATTGGTTAAGGTTTTATGGCAAAATCATTTTTTCAAAGAAATGACTTGGGAGCCAGATGCAAAGATGCGGCGAGCTTACCCCAAACTTTTTGTTGTTGAGGCTATCTGAATTTTGAGGACAAAATTTTTTTAAGGGGAAAAGGTTGTAACACCCAAGAATTTCAGGTATTTTTCGGATTTGCTTTTTGCTTGTTTCCATATTTTTTTGGAATTATTTGATGAAAAAATAGCATAGTTAAGGGTTTTTATTTATTTGGGGTATTAAATTGGGTAGGACCACACAGTGGGGACCACCTAGGGGTGACTTGGCATAGGGGTAGATGCCAAGTATGTACCACAACCTTCTTCAATTAGAATAAGCCTTCCCCTCTCCCTTTCTCTATTTAAACCCTCATCAAGCAAACCCTAACACCTATCTCCTTCACAAGCTTTGGGAGAAGCCATTAAAGCTGAGAGCTTGGAGGTTTCGGTAACCCAAAAAGAGGGTCTAGCGCCAGCAAAGGAGGCCAGGGGGAAGAGCATGCGCGAAGACACTGCTGGGAAGAGGTAGGATCCTTGTTTATAATCTCCAAGCATGAGAATTTGCTTGAATATAAATGCATGATCATTACATCGATCAGTAAAATTTTAATGGAGAGAGGATCATATCATGTTCCAAATAAACTCAAATCAACTATAAGTGGTAGATCCAAGACTCCATTATGTTAAAAACAAAATTCACAATATTTAGGGTTTCAAATCATGATAAAGAAATGAGTTTGATGGGAATAAACTTATAACCCTAATAAAATAGATTAAACATGATATTATTAAGGCAAAATCGAAAGAATAAATGAATGATTATGGAAAATTTCCCTTAAGATGAGATTTCCTCTTTCAAAGTGGGGGGTAGAGCCCTTCTAGCTTCCCAATTTCTGCCCTTCCCCAAATGGAAAAAAAGGGTAAGATCTGCTATTTATAGTAAGTCACTTATTGGGTTAGGAAATGAGCCCAATAAGCCTTAAGGAAACCTATATGTATGCATTAGTCCTCAAAAATGAAATTAATCAAGCCCAAGCCCATTTAAAGAATAAAGTAAAGTTCAATAGCCTAAGAAGTTAGCATGTTGCTTAAGATAGACGTGGGTCCAAAGGTGGGGCCCACTTCCTTAGTTAAGGAATTTAAATGGCAAATTGACATCAAATGATGACAATTAGTGGATCTTATGCTCTAACATTTATAATCTAAAAATAAAAATAAATTCAAGAAATTAAAATTAAACTAACCTATTACCTAAAGAAAATCAAATTAACTGAAAATAAACATTTTTTTCACAAATTAGAAAGTATTAAAATTAACAGATCTTACAAGCTAGGTCATTTTTTAAAACATTGATATTTAATTGTTTTCGACAACTTGCCTGAGAATCCAATTGTAAAGTTTACCTCCCACTATTTGACAACTTATGCGGACTTACTTGTACATAACAAAGGGGTTCACTAATCACTGTCCATGAAAATCCATTGGCTTGGTAAAAGAATTAAAATAATAATTGGTGAAAGAATGAAAACTAAATCTACGGATAGAACAACCTATTAATATAGACAAGGTGGCCTGAAATGAAGGGCCTAAATGAAAATAAATTGACACTACAATGGGAATAGTTATGTTATGACCTATTATGGAGGCTCATTAGGATTAGTTACTTTATTATTAACTTCATTATGTATTTAAAAAATAGCAAAGAATTAAATGCAATTTCTATTTTCATAGAATAGACTTTAGGTATTATTTATGTCATATCAATAGATTTTTAAACCTATTATTTATAAATTAATTAGAAGAAATAATTTTTTTTAAAACTTTTTTTTATCAAAATTAGTGATAAGATATCTTATGGCATAATTAACCTATTTTTCAAACATACGAATACTAAATCAAAGTAGAATAATAATTTAGTCAAATCTCATCTTAAATTAAACAAAGTCTTGTCTGAGTACATATCTGAATGTTTTGATATGCACAATTACAAATAGATTGACACTCATATGCCTAAATTTATTTAATTTAAGTATTATAAGTAGGAAAATATTTAAAACATATTAAATGATCTAGTAACATCATCATTGTCACACAACTAGATTCTTAAATAAGCTTTAACCCTGCAAGGTATTTTTATTACACAAAAATAAATATAGAAGTAGGATAGCTAAACAAGAACTAAATAATGATAAACATCCATAAATTAAAAGTATCATAAATAAATGATCATAATGAACATTTTATAAACACTTTACTAATGGCATAGAATAAAGTAACCAATATTACTTGATAACATATATCAAAACATCAAGCCATTACCATTCTGTTACCGAAGCCACACTTATGAGGCATATCCTTGCTAAGTGTACGTAAAAAAGGTTATTTGTGATATTGTAGCAATGTATAGGAGTTCAACCATACCTCACTAGACCATGAACTACTCACAAACTTAACCTTAGTCTTTGCATGAAGCTTGCCCCACTTCAACCATGGTATGAAAGGCTCACTAGGGCTTATAAACCCTATTGTCGAGATCTTGGCGACTATGATTGTCGAAGTATTTTGTATCGTTTTACGCGAGACTAGTCTTCTTTTAATGATCTAATCTATCCGAACTTAATTCTCGAACATATAACTTTCATCCTTAGAGAGCCAAAAGACTATGATTATTTTTCATACCATACCCTTTTGTCATTGTGGAAAAATAACTTACTTGAAGAGCCAACTTGACACAAGGAATATTTGACCTTATATGTCATTTACCAATGGTTTAGGGTGAGATCCGAGACATACATTCTTGCACACAAAGGTATACATACCCATACACTTATAGTCATATTATCACATACATATGCATGCTTATTATAGAATTTTATATTATTATATTACTTAATAATAACTTATATCATATAACAACTCATGCTAAAAAATACTCATTACCGATTTACTATGAGTAGACTCACCGATGTGACGACCAAGCTACCGATGCCTATTGGTGACCTTCGACATGTCGAACCCGTATCGTCAATGGGTTGACTTGGAATAACCTACCTCATCAATGTCACACAAATGCATCAACCTCAATACCAATGACTAACCGGTTTTACACCTATATGTCAATGCATGTCAGGGCTAGTATAATTGTCTATCTCTTTCTCACCGACGTCATCACAGACGTGTCGATGGTCATGCTGATGATCAGGGAAGAAACAACAGAGATTGTTCCTAGTTCCCAAATTCACTGTAAAACATATCATAACACAAACTTTTCCACACACACCTTTCTCTTAATGACTAATAATGAATATACTACATATGATCAATAAAAAGTGGGATAAATGTGATCTCAAGCATATTTATGGTAGAAATATCAGAATCATATACTACATATATTCATACTAAGAAATAATTATGAATAATCACACATGATAACAAAGTTAGTTATCCAACCTATTTCATGATATACATATCCTCCCTCATGTGCAATGTTGACCATTTTTTTATAATAAAATACTATATCCATCGATTCTTCTTGATTTGTAGAGTCTTTGATCTTTTCCCTCTTTACTTTGAAATATATTTTCTTAGAAAAATAAAGTTTGAGAGTTCCAAAAGGTACTTATAGGAAAATGAGACAAATTTTTGGTGTAAAATTGTCAATCTAGGTAATTTTTCAGCAAAATTGTAAAAATGCCCAAAATCATCGACAATCACTAACATGTCTATGGCTACCGATAGTACTAAGTCTCAACTTTAGGTAGCCATAATTTCTTCATATGAACTCTTATTAGCATATTCTTTGTGGCATTACAAAGATATTTCTATATACTATAAGACCCCAAAATTTTATTTTAAAAACTTTATTTGTAAAAAAAGTCATACTATTAAAAAAGTCCAAAGGTTAGATCAACAACCATTGATAAGTCACAAATAGCACCTCAAATCCAACTTCAAACGACCATAACTCCATCCAAACTCTAATTCGTGTATTCTTAGAGATATTTCGAAGCTATGCTTGTCTAACTTCTATCATTAAAGTTTTACTCTAAAATTCAAACCATAAGATATGTTATTTTATTGAAAATTCCTAAAGGTCAAATTCACCTTTTTTTCACATGTAATTTATTATAACTTTTTCATCCAAGTTTTAATTTTTGTGTTCTTAGTAGTTCTATGAAACTCTTTATATCTACTATTTAATAATAAAATTTTATATTTAAACTTTAAAATTAAAAAATATTATTATACCAAAAAGACTTAAAAATAAAACTCACTTATATCCACAAAGCCTAAGTAAAGAAAATTTAGAAAAGTCTCAAATGTTACAATTTAAGCCTATTTATGACTTCTATTTAATGTAAAAGGTTACATAATTAACTCAATGAATTAAACAAATTTGAGATTTCTTCATGGACTCAATGTCACTTATAATTATCCTTCTCCCCTTTGATCTAACCTAAACTATTGTCAATATTCTCCACTTTTGTTTAATTTCCCCACCCAACACTAATTCACCCAAATAATTCCCTCACCTACATTTTTATTTAATATTCACCCAAATAATTCCCCTTAGATCTATTAATATGATAACACATTCATGCATACAACTTCTTTTTTCTTAAATTACACGGAGCAAGAAATTACATTTTACATACGGAATATAATAATTTTCTTATTTTGAAACTTTTAGAATTTAGAAGATGAAGAAATTGCCGGAGGTTTCCAAAGAATTAAATATTGGCAAAAAATACATGTAATACTAAAAATGATTTAACTCATCTTATCTAGTATTTAAAATAGATATTTTTCACTTTGTTCTTGTGATAACCATTACAACTTCTTTTTTCTTAAATTACAAGGAGCAAGAAATTGCATTTTACATACGGAATATAATAATTTTCTTAATTTGGAACTTTTTAAATTTAGAATCTGAAGAAATTGCCGGAGGTTTCAAAAGAATTAAATATTGGCAAAAAATACATGTGGATACTAAAAATGATTTAAGTCATCTCTATCTAGTATTTAAAATAGATATTTTTCACTTTGTTCTTTTGATAGCCATGCCAGTGAGGTCCACTAGAGCACGCCTGGAAATTTTAACATCTTTGTTGTCACTCTCAGGAAGAGAATCAATAATTGCTGCAGCACGTCGTGCATATTGGGCAGCAAGTTCTTTGGTCCTCTCTATTCCCCCGCTCTTCCCAAGGTAACCAAGAACCTACAAGAAAATTTCCACTTGTCAAAAACCACGTTCTACGAGACATATAACCAGGTGGTTTCTTTCCCTAACATTTACAACTATAACAAAAAAACAACACATGAAAAATACAAGTGAAACCTATTAGTTCCAGAACTATATGATGTTAAGTTGTATGGGAAATGACAAATGGGAATTCAAAGATAGATTCGGAAAAAAGACGACTTACAAGATCAACATTGGAAGTATCATCAAAGCCCTGATCAACCACACTGCGCAACTGAGGGTACTGTTCAATAGCAAATAATACTGGAGCAGTTATGATTCCCTGTACAGCATAGAACTGTTAGATGCCCATTATGACACGCCATTCTCTTCACGTTATTGTACACCATGGCTTCAAACATGATGTTGGTCAGATGGAAAATTCGTCCACTCGAAGTTAATGTGCAAACTTTCTTATTACCAATAAATATCTATATCGACAGAATTAGATGCAAACCAACACTCAGCAAGTATGCCACTGTCTAAAGTTACCTGATCGATGTCATAAAACAGCTTAAAACCATGAAAAACGTGAATACCATATTCTACATCCATTTCATCCAACAAAACTTGGCTAACATTTGCAAGCATTTATTGCAAAATTGATATAGTAATAGTATAAAACAGTGTTCATGTTTAAGACAATTATCCAAAACAAAATATAGCGGTGCATGAAAGGAAAATTACTTGGCGAAGGTCTGACAACGAGCCCTTCCCAAGGGAGGCTGAAGTACCAATGAAGACAAGGACATCATCTATTAACTGATAAGCTAAACCCTGCATAGGTTGAGGACGAAAGTGACTGGCCATCAGAATCACGAGGGATGAAATTTTAAAGGGGATTTGTCAAAACTAGACCTGAGGTCCCATGTATTGATAGAAATGTTTGAAGAATACCAAAACTATACCCACACACGTGAAAGGCCAAATGTGAGGCAGAAAAAAGACCATGATGCCCTTCTTCCTCTCCTTACACTTAATCTCCACCAGCAACCCACCTGAACCTGCTCCTCTGCCTCCACCTCCACCTTCGCCTCCCAGCCCCGGCCTCCAGCTCCTCTTTTAGTGCTGCCTCCTCCTGCTCCATCTTCTCCTCCTTTCGGCATCCTACAAGATTGGCCTCAATTCGGCAATGGCCGCCACAGTTGCAACCTTTTTGGCCATTCTAGGGCAAGACTGGATCTGGCCTGACCATGATCTCTATTAATTTCAACACGATACAACTCTATTAATGATGTTTTTGAGCATGATAGCCATTTAAATTTTTATTTCTTCCTTTAAAAACTTCAATGTGAAAAGATGGACGTGTTAACATCTTCAACTACTTGAAATTACAAATAGGTTTTAATTTTAGTTCATTCTGTGCTTTCTCTAGCACCAAGCAAAGCTCAAACTTCCATTAACGGCGGCTTGCTCCTTTTACCATCCAGAGATAACACTCAGCTCATAGCAATATGCAATGTAATGTTGTAGTATGCCTTGGATTTTCACATCTTTGGCTCTGAGTAGTAAGTGTTGAACTCTTCTATTCAATGTAAAGTTGTAAATCTAGCAGCTGACGACTGTCAAAGCATCAACTGACTATTATTTCAGCACGATAAAAGGGGCGAGACACCATTAATGGAAATTTGAGTTATGTTTGGCATTGGAGAAAGCTCATAATCAAGATTATTTAGTAATTTAAAGTAGTTGAATATGTTTATGGGTTAATTTTTTAAGACTGAGGCCAGGCCAGCCTTACATAAGCTTGGAAGGAGGAGGAAGAGGAAACAAAGAAGGAGAAGGTGGTGGAGGTAGGGCCGGGCCAGGAAGGGTAGGGCTGGGAAGCAGAGGCGAAGGTGAAGGAGGAGCATATGCATGCGAATTGTTGGTGAAGATGCGTGTAAGGAGAGGCATAAGGGCATCATGGTCTTTTAATGCAACATGTGTGGCCTTTCCCATGTAGGTAGGTCTAGCTTTGGTATTCTTCAAAACATCTGCACATTTCTATCAATACATGGGACCTTAAGTCTAGTTTTGGCAAATCCATAATTTTAAATTATTAGAAGCAAAGCTTGCAGCAAACCAAATTGTGGCCATAGTCATATGCAAGCATTGAAACTTCTTCTCTCAGTTCTGCAAGAAGGGCAATTGCTTTGCAACTATTCGCGATCAATGAAGCAGTTTTGTAGTATGTCTTCTGCAGATAATGTTCCATACTGGATAACAGAAAGGATAGTTAATGATGACAACCTCCATACGTGCTCAAGGTAAATGTATCAAGCACTAACACTACAACTCCCTAAATGAGAAGGAAGATTGTAACAAACATTGTATTTGTCCAAAAAGGAACATTGTAATTGCTGGCTGACATTACTTCCTTAAACAGGATTATAAAGAAGGCATAACATTTAAGTTGGTAAGATTTGGCTGACAGATAATGACCTATTGGATATACAATTTAAGTAGATATAATGCTATTAAAAGCATGATAAAAAAAGGGGAAAAAGATTTCTAATAGACTTTGTAGTTAGGCATATACCTAGGACAAGCATCGAGATTATAATTGGCACAAATATTTGAATCTTCAAGTAAGTAGAATGTCTAAATTCATAGAAATTTTAAAAACGAGATTAATGTAGACTGATGCATACAAAGTCATACAATTCAAATCAAATGGTCACCATAGATAATCTTGGGTCCACATTACAAGGATTCTTTCTGTTTCATTGCAGATGAAATAAATTCCTTCTAAAAGCAATTATATCCTTGGCAGTAAAATAAAGAGATAAATATAACAACAGACAATCCATGATCCACTTTGTACAAGCCCATTCTATTTTGTGAGTTCCGTTCTGAATCTCATCCATTCTAAGCGGCACATATATTTGAGCTAGTGTTTGCTGTGATACTTACAGAAACATGAAAAAGGGTATCTCAATTTGTACCCTTATAATCACTAAGCTTAAACCAAAACTGCAGCTAAAGATAACTTTTGCAGTGGTTAGTGACTTTTCAGCAGCAGAAGTTGGGTTATATTTAGGAGTGACAGGGGTATGATTAGTCATGCCACTTGAAAAACCGGTCCTCTGTCATTTAGAAGCTTGCTCATCTTCAAAATCCAACCAATTCAAAGATCTTAAATACTTGACAACTTTGGGTTGTTATTGAAACCTGCTCAAAGCCAACCATCTTCCTGATACCAGTTTCCTGTTTTGTAGTGGCTTATAATTTTATTGAAACACTGCCCAATAATAATCTGTTCTTTGTGTTTACTTTTTCCTTTACTCATTGTCATTTTTCTGTCCTTTTCACCATATCAACAGACAAACATTACAACTGAGATAAACACCACCAACTTGTAAGCCATATAAGCAAAAAAGGTTATGCAGCTTGCTTTACTTTTGGCATTAGAGGAGGGTCATGGGTTATTTAAGAAAAGAAAAGGTCATGGGGCTTAAATTTCCCCAATATAATACACTTACGCCAATAAGATCAAAAAGAAAGAAACCAAGCTGAAACAATCACAGCAAATATGGAACTACAAAAAAGAAGATAAGACTGTACCTACAACGTTGATCAGATGTCACTGACATCTGCATTGTCTCACCCGTAACCAGATGCTCCACAACAGTTGCAATTAATGATACGATCTACATAAGATACAAAAAATTCATAGTAGAATATTAGAAGATCAGCCTTACTCACATGAGAAAAACAAAATTTGTTGCTCTAACAATTTTAACAGGGATTCTACCTAAAAACGTAAAAAATGGAGCAAGAATTTAATGCTCAAAGCGAAAAACCAAACTTGAAGACTTGTAGTAAAACACTCAATTAAGGCTAAAATATAAAAAATGGTATACGTGGGGTTCAAAAAGTTCTCTATCATATGTTGGGCCAATATGTTCACGTATCAGCCAGGTGTACTTTAGTATCAGTCAGGCAGCCAAATGTCCATTGGAATTCCCAAACCCACTAAAAAACACGAGGTAGTCTGAAACATTTTAGACATAAGGAGTTGGCATGTCATCAGTGGAACAACCATATGTACTACTCGTCAAACAGCTTGACCAATCACCCTAAAAATCATGAATTTCAGATGAAAAGGTATGACCTATTAATCAGATCATTTACAGCTAATATATTTTGTCTTTTTATCAATACACACTCTCAAAAAGATTGACATAAGAGATAAGTGAATTTACACCAACTTTGTGGGTCCAATACTAAAGCATATTCTTTTCTTAAGAGTTGTTTGATATATACTTCAGTAGTGAGCCCTATTGCTAGTAGATCAAAAGTGATGATATAGATCCTCTTACCAATGGATCATGTGTAAGTCATGCTAGAGAGCTACATTATGGTAGGAAACCATTAAACTGAATAGCTCTAGTGAAATAAGCTTTTTTATAAGCTTAGCAGAGTTTTAGGCCAGCAGTAGTCCGATTATTGAGATACAGATTGAACACATTGAAGAAGATAGGGGACTCTTCCAATTTTCCTTCCCATGGACACTGCTATTCCACAGACGACCAAAACCCAACACTTAAACATTTCAAAACAGCAGCTACCCATATCAACCACCCACCAATGCAGCCAACACTTTGCCTTGCTGAAACAACCTGACTTTTCCTCTTTTGATCTCAATCTAACACTCTAGGCAATATGCCTTCACATCCGAACATCCAAACAAAAACCAAAGCCCAATTACAAGTCAACCCACTGCTTAACCAAGTTTCTAAAGTAGCCTCTCTAATGTTCAAACCAGCCCAAACCTTGTGAAATAGTAAAATCAAGGATACCCGGGCCACATCACGCACCAACCTCATAACTAACTGTTGATTCCTGAAGGATTATATAGTAATTTTGTTCCTCATGTAAAAATGTTGCCATAATAAAAGAGATCCAGTCAAGAGCTAAGCCTAAACTACAAAATACCTCAGTGTTTTTCAATGAGGCGAGTGCAACACAAGCTCTGGAAAGAAGAAAATCCCCTGCAAGTACAGCTTTCTGCACAGCATGATGAAAAGACTAGTAGCTTAATTTGCTTTCATGCATAATGTAATGCAACAATACAATTTTTATAAAAGCTACCATTAATTAAGCATACAGAAAAAATTGTCCCCATATCTTCCTACAGGAATCATGTAATAAATATGCTTCCATTTTATATAGCATATCAATATGCCATTAAGATAAGGTGTACCATAAAAAAATGCTTTTTTCGTGGTAGTATTACCTTGTTTCCCATTACAAAATTCACAGAACTAATGCCACGCCTTGTTTTAGCATCATCAAGGACATCATCGTGAAGAACACTAGCCACCTAGCAAGAGAGAGGCTGAATAAACTGACTGAACTCACTACATCATCCTTACATTTGACAGTATAAGTTTAGAAAAGCAATTCAAACAAAACTTATTATCTGACATGAATCATTTCTGTGATCTCAGCAATGCACTGCTGTTTTGCATGAAGTTCCTTTGATACATTATGAAGCACAGAATCAGAAGCAGTTTCATGAAGAGGTACACCCAAAGCTGATGCCATCAATAACAAAACCTGCATACATGTGTAAACATACTTACAAACACCATCTACAAAGAGTTTTGATACAGTGAGCTGGGTGCTTCCAGCACACAAGTTGAAAGATCCATTCTGGCGCCTTCTCCGGTGCCAGCAATGAAAACTGAGGCTGGAATTGAATTGTTCCCACCTAAACGATTCAATTTCGGACTCAGTTTTCATTGCCGCAACCAAAGAAAGTGCCAGCAATGGAGTTTTTGAACTGGTGTGCAAGGCGCTCATCCAAGGTACTATTACAGTACAAAATAAACAATCCATACTGTTGGACGGAATCTTTTTCCTTCCACTCCTATCTTGAAGAAATACTCGGCAGCCAAGGCCAGCTTAGGGACCTGCATGTTACACACACTCTTCAAGAAACTTCCATCACTAAAAAGACATAGAAAACAAATTGGGCAAGCATAAAACAGAGAACATAGTACTTTTGAAAGGGGACTGTGGTGAAAGAGTTCAAATTTGCCCAAGGAAAAGAAAAGCTGAAGCCTACCTCAGCAACCACCATTGATCGCAATTTACTAGCTACAGCTGATAGTTCATCAGCAACAAAGGTCAATTACTATTTATTTTATATTAGCATGCCAATAGAAAGTTTCTACAATGTGTTTCCATCCTGTCACATGTCATAACCCTCTAAATTGAATAATAAGCACCAATACCCTCCTCATCATATACAGTTCCAGGTATGTGGATCGGCTCTTCGCTGATGACTGTTGCCAGAGGAATAATGATAGCTGCATCTGAGAGGTGTGCACCATGTTATATTCTTGCTCTTGTGATGCATTTTCCTAAAGACAATGACTGATTGTTCTGAAGGACTACATTATAAGATTGGAAGACACAGTTGAGGAGATTCTTATTCCTACCTAATTATTGTATTACCAGTACAAGAACTTTCTTCATCCCCCTTTTTGAATGCAATTTTCTCATTGTATTGCTAAGTAACAGATGCATTCACTATATTGCAGCGTCACATCCTTCTTAGTTCATCGTACTACAATGGAAACGGTATTTGTGCAGAGCGAGTAAACAAAGATGGTTGCTTCAAATTTCTTGTTAAAGAGAATAAACTATAAGTAACAGATAACAAAAGGGAAGAACAGACAACTTAGGGAATGGACAACAACAAACCTCAACATGTGAACTAAAAGTATACATTCCTCTCCGACCCAACACCTACAAAATTACAGGAAAGGCAACAAGTGAGTAGTTATAGCCTGAACCAAGGAAACAAATTCAGTAAGAATCAAAAACTCATACAGCGAGTGCAAAAAAGGCCAAAAAAGGTTCAGAAAAGGAAAATACTAAGTCTCCATCCTATCTTCAACTCATAACCCAAAGGTAACAACAATAACAGCTGGGGGAATGAAAATGGTGCATGACTCTTCAGAGTGGATTCCCAAACAGTTCTAATGACTGTAATTTGAAAACATCAAACTTTAACCCCTAAGGGTGGGTTGGGAGCTAACCTTTTTCAATATTTAGATGCTACCAACTTAATACCACAATCTGCTTTTGGATGATGACAAGACCCTGAAATCAACATTGGACAAATCCACCAGTAGGAAATGTAGATGCTGCAGAGTGCAACCTGAACGGAAGCTCATCAGATGTTTATAACATTCATCAGCCAATCCCGTCAACGAATTTTTCAAATGTCGAAGCCAAAACCATATCATTAGATAACCTATGTAAGATTTTCCCAGAAAGTATTCAGACTTCAGGTTTTACTAAATAAAATCTCTGCGTTAAGAATCCCAGTGAACAAATCCTGAATTTCTGAAGTATCAATTATGTACATCAGGTAGTCAAATGACATAAAATTGATGAGAGATCGGTAATTTATGTAGGTCACATGTTTGCTCCAAAGGAATGAATACATTCTCACACAGTTTATTAACCTGTAATCACCCTTAAGGTAAATTAGTAAGATTAATATATTAATGTGGGTATTATTAGTCAATCAAAACCCCTCTCATCCTATAGAACGATCCTACCAATCTATTTATTATTATGATTATATATATTATATTATATTTATTATTTATTTTTAAAGAAAATATGAAAGGGGAGTGTAAAATAGACCTGAACTGGCCCAATTCAATTGAACCGGGTCAGCTCAGGTTTTACTAAATAAAATCTCTGCGTTAAGAATCCCAGTGAACAAATCCTGAATTTCTGAAGTATCAATTATGTACATCAGGTAGTCAAATGACATAAAATTGATGAGAGATCAGTAAGATAGAACTTATAGCTACTCGAGTTAATGAAAATATTTAATCACCATCCAAAGTCACTCATTGACCCAAAATAAACAACTTTAAATCCACCTTGACACTTCAAACGGTGTTTCCATTAACTCGACTTCATATATAGAGTGTCCAATCGATTGGATAGATAATTCATGTTTTTCATCCACCACCCTGTTAAAACCTTCTAACTCTTCTGTTTAAGCTTCAATTCAACTTATAACAGGTACCATAAAAACTGGACTCACATCCCCAGGAAAAGTCGTATACCTTCAATAACACCAAAGCATTTAAAATGCCACAATCTATATCAGCGATCATCACATTAGGGAAATCTGAATGTCCCGTTCCAAAAAAAAAAAAAATCTGTCCGAAGTTGCAAATCAATAGTCATTAAAACCAGCTTTCCAAACAAATTATACATTTAGGAGAAGAAAGAACAATTTTTGAAATTTTCTATTAGATAAGAATACCAAAAGATATGATAACCATAATCAAGAAGAGCCTTTTTCTGATAATTTGAGGACTCTTGCATAGATCTTACACCTCCACTCTAGCATATGCCAATTATTTTGTAAGATATAGTGAAGTAGTATCCTCACTTATTAACTCCATCCGAGTTGTATTAGATCTACCTCTTCCTCTTTTGACAATTCTACTTGCATACCAAAAAAATCACAAAACATAAAAAAAATAGAAAGAAAGGTAACAAAAAGCCCTTATCATTAATTAGCAAAGAGAATGACAAATGAGATAACGAGGCTTTGAGCAGAAAGAAGTTTAATAACTCAAGTACAACTCGTTCATACATTAACAAATCAACAAAACATTTAAAAAAAATCAGTTACTCAGATTCAGAATCTGATTCAAATTTGTCTGGTCTGCTTCTGTTTGTGTTGACTTCTATTGGCGGAAGCCCATCTTCACCATCACTAGGTGATGAATCCTCCATATGGGAGACTGGTCGTAGAGGTTCCGTATCCATCTCATCCAAAACCTTTGGTCTAAAAATATCTGGCCTGCACCATCATTTGAGCATTTATAATGGGCCAATATTTGGGGTAACCACTATATAGGAAGTCAATATTAAAGAAAAAACAAATAAAACTTGAGATCTAACACTGTTGAAGTTGCAATGAACTTGTTTATAATATTGATCAGTATAACCCGTAGTCCATAGAAAAAAAGAAACAGAATAGTTCAAGGATTATGGAGCATATCTAGTTCAAAGACACATAAACAGGCAGCGATCAACACATTTTATGAACCTGAAAAGAGCATCATATTCCACCTCAACCGTTCTGGCACCAAGTGAATCTAAACTTTTGGTGCTCTCTAAGTAAATCAACATCTTATTCATATTGAAAGCTCAATTTCAAATGGACTCCACAAATGATACAGTTCAGAAAATTAATTACATCATCTATTTTGCTAGAAAGTTATGCCCACCAGAAATTAAATTTAATACTGAACTTATTCATTAACTTGCACTAGTGACATGGTCAACTGGAAGGACCTTGGTTTGTGGTATATGAGAGTAGCTCATGCACGAACAACAAAAGCAGCCTCGCACATGCAAAGGCATGGAGGACATGCTAGGGCGAGGCCATGTCTTCTCATTCTCATTGGCACATGGGCAACATCCCAAAGCTGGCAGTTGCATAACAACCCAGCATGATCCCCACTAAGACTCAGGTGTATCATAGCGAAGAACATGGGTGTAGTGGTTGGTGGTTGTTGGCCACTACCTGAGTGGTGTGTATAACTGCACGCAGTTAGATATGGTGGCCACTACCTGAGTGGTGTGTATAACTGCACGCAGTTAGATATGGTGGCCACTACCTGAGTGGTGTGTATAACTGCACGCAGTTAGATATGGTGGCCACTACCTGAGTGGTGTGTATAACTGCACGCAGTTAGATATGGTCATAGACGACATAGTGGGCTACATCATGAGGGTCTTGTTGTAACCGCTTAGCTGTGTCGACTTGAGTATAAAAGGGTGGGAACAAATTGTAAGCTCGGGAGAAAAGAGTCATTGGGTTTGAGTTTTCTATAACATAAAGTGAGAAAGGCTTTTGGTATAGGCCCTTTTTCCCTTCTACATCAGTTGTTCTTTGAGTGTGTGAGTTCTTTGTGACCGTGTAGGCGCTAGAAGGGTTGGAAGGCTGCTGATTGCCGAGGGCATTCAGGCCACACAATGTGCGTGAAATCTTAGTGAATTTCGGGCCTTGTGACATCAACCATGGCAAGGTTTTATTTCCTCTTAGTCATAAATTTCACTCCCCAATAACTGAAAGCTGAATCTTATCAAGTTCAAGTGGAAGAAACATGCATCACTGAATCGTTAAGACCAAATACTAGTCATGAGATTATAAAAAACAGGAGGCTGACGAAATGCTCCTTGAACAGAAAGAGAGGAAGGGAGAGATAATGCACCATTCGGGAGATTTCTGAAGCACGCAAACTTGGCCATGATAGAGGACTTGTGTGACCATACACGCAACCTTGCTGCCTGATTCAAGGGCCTTTTCCCTCCCACTTTCATCCACTACCAAAAAACTACCTACATAGAATTCAATAACGCTCAAAACGAAATAGTCGAAGAGAGGCCCCCATTGAAGCTAAGTAAAAATGGCACTTAACAATACAACTTGAGAGAAACAACCAAACCCAGCAGAAAAAAACAAAAATAAAGCATGGGTATCCTAAAACTTCCGAAACATAACATTAAAGCTTACCATTCTTTATCCAGAGGCTTTTCTGAAATTTAGCCGGAAACAAGGCAAGTGATTTGACCCCGTTGGCATCCATTACCTGAATCACAGACGATAACTAATCAGTTCCAGAAGATTTCAACACTGTCTAACTGTACCAATTTCCTTTTGGAACCACAAACGAAGTCCGGAGCAATCATTTTTTAATATCGTCAAAAGCACCGCTCAAAATATTGAAAGATGTCAAATTTTCTCGAAAGAGAGAAAATTTTGATTAAAAAAAAACTCAAAACGAAATCCACTTGAAACGCAGGAAGGGAAGAACCTCGATGAGGTTGGAGCCACGGAGGGAAATGACTTGCATGATGCTCTGCCCTGGCCGGAGGTCCACTCCTTCACCCTTGCCAGCCGCTGCCGCCCTTCTCTTCAGATTCTTCCGGCCCCCTCCCATCGCCACTCCACCGGCGGACACTGCACCCGTCTTCCCGGTTACCTAAGCGCAGACCGTGACTGTCTGCAGGGAGTCGACGAAGAACCGGCGATTCCCAACGGCGTCGACGACTCGATGCGGAAGGCAGGACTACAAGCGGGTCTCCGCCTCTTCCATTCCCACGTTATTAGGGCAAAAACCAAAAGACTGAATCCGTATCCGATTACGAAATGTGGGTCGGGCACGGGTCTGCTTTTAGCAAACCGACTCCGATACTAAACTTGCCACGCTTTGGCAACGGAAGCATCTTTCCTACACTCCCACAGCGACCGCAGTTAACAGCAGTACCATCGATCCAAGCGATGAAAGAAGCCCGGCGTAAAAATGATCTCAAATATTGAAGATTCTCATACGTTCTTTATATTTCACTCGTTGTTAGAATAAGGTATTAAAAATTCTTTTTCTTTGTCAAAATTCGAGATCATGTAAAAATAATATCTCTGCAAGATCTCGTTAAGATATATCCTAGATTGCCAAGATCGTGAAAATATGGTTGACATAGCGGATGATCTTAACGAAATGGCTCATTGAATTTTTTATTTAATTAATTTTTTATCTATTTATTAGGTTTAATAATATCGTGATCTTATATCTTAATAGGTTTTTGAGAAATTTATTTAAATAATAATTAAAAAATAAATATTTATCAATATGGACATTTCTCAAAATGGTGTTGTTTTTTCCGCAGCGCCAGCCAAACGCTTACGTGGTTTTTTTTTAATTTTTATATAATTTTATCGTTTAAAAATGACGAAATCAACTTAAAAGTTAATTTCGTTGTTTGAAACGACGAAACCGGGTTATGTCCTTCCACCCGATTTCGTCGTTTGAAACGACGAAATCACCTTAAAAGTTGTTTCGTCGTTTCAAATGACGAAATCACCACTCACCCATCCGAACCGTCCCCGTCTTCGTCCGTCCTCGTCACTTCTAACCATGAATCCGACCACCC
This sequence comes from Saururus chinensis, assembly GCA_035235625.1. Lineage (NCBI taxonomy): Eukaryota > Viridiplantae > Streptophyta > Magnoliopsida > Piperales > Saururaceae > Saururus > Saururus chinensis. The sequence goes on along the minus strand of CP141142.1, from coordinate 43,922,218 downwards.
CATGACACTGGGTCGACGCTTTTGAATGCTTTGCAGTTCGCTTTTTTCGTCGCGACGGAGCCAAGGGAAGATGCCAGCATGCCGAAGCGGAGGACCTTGAGATTGATGTGGGAGCGGAAGGCCTCCTCCACCTCCTTGCTGTTGAGCAGGTTGATGGCCAGCTTCAGCCCCTGCGCCACCAGGCTGGAGAAGAGGAAGAAGCTGAAGGACACCACCTCAAAGACGATCACCCGCTTGGCCTCGGTTACCCCTGCGTCGCAGGCTCCTCCCTCCAAGCTGTGCTGCCTGCGGGTGGCCAGCGACAGCCCCACGAACACCACCACAGTAAAGAGGGAGTTGACGTTCACCAGCCCGTCCAGCGCTGTCACGTGCACGCTCGTGGTGGTCCGCGGGGAAAACCTGTCGCAGTCCTTGGTATGAGCGAGCTGTGGACGGTGAGCTCCACCACCGGGAGGCTGTCCGCGGACTGGGTGAGCATCATGACGCGCTCGTGGCCGCCCCCCGCAGTGGACAGAGAGGAGTGCAACGGCCATGAGCAACATGATGCGCTCCATTGCACCAAACACCGGTCGTACTCATAGCAGCTCCATTAGCTGACCGGCGCCGAGGGAGAGGAGCTGCAGGTCCTCCACCCCACGCATGTGCGGGAACTCCTACTTGTTGTGCAGCACATGCGTGATGGCAGCCACCGCAGGGCTGCTCATGGCCAGCCCCCCGTCCACCGCCACGCATCGTGTCTGGCTATCCACAAATCGCATCCCCACCAGCTCGAACACCCCTGGCGCCGCTGCTGTCTCCGGGCACACCTCCCAGAGGCAGAAGTCGCTGCCCCTGCTCGTCCAAGAACTTCCAAGTCTCCTCGGCACGGAAGAGGGGGCAGGTGTCGCCGTCGCTGGGAGCTGCAGAGAAGAGCATGGTTGAGAAGATCCCTCCGACACTGGTTCCGGTGACAACGTCGAAGTAGTCGGCTATGCGCGCATCGGACTTCGCCTTTAGCGTCTGCTCTAGGTAGGCGAGGGCCTTCCCGCGTCTGCATGAGAAGCGAGAGAAATGTCTGCATGCCAGCCCGGTACGCCATCATCTGCTTCTACACCTCCTCTCTCACCGTCAGCCCAGCCCGCCATCATCTACTTCCCCCACTATGACCTGTTTGAACACCAGGAGCAGGCCCAGCTCACTTGCACAATTCATCTTTCTGAAACTTGAGCTGCCTTGCTATGAACGCCTCTATATCGCCATTCGGAACTCCTCGCTGCTCATATCCGACTCCGAGTTTGACCGGGTAGGCCCCGATTCTTCCAGCCTCTGGCACGAGTTATCACTGTCGTATCGCCGCAGCTCCGCCTTCTTCTGGTACGCCACCATCATGTCCGACGTGGTCCTTCGATAGTACTCCTTCTTCTCGTCCGCCACCAGCGGCAACTGGGAATCCATCGACAAGGTTGAGTCCTTTCCCTCATGGGGATTCTCCATGCACACAGTCTTGTCTAGGCACATTACCTCTTCCTTCTCATTCACCTCTTTGGCCTCGGAGGCTTGGCCCTCGTCATTTCTAAGTAACCCGTCATAGAGGTCAGAGGTGGGGAAGTTATCCGGAAGAAACGTTTGCGCATTTAGACGCCCCGACTTTATGACGAGGGTGACGATGATAGTGTTGCTGATGAAGAAGACGAAGCGGGGGGTGACGAGGATGGCAGCGAGGTGGCTGAAGAAGGCGAGGGGGAGGCTCGAGGAGAACCACACGAGGGAAATGACTGCGACGAGGGCCTCGACGAGAGCCTGAAGATACCATGTCGTCCTTCCAGTGGACCTTCGGCTGACGCTGCGCTTGACCAATAGAGCCTGCACCACACTGATCTTGAGGAGCTCCACCGGGCTGGAATGCCTCACCGATAGAGCATGCATTATTACGATCCAGTAGACGCCGAGCCTGATGCCGAGGTCAACCAAATGGATCCAGCGGTGAATCGAAAGTTGGAGGCGATGTGGAGGTGGTGAATGGGTGTTCCATCTGAAAGTCGGAGTGGACGACAGCACGTCGGTAGACAACCCGCTGCACAGGGTTACCCGTGATAGAGGAGAAGTCATCGCACTACCTAGTTACAAGGGCCGCAAAGTTGCCGTCTGCATAGGCGATGAAGAAGTCCCCAGTCTCCGAGCAGGGAGCGAGGTTGCCCGCAAATGAGAAGGAGGTCTAGAGGGCCAGGGAGATGGAGCGGCGAAGGCCTGGGAGGTGGAGCTGAGGAAGTCTTCAGTGTAAACGCCGAGAAGAGGCATTAGATAGGTCCCGCAGCAAGAGACGTGTAATGGATTCCTTGTATTCGTGTTGGTATAATATCCATGCAGACGGAATCGGGTGGGCGTGTGGTGATTTCGTCGTTTCAAACCACGAAATCGGGTTCAGGTGTTATTAATATAACCCGATTTTGTCGTTTGAAAGGACGAAATTAACTTAAAGTTAATTTTGTTATTTTAAATAATAAAATTAATTAAAAAATTAAAAAAAATGCTATGTAAGCGTTAATTACTTGTTTGGCGCCTATGTGGCAAAAAAGAACATCACTTTGAAAAATATTTCTCAAAGTGATTTATTTTGGTAAATAATTTTTTTTAATTATTATTTATATAATTTTACCTAGATTTTTTTGATAAATATTAATTATGTTTACTCTCATTTTACACTATCATTATATATTATATATTCTAATTATTTTATATAATTTATGCCACAAAATAAATTTAGAATTATTTAATATTAATATTTTTTGTAAATTATAATATGTACTTAGATTGTTAAATATATATATATATAGACAAATTTATTTTGATTAACTATATAATTGAGATTGTTTTACGTGATCTCACCCAGTTATTTCCAAGATCTCGTCTCTTTGGCTCATCAAGATAAGACTAAGATCCGAAACGACAAATCAAGGTTAAAAATCCATTACCTAATCCAACCTTACAAGAGAAACTAAAATCCAATCCGATGCAACCCAAATATTTTACAACCTAACCCGAATGACGCAAAACCCAACCCGACCCAAATATCTCACAACCTAACCCGAATACCCAACCTGAATTTATTCTAAGACACCTGTAAGCTTATTTTTTGTCATAATACCATGATTTTTACATAGTTTTAACTATAATTAGATGGATAAAATCTTACAATAATATATTAAGTGCAATACAAGAACTTAGCCAACAAAAATATCTAAAAAAATACATACAACTTACTATAACTAAAAATTTGATAAAATGTAAGAATCTTATCATCAATTCAAAGTTTTCTGGGAGAATAACAAAAAAAATTGTAAATGTTTTAACAAAATGAGTAAAACATATAAAAAATGTATCAAAATAAACAAATTATGACAACAATATCAAGAATCAAAGAATTATAAAAAAAAACATAAGTATCTAATATCCTAAAAAAAAGTATCTAGAAATAGATTTATTCATATATAACTAAACCAAAAACAACTAATAATAACCATACTCACTAATAATTTTGTTTATATATATAACCATAATATTGAGTTTTAAACCCAGAAAACAACACAAAGAAAAGGTATTCGGATACAATGGCAACAAACCCACTCCCAAAATCTCTATACTGAGCTTCAAACAAAATACATAACAAAAAAACATACTGTAGTAGTCATGCCTTCTAACATAATATTTTCCCCCTCTCCTCTTCTTGTTTCCTCTCTTTATAGTATACTATATGCCCTTTGTATTCAAGTTTACCCCTCCTCACTACAAGTCCTTGCTCTGCCCTTGCTCACATACGCCTACACTCATAACACTTTTTTTCCGAAACAAAAGACAAAGTTTATATTATTTTTACACCATGAAAGCCATGTGTGTTCGTCAAATGTTTTTAGACCATGACATATCATGTTTTGATTAGATTGCAGGTGCAACTTGGTGCAAAGCTTTGTTACAAAGGCCGTACGTGGTGTATATTGCACAAGTAGGCATGATTTTTCTGCTAGCCCCATCATACACGTGTACCATATCACTTGTAGGACAGGCAAGTTTGATTTATCCGCTTACCCCATCATACAAGTGTATGAATTCTGATCCCCTAGTGAAGCTTCATCAAAGATGCCTCTGGTGAGGCGATAAAAGCCAACTAGGTGGAAGTTTGTCACGTGAGACCACGTGATACAAGATGGCGTTTGAGAAAACGCCCTAACTTCTTTTTGTGGGGCCCGTATTAAAAAAAAAAACCTAATTTCTAAGCCTATTCCATATGTACCAAGCTTTTACAACCTCCGTTCCATACAAAAAAGTTTTTGTAGCCTCCATTCCGACTCTCCCATTTGGCCATTTGGTTTGACTTTTATTAAAAATATTCATTTTCTTTTATATTTTACAACCTATTAATTCTTTTTTAATTTTTATTAAAATATAATTTTCTTTTCCATAGAGCATTGAAGCGTCTCTCTTTTTCCATTCCATGGAGCGTTGAAGCATCCCTCAAGAGTGCATTGAAGAGTCCAAATTTTTTTGACAAGGTTAGGATAAAAATTTGGTTCTAATGCTATAGTTTTTTACTATTTTATTCACTATTTCGTGGAGCATTGAACGTAATTGTCAAAATACAGTTGAGTGAAAGTGCCAAATGGTGAAGTTATTACATAATCCCTCTAAATTATTGTTTAGCCAATATAGGGGTGTTAATGAGCCGAGCCGAGTATTAGGCTTTTATAGCTCGAGCTCGAATTGCTAAAGCTCAGCTCGAGCTCGAGCTCGGCTCGAATTAGAAATCTAAAGCTTGGCTCGAGCTCGATCTCGAACTTGAATAAGTAAATCATGAGCCTAGGCTCGAACTAAAAAAATAAAAATAATCTATATGTAAATCTAAAATATATGAAATATCACACATACTAATATGTTTTTAGTATTAAATATTAATAAATATACTTCAATAAGTATTACGACTACACTATGAACATCTGATGATAGTCACTATGAAAGAAGAAAACTATGACAAATAAGTTTTAGTTACATATGCTAAAAAAATACAGCATTATTATTTTCCTCTCTTTATATACATATAATCACTAAAAAAGATGCAAAAAATAAAAACTCATTTAGGCAACAATGTCATCTACTTCTTCGTGTTTTCTTTTCTTTACATGCTTATAAAATCACTAATAAAAGAACTATTATTTAGCCTTAGTATGTCTCTAAAAAATTCTAAAGTACATGTAAAAATATATACATTTTATAAGATGAGAAAGGTCCTAGTGTCATGCTTCAACTTTTAAAAAAATATTTAATCATTCTTTTCTAGACTAAAGTTGGTACCCTAATGTCATGCTTCTTTTAGAAGTATTTTTAAGTATATTAATGGGATATCATGTTGACCTTCCATCATATATTTATAACTCCATTTGGTTTTTCAATTGAACTAATTTTAGTTCATCTTTAAAAATTAAATAGAGCTATTAATTTGGGACAAAATGAGTATATTAGTGTTTATGTCTCTAATGTTTTTATTTTTATAAAATATATATCATATATAAAAACTATATATCCATTACAATTTAACAAGGCTATATATCATGAAAAAAAATTTATATGATTTTAGGTTCACGTACATCAATGTGAGCCAACACATCATGGGCCATTAAATTGAGATCTAAGGGGCATAAGAAGACAAACTAATCTGCCTCCTGAGTTATGTGTGTTGTTGGATTGTAATATAAGGATGCATAACATCGATTCTTACGCAGTCGTGAGTGAACTTTGGCTCATATAAATGGGTCTCATATATCATATATAATACATGATATTGGTATATATATATGTCGTTCTATATATTCCATACGTCCTAGATTAATAGTTGCATTAGATTTTTCAAAATGAACTAATTAAATAGAGCTATTAATCTAGAATGGAGGGAGTATGCCGTAAATATATATTAAAATTAACAATTATGTTTATATAAAATATGTATATATATGTATTATTTATTATATATTATTTATATATAATTTTAAAACTATATTCGAGCTAGAGTTTGAGCCGAGTAGCATCGAGTTTAAGTTTTATTCGAGTTGAGTAGGGATATGCTCAAATTCGGCTTGAACCTGTTCAAGCTCGAATGGAGTTCGAGTCGAGCTTGATTCAAGTCAAGCTTAATTCGAGCCGAGCCAAGTTGGGTCTGCTCAACGAGCCAGCTGGGCTCGTTAATAGCCCTAACCCAATAGTGACACATTAAAATAGTGAAGCAAAATGGGAGACACTAAGGTTAGTTTGTCCATCAGCACTTTTTAATCCTCTCTAAGTACCATACTTTTGCATTAATTACAATAGGTATTTTTTTACTATTACTTTATATTTTTTATTATAAAAGATAATACATTTGTTCAAGATGATTATATGCATGTTATTTTATATATGTTAGGAAGAAAACCATTTAATTTAGTACATTTAAATATTATAAACCATATGCTTGCATGCATATAGTAAAGTCTAAATTACTTATTCTCTTTAGTAGGCCCAACGTCCCATTTACAAGTACCTTTCAATTGGATAGTTTATCAAAAAAAAGTATGTTTATATAACTTCCTTGTATACTTATAATAATGATTTTAATTTATGCTTGTTATTTTATTAATTAGTTCATAAAAATAAATATTGTTATGTTAATATCTCTTTAATTCATACAGGTCATTGTATCTTTATTATTTCATAACAAGCATCATGGATGACAAGGAGTGTTTTATCCCCAATAACACAAATATGAGATCAATATGTCGACTAGATTTTGACTTATTAGGTGAAAATGATGATGAAATTTGAAAGATTGTAATGTTCATGTGAGGCATAAAGGCGAACCAAGTCAGGTACCTAAAGTTGGTAAAGATTTGGGGGATAAAAATTTCATTTCAAATGATGATAGAACTGTGAAAGATTGTAGTGCTCATATGAGGGATAAAGGTGAATCAAATTGGGTCCATGATGGTATGGAATCAAACAATGATTCAACACGTGCAAATAATGATAAAACTTTAAAGGATTTTAGTGTGCATGTGATGGATAAAGATGAATCAAGTTGGGTCCTGTTGTTACGTCCAAACCAAGACTATGAAGGAGTCTAGTTCAGATTTCTTTTTTTACTTGTCAACTATAGTAAACAAGGTCGATCCACAAGGAAAGCCTTGTGTGACACAGAAAACTATTACGAAGAGAATAGAGAAGGAAAGTGAAATAGATAATAAGAGACAATTCAAAGAGAAAATGCTAAAGCATCAAAAATCCACTTGCAATAAATCTCTAATGTATACTTCATTCAAATGATAACTCAATTAAGATCAAATGAAAATTTATCTCAATCGAAAAATTTATCTTTTAAAGAACTTTGAAATAGAACAATAGTAATTAATTGTTTACTATGTGAAAGCATTAAGTATATAATCACAGGGAATTATAAGCATTCAACGTGCCTTTCGTCAACGCTGAATCAAATAATTGTATAGATTATAAACTCTTTAAATATAAAACATCAATTTAAAATGATAAAGAACTTACTTGAATCAAAGTATCCATTAAACATCAAGTACAAACTTCATTCCTAGCCTTAGCTTGAGAGCTTTTAGAAAGCCATTACAATAAAACTAAAACAAAAATACAAAATGAGAGAAGAAAATAGGAGAAGAGAGCTCCAAAGAGGAGGGGTTGCCCCTTCTATCACGTCCACCCCTCCATTTATAGGAATAGAAGGGGTTGCTTCAAAGAGGAAAGTGAAATCAAATCTCTAGATTGCATTCTGATTGATTGCCTGATTGGTTACTTCTTTGGCAATGATTAGATACTAAATAAATCAAATAAATCAATGATTTATTTATCAAATATGTATCTTTGATTCTTTCTTTAGATATCCAATCAGCCTCATTATCTTTCCTTATGTGTATCAATCAAAATCAATGAAAATATTCTTTATGTGCTGGCCTCAGGTTAGTTTACTAGCTGTTTGATTGCATGCCAGATTCGACCCATATATCTTCTGGATTTAGAATTTTGTCCTAAAATAAGACTTGTAGCCAAAGAAGTCTTCTTTCCAATGCCACTAGAATCGTATCAATCTGAATTATACAGAGAAAGATATGGTTAAAATACTACGGCTGTGTCAATCTGTCCGAATCAGCTTCTTTCCTAATTTAGTTCTCTTGATGCAAATATCAAATCAAACGGGTCCACAAGGTTGTGTTCGACCATTCCATGTATGTGTAGACCATTAGGAGCCTATTCTTGACTTTTAAATAGCTTTGGGTAGTTGGGCTTCACTTCATATTCCAGTTGGATCCTGTTGAAGCCTGTTTAGCATGTAAACTCAATTAAGGTCCAACTAACCTATTTAAAACATAAATAGCCCAAATAAGCAATGAATTAATACAAAATAGGATTGCAATTTGAAATTTGAAAATATTTTATTGAACATTATTTCAGTGCATCAAGTCCCTAAAATTGGTATGGAATTCGATAATGAACAAGATGCATATGCTTTTTACAATAAATATAATGAAAAGACAAGATTTAGTATTCAAAAAGCGTGGGTATCTCGAAACGAGGACAAATTGGTGCAAGTTAGGAAATATTGTTGCTCAAAAGAAGGATTTAGAATTAATGATAAGCATTGTCAGGTTGTTAAAAATCTACGTGCATTTACACGAACTGGATGAGAAGCATATATTAAACTTGTTCGTCAATCTAATAGAAAATTTTGTATTACCCAATTTGAGCTTGCTCACAATCATGGACCCACAACCCCTTCAAAAGTCTACTTTTTAAGGTCTTATAGAAAGTTAACAAAGGCCGACATTGCAACTGTAGACCTAGCATATAGTTCAGTTATAGCACCTAAAGTAGTGGTTGAATTCATGAGTAGACAAGTTGGTGGTGTGAAAAATCTTGGTTGTCTTCCTCTAGACTATAAAAACTACTTGAGAACAAAAAGGGAAAAAACAATGTTAAAAGGAGATGCATGAGCTATAATTGAGTATTTCAAAACAAAACAATTGGAAGATCCATCGTTTTTCCATTCTGATCAATTAGATGAAGCTGACCTAATAACTAATATTTTTTGGGTTGATTTAAAATCCTTATGTGATTATGCTTATTTTGGTGATGTTATATGTTTTGATACAACCTATAGAACAAATCGAGAGAGTAGGCCCCTTAGGTGTTTTTGTTGGTGTAGATCATCATAGGCAAACAATGATTTTTGGAGCATCCCTTTTGTACAGTGAAACTGTTGATTCATTCATATGGCTATTTGAAATTTTTATTTAGGCATCGTCAAGTAAAAGGCCTAAAAGTAATCGATGTGCTGCAATGGCTAGAGCAATATATTTAGTGATTCCAGAAGCTCATCATCGTCTTTGCATTTGGCATATTTATCAAAATGCGGCAAAGCATCTCTCTAATGTTTACAGTGCTTCTAAAACTTTTAAAGCTTATTTTGGAATTTTTGTAGTTGATTTTAATGAGTCGTCAAAATTTTTAATTGCTTGGGAATACATGGTTGAGAAATATGAGGTAAGGGATAATGCATGGATAGAAATTTTGTTTAAAGATAAAGAAAAGTGGGCTTTAGTATTTAGGAGAAACACATTTTGTGCAGATATGAAAACCACCCAAATAAGTGACAATGTGAATAGTATCTTAAAGCACTACCTGAGTTGTAAGCACATTTTACTTTGAGTTTTTTAACCATTTTGAAAGGGTTGTAGAAGATCATCGAAACAATGAATCTAAAGCTGATTTTTGCATAAAAGAGGCAACTCCAAAATTATATGCACCTATTCCTATTTTAGAGCATGCTTCTATTGTGTATACGCCAGTTATGTTTGCTATGTTTGAGAAAGAATTTAATGTTTTTTCTAAACCGTGCAATTTATATACATGTTGAGGAGGGAACAAGAACCGAGTACAAAGTTAGTTTGAATGGAAAATCTCATTAATACATAGTTAAGTATGACTCATTAGAAGATTCACTTGTATGTAGTTGTAAAAATTTTGAATTTGTTGGGATCCTATGTGGGCATGCATTGAAGGTTATCAACTTCGAAAATATTCATGTGCTTCCATCTAGATATATTTTAAAGAGATGGACAAGGGAGGCTAAAAGTGAAATTGTATTTGATAGTCATTAGCTTAAAAGACAAGTTGATCCTAATGTATCAGTGAGCAGACACTATAATGAGTTGTGTCGAGACTATGTCAAAATACTATCAAGGGTTGTAGAGACAGAGGAAGGATATTTGATTACTGAAGAGTATAAATACAAACTTATGAAGGACATTGAAGAAAGCTCAAGTAGAACATCCAATACTACCACCCTGACTATCCCCACACGCATAGAGAATGCACTACATGTTATTAGTGATGAACATAATGGTACTTTTGACCATATGGAAAAAATAGCAAAAGGGGTCAAAATGAGAAAAAAAATGGTCGTGAGGCTTGTAGTACTAGAAGGATTCAAAGTTGTCTTGATAAAAAGTCGTACAAAAATTACAGCAAAAAGGCAATTTCATCCAATATAACCCAATCCACTTCATGCACTCTAGTTATATAGGTGAAATTCAAACTATATAAATTATTCTTGTATATTCTAGACTAGTGAACTTTTTTTAAGCTAATACCTATAAATATGTTTATTAGGGAATGTCACATTCAAATGCAATTAATATTAGCCTTTTGAATTCTTGGCAACCTTATACGCATGATATTCCGGGTCAAGGTTCTAACACACAAGTACTTTAGGTAAAGTAACTATTCTCTATCAAGAATTTTAGCTTTTCATATACAATTAAATATACTAACTTTGATATTTTCTTAATATAGCAAGCTTGTGCAAACTCCCATTTATGCCAAACAAATGAAAGTGACATTTAACCACTCAGGTGTTGTCTTGCATTTAAGGAACTTTCTTGTATTTCATATATATCTTAAACATGTTTGTTTGACACCCCATGCAGGTTAGGCTCCATCCATGTCCAATTATTGAAGAACATGAAGTTCGTGGTGGTTTATTGGGGACATTAACAAAAGTTGAGAGGACAAATTGATGACAATTTTTATATTTTTTTACAAGATATTTTGTTTAAAATGCTAGCTAAATGATATTTTTTTGCTTGACCTTAGAAATTATAAAACTAGAATTTACATTCAAAGAAGTTTTCTCAGTATTATAAAACTAGGACTATATTAAGTATAACTTTTACAAAGTACATTGATGGCAATCAAATTTACAAAACACGTTGATGGCAATCAAATTTACAAAGCATGTTTTATGGTGATCTACTGTGGGAACGTACCACAAGACCATTGTTAATAGGTAATGCAATTCCTTTGGAATCTCTTCTCGTGTTATGGCTGAGGACACAAAAAGTTTGCAAATGGAATGTCTCTCCTCGATTATGCAAAGCCTCAACTAACTGTAACAAATAACCACTCTTTTTTCCCTATCTTGCCAATCTCTCCTCAGAGTCTCCCTGGGACAAGAAAAACATAATAGAATTTTCCTGTTGAAGAGAATAAATGGAAAAAAAAGGGTACTTAAGAGCTTGATCCAAACTTGATACTTGATATACTCCATCATCGAATCCCAACATGGCGCACTTTATACCAATTTTTTTTTTCAAAAGTAGAATTAAGACAGCAATAGCAAACTGACATCCAGAATGGCCTCCATATCACGATCAACAAGGGAGGACAATATACTGGTAAGACCGGGGTTGACGATCTTAATGGAAATGTGGAATCCAAGTGAGCCACCAATGTCCTACATGCAGAAATTCTTAATGGCTAACAAATTTTTGAACAAAAGGGGTTCATTATGAACAATGCCTTGAGACATGAAATTCCTTAGGAGGAGGAGATGATGAGGTGATTCAGCATCCTCCATGACAACCACCAAGGTTCCTAAGGGAAACCCACCTCCTAAAATCTCTAGAAATTGAAGCTAAAGAAACAAAATATAGAATATGGTTTATCAGCTTTACAAACTTCTCCCCATTTTTGTGGTCAATTGAACAATTAAGGTGATAAAACATATATACAACATGTTCAATAGTATATTAACCATCACATATATGCATTTGTAAATAAGCTCAATAAAAGGATACTGTCGAGGTATACTATTCCAGTGGAGATAATAGCCCTGCCGTTGGTCCCATGTTTGACACCAGGGGTGCATATTGAAGATTGTGAAGATAGGTTCCGAGAAAAACTGCTCAACCTGGCCTGCATGGGAAGAAGTAGCTATTTGCTGCTGCCAAAACCATTTTTTGCATTACAAAAAGGGCATAGTTTGATGAAGCCAATGTATAATAGCAGAACCTTTGCCTCTCATACTTCATACTATTTCCAACACAAGGCTCTCTACAACTGTTACAGGCAATTACAATTACTTCAAATACAAATATCGTGCAACAAATACCACTGGAAAGATCAAATACAGTGTGCAAAAATACAAGTAAGAAGAAGAAATGACCAACATATGTAATAGCTGAAAATAGGCAAAAGATAGTATTTCATTACGGAATACAACTATTTATAGATACAAGTATGTATTTCCTATTGGGGAATACACAGAAGATACAAGCATGTATTTCCACAAGGAGAGGATGTAGTGACAAATGGATGGTGGTGATTACAAGGAGAGGGGAGTACATGATTGCCATTGTGGCAAGGGAGGAGGTGTCCTTAAGAGCCCCTGACAAACTCATAGTGGAGGTAGAACCATGAGTTTGGAGCATAACTGTTGAAACCGCTCGATGGAGAGAGGCTTGGTGAGGACGTTGGCCACCTGCTGAGCAGAGGGAGTATGTTGGACATCAAACTTGCCAGCTAAAACCTACTCCCGAACATAGTGATGATCAAGTTCGATGTGCTTCGTTCGGGCATGGAACACCAGGTTGGCCGAGAGAGTGATAGTGGACTTGTTGTCACACCATAGGATAAGGGTGGAGGGGAGGGACACTCCAAGGAAGGTGAGGACCATGTGGGCCCAAGTAATCTCAGTAGTTGTGTAAGGTCCCTGATTTTTCTACGATTTTCTGGGTTTTTTTTGCCATTTTTCTAGTCATTTTTGGTAGGAAAATGTGACGTTTCAGCGTATGTGTATTCGTATATTTTCCCCGTATTTATACCCGTAGAGTCGGGTGTGGGGCCTAGTCGCGGGCCACGGGCCTTGCTGCGCGCTTACGCCGCGAATTTTGGAGGTTCGACGCGTAACCAGTGAGTTAACGCGCATTGGGGACGTAAGTGGAAAAAATAAAAAGAGTGCACAGAATAAAACATCGGGCTCGGCCCGATCCAGGAAGGTGTGAACAGTACCGCCGCCCCCCTCCTTTCCGTCGGTCCCTCGTGCCCGGCCGCCGGTGGGCCAGAGGGCCGCCGCACCGGCTCCGCCCCGGCCGTGCGACGGCAGGGGAGCCGCCGTCCCGGCCCCACGGCCGCTCCGCCGCTCCACCCCGACTTTTCCCGGTTAGCCGCCCTTCACTGTGTTTTTTTATTTCACCGCCGCCGTGGGCCGGCGACGGCGGGAGGGCACTCCCCCCGGCCCCGGACGGCCTCTGCTCCGCTGTCCCGCTCTGTTTCCCCACTGCCCCTGTTTGCCGCCCCTCTGTTTCATGTCGTTCTGCCGCGATCGGCCGGCCACGGCTCCGCCCTAGGCCGGCGACGGTGAGGAGCCACTCCTCCCGGCCTGGTGGGCCTCGGCACCGCCGCCCCATCCTCTTCCCCCCTCTCTGCACTGTTCCGCCGACGCACTGTTTTGGGCAAACAGAGGCCGCCGGCGGTGATCTGCGGCCAATTCGGCCTTCCTCCAGCCTCGCCTTGCTCCGGCGAAGGCAGTGGACCACCCTACCCAGCCCAGTTCCATCCCCTCTGCCGTCCTCTGATCCGCCCAGTCCGATTTGCGCGGTACTGTGGGTGGATTTTCCGGTAGGTTGTCGCCGCCATCGTTGGCGGGTGAGGGTGACGTGACCACCGTGGGCTCCGCCCCGGCCTGGCGATGGCCTAGGGATGGCCCCACCCACTTGGACCGATTAAGCCTCCGACCCCATGGCCGCTCCGCCCTTATGGGTTTTCTCCGGTCGTCCCCTATTTTTGGCCTACGCCCGTTTTGGACGTTGTGACTGACGTTATCAGTCGGACGTCGGATTTGATTTGGTGGACCTAAGTTCGGCTCCACCCCAGCCCGGTGATGCCAATGGGCCACCCCTCTGGGTCTTGTTCAGCCTTGCAGCCCGTAGCCGCAGCTAGTTCCGCCTTACCGGCATGTGTGCCGTTGACCCTTCTTGCCCATTTTACGCCGTCGGTATCGAACGGCCTCAGGCAAGAATTTATATGTCTTACCTTGACAGAAGGTGGACGAGTTCATCTGCACAGGCCTTGGCCAGTGACAGCCTTGTGGCCTTTGCTCGACCGTGACCCTCCCCTTGCTCTCTATCGTGCGAGATGCACAGCCGCCCGCACCCTGGGTATTGGTTGTGGGTGGCGATCGGCTATGTCGCCGCTTAGATTGGCCACCGCTAGGGCCTTAGCCCTGTTGGCTTTTGTGGGCCTTGGGTCATCTCCGTTCAGCCCTCTCCCCCGCCCTTTTGGGTCGCGTGTGCATGTGGCCACGCATGTACTTTTGGGTTTAGGTGCCACATTCGCGCCGCCTAACCATCGGTTGGCTTGCCACCGAGTAGAGTTGACCACTAGAGTCGTCCTCCACCTCTCCTTTGATTCTCGAGCGTTGCCCCACGTTCTCCTCCCTTATGTGGGCCTTTGTTGACCGAAATCGTCGCCGTTGGGTGTTGTCCACGGCCGATTTCGACGTCTTTTGGCCGACTGAGCACGTCTTAGCCACCGGCCGAACTTCAGTGTACACCCTTGACATCTGATCGCACCGCCACTTATGTTGGCACGATATTTCTCCCGGCCGCCCTAGTGTGCCGCCGTGGATCGCGGATTTTTACCGCATTGATTTCTGACACCCTATTTGGCCATGATAGTTCCGGCGCATCCTAAAATCCTCGGGACAGCAGCTCTCTCAGCCAGGCAACGGTTTTGACCGCCAACTCCACCGCCGACGCCGCCACCGTCGTGTGCTCGCCATCGAACGCCATGATTACGAGGTAGGGGAGCTTTAAACTCGTAAATTCGTGAAGCGCCTTGAATGAGTAGCAACATGCTAGGACTGTATGTTTCCATGCTTGGATGTTAAGTAACGATCCGATTGCATGATGTGCGTGTAAGCATGATTGTATGGTATGATTGATATGCATGAGATGTATGCACGTTTTATGGATGTGGATTATGTATGCGCTGGCAATGGCTAGCAAATATGTCAGTATGCTATGTATGGATTATGCATGTGCTAGTGATGGCTAGCGTGCATGTTTGAAGTATGTATGAATGTCTGTGCATGTGCTAGAGATGACTAGCGTGTACGTTTGATGTATGCATGTGCTAGTGATGGCTAGCGTGCATGTTTGACGTGTGTATGCATGTGCTAGTGATGGCTAGCATGCATGTTTGTAAGTTATGTATGTATGGCCATATGTGTATGTTATACGTATGTGTGAGACATACGTATGTATGATGGCATTTTGCCTATGCTTTGGATATGTGTAAGTGTATGTGGGCAGAGGTATGGGCGATGGACAGTAAGAGGTGACAGAAGCTTTGTCCGAATTTGGATACGGTTGTGTAAGCGTATGACAGAAGATAAGTATGACGGGCAGAGATTAGAATGGATCAGTTTGGGGTGGATTGTATGTTGAGGTTTGTCAGACAATAAGAGTGTTCATAATTATACAAGCATAACGTACAGATTATGAAGTGAAAAGTAAGTATAATAAGTGAGACATAAGTAAGAGGGCGACAACTGGGTTGGCTCTAAGGAGCGTTAATTGAGGATGTCAGTGTAAGAGGATTTGGCCATAAGATGGATGGTGAAGTGTAAGACTGTAAGGGTTTGGCGTACGATGAGTTTTGTCCATGATGTGGACGGGTAAGTGAAGTCTGCTGCCCTGACGAACTGGGGTTTCAGATCGGGCTCAGCTTCAGTTTGACCAGTCGAGGACTGTGGGTTGTGTGGCATAATTGTACCGCATAATGTACTTAATTCAGACTTGAATTATAAGCACAGCTAATGATAGCGTTGTGAGTTTGAGACCTGAGGGTTCGACGGATTAAGTTCCGTGTTTGGGCTGGCCGCTAATGAGTCGGCCAAGCATTTATCATGTCTTGCCATGGTGTTTATCCTACGGGATGTTGTCTGTGTGTTGTATAGGGCACCGGACGTCTGATGCTCTGCTGAGAGCAACGTTGTTTCTGATTTGGTCTGCGTGCTGTATAAGCCCAGACATTTGATGCTCTGTTGAGAGCGATTGTCTGCATGCTGTATGAAGCCCAGACGTCTAATGCTCTGCTAAGAGCGACGTATGCTTCTGATTTGGTCTGTGTGCTGTGTAAGCCCAGATGTTTGATGCTCTGTTGAAGAGCGTTGTATGTTTCCGCCCAAGAGTGGCACTGTATGTTTCTGCCCAAGTGGCACTGTATGTTTTCCGCCCAAGAGTGGCACTGTATGTTTCTGCCCAAGTGGCACTGTATGTTTTTCGCCCAAGAGTGGCACTGTATGTTTCTGCCCAAGTGGCACTGTATGTTTTCTGCCCAAGAGTGGCAATGGCACTATAAGACCCATTATGGTGGGCAATTCTCTGGCACTATAAGACCCATTATGGTGGGCGATTTTCTGGCACTATAAGACCCATTATGGTGGGCGATTCTCTGGCACTATAAGACCCATTATGGTGGGCAACTGTATGACCCCTTATGTGTGGGTGTTTATGTTTGCGCGCTCAGGTAAGTAGTATCATGGATCTACTCTTACTTGTTTGATCCAGTGCCCCATGAGCATTGGTGTGCCTTACCTTCGGAAAAGTCCATGGCGTCTAGTCACTCCCCGGAGGTTAAGGTGTTGTCCCAGTGGCATTCTTTTCCTTTTTGACGCTGGAGCCTATTAGTTGTAATGAGCTTCAGTGGTCGTTGATATGTGTACGATTATGTGTGAGTACGACTGTATGAGTGTGAGTACGACTGTATGTGTATGAGTAGGACTGTAAGAGTATGTATGAGCAGGACTGTAAGAGTATGTATGAGCAGGACTGTAAGAGTATGTATGAGCAGGACTGTAAGAGTGAGTATGAGCACGACTGTAAGAGTATGAGTACAATTGGGAGAATATGTTTCTGAGTAAGACAGTAAGTATGATTTTGTGCAGACTGTACGAGTGAAGTCGTACGAGTCTGATTGTACAAGTAAGGTCGTACATGTATGTGTAAGCTGTATGAATAAGCATACGATAGTACGAGTAAGGTCGTACAAGTATACGTATGTTGTATGAGTATGCGTACGGTCGTACGAGTAAGTTGTATGACCCTGGATAAGGGTGTTTGTGTAAGTTGATTGGATATTATGATTTTGGCACGATGGTGCCTTCGGTATGTCTGTGGCACGATGGTGCCTTTGGTATGATCGTATGCGTTTGAGCATGTTATGATTATATTATGTTGACTGCTTCATGTTTGAGTTGCATGACGCATGTGATTATGAACTTATGGAGTTCACCGTTTGGGATTTCCCCTACTGGGTATTTTCCTACTGAGTATGAAAATACTTACCCTACTATTTTTAGCCCCGTTGCACGGGAGATTTTGCAGGTTGTGCGGAGAGCTCCTAGTGATGGACGCTCGTTTCAGCGGTGGATTGATTCCCGTTGACTCAGGTATCTGCTTGACTCTCTGCGAGTTCTTTTGTGCCACGATCTCCTGTATTGGGTGAGACGAGACATCATGATGTTTATTCTGGACTTTCATTTGGATGAGTCTGTGGACTGTTATGGGACTTGTACTCAGGGATGCCTGGGAGTGATTTGTATTTAAAAGTCTATGATCATAGCAATTTATTCGTATGTGTGTTTTCGAGTAGCGCCTGAGGATATTTGATTTGGCAGTACGATGTCTAACCGTATGATGTTTTAAATTATAAACAAGTTTTGATTTTATCATTTTGACTCCGATTTATGGAAAAAAAAATTCTATGAGTTTTAAGAAAAAGGGATGAAAAATCTCGGGCGTTACAAGTTGTGCTAGAGAGAGCCTGATACTCGGCTTCAGTAGAGGAGCTGGCCACTGTGTCTTGTTTCTTTGACTTCCAGAGAATGAGGTTGGGACCGAGGTAGAGACAATAACCAAAAATGGGCCAGCGATCAATGGGGTCACCTGCCCAATCGGAGTCGGAGAAGGCACAAAAGGCAAAATTGTCGGGTCGAAGGAGGAGCCCATGAGCGAAGGTACCTTTGAGGTAGTGAAGGATTCTTTTAACGGCCATATAGTGAGAGGTGGAGGGGTTGTGCATATGTTGGCAAACAAAGTTCACGGCATAGGCAAGGTCGGGATAGGTGGAGGTGAGGTATTGTAAGGCACCAACAATGCTTTTGTAGTGAGAGGGGTCGGGAAAGGGTGGGTCATGGGGATCGAGGGGAGGGCGTTTGTAGGTGGTGGGGGTTGGGGAAGCTTTACATTGGGACATAAAGGCACGAGCAAGGATATCAATGGCATATTGGGGTTGGGAGAGGAAGAGGCCATTGGTGGTGCATGTAACTTCAATGCCAAGGAAGTGATGGAGGTCACCGAGGTCTTTAATGGCAAAGGTGGAGCTTAGGAGGGAAATGACTTGGTGGATGTAGGGGGGATGGTTACCGATGATGAGGATGTCATCGACGTATAGGACAAGGATGGTGATGTGGGAGCCTTCGGTGTGAAGAAAAAGGGAGGTATCAGCATGACAAGAGATAAAGCCAAGGGAGAGAAGGTAGGTGGAGAGGCGAAGGTACTAAGCACGAGGGGCTTGTTTGAGGCCATAGAGGACTTTGTGGAGGCAACAAACACAGTGGAGCTGTGTGACATTATGGTAGCCGGGAGGTTGTTCCATGTAGAGTTCCTAGAAGATATGCCGTGAAGGAAGGCAATGGAGACGTCGAGTTGCTTGATGGGCCAAGAGTGGGTGACGGCGAGGCTTAGAACAATCCGAACCATGTAAGGTTTGACCATAGAGCTAAATGTCTCATTGTAGTTAAGGCCTTCCTCTTAATAGAACCATTTGGCAACAAGGTGGGCCTTGTAGCGAGAGATAGTCCCATTGGCATCATGCTTGACTTTGTAAGTCCAGCAATAACCAATGACATTGGAGGAAGGCAGGGGAACCACTAAGCTCCAAGTACCTTGTTTGTGGAGGGATTTAATCTCCTCATCCATTGCGGCACACCATTCGGGAATGGAGGAAGCAATTCTGAAGGAAGAGGGTTCGATTTGAGGTGGAGAGAGAGAGAGGAGGGAGAAAGGGACACGAGGACATATGATCCAAGCTTTGCTACGAGTGATCATTGGGGGAGGTGGGGGATGGGGAGGGGGGATGTCGGGGAGAGGAGTGGGGCGGGGAGAGGAAGGGGAGAAGGAGGAGAGTTAGAAGGGGAGGGGAGAGAGGGGGGTGGTGTAATGACTCAAAAATTCACGATAAAAATTTTAGTCTTTAATAAAGATAGTTTTAGAGCTTTTAATATTTCTTTTATTAGTTTAAAAATTTTTATGTGATAATACTTTATAATACTTTGGTAGAGATCGAAGAAACAAACATAACAAGTTAAAAATCGTGTAAATCGGAGGTCAGGAGTGAAAATACGATATCGAGAAGCGTGACAAAATTAACAGGACTCACTTGTAAAATATGGGTAAATGTATTAATAAGTGTCGTGGTTTCGTAGGGCTCATCAATACGAGTCCAACGGCACCAAGAACGCGCAAAATAGAAATTGGGGTAAATAGTTGTGCCAGTTTTAAGTTTTTGAAGTTAAAAAAAAAAATTTAAATTTGCGCGTGCGTGCGGCGCGAAACGAACGCCGGACACACATTTGGGCGCGTGACGAATGCGCTGACGCATGTTTGTGCAGCCAAATTTGGCGGCGCTGCCATTTATGGTGGCGCGACACTGCCCTCCGGGCGGTGCTGCTGCCTATAAATAGACCGGGGGGTGAAAAATTGGTTTTCACCCCCAATTCTTCATTTCTTTCCAGTTTTCTTTACCCCTTAGCCATTTTACGTCTGTTTTAACCCGTTCAAAAACCATTTCCTACTAAATCGATGGTGTTCTTCACAATGGAAGGGTTATTTTCTTAAACCGACCTCTCTAAGATCGTGAAAACCTTATCTTCCTTCTCATTTTCTCCACATCCTATTTATACTGTTTCTGGTCATTTCAAGTATAATTCCACTCACTCAAAAGGCGTTCGCCACTAAAGCGATCATGCTGAACGATGTGGTGTGGTTATTTTTATCGTCTGAAGCCTCTATATTTATGCATCCTTTACCCAAGATTAAGGTAGGGTGTTTTAAACTCTAAAGAACTGCTTTGCTGATTTGAGTCAATCTTTCTTGAAGTATTTGATTCAAATATGAGTATGATACTTGTTTTAACCAATGAATGGATTTTCTTTTAAATTATGTGACAATTTTGCTATGTATATCGATGTGAATTGATTTCGCACGCACCACATAGTGTTGTGGTTTGTACATTGTTTTGATGCCCACCGAGGAAATAATCGGCTAGTGGCGCGCACAGGGTGGAGCATTATGGGGAAACTCCTTCCCTTAGTGGCCTCTGTTATCCCATGAGCGTGGAGGTAGGCCGTTGGGTATCGCGGCTTGTAGATATCATCAAATTTGTGAATTTATTTTAATCAATTTTAAAAATATTTTGTTTAGCATTTTTTTAGATTTTAAATAATCATACTGAGTATAAATATACTCACACCCCTCCAGACTTTGCAGGTGATGCAACAATGGAGAAGTGAATGAAGAGAATATCTTTTAAATAGTTGTGTGTTTATATGACCGATATGTAAAGGCACAATGTGCCTGGATAATTATTTTGGTATAACTACTAGCTCTATGTACAGTAAACTTTGGTATGCACATTATAAACTTTTGTTAATATATTATAAAATTTTTGGCTATGCACTTACTCTGACATTTTTTTATATAAAATTTTGGCTATTTCTCATTAACGGCCGTTATGCACAATTACATACTAATTATGCATACTAAATATTATTTTATATTATTTAAAAATGGACGGTCGTTACAGGTGGTTATTGTGGGGGTGGGGGGTAGGGGTAGCGATGGGGGAGGAGGGAATGATTGAAATAGGAAGAGAGAGTGTGGTGGGGGGTGGGGTGGGGTTGGGGTAGGGAGGTGGTCATGATAAGGGAACTCATCTTCGCGAAAGCCGATGTTGCGGGAGGTGTAGACACGATGGGAGACGAGATCAAGGCAACAAAATCCTTTGGTGTTAGGGCAATAACCGAGAAAGATGCATGGGATGGCCCGGGGAGAGAGTTTATGGGAGGAGTAGGGGCGGGTCCAAGGGAAGCAGCGACAACCGAAGGCTTTGAGGTGGGAGTAGTCGGGGGTGTGGAAGAGGAGTTGGTAGGGAGAGAGGTTTTGTAGGGAGGGAGAGGGTAGGTGGTTGATAAGATAGATGGCAGTGCAAGTAGCATCCACCCAATAGGAGAGAGGCATGTGGGCGTGGGAGAGGAGGGTGAGGGTAGTTTTGATGATGTGTCGGTGTTTTCTTTCGGCAATGTCATTTTTCTCGGGGGTATGAGGCCAAGATGTTTGGTGGGAGATGCCATGAGAGGAGAGGTAGGAATAGAGGTGGTGGTTGAGGTATTCACTGCCATTGTTGGTGCAGAGGGTGGTGAGGGTGTGGTGGAGGGTATGTTCGGCCATGGCATGGAATATGAGGAAGCATTCAGTTACATTGGATTTAAGTTTGAGGGGTAGAGCCAAGTGTAACGGGAGAAGTCATCGACGAAGATTACATAATAGCGAAAGCCGAGAAAGGATGTGACCAGAGAGGGTCCCCAAACATCTGAGTGGATGAGCTCATGAGTGCTTGAGGAGCGCTTTGGGGAGGGTGAAAAGGGGAGTTTGTGTGCTTTACTTGTGAGACAACTATTACAATCTAAGGATGACATTTTTTGGTTTGGAGGCGACAAAGTAGAAGCAATTAAATTAAATATAGTAGACGATGGATGTCTGACCCGATGATGCCAAAGGCGGGAGGAGGCATAGGCAAGTAGGGCGGTGGGAGACATGGTAAGGGTGGAGGACACCGGATAGACACCATGTCAGCACGATCCTCGAAAGAGTATGCGCTGAGAGCTAGTGTCCTGGATTATAACATGAGAGACATCAAAGGTTAGTGAACAATTATTATCAAGAGCGAGTTTATGAACAGAGAGAAGATTATAAGAGATAGATGGAGTATGTAAGACATTGCGAAGAGAAAGGGTAGAGGGGCCAAGATGGAGGGTGGTGTGACCCATGGATGAGATGTGTAAAGCTGCCCCATCCCCGATGTTGATGTGGTCAGACGTCGAGTGAGGCACATGGAACGAGAAGTTACCACGATCTGCTGTCACATGGTCTGAGGCACCACTATCAAGGAGCCACTCTGTGGGAGTTGTTGAGGAGGAGGCGCCAGCGGAGAGGTCCAGTGCACCGGAGGACGAGCCCCCAGGGCCGGAATAGCGCTCCCAACACTTTTTGGCAGAATGGTTGGTCCCACCTCAAATCTAGCAAGGGGGCCAGGGACCACGACTGCGAGGACCAGAGCGCCAACATCCACAAGGAGAACCACCGCATGGGCCAGGTGCCCCACGGTCAACAGGGGTGGTGAGAAGGCCCTAGGCAGCCCCTCCCCCATATGGGGCAGCAAGTGCAAGGGCCAGGCCCATGGTAAGGGGGGCAGGAGAGAGGCCGCCAAGGGGAGCCGTTGGGAGGCCATAGAGAGAGGTGGGAGGCAGCCTATAGGGGCCTGGGGCAGTGGGGGGAGGGGCCGGAGGCAGGGGCCCATAGCTAGCTAGAAGAGAGGGACGCCATGGATGGAGGGCAGTGAGGGTCATCGCCGGGGGTAGGCCTACAGTGGGGGCAGTGGGGGCGCGAGAGAGAGTGGCTTCTTCAGCAAGGAGAAGCATCCAAAATTCCGGGGGAGGAATGGTAAAACCGCGAGCACGGCGGGCAGTGGAGAAGACAAAGTACATACGGAGAGACCATTTAATGTCTTATAAAAGAGGTCATGGTCCAAGATGGGAGCCCCAACAGTGGCAAATTGATCTGCATAGGCTTTAAGGTCGTTGAGATATGCGGTCATAGTGCCATCACCTTGGATGTGGGCGGCAAGATGTTCTTTCACATTGAGGATGTGAGCCGGGGAGGTAGAGAGGAAGTGATCTTCGGTTGCGGCCCAAAGGGCAGTGGCGGACTCAAGGCCAATGAAGTAGCCGAGCAAGGAAGGGGAGATGGTGGCACAAATGGCAGTGAGAAGTACTCAATCAATGCAGCGCCATTGGGTGGCGGTAGGGCAGGCATCAAGGTCGCCGGTGGCTGGGCACGGGGTGGAGCCATCAAGGAACCTCATGACATCATAACCCTTAAGGAGGTCGCGAACTTGAATCTGCCAAATGAGGAAGGTGTTGGAGTCACAATGTACGGTGACAAGTTGAGGGAGATGAGAGCTGAGGAAGCAAACCACCATCGGCACGGGAGCAAAGAGATCATCTATTGTCATGGAGGAGGGTGGGAAAAAGGGAGAGTTAGGGGCTAGACCAGACGTGGTCATAGAGCGGCCAGGAGGTGCCATGAGGAGGGACTAGGAGAGGTTGTGTCGGGGCCGGGAAAAGGGGAAGTCTTTTTGGAAGAAGGGCAGATATGGGCGGCTGGAAAAGGGGAAGTCTTTCTAGAAGAAGGGTAGATCTGGGCAGCTAGAAAAGGGGAAGTCTTTCTAGAAGAAGGGCAGATCTGGGCAGCTGGAAAAGGGGAAGTCCTTCTGGAAAGAGGATTGTGGAGGCGACGAGCCAGGGCTGGGACAGTGTTGCGCTGGTGGGACTGGACGGGATCAGAGCAGATCAGGGCGGGGCGGCGCCATATCAGAGTAGATCAGTACTGGATTGGAGTAGATCTGGATGGGATCAAAGCAGATCTAGACGGGATCAGAGTAGATCTGGATGGGATCAAAGCAGATCTGGACGGGGTTGTGTCGAGGGGGAAAGAAGGATGGCGATTAGACCGGAGCAGATATGGAGGATGTCTGGAGCAGGACGAACAGTGATCCAATTAAGTGGATCTGGAGTGGGAGGGGCAAACGGAGCAGGAGGCTGGCGAGCAGAGCTAGAGGTGGCTTCGGTGGGAGGGGAGACAGACGAGCAGGGCTAGATGAGGGCTAGAGCATGAGGGTAGAGGGTCAATCCAAAGGGAGGGTAGGGTGTCGGCAGTAAGGGGAGTTCTGTGATGGGGAGAGCACACGACAGGGGGAAGGGGGGTTGGCCAGTGAGAGGGATGACCGGCGAACTAATAAGGGTGTCGGTCTTGAGGGAGGGCGCCAGAGAGTTCGTCGGACGGGAGAGCTTGTCGGCAAACAGTTACCAAAAATGGAAAGGGGGGTCAAGCCATTGGGCAAAAAGGCTTTGATACCATGAAAACAGGCAAAATATAATATTTCATTACAGAATGCAACTATTTTTAGATACAAATATACACAGAAGATATAAGTATATATTTCTACTAAAAAATGATGTAGTGACAAATGGATGGTGGTGATTACAAGGAGAGGGGAGTCTATGATTGTCATTGTGGCAAAGGAGGAGATGTCCTTAAGGGTAGCCTCATATGCTCCAACAAACTTTTGAATGACAGTGAGCAATGATTACCTCAACTTGGTTTGGGTCGACCACAACATATTCTCTCTAAAAAGGTACTTACACTTAGAATTGTGATGGATTCAATGTAATGGACTATTCAGCAGTTGAGAACTTTACCATTGGTCTTACAGCGAACAAATTCGAGGATGCAACTAGCAAAGGGTGCTCCAAGAGATTAGAGCGGCCAAATCGTCTTTCCCCTGCAGATCCATAATTGAAATTAGATGATCCTAAAATAAGAAAACCAAGGCAAGAATCAGGGAAACAAATAGATTTGTTCGATTGAAAGGAGAAGCAACATACGGTAATTGAAGTAACCTGAGCCAATTCCAAGAGATGAACTACGACAATGGAAATCATAGCTCTAAATAGAAGTCAAAATAGACGATAGAAGTCAAAATACACGGGAGAGTCGAAAAGAGGGTGATAAGACGGAATAGGGTTAAGAAGTTAGGCAAACGGCATTTTCTCAAATGCCATCTTGTATCACGTGGTCTCACGTGAAATGACAATCTTCCACCAGGTTGGCTTTTATCGTTTCACCGGATGCGCCACAAGCTTCACGGGATCAGAATTCCAAAGTGTACATTCAACAACGCAAGATGTACTGGGCCGGGTCACACAATATACTTACGACTTGATATATATTAATTTTTTCCTTAAGACTGTTTTAACATCAAACAATTATGTATCCGGAATTGTGGGCAAGATCAATATATACTCCTAAGGAGCATATTAACTTTTTTTTTTGTAAAAACTACCTTTTAACATCAAATAACTAAGTACACAGAATTAAAAAATATTGGGTGAACGTCACACACTATATATGTTAGACAGTGTATTTTTGTTGGACAGTGTATTTCTATGTGTCAGAGCCCGCTCCCGTTGTGATCGAGCCTCTATAAGAAGCCCGTTGGAATTTATGCACTCAGCCCATGTAATCTCAGCCCATTTGATTCAAACCCGCCGTTTATGGAAAGAAAGGTGTTTTAAGAGAGGGAGAGAATAAGGGAGAATATTCCTCCCTTATTCCCTCAACTTGAATGGGGCGTCCCCCATATTTTGGATCTGATTTGAAGAATCAGGTTGGTCTCTCTCCATTCATCTCTCCCCTCTCTCAATTGGGTGGCCCCTCTCCATTTGCTTTCTCTTCTTCCAAAACCAGTCTGCCCCTTTCTCTTTTGTGATTGTGTGCGGCCTGCGTGGAGTTTGATCAAGGTGATTCTCTCCTTCTTTGCGGAGAAGAGGAGGTTGTAGAAGGGTTGAAGATAAGGGGCTATTGTGCTGAGAATTCCTTCACTCCAAGCAAGGGTTTGAGAGGAATCGTCACAAAAAGGTATTGTCTTAATCCCTTTCTTATTAATCTTGCTATTGGTGTGAGAAGGCTGATTTGGACGGCGTGCTAGGGCTGGATCAAGCCCAAGGTTAGTACGTATTATTTCCATGTTAATTATATCTTCCTTTGATTAAATAATATATGCATGGTTATTGCTAATTGTAATTAGAATTGCATGTATGTGTAGATCTTGTTTTAAAGATTCGATTTTTATGCGCCATCCTCTCCCACCACTGCTTCCGCTGCTGGCCGGCCACTCTACAGTGGTATCAGAGCCAATAGGGAGGAGGTTTGGCCGCTGATTTGGTGAAAATCCAATTAGATTTACCCGATCTAGGTTTAGATCGGTAAAATTGGGATTTTTGCCTTAAATCATTTGATCTACTATTAGAATCAAAGGGCTTTTCATTTTGAATTTATTATAATTATAATTAACATGTTATTGAATGATTTGGCTGCTGGTTGTATGTGATTTGAGTGTTAATTGTGTTTTTTGTGCACGATTGAATGCATAAGGGCATAGTGGTCATTTCACCACAATATTTTTTGTGCATTTTTTCTCTGATCACGATTTTGGAACACACTTCTCTGTTGGACAGCAAGGGCCATTTGAATTATTTATTGTGATAATAAATTTAATTTAATTGGTTAATGGTGTAAATTGACCAAAATAGCCCTAGGGGCATTTTGGACAATTCACACGTGCATTGTGTGTGCTTGTTATAGTTCTGTCCAGATCTTGTATTCTCTGTGTTGATAACTTGCTTAAGTTGCTGTGTGAGGGCGAAAATTACCAAACTACCCCTAGGGGCATTTTGGTAATTATACACCAAAATTTTTTTTTGACAAAATCTGAATTTCCAGCAGCGTTCAGAATTGTATTTTTTTTACTGGATTATAACTGAAAAGTTCTGTGATTAGTTTTGGTGTACCCTTAAGGGTGGAAATTACCAAACTACCCCTAGGGGCATTTTGGTAAATATACACCAAAAATTTTCTGGACAGAATTTTTAAATTCTAGTGGCCTCTAAGTATGTTTATTTGCTGATTTATATGCTGGGTTATCTGTTTTGGGAATTCTAAATTCATAAAACACATAGATACCTAATTAGGGTAATATCCTTTAAGGGGTTAAGGAGTAGTGGGGGTTATTTTTGGAAAGTAACCCAAAACCCTAATTAGGTGATTCTAATAAGAAAAACTCAGCATAATATACTCAAGTTGTCCCTAGGCTTATATTTAGATTTAGAGTTTGTTTAAGTAAGTACCTTTATAATTGAAGCAATAAGCCTACCATAAATAGTACTAATACCCTGTTCATTGCATGTTTTTCCTTGTAGATTAAAATGGCTTCCAAAATGGTAACTACCGAGTTAAGGAAAACTAAGAAACTTAATGCTGATAACTATCTGGTGTGGAAGAGAAGGATTCACCACATCCTGACTCTTTCTGATCTTGCTCATGTACTTAAGCAGGTCATTGAGCCACTACCAGAGGGTACATCAGCTGATCAGTTTAAAGATCTTGAGAAGCTGAGGGATGATGATAATAAGGCTAGGTCCACTATTCTTACTTTCATTGAGCCTAAGATAGAACGGCTCTTTGAAAAGTATAAGACTGCCAGAGAGATGCTGGATGCAGTGTCTGTGAGGTATGGGGAGAAGACTGAGGCTCATAAGAGAATGTTATACTCTAAATACCAAAATTCCAGGATGAGGGAGGGAGATGATGTGAATGAGCACCTGAGTGTCATGTCCATCATTGCTGATGACCTGGAGACACTGGAGGACCCCATCTCTGAGGGAATCCAAGTGTCTACAGTGTTGAACAACTTTCCCAAATCTTGAGAGAGTGTAGTAATTTATCTTAACATGAGCTACCAGAAGATCACAATGGAGGCTTTGACTGCCAAGCTTAGGCTTGAGCAAGAAAGGAAGAACCATGTGAAGGCTTCTGGGGGGTCTGCTACTGCCAACCTGGTACACAACTCTGGTGGGGGCAAGAAAGGTGGACAGGGGCCTGGTCCCTCTAAGAAAGCTTTCAAGAAGAAGGGGAGAAGCCTCAGAACAAGGGCACTGGTAAAGGTAATGACAAACCTAAAGGTGCATGTTTCAAGCGTGGCAAGATGGGTCACTTCAAGGCTAATTGCCCCAGAAGGATAGCCATTCAAGCAAGGACAAGGGCAAGAGCGAGGACATCGTCTATGTTGTCTCTGAGGTGATGCATGCTGACATCAAGGAGAAGACTTGGTGGCTGGATTCAGGAGCTACTATGCATGTTTCCCACTCCAGGGGAACTAGGGGCGAGATGGTCAATCTGATTCCAGGCCAGAACAAAGTCTTCATGGGGAACAACACGTACTGCGAGGTGGAGGCTATGGGGAGCTACAGGATTCCTCTGAAGAATGGGTCTAACCTTATCTTGACAGATGTGCTTTTTGCTCCTTCCATTAGGAAGAACCTGATTTCAATCCCTGTTCTGACCAAGAAGGGGTTTGAAGTTAGGTTCAAGGGGAGTAAGGCAACTGTGGGCAAGGGTGGGACTGTTTTATTTACTGCTTCTTTAATTAATGGATTGTACTGCTTAGATGTAATGAACTCTATTGAATCTAATGAAATAAGTGTTTCTGAGTATATTGTTTTGTCTGTGGATGATGTTTTGCTTTGGCATATGCTTTTGTGCCAAGTAAATGTAAATAAACTACATCGAATGTCGAGCGCTGGGTTATTACCCAAAATATCCAAAGACCTACGTGTGTGCGAGGATTGCTTATCGGGTAAGATGAGCAGGCAATCCTTTCAAAAGGGACAAAGGGCAAATGAACTATTAGAGGTGGTACATTCTGATATCTGTGGGCCCTTGAATGTTCAGACCCATAGAGGTATAACGTATTTTATTACGTTCATTAATGACTATTCAAGATACGGGTACATGTATTTAATAAGTAGGAAGTCTGATGCCTTAGATAAATTCAAGGAATTTAAAGCTAAGGTAGAGACTCAGTTAGGCAGGAAAGTAAAAATCCTGAGGACTGACAGGGGTGGTGAGTACACCTCTGACCTGTTTAAAGATTTCTGTACCGATCAGGGAATAGTTCACCAGTACACCCTATTGTACACTCCAAAGCAAAATGGAGTGGCAGAAAGGCGTAATAGGATGCTTATGGACATGGTAAGGTCCATGTTAAATCACTCTGAGTTAGGAACTAACTTCTGGGGTGAGGCTTTAGACACCGCCATGTATATCCTTAATCGTGTACCAACAAAGGTAGTCCAACGGACACCTTATGAGTTATGGACAGGCCGACGTCCAAACTTAGGGCATCTTAGAGTATGGGGGTCTAGGGCACACGTAAAGGTGCCTGAGACCCCAAGACCATAAAGTGTAATTTTATTGGTTACTGTGATCACTCTAAGGGGTACCGATTTGTGGTTCATCACACGGATGGGACAGTGGGGGTTGTTGAGTCTAGAGATGCTTATTTCTTGGAAGAGGAATTAAACCCTAGAATTCCTAACAAGAAAGTTGATTTATTCGAGGTGGTTAAAGAGGCTGGTCCTAGTACTTCCCCAGAGGAAGTAATTGGATCAGATCAAAACCAAACTGAACCTGAACCCATGGCATTGAGGGAAAGAAGACCTTCAATTCTGTTGAGGGACTTCTATACAATGCTAGGGGAGGACAACGTCACGTTAGATGAACCTATTCTAGATGACCCGATTATCCTTGAGCAAGCTTTAAGTCTTCCACACGCTCAAGAATGTCAAGTTGTTATTCAAGAAGAGATGGACTCTATCCTAAAGAACAAGGTCTGGGAGATAGTGGATCCACCTGAAGGGCGAAAGCCCATTGGGTGTAAATGGATCTTCAAAAAGAAGCATAAGGCTGATGGGTCTATAGATAAGTACAAGGCGAGATTAGTGGCCAAGGGGTTCACCCAAGTATATGGGATGGACTTTAAGGAGACATACTCACCGGTGTCAAGATTTGACTCGATTAGATGTCTCTTAGCATGCATTGCTTACTTTGATTTAGAGTTGCACCAAATGGATGTAAAGACTGCCTTCCTAAATGGAGATTTAGAGGAGGAGATTTACATGAAACAACCTGAGGGTTATGTGATTCCTGGAGAGGAACACAAGGTGTGCAAGCTCATAAAATCATTGTATGGCCTAAAACAATCTCTCAGGCAATGGTACTTCACTTTTCACAAGGTGATTAGTGAGTATGGGTTCATAGTGAACGAACACGATCATTGTGTCTATACCTTCCGGGATGGGATAAGGTATATGATGTTGTCATTATATGTAGATGACATACTCTTGATGGGGAATGATCTTAGTATGATAGTCAGTTTAAAGGAGTGGCTCAAAACCCAGTTTGAGATGAAAGACATGGGTGAGGCATCCTACATCCTAAGGATGAAAATTGACAGAGATAGAAAAGCTAGGAAGCTTAGTATATCTCAAGAGTCATACATAGAGAGCGTTCTCAAGCGCTTCAATGTCATTGGTTGGAAAACCATTGAATCCCCTATAAACAAGGGTACTGTGTTATCTAAGAGTATGGCTCCTCGGACAGAGGAAGATCGACTCCGGATGGAGTCAGTGCCATATGCACAGGCTATTGGCAGCTTGATGTATGCCATTACCTGTACTCGACCTGATTTGAGTTTTGTGGTAAGCTTGTTAAGCCGTTACCAAGCAGACCCTGGTCTTCAACACTGGCAAGCAGTGAAGAGGGTATTTCGGTACCTATTAGGGTCTAAGAGTTTAAAACTCACTTATCAGGCGAAAAGTCTGTCATTGGCTGGATATAGTGATTCAGACTATGCGGGGGATCCAGATGATAGGAAATCCACTGCTAGATATGTCTTCATGTTTGGAGGCGGTGCTATATCGTGGGCAAGCAAGAAACAAAAGAGTGTTTCTAAGTCTACAATGGAAGCTGAGTTTTATGCATGCAGTATTGCAGCTTCCCAGGCAGTTTGGATTAAGGAGTTTCTAGCAAAGTTGGGGCTAGAAACTGGACTGATGCTCCTGTCCAGATGTATTGCGATAATCTGGCTACAATGTCGACACTTAAGAATGGGGAGATCAGTGTCAGGGGTAAGCACATTGAGGTGCATTACTATTACATCTTCGACATGCTACAGAGAGGAAAAGTGACTGTGAGTCATCTTCCTACTTCTGAGATGTTGGCAGATCCGTTCACTAAGGCCTTAACAACGGATCTATTTTCAAAGCACGCTCATAGCATTGGTCTTCGACAGGAATAGTGCTAGTCGCTGTTGGACCATATGAGCCCTTCACCCATAGTGGGGGATGTTGGACCATGGTATGGGCTCGGGCCCAGTTTGGTCCAACGGTGTCGCGGTCCGGGTGAGCCAGTACGGGTCACGTGGTCCATGGGTGGTGGGGGCAGTCGCGCCGACCCCACTAGTACCTTCGTTATACTTAATTAGAGTGGGACCCACATATGTCACACACACACACTAGACATACATCTAGGTGTGCATCTACACATTGTGGGGCCCAGACGAGTGAATTATGTGTTGAGGGTAGGACCCGCGTTATTAGCAAGAGGTCAACCCTGTCACGGGCTTGGCCGTGTGCAAGGGGTCCAGGCCTCCGCGGGCTCTGTGTATCAGAGCCCGCTCCCGTTGTGATCGAGCCTCTATAAGAAGCCCGTTGGAATTTATGCACTCAGCCCATGTAATCTTAGCCCATTTGATTCAAACCCGCCGTTTATGGAAAGAAAGGTGTTTTAAGAGAGGGAGAGAATAAGGGAGAATATTCCTCCCTTATTCCCTCAACTTGAATAGGGCGTCCCCCATATTTTGGATCTGATTTGAAGAATCAGGTTGGTCTCTCTCCATTCATCTCTCCCCTCTCTCAATTGGGTGGCCCCTCTCCATTTGCTTTCTCTTCTTCCAAAACCAGTCTGCCCCTTTCTCTTTTGTGATTGTGTGCGGCCTGCGTGGAGTTTGATCAAGGTGATTCTCTCCTTCTTTGCGAAGAAGAGGAGGTTGTAGAAGGGTTGAAGATAAGGGGCTGTTGTGCTGAGAATTCCTTCACTCTAAGCAAGGGTTTGAGAGGAATCGTCACAAAAAGGTATTGTCTTAATCTCTTTCTTATTAATCTTGCTATTGGTGCGAGAAGGCTGATTTGGAGGGCGTGTTAGGGCTGGATCAAGCCCAAGGTTAGTACGTATTATTTCCATGTTAATTATATCTTCCTTTGATTAAATAATATATGTATGGTTATTGCTAATTGTAATTAGAATTGCATGTATGTGTAGATCTTGTTTTAAAGATTCGATTTTTATGTGTCATCCTCTCCCACCACTACTTCCGCTGCTGGCCGGCCACTCTATAATTTTATTACTTACCAAATGACCCACCACCATGTTATAAGTTATAACCACTAATACCTTAATATTACACTTTGTATATGACCAATATGGTGTGTGAGATGCACACCTAAAAAATTATTGTGTAAAAAATTGGCTATTTATTAGAATATGAAATCCAATCTCAGAAATATAGCAACTTACTTTTTTTTATTAAACGTAACAATTCAGACCCCTTTTTTTTCTCTGTATCCCCTAAACAAAGAAACAAGTGTATATTTTTTTTTATTTCTTTCTCCCCTATCTCCCCCATCTCTTTTATCCATGATTCTCCTAAACATAAACCCCCCTTTCTCTTCTCCTCTGGTACTGGCAGTTGTTAGTGTCAACTCTGGCGACTGACCAAATCTACGATCAGCACGCGGTTCCTGGTCACAGATGGCGGCCTGCACGTAGTGGTCATGGCCAGATCCGGCCGATAGCCTGTGTGCAGTGGTCTCGGCCAAATCTGGCCAGTGGTCTGCGCACAGTGGCCGCAGCCAACATCCAGCAGCGGCCAGCGTCCAACCGCATGCGGCTTGTACACAGGGCCATAGGACGAGTCACGGCTGGTCAAATCTGGTTGGCTGCGGTGGCTGTGACTAGTGCACAGCCGCTGGTCGCGGCCAGTGCGTAGTGGCCAATCACTACTGGCTGTGGCTATGGCTGTGACTTGAACTAGCGATAGTGATTAGCCACAACGACGTTAAAAAAAAGACACTGATATTAATATCGGTATCGGAGAAAAAAAAAGAAGAAAAAATATATAAAAAAATTAAGATATAAATAAGAGATATAAATTTTTTAATAAAATTAATGAGATAGAAGATATAAGGGGGAAAAGGGGTATATATAGTCACGTTCTTTTTTATTACCCAAGGCTTCGAATAAAGTAAAAAAACATAATCAACTCACGAAGGAGTAGGCTTATTGCTTGGATCTCCAGATACTTGGGAAGAATTGGGCACGATAAATCTTCCACTATGTAAGTCTTTGCAAGGCTAGCTCCCACTCGTTGGAGAGCGCAAAGTGCGAGTCGACGCTACATTTCTGCAACTTTCTGGTTCTCTCTGGAAGAAACGTTGGTGACGTGGGAGATGACGACCCTGTCTCCGCCTCCTCCCTTATCTAAATTCCGAAGTGCCTGGCCAAAGTCCTCCATTCAAAAAGCCCACGACTGCACCACCCGGCAGCCATAGCTTGAAGTGTGTGCCACATCCTATCTCCCTCTTCTGCAAGTGGCGCAATAGCTGCCATCTATCTGCTCTCCATGTTTGCAGGCCGAAAGGCGTAAGCTCCGTCCTCCCCTAACTCCCGGCACAAGAAGTGGTAGACTGGCCTTGCCTCCTCTCTCCTTGTAATCTATAAATACAAGCTCTCTCTCTCTTTCTACTAGTTCTAAGCATAACTGTTCAGGCATACCCTTCTTCATTGACCATACAAAGAGCAGTGTTCAGACATACTCTTCATCGTTGTGCCCATACAAATTGTAGAACTGGTAAATGCTTCCTATGGCCATCCCTTGTCACCAGACCACCGTCTTCCCTTCCTTTACCTCTTCTTATTTACCATCTTCTTCCTCCTCTTCCCGAGGAGCCAAGCAGTTCATGGCTTGGACCAGACCGGGCAGCCGGCATGCACTAGCGTTGCGAACCATAATCGGGCCCGCGGTGCCCACGGAGCAGAAGGCGGGCCAGTGGGAGGAAGAGGAACCCCATCTTGTACCGGAGGCGAGGGAGGACCGGATGTCCATGTGGTGGTGGGAGGCAGAGACAGAGCCCGGGTCAGAGGAGGAGGAGAGCAAGCTTGCAGAGGCGCTGGAGTGGCTGGAGAAAGAGGCCATGATGGGGGCCGACGAGGGACGGGAGCCGTCAGATTACAACAGGAGGGCACACCTCTTCGACCGGAGCTCCCGGGTGTTCCAGGCGCTCAGGGCCCGCCGGCCCCCCTCCTCCTAGACCCATACCAGAAGCAGCACAGATTTGCCATCTACCTACGTAGTTTGTTACGAAAAACTGTATCTAATCACGGCTTTGGATTTGCACCGATGAAATACCACCGTCTTATCTTTCGTTCATCACTCTGCTTGTAACATCATTACAAAAATGCTTTCACCCAATAAAAAAAATACTCTCTTTGATTCTCCTTTGTGTTAATTTCTGTTCAATTTCTTCTTCTTCTTCGTTGGGTTTCATCCGAAGAATGTTGTTGCCCAAGAATTTTTCATCTCTTCACGGCCATACGTAGCACAGAAAGCTCCAAGGGCCCAGCAAATTCACACAGAGTAGTTTGGATCTACACATATATAACCATAGATATCTTGCCAAAAAAAATTAGCCATGTATTTAAGTATGTATTAATTTGCACTGCAATAATCCCTCCAATCCGTTTTTTATTTACCCTATAAAAATACTTTTAAATTACTCTTACATATCACATAAAATCTGAGTTTACCTCCTTAGCTCAACCTTTCATCCTTTCTCTCTTTCTTTTCTCTCGCGCTTACATCGCACTGGCGGTAGGTGGGGCTGCGCTCAAGGCCAGATTTAGATGTGGCCAAGGTCGCCATGCCGGTGCGCGCGTCAAGGGCAGCGGCGT
Organism: Saururus chinensis; assembly: GCA_035235625.1. Classification (NCBI taxonomy): domain Eukaryota; kingdom Viridiplantae; phylum Streptophyta; class Magnoliopsida; order Piperales; family Saururaceae; genus Saururus; species Saururus chinensis. The sequence goes on along the minus strand of CP141142.1, from coordinate 43,887,053 downwards.
CAAGACCAAGCTGCCTTTGCCTTGAGTAACAGATAAGATAAAAAATGAGGTTTTGGAGGTTAAAAGAGTAAAATATATTAAAATATTTAATAAAATAAGGTAGTGATGAGAATCGACCCTGGCCGTGACCTGTGACCCGTAACGTGGGTAATTATATTTTTTTCTTCAAATATTTTTTTTAGATTTATATTATAGATTTTTAATATAAAATTAAATATAAAAAATTTAAATATATTATAATATTATAGATCTTTGGCTAATTTGTAACTCATATTTTTGTTGTAACTATTAACGAATACTTAGAGGTGTAGTGTTGTTTTTCTTCTATTTTGAGAGAATGATGACAAAATAAATCTTTAACGTTTGTAACTTTGTTTATTCAATATTAACTTATTTGACTTTCGATAGTTCATATACAAACATAAAATAAATTAAATATTATTTCTTTATGGCCAAAGAGGATCATAAAATTTAACATGTTTTAATTTTAAAATTTCCGTAATAGTTTCTCTATGGTTGCTTATAGTCCTACCCTCCTTAGCAGTCAATGATACTTATTTATAATTTTTCTTTTCCAAAAATTGACTCTCATTAAACTTTATCATCTACCTCTCTGGTTGTATATTTTTAACTTGCTATCTATTGTGACCATTAAGCCTTTCACACAGAGCTGAATCTAATACGTAATGTATAAAAGAAAAATGATGTGTAATGAATGCAACCTCTATTTAGGATGCAAGATGAAAGGTCACCTTGAGGAATGTGCCTCTATTGCTGGTAGGTGCACCTAGTGCATGAAACGTAGGCATAGAGGAAGATGACATATTTTAAAAGAATAACAGGAAAAAAAATTAAACTATATAGAAATTAACTATACCTTTAAGATACTACCTGTTGTTATCCCAAAAAAGATGTTTACCACAAAGTAAAATATACAAAATCACACTTATACTCTAAATATTTTATTTATGTCCAAATTTATGTTGAAACCCTCTGGTTCAATATAATATGTACTAAATAAACACCATAATAATAGTATACATAAGTCTAATAAACCAACAGTATAATAATAGAGTTTTTTATTATTTATAATTGAGTAAAAGTTGAGTTACCCAGGTTGTACAGGTTAAGTTCGACCCAACCCTAAATTCAAAACGAGTCAAAAGCCTAAACCCGCACCCTAATTACCCTACCTGTTATAGGTACGAAGCATTGCCTAACGTCTCCACTCGTGATGCCCTGACTACACCGCATAACCAGCAGCCAATCTCTCAACCTTCTCACTCGTATGCGTAAGTGGAATAAGTAATCAACAACACAAAGTTGACTCTGGTGCAAAGGGGCTCCGCCCAATGTAATATAAATCAGTCTGTTGATGTACAAGGGTAGGGAGAGGGCAAGCCTACTCAGCATGTTGGAGTTCTCTCTCTCATAACTCTAGTTTGCTGCATCAAAAGTTGTCTGTTATGCCCGCCTTTACTCTCTCCCTTATATACTCAACTATAGGCCAGTCTTAGTGCTAGTAAAACATACAAACCCACTCATACAAAAAGTCTCACCCTGAACAACTCTCTCTCCCTAAACAAGCCACCCTAGTCCAAATCAAGAAACTAAGAAAATCCTTCTCTGATTAGGAGTCCAGTACCCTATTGTCTTCAAGAGTAGTCTACTGCCAAGTCTAGAGAGTAGCCACCCTCTTTCTCTATGGGACAAATTGAGGGGCTAATACTACCTATAGTTAAGTTGGGTCGGGAATAAAATTAAACGGGTCTGATTTGAGCCGAATAAATGGGTGAGGATAGTTCTGCAGCACTGGGCAGCCGGCTCTAGGTCGGAGACCATGATCCAAATGGGACAACAAACCCCACACTGATGTGACATACCACATTGGTCCAAAAAGGTGTGATTATCACTTCGGACAGTGGGCTACTAAGTACTAATTAAAAGGGGAAAGGGTAAATCCGTTTATTAAATGGCCTTAAATCAGTAGCCGTTGCCGCTGTCCCTTTTCAAATTCAAACTCTACCAAAGCTACCGGTCAGCCTTCAGGGCTTCGTCGCCATTGATAAAACACTTCCTGCGTGTCTGCATCCATATAGAACCCACCTTCTGCTCCTCTGGTTTGGATCAGATTTCGACCGAAAATGGAAATGATTCATCCGCCTGCATTCGGGAGTGTGAAGACGGGGTGGAAGGCAATCAAAAGAAGGCCCTTGCAGCCGAGGAACTCTCCGTTGAATCATAGCCAGACGAAGAAGAGAGCTGAGAAGCAAATCATGGCCCCCACCGACAAGGAGAACTGGCCTTTCTGGCAGGCGGCGGCCATGGAGATCGAGCCGGTCGGGGCGTCTCTGGCGGAGGAGCTAGACGCGGTCCGGCAGAGGCTGGAGCGGTTGCGGGTGGAGAGGGAGAAGACGGATGAAGTTTTGAGGAAGAGGGGGCTGCTTCTGGACAGAAAATTGAAAATGATGGAACAGAAGGATGAAGATCTCCAGAGGGTCCAGATTGAGATGGACCGCATTCTGCAATGGAAAAAACTCCGATTTTCTTTGGTGGTAGATCTTCTATCCTAATGCTCCTACTCCTCTTCATGATTACGCTATGTTATATCGGAAGTTCAAGTTGTAGGAGCGCATGAATTCCTAAATACCGGATTGAGGAAGGAAACAGGAGATGTAAATTTGAAATAGAACAGTAATAGCATTGATGATGGCTGTATGTCCTAATAATTGGTTCTCCGATCTAATTCTTCTGCATCGTCTGTGTTCTATGCTATGCAGACTGGTTCTTTCAAAACACTGAGAGAACAAGAGCAGGAGAAGAGGATGAAATTCCTCCTATCCCAGGTCAGTGAAGTTTCTATTCTGTAAAACAAAAATGTAGGGACTATCTTGTCTTCACTTATTACCGAGAGCTGATGAAGAGAGACTTCCCATTGGTGCAGGAGATCAGATCTATCAAAGAAGAGCACTTAACAGGGCAAAGCAGCAGCAGTAAAGCATCGTCAAGTAGCAACAACCTGACGGAAGGCTCAAGCAGCAGCAGCAGTATCATAGACGCGGCGGCGTCTATTTCATCCGCCTTATCATAGGACGACCTTCTTTGTTGATGCCTCATTCAAAGACATTGTTTACACTTGCTTTTAGGTTTCGACATTGTATCTCTCCGTGTCATGTTTTCACCAGCGTCCCAGTTGGAATGATGTTTTTGTAACAAAAACTGTTAAAACAGAAAAGTTTTCCTGCATTGCCACGTTCAGAGGATATTCACAATCCTGCTATTTGTAGCAGTGAGCACTGACCAGAACCTTCAGATTGGTAAAGAGAAAAATGGGAACAAGGAGTATGCCTGGACTGTGGAAGATGCGAAAAAAGCAGGAATCCTGGCTTTCCAATGTGCTCCGTTGGAATGTAATTGCTTGCATATCAGGCAATTTAATTGTAGATGAAACTAACAAGAGAAAGGCCCAACGACGTTAAGAGTTTCAACTACATTACTTAGCCTCAATTCATATCTTCATATACATTAACAGCCAATGCGCAGGTCACTTCACATTTCACATCTAAAAGTCTCTGCAAGATATAAAAACAACGTGCAAATGCTACACCATCCTGGTCACAAATTTCCAGTGGATTTTATCATGGAAAATGACATTTTCACATTGACCAAATTTCCAGTGGATTTTATCATGGAAAATGACATTTTCACATCAAAAACTTTCCCGGCTTGATGGGTAACGAGGGAAGTAAAACTTTCCCGGCTTGATGGGTAACAAGGGAAGTTAGGATATCCCTGGTCGCAATCATCAATTTGACCACAACGATAAAAGGATATGGATGGTTTTAGCATCTTTGTCAAGAGCTAAGGTTACAAACTTTCCCACAATGAATATTATATAATTGACTAAAGATATGAAATTCGAAGTTTGCATGGTGAACGTTCATTGTCCGGTTAACATGATAGTAAATCATAGAGGAACGTTATGTTTCAGACAGATGGAAGCATTTTCTGAGCGGCCTTCTCATCAACATTTGTAATAGACGGTATACACGCTGGTGCACATTAGGGACAGTTCCTTATGCTAAGTGCGGTGCATTGCCAGTAAAGGGCATAGAAAATACTTCCCATACACATATAAGATAAGATGAACATTTAATGACTAAATTCGGAATACTCTTGACATATTTTCTTATCAATATGAAAATTAGCATCTTTCCTTGTCATTCAGATCAAGAAAAAAAACAAATTAAATAATTTTAAAAAAGGAAAAAAAAAAACTACCTGTTACATTGCCGCGCTTCCAAATTGGCACATGGTCCTAGCTATTTCTCAAAAGAATTATAGAAACCTAAGAGACATGGTTGCCTAATTTTCATCACTTTAAAAAGGAGATGAAATCGATCAAGTCATAAGACTCATGCTATGCTAAGTTGCTAACCTACAAATGGATGACACCTTCAACAAAACTTCCAATGGTTATTGCAGTTTACACACGTAACAAAAGTCGTCATTGGTTCATCTGCACTCCGAGTCTGCAACTGATAGTAGGTAGTTTTCCGTTGCCCACACCGGCCACACTTAAATTGATCTGTGGTGGCTTTTGGCGCTCCACCACGCTCACACTCAAATAAAGCTTTCTCTTTGATCTGGTCATTCTCCCGCTTTCGCTGATCACTGGCCATCTCCTCAGGGGTCATCTGAACAAGCCTCTCTGGCTTTATTTCGCCAAGGAGAACTTTTCTCCTAAGATCTGGGTTATTCCCATCTTTGAGATTGAACATTATGGACCTATATTTCACTTTATGAGCTCCATTCGAACGACCTAATTTTTCATACATCACTGACTCAACAGTAACAGCCACACGTATCGGGTCACATGCATTCACTTCTTCGATAATATCTTCACCGGCCTCATCAGAAACTTTTAGGAGTGCCTCCGCGATCATTTCCCGGAGTTTGTCACGGATAGAATCATTGCATTTGACCATTGAAGTTAGCTTTGGTGCGTCTGGAGGGACTATTGGGGGTTCCTTCACTTTGGCTACTGAATTATTTACTTCTTTATGATTTTTGTCAATATGGAGAGTTTGTGTCCTGTTCACATTGACAACCGTTACAGAGTCCGAACTAGATATCGTTTCACTCTTAACAATCTTCTCAAGCATGATATTTTCTGACTCTGAAACATTTTCCACTTTTCTTGTTTCAATAATTTGAATATTGTCAACCTTCATAGGCTCTGCTTTTGAGGATTTACTTTCGGCCTTTGCGCATATTCTACCATCGCAGTTGCCATCTTTCTTAGCATTTTTGCTAGATTCCTCAATCACTACATTCTTCCAAATCTCAAACACATTAGAAGCGACCAACTGGATTTTCTTCCTGGGATGTTTTGTCAGAACACGGAGACGTTTACCGACCTGAAACGTGATAATATGTTTAGATACCTCTGGTTGTAAATTAAGCAATTCAACCAAGTGGATCTGAGTGGAATTTACTCATATATCAGTATTAAGATTCCAGAATTTGCATACTACCAGAAACGTAAAATGTCATCCAGGATTACAATTGATGATCCCAAAACGTAAAAAGGTCATTCTAACTGAGCCTCTGCAACAACAAAGGAACTTACTATTATGATAAATACCGGTATAATTGATGACACTGCTTAAGCTTACTCAAAAAATCTTTTAGCATGCTTAAGCATATTCCAGGAATACAATTAATAGAAAATCATCACTATTTCTATCAAAGCCTCTTAAGTAACAAATACTATTATCGTCATGAGTACCAGCCTACCTGGTGACACTGCTTAAGCTTAACCAAAAATATTTGTTAGCATGCTAACAGCCAACAAGCATAAGAAATATATTTATGTAAAAGAACATCGTGCCACGCCCAATGCAGCTCTTAATGCAAACCCGAACAGTTATAAATATCCATCGTTAACTGAAATCCTGTTCTCAAAGCATAGATTTAACTAAACCAACTTTTTTATTAAAAAAAAGACAAGATAAATACCTATATAAAAAAAACTCTTCACAATTACTAAAAAGTACTCGATTTTCGCTACACGATAGGCCTTACGCCACCTTTATTAGATAGGGAAGGTGGGTCCTACCTTAGAATTATTTTTTCCTATCATAAGTGGTATAAGGCTTGTGAGTGTAAGAATATCACTATCCGAAAATTTTCTCTAAACAGACCACAAAACTACAAAACAAAGCCTCTTCCTGATTTAACAGTAAGAAAGTCGAAATCTTTTAGTAAACTTGCATGCATACACAACCTCAAGCGACTCTCCAACCTACATCTCTAAATCAGAATATTTGGTTCGAAGTTCACATACTGCATTGCAGATTAGCACCTCGGTTGTCCAAATCAAAATAAATCAAAACGCGGAACTTGAACAGCAAGGAACAGGTACCTGGGTGGCAACCAGGAGGCCCATTGTAACCGGAAAATCGCGGAGCCTCTTCAACGCATCAACACACCGGGCCTCCTCCGGCGCACCGCCGTCGGTATCAGCTGCCGCATCAGCCGCCTTCTTGGCGGCTTCGAAGAGCTCCACCAGCTCCTTCTCCATGGCGCGAGCGAGTCCTTCCCGCCCAAGCATCTCCATATCCTTCCTTGCCAAGTAGGAAAAAGGGGGAAAGCCAGGAGCTTGGGCTGGTGGGCGAGGAGGCTTTTACAGGTTTCTGGATTTGAGGTGGGAGGGGCGGGCTTGCGTGAGAGTAAGAGGATCCAACAGGTTATATCGGATCGGGTCGTAGATCCGAATCGCGGATCCAGGAGGAGGACCCGCTCGTGTTGGGTTGGAATTATTGCGAAGGCGTCAGCGCATCGCTTGACCCCACGCGTGTTGCCTGAGGAATACAAAGCCGTAAGCCACGCGGACGTCGTGAAGAGTTTTCATGCACCAAACTCACTGTGAGCCGGCATAAAGAACACTGGGACCGTTTATTTTTTAAATTAATTATATATTTATTAGCATAAGTTACATTAACATATACTTAACATATGTATCGTTAATTTTATATATGAGTATCTAAGTTCATGGTAAGTCAAGAGTATTAAAAAGTCTTCCAAGATAAAAGGATAGTTATAATCACACTATAAAAACACTCATATAAATAGAAGTATTTTTTATATTCTTCTATGACAATGACCTAAGCGTAAAGAATATATATAAAGCGTTTTTCTTCAAGATTGACTTCACATACACTAATACATGGTAACATAAAAACCACTTCTGTTAATAATATGTGTCATTGATCTAAAAAATAAACGTTTCATGTACATTCCTTATACTAGACTCACGTTAAGAAAGGATCATGAAAAACACTTCCCACACAAACTTTTACATAAATTTTAGTTGGCCTCACATAAAAATTCACTTAGCCCCACTTATTAATAGGGATGCCACCAAGTCGAGTTTTGGTCGGGTTTTGTCAAACTCAAACCCGATACCATTTAAGAAGTGGTAAACCCGAATTCGACCCGAATAGCTATTCAGGTTGATTTTGGAAACTCAAACCCGACCCAAATAGTTATTCATGTTGAATTTAGAAACCTAAACCCAACTCATTAAGGTCGGGTTTTATCAAAATACAAAGAAAAATATAAAAAGTTTATAATTATAACTTTATTTGGGTTAGTTTTTTTCAAACCCGAACCCGATACCATTTAAGAAATAGTAAACCCAAATCCAACCCGAATATTTATTTAGGTTGAATTTAAAAACCAAAACTCAACCCATTGGGTCAAGTCGGGTTTTACCATATATTTGACCCGAGTGGCATCTCTACTTGTTAAGTCTAACCAAAATTTAAGGAGTTTTTTATATTTTTTTTTATTATGTAAATATCAATTTTCTTAAGACAAATACTTTTATGGGTTTTATATTAAAAGTTATATTTTGTTTTGGTTAAATGTTCTATCTGTATCATGAGATTTAATATAGGACAAAGGAATCTCTTTGAAAGAGGGTTGCTTATACGACACTTTGACACGCATGTATGCATGAGCCCATGCTGATATAGACTTTTTCTATATATTAAAAATAGTGTATAAAATAAACTTCATTATAATTTAAAAAGTTTTTAATATATATTTATAAATTAATATAGAAAACTAAATATAAGATCATGAAAATATATTAATATAAATGTTCTTTCTATTTGATGTAATAGTTTCATTTAATTTTTTAAATGAAATGAAATTAAATTTATTTTTTTAAAATAGAGTTATTAATGTGAGATGAAAAGAATAATGATATAATAAAATATATTTAAAATATATTTTTTTAACATTAAAATTATTAATACTAGTCTCAAATAAATGTTAAATTATTATAATATTTTTATGTGACATAATAATGAATAAAAAAGTAGAAAATATGATAAGTAATGATTAGCAGACATTGTAAAATATATACATGAACTATAAATAAACTTATATCATAAAATCATACTTAGAAAATAATTTATTTATCTTCAAAGTTGTTGTCACACCCTGATGTGAATCGAGATGGAATAGTTTTTGTAGTAAAATTAGCTGATGAAGCAGAGAAGTTCAACTTCATGGTTCAATTCCAACAATATATCCTTCTAAGCATAATTAGTTCTGAATGTCCACTTGTGCATGTACTCTTTGTAGAGTGGCCAGCCAGCAGCGGAAGCAGTGGTGGGAGAGGTGGTGCAAACAAAAATCCAATCTTTACATGATCTACATCATAAACTTGCAAATTCTAACAACAATTAGCAATATACATGCATGTAAATCATTCAATCAAAGGAAAAACTAATTAAGATGGGATGATACGAACTGACCTTGGGCTTGATCCAGCCCTAACACGCCCTCTTCTTGAAGATCTAATCTGCCAAAAGATAGATCTAATCAAACAAACAAGAGAAGCAAAGATTACCTTTTTGTAACGATTCCTCTTAAACCCTTGCTTAGAGTGAAGGAATTCTCAGCACAACAGCCCCTTCTCTTCAGCCCTTATATAGCCTCCTCTTCACAACAAAGAATGAGAGATCCTCCTTGAAAAACCCCGCGCAGGCCACACTCAAACAAGAGAGAGGGAGGGGCGGACTGGTTTGGAAGAGAGGAGAAGCTAGAGAGATGGGAGGGGGTAGAAGAAGAGGGATATGTGAGATCTAGTTCTCAAATCAGATCCACAAAAGAGGGGGACGCCCCATTCAAGAAATGAGAGAGAATATTCTCTCTATTCTCTCCAATATTCCCTCTCTCTCTACCTTCAATAAATGGCGGGCTTGAAACAAATGGGCTGAGATTACATGGGCTTGAGTGCTTAATTCCAACAGGTTTAATATAGAGGCTCGTTCACAACGGAAGCGGGCTCTGTCACACAGAGCCTGCGGAGGCCTGGACCCCTTGCACACGGCCAAGCCCGCGCTCGCTAATCACACGGGTGCCACCCTCAACATTTAATTCGCGCGTCTGGGCCCCGCAATGTGAAAAATGCACACCTAGATGTATGTCTAGTGTATGTGTGTGCCATATGCAGGTCCCATCCGAATTATGTGTAACGAGGGAACATGTGGTGTTGGCGCGTCCGCCCCCACCACCCTTGGACCACGTGACCCTCGGATTCTATTCGCTTGTTCTCTCTTGCTGCAACCCGCTACGCCTCTTTTCCATTTCCATCATTTGGTATCAGAGCTTGAGATTCGCTTCATGACTCTAGAGATGTTGACAAAAAGACCCATTGCAGTTGAAGACATGAACATCGATAATATTCGAGAGGAAGTTGCTGAACTGGATAGAGCAGTGGAGTCTTTATCTTAGAAGTTTTCCCAACAATTTATCCTTCTTTCTCATGATGAAGAATATCCATTTAACCATCCTTCTAATGAAGAGGTATGTAAACCAATTCACATTAAGCAAGACATAGTAGATTTTGATCTTCCTCCCATCTATGACGATGAGTATTCCCCTACTATATTTCCCCCCTCTATCCTTTCTTTTCATTTTTCTGCACAGCCCTTCATTGGTCTTCCATCCTCTGAACCTGCTATCACATATATGATGTTTGACATTCCAATTCATACTCCATATATTCCTATTCAGTCAATGCCGGAAGACACATATGTTCTTCCAACCTTTATATCCTTATGCTCTAGTCTTCTATAAAGAATTAAGTGGTTTGGAAGGGCACACCTTCAACAAAACCTGATTTTTGGAGTGACACACACTCAACAAATAATCACCATATTTTTTGATTCAAAACAAAACTTCTATTACAATATAGCAAAGGCCTATTTATAGGCTTACAACATTCAAATTCGGAATTGAGAGGGAAGTACAACTTAAATGCACTTGAACAACATTCTAGGTGTAATAAAGGATAAAATAACTACTCCTAACCATTCCTAGGGAAGGTAGAAGGCCAAAACATATTACTATGCCACATTTAATGCTTACTCGACCCTGATTTCTGCACTATGAATAAATGTGACGAATTTGACTTTGTTTCATGGGGTTTCATTAACTTTTCCTTCCATGTGCTTTATGGGCCTTCATCTTTAACGTTTTGGGCTTCATTTTCTATTGGCATTTCTTCTATGTCATGTTCCTGGATCCCACATAAGATTTTCATCCCTTAAGAGTACATGCACAAGTGGACCTTCAGAACTACATATGCTTAGAAGGATACATTGTTGGAATTGAACCATGAAGTTGAACTTTTCTGCTTCATCAGCTAATTTTACCACAAACTATTTCATCTCGATTCACATTAGCTCACAAGGGAACAGACAGGGTCGGTCCCGCTGCCGTTCGGTGGTCAGTCGGCGGCCAAAAGGCGGTTTTTCTTTTTCTTTTCTTTTTTTTATAGTCGGCAAAGCCGCCGCAGCCGAGGCTGGCGCTACCAGGGCCAGCGCGACCCTTTTGTTTTTTTTGTTTTTACAATGGCCCACACAGCGGCGGCAGAACCAGCTGCCAACAGGTCGCCCCCTGGTCGCATCCGCCTGGTGACCTGAGTTTTTGGCCGAAAGAAAACTAGTCGGCCGATCAGTGGCCGGCCAGCCGGGAAAAAGGAAAGTACACTCTAAAACGAAATTACTGCAATTATTGTTCATACAAATTACATAAAAACAGAATTGCAGAAATCTATACACACTCAAATTTATTTAATAAAATTCTTATTAAACCACTATAGAAAACAACGACAACGATCTAACCTTAATTGCCGATTTGTTATCGATCCATTGTCGTTGGAGCCTCACCGTTCACCACCTTCTCCGCCCTTTCGGCCCCAAAAGACCCCCCCTCCCAAATTGTGCTCTAAGAATGCCTTTTATAAACATCCTAATCCCTCAAAAATTTTGGTCAATACTCCTTACTTAGAGACCCTAATTAGGCATATAAAAATAAATTTCAGAATTCTAATTAACTGGGCCCGTAAGATGACTTAAACGGGCCAAATACACTTCTAAATCGGGCAAACGGGCCCTATAAGAGATGTTCAACTTTGAGCAGTTGTATCTCCCTCATCCGAACTCCGATTCGCATGTTCTTAGTGGCTTTTCGAAGCTATGTCTGTCTACTTTCTAATAAAATTAGTAATAGACACAAATTCTACCTAGGGAGGTAGTTATTCTACTAAGAATGTCAACGGGTCAAACACCCTATTTTCCACGTATTTAATTTTTAAAACTCAGGAAAATTCGGGATATTACATTCTTCCCTCTTTAAAAGAATTGTGTCCTCGCAATTCGCCACGGCCAACCCTTTTCAAGCTCGGCTTTTAACTCAAAAGTCATTCTACCCTTTCAAACCACATCAACTGCAACTTATAATTTAAGAAGCACACAAACTTAATAACCCACAAAATTTAGGTCGTTACAAATGTCAAAGTTAATGAAATAATAAATGACATATTATCATGCCTAAGCAAACCTAATAAGAGATGTAAGTCATAAATATAAAAGTATACTCATAGTTACGACCTTCTCGTTACCTCTAAATCTCCTTCTTGAACATATGTGCCCCAAAAGATGCTAAGCATGCGGTACACTAAATGGAATTATAGTCAATTAAAATAAGAGAACCCGATTGATATACCATATAAAAGCTTGTTTGAAAAAACCAAAAGAAATAATAATTCAAAATCAACATACCTTTCATCATTGAGAGTACGAAACCCAAGAATATTTATTTTTTTGGGGTTCTCTAGACACGATGACCTTATACAGGATTTCCACCCAATTAGAGATTTGATCATTACTACTAACTTCAGTCTTTGCCTGAAACCTACCCCACCTCATTGTTGTAGATAAGTTGTCTATAAGGGATTTCCATAGTAGAAGAAATGAGAGAAGAGAGGGATTAAGGCTAAAAAGTCTAAATTAAAATAATTAATCAATTCTTTCATTGGTTTTATGAATGAATACTCAAGGCATAACCCTGCATATATTTATAGACTACACGTAGGAACTATAATCCTCATAGAACTCCTAATTAGAATGGGCTTCTAGCATTAGCCTAAGCCTCATAAGAATAAACTTTTAATTTCTTTAAAATATTATTATCACTATTAATTAATTTTAATTGTAATAGACTTCGTAGGCAAGACCAAACCTCTAGGGCGGGTCATAACATTCTACCTTGCTTCCATTCTACCTCATCATTGAGGTTGTATTAGAGTATTGTATTGGAGGTGCAAGAAGCTTGACTTGTGAACCAAAAAAAAATGCTAAGGATTCACCATGGCTATGCTAAAACATGTTTACAATCATCAATGGATCCCCAAGAGAGACACAGAAAGAAGGATGCATCAGTTGATGGGCCAAGCGAGATTCGTTCATGATAATCACATAATGGCAAGAGAATTTCTCGAAAGGCAATTGTGTCGATAGAGATGGCCTAAATGGGCATATTGAATCAGAATTCAAGGGATTGAAGAGTGGAACTGTCCCTGAAACTTAGGCTGAATAAAATACATGTTACCAGATCCGGATGGGGTTCACAACTTCGCATATGAGAGATAAATAGAGGAAAGTTGTCAACTTTCTTTTGTGTTTGTGGGTTGGCTTAGTATGTTCTCCTAAAAACTCAATGATGTGTAGTGGAAGCCCATTAATAGGGATGCCATTGGTAAAACCTAAATCGACAGGTTGAGTTTTTAAAATTCAACCCGAATAGCTATTTGGGTTGGATTTGGGTTTTATGTGATCCAACTTGAATAAAATTATAAATATAATTTTTTTAATTTTTATATATTTTAATACTATTTTTAAAAAATAAAAAAAATTATTTTTTTATTTTAAATGGGTCAAGCGGGTTGGGTTTGGGTCAAGTTTATGTTACAATTTCTTTAAGTAGTATTAGGTTCAGATTTCACAAAATTTGTCTCGAACCCGACCCGATGGCAACCATCGGTGCGACAGTCTTATGCTTAGAGTTTCGTCTTTAGGATGGAAACCATGACCAAGTTAGTCCCTCTTCCACCTCCAGGAGTAGTAGAGCAACTGTGGCCAGGGAAAAACTCGCCAGTACAAGGAGACTAGTAGTCATTGGATTCAAATCATTGGAGAAGATGCTTGTTGTGGCATCAGTTGGGTTCTGGTGGAAGTGGTCAAGCTATTTTAAAGTCGGGCTAGGGTTAGAGGGGCAAAAAACTTGTAAGCCCATTTGGCCTTTCTCCAAATACAAAAAATATTATTTTCATCCTTTTTGACAACCCCTCATAGGTTGGAAAGAAAGGTAGAAAGTTGTATATTTTATATAAGTTTTGATGATTTTAAGCTTTGAAAGTCATCATAATTAGTTGTGAAGGATCTAAGTTCAACTACTAGGACCCCACCGAAAAAAATTATAATTTTTTATTAAACAAAAAAAAAACATGCAGCTTGGCTTAGCATGCTTAGGGCTATACATTTGAAAGTGGTAGCCAAGACCTAGAAATACGTTGGTGGGTAAGGGCAAGGGCCCCGCTCATGCCTGACCTTATTCAGCCCAAGTGATCAATAAAGGTGAAACTTTTAAGGGCTAACCTGTAAAAATGCGAGTTAAGGTCTAAATTTTTCGGGTCACTTAAAATAAGGTCAAGACATGGTTAGGGAGCCAAAAGCCCTAAGGCTTGTTAGGTCCATCCTCAAGTATAAAAATAGTTATTTTTAAGCTTATAAGAATAAGAAAAAGAAAAAAGGTGGAAATTGTATATTTTAAGGAAATTTAAAAGATTTATATCTTGAAAAGTTATAATGTTTTGTTATAATGAATACTACCAAAGGCCAAATGCTTATGATCTTATGCATGATTGGGTCAAATAGTGAGACTCCACTATGGGTGTTAACGAGCCGAGCATGCTTGATGAGCAACCCAAGCTCGGCTTGAACTCGACTCGAGCAATTGAGCTGGAATAGACTCGGTTGCATATGTGGCGACCGCCATTTTATAATATATTCCATATAATATAACTTCGTCCGATACGCATAAATTTATATCTACGTGACCGAACATGATGGTTGTCGATGCATATAACACACAAAATAGGATATATTCTATATATTCAAACTAAAAATCGGAGTAATTATACAGCCAAAATAATTAATAGTTTTCACGGAACATAGTAATTTTTATTTACATGCCTGAGATCATTGTGCGTAGAACAAATAGTTATACAAAATTGAGACATATTGATATACTGTCAAAGAAAGGTTTACAAAAATTATATCTAAAGTAGCTACCACATAAATTGTTTGGATAACTGTTCGTCTCCTATCTCCGTTCTAGTTGTAAATCCTACACAATCTAGGGGTGGGTGAGTATATTTATACTCAGTAGGTCTGATTTGATGCTAAGTAGAAAATTCATGTTGATAATAGCTTTTGCTAAACAGATTACAAAAATGAATTCAGAAATAATGTCAGAAAAATACCGGTTTGTCCGATGACGAGAAATCTAGAGTCGTGATATCGAACGACGTTCCTCCCGACGCTCATGGGGCAACGGGAAGCTCAGTAAGTGCGGAGCTTTCCCATGATGCTCCACACCCATGCGTGCGCCATACTGATTATTTTCTCGGTAGGTATCCAGATAAAATATTATAATTCCATATTTAACTCCAGAAATATCCAGAAAATACAAGTACGATGACCCAAATTAGGGTAAATAAAACATAACACGTGTATAACATTTTTCAGAAAAACTCAAGCACATGAGCATAAAGGAATAAAAACAGTAAATAAAAAGTGAAGCATACGAGCAGAGCACAAGTTAGAGTTTAAGACCCCCTACCTTAGAATTGGGGTGTAAAGTTCATGGCTGTAAAGAGCTTGTATAGAAAATCCGGCCCTGTCATAGCGTCCGACACCTTCGATTTAATTAAGAACGCCTTTGAAACGGGTTGAATTGGACTTAAAACGACTCGGAACGGAGGGTCAGAAGTTTTGACTGAAGGTGAAAGTGAATAGTAAAAGTGAATTCTGAAGAGTATTTCTAGGAGACGGAAAGGAATCATCGCGTGTCTGCCACATGTTGCACGGTGGAACAGCGCACCGAACCGCGCATGTCGCGTGGTTACTGCGCGGTACCGTGGAACCCGACATGCGGGTTCTGCGTGTCGCGCGGACCCGCGGTCCGCACGTGGCCTGCGCTGCTGGCCACACAAAAACCGTGCGCTGTGCAAACCCGTGGGCCCACCCCGCGATGCCACATTGCGTGGTCAAATTGCGCGACATCGCGCGTCGCGCGGTCAAAACGCGGCTGACGCAATGCTTGCGTCAGCCCGTAATAAAATATTATATATATTTTTTTTTCTGTTTTTTCAAAACTTTAAATTGCACTAACTTTTTACCTATACATCGGAATTGTACGTTCTTGATACCGATGGACTCGTATCCACGAGCCTTTCGAAATAAGACCACTCAAGGATAGGTTTTACCGTAGTTTTATTGTGGGCCCGCTTATGATGCGCGCTTCCACGGTCGCTACATACGGCCACCACCTCTGATTCAAGTGCTTCAAAAACCTTTATGTTCAGTTTTTAGAGCTCTACAACATTCATTTAGGTTCAACATTCAAAATAATGTTCTAATAATATATAAAAATTCCAATAGTATAACTTACCTAATATCTAGGTTGTCACATTCTTCCCTCTTTAATGAAATTTCATCCTCGAAGTTTAATCCTTCCTAAAATAAAATGTAATTTTTCATGACAATAAACCTGTGGTTTTCCACTAATATCTGCATGTTGAAAATTATTATTTGACAAACAGCAGACATACCTCGAAGGAACCACTAAACGCTAGTGGTATGGGACACAAGTTTTTAGTGGATCACTCTTGGCTAGTTCTGTTGATGTGTTGAAATTTAATCCAACTGTTTTCAAAGACAATGGGAATCCCTTAGAGAAACTGCTAACTACTTGTGGTATGGGACGCGTGGTATTAGTGGTCCACTCTAAGGTGGAGTCTACTAATGGATTTAAGATAAAAAGTGAATTCAAATGCTCTGTGATTTGAAAAAAAAAATAAAAAAAAATGATTACCAAGTCATCTCGATGGATAGTAGAATTACTGCGGAGAAACCATCAAATGCATGTGGTATGGGACATGGGGGTTAGTGGATAGCTCCAACGTTGATTCCGCTCATGCATTGAGATGAATTTCGATTTCAAGTCTGCTTTGATTTGAAATATTTGTTTGGAGTATGATGTAACTCGGGAATGTACGCTTTGACCTAAATGTGTGACACATTTATTTTAAGTTTTCTTCCGTCTATTGAAAAGAGTGTGATTGAATTCTAATATATTTTCTTTTGAATGATTTAGTCACCGTAAAAAGTCTATTATCTCTAATATGTTTTAAATTTCGAATGATTCCGCAAATTGATTATTAGTGTTGATTTCTAATAAAGATGTTTCATTTGAATTTTTGAAAGATAGTTATCTGGTATAAAGTCCAGGACTATCAAATAGTTATTTGGTATAAAATCCAAAAACTATCGGAGCCTGACTTTTTGATACCCACCGAGAAAAATAATCGGTACTGGCGCGCGCATGGGTGTGGAGCATCATGGGAAAGCCCCCACTTACTGAGCTTCTCAATGCCCCATGAGTATCGAGGGGAACACCGTTAGGTATCACGATTCTGGTTTTCTTGTCACTTGGACGAACCGATGATTTATGCATATGTTTCTGCATTAAATTATTTTTGACAGGATTCTTTTTCTAACAAAGGAATTCTTGAAAAAGATCATAATCATTTTCATATATTTTTGCTTAGCATTATTGTAGATTTTAACTCAACCTACAATATAAGGGGTTTTAAATTCTAGATTTATGCTTATTCGCCATGGAAAAATATCACATTTTTGAAATGACCTACATATGTTGCATTGTATTTTGCATACGTGCACTTTCTTGATAGTTCTGGGGTAAAACCTGGGATTATCAAAGCACTCTCTGGATACCCACTGAGAAAAATAATCGGTACTGACGTGCGCATATAGGTGGGGAGCATAATGGGAAAGCTCCTCGCTTTATGAGCCTCTCGCTACCCCATGAGTGTCAAGGGGAACGCCGTTTGGTATTACGGCTCTGATCTATCTGTTCTGTGTTAATTCAAAAACTTTATTATTATTATTATTATTATTATTATTATTATTATTATTATTATTATTATTATTATTATTATTATTCATTTATATGATCCATTCTGTTTTGATTCGAAAATTTTATTACTATTTTGTTATCTGATCTTAACTTATGTGATCTATCGAATGAATTAATTCCGCAACTTTCTGAATTGATCTGTCTGCTCTACTTTGATTTGATTTACTCTAATTCTATCCAATGGTTTTATCCGATCCTAATCATCGAATTCTATATGATATGATTTATTTGTCTTTAAATTAATCAAATTTACATTAAAGAGTTTTTATCAGATTATAACTTATCAAATTGTACATCTGAAAGGTTTTGAAATTATGTAAAGATATTTCATTAACCTTGTTTTGCTATATTATATTTAGAATAATGACTTATCTGATTTAAAATGAAGAGATTATGTTTAAAGTATTTTATCTGATTCTGTTTTCGAATGGTTTACTCTGATTATGATTTATCGGACCTTTTTTTTGTGATATCCAAATTCAAACTATCGACTTATGAGTTTATCTGATAAGTTATCGGATTATGTTATCCGATTATAATTTAGTTAATAGTGTTTTTGAATGTTATATCCGATTATAAATCAATCGGATTCATGTTTGTTATCCGACTAACGGTCAGATTTTCTTTTCATTTTATTGTCTTTTGAAATGTATTTTTAGGAGAATTGCGAGGACGTAATTCGTTTAAGGGGGGAAGAATGTGGCACTCCGTGTTCCGATTACGCTTAACCTAAGAGGGTTAGGGGTAATTATAGAATTTTAGTTAAAATTTAAGGGCTTTAAGGGATAAAACTCTCGTATCGGGTTAGACCTCGAAGTAACGAACGTAATAAATCAAAGAACACGCGAATTAGAGCTCAGGAACGAAAGTGATGACCTCGGGAAATGTGCCATAATGGGCAGAACCCACTTTCAAAGTTAGAGATAAGATACCCATGTGGGGTCTAGTTTCGAAGGTCTCGTCGATACGAGTCAATTGGTACTAAGAACATGCGATTCCGACTTCGGGATAAAAAGTTATCGCGTTTTGAAGTTGGAATTGTATTTGAATGAAATAATAATAAAATATTTAGAAAAAGACGAAATAGCTGATGTCAGCAGGCCGAGCCAAGGCGCCGCGCCGTGGAAACTGCACGTGATCGTGGCCATCCACGTGATGCGGGTCCCGCGCGATCGTGCGGCCGACGCGCGCGTCATGCGCGCCGACCTTGGTGGCGGCCCAATCAAAAAGTGCCATGTGGCACGAGCGGGTGCGCGCATCTTTCCTCTTCCCCCGTACGCTCGCACGCCAGTTTTCTATAAATAGTTCATTCCGTTCATTTTTAAGGAGGAGTTTCTGGAGTCATTCTGTATCTGTTTCCTTCCGTTTAAAAAGCGTTATTAGCTAAATCGAGGGTGTTCTACGCAATGGAAGCGTCAATTCTTCGAGTTAGTAACCCTATAAAGGGGAAACATCCCGAGGTAAGGGGAGGTTCTGTCCGCCTACGGGCATGGAAAGGGTAAGGTGTCTCTGGGTAAAGGGAGGTTTTGTCCGCCGCCTACAGGCGCAGAAAGGGTAAAGTGTCTCCAGGTAAGGGGAGGTTCTGCCCGCCGCCTACAGGCACAGAAAGGATAAAATGTCTCTGAGTAAGGGGAGATTTTGTCCGTCGCCTACGGGCGCAGAAAGGGTAAAGTGTCTCCGGGTAAGGGGAGGTTCTGTCCGTCGCCTATAGGCGTAGAAAGGATAAAGTGTCTCCGGGTAAGGGGAGGTTCTGTCTGCCGCCTACAGACATGGAAATGGTAAGGTGTCTCCGGGTAATGGGAGGTTCTGTCCACTGCCTACGAGCGCGTGAATGGTGAAATGAGGTTCTACCGCCGTCTCCGGATCAAAAAGGGAGGACGCTATGAGGAAACAAGCAACCTCGAACGTAGCCACTTCCGGAACTGTAGGGGAGTACGCTTTTCTGACCTTCTAATTTAATATGATTTATGTGCATGCATATCTTAATTAGTAATATACTAATTAAGATATATAATTGGCTACAATCTGATATATGCTTATATGTTCCTATTTGATCTACTTTGATATATTTTGTTGTGATCAAAATTACTCAGAAATGCTCTATTGTGATTTGACATACTCCAATCTGATATGATCTGATAGGATCCAACATACTCTGTAGTGTGTTCTGCTCCGCTCTATGATAGAGTGGGATGTGTGATTATGTCTTCTCACCTATGTGAGATGTGTATTCCGCTGATTTATTGGCTTTCGCTCAACTCTGATGTTTTATGAGATTTCCATCTGATTCCGAATGATTATTCAGATATAAAGATATACGTATTTTAATGTATAAGATTTTGTGATGCCTAATGCATGTATCAGCCGTTAGGCAGAACTACGTTCGGATCCGATCGTATTGGAATAACGTCAGAGATGGTATCCAATATGTACGTAGGCAACCAACGAAACGATAACGTTAGCCCGATCAAAATTAGTTATAAAATTAGGTTTGTTCTGATTTACACATAACAGAACGTTAAAGCTCCATAGTGTGCGGAATAATGTTATGACTCTCGCACTCAGAGTCTGTAGCTCCTGGTCCGTCGGTTTTAATTTTTTCGCTTATTTTAATGAACTCCGATTCTGTTTTCCGATCTAACCCCCGATCTGGGTCGGGTATATGCGGGCCGGGGTGTTACAACATACCCCTACTTGACTCGGATGACTCAAATACAATTCAAACTCGACTCATACTCAGCTCGAGCTCAAGCTTGAACTCAAATATGATTTTGAGATTGTATGTTAATAATGCATATAATAAATAAATAAATAATATATGTATATGTATATATTATATATGCATTTGTCATATATATCAAATATATAATTACACGTATGTACCAATACCATGTATCATATATGTCTAATATATAATATATAGAAAAAACTAGCCATAGTTGCAGCCCATCTTTGGATCCCTAGCTTGAATCATGGCCATAACCATGATTTGATGGTTAAGGAATTGCAACTCGATCTAGTTAGACATCCTCAATGTAATAGATATATAATTTCTATGTATGATGTATATTTTTTGAAGGTAAAATTTTTAGAGACATGAATACTAATATACTCCTTTCATAACTCTAATTGGTTTTTCAAAATGAACTAAAATTAGTTCATTTGAAAAATAAAATGTAACTTTTAATATAGGACAAAGGGTCAATGTGATATCACTCTAAGATACCCAATAACTATTCCAAAAGAAGAATGGCACTACGAGAACCAACCTGAATTTACAAAAACATATTTAAAATATTATTTTAAAAGCTAAAACATGACACTAGTAGACTAGCCTAAGTTTACAGATTGCTTATCTTTTTTGAGGCATACTAAGGGTCAAAAACAAATTTTTTTATGTGGGTTTCTATTTTATGTATCCTTTTGATTGATTTATAAATATGAAAAAAAAAGATACAAAGAAGTAGATGGTAATGATGCATATGTGAGTTTATATATTCTAGATCTTTTTCTGGTGATTATATGAACATAAAGAGAAAAAATGATAATGTTACCTTTTTCAAGTATATGTAACTAAAATAATTTACCATACTTTTCTTCTTTCATAATGATTATAATTAATTATCCGAAGTACAATCGTAATACTTATTGAAGTATATTATTATTATTTAACACTAAAAATATTTTACTATATGGGATACTTCATTTCATGTACTTTAGATTTTGATATATTTTATAATATTTTTTAATTCAAGCCCAAATTGAGTCTAGCTCGTGATTAACTTATTACAATTAGGGCTTGAGCTCAAATTGCGCTCTAAATTTCTAGTTCGTGCTTAGCTTAACATAGAAAATTCTAAGCTTTAAGCCGAGCTTGAATAGTTTGAGTTAAAGTCAAACAGGGCCAATACTCGCTCAATAACACCCCTAAACCCTACTTAAAAGTCATGTATTTTTTATTATAAATTTATTTAAAAAAAAGAATAAAAGTTCATAGACCTGCCTAGCGCCGAGACCACTTAATGCATGTCTAAGGTCAAACTATTAAAAGCCCACCAACGTTAGAGCCGGGCCAGGGCCCAACTCCGATCGTCACAGCCCGAACCGGTTTCAGCCCTGCCCATCAGTTCATCTACAAAAATAGCCACAACGGGTTTCAGCCCTGCCCGTCGGTTCATCCACGCATGCAGTGTGGACCCGGGGGTTATGAGCTGAGCCTTGGGAGAAAGGAGATTGCGTGAGGAGGTGCGCTGAGGTCTGAACGGATGGTACCAGGTGAGGTGTCAGGCCAGGTACGTTGGATCTTAGATCCGGGGCTCATGTGACATATTCCGGTAACCTGACCTGAAATGAACGCAAAAGCATAATCCCCTTTCACTTCCCAAACCATATCCCTCGATCGGACTCCCACTCCAGCGCAAGTCATCCATCAGTCCATTTACGCATGTAAGACACAGCGCCCGTTGTAGCTTATACGCATTTGGAAAACAGAGGGAAAAAAATAGAAAGGGAGAGGGGCGGAGGTGACAGGTGCGCCACCGGCCGGCATCAAACGCGGCAGCAAAATTCGTGCTCCTCCACTGAAATAAAATAATTGCCCGTCTTGCCACCCACCGCAATCCTCTTCCTTCAATCTAGCGAGCAAAAAATTCAGAGACGGAAAAAAGTGTTCGATTCTTTTCATTGGATCTGATTGATTTCCAGTCTCGTCCTCCTGAATTCTCTCTCTCTCTCTCTCTCTCTCTCTCTCTCTCTCTCTCTGTCTTGGGAATCTAGTTGGGTTTCGGGTTTGCTGCCGGATTCTTCTTGTTTGCTCGGACGTTCGCGGCTGGGAAACGGAAGGGTGGTGGTCGCTGAGATCGCGGCCAGTTCAGGTGTTGGCTTGAGCCTCAGATCTGTGGCCAGAAGGTTGGTGCTTCTCTTCCCGATAATTCTCTCCTCTGATTTCTAGAACCCATTTCGCAAAAGAGATGGCGAATTAGAAAAGGACTGTCTTTTCTAGATCTTGAGCCAAATTTAGGTAGTTTGAGACCCTGTTGAATGTTTGGGTTCTGAACGGAGGTCAAAATGGTGCGATGTGCATGAGGGGGGCTTGCAACCAAAATGGGTACCTGAAATGAGATTGCTTCTTCTATCCCTTGTGAGCAAATTCGGGACCCTTTGGCCGATTTTTAGGCGTTGGCGGTGGATACAAGGGGAGGGGTCTCGTTTTCGTCCATCCATTCTGGTTGAAGCTTGTGCAAGAAGTATTTGGCAATTCCATTGTCAGATGCGTATTTCGGGAAGCCATTTATGACTGGTGGCCAACCATTGCTGTCATCATCTTCAAACCCTTCGTCTGGGCTTTCATCTTATTCGTCGCAATTTGGCTCTATTAGCTGCCTCTGTCCTAGTACCTCGTTCGCCTCTTCGAATTTCGAGGATGCTCGTAGTCCCGCTGCGGGCGTAGAGGAGGAGGACGATGCTCACTCCGTTCCATTTGAGGGAGTCCTAGAGGAGAAATTTCATTCAGCCAGGTCTCTGTGCAGCCAAAGGTTTGGGCTGGAATGCCCTGCGCAAGACGGAAGAAGATTGGTATCCTGGGGCGTCATGGAGAATATAACAGCTTTGGAGATTACTGGGCCACCTTCTTTAGGACTGGAGAAGGCAGGCAACAACAGCAAATCTCAAAGGAATCGCCAGAAGAGTATGCAGTTCGAAGATATGTTTTCATCTGAGGATGATCCGAGACTGATTTATATAAATGATCCCAAGAGGACAAACGACAAGTATGAATTTACAGGGAACGAGATCCGAACTAGCAAGTACACTGTCATCACGTTCTTGCCCAAAAATTTGTTCATCCAATTTCACCGGGTAGCGTATCTATACTTCTTGGCAATTGCAGCACTGAATCAGCTTCCGCCACTTGCAGTGTTTGGCAGAACTGTGTCTCTGTTTCCTCTCCTTTTTGTGCTTTTTGTGACAGCTATCAAGGACGGATACGAAGACTGGCGAAGGCACAGATCTGACAGGAAGGAAAACAACAGAGAAGCGCTAGTGTTTCAGTCAGGTCAATTCCTGATGAAGAAATGGAAAAAGATCCGAGCAGGTGAGGTTGTAAAAATTCATGCGGACGAGACAATTCCGTGTGACATGGTTTTGCTAGGCACCAGTGATCCTAGTGGAATTGCGTACATTCAGACAATGAATTTGGATGGGGAATCAAATCTGAAGACAAGGTATGCCCGTCAGGAAACAGCCTTGGCAGTTCTTCAAGGTGGGTCCATTTCGGGGCTTATAAGATGTGAACAACCCAATAGAAATATCTATGAGTTTACTGCTAACATGGAATTCAATGGTCATAAGGTTCCTCTTAGCCAATCAAACATCATCTTGCGCGGTTGCCAGCTGAAGAACACAGAATGGGTTGTTGGCGTAGTTGTGTATGCAGGCCAGGAAACAAAAGCTATGTTGAATAGTGCTGCATCCCCTTCCAAAAGAAGTAAGTTGGAGGGCTATATGAATCGTGAGACCCTTTGGTTGTCAGTCTTTCTTTTCATTATATGTGCGGTAGTGGCGACTGGAATGGGGCTTTGGCTTGTGCGCCACTTGGATGAGCTTGACACTGCACCCTATTATCGGAAAAGGTACTTCTCTGAGGGACCAGATAAGGACAAGGATTATAAATATTATGGGATTGTAATGGAGACTTTCTTTTCATTTTTGAGTTCCATTATAGTTTTCCAGATAATGATACCTATATCATTGTATATCACAATGGAATTGGTGCGTCTGGGGCAGTCATACTTCATGATTGAGGATAGAGAAATGTATGATAGCAGCTCAGATTCAAGGTTTCAGTGTAGGTCATTGAATATAAATGAGGATTTGGGCCAGATAAGTTATATATTTTCTGATAAGACTGGGACCCTTACTGAGAACAAGATGGAGTTTCGTAGAGCCAGTGTGTTTGGGAAGAATTATGGAAACTCCTTGCAATCTGATAGTAACCAACTGCCAGAGATTCATATTGCAGGTAAAATCTTTTTTTAAGATAGCAATGGAACCAAAACTGGGTTATTTTGTTGAGTTTTAAGTAAGCATATCTATATTATGAACGTTAAATTCTTGTTCTATCATCACTTAAGTTAAACTTGTATTATAGGAGTTTAAGACCAACATCTTTCCCTTACTATGTGTGTTGTGTTTTACCTTTCCGAAAAATAAGTTTCTTTTTGCCCACTACCAGTGGATAGGGATTAATGGGTTTGTCTATGTACACACTTTATATTCAATTAATGCAGGGGGAATTTGGAAATTTTATACAAATTTATACTTGGTAATGTCATGCTATTGACTTTATTGATGCTTAAGCATAGCATTGGGCGATATGTGTGCATGTAAGGCTGTGTGCACACATGCCATATGTATATGACCAAGCATCTGTATGAGCAGAGCATTGGGCTAGATACGACATTTATATGCATACATGTTTATCAGTTTGTGCACATTCAATATGCATACAACTAAACACATATACAGAGCGGCAATCTTCTTACAATTTATGGCTTTTAGTATTTTTAGACATCATTTCTACTTTTCCTGCAGAAGTGACTGAAAAGCCAAGTGCGAAGAATACATCGAAAATAGATGTTGATCTTGAGCTGTTGAAATTGTTGCACGAGGACTTAGCTGGCAATGAGAGAATTGCTGCACATGAATTTTTTCTCACACTGGCTGCATGTAACACTGTGATCCCAATAGTGACACGTTCCTGTAGCTCAGTGGATGCTGAATCTGCTGGTGAAGTAGAATCAATTGCATATCAGGGTGAGTCTCCTGATGAGCAGGCTTTAGTTGCTGCTGCATCTGCTTATGGGTACAGTCTTATTGAGCGTACATCTGGGCATATTGTGGTAGATGTCCATGGTGAGAAACTAAGGTAGATTTTTGAATCTTATATTTCATTTATATTCCTCGTACTTTTTTTTCTGAGAAAAATGGAAACTGTTTTTCTTCCTTGCTCTTTTAAGTACCTGGACATTGTAGAAGATATCTTTCATGTTTCCTTCCTTTTTTGTCTACCAATTCTCCTAAGTATTTGTTTTTCTAATTTTTGCTTTGTGGGTATCTACATACACACTGGCCTCAAATTGTTGGGAAAAGGTGCTACACGGATTTTACTACGTCATATGTTTAATATGCCAAAAACACAGCCCCTGTGGCAGATTTATTCTCCTTTATTCTTTCTGTTTTTCTCTTACCATAAAAAAAATCGATATATGACTGAAAAAAGAACTAGGAAGAAGTGGCTTTACTTAATATTTTCTTTGTGTTTCTTTTTCTATTTGTAAAAAAAGGGTTCCTTATAACTTAATTAATCATTGTTATTACAGGTTAGATTTGTTGGGCCTGCATGAATTTGATAGTGTGCGCAAAAGGATGTCAGTTGTTATTAGATTTCCAGATAATTCTGTGAAGGTCCTGGTTAAAGGTGCAGATAGTTCTATGTTCAGTGTATTATCAGAAGGGATTGAAACTGCTGATGACAAAGAGACTTCATTTTTTGACATAAGGCAATCAACACAGAGACATTTGACTGAATATTCTTCTGAAGGTTTGCGAACTCTTGTAGTAGCTGCAAAGGATCTTACCAAACAAGAACTCGAGGAGTGGCAAATCAGGTATGAAGAAGCAAGCACTTCCTTGTCAGAAAGAGCAGTAAAGCTCCGTCAGACTGCTGCTTTTGTAGAATCTAATCTAAATCTTCTTGGGGCAACTGGAATTGAGGACAAATTGCAAGATGGTGTGCCGGAAACCATAGAGGCTCTTAGGCAGGCAGGAATCAAGGTTTGGGTCCTCACGGGAGATAAGCAAGAGACTGCTATTTCAATAGCTCTTTCGTGCAAGCTTCTGACCCTGAACATGCAACAAATTATTATCAATGGCCATTCTGAGGCTGAATGCAGAAGTCTTTTGATTACTGCTAAATCCAAGTATGGGATACAATCAGTTTGGTGCCGAGGCAAAAAAGTGAAGCAGAAGAATAACATTGATAAGGATTACACTGAGATTTGCGATGAAGTCAAGAATTCTACTTTCTCTGGACTTGAAAATGTATCACAAAGTACAAAACCATTTTCAACTAAAGCAGGAAGTGCAGCACATACTCCGTTGGCACTCGTGATTGATGGAAATAGCCTTGTGTATATCTTGGAGAAAGACCTGGAGCAGGAGGTATGTATGTCTTCTTTTCCTGATGATAGATTTCTATTACTTTTGGATGTTGCGAACCCAGATCAATGGAAATAATTTCAATTGCTGCAAAAATGTGCGATCAGTTAAAATTTTTGGAAGACTTTGTTTGATATATATAGGTTTTTAGTGAATAGTTTTAGCATTTCATTTTGGTTTGGTTCAAACATATTTTAGCTGTTGACTTTCTTTTTTAAGATTTAGGTTGCATCTATTCTTTTGATGACTAAAAGGTTACAAGTAATTTTTCGCATCTAGATCATCTTTTCGTAAAAATTTGAAATGTAAATTAGTAGAAATGTTTTCGAAGAGATATAGTGCATCTCTTGGGTGGTAAAAGGAATTAAAAATCAATCTGAACCTCCCTATTATGAGGTATACTTTTGGTGTTCCCTTTGATATCGAGCATGAAATAACAAAAGTAAAAAGATAAAACCATAAATAATATCGGATTAGTGAAATAAGTTTGACATTGTGTTTATGTATGATCTGTTTTCTACAGCTTTTTGATCTGGCCACTTCCTGTATGGTCGTTCTTTGCTGTCGAGTTGCTCCTCTCCAAAAAGCAGGAATTGTTGACCTCATTAAATGTAGGACAAACGACATGACTCTAGCCATAGGTGATGGTACGTAAATTGAAGGCTTTTTTACTCTATAGTTATACATTGACGACAAAGCCGCTTTTTTATTGTTCTGTCCTTGCTCCGGTTCTGTAGGATTCTTTTTCCATGTTAACTTGCATCAGCTCCATCTTTTACTTCTAGATTAGTCTTTAAGTTATTGAAAATGCTTAGCCGACTGATAAGCATTCCTGGCAGGTGCTAATGATGTTTCAATGATCCAAATGGCGGACGTTGGTGTTGGGATATGTGGGCAGGAAGGTCGTCAAGCTGTCATGGCCTCAGATTTTGCCATGGGACAGTTTCGATTCTTGAAAAGATTACTTCTTGTGCATGGTCATTGGAATTATCATCGTGTTGGCTATTTGGTTTTATATAACTTCTACAGAAATGCCGTCTTTGTATTGATGCTATTCTGGTATTGCACTGTTATAACTCTGTGTATGGCTGTTGAGTTTTATTCTTATTGCATCCTTTAATTCTATTTTAATTGCGTATTTTCACCCTTGTAGGTATATATTATGCACAGCCTTTTCAACTACTTCTGCCTTAACAGATTGGAGTAGTGTGTTTTATTCTGTTATTTACACCTCTGTTCCTACAATAGTGGTGGGGATTTTGGACAAAGATTTGAGCCACAAAACCCTCCTTCAATATCCAAAACTTTATGGTGCTGGCCACAGACAAGAAAGCTACAATTTCAATCTCTTTTGGATCACTATGAGTGACACCTTGTGGCAAAGCCTTGTTCTTTTTTATGTGCCTCTCTTCACTCACCAAAACACAGATATTGACATTTGGAGCATGGGAAGTTTGTGGACTATAGCAGTGGTGGTTTTAGTAAATGTTCACTTGGCAATGGACATCCATCACTGGGTTTTGATTACACATCTTGCAACATGGGGCTCAATTATCATTACATACATTTGTTTGGTGGTATTGGATTCTATACCTGTTTTTCCCAATTACTGGTTAGTAATTTTTCTTTTTGTGCACTATCTCCCCTTTTCGTCATTTACAGCCTTAATTAATTATGTTCTTTTCACAGGACAATTTTTCGTTTGGCCCAGTCAAAGACCTACTGGCTTACAATTTTACTTATTACTGTGGTGGCCTTGCTTCCACGATTTCTTCTCAAAATTTTGCAGCGGATATTTCGGCCCTCAGATATTCAGATAGCTAGGGAGGCTGAAATATTGAAGAAATTGAGGCTAAATCGAGGTTGAGACCCGGTGAAATTTTCTTCTGGTTGATGTGTATATTAACAGTCCTATAGAGGCAGCCATGTTTTTGTATATGGTTCACTTATGGTTGCTTCCATCACGTCACCTTTTTTCAGAGTTTGTCATTGGCTGGCCAATGGTGAGTTTTTGGTTGCTCTTTTCATAACACAAAGTATTATATCTAGGAGATGTAGAGGTTCCGCATGATAGTAATTTATTTTTAATTGACTATTACGGAATGCTGTATCTATTTATGTTGGACAACTGAGCGATTTCCTCTCTGTTTTTTTTTTTCAATCAGATGAAAGACGGGAACTTGGAAAGGACTCACCAAACTACACTAAGACACTGTTAAGATGTGAGAATGATATCTTCACGGTAAAAGGGAAAACTTCGAACTCAGGGGACGAAGCATGGAAGTGCCAAAGCCAAACAGTTGAATATGTTTTAGTCAATAGATTATGTTCTAGTGAAAATTTGATACACTGTAGGGGAAGTTTGATTTATGGAGAAAAGCTTCCTGACAGTGAAAACAAGGCAAAATTCTTTCTTAAAAAGAGCGAGAGAAGAAGATAGAAGCAGAAGTATACAGTTGTAAAAACCTCAGTATACTTTCTTTTTTCGTCAGTCCTGCTTTCAGTGTCTCAACTACATGTTGCATTTGAAAGCATACGCTTACCTCCAGGTTGGTTGTAAATTTTTTAAGAAAGCCAGATAAAGTCACTAGAAACGATGCGAAAATTAGGGTATGGCTAAATAGCTTTCCATGAGAAATCCATAACTGGCGAAGGTCCTGATTTATTCTCAGTTTTGAACTTTTGAGTCAAAGCTGTATAACACTGGGATGCTATACTCATTCCTTACACTGGGATGCTATACTCATTCCTTTATACCACTACTAAAGCCAATAAGTACCCTCATGCGTTTCCAATAATAAGAGAAGTTGATAATCCTTAAATGATGAACGTAGTTGAACAATACTGTGGAGTCAATCTGCATTGATGGCTGTTAACCAGAACCAGCACTAGGAAAATCCATTTTGTAGAGCAACCAGACTAATCCAATTGATGACAACACCAGGGCTGTTGTACCCAGCATCCAAAACAGAAGCGGGACTGCAACAAATAGCAGGCGGTTGCCGGCAACTGCTAGCAAGCAGCCGCGACCTACCGCCACTTGTGCAAGGCCTGGGTCAGCATTAGTATGTGACTGTACTCCACGAAGCGGCACATTGAGCAGGAACCCGGCTGCGATCAGCTGTGCAACTCCCATGGAGCTGCACACAAGACTGCTCAACAGGGACAGAGATGAGAAGGCATACTTGAGGGCTATGGTGGACCCTGTCTGCGACCCAAGGAAGGGAAAGCCTTGGAGGAGCCAGCTTCCATTGTAGGCATTGTTGGCTGCTGCTGCCAGGGCTATGTTGAGGGTAACAGCTATTGAGCAGGACAGTATGCTTGTCATCAGGGCGTTTCTTAAGCTTTGCACCCCCAGCATACCCTTCTTCTCCTGATCCTGTGTGAGCAGACTTAGGAAACTCGTTAACTTGTCCATGGATGAAATTGGAGAAGGCAGAAGATGTTTTTGATGTTTGTCTGACCTGCATGATATTGAGAACCCACTTTTTTCTGGTTGTATCAAGTCTGTCTTTGTCTTTCAAGCTATGCCATAGGAAAATATGGTAGCCTATTGTCAGGGAAATGCTGAGAGGCACCAAAATAAATTCGTAATAGCATAGGCTCACCTTCATCTTTGATCAAAAGTGCTCACACACGTAAGTTTTAACCACAGGAGTGCTTGCTTCTTATATAAGAAGAAACATGTGTTTCTCTACTTAATGCCAGAGTTAGGTCATATTTATACGTTATCGATAACATATGCGCATAGATTAGTTTGTTTAATAAGCATGTTCTTGCATTTTGTTATGTTGAGTGGGAAATGGACACTCAATTACAATATTAGTTTTATTAGCAATTCTTAAGTTTGGTCGTTGTAGTGGCCACACATGATGCTTTCAATAAATAATTATTTTTAAGTTTACTTCCTTTCTTTCAAAAAAAAAAAAAAGTGTACTTAGTTAAAAAAAAGTTTGCCAAATTAGTGGCGACAACATTCTCATATTTTTTTATAACAGATGACAGATGAAAGTTTTTTAGCATTTAGTCATTTCAGTTACAACTTACATGCTTTGCTCTCATTAATAAACATGATATGCAGTTGTAATTTTTTTAAGAGGAATTGACCAAAGTAGACTCCTACTTTGGTCAAATAACTGAAATGTGAGCAAGTTTTTACTTTTTACCAAAGTAGACTTGTTCACGTGAGAATTTGTACACGTGGGAGCACTTTTGACTGAAATACCCTCTCTTTCATCAAATGACAACTCAATCGGAAAAATCATCTACATCCGTCACTCAGTCTAGGAAAGTGTCTTCTTCTCCGGCATGATTTCATCCTGCAGTGGTTTTATCTCCAATAAAGCTTTCAACCTGGGTTGGTTCATCTTCTTAAAGCTACTTTTGTTTGCCCAGTTATTTTCTTCTTCACGACTTTTCTCTGGCATGTCTCAACGTTCAGCTCCGTATATTCCTTCGACGAAGAAGATTGATGAGAAATGTGTTTTCAGATCAAAAATAGTATTTTGGGTTGGTTATATATTGATCATTACGTAGTTTCTGTTAGTAGGATTTCGGTAATCGGAAAGCGAAACGGGAAACTGGAAATTTGGAAGACGGGATAACTGAAATTTTAGAAAAGTAGAAAACCGGATTGTTGATATGATACGAGAAGAGCATGGAAAGGGAGACACAAAATTTATTGTGTGTTTGGGATATACATTGAGAAATAGACAAGTCCCTTCAACAAAGAAGAAAAAGACAAAAACTCCTTGAAATATGATACATGTTTAGAGAAAAATGTATTTTTGTGGATATGAAAGGTGTATAAGGATAATTTTTTGTTGATATTACATTTTTGCATGAGGTTATCATGTTTCTATTTAGGTTTTCAATAGACTTTTCTAGTTTCCAATTTGCCAATTTCCCAGCTTGTCGTTTTCCAGTTGATCATTTTCAGTTTTTTAGTTCCTAGCTTTCGGTTTTCAGTTGCCAGTTTTCTTATTTGGATGTATATCCTAAACACATAACAAACTTTGTGTCTCCCTTTCCATGCTCTTCTCATATCATATCAGCAATCTAGTTTTCTACTTTTCCAAAATTTTAGTTATCATGTCTTCCAAATTTCCAGTTTCCCATTTTTAGTTTTCTAATTACCCAGAAATCCTACTAACAGAAACTACGTAATGAATGACCAATATATAACCAACCAAAAATACCATTTTTCATCTAGAAACACAGTTCTCATCAATTTTCTTCGTCGAAGGAATATATGGAGCTGAACGTTGAGACGTGCCAGAGAAAAGTCGTAAAGAAGAAAATAACTGGGCAAACAAAAGTAGTTTTAAGAAGATGAACCAACCCAGGTTGGAACTTTTACTGGAGATAAAACCACTGCAGGATGAAATCGTGCCGGAGAAGAAGACACTTTCTTGGACTGAGTGACGGATGTAGATGATTTTTCCGCTCGGGTTGTCATTTGATGAAGGAGGGGGTATTTCAGTAAAAAATACTCCTACATGTACAAGTTCTCACGTGAGCAAGTCTACTTTGGTAAAAAGTAGAAACTTGCTCACATTTCAGTTATTTGACTAAAGTAGGAGTTTCTCTTTTTTAAAGGGTGCTATTTTTTCTAGCAAGGGGTGTCCAAGTCATTAAGACCAACTTAAAGGGATCTGACAACTGCAACCAACGTTTTAGAGCACCATAGACTGGGGTTAAGTTAAGATATATCCCTAGGTAGCCGTTGACAAAAAGCTTTGGTTTATGTTTCCATTCAGTTAGAACAGACAGTATAGAGACAGTTCTAAGACAACCATTAACGGCCAGCTGTAGGTCAATCAAACTGATAGAAACATGTAACTAAGTACACTGTAATTACCTTAATCTTAGTATTAGACAATACTCCCTGAGATTGGAAAGTAGACAGATTTCCAGTCCAGACAGTTAATGTGGGATGGAGGGAGCATGGTGTTCCACCAATTGTTACATACAACTCCTTTTGGACCCCATTTGCGCAATTTTACCCAATGGAAAGCAGAGACTTTATAAGCACATTACACAATGTTTAACAATTACAGCGATTATTTAATTAATCGGGAGTTGTTGCCTTCATCCTCATTAACGCCAGTAAATATGAAAGTCACTGAAGTGGTTGGCGCTTCGCTATTTAAACATAAAGAAACAAACCAATTTGGAGGTGGATGATTAGAACCGCATGACCAGGTCTATAAATAGGCAACACAAAAACATGGATTTGCAAATACAACTGGAAAAACACACAGAAATGTAGGCACCGTATACAGCAAGGAATCCAATCAATCGTACATACAACAAAACTTCTAACTTGCGACACTTACCGCACAAATTGGTTTGAGAATCATACAACATCTACACACAGTAGCAGACAGAACCCACCAAAAGTAACAAGGAGTCTGCAACAACTCACTACTTTACACTTCCTTAGCTTCACAGGGAAATCAACTATAATGATACTTGACATCTATGAACCAAACCATTTATTTTGCTTTCCCCCCTTATACTGGGGGAAGGGCTGGGGATAGGTGCATAAATAGTTTAGGAGCTGGATGATGTGGAGGAAGGATTGAATGCCTCCTGCTCAGCACATGTGAGAAGTTCATGGGGGCCTGCAGCTTCCCGGCCAACACCCATCAAATCAAGGTAATAAAGGTAGTGAGAGATAATGTTGTTCATGGAATCAACTTCGCCCTGGCCACAGACGGTATCACCGTAGAGAACGTTCATCGTGGTCCCAAAACCAGGCGTCCTCATAGACAACGTATCATTCTTTGTTGGCTTCCAGTTGCCGACAAACACGTCGTGCGCAGAAGGCTGCTTCTTCTTCATTGGGGTCATCCACCTCCATATAGCAGCTTGGAAAGCTATGGTGGCATTCTGTTCCAGTAATTCTGGGTGATTCAACAAATCCAGCTTGATTCCTTCACCAGCAATTCCGTAGTTGTAGTTCCTGGAATCATAAGCGATGACAACCACAAATCACACATAACTGATGAGTTTTTTCTTTTTCTAAATCATGTTAAGATTTGGGAATTTTGAAGATTCTGCTTTTCATGTTACATGAACTACATAAACCCTACGAAACAGCAAGAGTAGAATCTCATAATTACCAGTAGACAGGAAGGGCACCCCTGCCATAGTACTCGACTCCAGGCATGCAGGGGTACAAGTAATTTTGGTTACAGTAAGTCTGGCTGGGGCTTAGTTCATGGTTGTAGCATAAACCATAAGCAAACGGGCCACCAGTTGCAACATTATACCCACCTGAAAAGGTTCAAAGTTCAAACTTATCAACTCTCATAGGACTAATTAAGTTATAATCTAACTCAATTAGTCGCAATCCTCATACAATAACAAAAAGACGAGCTTCCGCTACAGTAATATTAAGGCAATCAATCAGGCGTTGTAGCCTTGAAGAAAATGGCAAACTAATCAAATGACTGGAGTCGAAAAATGTATAACAGATCACTATAATGTATAACAGATAAGCCATAAGATCGAAAATGGTATCCGAAATTATCAGGCCAATGCATCAATAATCTAGTCAGAAATCAGAATAGGATCAGAGGACAAAGTTGAAGCAAAATCAGGCATCGATGTGTGCAATTGGTACTCGGTGGCAGATATGAAAAGCATTGTATATAATGCTAATCTTATTCTATAAGGAAAGAAAACAACAGCTATAACCCATGTGCAATGTTGTTGAATTGATTCAATAAAACGGCGTTCTACAGGTCTTACAGGAGGTTCTGCTGCCGACATGGCCGAAGAAGGCGGCGATCTCCTTCATCTGCATGGTCTTGCCGCCGGTGGTGCCGAAGCCGAGCGGCTGGAAGAGGGCGGCTGCGGTGATGAAGGAGTGGTAGTCATAGAAACCGACGGCGTGGGCCACAGGGGCGTTCCTCTTGGGGAAAAGATCCTCGAAGTTGTAGACCTGGAAGATGTCCGAGATGGTCTGGTTGCAGCAGTACTTGCTCCCGCTGCACTCCCACCCTTTGTTGCAGATTTTATCCTTCCCACCGCTCACATTCGGCGCCAACAGAAAAACCATCGCGAGCACCGCCGCCGCCGCAGCCCAGTTCCAGCGCTCCATTGCTATCCTTGTTCTTCCAAATAGATGCAGGTGGGAGGATTGCTCAAGGAATGAGAGCTCAGCTGATGAAAATGCAGGGAAATCAGAAAATAAATAAGGAAAGATACGAACCCAGGTGAGGAATAGCGATGAAGAGATGGAAAGGTGGGAGCTTTCCAGCTTACCGCTCCCTCAGCTGGTCTTGGGGCCTTTGCTTGGTTTGCACGGGAAGGGAAGGAGGAGAATGAGAAGGGACTAATTTGTGTTGAGTTCGGTGTCGGTGAGATGATCCAACGGGTGAGAAGCAGATCTGGGGCCATCCAACGGCTGATCCTGTTTAGAAAATGCATCTGTATTGGTTGGGATGTTTGGACAGTAGTGATGGAGGAGGGCAGCTGACCGGCTGCAACGAGTGATGAGAGCTGGGGGTGATTGGTGAAGACGACAGCCTGGCTGTGCTGAAAGCCACTGCTGATCCACCACTGGCCCAGTCCACCCCACCAGCTCTGCCGAACATCCGGACATGGACCTATCATTCTATCACCTTTATGTGCATTGGACGAAAATTGGGACATATACGCACTAGGGTAAAACGGGATACATCTTGCATTATTATTAGAGACCTATTTATTTGATCCCCTGGATCACATGAGCTACGCCATTAGATTTTGACTATAATTTAGGGGGCATATTTGTTTATGTCCCTCTTTATCGTTGGATCTCAATCTAACGGCTAATGGCTTATTATACATGAGCTCATAAGCCAACGTTCATATAAACTTTCCTCTTTATGTTATTAAGTAGTAAAAAGTTAACCTAAACAGCACAAGTTGTCCGAACGTGATTTAATGAGAGTCAGATATACACGCATACTTATATATAATGGGTGCATATAAATAGTGTTTAGTTTAAAAAAGTATGGGCTCACATCGTAGCATGAGCATAATCCCCTTGGGTCATCTGATCAAAATTTGACTTTACTCGGGCACTAAATGCCTCATAGTAACGTAGGCCGTTTATTGATGGTCCAATGGGCCTAGGCGCATGAGCTAAATGCCTCATAGTAACGTAGGCCGTTTACTGATGGTCCAATGGGCCTAGGCGCATGAGCTCAGGCTCTTTTAGACGAGCCTCGTATAAATAGGATCTTATTAAGTACTATTTTATATTCTCTTTGACGTTACTAAGAAATGTAGCGTATATATTGGATTATTTAACAATCAGATATCAATTTATATTAATGTAATTTTTCTTATTTAGTACTCACTTAGTTCCACATTAATAGCTCCATTTGGTTTCTTACTGTATTATTTAACAATGAGATATCAATTTATACTAATGTAATTTGCCTTATTTAGTACATCTCAAATTAATAGTTTCATTTGATTTTTTTAACTTTCTTAGCTAGTTACATTGATGTTTCTCTTAAAACTTAAGTTTCTTAGATTGTTAGGCATGTGTTATTGGTGTTTGGGGTTATTAATGTCTCTTAGCCCTAAAGAAATTCATACAAAATATACTTAATATTTGTTGAAAATATAAACAACGTGAGATTAACAAAGTGATCTTTTATTACCCGCAAAACCCAACCTAGCTTGAAATAATTTTAATAGGTTTAAGGTTTGCATGTTCAACCTTTTAACTAATAAAGCTAAGTATTGGCCTAACCCTTTTAATATTATGGTCATGGCTAACCTAACCCAACCTGACGTCAACCTAACCTAACGTCACCTGACCCTTTTGACAACCCTACCCTCATTGTAACTTCGGACGGGCTATGTCAAGCCATCATTTAGTATATGGACATGACATATAGGATGACCATTATGTACAATATGTAAGAGGTAATCTCAACTTATCCTCATAAAGAATTTTCTCAAGTTGAATTTCTAAATGGGGTCTATCAATGTTTGTAGATAGTAGGGTCAAGGAAAATTTAAAAGGTAACACAAAAAATTGCAGGCCTATTTAGATATAGGGACGACTTTATCATGGCACTTGAATATCGCTTTCAAATGAATGTCGAGAATTTTTTTTAATTGTGGTCCCTCAAAGTGTAGTAATATACGTGGGAAATTAATCGAGATTCAAAGAGATGATGGGTTGACCATATTTTAAGTTATATGAATATGTGAAACTCATCTATTTAAATCAATTTGTGATTGAAATTTTATCCACCGTGATGAGAAGGTGCCACTACTATCTCTCTATAAATGTACACTCTTTGATTATGACCCATAAAAATGGGCTCATTAAAATATGTAATATTCTAAATCTTCATAGGTTTTAGAAATTAAATACATAGAAAATATGATATTTGACCTATTAACTTTCTTAGTAGAATAACTTTCTCTCTCTCTCTATATATATATATAACATATAACTAAAACGATATAATTAGAAAGTAGGTAGAAAGGGCTTCAAAACACTACCAAAAATGTGTACATTGGAATTCAAATGAGGGAGTTATGACCGTTTAAAATTAAACATATCGCACATGGCCCGTTTACCCAAATTAGACATGCAAATTATTCATTTAAGTCACTATACAGGCCTGATTAATTAAAATGACAAAATTTAATTTTTAGAGGCCCAATTAAGTTTCTTAAGTGGGGAGGTTTGACCCAACTTTTAAGGTTCTTAATCCCCATGTTTATAAAATAATAATTAAGGCTTATTGAGGAGGGGCTCTTAACTTTTGGTGAAGGGATGCTTTATCCCCATTGGGCGGAGCCGGTGGTGGGGTTTGTGTTGCATGAATCAAAGAGCATGGAGGTGTTTGGGAGCAACTCCGGCATCAGACGGAGCTGACGGAGTTTTGTGAACAAGGGTTGTCAGCGGGTCTGACTCGAGAGAGAAGAAAAGAGATGGAGTTGCTACGCTACGAGGAATTGGTAGTTCCATGATCGTTTTGACAAAAGATCATGACTATGGCTATATGTGATTTCTAACATTGACAAATTCAGGTTAATCTGTGATGCTAATTTATTGTCTGCTGTTTTGTTATAGTGAATTATTAGAGTAAAGGGCTTCAGTCTCAGTTCTCATTGATCAGTTAACTCATGTGGGCATTATTCAATATATAATATTTTTTTAGTCATGACCATATAATGCTATAATTTGATTCATGCCCTTTTATGCTATGTTTTAGTCTACATTGTGGGTTTGATTGTGAAATTCATACTAAAGGTTCACTCTCTTTAGGCTCTATTTTCATTTTGTCATTGGTGGGCTGAAACTAATTCTATGTTTAGAGAGAAATCAACGGTTACTTTGGCATAATCTAGTATGTAAAGTACTTTTATAACATCGAAAAGTAATAATTTAAATTAGTTGATGATAATATGAATGATTATAAAATTTGTGGGAGGCATATGAACCTCTTTTTATTTTGGCCACAAATAGAGCATCATCTGATCTGTTATGCACAGTCCGTGGGTAGAAGATGACCGTCCAGGCCGAATTATTTAAACCCGGTCTGATCTAGAAATTAAGAAAAAACCTATTGAACCAGGTTTGGTTCACTAGGTTAAAGACTTGGTAAAAATTCAAAAAAATTATCATTGGTTCTATAGACTCTTAAGAGAGACTTTACTAAGTTTTAGGCTGGGAAAAAATCCTAGTTTTTGTAAAATAATTATTTTACCCTTGTAGCTAAGTCGTAGTTTACTTACCTGGTTTAGGAGCTTTAGTTAGCAATTTATAGTGGGTTTAAAATTTTAAAAAAAAATCTAGTGATAGGTATTTGTGTACCTTAATTATATAACAAAGTACAAGCTAGGGAAAACTCCCAGTAAATAGATAAATAACTATTTTACCCCTAGGATTAAGGTAAAATGATTAATTAAACTAGCGTCGGATGAAGGGGTTTACGACCCCGTTAAACGGCAAGAAAATTACCTCAGGTCCATAATAACAAGGAGTACCCCTGAGATTATTTTTGGACGCATCAGGGTTCAGGGAAACCTTGAACAAAATGACAAAATGAGCAAACTAGCCCACATTCGCATGAATGAAATTAACGGGCCAATGTGATAATAAAACCTCTTGAGAGGTCAAAGACTTACCAGAGAACATAAATGACTATGTCCAATGTTGGATAATTACCTCAATGCACTTAGGTACATTATGACTCATTTTCATAAAGATTTATCGGCTAACCCAAGGGGGGTTAGGCCACAAGAGTGAGAACATTTCTAATATTATTATTGAATTTGGTTATTGATATTACAATTTGCTTGAACCTGTGTGGGTCTGATTGTTTATGTTGTTCATTGTTTTGATGTTTACTATTATTGTTATAATAGTAATTTATCACTATATTAAGATTATTGAAAGATTAACTAATGAGGTTAGATAGCTTTAGATTGGGCGAGGACACCTAATCAAGATAAAAACTAATATACCCTCAGAAGGGTCTCAGACTAGTTTATAGAGTGAATAAAGTCTTTGACCT
The DNA here is from genome assembly GCA_035235625.1 of Saururus chinensis. Lineage (NCBI taxonomy): Eukaryota > Viridiplantae > Streptophyta > Magnoliopsida > Piperales > Saururaceae > Saururus > Saururus chinensis. The sequence continues at coordinate 43,847,646 of CP141142.1, read as the reverse complement.
GACGATTTGCCTTGGTTAATGAACTGATAACAGTTTTGAGTTTTAACCCTAGTCTGAAAGAGACTGATAGGGTTTGGGTTAGTCATTTGGAATCCTTGCTTGTTGATGAACAAGATAGGGTTCAAAATGATTTTTTTGAGTATTCGCTCTATTGAGGAGATATTGATTTGACTGTGAAGTTGCACCTCTCCGTTGGAGGGAGTTCTGATTGAGTTGGGCTCACTACCAATCTATTTAGGATCGTTTAGTGTACACGTAGTCAAAGTCGCTAACATCCTATTCAAGTATAGTTGTCGGCCATGCCTTTCTACTCCGGTCAGGTCCTTAAGGGCTAGGTTGGGAGATGACACGACTTGGTGGATTCCAGGGTCTTGATGGATTCAAGGGCATCATAGATTTACCTTTGCGAGTGGTCTATGGTGAGTGCATTATTTGTCACTTAGGTTGACATCTAATGTGTCTGTCTGTCTTTGGGATTAGACGGAGATATTAATTATCAAACAATGATTCGAGAGATAATTAATAATATTGTTTGATATTACTTATTTAATTAGAACAAGTAGAATAATTAAATGACTTACATAAAATGTAGGATGGATGAAAATACTTAAGCATTGCATGTGTGATGCTATGTTTCTTAGTATACTGTAGTTTCTAGGCAGAGGTGATGTTTTATTGTTGTTTGGTCTTATTTGGTTGCAAGTTCTTTAGATAAAGACCAACGAGATTAGAACGTCGATGGGCGATTGAGGACGACATTGTACTAGTGGGATATAGTTTATTACTTCTGCAATTTTGTAAGTAATTGAAATTACTTGTGTGAGATCCAACTTTACTTGGTTATTTATTTTCAGATAAATGATAAACTTGTACTTAGAAGGTTAACCTATTATTTATTAAATTTTGACACTATAATAATATCATATGCTTTGATATTCGTATTTATGAACCCTAATTATTATGACATGGATATTTAGTCACTTGATTTGATTTAAAAAAAAGTATCATGATTTATCGCATGCCCTTTATTTAAAAAAAGTTTTAAAAATCCGGGTCGTGGCAAAATCAACCTGCGAAAGGTTGATCTAGAGTAATGTCATTCTATATAGTCCCTTCTTTCTATATTAATAGCTCTAAAAAATCAAATAGAACTATCAATATGGGACATAGAGAGTAATAATGTACCACATGTTGGGGCCATAACCCTCACTCTCCCTTCTTTTTCTATCTAACCACAAATTTATTATTTTTAAAATGTCAACTGTGATTAAAAATTACGTTTGCAAGTTTGTTTAAATGTTGTTGTTGTCTGCTATTATCTTGTGGCTACAGTGCGTTATATATGCTTATATTCAGATTTTTTTAAGAGAAATCCCGCTAAACAACAAGAAAATCAATCTTACAAAATAGGGATCTTAACAAAATCCAAATATATATAAGTGAGCTAGGTGAGCAACGCCATTTCAGCTGCAAATCTAAAATCCTATAGGCAAATAGGAAAGGAAGATAGAGGGGTATAATTGTTTCCATGCATATATAATGCAATAAATATTATGACTTATTTTTTTTAAAAAAAGACTATGTTTATTTACCCATGTAAATTTTTTGCAAATTTTTATTACATAACTATTTGTTCAATTTAGAAAACTTTGAGATGCAATCAATTGATTTCTGATGAAGGTTCACCCACCATTAATCACTTGAGAGCGACTGTTTACCTATTAGTGCATACAATATGCTTGCATCAAGTATGTGCAATTGTGCACTTAAGGGCATGCTATCAATTTTGGTCGATCAAGGACGAGTAAAACTTCATGTTGGTGACAGTTCACCCATTGCAATGAAAAAAGATTTAAATTTAGTGTTCTCTCCATCCTAAATTAATTGCTCCATTTAGCAAAAAAGTTTGTTTGATATTTATAGCTCTATTTTGTTATATTTAAGTGGTTGGGTACTTAAAAAAGAGTATCATAAGCTTATTTTTTCTTCTCTTACATGCAGGTTTTACCATTCAATAAAAGCTACTATATTTTTAAATGTAGCTATTAATATGGGACGGAGGGAGTACTTATCTTGCATCTTCTTAGCTATTTTATTAGGGGGTACAAATTAAAGGCATAATGTTTTTCCTTTTTCATAATTTTCTTTTACTTATAGACAAATTGTCACGACTCAAATTTTTTAAAACCTTTTCAATAAAGGATGTGCGATAAATCACGAGGAAATATTTTTTTTCTTTCTTGAATACAAAACAAATCATCTGATTACTTATCTAGGTCACGATAATTGAGGTTTACAAATACAAATATCGAAACATGTGATATTACTACACTTGTCAAAATTTCATAAATAGCAGGTTAACCCTCTAAGTACAAGTTTGTCATCTATCCAAAAATAAATAACCAAGTATAATATCTTAATAGGCATAACATCAAACATGCAATGCTTAAGTATTTTAAACTCGCATATACTTGATGTAAGTCATTTAGGTGTCCCACTTGTTCTAATTAAACAAGCAAAATTAACAATTTTATTAATTATTTCCCGAACCATAGTTTGATAATTAATATCTCCGTCTAATATCAAAGACAGATAGATTCAACAAATGTCAAACTAAGTGACAAATGATACAACCACCATGAACCATCCTAGAAAAGGGAATCATTCATAGTGCGGCTCTGGAATCTACAAGGAAGTATCATAACCCAACATAGCCCATAAGGACTTGATCGGAGTGGAATGACATGACCCACAATTGCGCATGAATAGAAGTGCTAAGAAAAGCTAACCAAATAAAATGTTAGCTTATCCAAATGTGTTTACACTAAACGATCCTAAATATATCGGTGGTGAGCCCAACTCACTCAAAGCTCCCTCAAATGGAGGGTGCAACTACACAGTCAAATCATTAACTCCTCGATAAAGCTAAGACTCAAAAAAACTATCTTAAACCCTACTCATGCCCGACAAATAGGTAAGGCTTCAAAATAACTATCTCAAACCCTATCAACACTCAAAATTACCATTGGTTCATTAATTAAGGCAAATCGTTAGGTTAAAGCCTGTGTTCATGCTATGAACTAGACTTATACCACTATGAGGGTATTTTAGTATTTATTTTGATTATGTGTTCTCACCCAATCCAAAGCTATCTAACCCTATTGTTTAATCTTTCATTAATCTTAAGTTATTGATAAATTACGAGCACAACATCAATAACAAATATTAAAGAAAATAAAATCATAAATAATACAGATCCACATAGGTTTAAACAAATTGTAATATCAAGGGCTAAACTCAATTATGGCAATAGAAAGACTCATGCTCTTGTGCTTTAATACTCCTAGGGTTTGGAGAATCTTTTTATTTTATTAAAATGGGTTATAGTGCACCTAAGGGCATTAAGGTAAATTTTTATATGGGACACGATCCTCTCCGTTCTTAGGTACATCCTTCACCTCTCAAGAAGTTTCAATCTCAAATTGGCCCGTTGATTCCATTCACGCGAATGCGGCCTGGTCTGATAGAAAACCACCATGACTTGGCGAGGGGTCGGCTCAACCAGACTGCTATCGTATGGTGAGTCCGTGAGTCCATGTCCTGTTGTCGACCAGAATCTGACCCACACTACAGGCTATGCGTGGCGGCTGACCACCATGGCCCAGCAAGGGGCTAGCTGAATTGGACCGCTGTCGTCGGCAAGTCCAGGTCCAGTCGCCGGCCTAAGAAATGCTACCCCTAGAAGCTCTGTCCTTTTTTCTCGTTTGTTAGCATGCCCGGCAATAAGAGTGTAAACGTCGTCCATTTGTCTGGTGTCAGCATCCGTTTGCACTAAAATATACAATATTATTTTTTGTTCGTCCCTAATACAGACGAACATGGACAAGGGTTGGCCATGTCTGCATCCGTCCGTGTCTACCAACTATATATTTTATTATTATTATTACTCTATACTAAATTACTAACCTATGTCATATAATTAATCTTCATAAAAAGATTGTAAAAAATACATATTATAATCTCACATGTCTTCTATAATATTATTATTTATTTATTTTTTAGATTATACTATCTTACTATCATTATAAGAGAAATTTATTTAAATAATAATTTTTAAATAAATATTTACCAATTTAGACCACTTTGAGAAATATTTCCCAAAGTGGTATTGTTTTTTGCCACGCAGGCGCCAGCCAAGCAGCTAGTGCATATGTGGCTTTTTTAAATTTTTTTAATTTCATCCTTCTCAGTCATTTTATTGATTTTGTCATTTAGAAGGACGAAATCAATACTGTGTACTGATTTCGTCTACTATGTACCAATTTAGTCATTCTCAGTACTCCCCTCCCCTCTCTCTCTTCACTCACTCTCCTCACACACTCTCTTTCCTCTCTCTCTCTCTCTCTCTCTCCACTCTCTCTCCTCTCTCTTTCTCCTCTTTCTTTCTACAATCTCTCTCTCTCTCTTGTATCTCTCCACTCTCTCTCTCTCTCTCTTCTCTCATTTTTCTCTCTTTATTCACTGTCTCTCTCTCCTCTTTCTCTCTCTTCACTCTCTCCTCTCTCCTCTTTCTCTCTCTATTCATTCTCTTAAAGAGGAGAGAGAAAGAGGAGAGAGAGAAGGGAAAGAGGAGAGAGTGGAGAGAGAGAGAAGAGAGAGTGAATAGAGAGAAAGAGGAGAGAGAAGAGAGAGAGGAGAGAGAGAGTGTGTGTGAGGAGAGAGAGTGAAGAGGGAGAGAGAGAGAGTGGAGAGAGAGAGAGAGTAGAGAGAGAGAGTGAAGAGAGAGAGAGTGAAGGGGAGAGAGTGAAGAGAGAGAGAGAGTGAAGAGAGAGAGAGAGAGGAGAGAGAGAGAGTGAGGAGAGAGAGTGAAGAGGGAGAGAGAGTGAAGAGAGAGAGAGGGGAGGGGAGTACTAAGAAGGATGAAATCGGTATTGTAGAAGGACGAAATCAATACTGTGTATTGATTTCGTCCTTCTAAAGGATAAAATCAATAAAATGACTGATTTAGTCATTTAGAACTTCTAAAGGACGAAATAAATTTTTTTTAAAAAAAAGTCATGCAGGTGCCAACTGTTTGGCTAGCGCCTGCGTGGCAAAAAACAACTCCACTTTGCGAAATATTTCTCAAAGTGGTCTAAATTAGTAAATATTTATTTAAAAATTATTATTTAAATAAAATTCCCTTATTATAACTTATGTTTTAATTTTTTTAATAACCACCCTTAATTTGAGAATAAAGTAATATATGTTAAACTTTCACCTTTATTCCGTCCGTGTCCGTCATTGACAAATGAGAACGAACAAGCACATGGTTTACATAAAAAATGACTGCTGCGGACATGCCTTGTTCGCATCCGTCCGTTTACACCCTACTCGGCAGCAACCTCAACCGCCAGCATGTGGCCGGCAAGAGCTGCACCAATCCTATGCCAGAAGATTGGGACGAGAGATGTTGTAGCCTCCTCCTTGCCATGCCCTAGTAACCTAAGCAAACTCACCAAAGAGGGAGAAAGAGAAGGGAAGAAGTGGCTTGCAGCCAGCCCTTCCCTTGCCTCCCTTAGACACGCTGGCATTAGTTAGAGCTCTGGCGAAGAGTGGTGCATAGACCAGCGGCCAGCCAGCCCACCGGCCAATTTGGCCATGCGGTAGCTCCGCCCCAATTCCCAATAAATTATTACTAAAAGAGAGATTTTTCTACCCTTAATCCACAATCAAACATAAATCATCTTAAATTAACCCTAAACACCTAAAAAAATTAGTGTTAATAAGAAATCATACCTCGTCAAGACTCTAGTCTTCGCACTTGCTCCTCTCTGATTCTATCGCCAGTCGCCTTAGCCGAAAACTTCATCAACGACTTCTTCTCTCTCCTCCCCTAAGGGACAAAATCTCTCCCAAAAAACCCTAATTAGACATTTTTATAATCATAGGGATTAGGAACCCTATTAGCTTAGAAGTCGAGCGAAGGTCGACTACTTGAACTAAATTTTAATAATTTCTATCACTTTAAATAATTGGGACCGTAGCGTATTTGAAATAGTCTATTTGTGCATCTAAGTTGGGTAAACAGGCCTTGCGTAATATATTCAACTTTGAATGATTATATTTTCTTTATACATATTTCGATTCATACGTTCTTAGAGGCGTTTTGAAACTTTTTTTGTCTACTTTATAACCATATGGTTTTATCCATAAATTTTATGTATTTAGAAATTTATTCAATTGAGAAGATTAGGAGGTCAAACATACTATTATCCATATGTTTAATTTTCAAAACCTAAAAAATTCTAGATTTTACACAAACCCATGTTTTACAAACCAATAATGATGATGCATCATACAGAGGGTTCTTGGGTGTGATTTATAAGGAGACAGAGCTCTGTTATTTTGCCTAGTGAAAAAAAAAAATATTGCTCTTTTGCTAGCCTCGCCTATTACAACGGACGAAGAAATTTTTGGGTATATTCGTCGTGTATTTTACTATGTACAAAATGACTTATCAACGTGTATGGTGGGTCGTTTGGTAATACATAACCAATACGGTGGGCAATGCACAGCTAAAACTTTCTCGAAGAGGTAGACCCCATCTCTCAGACGCGTTCGCAATGGAAAGCTAGTTCAACGATATGATGACAGCGCTTCCAGACCCGGCCCTGCCAACTTTCATACTCGACTCAGACGAGAAGGGAAGGGACATGGAGCTGCAGCGGGGAGGAGGAGGAGCAGGGGAATCCGAGTCCCCATAAGAAAGGCAGAGAAGCCGAGCACCGTGAAGAAGGTTTAGCCGTTGCCATCATGGACACCGGCGACCACCAGCCCTCCCTTCATCCATGCTTGGACCGTCTGATGCACTCCTCCGCCAATCTCTTCTCCCGGTTCCAGAGCGCCATCAGCCCCGCCGCGCCCGGCTCTCTCACGCCGCAGAGTAGCATCTGGGGCCCGGTCGTGAGCGTGCCGGTTCTCTTTGCCGACTCCCCCATGCCTTTGCCTTGGCCCCGGTTGTTACCTCCCTTGTCTTCCTCTTCCTTCTCTTCTTCTTCTTCTTCTTCATCATCTCCTTCTTCTTTTCAGAGGAGTAACATCAATGTCTCCAGCTCATCGTTATCTCCTCCATCTGGGTTCTCTTCATCCTCTTCATCATCTGCTACTGGCGCCATGCGAATAGACGGCCTCGGTGCCTTCAAGGGCAGGGGCCCTGCTTTTGTGGGGCAGGTCTTCAGCATGTGCGACCCCTCTGGCTCGGGTCTCATGGCCGTCACCACCCACATCCAGATTCCCTTCATAAATTCCAAGTAATCATAATTTGTTCATCACTGAGTTATTCTCTTAGTGTTGCGGCCCCGTTATTTGGTCAATTTTGATTAATCGTAGCACAAATTTGAATTTTTTTTCTTTCTTATAAGGATAAACAGTCTCCGATTGTAGGCCATCTTATTTTTTTTGTTTGCCAGTGTAACTCCCGAGTGAACACGTGACAAACTCTTGCTTAAGCATTTGATGGCCGGACGAACTGCCGAGTCAAATGATATTTCCGAAGCTAGACTTACGAAGTTGTTGGTCTGAGTAGGAAGTTAAACCAGCTAAAATTATGTTTACGGTTTTGTTTACTCATTTTCTTGCCTGTATCCTCATTTGTGGGTGCTACGTGTTGGTCTTGGTATTTATGTGGTCGTACATTTCTAACCTTTGAAATGTAATGTCCATTTATATGTCTTTTGTTTACAGGACACCAAAATGGATTAAGGATTTGGTGAATATTATTGCAAAGAATGAGAAAGACGGTGGTCCTATTTTTCGCTTTTTCATGGATTTAAGTGATGCAGGTAAAAGCTAAACTCCTATATCCTTTATTTTAAGCAATTCGCTTGCAAGGATCAAGCCTCACTAATGTGTGATATGATTGCTAATATATTTTTTGCATATTTAGATTCAAATAATTTTCCTATAATTTGTCTTGTTCTTTTTATAAGTTTTAATGCTATCATGTGGTCTTAGGTTATGTGGATCCCCACTTTCTGAGACATGCAGAAGTAGATGAATCGGGGGTTAGAGAAAGGATGAAATGGGAGATAATTAAGTCGATGTTTAGGGAAGAGGGTAGGTTAGATGAAAGGGGAGAAGAAAAGGAAGAAGGGGGTGATAGTGGACAAAGGAGAAGAAGAGAATCAGGAGATTAGGTTAAGATAATTCTCATTCCATAACCAAAAGAGGGCATAGCCGTTACACAATTGGAGAACTAATGGGCCTAACTGACTACTCCTAAAAGCCCATTAATGGTAAGTAATTGAAGACACCCTAACTAATAAATAATTGACAAATAATTCCCTAATCAAAATAAAAGCATAAGCAAACAACAAATCAGCATGGCGGGGCACACAGGTAGGGATGCAAACCCTTAGGTCGGGACATAACAGGTCCCTCCTTGTGTCTCAGGTGTTTATAAACGAATTCGTTTCATTTAACCATTGATGGTTTACCAACCTTATTCTCTCTCAATGGCACAGTGAGCCCCCTTCTCAGCATTAAAGATTTTCTGTAGAAGTAATGGTTCAGATATGGATAAGCCTCCTTTTGTTTGTTGATTGTAAATCCTCTATATATTCCATTTGAACAGCCAGCTGATAGTTTGAGCATTATGTTAAGGCTGTTTGAACTTGGTGCAAATCTGCTCTAGATACTTTGCGGTGCAATCTCCCATTAAGCAAGCCCAACTCCTTCTGAAGAACTTTCTGGTTTCAGTCCCTTTTCTTACTGGTGCCAAAGCTGCTTCAGTACTATTTAGAATCTTGCAGTAATTCGATATTGCATTGTGTGAAGTCCCTTTTATTAGCTTTGCATGTATTGCTAATTTGTTTACTGTGGGATTAAGCTTTTATGGTTTGATGGCTCTCTAACATTCCAGAGTTATCCTTGTGAAAAGAAAATGAAAAGTCAAGGAGAGTAGAGTAAGAACACTGTTGGTCATGCACAGGGGAGTGTTGCCCTTCTGATTCATAATTTAATTGGTTGTTGCAAACACTATGAATTTTATTCGTACATATATTGCTTGCAGATTATGATTATGATTATATGTATAGCTAGCAGATTGCATGCTCCAGAGTTCACTCTGCAACAACCTCTAGTTATAGTCAGGGTTTTTTAGATGTTAGTCACCATAGATTTTGCAAGTTAATCCCAGATCTTTACTGTATATGCAAAATTGACCCCAACATTTGTCAATTTTTGCATATAATTTTTCTGGCAGGATTTTACCAGCGGAAACTGTTAAATGACTAGCTCCCATAGAGTTCATCATTTGAAATAGCTAAAAAATAATGTTAATAAAAAGTGTACTTCATATAAAGGATAATGTAAATTGATTTTTTTCATAAATTTTTTTAAAGTTATGCTTATTAAATTCATGAGTCAGCTAAATTTGACATTGCTAATGACTAAACTGTTTCCTTTAAGAATACATTAACAAAAAAAACCAAAATGCTAAACTTGACAAATGTGATGATTATATTATAAATACACTAAAAATTGGGAATTATATCACAAAAAGTCAACTGAGGGACTTATACAATAAGTCCTGTAATTAATTATGTGTAATTATGGATGGTTTAAAGTTGTGCTAGGACACAAGTTTTGCTGGATTTCCTCCTGCTTCTGTGCTTATTTTGAAATTTTCTGCTCAGGAAACTTTTTGCCAATAACGTGAGAAATATGTATTGCATGTCTGGAAACTGTTCTGACTTACTACATGCTTTAGTTTCATATGTCAGAAAGTTGAACATTCCAACTGGGATGGTTGGTGCTTGCCGCCTTGATGTAGCATATGAGCATTTCAAGGTAAATATTTTTTTAATTTAAAAATAGTTGTTATTATTCATTAAAGAAGGAAGAAAAGAATTTGTTATTTTTAGCCTTAGTGTTTTCATCTTTCATCATTTTATAGCTTGCTTTCTGAAAAAAAAATTTAGGCAAATAAACCATTACTCATCAGTTTATATGTGCAAAAAAACTCTTGAAATTGCTTATTCTTAGATATGGCATATTTTGTCTTTGGCCTATGTAGCTCTAGAAAAACAAATCCTGTCTTTGGCCTGGTGTTAAGATCGTCTACGGAAAAGGCTAATATGATTAGCTGCTTACCTGACATAAATAAGATGATGTGAAAGCTTATACACAGCTAAGGAAATGAATCTCTTATTATTTTGGGTATTAGGTTGAGACTCGAGTGGCCCGAAACAGAGAGAGCGTTCTAGCTTTCTTCTGTTTGAAGGATAAAAAAACATTTGAGATCCATAAAATGGATGGTGATAATATAGATAAGAGGGAGTGGAAACTAATGCCATTCTGTATATTTGAAAGAATAACTGTGTGAAAAATCCCTGGCACAGGGAAAGGGATGCCATCTCACCCTATGTAAATGAGTGGTATCAAAAGGTAATATTAGTTTTTTTTGCTAAATTCATAAATTTTTCTGTACTTATCTACATTTTTTGCTTTCTAGCACGGTGGGGAATTATCTATATACAATTTATCTTGTGGTCAATTTTGAACCTACAAAGATATTCTGCCTCTTTTCTTGCTGCATTATACTCCCTCTGTCCTATGTTAATAGCTACATTTGGAAAATTAGTGGTTTTTATTGAATGGTGAAACCTACCTCTAAAAGAAGAGAAAATAAGCTTATGATAGTCTTTTTAAAGTACCCAATTACTCAAATTGAACAAAATGGAGCTATTAATATGGAACAAACTTTTTTGCTAAATGGAGCTATTAATTTAGGACGGAGGGAGTATTAGATAAGAAATGTGTGGGAATAGTAGATAGTGCTAAGGCTTTTATGAATTTATTTGGTGTATTTGAAGTTCTCAAGTGTATTTTTCTGCTTTAATTGCAGGAAAAGCCTCACATGTTCCAGTTTGTTCCTAATAGAAAACAGGTACTTAAATTAGGTTAGCATTCTGTTTCAAGAATCCAATTTACTTTGACATTTCTTAACAATTTATCCTGGTTAACAGGTAAAAGCAGCCAATAAGCTTCTTAAGACATTACCACTGAATAGTCGAAATAGAAAGATGTCTGGTGTTCCAGTGTTTACAGCCCAGAACTTAAATATTGCCATTGCTACATCTGATGGGATTAAGTGGTATAGAATTTTTCTAAATATCTGATCCTATGTTTGTCATTTATTTTACTTTTTACACTGGTAGAGCTCAGGATTAACCTAAGAAAGATGACAGTTGTGGATTGTATGTAAGTTTGAAGAGATTAAATTAGTTGAGGCAAATTTGGCATGCCATTAATGCTTTTATATTTGCTACCTTTGGCACTTTGAATGGATAATTAAAAGAGATTAAGAGCCTTTCTATGGCAGCTTCAAACTGTACATAAGGTTGTTCCACAAATGGTCTTAATTCTTGTAAAAGGGCTGCATCAGAAAAGGCATCCTTTGTGACGACTTGGCTCGTTGCTATTACTGTTATCAATTATATATTACTGGAGTTCTTCAGTGCACCATATCAGAATTGCCATCGCTAGTGCCTTCCACGGCACCAGCTGCGAAATGCCCAGTCTTCCCCTGTTTTCATGGCATTCACAACTGCAGCATGCCCATCCTCAGCCTTTTTTCTCTCTTTCCACCCCTTCCCCCTCTCTTGGCATGCGACAGTTGTAAACGCCCTGAAAATAGGAGAAGGCAGGCGGTTTCACAGCTGGGGTCGTGTCATCCTGGCCCTGGTCCTGGCCATTTCACAGCTGAGGAAAGGTGTGGGTGATTGGGCACATAGCAAAGGAAAAAGGTTGGAAGAAAATTTCTTAGGGAAGTAATACACGTATAGAATAGAAATTGAAATTCATGAACTTTTTGGTTTTTGGATTCTGTTGATGTCATAATTTATGTTATATTTCAACATGTTCATTGACTGAATTCTGATGCTGCATATTAGTTGTGTTGCAAAAAATCATTTCGGTAAATGTTCTTTTTCATCAGGTATACTCCGTACTTCTTCGATAAGGACTTGTTAGACAACATTTTAGAAGCTTCAATTGATCAGCATTTCCAAACATTAATTCAAAACAGACACATACAACGACGGCGGGATGCAATTGATGATAGTGTTGCTGCAGAAGTAGTTGAAGATCATGGTGATAGCCTTTTTGAGCCTCCAGAGGTAATTAACAAATTGCTACATTCTCAAACACAAATTTGTTCTCACTCGACTTTTGCCCACCATACCCACCATAATTATTTAGATGAGTTCTCCATACCAGGTTGCTCAAGACACGAAACAGATTGGGTTACACTGATGTGAACTAATTACATTTACATAATTCAAATCAAGATTGAACCAAAAAGATAATGTTTAATTAAATTGGCTAGGGCTTCTTTTTTTCACCTTTCACTTTATTTTGATGTCAATACTATCAAGAGTTTTAAGTATCAGTGATGTCACAAGGGTTTTTTAATAGATATTAAGAATATTGAAGTCAGCTCTGTTAACAGATAAAAGATGAACAAAAACCCCAAAGCTTTCACAAATATTTTTTAGTATGTACATATCAGTGTACCAGACAGCATATCATATTTTTTGCTTTGACTCGTAATGCTGCAAAGTTATTATTTTAATTGTAATATGGGTGCTTACTGTATGTGATAGAACTCACAAAATTATATTAATAAAGGTGTAGGCCATTGTGTAATCGTACATGCTATCTGATTCAGACTCTGGTCCTGTGGGCCCTCTTTGCACGCTTTACCAAATTGTTTTTCATGTAGTTTCTGGTGGATAATGTCTCTCTCTCACTGCATCTGTCTGTTTGGGCTGGCCTAGGCTAGATATACATTGTCGAGCCGTTCCTTAACAGCTCTAGCTTTTGAGGCAGCTTGGTTTTTAAATTCATTGTATGTTGTTGTGGTCAATAGTTTGTGTTATTGTCTGATGTGAATTATTGAAGGCAGGTTCAAGAAGTAATGGATGAATTCGGTCACCCAGGTATACCATTGAGTGTCTTGTCAAAGGTTGCTGAAATTCAGGCACTTGATGTAGTTGACAAAGTTTTTCTAGGGAACAGATGGTTGCGGAAAGCTACTGGTATCCAGCCAAAACTTCCATATATGGTTGATTCATTTGAAGAAAGGTATGCTTTAGCATGTCTCATATGGTTGGTTATCATATGTACTTTCCCAAAGATAATGAACACATTTTTTCTAAATGACATTCCAAAGCATTCACTTCTGAAAGAATTTGCTCTAATTGTGCTACAGTCGAGTGTTTCTGTCCAATCACTACATAGACACAATACAACCAAGCAAGCGTACCATAGTAAGGAACTAAAGCAGGACCGTAACCCCATAGTTATCTAGTACCATTCTGTTTTTTCCTATCTGGTTCTAACCTTCCAGTCAACTTCAAAATTTCATTCTTTTTCTTTCTAGAAAAATTGGTGGCTATTTTATTTCTTAAAAGGCCGGCTTATTACGCCGCTTATTACTTACCTAATGTATACTCTTTGCTACACGGACTCCCTTTCTTTCCAGACCAGAAAAAGAGGATAGTGCGCTTCTTACACCACCACTTCGAGACAACTCTTCTACTTTTTTGAAAGCGCAACAGCTAACCGGTTGCTTGGTACCAATTGGCTGGTTGGCTAAGAATAAGAAGCAAAAAGCAACTAAGCTTTAGATTTGCTTTAGTTGCCACTTTCTTTCATAACAGAGCCAGAAATAATGGCCGACATAGAATCTCTCACATGCAAGCAAGGAGATGCTGTGGGATGTCACGGTTCTGGGGCACCATGATCCTTCTCTCTGGAACAATTGAGGGCACTGATGACTGACTGCATCAATCATCGCTTAGCGGGGTGCTATATCTATGAGCCATGTGAGCCTCTATGAATCTTGGCCTCCCGATTTCCATCTCAGGGTTGATTGGTACGCCCCAATTCTCTAATTTTGGCCCTTAGATGGAAATTGGGCGGCTAGGATTCGTTTGGCTCACTTGGCTCATGAATATAGCGTCTCTCTTTCTCTCTCTCTCTCTCTCTCTCTCTATATATATATATATATATATATATCATTTGAATGTGATAAGGTTGATGTCAAGGGTTTCTGCAATGTCAAATCTGCTGGTCACTTCTAAAACAGGATCAATGCACGAGCCAGGTTTTACGAATGTGTCTGCTAGAGAACCTCAGGGTGTTCTGCATAAACCATGCGGATGGACTGATTAAAAAGTGCCGTGGATTGGATGACTGCCTACCGAAGCATTACTACTGGCTCAATTGCTTAATTTTAAAATTTGCGTACTTGAATCAGCCATTTAGAGGTGTAATTTTCTAGTGATTAAATCCTAATGCAAGACATCTTGGTTGGGGTGGAACACTGAAAATAGGTTAGCTTCCACCCAAGTGCTTGCTCCAAATTCTGCTCATACCTAGTAACTGGAGATAGCAATGGGAAATATGAAATCTGCTAATAATTATTAATCAAAATTTGGTACAAATAACTTGTACGTTTGCATATGGTAACTCGTGAAATGGGGCATCCAGGAGTGCTGCAGCTTTTCTCAAAATTAGAGAATCGGCTGGCTCCACTGCCACCTTAGAGGTGGGCTCTGGTGACTCTAGAGATGAATGGCAGCTTAGCAGATTCAGTGATGGCATAGGTGGTAGTGAAGAGCTGCACATAAAAGAAAAAGGTTTTCATTTTCCCTTTGGTAGCTGGCACCCAAGTTCGTGGGCAAATTTTTTTGGTAAACAGAAGGGAGATAATAATATAAAAGAGTCAAATGCAAGGTATGCAGTCACCATCTTCTATGTTTTTGTTATATTTTTTTAGGTGCAAGTTTTTTCATCAGACTTAATATGTTTTCATTTCCTTGAAATGAGTAGATCGACTAGCGAGGATGTTAGCCATGTTAGCCAGGTGTCATCCAATCCACTGCTTCCTAGAATTACAATGGTTGGGATATCAACCAGTGAAGCAGCGCCAATGAGCAAGGCCAATTTTAGAAAGACTATGGAAGATCTCACCCGGGAGTTGGAGCACCCGAGGCAGCAAATTAATCAGCTGAATGAAGACATGGATCCCTTATTTGTAGCCAATGTGGGTGACTACTCCAGTTTGACAAAGACTAGATCAGCATAATGGTTGCATCCAGTTTTGAGTAGAGTTTATCAATGCCTGATAGATCTTAGCACGATGAATTACAACAATATGGTTTTGTTTATAGAAATGTAACTAGTAAAATATTTATTTTGTCTCACAAAATATTGATGTATGAACTATCCCTGTATTGCTTTCTTTTGGGACATCACATGTAATCAGATGATAAATGGTTCCCGTATCATGAGTATGAAGTCCACTTTCCATGGTAAGGACTTGTCAAACTCATGAGCTAGTCCTAACTTATGCTAATGCTATACTCCTATTTTATAAGGTAATGATGTACAAAACTATCACTGGCAATTAAGATCCATGGCTTAGGTCTTGCTATTTATAAGCTTTCTTACCTCGGCAATTCCTTTTTCATGAGGTCATTCGGGCAATATAAATGTCGTGCATGCTTATTGTCGTTGCAGTGCATAGAATTGATGTTGAAGTTGATCATTTGCGACGATGTGATGTTTTTATGTGTTGTGGGGACAGGCCAATTTTTTTGACAAATGCAAATCAAGTTTGTGAACTGTAGGGCGTCGGCAACGTCGACAGTCCGCAAGGTTCCTAGTATGAAGTGAAATGATGACATGTAATGTTTCAATAAGCTTGGGTGGAAAATACAATTGTCTCAACTGTGATAATTGACCATTTGAATTCTCGGTCCTATTTAATGCGAAAATATGGTCCAGACCTCAGTCAGTCCACCGAAGCACATTTCAAAGTAGAGACACCTTTGCCTGGCGACAATGGCAGAACTTTTGGTTGCAGATTTCGTGCTTTTTGCCTGTATGGCAGGACGCTTGGCAGTGATGGACAACGGGAGGTCCCGTAAGTTCAAGGCTGTGAACGTAAAAGCGCTATGGCTTTTCGGGAGTGACTGGAGCACTTTTTCTCTGTAGGTGGGGGTAGGGGATCTGAAGGAAACTTGGTCAGAATCTAAAGGCAATGGTGTCTTAATCTCAGTATATTGCAAGAGTCCGAATAGAAATCATTCTTCTTTTACAATGAGTTGCTGTCATTGGTAGATGGAAAGAACTAAATCCTACGCGGATTCATCTGCCGGATAACACGTGAAGCAAAAGAACCCTGTGAATCTTGATTGTGCACGGTAAGAGATTGTTCAATGGCAGTAAAGCAGTCTCTGCATTAAGTACTAATGTATACTTTATGGCTTCCCTTCTGGAAATATTTACGTGTATTGAATATGAAAAAATTTAATATGCGCCAACTTACATATTAGAAACTATGCACCCTGCACGACGTGAGCCATTGATATGATAACTTACATTAGATGAGGGGGCGGGTGGGTGATTAAAACCCGCGTACCCCTTGCTAAATCATGCAGTTTAAATGCAGGGGCCAAGCGAAGGCGTATAGTGAGGAGGGGCAAGCATGACATACTCAAAGAGAGGAAAGTTGAAGGGGGAGAGGCAAAATATTCTTTGTAGGGGAACATTGACTATTACACTATATACATAGTTAGAGGGATTTATAAATTGTGACGGACAATTGCACCCCAAACCTTGTATGTGGCTCCGCCCTATGCTTGTAGCACATATACTTTGACATGCAAATAAGACTCATCAAATATTAATAATTTATTGTAAAGGCAAAAACACACATGTAGTGTTTTACTAAGAGCCTTTACGAGTCATGAATAGAATCCCAACTGCCGTTGTGTAGTGGAACAAAATACAAATAATGGTTGAATTTGGGTAGACATGCCCACAAGTGGAAGAGAACAAAGCCTTGGTGTTCTAAAGTGGGGAGGATAATCTTTACCATGCTTGCAAGTATAGGAATAGGCCACTAGGGGGCCACCTTGTTGCACCAATGAGAAAAAAATATTAGTGATTCATGGCCTACACTAGGAATTTTCAAAGGTTGGGGTTCTGTCCGTGAGTTGTTACACCCTTCTATAGATAGAAGTGTTTTCTACGTTCCCTATTGATAATGTGCCCAATATAATGTGCACCGTTCATCTCGAATAGTAAGGGTTCTCGTGTATTCCTTATGCTAAGTTCATTGTCAGTGAAAAATATAAAACTATCTTTCAATATTTAAAAAATTACATAAATACCCCTAAATATTAACAAAACTGTTACCAACACTTCCAAGTCATAAAAAATGCCTTGTTCCAATCTCTCAATTCCTCTGCCTCTTAACGATTATGTTAATATGGTTATTTTGATTATTTAACAAATATCTTTTAATTACTATGTTATTATTCAACAAGAGGTGCAAGTACAGTTTTTTAATCATCAAGGAGGTGTGCATGTAATTTCTACAAACGCATTTTACCTGTAGAGCATCTCTAACAGGTATGTCAAATGTAAGTAGGCAGCTTCAATGGAAAAAAGGAGATACCACGCAAATCGGGGATGATGCTTCTAAAGGTATTTCCAAATTCGCTTCGATTAGAAGGTGAAAAATTCCTATTTTTACTTAGAAATATAAATTCTCAACTTTCAAAAATTTCTAGGGATAATTATCCCCACATCTTTTTAAAAAAAAATTAAGAACATCTTTAAGGGGTATGTCAAATTTGACATATCAAGGCCCTAATTTTGGCATATAAGAGCTTGGAGCTTACATGGTAATTTGAAGGCTTGTAAATTAACATTTATAAAAATAAACTCGAAGTAAATTGTTAATTTTATTATTTTATTTTCAAGCTTATTTTAACAATAAATAAAATATCCAAAAAAATCTATTTTTTCAAAAAGTGCTTAATTCGTGAAAATAAAACTTACTCAAAAGAGATTTGAAGTTTGGCTATGCATAAGTCAAATTCAAATGTTGGAAGACAAACTTTCAAACCCACATGGAAAATGACATACATATTAGAAGTGTTGAGGGGGTATATCAATTTTGACTTTTAAAATGTCAAATTTTAATGATTAAAAATAAAAAAAATATATTTCTACTCTACTTTGATGGGATATATTGTCTGGTGAGACCCACCTTTTTATACCCAATTAAAGATTGAAATACAATTTTGATGTAGACAAAATGAAATGGAAATATTAGCTTCTAAAGTGAAAGGTGGATTTAGGGAAAATAGAAGTTAAATTTGAAACCTTCATTAAAATATGTTTGCAAAATAAATTTGCCAGGCTTTTGGGACATCAAACTTGTGCTTAGTAGCTTGGTCTTCAAATCCATACAACGCTCAATGTTCCTCTTGAAGCATGAGCTGCTAATGTGGGACGTACATTATGGTCGTTATAAATGCTAACTCGGATTTAATGTCCACTGTTAAAATTCTTTACTAAAATATAAAATAAATATGATAAATTTATAATTTTACTATTTGCCTCATATAGTTCATATTCTAGTGATGCTAAATTTTATGCATTCAAGTTTTATGTGATCTCTTCATTAGAACATTTGAGAGAGCATCTTCAACTGCTATCAACTCTCAGGTGGGAATCGAACAAATTTAAATCTGCTTGTGTATATATATTAACTGTAATATTTTTACTAATTTTATTAAATTTAACATACCAAAACACATAGGAGTCCTAACTAACACTTCAAATCTGCTCGTTGGAGACGCTGAATTAAATTTGAAATAACCATTGGAGATACTCTCCCGTTGGATACATTCCGAATCAAAATGTTATGAACTTTCATAGGTCAAGTACACAATCAATATACAAGCAAGTATTTTTAATATTCCCCTCATACAATGATTCTGCATAAGGAATGGATAAGAACTTTTAATATTTAAAATTGATAACATATACGTTAGTATATATTAATGCCAATATTAAAATTAATATGTAATAACATATACTTAATCAATTAATGCCAATATTAAAAGTAATACTATGTAATAACATATATTTAATCGATCGTATAGATAAGGGGCTCTTATGGATCCTTATTCTTGAGTATAAGAGGGAAATATAAAAAACTCGTTCACCCTAGCTCAGGCTCTATTTGTGGGCCCCTGCATTGGGCCCAGCCATCGTGCTTAGGTCGACTCTGTATGAAGACCATAATTACTCTAATCTTAAAACCAAATAGTCAAAACAGTCGGTGATTAATTTAATCAAAATAAAACACCAAACAATATGTCGGTGAAGACCAGATCACGAAGCAGCCGCAAGGGCTGCCTCAGGTGATCTCGAATCGTATCGTATCCTTACAGGGGTCCCCTTCCCTAATATCGCCCATGCCGGCGTGCGCCGCACTTAATCGAAGGCCTACAATCGCCCGCAAGGAAAGGCACCCGCCCAGCAGATTCTCGTAGCCATCAGGCGCCGAAGTAAATGCCGGGCAAGCCAGGCCGCACACGCGCGATCCGGTCCTTGATCCGGGCGCCATTCTAGCGCGCTCAACGTCTGCAAGTTGGCAGCGCGCACCCTTTCGCCCGTCCCCGCACGCACGCACGCTGCGCGCCCGGCGCGGTTCAAATCCGATGCGGACGAAGTCAGTCCCACCGCACCCCGTCCCATCCATCCATTCCCAGCGGGGGCCCTCTCCCCCACGCGGCGTCGTGCCAAATACCACCCACCAGTTATTTGTCCTCCTTTCGACTTTTGGTCCGCCAATGTCCCACCGATCACTATCCTATAGCTGGACAAATTTGCTTAAATTATTAAAAAGTATGTTATTTTCCATATGTAGTGTGTATTTTATCTGTATACAGTATGAATAATGCTATTTCATATTGTTTTCCCCATGAGTTTCAGAATTTCTGTATGTAACGCATGAACCAGTTACTAACCAAATCAAAGTGTACATTTGACTATCTAACGTGTTTCACGGTAGTTCAAGTGTGGAGGCAAAATTTGTTTCTTTTTCCATTTTGAAGGAGCAAATATGGTTTCTCTAAACGCATAGGGTACGAAAAGATCCGGTCTAGCTCTTGATGTGGGGGAGGAAAGAGGATAGGGCTGCGGTCCCCACGCTAAGGCAGGCCAGCCCCAAGGGGCAAAGCCCGCAAAGACTGAGGCGTAGCCACGGCCCAACAAGTGGGGCGAAAAGGACGTCGGCAGCTTTTCTCTACTCGTCCCTTTTCCCACCAGCCGGACCACCACCAAGTCGACCGCCACAGCACTCCCATGGACGTATACTCGTGTACGCTCTTGCTTGACGAAAGTCAGTACTCCAATAAACAAATAAGCAAACAGGTCGTGTGCAATAACTAACAGCACGAGTGAGGGAGGAAACAAGCGAGTGCGGACGCTTGCTTTGTCGCCTGTCTGATCTCTTTTGGTGGGGCGAAGGATCTTGGGTTTCTATAATGGCTGTATGGAGGAGGGGTTGACATTGTAGGGAAGTCAAGCCCAAAAGTAAAAGCGGTTTTCGATACCAGTGACCAGATACCGCCTCCGCCACACTCTCTCTCTATCGCCTTCTGCATTCCAAAACCTGCTTTCCCTTTTGTCTCATCGCGTATAAATCATCAATCAGCCCTCCCCCAGCCCTCCTCCACCTCCAAAAGTCAGCGCCGTCCTTGGTCCTTTTCTCAACGCCCTCCCCCATCTTCGTCTTCTTACAGCGGCCGCGTTCTTTAGTCTCTATTTTCTCTGGTTTTCTTCTTCTTCTTCGGCTTCTCATCCTCTGTCTGCCAATAAAAGGAGGCGGCAGAGGTTACAGTGGCTTGCAAGTCCCGAGGAGGCGAGAAATACCCATCTTTCCAATTGCTTTTTTTAGCTCTATTTTTTGTTTTCTTTGGTTTTCTTGAATCTTCGTCTCGTCATGATGTGGAATGATTGGTGGTCGGGCATGGAGGACGACTGGGATCTGCGGGCGGTGGTGAGGGGCTGCTCCTCGGGCACTGCCGTCCCGTCTTACTCTGCCCCGTCTGGGGGAGCTGCAGCTGACCCTTTGGCGTTCCTCTCCCCCTTGCTGCTTGGGGAGGATGATGCGGATGAGCAGAGCTTCAACTTTCCGGACCTTTTGGCCACCCAGACGGCCATGCAGGAGCTGGAGGAGCTCTGCAAGCCCTTCTTCCATAAAGACGAGGCGGCGACCCAATCTGCCCCTCCCGCCATTTCCGTCCCCTCTGCGCCTGCCGCTCCGCCCCAGGCTCGACCTCAGCGCGCTTCTCAATCCCAGATCTCTCGATCCAAAAGAAGGTATTGCTGATAAATCATATATTTGCTTCGCCTCCCTCCTCCATCTGCCACCCCAGCTGATAAATCTGGAAAAAAAACGAGGCTTTAATGGCTAGCCTCTGGTTGTTGCTCAGCCTTGTCTGATTGGATCATATCTGATCAAAATCTGATTGCCCTGTGTGCAGGAAGAACCAACTGAAGAAGGTGGTGTGTCAGGTGCCGGCTGACGCCGTCTCCTCCGACATGTGGGCATGGCGCAAATACGGTCAGAAGCCCATCAAGGGCTCCCCCTACCCAAGGTCTGTCTCCCCTCTCCCTCTAATTTGCTTCATCTCTTCTATCTCTCCCTGTCTGTCTTATTTCTCATCATTCTGCTTGCTGTTCCTGCTTCATTTATTCATCAATTATGAGAATTTGAGATAATTGTACAGATTTCGTCTAGTTTTATCACCAGTGTAATTGATCCAGAGTTTCATGGCAAATGGAAACAGGGGCTACTACAGATGCAGCAGCTCAAAGGGGTGCCTGGCCAGGAAGCAGGTGGAGCGCAGCCGCACCGACCCCAACATGTTCATCATCACCTACACCTCGGAACACAACCACCCCGTCCCCACCCACCGCAACTCCCTCGCCGGCAGCACCCGGCAGAAGTACTCCCCTCAAGCAACCACCCAGCAGCCGCCCGCCTCCGCTGAGGCGGAGGCCGAGCCGGCGGTCTCGGCGGGGCTCTCCCCCAACACCCCTTTAACAACAACATCCGTGGAAGAGGAGGACACCCATCAGCACAAGCAAGAGGAAGACAGCAACAGAGGCGACGAAGTGGACCAAGAGGAGGACGAGGAGCTGCTCCCCACGGACGACATGTTCATGGACCTGGGTGAGCTCCAGTACCCACCGGAGGACAGCCCAGGCGGTGTCCTGGACTCCTGGTTCTCCGACAGCTCGCCGGTCGGCTTCCCCGCCCCCTGGCTCGCCAATAACTCCGCCACCGCAGCCGGAAGCAGCTGACACCAAGGCCAGAGGAGTAGATTTAGAGTGTAGAGAGCTGCCCCCCTCCACCAAACAGATGCTGCCTTAGTCATTTTTGGTTGTTCATAGAAAAACACTGCACAGAGTTATGAAATCAAAAAGACCCATTATTCCTTGTTCTTTTACTTCTCCCCCCAACTAATAAGAATATGATAAGATAGCATATTAATCAACATGGTGAATGTTTTGTGACGATGATGATGATGCTTTCACTTTGTGTTTGTGCCTTTGTGGGGGAGGGTCTGTATTCCATTCCCTCGCATGTTACTTTGGCTTCCATTTTGCTTTCTTCCGCCCCATGCCCATATCACAGAACAACACTCTACATCTTCTCTCCCTTCCTCTTTTGGGAGTTCATGATCAGATTCAGTGGGAAGGGGGGACAGATTGAGAGAGAGGGACGCGCACCCAAATGGACGGACTGAGGAGGGGCGTAGGGGACAGCAGCCAAGCAATGCGGAACTTTTAGCATTTCTTTTAGGTTGAAGAGAAGGAAAGCATTATAATTATCAATTAAAATATGGGGCAGCAGAGTTCAGTTCTTCCGGTCGTGGCCATTTGAGGGAGCTCTTCTTCTTCTTCTTCTGGGCCCGATACCGCGTGGTCAGGTCAGCCCTTCCACTGCAAGTCTGTATACAAGATGAGGATTAAGACTTTGGGGGATGGGTCAACCCTTTACCGCTCATGGGGCATGAGCGCATAATGCAGACTTTGGGGAGAGTTCTGAGTCTGTCACGAGGGTCGGAGAGTGTGACCTTGTCCACTTTCTCGTCATTATCTTATTATTATTATTATTATCTTCTCAAGATAGCTTCCCAGTTACTGTCTCCATATACAAGTATGCTAGACAGTTGTCATTTAGTAGACTCCCTTTTTGAACCTAAACAGTCGAACAGGCAGCCTCTGCTAGATTTTTAGCCTTATCCTATGATTACAAGAGAAAGCTATGGCATTACAAGCCGTCGGATCAAGATTTCATTGCTCATGTGTAAAAACAAAAGGTAAATAATTCAACTTTGTTTATTGCGCGTAGTCTCAACGTGCACGACACAAGCCGTTAACGTGGGTCAAGCGCATGTAAACATGATTCTTATTTCAAAATGCAAAACTAAATAAATAGCTGATAACGTAAAATAGATGTGATAAAAATAATACGTGATTGAATTACGAGGTTTTTAAATTACATCTACTAGCTTTACAATTGCCAACTAATTATTAAAAAGAGAAATTTAGCTAGTGCCGGCTAGCCCTCTGGCCATCAGATTATGATCATAGGGCTAGCCAGCTGAAGGTGTAGCACTAGCAAGACAACCTCTTATTAGAAATCCCTATTATTAATATTGAAAGGTTGCATAAAATACCCATAACTTTGAAAACAACAAATAAAAGTAGCCAACCAATTAGTAGTAGCGTTATTTTCTTTGAAGGGTGTTGGAAAATAATGCAGTGTAGCATTCTAATTTCAAAATACTTCCACCAATTTATTATGATTTATGGAACTTCAAAATTTTCAAGTATCATTTCAATCCAAGCCACAAGGAATGAAAAATTAAGTGCAATAGCATAACAAATTCGCCGCACTACCTAAGCAAAAAAAAACTTTGCATAAAGCATTGGCTTATACACACATCAATGGAATATCCATGAGAGTGATAAAACATTGCATATTTTTTTAGTATTGAATGGCTAAGGACTGGGCATTGCCTTTAGCTGGAGGAGGATGAAAATTGAAATCTTATTAGATGTCAATTATATACCATGACGCCTCATAAGATGTCAATTACATACCAGTAAGGCCATGCATGGATTACGATTAATGGGATTCAATATTACTGCACATGAGACTGATCTTGTAGTTAGATATTTTATTCATTTTGTCATCAACTTAATTATTGCATAATCAACACAAAAATTTAATATTTATTTCATAAATGAATAATACATACCCCTTTAGGATTTTCTCCATAAATCATCAACGTTACCTCTTAGTATGGAAATTACATTTTAATTACGTCGTTTGTTGGTAGTCAATAATGTTGGTGCCTCACTAAGTGAAAAAAAAATATTGGTGCATGTGTGCACACAATCTATTAAGAATATCATATTCCTTAAGGTCGGAATTTTGGGGATAAATTGTTGCTAATATATATTATAGGTGACCATCAAATGTATGAAAGATAAACGCGACTCATGATCCCGTCATAACTCAATTCACGGAATAAAATTCTCACATTAATGGCTCTATGTGTTTTTTTAAAATAAAATTTATTTTAAAAAATTAAATAAAACTATTAATATAAGACAAAGAGAGTATAATTTTATGAGACCGAAGTATGAAGTTCTCTTTCAAACCCCCTTATTATGTTGCTCTACTGGAGTACAAGGTCAAAATCAGAGCAAGGAAAAAAGGGGACACATGCATTAAATATGTAGGCCCCACTCAAGATTATGTTCCCTTTCTATTACTTCAACACGGTGTTAAAATGGTGCAAAAAACAAATATTTTCTTAAAAATACCCTATAATAATGTCATTCATTTTATGGGCCAAATATGTCCAACAAAATTTTATACCATATTTTTATATAATAAAAAATAAACATGTTATTGAAATGTGAGATTTACTTTTCTCTATGGATGCTTATATTCTTATTTTAGTTTCTCTACAAAAACTTACCCATTTGATTAGACAAAGAAATATGGATCTCACCTCACAATAGGAGGATCTATTTTTCTCATATGAAGTAAGGTTTTGGTGTAGAAAAAATGGAGTAGATGTATCAATTTCCTTTCTCTTTTTATTGAAACTTAAGTATGAAATTTTGTTAGACAAACTTGGTGTAGAGTTATTAGCACTAGGGCTACACTCAAAACTTGAACTTGACCTAGCCCGGATAGAACGGACCCAAGATTGACTTGGGTCAATTTTGGTAGGGTCCTATATTGGGTTAGGTACAAAAAAACGAGAACTTACTCATATCGGGCAGGTCCAGCATGTGAAAAACCCAAGAGCCGAACCTACCCAAGTTCTTAATTGACCTACAAAACCTTATTTGTCTTAGTGGTATGAGTTTTTGTAATTTATCATTAATAGAACCAACCCAATATAATGTTAGTTTGGTTTGAATTCTTGGAATTGACTCGACTCAACATAGAATCTCAATTCCTATTTCAATTTTTCAGTTTCCAAATGCAAAACCAAATAAATAGTTTATAACGTAAAATAGATGTGATAAAGATAATGTCATTGAATTCCGAGGTTTTTAAACCACATCCACCATCTTTATTTTTGACTCGCAATGCAACAGAAGCTGCATGGGTGCCAAGAGGGGGTGATGCAATTTGACAAAGTTGTCACTTTTTCATTCAATTTACTCCCAACATGCGCACACACACACACACATACACACACACACAAGCTATTAAACCAATTCCATAATAATCATTACCAAATAAGAATTTTAAGGGGAGAATACACACTAACCTTTCAGGCCTTGTGCCCTAGGACACGATCTTTTCCTCCTTCACCAATGCCCCAATAGTAAATTAAACATAAAATTACTATAGGGTAAAGGAATTACCTTTGGATGATTATTACGTAGAGGATCCTTAATCCAACAACATAGATTCTTTGGAGTTTATGAAGAGCCCTAAAGTAGGTACTTGACACCTTCAACAATCTACTCGTCTTCCTAGAAGCCATGACATGCTTCCCAAGGTGTTGCACAAAAGAGAAGGGAGTAGAGATGTGGAAAGAGGGAGCATCCAAAAGCCCTTTTTCAGAAGAGGGCCAGCCGCCACCTACAAGAGAGGGGGACATGTTAGGAGTGAGGAGATTGGAGACTCCAAAGAGTAAATAGGGTTTCCCTAATCACTCCTTTATATAACTCATCTAAATAGGCTTTGGGCTTAATGGGCCACCTAATCTAAGCTCCACTTAGGATCTCTAGAGGGCCTACTACAACAGGTATGAGCTCAGTCACACAAAGCCTATGGAGGCTTGAGCCCTGCACATGCCCATGCTTGTGACTAGGTCGACCCCTCTAAATCCACATAGGTCTCACTGCATGCAATTACTCAATTCGGGCCTTATAGTGTGCATGTCATTTTGTATCACATGCATAGTAAGTGTGTGTCAATATGATGCAGGTCCCATAGTAAGTGTATGTTGTCGTGTTTTTATGGGGTTGACGCAACCACCCCTGTTGTTATTAGACCCGGTGGACCCCTCTAGCTCACCTGAGCGAGTCATAAGGTAGACCATATGGTATGGCCCGAGCCCATATCAAGGTCAAGATTTACAAATGCCAACCAACTATTGAAAATTCATGGCATTAATGTTTGGAAGTTGCATGTAACACCCATAAGTTTGAAAGCGACAAGCAAAAATAGGCAACCAATCAATAGTGACATTATTTCTTTTAAAGTATGTTGGAAAATAACATGGTGTTGCATTCTAATTTTAGAATGCTGCAACAAATTCATTATGAACATGGAACTTTAAATTTTTCTTGAATACTTTCAATCCAAGCCAAGGAATCACCTTCGACACCAAGGGAAAAAAATAAATGCAATAGCATAACAAAATTCTCACACTACCTGAGAAAAAAAATCTTTGCATAAAGCAGTGGCTTATATACACCTCAATGGAAGATTATAAAAATATTTTTTAGCAGTAGGCCATGAATTTTTAGTATTGAATGGCTAGGGATTGGGTTTTGCCTTTACCTACAAGAGGATGAAAATTGAAATCTCATAAGATGTTAATTATATAAGTATGTGTACTTATCCCATACATATATATGATAACTATATGTATGCGTGATTAATATGTGTATGTTTGTGAGATTGATGTATGTGTGATGGATGGTAAGAGGTGGCAGAGGGTTTTGCATAGATTTTGATGTGGATCGGTATCAACATGACGGATGTCGGAGGGTGTACAAGTGACAGACGAGGGTTGATTTGGATTAGAGTGTATATTAAGAGTTCAGTAAGTAAGCGGACTTAAGGTTTGGAGCCTTTATGGAGGAATATCATTGTGTCCACTATAAAATCACAATGCTTCTCTGAGTCCACTATGAAGTCTCAGCGAAAAGATCACTGGAGGGATTTGGAGTCTTGCACCTTAGGTTGGACCCCCATCCTTTTGAAACTTTTAATGCTAAAAATCTTATGCATTTATTAATGTATTTTCCATTCAACCATCCAACGTCACGCATACCATTTTTTATTAAGAAATAGGAGAGTCTTGAGTTGTCCATCATGTGAGCTATTACCCAAATTATTCCATAATCATTTAGGTTTTTTCAGCAATTCCCAACTATCACCAAACAAAAATTTAGAGTTTACCTTTACTAGGCAACCAAAGTCGACATCACGACCTAACCAACATGGTTAACCTAGACATGCCAAGGTCAGTCCAACCAAACACGTAAGTGTCATTGCATATCATATAGGCAAGACCTAGTGCCTGCTAGCACTAAGGAATGAATGACAAGAGATTCACACCAAAATGCCCACCTCCCATACCATGGATAGTTAGGATTTTACCTAAATGTTGCGTTTATGCAATGTAGGGCGGCCCTAGCATCTACATAGACCAACTTCACCATGAGGTGGGGCATAAATCATGATGCTTCGAAATAATATATGTATTAAATTTAAATCACATTGCATAGCAAAATAAAGGTGCAAGCATGCATATATCAAACTACGCACAACATTAGGGTTGCCACTCGGGTCAGGTATATAGTAAAACCCGACCCAACCCTAATGGGTTGGGTTTGGGTACCCGAATAGCTATTCGGGTCGGGTTCAGGTTTACTATTTCTTAAATGGCATCAGGTTCAAGTTTAGCAAAACTCGACCCAAAGTTAGCAAAACCCGACCCAAATAAGGTTATAAATATAATTTTTTTATATTTTTCTTTGTATTTTGATAAAACCCAACCTAACCTGACCCTATTGGGTTGGGTTTGGGTTTCCAAATTCAACTTATATAGCTATTTGGGTTAGATTTGGGTTTATCATTTCTTAAATAGTATTAGGTCATTTGGCAAAACTTGACCCGGTGGCATCCCTACACAACATCTATAGTTGTAGTCGTTTAATTATTGAAGAACATATCCAACATAGTTTACGAGAAGTAATCATGTTCTCTACATGAACATGTCATAAGAGTAATACTTATAATAACGCGTGGGGAAATAGCCTTATATATACAATTTAGGTAATATATAAAAAATAACGTCAATATTTACAAAATAATTAGATCCTTAAACATGCATTTAAACTCAAAATATTATCATGAATTTTACATAGAATAATACTTATACCAATAAGTAGGAGATAACTGTATAAGTACTATTTTTATAATACATAAAAAATAGCATACAAAAAATTAATTAATATAACTATATGCCTAAGCATGCTTCTAAAATCATCACACAATCATATACAAAAAAAAGATATGTATTTTATGAAATCTCTATCTATTCATATACATGCATACTCATATATACGAGCATAATAATAATAAACCTCTTCTTCTTATATGAGCATAATGGACATTATATTTACTGATATCATATTATGAAGCATACATCATCAATGAATAAGATAAGATGATCTACTCTATATTCCTTGACTATATAGAATTCGTGTATATAGTATATAAAAATATAGTCTTTAAAGAAAAAACCATAATAGATCAAAAACACTTCCAAAATTCCCCAAAATTTTTTTTGACACTACTAAAATAATAAAAGTCTATATAAAATTTTGTACCCTGAAAATCAATCTTCTGATCGGCAGAAAAATAGTAGACATCATGGGGTTCGTTTGGTCTTTTGACCTACCTAGAGGCTTTTAAAAACTTTCTAAAACTTACATAAAATCATTCATTAATCACAGTTAAAATTTTACTATTTTTAGACATGTATAGAGTTACTTATGGATTTTCCAATACTAAGATGAGAATATCATATGAATTAAAAATTTACAATACACAAAAGAATTACAAGAAAAATTCAAATCATACCGACAATCTAATAAATCATATTATAGCAATCAAATCATCCCAATAATGTTAATGAGTACTCATATATGTTTAGATTCATCTATAACTTCCTTAACCTCCGATTTTTTGATTCGGGCTCGACCTCCACACACTTGGATCCTATGAAAATCAAAGAACTTTCTAAGCAACGATTTGTAGTACAAAAAAATTCAAGATGAGAGAGTTCTAGTATGAGGGAGGTTTAAAACATTGTTGCTTGAATAGAAAGTGATGTAGGCAAAATTAAACTGGATCAGAACAAAGAATCAACTTATTGGCATTTCATCGAACAGTTTTCTGTTAACAAAAAAGTGAGGGTAAAAATGACTTTTAGCATTGATGCTTAAATTGTGACCGTTGGGTGAATCTAACGACTTGTAGTTAGAGGGGTAAAATCGTCCATTACTAATTCTTGAGTTCATCAGAACTGTTGATATATTTGGACGGTGGAGATGAAGGGCAAAACGGACAAATTTATAATGTGATCAGATAGTTAATTTGGTTAGTCGTCTTCAACCTCAGCTGGGTTTCCAAAAACTTTCGTGGTATCTTGGAATGCATTAATCGGAAGATTTGTCCCAGCTAGAATCCACGTCAGATGAGCAATGTAGTATAAATAGTTTGATTGTAACTGAAATGAGGGATGAACTCCAAGATTACTCTGTGAATTGAAGCTCTGTAAAAGTTCTTTGCGAAGAACTTGGAGATCAGCTGCTATTGATCTGTTGAATCATTGAGGTTTGAGTTTAATTCCTCGTGATTGATGTGTTTCTTTAGTTGTATTTGATTTCTAAAGATAGTGAAGAGTTTATCTCCCAAAAATTTGCTTATTTGATTTGATCCGACATTTTTTTATCTGGTTTACTATGAACGGCTCTATCAATTTGGTATCAGAGCGTTGGTTTGAATTTGATGTTGAACATGGATTGATCTGAGTCTACTACTGATCAGACATTGTTAGCACAGCTGATCCAATCACAATTGTAGATGCAGCAACAAATTTTAACCCAAATGCAGGAAGTTAAGATGCAACTTTAGGCATTGAGAATGGAAAGATTAGAAATACCTTTGGGCCAAACTAATGAAATACCAACAGGAGGTTTCCCTAGACAACCCAGAACAAATCAATTTAGATATAACCAATGAAGTCGGGGTTTTTAAATCGAAGAAAGTGACTCTAATGGGGAAGAAGAAATTCATCCAGCAAGGAATGTGCCAAGTAATCATCATAATTCAAATTACTTTAAACCAAAGTTAGAGTTACCTATCGTCTCTGATCAGTTGGATATAGATGAGTTTTTGGATTGGATAATAGAAGTGGAAAACTATTTTACATGTATGGAGGTTCCAAAAGAGATTAAAGTCAAACTGATCACCTGTAAACTAAAAAAAGGGGCAGCCGCTTGGTGGTCACAAATACAAAACAATTGGTTAGCCGTGGGTAAACATCCTATTATGTCATGGTCAAGAATGAAGAAAATGATGAGAGATATGTATCTTCCTAGTGACTATGAGTAGATTCTTTTCTAGCAACTACAACATTGCCAACAAGGAAATCGAATAGTGGCTGAGTACACAACTGATTTCCAAAAATTGACAATGCAAAATTCTCTAAATGAATCAGAAAATTAGAAGGTTTCTAGGTATTTAAATGGTTTGACACATGAATTGCAAGAGAGGTTGGCCGTGAAACCAATTCACTCACTTAGTGAGGCTTTTTACCTGGCTACCAGAAATGAAACTTTGTTGATCAAGTCTTTGAGTAAAGTGATGTCAAATCAAAAGTTCTATCAGGGAGAAAGTTCTCAAACTAGTTTACCCAGAAATAGAAACACTTATTACCAACCTGCTCCAGAAAAATTTTCAGCTCCTAGGAAAGAAATGGCCATAACAGATGGAAAAGTTACATTTTCTATTGACCCTGCTAAACCATATTCCAAACCAGGACCTGATAAGTGTTGGAAGTGTCAGAAACCTGGTTATTATTTTTACCAATGTCCATTAAGAAAGATGGATAATAAAACTGGATCAAAAGTGTTAGCTTATAATCAAGTCCTACAAAAAGAAGAAATAGAAGATACAGTTGAAGAAAACCAATTAGCTGAAGAGGTATATGGGGATGAAGGAGAACAATGTGAAGAAGAGCATTCTGTCATGGTAATTCAAAAACTGTTGTGTACTTCTAAAGTTTCTAATTCAAGCCAGAGACATGCTATTTTTTCTGCCATAGGAACAGTAAAAGGCAAGGTGTGTAAAATAGTCATCGATGGAGGGTGCACTGAAAATATTATTTCAAGGACAGCTGTGGATAAACTCCATTTACCTGTGCAATCACACCCTCATCCTTACTCTATTGGGTGGATCAGAAATGTTGGAGAAGTGAAAGTGGCAGAACAGTGTTGAGTGCCTTTATCAATTGGGAAAACATATAAAACTACCCTTTTATGTGATGTGATTGATATGTCTTTGTGTCATCTGTTGTTGGGTCGACCTTGGCAATTTGATAATTAGGTCATCCATGATGGGAAATAGAACACTTATAAACATTTCATAAGGGAGTGTCAATTACCCTCTGGCCACAAGTAGGAAAACAGGGTCTCGACAGTTTGGAAAATATAATTTCTGAACCAGAAATTATAAGTAAATCTGGGCTCTCAGCTAGCACAAGAAGCAAAGGATAGAGATCTATATTGTTAGTAAGTAATGTGCCGAAATCTCTCTCTAGGGGACACTCTTTCTTGGTACTTATATGTAAGGAGGAGATTGATTCGAAGAAGCAACTGAATCCTGCATTACCATCTGGAATTCAAGACTTGCTTAAACAATTTAGATCCATTACTGATGATGAAATGCCATTGTCATTACCACCATTAAGGGACATTCAGCATCATATAGATCTAATTCCAGGGTCAAAGCTTTCACACCTTCCTCATTATCGCATGAGCCCTGCAGAATATAGTGAACTGCAAAAACAGGTTCAAGATCTGTTAGACAGAGGACTGATTAGAGAAAGTCTGAGCCCTATAGTTGTACCCACTCGTCTAGTTCCTAAAAAGGATGGAAGCTGGAGGATGTGCGTAGACAGCAGGGCAGTCAATAAAATTACTATAAGGTACAATTTTCCTATCCCTAGGTTAGATGACATGCTAGACATGTTAGCAGGTTCAAGGATTTTTTCAAAAATAGATCTAAGAAGTGGATATCATCATATTTGAATGAGGCCAGGGGATGAGTGGAAAACAACTTTTAAAACTAGGGAAGGGTTATACGAATGGCTTGTAATGTCATTTAGGCTATCTAATGCTCCTTCTACTTTTATGAGGTTAATGACACAAGTACTTAAGCCATTCTTAGGAAGGTTTGTTTGTGTCTATTTTGATGACATTCTAATCTATAGCTTGGACCAGCAACAAAATTTTACTCATCTTAAATCTGTACTGGAAGTTTTAGAATAGAACAGTTTGTTTATCAACTTGAAGAAGTGTTCTTTCCTTACTAGTCAGCTTGTGTTTTTAGGATATGTTGTTAGTGCTGAGGGAATACAAGTGGATCAAGATAAAATCAAAGCAATAAAAAACTGGCCAGTTCCTAACAATGTGACTGAAGTAAGGAGTTTTCATGGTCTAGCTACTTTTTACAGGAGATTCATCAAAGGTTTCAGTACCTTGGCAGGACCTTTAACAGATTGTCTAAAGAAAAATAGATTTGTTTGGGATAAGAGAGCACAACAAAGTTTTGAAACACTTAAAGAAAAACTCAGTTATGCACCTATTTTGGCTCTGCCAGATTTCAACAAATTTTTTGAAGTGGAATGTGATGCTTCTTCTTTGGGAATTGGAGTTGTTTTGTCACAGGAAGGCAAACCAATAGCATATTACAATGCTAAATTGAATGATAATAAAAGAAAGTGGTCAGCTTACAAGCTTGAACTATATGCTTTAGTTCAAACACTTAAGCATTGGAGACATTACTTGGTTTTTAAGGAATTTGTGTTGCATACAGATCATGATGCTTTGAAATACCTCCATGGGCAGACGAAACTGGACAGGCTTCATGCTCAATGGATCAGTGAAATTCAAGATTTTACCTTTACTATTAAACACAAGGCTGGTGTGTTAAACAAAGCTGCAGATTCTTTAAGTAGGAGGTATAGTTTACTTGTTGTTTTGTCCAATAAATTTTTTTGGATTTGAATGTTTAAAAACACAGTATCAACAAGATAGCTATTTTGGAAAGTTCTGGCATATCTGTAAACAACAATCCAAACCACACCTTGATTTTCATATATTGGATGATTATCTGTACAAAGGAAATAAATTGTGTATTCCAACAGGTTCCATGAGATTACAGTTAATTCAGGACATTCGTGCAGGAGGTTTAGGTGGACATTTTGGGAGAGACAAAACTATTCAAGCCCTATGTTCCAGGTATTTTTGGCCACATCTTAAAAGGGATATTGAACAGTATCTCCGCAAATGCATAGTTTATTTGATTAATAAGGGAGGATCCACAAATGCAGGTTTATACCAACCATTACCAGTTCCTACACAACCTTGGATTGACCTAAGTATGGATTTTATTTTGGGTTTGCCTAGAACTCAAAAGGGTAATGATTCGATATATGTGGTTGTGGATAGGTTTTCGAAAATGTCCCATTTTATACCCTGTAAAAGAACCACTGATGCAGTTCACATGGCTATGTTATTCTACAGGGAAATTGTTAGACTTCATGGGGTGCCTACTTCTATTACTTCAGATCGAGATAGTAGATTTTTTAGTTTGTTTTGGCAAACTTTGTGGAAAAGATTGGGAACCAAACTTCAATTCAGCAGCACATGCCACCCACAGACTGATGGGCAAACTGAAGTGACTAACAGGACTTTAGGCAATCTATTAAGATGCTTATGTGGGTAGTCACCCAAGCAGTGGGATGTTATCATTCCTCAAGCAGAGTTTGCTTATAATGCAGCCACTCACAGAGCCACTGGTCGAACACCATTTGAAATTCTATATGGTAGAAATCCCCATCATGTAATTGACCTGGTACACTTACCAAAACAACCAGGGGAGCATTCAAAGGCGATTTCAATGCTTGAAATGATGCAGAACATACACCAAGTTGTGCATGAAAAGCTATAGCATACCAATACAAAATATAAAGAGCAAGCAAACAAGCATCGACGTTTTCTTAAATTGGAAGAAGGGGATTTTGTTATGGTACATCTTAGCAAAGGTAGAGTTCCTACTCATTCTGGTCACAAGCTCAGTCAGAGGAAATTTGGTCCCTGTCGCATTCTTCGCAAGATTGGTGACAATGCTTTTTGGTAGACATTCCTCCTGAATTAGCTATATCCTCGACATTTAATATCAAAGATCTTACCCTTTACCAAGGAGATGCAGTTCATGTTCGCTCTTAAAGCATTGGAAGCTCGAGGTTGAGCTTTGTTTAACAGGGGAGCTTTGATGTAGGCGAAATTAAACTGTTGATATATTTGGACGGTGGAGATGAAGGGCAAAACAGATAAATTTATAATGTGATCAGATAGTTAATTTGGTTAGTCATCTTCAACCTTAGCTGGGTTTCCAAAAACTTTCGTGGTAGCTTGGAACGCATTAATCGGAAGATTTGTCCCAGTTGGAATCCGCGTTAGATGAGCAATGCAATATAAATAGTTTGATTGTAATTGAAATGAGGGATGAACTCCAAGATTACTATGTGAATTGAAGCTATGTAAAGCTCTGCAAAAGTTCTTTGCGATGAACTTGGAGATCAGCTGTTGTTGATCTGTTGAATCATTGAGGTTTGAGTTTAATTCCTTGTGATTGATGTGTTTCTTTAGTTGTATTTGATTTCTAAAGATAGTGAAGAGTTTATCTCCCAAAAATTTGCTTGTTTGATTTGATCCGACATTTTTGGATCTAGTTTACTGTGAATGGATCATTGAGGGTCGTCTTCTTCGTTGTCTGCCAGAGGCCTGTTGGCCTATGGCGGTGGTGCCTCCAGCCACCATGGCAGTGCGGTCTAGGCCTCACTGGATAGCCGCCAGGCAGTAATCCCAATGGGCCTAGCCCTGCCCACCCGATGGCTGGTCCGGCCAAAGCCCGTCTTTTCCCCCCCTTTTTTTTTAATTGTGAGGCGGCAAAAGAAGCCACCACCGCCGCAACAACTTAGGCTGGTGCAGCCAGGGCTAGTGCAGTTGGGCCTGCGCAACCTCCTTTTTTTTTTACAGTGACCCACCTAGTGGCGGGGGAACTTGCCGCGGCGGGTCGCCCAGCAGAGGGGGTTTTTTGGTTGGAAGAAAACTAGCCGGTGGCCGATCAACAACCTGCTGGTGTACACTATCACTATTCCACGAAATTACAAAATAGTGATTTGTAAACAAAATTGCATAAATCACTTGCATAAACTCAATTACATTCAAATTTATTCAATAAATCCTTATCCCCCCCCCCCAATCGGCTAAGACCCCCCTAATAGTGCCCTAATGAGGCCTTTTATAAGCATGTGGATTAGGGTTCCAAATCCCCCTAAAAGTTGGTCCAATCCCCCTAAATTAGGGCACCTAATTAGGCTTCTAAAAATTAATTTTGGAGCTCTAATTAATCGGGTTAGCAAAATGACTTAAACAACCCAAATACACGTTTAAATCGAGTAAGTTAATTTTGGAGCCCTATACAATTTGTTCAACTTTGAACAATTGTATCTCCCTCATCTGAACTCCGATTCGAGCGTTCTTAGTGGCATTTCGAAACTCTTTCTGTCTACTTTTTAACCAAATAGGTTTAGCTACAAATTCTATCTAGTGAGTAAGTTATTCTACTAAGAATGTCAATAGGTCAAACACCCTATTTTTCACTCATTTATTTTTTGAAACTTAGGAAAATTTGGGATATTACTTAAAGAGGATTGAATTCCACTTAAAAATGGTGGTAATCCTAATGAGGAAACTTAATGAGAAGTGTGGGCCAAGATGTGGTCTATACATGAGGTGTTGACTTGAGGAAAGTCTTCATGAGTTTAATATTAAGGTGTGGACATAGAAAATAGTATTGTAAGGACCCTCATCTTTAAACCGGTTTTGGTTTTCCTTAATTATTGATTATCGTGAGATTTATGCGTTTTATGATCTTATTTGGTGATTTCATAAATAAATAGTGATTGTGATGGTTTTAAACAAAATCAACTTCAATATTAGTGGTTTTAAGTGATTTTAAACCAAATGTGAATTTTTGGGATTTTTCAGAATTTTTACTATTTTCCCAAAAATTAGGGTTTTGGCAGGACCCCTGTAGGCCCCACTGTCGAAAATTTTATTTTTGTGTCAAATGAACCTAGACATATACTTAAGGTCATACAAAAATTTTAAGAATTTTATTAGGCTTAATTAGTGCTTAAATTTGTAGAATACCCATTTTTAGCCTACTTTTCCTATTTATACCCCAAAACTTACCCATGCATACCCCAACCCTTACTATAAAAGGGCAGACCTAAGCCATTTCCATTTTTGGGAATAGACTAAGGAAGGAGGGCTGACCTAATCCCCACTTAGGCCCGAATTAGAAGCCGATTAAGGTAAGCTTACTCTAATTAAGCACTAATCCTTGACTTTTTTCTTAATTTCTTCTAAATCTACCCTTTCCCCCTTATTTCAATTCGTTTTTGGACATTGAAAGCTACTGATTTGTGTTTTACTACAAACCTTAACATTCAAAATTCGATTTTTACTACCAACAAGCCCTAGATCTAAGATTTAATTAGGGATTTCTTGGGTAAATCGATTTCTATTGGTGTTTAATTCAAACTCATTGTGTTTTCAAGGATTTCAAGAAGGGTGACTCTTCAATATGAGCTTAATGAAGTGCTGAGGTAATGGGTCTTCGAAATCTCTGTTTATCCATGGTAAAACTCTTCATTTTTGGCTTATTTCGAATGGAGTTTTCTTGATTTGGTGTGTTAATGGTAAGATTAGAAAATGGAATTATTTAATCCTGATTTCTTTGGGTTTTGCATTATTATGATATGGTTTAATGTTCTAGAAGTCAAGAAGGACTTTTGATGATGATTAGGGTGTTAGATGTGGATTTGAAGTGTTATAAATGGTGTTTCGGTTTGGATTTGCGAAAGGAAGAAGATGGACTGTTCTGCCTTGTTGGCGTTCGAACGGCCCTTCTGGGCGTTCGAACGGCCCTTCTGGGCGTTCGAACGGCAACACTATCGGAACGACAGTTTTCCAGTTCAGCAGATTGAATGGCCTGCTGGGCGTTCGAACGGCAAAATGGTAAATTTCAAAATTTTGCGTTTAACCGATCGAACGGCCTGAAGGGCGTTCGAACGGCTACACAGCAAATTGGTTTTCTAATGCATGATGTTTATTTTGATGATTCCACTTTAGCTTGCCAATTTTATATGAATGTGGTGTGTTTTAAGCTATGTTATGCTACTAGAAAGGCATGCTATTGAGGGTATGGAATTGAAATATATTCTTAGAAATTTGTTAAATGACTTATGTTTTGTGGCATGATGTTGGAATCGTTATCTTGAAATTATGAATGGTTGATTCCCTTTGGTTAAGCATATTTTCAGTAGGACTACAACCTATTATGGGACTGAATTGTCATGATAGATTGTGGTTAGTTGTGTGTGGATGTTGGTGAATGCCATGACTCAATGATGAAATGAGTGATGTTATATGTGTTTAGCCTTTGTGGTTGAGTTTTGAATTGAGATATGATTTCAACGATTCTTCTTCTATGATTTCTGCTGGAATTCATGTTTAGATGGAAATTCACTTGTGTAGTGTGGTAGTGAGTTTAATTTCAAACATGTTGGCATGCATTATATGAAATGCTTCTACTAGTTACACACACACATGTGGGGGTTAAATGATGATGTTGAAGCTTGATATTGTGATTATGAATGATGCATTAGGGGCTGATGAGAGTACTTATCATGGATTAGGATTCATGTATGCCTTGCCCACGTATGTACCATGCTGCATGCATCATTAAAAATGAATTTCCAATTGAGGCTTCATCGTGATTAATCGAATTTGATCGATTGGATGCAATGTGGTGAAATTGTGTGCCGGATTGATCGGTCGTGGAGTAATCGTAAGTTGATTGGTCCGAAAGGACATATTTTGATTTGAGTTCCTATGTGGAACGAGTGCACTCCCCTGGTTGAGTCTAGTTAAATGGAATGATGTGGGGACGAGTTGTGTACTTGTCTTGCGGATTGTGAGAATGTTATTATGAGTGTCATCTGGACCCTGAGAATCCAGTGTGGTATGCCGTGTGCACCCCGCTACCACGTGTTCTAGGGTTCTCTGTGTGAGAACTCAGGTTCTTCTCTTCGCAGGAGATGTCCCTTGGCGAACACCCTTGCTTTAGGTTCTCTATGTGAGAATGGGACATCCTTGGCCAGGATCATCCAGGGCGAGCAGCATTAGGGATTGACAACCCCGATCTTTCTTTAATTCTTGTGTAGAATTTGGATCATGACACGCCTTTGTGGCCTTGTCCATGCTTTTGGCTGTGTGACATTAATGTGTGATTACTCCTTGATGGAGGTTGTGATTATGATATAATGCATGTGGAAATATGTATGTTAGAGATACATCCATGTAGGTTGATTTTGATATGGTGCATGTGGGAATATGTACGTTAGATATACATCCATGCAGATTATTATGATATAATACATGTGGGAATATGTATGTTAGAGATACATCCATGCAGATTGTTATGGTATAATGCATGTGGGAATATGCATGTTAGAGATACATCTATGCAGTTGATTTGATATAATGCATGTAGGAATATGTATGTTAGAGATACATCAATGCAGGTTGATTATGATATAATGCATGTGGGAATATGTATGTTAGAGATACATCCATGCAGGTTGATTTTGCACTATGATGTTGTGTTAGGTGATATGTATATGTGATCAGAAAATGATGCACCATGTAAATCCTTGATCTGAATGATCTTATTACTATGCTATCGTGTTTTCGATGTTGATAGTGATATTAAAACCATTACTGAGTTTGTTAAACTCACCCCTCTTTTTTTGTGTTTTGATTTGGGGCTGCGTGGTGCGACACGTAGTCGGACAGGATCTCCTCTTTGAGGAAAGGTCAGAGGTGGCTTGGATGTGATCATGGAGATCATTGTGTGACTTATCTTCTTTGTTTCATGCTTGTGTTAGGACCTTTGTGTAGGGTTCTTGTTTTGGATTTATGTCACATGTTACAGTGGTGATGCTTATGACTTATTTTGAGCCGGTGTGGGCTTTACTTAAACTAAGCTTGTGGGTTTGAGATTGTTGTTTACTTTATGATAAACAACTTTTTTCTTTCCTTTTTATTTACTCTTGCTCAAAGGATTGTATGTACTCAATATTTTTGGTAATTGCCTGTGGTTAGGGTTAAGTCTTCCGCTAGATCGTTTCCCAATCTTCCTTCGTTGCCCCCGCGCGTTTGACCTGCCCTTGGACCGGGTTCGGCTCAGGTCGGGCATCGCCGGGGCGTGACAGAGTATACATAAGGGGTGTTGATTAAGAGGTAGTTTGCACAAAATATGTTGATCGAGAAATGGTCTACTCAAGAGGTGTTGGTGTAAGGGTAAAGGCTCTACTAGGAATTGAAAAGATGAGGTGAATACCCAAAAGTAACACTCACATATTGATGCTCTTCAAATGATCAATGGTCATTCAATAGGGGAAGCCCTAGGTCAAGGGTTGTCAACCTTCAAAGGGTCATATACGCCAATGTGAGATAGGGGTTGTTAAGTACTTCACGAGGTCTATACATCTGACTACTGTTGTCTATGAGGAGTATAGTGGGGCCTTCACCTTTGTTAATGATATGAAGGGGACCTAACTCTGGGGCAGAGTTAAGTTTTGATGTCACATTCCAAGGGGTAGAGTAGCTGATGATAGGTAAAAAATGAGGATACTAAAGTGAAGGTATATAAAAGAATTTGCGGTATATATGGTGTACTTCATAAAGCATAAAAAACAATTATGTGAACATGAGTTGTGAATTATGTGAGATGGTTTAAAGATATAAATTCAGATAAGAGCGAGTATAATTAATCAATTTGTTATAAAGCTTCTATGTTTAATTAAAGTTTATGACCTTACTGAGTATATTTCAATATATTCATGTACCCTAGTGGTGCAAGTTCTTCTAGTTGAGATGTAACAATTGTCTAAGGGTAGAGTGAGATCGTTGGTAGCAAGGTAAGGGTTGCCCTTTGTTTGATAGTACTATATGCACATATGATGCTATTTTCTGTGTTATACTAGTTTTGGCTTTTAAGGTTGACTTCGACTTATTTAACTATTTGTATCTATGAAAAATAATAGTTTCAATATGGGTATTATCATAATTGATGTTATGTTTTGTAAACATGAAATATATTTATTTGATTTTCCACACTTTGATGAATTTAGAAAATAAATTTAAAATTCTCAAGTTGTGTCACAAATGAATTGAACCAGACTGAAATTTCTAGATTATTTCACAAATAGAATTTCCTAAATAAGTTGGTGGGGCTATGTTTTTATTAAATCATCACTACTGTAACATCCAAATTTTATACTTCTTTCATCTCAAACGAAGTGTTCTATTTAGGGTTTCAAAATGAACTAATTTTAGTTCATTATATAACTAAAGGGCACTTATTTTTGGACGGAAGGAGTATTAATTCTTATAATTTTAGTTAAATGATATACTATCTTCTCCCTTTATCAATGAAAAAAGTTAGCATGTACTACAATGCATTTTAGGATAGATTTTAAAACCCGCCAGATAGGTTGTGGTTTTTGGGGCCGTGATTTAGGGGCTGGATGACAATTTATCACTAAGATTTTTTTAAGATTAATTATAAATCTTATAAATCATGTTTGGATGTAAAAAAAATTATATATACGAAATTCACGATAAATTATCGGATTCATCAAGATTTCTTATTAATTTTATTTTCTAAATAATTTTCTCCGTAGGAAGTTTTATGACAAATCAACGGCGGTAATTTATTTTGAAAAATTATTAACATATATACCCTTTTAAATGCTCGGGCTTATCTTTTCAAACCCAAAAAATAGCTCCGTACAGATAAAAAGGTGGTCATGGGCCTCATGGCAGCCTTGCTTGTGGTGACTTTGCCGAAATTGCAACCTTCCCGTCGATTTTGATTTGGCTTGGTTATTTGAAGGGGCCGGAGGAAGCGAAGCCCAAGGAGAAGCGGAGATGGGGTTCAGGAAGTCGTCCTGGAGAGACAAGGGGAAGGCCACGGAGGATGAGGTGGCAGAGATACCAGCTGCAGTGATAATCAACATCGATGAGAAAGAAGAAAATGGGGACGTGATTAGGCGGGCGAGGGTGATGGAGGCCAAGCAGAGGTGCAAAGGGCAGCTGGACTTCCTCGACATCTTGCTGCCACCCTAGTCTAATGATGTTGTGATGGCAGCGAATTCCAGTTGGGCGAGGCAACATCAGTGACAGAGAGGAAGAATAGAAGGCCTATCTTGAGGGAAAAACACAAGGAGAACGGTGCAAAGGAACATAAACTTGTAGGTTTGATGAGTCTTATTCATATAAATTGTTAAAATCTGATGTGGGTTGGTTTGATTATTTAAAAAAAATTGAGTTGAATTTCTTTGAAGTGTTTCATGTCGATTTGTTAGCATGGAAAAAACTAGACATGAAGTTGTTTACTGCCAATTTGATTTAGCAAGATTATAAGTTCTTTACAGAGTTGATATTTATGTATGAGGGTTGGCCTCTACAATCAGGAGATGGCAGATACTCTTATGCAAACTATTGCAAATCCTAAGTGCATAAAGCGCACTTCCATACTTTCTGCATATGCAATTCTTCACCATGTTGAGTTCTATATATCCTTAGCTTATATAGCTCGTAATTTTCCATTGTTGCTTTTAAGTCATGAATCTTTTGCAATTTATGAGATCACTTCACATATATGATAGTCACTATTTTATTGTGATTTTTATGGCCACAGGTTCATACTGTATTAGACATTGGATGTGGATTTGGTAGTTTTGGAGCTCATTTATTGTCCCTAAATCTAATGCCAGTCTGTATTGCGGCATACGAGATATTTGGTAGTCAAGTACAGTTGGCTCTTGAGAGGGGTCTTCCAGCATTAATTGGCAATTTCATTTCAAGGCAACTTCCATATCCGGCATTATCATTTGATATGGTTCATTGTGCATAGTGTGGAATCACCTGGGACAGCAAAGGTACGACTTACTTTTGGAAAATAGGCATTTTGCTTAAGATATGGTCAAATGAACATTTAAGCTTTTGGTTTGGTTACTTGTTAAGCAGTATGTACATTTATCTTCCAGTTTGCATTCTAATATGACTTTGCCCTCATGGTTACTGCTGGACAACACAGTTTGCCCTTGAAAGGTTGTGAGTTTGAACCCCCCCTACAGGCTTTGATAGTTTCTATGTAATTTTCCTGTTTCCCTTGTGACCAATTTTCAGAAAAAGAAAAAGAGAAGCTTGATCCTTATTAAGCTATTACAGATGATAGAAGTATGCTAAAAGGTTGATATTAATGATAGACAGTTCACATTGTGGTTTTAAGAGCTAATATAAATATTTCCATCCAGCAATATGATGTTTATATGCGGAAAAAATGTAAATAGTTTTCAAGTGCTCCTCTAGCACTACATTGCAGTTAGATTATTAGGACAAGTTTTAGTCAAATTCTCGTTTTTGTTTATATACTGTGATTATCTCCATATGAGACTTCTGGTGCCATAGGTTAGTTGCTTGTTTCTTTACCTACCAGTAGTCTGTAGTGTAAAGAATCTTTCACTATCTAAAGCTCTGTGCTCTAATTTTACATTATTTTAGATTATTTGAGAGCTTAAATTTTGCTCCGAAAGCATCCTTCTTCTTATTGGCATAGATTTAGCTGGTTAATTTCTTAATTTATGCCTCCAGTGGTGCATAAAACTATGCATATTCTTCTCTGGACTGGTACTAAATGGTTCAATTAAGTTATGTGAGCATGTTTAAACTTTAAGTCATGTCTTTGGCAATTGATTATCTCTAGAGTTGATTTTGAAACATATATTTAAAAATCCTGAATGGAGAAACATGTTGTATCTGGTTAAGCAAACAACCATAACTTAAATTGATTTAACAAAAGATCCAGAGCAAATTAGTTCCATAAAATGGCTTATGGTGGATTTTGTGCTGTTAATTATGATCTTAACAATCCAAACATGTGCTTTTCTTGTGTGATTCTTGTGCATTGATGGTTCACCCAGGAGGATGTGACATATCTAGAAATGAATATGTTGTTTTTTTTTCTTTCTTTTTTCTGGAAGTTTGTGGGATAAGCATCTCAGCTGCATGCAGTATTCTGCGTTTTTCAGGTGTGAGCCTTTTCCTACATATCCTCGAACATATGACATGCTTCATGCATCTGGCCTCCTTTCTCACCTTTTCAGTTCATAAAAATGTGATGTATATGACTTGTTCTTGGAAATGGACTGGGTTCTACGGCCTGAGGTAAACTGATTTTATTCATTTTATCAAATGCAAATAACTGTGTATTCTTCTGTGGAACTCAAATTTTGAGCTCTCTTTGTCTCTTGTTATTTTGACTAGTTTCAGACATTTGATATCCATGAAAGTGCTAGCTTTCAAGTTACCTTAATGTTAGCCAGTCAAGTAAACCTGCCTCTATACATTACCACATAAAACTTTAAGCTTGCCTCTAACTTGTATCATTAGAATGCATTTCCTTGTCTTTTTATTAAAATTTGATCCATAATTTGGCGGCTCTCATATGCAGGACTGGGTTGTGTTATGTGATAAAAGGACAAGTGATAGAAAAAGCTCGCATTCTTGCAACAACTAAGTCGCTGGGAAGCCCGGGTAATTGAGCTCCAGAATGACAATGACCGGCGACTACTTGTTCAATGGTACAATTTATGAGACTGAGATGGGGTCGAAGAGCTTCGAGGACATCCTCTGCTTTCCTCTGATTCGAGTCTTCTTCCTCTTATAACAAATTCAGTGTCCAATACAAACCCAAGTGATAAAGGAACTATTTGTTATCAAGTTTAGCATTTTCTGCCTCG
This sequence comes from Saururus chinensis, assembly GCA_035235625.1. NCBI lineage: Eukaryota > Viridiplantae > Streptophyta > Magnoliopsida > Piperales > Saururaceae > Saururus > Saururus chinensis. The sequence goes on along the minus strand of CP141142.1, from coordinate 43,803,208 downwards.
TCTATGCTCCCTACCTCATCCAAGTTTGTTATTGTAAGTTGCCCACAAAGGTGGTTGAGATTTCTGAGCTCCCAAAGGTTGGATGAGCCTCCTCCTACTTCGGTCACAATGAAATTGTTAGAAAAAGGTATTACTTATTATAATTATGACTTTGGTTTGGAGCAAGATGACAATTCGTTAGGCTTTTAAATATTGGTGTTCCTCTTTGAACTTGCACTTTGTTGATTGAGAAATTGTATTATATAATTTTGATTTTATTGTTTTTATGTTGTCGTATTATAGGGGCAGATAATTCAAAAAATAATGAAATTGAGATTATTTTACTTTTTTTTGGCTTGCACCTATTCTGTGACCCTTTGCATTATAGCGGATATTTGTCTTACAAAAAATCCTGAGCATATGTGTGTAGGTCCGGAGATTGTAGAATTTAATTAAGTTCTCACTTTTATTAATTACATATTGCATGAAAAAGAAATTGACAAAAGAAATTAGGGTTGGTAAGTCGATCCCAACTCCCAAAATGGCAAAACAAAGGTCCAAAATCCTAAGAGGCATTGAGATATGTACTTGATGCACAAGCTCTCCTTTCTAATTTGATGCTCCATCTTATCTTTTATATAAGTCCTGTCATGGAAAAAAAAAGGGAATGAGGCGGTCACCAAATGTTAAAAACTTTGGAGATGTTTTATGGCAATGTGTGTTGTTAAGAAAAAAGTAGGATTAAGCTAAAGAACAATGTCAAGATATTAGTATATACTTTGTGTCCTTAATTATGAGTAGTACATTGTGTGAATGGACGTACTCACCAGTTCAAAGTTGCAAGTGGGTCAACTGACAAGCTTGATCGGGGTGAATTTGGTATATTAAGAAAAAGAAACACAAACTAGTATACATAAGAAAAGCCCTCCCTTGTTAGAAGGAGAGTTTATTGGAATCTCAAATCACTTTATCGTTGATTATAATCCCTATAATTTAATTTTTTAAGAGACCAATTATTAATAAAAGATCAATGCCCATGTGTGTAAGTTATAACTTATTAATCTCATATTAGTTTTATACACAAATGTGTATTAAAATATATTTTCCTTTAAAAGGGGTATATGTGTAATTTAAAACTCATAAATCTTATTTCCCTATGAGTTTTTAAATATGATTCATATACAAATCTCTCATAAATTAGATTCATGAAATATGTATTATCAAACATAAAAGTAATTTATTGATGAATTTAACTAATCAAATCTAGATAAATTATGATTTACTACACCTAATAATCTTTATCCAAAGAGCCTCTTAATTCTAAAATCCTGAAATTGGGTTAATGTCGGGTTTAAATTGGAAATCTGTGGCCCAACCATTATTATGTGCCTAAGCCATTTTTTTAAACACTGGCTTTAGGTGGCAAGCATATCATAACAAACATGCATGTTCCTATTTAGTGAGCTTCAAGCAGTCAAAATTAACCCGCCTGCCTCTATTTTATGAGCATCAAGCCATCAATATTGTGCATATAAATATGACCCTTTAATCTTTATAGATCAAATGTATTGACTTTAAAATATAATTAGTTACATAGGTTTTTTTAAGCTAAGTTTTGTACTAATACATTTTAATTATTTTTAGTAACAAGTACATGTTTTGAATGGGAAAGATTCACGAAAGATTAAGCAAAAATCTTCTTAATCATGTTTGGATGCATAATTAATTAAAGAATCAAATTATCCACTAATTAATGATTTAAAGTTAATTAGTGCTTAATTTAAGATTACCCACTTAATTTCATATGGAGGAGAATACCCCAATAATCAAAGGCAGTAATCCAGTATTTTTTTTTGTGACAGGTTTGCCCTTAATGATACAGATTACTCATCTTCATTACGTTTGACCATCTCCAAAAACCCCAGCCTCCATTGCTTTTGGAGCTTCCTATCCCATTATGTTACATAAGCTCTTCTAGGTAAAAATATTTTCTATTTCTCCGATGAATGCCTATCTCATCTCTTCCATTATCATCTCTCTCAGACTCTTACCAACGTGTGTTTTTTTTACGTGAGGCAGTGCCTTGATGGCTAGTGGCAGCATTGCCAGTGTCTATGGCAACACTACTAGTAGCCGTAGTAAGTGTGCTGGTGTCTGTTGCCAACGCTATCAGAGCCATGGCAGCATTGCCTGTGGCATCTTGTGACCGTGTCAATGTTGCCTCTGGCATCTCGTGGCCATGGTAGCTCTGCCAGGCCATGTACATTTTTTTTTTGTGATGTCATGCCATGACGACCATGGCAACACTACCAGTGGTAGTAGCACTAGTAACACTGTCGGAGTGATGATAGCACTGTTGGAGTGATGATAGCACTGTCTGAGCAGTGACAGCACTGCCGAGTAACTTATGGTCATGGCAATGCTGCCAGGCAGTGCTTTCGGGGATGTGACAGCTCTCGCTACCATGGCAAGGCCATACAAGTAGAGCTTTACCAAATATGATTCATATATAAATCTCTTATAATTCAGATTCATGAAATATACAAAAATATGAGATTTATCACTTAATTTAGGGAAAATTATTTAATTAATAATTAAAAAAACTTATTTACCAAATTGGATCACTTTAGGAAATATTTCACAAAGTGGTGTTCCTTTTTGCCACATGCATGGTTTTTTTTTTAAAAAAAATTTAGTTAATTTTGTCGTTTAGAAGGACGAAATCAGGTTTAAGTTGATTCGTCCTTCGGGTCAAGTCTTTTAAAATGTTAACCTGAACTTAAACTTGATTTCGTCCTTCTAAACGACGAAATTGCTACACTTATACAAATTCCACAATTAGACTAAAGCTGATTTCTAAACTACGATGATTTTTTTTTAAAAAAAATTGTATGAAGTTGTGCATGGAGCTATCGTTGCTCAGTAAGATAGACGTTTGCATGATCTTGTTGGCATCGTCAGGCCGATGAAAGCGATGATGTTGTAGCGAAAGAGCATCTCGACGACGCCAATGCCCCCTTTGGGGGTGCCAGAGCTGTGGTCAAAATCCCGGTGGAAGATCTCACGGAAAAAGTCGCAGTTGTAGATGCAAAAGCCGTGGTTTGTACAGGTGGTGAACCAACCGTGGTCTTGGTTGAAAGAGAGGTGGAGGAGGGTGAGGAGGGAAGAGGAGTCAGACTTGGTGTTAGGGGTAAAATTTTAGAGAGAATCCTAGAGGGGGCAAGGAATTTTGTGTACATTTGGGATAGAAAATACTATGATAGTTTTGTGCCAATTACAAAATTGTCAATGTTTTCAATTACGTCAAAGTTGCAAATACTCGACAGTATGCTACCTGCACTATGTTATATGTTGTTTTATATTATGTTTAATGTTGTATGTTGTTTTATATTTAATGTTGTATGCTGCTTTAAATGCGCTTTAAATGCAATGCTATATGCTATGGGGCAGGGGATTTTGTAAGAGTATTGGAAACAAATCTAGAGAATCTCTCACACATGGTATTCTTCTGATTTTTTTCTCCTTGGCATATTACTCTAACTCTGACACGAGAGTTGTATTTTAATGCTTAAATGTTGTATGCTGCTTGAAATGGTGTAAGTGTGGTGACACCATGAAAGATGATTTTGTAAGGTGATTTACGACATCACCAAGGTGGAAGTCAGTTTAATTCGTCCCATCCGATTCTGAGCCACCGGCACCGACAGTGGCTTCCGCTAGATCTTCTACCAGAATTTTGACCACAGCTCTGACGCCCCCGGAGGGGGCATCGGCGTCGTCGAAATGTTCTTTCGTTACAATATCATCACTCTTATCGGCCTGATGATGCCAATGAGATTATGCAAACGTATATCCCGCAGAGCAACGATAGCTCCATGCACAACTTCATACAATTTATTTTTTAAAATTCATCATCGTTTAGAAATAGGCTTTAGTCTAACAGTGGAATTTGTGTAAGTGTGGCGATTTCGTTGTTTCGAAAGATGAAATTAGGTTTAAGTTGATCGGGTTAACATTTTAAAAGACTTTGACCTGATTTTATTCTTTAGAAGGAAAAAATTAACTTAAACCTAATTTCATCATTCTAAACGATAAAATTAACTAAATTTTTTTTTTTAAAAATCATACAAGCTCCAGTTACTTAGTTGGCGCCTGTGTGATAAAAAGGAATATCACTTTGAAAAATATTTCCCAAAATAATTCAAATTGGTAAATAAGTTTTTTTAATTATTAATTAAATAATTTTCTCCTTAATTTAACTAACTAAATTAACTTAAATTATAATTTACTATACTCAATAATCAGTATCCAAACAGCCCTTTAATTACACGAGTGACAAAGATTGCTGCAAATCGGACACTATCCGGAGCAGAATCCGTTTAGGCCGCACCACGAAGAAGCCAAGTCAATGCAAAGTCTCAATAAAAATGTGTCTACATGAATGGAAGGCTCCAGAAGGCTGAGGGAGGGAGGGAGTCGCGCTCGCGCATATATAGATCCTTCGCCCCGGAGGGAGGAGGCTTCAATCAATAGCTCGGCGGGCCGCTCGAAGCCGCGAAGAAAGGAATCGTCTCCTCCGTTGCGTGAAAGGGGATCAGATGGCGGCGACCGCGGATCTGGCGCAGCAGGCCAAGGAGGCCTTCGTCGACGACAACTTCGAGCTGGCCGTGGAGCTCTACTCGATGGCCATCAGCATGGACCCCGGCAAGGCCGATCTCTTCGCCGACCGCGCTCAAGCCAACATTAAGCTTGCCAACTTCACCGGTTATTCTTCATCTCTCTCTTTCTCTCCATCTCTTTCTTCCTCGCCGTACATTACATTTCATCAGTGAAGGATTTGTTCATTCCTAGTTTGTTCTTCTGTTGCCGAGTAATGCATTTACTAGATGCTAGTTCCTTGTTGAGTAATGCATTAATTTGGAGTTCATCCGAATTTTTCGTGATAAACTTTTGTTCTGCATAATTCAGTGTTTCTGCTTGGAGTTTGTTGCTCGCTTGAAGTGGAGTACTTCTCGCTCAATATGTCTTCCGAGCTTTGTTTTATGCAGTAACGCCAGTTCTTTTTTGGTCAACTTTGGTTGGCTGTTTACGTCTGGGGCAGATTGCCCTAGAGAGCGGAGTGCTACCGGCTGTTTAGCAGCTTTATCAAGTACCGGAAGTCGGTTGTCCGCTACAAGCTTTAAATTGCTTGGATTAGGATTTCTTTGTTTCGTTTTGCTTAATAATATTGCTATTGTTGCATAAATGAACGCGATGCGGGTGAAATGATGATTTAGAATGGATTTCTGTTGTACTTATTAGTATGAATGTATAAAATACGTGTACCTTTCCTTGCAAGCGATGGAATTTGGATAGGACTCCTTGGACCTTACTTAAAATTTTCAGGCTAACGGTTATGGAATTTTCATTGCAGAGGCTGTAGCTGATGCAAACAAAGCAATTCAGTTGGATCCGTCAATGTCAAAAGCTTACTTACGCAAGGGGTAGTTATTTTCTTTGCTATGTCTTGAGTTGTTTGCAGTAGAAGAATCATTCCCTGATATTGCAAGTAAATCAATGCTATATATATACGAAATGTCTTATGTAACATATTTTATGAAGTGTTGAATATGACCTAGACAATGAAAATTATCTTATGAGTTATCTTTCTCAGCACAAGTGTCCCTTTCTGATGGCTGTAAAGGTTGTAATTTCCTGTGTGGATGTTCTCTTCCAAAATCCTATTTTTGTCTGTTATGAATCGTTATGTTTCTGTTACGCAGTATTCTAGATTTTTTGGAGATTAATAATGTATTTATTTTGCATGTTCTGATTGGTAGCATGGCTTGCATGAGGCTTGAAGAGTACCATACTGCAAAGGCAGCTTTTGAGAGTGGTGCATCTCTGTCCTTAGGTGATTCACGATTCACCAATTTGATTGCGGAGTGTAACCAATGCATTGCAGGTAATTAGCAACTAGACAACTACATGTATATGCTTGAAGAAGTTGATATTTTCTGCGGTAATACTTCCTTGATGTAGTTGGTAGAGTGCTCTTGGATGACTTTAGGAGCTATCGGTTTTAAGCATCATGTTATATCTAATGCAACAATTATCATTCTAATCAGTTTGCTATAATGTAACTATTATCCAAGTTGATGAACCACTATATGGGACTTTCCAAGAGGGCTATGAAGTGAAGATTTTACAAGTGAGAAATATTAAATCTTTTTCTTGGTTCAAACTTCTAGTTACAGTTCCATTCACATGATTAGTGGGTGTTTATAAAAATACCTGTTGCTATGGCAACAATGTGAAATATATGCATGAAAGTGCTGTCATGATTCGGGGTTGTCCATGTTTGTGTTGGCAATATAGAAACATGTATGAGCCATAATTGATGCTGGTTCTTCATTGGGTCCAGATCCATTCTTTTAATTACTTATAATATTTTTTGTGCACTTTGGTTGTGCAGGGAGGGAGGGAAAGTTGGAGTTTGTGTTAACAAGTTCCATAGCGGAAAACCAATGCATTTATTATTAGGTCCCCGTTGTACACAGTTAAAAAAATAGATTTAGGTCCATCAAATCCTTCTTTTAGTATGGTTTGGTCAGGTTGTCCTATCCTCAAGACTCCAAAGGCCATAACACACACACACATGTATGGGTAATGCCACCATAATATTACTCTCTGCACCAGGTTGAGTATATATTGCATTGGTTAGAATTAATTTAGTCTGTTTGGAAACGGGTAAATGTGAAAAAAAGAAATGAATTGGATGAGATATGAAGTTCATGAGACTGAGTGCAAGTTCAAAGGTGTAGTCAGGCAATACAAATTTTCTTATAGCAACCACATAGCGGATGGTTGGCATTGATTATCAAAATTCTTATATTTCTTATGTGGGTTCAAAATTGATGTAAACCCTAAGGTTTACAGGATTATTTAGATAGTGAAAGTGGATGAAAGGAGGGAGAAGAACTCTGCTGGTGCGTTGAAAACCAGTGAGGCGAGAGAAAGGGAAGAGCTTGGGTCGACAGAGGAGAGGGAAAGGAGATTAGGGCTAATTATTTTCATAATCCTCCATTAGGGCGGAGAATCCCTTACACAATATGCCCTTAATGGGCCTGGGCCTTATTAACTAATACTACTTAAGGCCTTATTACATAATTCCTACTGCCTAATAGCCCAAAAGACCTAATAATAAGAGCATCCTACGGTCCTTAACAAAAATGCAAGAATTCTTAAATGTTTCTGATTGTTTTTGTTGTACATGCTGTGATGTCTTTTTTCATCTCTTGGTGAATGACAAAAAGTATTTGGGTTAGCTGTAGAAGTGTAAATTGATTCTTGTTACCATGGTATTGGCTGGTATAATTCTTGTCAACTTATGTGTATCACTTACTTTCTTATGTAATGTGGGTAGCTCTTTGTAACTTGCTAAGAACAAGTCTGTTTACTAAACGATGGAAATTACTCAGTGCGGAGAAGAAGTCCAAGTTTTTTCACCTTTACATGCACGGAAGAAAGCACACCAAAATAGAAAAATAGTAACAGAGTTTACTAAAAAATATTTTGGGCCTTAGTAAGATCGTTGTTGGTGCCATATTTATGAGCTGGTCCAAGGGTTTTTTTATGATATGTTATTTCAACATCTGAAAGATCGCATTGATCAAAGCTTTTGCAAATTCCTCTTCTTTATCACCATTATTTGTGCAGAGGAATCAAATGAATTGTCGAAGACAGTGGAACAAAATGCACCCTCAACAGGCAATGTAATTACTGAAGATGCAAATGATTCTAATGTGGTGAATGGAAGAGTGGACCAGCCTGTTGTAATAACATCCAATAAACCCAAGTTCAGGTAGTCCGTATTGGCTTTAACCTCTTTTCCTGTTTTGAGGTGTATGCGTTATTTGGGTATGGATCTGGGTATATTTTGTATTTGTTGATCAATCTTTGTGTGAATGTGTATCTGGATTGAATTTTATTTCAAGTTTCGTTTATTGGATAGATCCAGGTCTGGAATGAATTTGGATGAAATGCCCCTTTGGAATTCAGATGGGATCTGGATCTTACTGAGTGTTTCCTATGTGACCAGCTGGTTTTCAGCTCTATAAAATGTCATTTCATACCGAACCAATCATATTTTTTTCAAGTCTTTTTTAACTTTACACTCGTTTCCTGTTTTCAGATGCATAACGTGTTATCTGGGTATCAATTTGGGTATATTATGAATTTTGTTACTTATTCTTGTGTGTGTGTGCATATGCATGCACCGAATTTGATTGCAAGTTTCCATTATTGGATAGATTTGGGTCGGGACTGGTTTTTTGAAGCAAAGTTTCAAGTTCCATTTGGTATCCTGTTGGATCCAAATCTTACTGGGAGGTTCCCTTTTTAACTGCCTGGTTTATCTCCATGAAATCTATTTCACTTTTAAGGTTGCTGGCTGTTGACATTTTAGCTTTTTGCATTTTGCTCTTTGCAAACTGAGTAATCCTTTTTTAAGTAACTTTGTAATTGTGTCATTATAATTATGTCTGTCTGACGTGATTAATTTGTGCAAATGCGGAAATTGAAAATTTGCTTAAGCACATTGATTGTAGTGACCGATGAAGTAAACCAAGTTTGACTTTATGTGGATTATTGGTTAGGAATAGGAAATTATCATCTAGCTGTGCCTTCTATTGACAAATGCAGTTCATATGCAATGACTGATGCTTAGGACCACCTTTTTAGGCATTATTTAAGTGATTTGTATTGGGGTCCCGAATTTTTTTTCCTCCATTTAGATTACCATTACATATAAGAAAGAAACTTTCTTTTCTATCTCCATTTTGGTCAAATATTATTGTTAGCAAAAATTCCAGTGTGTTTTGAGCTAGGTAGTTATCATCTTTCTTTGAGCAGTCTGCACGTTTAATGTATTAGAGTTGCTTTAGCTTTAAGTCTTCTGGTCAATTGGTTTGGAATACTTAGCTGATGCATTCTCATGGCAGGCATGAGTATTACCAGAAACCAGATGAAATAGTTGTCACTGTATTTGCAAAGGGTATTCCAGCTGAGAATGTAGTAGTTGAATTCGGCGAACAGATAGTATGTGTTTTATGCTGGCATTTATACTATTCACTAGTTGTATTACGTTTGAGTAATATTCTCTTACCTGATTGAAGTTTAAATAATCTAAGCTTAATTTTCTGTGTATGTGGTACTCAGATGAGTGTTACAGTTAGCGTTCCTGGAGAAGAAGCATATCATTATCAACCACGTCTCTTTGGAAAGGTAGTCATTTTGGCTTATCCATTGTAAATTTGTAATGGAAGTTCTGTTCGCCCATAGACAACCTTGGTTAAACCCTTGGAATTCAATCCCAGCATGTGGTATTTAACTGAAAAAATCCAGCAACTGAATTTAGAACCAAGGCATTAGTTTAAGGTGGAAAATAACTGCGTATCTGATTGCTTGAAACATAGAAGAGGTACACCTTCTCTCTGAGAACCACATACTTAATGGAACACACTGTTTCTTCTTGTTCTATTTTTTGTGATACACCACATGTTTTCCTATTATTCTACTTATTATGTACTTAATAGATGACTCTGATGTTGATGTTATATGTTTTTCAATGTATTGTGAGGAAGCTTTGATGTGGTAGTGATTTGTTCATTTTGCCTAAAAGTTGGCGTTTGTTATCTTCATGCGACTTGCTGCTTCAGCCTTTCTTAGCATAATTGCTGTTGCACTGTGAAAAGATTGATTCTAATAATATTCTGCTTTTTCTGTGTTCTGTGTGTTGGTTTGTACACCAGATTGTACCTGATAGGTGCCGTTATTCTGTATTGTCTACCAAAATAGAAATACGTCTTTCTAAAGCTGAGGCAATCCACTGGACATCCTTGGAGTTTAGCAGGGAGAGTACAGTTCCCCAAAAAATCCACACACTGCCAAGTATGCTTCTTTCTATGCTGCCATATTTTCTGAATCTCTTGGTGGTGGTGCTCTTTGTTTTTTACACCGCGGCTGTTTTTTGCTTTCTTGATATGATATATATGTAAAAATGCTTTAACTTGTGGATGAATATGCAAGAGTTGTTAATTAGCATTTGCTTCTAAAAAACTTGGTTCCTTTTCAACCTTTTCATTTCTAGTAACTTGTGCTGCATTTATTTATTTATTGTTAATGTATCATGTGTTGGATGCAACTTATAGAAGTGGTATTACTGGTAATTTTTATCACTCTGCTTTGGCTGGATATGGGCGTAACACTTCCATGCTTCAAACATGTAAAAACATGTAACTGGTTTTGGTTTCTATTTTCAATTTTTCCTGTATTTGATGACATGTTTGTGAAGAAATATATACTCCCTTCGTCCCATATTAATAGCTCCTTTTGGAAAAATAGTGATTTTTATTGGATGATGAGACCAACAACTAAGAGAATGGAAAATAAGCTTCTAAGATGCTTTAAGTGACCAACCTCTTAAATTGATCCGAGAGAGCTATTAATATGGAACATTTTTTTTTCCAAATGGAGCTATTAATATGGGATAGAGGGAGTACATGTTAATACCATTTTGAAGTGGATATCGTGTGTCGTATATGCTATATGCATATGCTGCTTTTTATATGTTACAACTGTGACTCTGAGTCAACGATTTCCTCTGGAGTGCATTATGGTCATGTGGGTGTCTTTTTTTCTTCCAGGCCCTGGATCACAGAGACCCACATATCCATCCTCAAAATCAAAGAGAACAGATTGGGATAAACTGGAAGCCCAAGTCAAGAAGGAGGTATGACGGTCTGTAAAATTCAGCAGTACAAAATAGTTCTTTGGAGCAGTGTGCAGGCATTGCAGGGAGATAGGAAAGGGTTGGGTTTTAGGAATGTTTGTCCACCTTTTTTCTTTTCCTCCTGTGCCTTTCGTGAAGTTCAACTGCATGAAAAAAGCTGCCTGGGTGTGCCATATATATTTCCTGCAGCTTATAATTAAAGTTTTTTCGGGGGTCAAAGAAAGGAAAACTGCTCCCCATCACCCGACAGAGTACTGATTTTTTCTATATGCATATATACACGTATTTATCTTATATCAAGCTCAAGACATGACTTGAAGTTTCTTCAGGAGAAAGAGGAAAAGCTAGATGGCGATGCAGCTCTCAACAAGCTATTCCGAGATATCTATCAAGATGCTGATGAAGACACAAGGAGGGCCATGCAAAAATCTTTTGTAAGGATTATTTATTTATCACAGGAAAACTCTGAATTATGATTTGTTTATGACTTGTGCATTTTCCAAAAGAACCAGGGTTAGTAGACCAAATGAGCTGAGGCAGCTGGGTACTTTTGCACCTTAGCTGGTTGCTCAATGAGGAATACTTATATAAAGTGAATAGATTGTAAAAGGATTATATACTCCGAAAGGCAGCAGAAACTTGTCAAATAAAGCGGTGGTATAAGCAGGAAATCTTAATCCAGATATATATTAAGGCAGAATTAGAGCTATTTTGTGTTGCCAATTACTAGAAGCTTAAAGGGAAAAGAAATAACTGAAGGGACTGATTTTGGCTCGAGAGAAATAGTTGCTACTTCTTGTCTGGGTCATTTTTTTTACGTGTTATATTAATTTGTGATCTATGTGATCCATCTCGATAGAGTGTCCTTTGATGTGTTCAAATATTTCGATTCAGAAATTAGGGATGTTTTTTTAGAATTGCTTCAGCCAAGGATTTAACCTATTTCGTTGACCATGCAGGTAGAATCAAACGGGACAGTACTATCCACAAACTGGAAGGAAGTGGGTGCGAAGAAAGTAGAGGGTAGCCCTCCTGATGGCATGGAGATGAAGAAGTGGGAGATTTAATACTGCATCTACTCCTGGATTCAATGCGCATTGCTTTAAGACAGTCCCTTACCTACCGAGGCCCAAAAATATGGGTTTTTGGTCGTTATCTTCTTGTTTATTATTGCATCGCATTTGTTCAGTGTTTGTGAATGTGTTTTATTTGTGAAAAAGGCAACACTTTTCCTATCTTGTTTGTTAGATATTGTAATGATTTGCATATATTGTTCTCGGTTGTGAGCGTGTGATTATTTTCCACACATTATTAAAGCAAGCAAAAGGTAATAGTGTGGGATAAAATGGACAAATCTTGTTTCAATGCTTTAAATATTTTTCAGGGGAACAAGGTTGATGGATTCGGTATACAAGAACGTTATCTAGCGGATGGGTAATGGTTACTTGACATAACTTCCCTAGAAACTACAAACTCCTCACCGGGTCAGTTCTGATATACTATTCAGTTTATAGAGAAAATGGGCCATAACTGCGGAAACGAAAGACCAGAAACTGTTCCTCGACTTGAGCACATTCCAAGCCGAATAGTGTTTAAAAAACGGCAGTGTTTCATAAAGACATAAACCGCCCGTCCGGTTCGATCGGACCTGGTCAGAAAAATGAGTCAATCTGACTGGGTGGGTTGGGCAGAACAAACCGGTCTGTTGGCCGGCTGGCTGAACCGGTTCGGTAAAAAAAAAGAAGTAAAATTGAAAATACAAATGTCGACTCTCCACCCGCCCCCTGGCCTCAGCCCTTCGCCTTCCACTTTAGGGCCTTTGGCCTCTTTCCTTTTCCCCATTTTCCGTCGTGCAACCTTTCTCTCATCAGCCGGTCACGGTCGCGTCTACCTCTGCCTTTAGCCTCCAACTGCAGTTGTTTTCTCCTCCTTGCGTCACCCAAATGCTACAAAGCAACTACGGCCTTCTTCTTCTTATAATTGATATATTCCATCCTAATTTTTGTTAGTGCTTAAGTGGGTCTATGTTGCGTGATTGTTTATGCTAATGAGTATGGTATTTGTCTAGTTCTTTGTTGAAAATTGATTATTTGGAGGCAACATTGTTTCATGCTTGTTATTTGATTAATTGATAGTGAATGAGTTTAGTACTTTAGATGTGTAGATTTGATAATTGAGATTGTGCTTAGTATAATATATGTATGGGTTGTATTGTTTAGTATTTGAGTTTGTAACTTCACAGGAAATTTTATTTTAGCCCTTGAAAGTGGGTTCCAGTTGAACCAGGCCGGCCAACATTCTTAGTGGATGGCCGGGTCGGATCCAAAAACACTGATGCCAAGTGTGACAACTTTGTGTTTGGAGGAATATGTGTTCTTCCGAGATCAGGCCGACGATCCAGTTTTTGAAAGCTTGCCCAAGTAAAGCCATTGTTTTTTTTTTAATAACAAATGGGGCTGGAGCTTGGGGTCTAGTCTAAGTGAAGGGTTCCTCACATCCATTGTAACAAATGAATTAGACATATTAAACTTGGAGCTAGGAAAGTAGGAAGTAGTGACAACTTGACAAGTCTGCTTCGCGAAAAGGAAAATACTTTTGCCATAAATACCGATGCCTCACCAGTCACCATCATTGCCGTGATTGACTGTAGTTAGCTAAACATCCCGTATGGAAAGCCTTGGTGGTTCACCGTTATTGACGTAGTTGATTATGGCTCGTGGAAAGCCGTTGATGATCAACTGCACATCTAATTTTTTGGGAAAATTATGCTTACACACTCTGAATTAATACATAACACTCCTATGTAGGTATAACTTGCACGTAACATAACCCAAATTCACATCTTCACCGAAGGGGAGGTGAGAAAATACTAATGAAATGAAGGCAAAGAGGGCAGGGGCGTTGATGAGGTGGGAATAAGAGTTGGAAGCGGAGGGAGGAAGATGTGGTGTCTTGGTAGGATGAGTTGAGGACCATGAGGTAATTAGAGGAAGAATAAAGAAGTACTATGCCAAATACAAATAAAATGGATAACATAGCCTGCGTTGTGCCATCGTGCAAGTCTATGGAGTACATGTGATGTCCAAGAAATTCTAAGCATCATATTCAATATCTCTAGAAACTAGGATGAAGAGGTATATGTCAATGTTGGGAAGGCACCCTATAGATAGTAAAGTGGTGGACTAAAAAGGTACTCTCTCCGTCCTAAATTAATAGCTCTTTTTGGCAAAAAAAAAAATGTTTCATATTAATTGCACTTTTTTGTTTGAATGGGTACTTAAAAAAATATCATAAGTTTATTTTCCCTTCTCTTTGACTTAGTTTTATCATTTAATAAAAAATATTATTTTTTTAAATAGAGCTATTAATATAGGACAGAAAGAGTATTGAATTTCATTTAGTAAAGCTTTCCTTTGGTATTTAATGAGCCTCTCTCTCTCTTCTCAAACTCAATTTTTGAGCTCCATGAGGGGCGATTGAATGCTTGGAAAGGTAATTTAGGTGGATTCGATGCCAGTTTAAGAGGGAAGAATGAAAGCAAGATTTTAAGGAGGAGAAGTCATTGGGAGTGGCTATTGAGTTCCAAGGCTGGTGAAAATCAAGGTAGCATTACAGTCTGCTTAGTTGAGGCTGGGAAAAGAAATTGGAGATGATTGGATTTTGTAAAGAGGATGAATTTAGTTAAAATCAAACAAACCAGGGTATTGTTGATCGACCCATTGGAGGGTGTATCGATGGAGACTTGAGTGTTGTAATTGAAAGAAAGCGCAAAGGGAAATGTAAATTATCCTGAAATGGATCTCCAAGGGCGAGAGCTAGACCCAACAAAATAATTGAAAAAGAGCTACCAATGACGGGTCCAACAGGCTCCCATAGAGCTGTCCACAAGTGTTGGTAGAGTCAAGGTGGGGACATGCTCCTCGACCTATTGACAACCATGTTGCCAGTGATCAATTAGTTGATATAAGAACCTATTCGATGCTCCTGTTAGATATTTAAAGTCTATGGGTTTAACTAGGGTTTGGGGAGTCTGAATAAGTGATAGCTTAGATTAAACCTTAGGTGAATAATGTACTAAGTTACCCTAATTATTAGGGACCCTAATAATGAGTGGAGATGAATATTCCAAATAAGGGGACCTAGGTAACAAAGCTGACTTAATAAGAATATAAGATTCTAAATAAGAATGTATCACAAGGATGACTCATGGGGGAAATATGTGCTGCAAAAGTGAAGGGTCTCAAATTTTTTTAGTTGAGGTTGTGTGCCAGCAACTATTTGCGATTAAGAGGGTCATGTTTTTTTTGCCAATGGGGTAGTGTCATATATGTTGGTCAAGATCGTGGTAGCCCTTCGACCATAGGGTTTTCAGCCCAAAGCACCCATAAATTTAGCATCCCCAGGTGTCATGGGACTAGGGGAGTTGGCAAGCTACGAATATCCATGACATGGTAGGGCCCGTCCTGGTCTTATCTCATAGCATGAGCGCTTACTAAACACTATCAGACTCCAAATGAGAAAAGGACCCTATAAAGACTTAGTAATAGGAACGGAAGAGGGTTAGAAGAGAGAATAATTTATAAGAAAATATTAAGGCATATGTGTAATATCTTGAATTTTTTTAACTTTCGAAATTTAAATACGTGGAAAATAAAGTGTTTAACCTTTGAATTTCTTAGGAGAATAACCTTATTTATAGATAGAATTTGTGGCTGAAACCAATTCTATTAGAAAGTAGACAGACAGAGCTTCGAAATGCTACCAAGAATGCACAAATTGGGGTTTAGATGAAGGAGATACGACTGTTTGAAGTTAAACATATCGTATAAGGCCCGTTTAACTAATTTAAATGTGTATTTGGCCCGTTTAAGTCGTCTTGCGGGCCCGGTAAATTAGAGTTTCGAAATTAGTTTTTAGAGGCCTAATTAGAGGACCTAAGTAAAGAGGATTGACCCAACTTTTAGGGAGATTAGGAACCCTAATCCCTATGCCTATAAAAAGGTTACTTTGGGCACAATTAGGGGGGGTTCTTATGGTCGAAAAGGCGAAGGTGGTTCCGGCGAAGCTCTGGTGGCAAAAGATCAACGGCAAACTGGCAATTAAGGTAGGTTGGTTATCGTAGTCTCGAGTCGATTAAATCTCTAGATACTGTTGTATAATTAATATGAGCAGAAATCTATGCAATGAGTTTGTATTTTCTTAGTCAATTAGTGCAGAGATCACTATTCCCGTAATTACGCAGAACAGTGAATTTGCATAATAAAAACATGCACTTTGCGGCCGCCGGTTGGCCGGTCTCCTTCCAGCAAGAAACCCTGGTCGTTGGGTGAAAGCGATTGGAAGATAACCACCGGCGGCAGGTTCCACTGCCGCCGTGCGGGCCTGTACTTCGAAACAAAAAAAAAGAGGTTGGCTGCATTGGCCCCGGTCATGCTGCCGTGGCCGCGCAGGCCCGGGTCGCGCTGGTCGTGGCTGCACTAGCCCCGGCTGCGCTGGCCCCGACCGCAATGGCCCTGGTCGCAGAGGCGGCTCCGCCACTCGGATTTACAGAGAGAAAAAAAAAGGGCTCTTTTGGCCTCAGGCCGGCCACCGAATGGTGGCGGAATCGATGCAGTCGGTTCCGCCGCGCCCCGGCGGTCCGGAAGCCTGAGGTCTGGGCCCCTCCACCGCTGTGCAGGCAGCGTTGCTAGAGGCCAGGAGGCCTTTGGCAGGCCTTGTGGAAGACGACCCATAGTGTGGGTCGTCGTCTCGCTGGATCGGGTCAGGTTACCTGACCCGATTCGGCCCAACAAAAAAAAACAAATAACTGAACCAGGTTCGGTTCAGTGAGCTATAACTTTCATAAAAATTCAAAACAATTTATGAAGAACCATGATTGTATTCTGAGTGTCTGTGCCAATTTTCAGACCGGGGAAAAATCCCAGAGCCTCTGAAGTGACTAATTTACCCTTGTGAGTGTAGCATAGAATAATCATTAATGATCGAATTTAGGGCCTCTAGTTCAGGGGCCTATAAGTGGATTTAAAAATTGAGAAAAATCTTAGGGAGATTCCAGTGAGATATTCTAAATTTGGACCAAGCCATAAGCTAGGTAAAAATCCCAGTAAGTAGATATTTGATAATTTTACCCCTAGGGTTAAGATAAGACAGTTAATTGAACCGGAGTCGGTTCAAGGGGTTTACGACCCAGTTAAAAGGAAAGAAAATTACTTCGGGTTCACAATGTCAAGGTGTACCCCTGGGATTAGTTTTAAACTTATTAAGGTTCAGGGAAGCCTTGAACAAAAGATAAAAATACCCTTGTGCAGATTGGCCGTATTCGAGTGGATGGAATTAATGGCCCAATGTGATATTGAAACCTTTTGAGAGGTTAAAGACTTACTCGAGAGCAGAGAGGACCGTATCCAATGTTGGATAATTACTTTAGTGGCCTTAGGTGCACTACAACCAGTTTTCATAATGATTTATTAAGATAACCCAAGGAGGGTTAGGGCACGATAACTCGAATAATTCTTATATCATTAATAAATTTTATTATTGATATTATGATTTGCTTGGACCTGTGTGGTTCTGATTATTTATGTTGTTCATTGTTTCAATATTTGATATTGTTTTTGTGATAAAAATTTATCATCTGCTTAAGATTATTGAAAGATAAATCAATGGGGCTTAATAGCTTTGGATTGGGCGAGAACACCTAATCAAGATAAATACTAATATACCTCTGAGGGGTCAGGGACTAGTTCATAGAGTGAACAAAGCCTTTGACCTGACGGTTTGCCTTGGTTGATGAACCGATGGCAGTCTTGAGTTTTAAACCCTAGTCTAGAAGGGACTAATAGGGTATGGGATAGTCATTCGAAAATCCTGGCTTATAGATGAGCAAGATAGGGTTCAAAATGGTTTCCTAAGTTTTTAGCTCTTTTGAGGAGCCGCTGATTTGACCGTGTAGTTGCACTTCCCCATTAGAGAGAGCTGTGCATGAGCCGGGCTCACTTTTGATCTATTAAAGATCTTTTAGTGTACACGCATTTGGATTAGCTGACATTCCTACTTGGTTGGTTTTTTCCGCCACTTCTGTTCAGGTGCAGTTGTGGGCTATGCCCTTCCACTCCGGTCAGGTCCTTCATGAGCTAGGAGGGGTGATGGTACTTCCTGTTGGATTTCAGGGGCCTGGTGGATTCCAGGGTGTTTCGTTATCATTTGTCACTAAGGTTGACATTTGATGAGTATGTCTGTCATTGGGATTAGACGGGGATATTAATTATCGAACAATGGTTCGAGAGATAATTAATAACATTGTTTGTTATTGCTTGTTTAATTAGAACAAGTGGAATGATAAAAGGACTTGCATAAAATGTAGGTTGCTTTAAAATACTTAAGCATTGCATATGTGATGCTATGCTTCTTAGGATAATGTAGTTTTAGGCAGAACTACGTCTAGATCTGATCTTATTGGAAACATTGGAGATGTTGTCTAATGAGTACGTAGGTAACTAATATCGGGTGATGTTGGCCCGAACCGAAAAATATTAATAAAACCTTTTGTCCTTTAGAAGCTCTTCTCTTGAAGGCGGAGATGCTCCATTATGGTTGTGGTTGTTGTTTGGTTTGCTTTATTGCAGGTTCTCCAGGGACAATGAGTGAGACCAAGATTGATGCGTATA
Organism: Saururus chinensis; assembly: GCA_035235625.1. Classification (NCBI taxonomy): domain Eukaryota; kingdom Viridiplantae; phylum Streptophyta; class Magnoliopsida; order Piperales; family Saururaceae; genus Saururus; species Saururus chinensis. The sequence continues at coordinate 43,784,791 of CP141142.1, read as the reverse complement.
GGATGAAGTTTCTTCGTGTTTGCAACTCTGGTAAGTAAGTGTACCTTTAGTGTGAGAGTCAACTTATTATTTATTTTCAGACGGATGACGGACTTGTACTTAGATGGATGAGCTATTCTTTATGAATTTTCAGACGTTAAATAATATCATATGATTTGATATCCGTATTTGTGAACCCCAGTTATCATAACCTGGATATTTAATTGAATGGTTTGTTTTAAAAAAAAAATTCTCGCTACTTACCGTTCATGCTATTTAAAAATTACTTTTAAAAATCCGGGTCGTGATAATATGTATATTGTTAACTTATTTTGGTTAACAAAATAATGTCAAATGATGTCTTATTTGAGTTATAAGTGGTATCCTTTTGCTATTGAAGATGAAGTAAAACATAAACACTCAGAAGGTGTTTTTACAAGTAAACACACACACACATATACGCGTCACACATACTTAGGAATAAAACATTTATCAAATGAGCGTGGGAAGAGAATAAGTGAAAAATTGTATATGTAATATTTTTTATATGATTGATCGTGTTTAAAATGGGATCGATTGGGAATGAATAGTGTATCAGGTATTGTAGCAATATTGTAGCCATGTTGTAGTGAATGATTACGCTATAGTAGCGATCTATCACTTATTGTAGTAATTGATTGGTACTATAGTGATCGATCAACAAGGAATATGGAACACTCATTGTAGCAAGTTCTTCTAGTAGTAATTGATCGAGAACTATAGTGATTGATAAGACAAACAAGGTTTTGCCTAAGATAAGTCATTTCAAGTGAAATTTAATTCCTATTAAGTCTTAACACTAAAGATGACTTAGGGGCCTATATAAGGAGTGGTTGGAAGTAGTAAAACACAAGTGGAAGTCAGAAAAACTTAGAGAAAACTTTGTGATTCTTCTCTTGAGTGTTTGAAGATAATAGTGTTTTCATGACTAATGTATATTGAGTGATATTGATTTTATCCATTAGAAGTCAGCAACAATTCATTTTTATGCTTTAGCTTCATGAATTGTTTGTGTGGATTGGGTCAAAATAAGTAAATAGAAGAAAGTTGTTATTGGAATTGCAATCCAAGTCTCATAGAGAGTTGTTGAGAAGATCAGTGTAATCTGTCAAAGCTAAGCTAAAGGAGTTGCTGAGAAGATCGATGATGATCATTCAAAACAAGTGAAATAGAAGATCAAGTTGCATGCAACTGAAGTAAACTGTCAAGGTGGTGCTACAAAGTTAGAGTGGTGTGGAGTCTAAGCTGAAGAGAAAGAATCTTTTGTTTGTATTTAATAAACTTTGTACTTGTTTATATAGTGTATTATTTGGTCTGGATGGAGTGTCCTATAATTTTTTTTCCGAGTGGGTCCACATGAAAAATCCTTTGTCTTATTCTTTGATTATTTTATTTTTATGTTAATTAAAATTTGTAGACTAAGGAGGGTAACAATGTTAGTTAAATTTCTTGTGCATGAAGCCATATTTTGTAGTCCTTAATTGATTTTTTGTACTAGGGGTACCGTGGTTGTTCTAAAGGTTAAAGAATCTTAAACTTATATTGTAATGTCTGAGAATTTTCTAAATTCTCGAAGTTGACCACGTGAAAATAAGGTATTTAACCCATTGACCTTCTCGTTAGAATAACTTACTCAATAGTTGAAATTTGTGGCTAAGACTATATAGATAAAAATTAGACAGAAAGAGCTTTGAATTATCACTAAGAATGTGCAAATCAGAGTTCGAATGAGGGATATATGTTCAAAATTGAACATAGTGTGTAGGGCCCATTTACTCGAATTAGGCGTGCAAATTATCCATTTAAGTTGCTATATGGGCCCGGTTAATTAAAGTGATGGATATTAGTTTAGGAGGCCCAATTAGGTTTCTTCAGAGAGGTTTAGTTGGTCCAAACATCTTAGGGGATTAGGAACCCTAATCCCCTTATAAAAAGGGCTAATTAGGGCTTCTAGGAGGAGCGCTAAGTTTTTGCCCTTATAGGAGAGAGAGAGAAGGGCCGTCGAGGAACGTTTTTCGGCAAAGGCGGCCGGTTATGGAGGCGAGGAGGAGTGAGTGGTATTGAATAAGGTAAGATTGCTTAATGTTATTATATCTGGTAAAATTTGTAATATGAATGCATGATTAATGGATTTGATGTTATATAATTATATTTTATTTAAACCTTAAACAACCACATCCTTGCCAAATTGTTGGCCAGTGAGTTAGTTGGCTATTGGCTGGCTGGTGATGGCGGGGAGGTGGCCCACATCCATTCCTCCCTTTCTTCCTTTTCTTTATGGACGTAAAGGGCTAGTTGATGTTGTTGCCTAGCCTAACCGTGTGGGTTCAAGCAGTGACGACTTGGCCTCCCCAGCCTAGACACACCCACTTTAGCCGCATTGGCATCACTGGCCTCGGCAGCATCATCCTTTCCGACCTTGACCACAAGGCCTACGATCGTCGCGAGTTTTGGAGGTGAAACTAGAGCCCTTTAGGCTTTGGGTAGGGCGGAGGATGCTAGGGACCGATTGTGGAGCCTCAATGTCCGAAATCACTTGATCCTGGCAAGCTGGTTGGTCACAGGGCCTTGCCCGGTTGTGGTGTCTGGCTGCCACATCGATCATTTGAATGGTAAAAACAAGGGAGGGGATTTGGCCCTGGGCGGTAGTGAGGCCAGACCCATAGGAATCGCCACCAGGTGGATCCAGTGAGGCTCATCCTACACCCTGTCGTGGCAGCCGGTAGCGGTGCTACCAGAGGTTCCTTAGCCTCTGGCTGGACATGGGGAAGACGACCTACATTGCAGGTCATCTGCACGAGTTCGGGTTGAGTGACCCAAACCACATGGTTCAAGACCCAACCCGGGTATATTTTTTTAAAAAAAGGGGGGCATTGAACCAGGTCCTCTTCAAGAAACTAGATGTGTTAAAAAAATTATCAATGGACCCTGAGAGGTGTTTGAGTATCTTGACCAAGTTTAAGGGTGGGGGAAAATCCAAGTGTTTGTGAAATAACTATTTTACCCTTAAAGCTAAGTCATAGTTCACTTACCTGATTTAGAGGCTCCGGTTCATGGGCCTATGAGTGAACTTTAAAATTGGTAAATCTCCCAGTGATAGGTTAATGTGTACATTAAATATAAACCAAAACACATGGTGAGGAAAAATACCAGTAAATAGATAAGTGACTATTTTACCCCTATGTTTACACCTAACCATGATGTTAAGGAGTACCTTTGAGCTCAATTACGAACCCATTAGAGTTCAGGAAAGCCCTGAATTAAATGACAGATATACCCCTTTGAGTGGACCGCCTACATTCTTGTGAATGGAAGTGTAAGTTGATTTGAGAGAAAAGCCTTGGGAGAGGGCAATGACTTAAAATCAATAAAAATGAAATAAGATGACTAGAATGATAAAATGAAGAGTATCATACCCTAGGTAGTAAAATTACCCTAATGTCCTTAGGGGCAGTATATTTCATTTTCGTCAAAATAGATATTCTAGCTAACTAAGAGTTAGGGTACTCTGTAATAATGTTAAATGGCTTCAAAGGAAAGAGGTGTGCCGAGTAGGTGACACGAAGACCTTTATAAGTCAAAGTGTCATGGGAAACAAGGGGAAAAACCCTCATTTCCAGGGTTCCAATTTCATCTATATTGATATTAACAACAAATTATTTCTTGGCATTTTTATCGAACTACTTGTTTTTAATTGGATTCCAATTTCACTTAATATAGATATTTACTCAGCATCCTTTGTGGTGTAAGTTCTTCAGGGAGAAGACATTAGAGGTAACTGGAATGCTTTAGATGTAGAGCAAAGCTTACCTTTTAGTTGATGATTTATATTTCCTTTAGGTTTGCTTTTAGACACGTGAGAGTATCATTTATCATTTCATTAGTCTATACAAATGTAACAGACAAGTATTTAGTTACGGATCCTTTGAATATTTTAATACTATAGATATCTAGATATTTATTTATTGTGATATCATAAATGTTTGTGAAAGAAATGGTTCTCATGTCCCCAATTTGATATTTTATTATTTTATGAATGCATATATAATTTTATCCATACATAGTATAAAGGGGAGTGTGTTATAAATTTTTAATTAAAGGCAAATGTTTTTATGAAAAAAATACTTTAAAAATTGGGGGCATAACATGCATTGTCAAATTCCCCTACTCTAGGGCCAAAAATTCTTACTCTTTTGTGTGCTGAACATGTTCTAGGAAGTATTACTTATTAAATACCTCCCAGAATGTAGCCCATTGAATATGAGTTTTAGGCTGATCTCCCATATGTGTGCGCCTACTTGACTTCCACCACAAATGTGCTCACTAGTAAGGACATAGGTGGCTAAGGTGACTTGTTAGTCATAGCTAACGCCTTGAACACCTTTTCTACCTTTTGTAGCCACTTCCCCTTATAGGGATCATCCAGACCTATGAATGTTGGAGTCATCAGCTTGATGCACGGTAGTAAGGCACCTTGATCCTTCTCAACTTTCTTATTGGGGTCAGGGCAAAGATGAGCTTCAATTTGTGAAACCTCCACCAAACCTTGGATCATATCCATTGTGGCCCTCATTAGTTCCCCTAAAAGTGTTGGACGAGAAACCAATGTGAGAAGCCTTCACTTGTCTCGTGCCTTCAACTCCAATGGACTCGAGACGTCAAGGGGATACATGGGGGTTAGGAATGGCCTCTAAATCTCTTCAACCCAAGCTCCTTCATTTGGGGTCATGGTATGCCAATACACTCATGCAAGACCTCCTGCTAGGCCATTAATGAGCCAAGTTGGCTCGTTGAGAAGGCCCAATACTTTCTTCCTCTAGGGATTTTCTCTAAAGCACAATTAAGTGACCAGGTTGGACTCAAGACTAATTAATAAGAAGAGGATTGCGGCTTGATAAAAAAAAGACGAAATCAAGGAGGAGATGGTGGCGTACACTCCTTAAAAATTAAAATTGGGAGTTGTAAGCACCAAATTGGCACTATAGTGGACCCCTTAATTTTCTCTGCATAGCCCAAAATTACTTTATTTACCCCACTTTTGAATAAAACCAAAAAGATTCAAAAAAATTAAGGGAAAACAAGAAAAAATTATGAATTTTACCTGGATATTACAGCCTGATTTGAAATTTGTTTTAGATCTTCATGATAGGAAGCCGAATATTAAGATAATTTTTCTATATCTTTGATCATATAGGTGTAAAGCTGCCAAATATTCAGCTAAAATTTGTCATATTCGGATGAACATCATAAAATTCATAAATTCAAAGAATTGAAATATTGTTTGCCCAATTATTAATTTGAATTGCAATGATTCAAACTTTGAAGGATCGTCATACACCTTATCTCAGTTATCGACAAATTTCATACCATCTTGGACTCTTACTAGAATAAAAGTGATGGTATAAAATCTGTGATAATAACATAGTGGCAAGTTTTTATGTTGGATACCTTCCTAATGCAACCCTGTAAATATGAGACAATAAGATGAACATTCAACGCCATCTTCATCATGCACCTTTTCTAATTGTGCTGATTGGCTTCATGAGTTGAAGGTGGCTCGTGAAACATTGATATAATCATCTTTCATCACAAAGCTAATGGCGAACAAAACCAATATGCTTTTCCGTAGAAGCATGACAAAAGATTTTGAAGAATATTCAAATTTTGTGACAAAGCATGCTACGTGATGAGAATACGTTTTTTTAGTAATTAAACAAAATCGGATAATATCAAATGCGGATCATGAAAATCTAATCATCAAAGGTTCATTTCTTGAGAGAGAGCAATGTATTTCATACATGAACAACCACCGGCGTGAAGAAAACATGTAGAAGCTCGAAGCAACATCGACTCAGGAGCCTTTATGGGGGAAGACGCGTGAAACATTGAACAATGTCTTTCATGCGAGATAGAGCTCCTAGAGGGAATCAATTCCAAAATCTTAATTTTTCCATCAGTATTAAGTCTATAATTTACAACATTACATTCTATCAAGCATACATTTTAAGTACAAGGCTTTTTGTAACATCACATAAATATCTACCATGGCCTCGAGATGGTCTGGAGAAACATTCAATGACAATGGAATGAGGCTCCGATAGGCTTTCACCCATAAAATTCCTTAAGAGGTAAGCACACTATCTACCTCATGTGGAAAATGGTCATGCTATATCTGGTGCAAGCGAACTGGATGGTAGTGTTCTCACATATGCAGAAGTCATTTTTATTTATGAGAAGGGCCAAGAGATGGGTCCCGCGCACTTTCTGAAATACTGCTTTGGTTGGTTGTTCGTGGATAGCCATTTATGCCACCAACAAAAGCAATCGGCTGCTGGGATTGAACTGGGGCTTGCGGCCTTTCCTGTGTTAATGCTGATGCTGAGGATGGCTGAAGCATGAGTTGGCCAAGAGCAGTGGAGTGAGCTCGGCCCACGATGCTTCCTCTCATCAGTCCAGTTGGTCTCCAGTTCTGTTCTGATGGCAATTCTGAGGAAAAACTGTTGGCCGATTGTGCTTCAGAAGCAACATGGGCCGGACTGGAAAAGTGTCCTAAGTGGTGCTGTTCCCCCGCAATAGCTGCTGACTGTCTAATACCGTTTACTGATCCTGAAATTAATGACGTCCTCTTAGGTATCCTCACTCCTGATGCCTCTGTTCCCAGTTGCGAGGATGTGTGGAACTGTGATGCTAGAGAACCCATCCTCTGACCGTGATGCTGTTGGCTACCCATACTATTGTTATAGAAGGGCCCTGCAGATAGACGAGAAGATTGTTGGAGAAGATTTGATGCAACTGCTTGGTTCTGAAGACGACTTTGACTTTGATAGTGGTCAGTAGTTGCAGTAGAACCTGAATGGCCAAAACTACCTGCTCTCTGCTGCTGCGTGTCTGCGGGTATAGTTCTCATTTTACTGATGCTTTGGTTCATAGCTGGGAGAGCACCCTGTCTCACATAATAGCTCGGATTATTTAACAATTAATGATCCTGAGAAAGTTCACTTGTGCAGGATGATGTGCAATAAAAACATATTGTATCAAACATCACAATCAAATAGTCAATAGTCAGCTCAAGGACATATAAATTAGAGAAACTGAAGTAGACTTTCTAGCTATCCACATAGGCTTCATTCTACGGAATTTATGGAGAAGCTATCTACCACGATTGACGCAATATCGGATGTCAAAACAGGATTCCCCACTGATCTTGAAAATGTTTGAGGTCTTTCGATGTCAATGCCACCTATCACATTAAAAGCATTATTTGAAAGAGGCGATCCAGAAGCAGTAAGTACATGAGAAGCAATTGTAGGAGCAAGGACCCTACTGGTCGAATTCATCGGATGCGATGTTGGTTGCGACAACCTTTGATGCAGACCAGAAGAAATAGGGATTAGTCGTTGAACAGGAAGGGTCCGAACTGCATTGGGAGTTCTGGTAACATGTCTTGATATTGATGACCCTGGTACGGACTCACTACTGCCACCAATTGAATTGCCAAACCTGTTTCCCTGCTGCAACTGCAAATTGTTAGCAGTGTTCACTATTTCCCTCATTTCTGCACTATGAATTGCAGGCGTTGTTGATGTAGGAGAGATTCCTCGACTAAGTGCTGGAGAAACAGCATCTGTTATAACAGGAGCAGGAGAAGCACCAAAGGCACTGACTGACACCTGAGGGAAACTAAAAGGTTCCCTTATCCTACCATCTGCAGAAGTGGCAGCCAACATTATGGCTCCTGAGTTGCTGCCAGAATTGGAGGCTGCAACCGATAAAGGTAGTCTTGACCAAATATCATTATATGTCTCAACATGAGTAGCACCTTGCGCCACAGTGCCAGAGGTGCTAACTACTGGGTGAACTGTAATATTGTCTACACCGCACAATGAGTCACAGAAAGGCTTTCTTTCATCAGTCATACAATTATTATTTCTGACACTGCAGTCAACTGCACAATCATCGGATTCCTCCATAGTCAGGTCCACAATGCCAGCATTGCCATTGCTGTGAAAGGCTTCGCCATTCTGAGACTGCAGATCTGCTTCCAGTCCTCTCTGGTCTGTTGCTGATGATTTTTTCAGTTGAGACTCATGATCTCCACATTCTCCGGAGGAAACTTCCCAGGATCCATCAGCTAAGATAAAAACATCCTCAGCATCCTCTCCAACTTTAGACAATACCTAGAAGAAAACATGATTTAGTAAATTACTCTTCTGTCATAAAGGCAACATATCACTCACCACCACAAATCAGTCCATCCAAGCTGCAGAGCAAGAATACTCACCTCAACCATATTCCGATCAATTCGTACATCACAGAAGCTTACAGACTGATTACAATGAGGGCAGCGCCATGACGGTCTTCTTATGTTTATTTCTATGTAATTGTCAAAATCATAACACTAAAGCAAACAACAGAAGGCCAAGAATCAGCAACAACATCTCCATTAAGGTTCTAGTAAAACAATAAACTCTAGAGGGATTAGTAGTTCACCTGATGGTGTCTACAGAGCCGTCCTTTAACTGGGGTCTTAATCCGTTTAAAGCTGTAATAGCAAGCAATTTATGCAAAATACTCGTGCACTCAAAAAATATAACAAACATAAATTGGATATCTAGATAAGAAGTGCCCTACATAACATAAACTCATTTCCACAAGTATTTACATATAGTTTTTTAACATTGAAAATTTTGCATAAATAGCTCTATCAGCATTTATTTTAATATACAGGTTCATAAAATTAACATGGGAAGTAAGCACACTACATATCTCTACAGCAGCTAAAGTAAATAATAGATCTCAAATAATGAAAATTCCGTTGCAAAAAGATACCTTATAGGGCAATTCAGTGATACCTTTGATTTACCCTCGATTATCTCACCATCTGTTAGAAAAGCTTAGGCAATTATGAATTATCAATGTAATTTACCTGTTTTACATCTAAAAAATGAGACATTCAAAGAATCTACTGTAAATTTAGATTGAAATAATGTTAAAAGCATACTAAGAGGACAAAAGAAAAGAAAGTCAGGCAAAAGATACATAGTTGTAGAATAAGGGAAGAAATTGTATGAGATAAGGAGATATGACACAGAAGGTTAGATGAAGAGGGAAAGGACAAGGGTTAAGAGGAGAATTTAGACAAAAGGGGAGACTAATAGACACTAGCTTAGTGTCACAAGGCAGCTTGTGACAATTGCTAGGGCGCACACACGTGGGTGTGTTGTATGCTTGGTGTGCATGCGTTGCAGGAACTGCCCGCAACATTGTGCACCATGTATACATGCATTGCAGGGAAGACCTAAAGCGTTGCGCAACATGTGTGTGCAACATTGTGCAGAATGCACGCAACGTTGCACACACATGGTTAGCCATTTTGGGACACTTAGTTGGCTAGTTTGTTGTTTAAAGTATTAACATGTTCTCTCCCCGTGAGATAGCGTAGAGTCTTGCAGAGCATTTTAGGGCCGTTTGGCAAACTTTGGATTGGGCATCCCCGTACAACCACTTTGGCCGTCACTCCCACAATATATAAGAAATCTCTTATACTATAAAGGGGGTGACTAGTTGAGCTGAAATATATGAATTGTTGGTATGATGTCTAGCCTTGCAACCGGTTGGCCCGAAACACAACGAAGGCAAGTTGAATTGTTAGCCATCATGCAAAGAGCCCCATCGGCTCGGAGATGGGGTTCTCCAACCCAAGGGTCGTTTGTTCGGACTTATGGCCTTATTGAAAAGAACGACTTTTGCATGCACTTTGCTGAAATGAAGTGTTCTGATGTCTGAGTTGCTTAAGTTGGATATGTGCATTGAAATGCTACATCCCCCTCTAGCTAACTCGCTTGGGGAATGTCTCGGCATGTTAGCCTTGGGATAGGTTCATATTTTGGGTTCGTAGGCTAGACGCTTGGTTGAATGACACAAATGTCATGACTTGACAAATTAGGCTAACTCACTTGGCTATTTGGCCTTGTGATTGCCGCACGGATGGTTGCTTTTTGGGTGCCTACGTGACAAAAAAAGATCAACATGGAGAAGGACAATCAAACATAAGGTTGAGGCAACAAAAAATTCCCAAATCTATTCAATTAATTGACTGATGAGATTAGCGTTGGGCCTTACATTAAATAAAACTCCTAAACGGGCCAAATATTATCCTAAAAGCCCACTAATCAAACTACTAAACAAAATTACATATAATTCTTTGCTAGATAGCTAAATGAATAATTAAACAAATCTAATCCTAATTCTAGCAAGCCATAAAACTCCACCCATAATGCTTGTGTCAACTTGTCCTTGAGATGGACTTTGGCTCTTGGATAAGCAAAATATCCATGAAAATATGGTCAATCCCCACATTGCTCTGCTACATATGTGCAGTCACTTGAAAGCACAAAAACTGGTACCTAGTGGTCTACAATGATATGATCTGCAGTGGGTATAATTGGGCCTCTTAGCAAGTGAATGACTGTGCAAAATGGACCTTCAAACACTGAAAAAAGCAGGTGGATCCAGGTAAAAATGGAGGAAAATGGCTCTGGTTCTCTAGGCCCAGATTTGGATCTGAGCGAACCCCGCTTGGCTGTGTTGTGTGTCTGAACAGATCTATTGTAGTTGGACCCATGTTAGAACAAAACTTGGGAATCATCTTCTTCCTCAGGTTGCCCTAGCGCTGGCAGTGGGGAACATCAGATTCATCACTGGTATATTCACTGTACCTGCTGTTGGTGCTCCCAGAGATGCGAATGTCCCCGGATAGTGCTCGCCAGAATCTTCTTTGCAAATTGGCAACAAAAAGGGTTGTGGTGCAAGGAAAAGCACTGCACTACTACCAGCCTGGTCCTGCCAGAATGACCACAATAGAGGCTGGCTTCGGCAGGCATGAAAGTGGCTTTTACTGGGCCAGCAGTGGCTTCGGTGGATTTGAACAGCTGACGTGTGGGGATTCTGGTGGAGCTTGCAACAAGAAAAGCATGGTCGAATGAAGGATGTCATGTACTTGGCTCTGCACAATGCCGGTGGCAAAGAAGACAATTTTCAGGCTTCTAAAAGACATTGCTTGCCCCCGTGTTGACTGCTGTTGCTGGCTGGAGAAGGGAAGCCTCTACTGGGCTACTCCTGAAGACCAGAAGCTTGTCCACCATAAGAGGCTGCAGTGAGCGGTAAAATTGTGAGGACCCGCTGCCAGAAATGGTGGAGATAACTCTTCAACTAAGGTGGACGGCGAGCCCTGGAGTGGTTAGGCAAGCGAAGGATTCAGTTGCTGCCAGTGGACTGGTGATATAGTGGTTTGTGATGGCAGCAAATACAGGGTAAATACGGTCACCTGCGGGGTTGGGGTTTGGATGCCAACGGGGAAATGTGACAAATCGTCATTGCTTTGATACCAGTGTTGTAAATCAAAGGATCTCCAGAAAACAATTGGTAAATAAGGGAAGAAATTGTATGAGATAAGGATGATAGAGAAGGCTAGATGAAGAGGGGAAGGACAAGGTTTGAGAAAAGAATTTAGATGAAAGGGGAGAATAATAGACGATAGCTTAGGTTGGATTGAAGGGAGATTAGGGCTAATAATGAACCATCAAAGAATTCTCAAATCTATTCAATTCATTGAATGCTGAGATTAGGGCTACGCCTTACATTAATTAGAACTCCAAAGTGAGCCTAATATTACTAATCAAACTACAAAACGAAATTACATATAACTACTTCATAAATAACTATATGACTAATTTAGCGAATCTAATCCTAATAGGCCTCTAATGTTTATCAACAACAATTAAAGTTTGGATACAGGTGAATTGTAATTAAAAGGACTCCCAGTTTTAGGGAGTGGATCCATTGTCATGCACATGATAACCCGCAGGGTATACATGATCAATATTAAAGAAGAACCCTTCTTTTTTTCTTTACTGTTTCTTTTTTTCAGTTGATGTGATTAGCACATGTATCAGTGTAATAAATCAAACTGGAAAGGATAACATAATATAGGAAGTCCAATTTTTGTTCCTATAGGATTTGGACTGGAACATAGTAGATTCGCCTGATATTTATATCTATATCTATGCTATTATTCAAGTAAAAAGCGAGTGGAGATTGTCGTCTTAAAAGTCCGAAGCTACCCATAATACACATAAAGTATTATTTCTGGACTCTTGTTTATAGACCGAGTAAAATTGCTAAACTTGAAGCGCAATTTACATATAGTAATAAGACTCTAAATCTATTGCACATAAAGTATTATTTATGGACTCTTATTTATAGACCAAGTAAAATTGCTAAATTTGAAGCTCAATTTACATATGGTAATAAGACTAAATCTCTGGAGTGCAGCACTTGCATTCTGCACGTGTACTTTCTACTAGTTTGATAAATTTATTATATAGAAGAAACTTGGTTTAAAATGATGTCAGACACTTTCCTCTCTTCTCAGCGCAATCACTTTGTCATCTTCCAACAAGAAAAATGAAAGACTCTACTGTCAACAAAAAGGCAATCATCTTAAATGAAGAACTGCTGTTGAAGTTTCCAGCAAACATAAGGATATGAAACAACAGATACAGCTCCAATAAAATCAAATAGACTGTGTGAAAAGAGCTTTGCAAACACTAAGCAAGTACAAAAAACACCCTCAAAAAGTATATAATTTGGGATCTCAAAAGTTAATGTCATTAACACAAGCAGAACCCAAACTATATCAATGTTTCAAAAACCAGCCTGGACACCGACCCGGATTGGTGTCCGGGCCGGTTCAACCGGGGCTCAACCCGGTTGATACCGGTTGATAACTTGATATAAATACTTATCTTCATTCTTCTCTAAAACCCTAAGATTAAACAAAAGATTCAGAACTCTGCGGCGGCTCTACACTCCACACCGGCTGATCTTCCTCCTTCCCCCTTCCCCTCCTCAGTGTGCCGGCCATGACCGCGACTGGCCGATAACCCCCTTCCTCCTTTCCCACCCTCTCCTCCTCCCCGGCAGCCCAGCCCAATCATGACGCTCCCTTCCTCCTTCCCCTCTTCCCCATTCCCTTTTCCCGTCTCTCTCTTGCCAAGTGGCCCGGCCCGACGACCCTTTCCTCCTTCCGCTCTTCCCCCTTCTCCCTTCCCCTCCCCTCCATCTCTTCCTCGGCGGCCCGGCCTCGAGTTCCTGACCCCAACAGCCACCTTCTTCCTTCCCCTCTTCCCCTCCGTCTTCCCCTTGATTGCCCAACCACGACCCTAACCCCGGAGCATCCCCGGCCCTGACTTCCCCTCCCTCTCCTCCCCGGCAGCCCGCAGCCAACCTTTCCTTCCCCTCTTCCCCGGCACTGGCACCGGCACCACCCATGACCACCCCGTCGCTTTCCCCTTCCGCCTACTGCTTTTCCCCCTTTCTGTTTTTTTTTTCTAAAGCCCGGACTGGCCGGGTCACCAGTTCGACCAGCCGGGCAAAATTGACCCGCCCGGGTCAATGCTGCCTGGCAACCCGGATGACTCGGCTTGGATTTTTCACCGGCCCCGGTTAAACAAACCCAGTCGAACTAGCCGGGTCGGTCCGGTTTTAACACACTGAACTGTATTATGCAATGAACCTGGAAAATACTCCACATGTTCTCTAACAAGCAAATAGAGGAGAATCTGTTTCCTACTAAACGCAAGCATTGTTTCATTCAACATCAAAAAAGCAATATATTCTATTAACTTGTTCACAGAATCTTTTTCCTCTTTTCCACTATCTCACTGTTACCTGATGTAGACTCTTCCATAGCTTTAGGTTGGCTATATTCTTTTAGCTGCAGTTTACTAGCTTGCAAGTTATATGACGACCTCGAACTCATATAGGCTAAGACTATGATATAATTACCTGAACAAATGTTTCAATTTGAAGAAACATAGACCGAGTCAATATCACATAAAGAATTTAAAACATTAAAAAAAAAGAGAGAAGGAAACAAAATTAACAACAGCACTGAACATACCATTAAACTGACCCACTGCTTGCATAAGATTTGTCCCAAAGATGAGCATTGAAGTTACATCTGATGGTAACTGAGGGCCCGTGTCCTTATAAAAATAAAAATATCATTAAAAAGAAAAGAACTTGCTGTTTTGTATCATAGCAAAATAAGGGTCAGATCATGGCAGAATCATTACCACAAAACCCGGAATTCTCTTCTCCACCCCTCTTCCATTGATCATGAAACTGTAAAACCAATAAGGAAATCTGTTTAATGAATTAAAACAGTATTATAAGCTTTAGAAGGTAAGCAATCATACTCACTTTACTTCTGGGGGACTTACAATACAAGATGATGTTTCAACATAATCTTTTTGGGCCACCAACAACCGCTGCAGAATCAAAACATTTATGTCATATGGATATGGCCAGTCAATAAGACGAAGATATAGGGCACATATTAATCAGCAAGATGAATAAAAAAATCTATTTAGGTACTTATACCACCAATAGTTTGCTTTATTAATTGGAGAGAAACATTTCTAATTTTAAAAAAGTTAAAACCATCAGAGTCAGATGGACGAGGGAACACGAGCAATTAAAAGGGCCACTAAAATTGTAGTTTACTGGATGGGGCTAAGACTTGCAAAAAATTAGATGGATTGGCCAAACCAGATTTAGATGAAACTTATCAAACCAGATGTCTGAGAAACATTATTCACTTCTCCATCATAAGACCCATGGTTGCCAATATTTCAGATACATCTCTGAGTTAAATGTATATATTTGTATCTTACCTTTGACCAATAAAAGATATCAATCTTCCCCCATATCTCAGATACATAAGCAATATAACAGATATATCTGCGACATTTGCTCAATCAAAAACCTGACCTGATAGTTTTAAGTCATAATAGGGATGTAGAGTTGTTGACTATCTTGGCAAAGAAAAAGGCTTCTCTCCTACTCCCCAATTTCTTGTTTTGAGCATTTGACAATGCTCCAACAGGAACAGCGGATCCTCTACCTCTCAATCCCTCTCACTAATCTCAGAACTTACCTCTGCAAATCGTTAATATAGTTTTTTAAACCATTGTGTCAGTCACATTCGCAGAAGTTTATTTTAATAGGACCTAACAGTGGTACATTAACCATGTAGTTTGTGTTACATCATGTGGCTCACCATTTTGACTTTGGTAGATCTTTCTATGTATTATGAGGATCTTTTGCTTTATAACTTAGTTAATCTCGTGTTTCTAAAAGAAACCCTCCAAGAAATAGTCATCACTAAGCTCAGCATTAGAAAACTTGTTCTTCTTTATGATTAGAGGCCGGCCTGCTGGCCGGGCCCTACCAGGCCAGTAAAAATGCGAGTTAAAGCTGAAAATTTTGGGCTCGATCTTAGGGCTGGGCCTTAAAATTTCTAGCCCACCTTAAATAGGGTTGGGCTAGCGCCAAGGAGCATAAGGCACTTACCAGTTCGGCTCACTCTCAAGAACTAAAATATTTTCTTTTTACATTTTTCGATAATCCATCATAAACCGAAAGGGAAGGAGAAAGGGCAGAGCTTTGCATATTTTAGGAAGATTAGGAGATTTTAAGCTTGCAAGTCATTATAATTAATTGTGAATGACCCCACCTAAAGGCCAAAGGCATATTATCTTGTGTCTTATGGGGTCAACTACTGGGACCTCACCCAAAGATTATATATTTTTTATTAAAAAATATTTTTTAAAATAAAAATTATAAAGACAAAAAAAAAGTCTGCAGCCCCGTCCAAGCCTGCTTAGAACCGGGCTGGGACTGACTTTTAAAAGCCCGACTAGGGCCAAGGCTGGGCCAGAATTAGGGCTAGGAATTAGGATGGCGGGCTAGGGCCCAGCTTTGGCCAGGTTTCAGCCCTCTTTATGATTAGCCATCAAGTTCTCTGTTTAAAAAGCACAATTTATGTTAGTATAAGTCTATTCCCTGGTATTATGATTGTTTGATACTATTAGGGCTTTTTGATGTTAATCTATGTTTAGATTATATAGATACATGTGAAAACATTCATTTTTGAATTACCAATATCGTTTTCCCCAATATCTCCAATATATCTTCATATCATTTATTTTTAGGTCCAATAAAAGATACTGAAAACCATAATACAACCCCAATAAGATAGATGCTCCTGCTATACTAAATAAGATCAATTCCCATATAAAAGTCTTTAATTCCTCATTTCTTTCTTCTAGATACCCTTCTCCATAATGAATGTTACCAACGAACTACAAACTGACATAAGCAGTACAAGCTGCGTAAAAGGGGGGTAGAAGAAGGGTGTTGAATGGGGGTAATGATCGTGAGACACCTATAGAATAGGTGTTCACATACTAAACACACTTCTTGTAGGAAAGTTCTGATGCTGAATGGTGCATCGTAAAGAAGGGGAACGGAGAATTGAGGGGGCATAGGAAGGGTAGGTGATAGGTTCCTTAGAGTCCCACAAGGTTTTCACTGGAGTACACCGGATGGAGGGCTTACCCGAGTCCACCACCAATGCATGGTCAGAGTCCACCAAACACAAGCAAGCTTTCTAAAACAAATTCACAATAAAAAACTCAATTCCTAAGCTAATTTTCATTAAAGACTTAGGCCTATTAAATAGGCTTTGTAATTGGTCTCAAATAGGAAATAAAACACCGGATAAATATATGAAAATAAAATAAAATCTATATCTAAAGTCCTAATTACATAAGATCAATAATTTGCAAATTAAAGAAACCTAAATAAGCAAGTTTCTTTCAAATAAAAATCCTATACTTAAGAGATAAATAAAGTTAATAATTTTTGAATCATGAGATTTGATGTCCGCATGATAATCCCCAAGTGGAAGCTACTTGACTCCAATGAGTATAGTGGTGTCAGTAGTCGCCAAAGTGGCCTTTTCTCCTTTCTTAGTTGTGAATAGGCACGGGAAAAGTTCACAGGAGAATGCATCCATTCCGTTCACCATAACCTTGTTGTAGACATCTTGGCATGCGGATGGACCCATGTGTGGGAGTAATGGCTCCACCTGTGTATGGGTAAAATGGAGGGCTAGCCCAAACAGCATTGGCCCGACTGGATATGACCCATATTAGCTCTAAGCCAAGCCCAGCCCATGAAGTGGCAAAGATGCCTGAGTCGTCTTTCCAGTTCAACAGAAACCCAAGCCTTGGTTGAAAGTTTGAAACAGCTTCATCGCCAGAGTTGTACCGGTATTGGAAAGGCAAGATTTGGTCAAAATTGTGGCACGTTTGAGGGACACATATGATGACACAGAGAAAGATTCAAGGCCGCCATCAATGGGGACAACTGTGATGCGGTAGTTGACAAGGATGGGTGTCGCTGAAATGGCACAACTTCGATGTCAACCTTTTCAGGTCATGAATGTGCCACCACTTGTAAGGATGTTGGCAGAACTGCTAGAGATGCCAACGAGGCTGGAAGCAGAGGCTCTTCCCATGCTCGTTTCAGCATTATGCCTGAGGGATTTGTTGAAGCTAGCTACTCTATCATGGCCTAATCATTAGTGGTGTTGATAAACGACAATTCCTCATGCAACTGTGGCCTCAGCTTCACTTCTAGGTCAGAGTGCAGACTAGCAGAGGAAGCAAACAAATCCTTTAAGGTATTGTTATCCGTCAGGATTTGCAGATTGTCTTCCCATAACGCGTCATGGGGGTCGTTCATCAATGAGGGTTCTTCTGGCTGTTGCTGCAGGGTGCTGTCATATGCTTTGACAATCTGTTCTTCGTGAGACTCTTGCAATTTGTCCATCGCTACCTGCACGCGTTCAGCATCAATTATCTGAAGAATCAATTGCCTAAGCTTCTTGAAATTTGGTTTGAGGAGCAATGGATCCATATCATCACAGCTTGAAGTTTGCAAATTTTTCAATGGGCCACCAAGTTTGATATCGGATGATGCATCATACAGAAGGGGAACAGGGAATTGAGGGGCATAGGAAGGGTAGGGGATGGATTCCTTAAAGAGTCCACCAAGGTTTTCCCCTAGTCCACTAGTAAGGCGTGGTCGGAATCCACCAAACACAAGCAATCTCTCTGAAAGAGATTCACCAAAAAAAAAAAACTATTTGTTATGAACCTTGAGAACTGAGAATTGAAGAAGGGGATTGGCGAGGGAAGAGAAGGATGAACAGAGAAGAAGGGATGAGGCGCACTTGCAGATTGCAAGTGCGATCTCACCGAAGAGAAGAAGGTCGAGATTCTAAGAGGGGAAAGAGTCGGGCGAAAGAAGGGAAAATAGTTTAATTAATTCTTAATCCCTAATTACAACAATCCAGCCTATTTAAGGTTGATGGCCATCAGGCTACATAGAAAAGATCATTTAACTACATAGGCTAGAACTGACTAGTAACTGATTAAAGCAAACAACGTGCACACTAACATGGATGCCTACGTGCACCTTATTATAACAACTAACAAAGTAACTGCAAAACATAACACTATTCCTAAGCTAATTTTCATTGAAGATATAGGCCTCTTAAATAGGATTTACAATTGGTCCCAAATAGGAAATAAAACCACCTGATGGTAGGCTTCTAAATATAAGAAAAGAAAAGAAAAGGAAAGAAAAGAAAATCTATATCTAAAGTCCTAATTATATAAGATCACTAATCTGCTAATTAAATTAACCAGAATAAACAAGTTATTCCAATTAAAAAACCTATATTTAAGATATAAATAAAGTAAATAAAATCTGAATTATTGAATTTGATAGCCACATCAAGTCCTCTTCTTTTAGACACAATTATCCAATATGTCCTCAAGAAGAAACCTAAAAGAGTGACATATGGCAAAGATAAGCTACAACATCAGATAATTGCAGATGAAGAGATTGCAGAAGCTTACAATTCTTTCATTGAAAGTTGGTGGAGACGACTTGGAAATATGAAAATCAGCCAACAAAATCTCATAACCAGGCTAGTAAAAAAAAAAAGTTAGATTAGTCATGAACAAGTTTGTTTTTTAAAATATATTTCAAAAATCTTGTAATTGTTCTATACAAAATGTTTTAGGGATGAAAAGAAAGTCAACTCATGAATGAACATGTTATGTATTAGTCTTCCCTCTATCTTTTTTACTTGAAAGGCATTCAGGCCCATCAAGTTTGATCGCAATCTGAGTTGTTGGTCCCATTTTGAACTTTATTCTCAACCATTAAAAAGAAGAATTTTAAGTGTTAGAATTAACATAGCTAAAAATGTAGGACCCACAACTCGGATTAAGATGAAACTTGGGCCTCCAAATGAGATGATTATCTCTCCATCACTGACCACAAGTAAATTGGAGTGTCGTGTGAGCCCTGGTATTAAATTGCTCTTTTAGCTCATGAGATGGAGTTGCTCATTCTAAGATTTGCATATATATATATATATATATATATATATATATATATATATATATATATATATATATATAACTGGTATTAAATTGCTCTTTTAACTCATGAGATGGAGTTGCTCATTCTAAGATTTGCATATATATATATATAATGGGAATAGAGTCTTGATAATTCTTCCATAACAATGGCCAACCAATGTCTAACCCTAGCAACTATCTGCTAGTGTACTAGTACAAGGAATGCCAACCAAAGCAACACCAAAAAGAACAAGAAAACTAGCACTTAGTCCTTTGGACAGCACTTATTGAGGACAAAATCCATCCTCTAAGATTTGCGGGCTTGAGTCCTGTGTTTTTCTCTAAAAGACAAGAAATACCCCTAGCATTCACCCTTCCTCCCAGGTTTGGTTTAACGGTATTTAAAAAAACACCAAGTTTCCTGGCCGCAGTGGCCACCATTGCATGCTTGGCCGCTGCCTCCAGCAGCAGCCCTGCCCTGGCCAGATGGCCAAGCTTGGCGGAGGAAAGGTGGAAGTGCAGCATAGGGCAGCAGGAGAGGGACAACGACGGCGGCAAAGGGGAAGTGGTTTCTCAAAAAATTGAATGTAGTAGGATTTGAAATTTTGATTTGAAAAGAAGAGGCTCATTTTGTCCTTGCCCCTCATTTTAAACTTTCTCCAACCCTAACCCCACACTCCCCAAAGAAATAATAATGAGAAAGGGAATTCTCTTTTAAAGGCTTCTCAGGGTTCAACCAGACAAGAAGTCTTTCCTTAAGAAAAGAAAAAAGAAAATAGCACAATTACTGAAAAGGCGTTATTCATTCACATACCTTGGCCTCAATAGAAACAATTATGTCACCCAGGTTAAGTTGTGGATAGAACCTGAAAATAAGAATCTCATCCAATTTACATACATAAAGCATAAAAATAATTAATGTATAAAATAAAGCATCCACTAAGATATCAAATATAAAATAAATAATAAAAAAGCAAGGGTATACTCTGCATTCAGCAATTGCAAACTGTACATATCAGAAATACGAAGGCTACAAACTAATGCATTTAAAACTGTTAATGTTAGATGAGTATGTCTTAGTCAACATAACAAGTCTGGCTGAACATGCACATCCATACGCAAACTGGAGAATATAAGGCACTCTCCAACATAGAGTGAATCATTACTTCTTAAAAAAAATCACCAATTTCCTTTTTCATTTTTTTGTAAATTAGTAAAAGAATATACATTTAGCCTTTCATTGTCTAACTCTCTCAGCATAAAGTGAATGGCTTTAAATGGCATGCAATAGGTGAAATACTTCTGCTCGCCAAAGTCCACTCTTGATTAGCGACTCCATAATTCTGTTAGGAGACTAACAGTTGCATGACTTCTTTTTCGCTATGATAACGGTTGCATGACTTGCCTTCACCTAAGCTATGCAATCCAATTAATTATGTTCCTTCTGTCTATCAGAACATTTGCATTTTCAGTTATATCATGTTATATCTGCATGGCTGATTATAATTATGCAATTCTCAATGAACACAGTGCCAAATCTTACAATCAAAAGTCCAGCATCCTAAAAAGTGGTAGGTAAACTGTTTCTCAGTTCTTCAAGAGGATCCATGTTCAGTTTCCCTTCCCAACACTTAAAAAGAAAAAAAGAAAAATTCTAACATCACAGCTTGGATTTTATATTTCACATTGTACAACACAGAAACTAATTTACTCCTAGTGAGTCCATTTGGGCTGTCATTCAGCTAGATTCTAGCACTTACGAAGGCACACTTCAGGAAACTGATTTTGATAAGATTCAAAATTGCCCCCATCATATTGTAGAGCAGTAGCAGTAAGACAAAGTATATCTCATACAAATACGATAATTAGGTTGACCTCATGAAAACAACAGTAACAGATAAGGTGGAAACATAGCCAAACATAAAACATAATATTCTATTACATACCTCGGCATGATTTTTGATACTATGCTAAATGCCATGGTTGGCTCAACAGTAGAACTTACTTTACAGGAAAAGGAACTTGATACCTTGACGGAAAGAATAATTTCTAAAATAAGTAAACAAGTTGATAAGTATTAAAAAGATTACAACATTGGCCAATATATCTACAAACCTCATTTAAAAGTACATTGAATTCTCCAATATCTACATCATGAAACCACCCACGCTCACAAGCAGTCTACAAAGAAGGTGAAAACAATAAGAGAACACAAAGTTATATTAGGATTTTTGCTGCAGGACAGTCATTGGTACAGATAATCAAGTATAAGAGGCATACCAAAACACTATTATAACCAAATTTATGTATTCTTTTCACAATTTATTAACATTGGAAACGCCCAATAAACACCAATAGCCAAGAAGATGATGAGCAAGAGTCAGACTTTCAGGAATACAACGGTTTGATTGTGAACCTAATACTTGGATCCAACCAACTACATCCAACAGAAAATATTTGCATGAGATGAGTGGTAGAAATCGGAAGCTTGCTTCTTTCAAAAATACTAAGCCTGCAGCATTTGCTCTAACATATGACAGGTTAATAATCGTAAAAATTCACGTATTCTACCCAACCCGCACCCATTAACAAATTAACAGAAACACAGCAAAAGCCAGCCAATCATGAACTGCAATAACCACAGCACTATCTATATGCAAAATTGAGTGCAAAAATAAAAGAATCATCTTCTTGGTTGATTGGTGATTTCTGCTAATTTCCCCTTGTAGAAGCAAAAATGTTGAGAAAATAATCCAAAAGAAAATACCTTCATGGAATTCATTAGCATCATGATAGCTGAAAGCAAGAAGGCATTATTCTTCCACTGATACACCTAGAGAATGATAAGCTGAAATGATGAGGAGTTTAAGAATAAACAAACATCTATCCAAATAAGAAAATAATAAAGATAAGCACTAAAGAAAATATAGCACATATGAATAGCATAAGCAAGAAATGACAAGAAATTTTCACCAGAGGATTGTCAATTATTTCAAGTACATCTAACTACTCTGATCTATGCACAAATACATGCACGCACATTATGACCAGCATGCTGCTTCTCAAAGTAGGTTTTAGTTACCTACTCTGTAAGTCCAGATATGCGATTAGGTGGATTCCCAATGCCACACGCTTGCACGAATAATTGAGATAAGACTAACCACAAGATTTTAACATGTCCATCACATCTAAGCAAGTGATAGAACTTTCAAACTTTGGAAAACGGACAACTAAGATAACATAAGGGAGCTCATATCTCTAAAAATGAGTTACTGTCCAGTATGTGTACCAAAAGATAACAGGTGCCCAAGACTAATAAACTTAAGTGGCTGAATACCCACACGAGCATTAACAAATGCAGATATAATACAATGTTTCTTGTTGTCAAGGCTTGAAAAATACTACATTTTATTTTCGCCATAAAAGAGAATGACAATCAGCTTCATAATGACCACTTCAATTAAAAAAAATTACAGAACTCTAATTAGTGGTACTTCAACAAAAGAAAAAACGTTAACCACATTTGAGAACTGGAGAACAGTAACAAAATTTTAAGGAGATCCAATTTTTCTCATTTGCTGGATAGTAGGAAAAGATTATTTCATGAAAACAAAAGAAGATGACTTTACAGCTGATTTCATCTTTCTAAAAGTTAGATATATCTCAGCAGGTATATCCCAAAAAATGGCGCTTCATCTTTGCTAAAGAAAACCAAGATAACTCTCAAAGTTAAAAGTTATGACCCAAAAACATGGAACCATGAAAGCGCATTAACATAAATTCAATAAGCATTACCTGTTTTACTACTGCAGGCAAGTCCTTGGCTACCTCAGGAATCTCATTGTGCGTAACCGCATAATCAACACCTCTGCACTCGTAAAAGGCAAACAATCAACAAAATAACAATAGCATTAATCAACGAATGCCTCTACAGATAATTCGATTAATTTTCTCAGGGAGAAATTTTCCTTCATTGAAATCAACGACTTTCACATACGGCTCAAAGGAATTAAGCAATTTATCGAATAAAGCCAACAACCTAACGTAAAACTTCTTGGCACCTAAATTTTCTATGAAATGAGATAAAAACAGCCTCAAAAAGGAAACGTCCCCATTTTTAAGGCCGAAGCATCCCAAGGACTAAGAGATAGAAAGCTCAGGCAAGCCGGCTAGGAAAAGCAGGGTTGAACCTAGCAAGAGAGACACAGAGAGAGAAGAGGTCTCCAGGTTCAGAGCTGTGGACGGATGCCCGGATTCGCTCGACCACGGTGGCTAAACGGGCGGAATTTCCAGGTCCTCCTCCTGCTGCAGCTGCTACGGCTGTTCCTTCTCCGGAGGGCGGCGCCATTGCCGGCAGCCGAATCGGAACACTGACATCAGCGACCGTCGCCGCTACCGGCCGTGGCAGTTCGCCCCTCGCCGGCTCACATAAACTACGGTTTGGGAGGCCCGGCATTCCGCGCCCGGAGGACAGCGAGGAAGTGTCCGTCGTCGTCTCGTCAATTCGTCGTTATGGAATAATTGTTGCAGTGAGCTAATTGTTGGCTTGTTGGGTTTTATGATGCGGACATTCCAAACGCCAGGTTTTTTAAAAAGGGCCCAACGAGGGAAGCCCATTAATAAACTCCATGTTACTCTTCCCTTGAAGCCCACAAAATATCGTCATTTTGGTGTCCATAAATTAGTCTCACCGACGTATGAAATGAATTCCATATTGTATTCCGGGAGTTTTTTTGCTGGCCTTTTAATCAGGTCGGGTCGGGTTGGCTTTGACCTTTATTAAAATTAGGTCGGGTCATTTAAATCGGGTCAAAAATTTAAACCTTAACCTTATTTGAATCGGGTTGGGTACACGGGTAACTCTATTTCCTCAATTTTTTTGTTAGACTCATATTATATACTTTTTTTTTGCAAAAGACAAACACAAATAAGATTAAATACATTACAACATTAATTTGTAATGTTTAGCTCTTTGGCTAATTTATGGTTGATACTTTTTTTGTAGTAGCCATTAATAGAGACCTTAGAGGTATAATATTACATTTTCTCCGTTCTAAGAGAATGATAACAAAATACACCTTCAATGTTTGTTTACTCATGATTAGTCCACTTGGCTTTCGATAAACTAACGCAAAACAGATTAAACATTATTTCTTTGATGGCCAGAGAGGATCATGCATTTCAGCATGTCTTAATTTCAAATTTTCAGTAACTACTTCTCTATGGCTGCTCATAACTCTACCCTCCTTTGCAACCATTGACCTTTAAGTTTTATTATCTGCCTATCTGGTTACATATTCCTAACCTGTTCCCTATTATGACTGTCAGGCCTTTAACACATAGCTAAATCTAGTTTATAATGTGTCAATTTGAAGGAGAGAGGATGAGTAATAAATACAACAAAATATGACAGATTTTTATTTCATTTACCACACCTAAAAGAATAACAAAAAAAATTAACTATATATAAATTAACCACACTTTGAAGATATCATCATCTGTTATCCCAAAATAGATGTCTACTACAAAGCCAAATATATGTGATCATACTTATACTCCAAACGTCTTATTCATGCCCAAATTTATGTTTAATCACCTCTAGTTCAACATAGTATGCACTAAAAAATACTATAATAATAGTATAAATAAATCCAATAGACCAATACTATAATAATAGGGTTTTTTATTATTTGTAGTCAGGTAAAAGTTGGGTTGGTTGGGTTGGGTTCAACCCGACCTTAAATTCAAAATGGGTCAAATGCCTAAACCTCGACCCTACTTGTAGTCGGGTCAGGTTAGGTTCGGGTCGAGTAAATGGGTCGGGTTTGATTTTTCCAACCCTAGCAGGGCACTTGCTCCACCAAACCTATTCACGCCTTTGTGGGCGGTCCCCTAATTAGAGAGCAAATCTTGCATAATCACTAAGGGTCTGTTTGGATTGGTGGAAACCGAGAGAAAGGGAAAGAGAAAGAGAAAGAGAAAGTGAATCCAGGTGAAAGAGAAACTAGGAGATTCCTAAATATTTTCCACTGTTTGGTTACACAAATGATGTTAGAGAAAATTGACAGTGACAGTGGTGGTAGCGGTGGTGGTGGTGGTAGTGGCGGTGACAGTGGTAGTAGTTGTGGCGGCAGCAATTGTGGTGGTGGCGGTGACGACGGTGGTGGTGGCGGTGGCAGTGGCGGCGGCGGTAGTAGTGGCGGCGGCAGCAGCGGTGGTGGTGGTGGTGGTAGAGATGGTGGTGGCAACGGTGGTGGTGGTGGCAGTGGCGGTGGTGTCAATGGTGGTGGTGGTGGCAGTGGCGGTGGTGTCAATGGTGGTGGCGGTGGTGGCGGCGGTGGCAACGACAGTGGTGGCGATGGTGGTGGCGGTGGCAGAGATAGTGGTGGCGGCAGCAACGGTGGCAGTGGTGGCAGCGGCAGCGGCGATGGTGGTGGCAGCGGTAGTGTTTGTGGCAGCGGCAGTGGCGGCAATGGTGGTGGGTGGTGGCGGTGGTGGTGGTTGTGGCGGTAGTAGAGGTGGTGACAGATATAGTAGTGGTGGCGGCGGTGATGGTGGTAGTGGCGGACGGCGATGGTGGTAGTGGCGGTGGCATTGGTGGTGGTGGTGGCGGCGGCAACAATAGCGATGACAGTGGCGGCAATGATGGTAGTGGTGGTGGAAGTAGCAGTAAGACATAAATGTTTAGTACAATGATTTTCTTCCAAAATCCATGGGTTGATGGGTGGAAAATTTTTGGGCCAAATTTTCATCCATTTTCTCTCACTTTTCACTATAGTTTCTCTTTCCCCGTTGCACCAAATAGTGGAAACTGGGAGATTTTAAGAAAATTTCTTTCCTTTCCCCCGCTTTCCACCAATCCAAACAGACCCTAACGTATTAAGTACATTTTTTCTTGTAGAACACGGCTATTAAGACCGTATTTACTTCTCTTTCTTCATAAACCCAAGTGAATTTTTCAGAATCTCTCGTTTTTTTCTCATATTTTAAGAAAAAAATTGCATATTGATACACCCCACTATATTCCTTACTCTTTTTCAAAGAAGCTTCAATGCCTCTATTAGTGTTCATCACCTATAAGTGATAAATATATACAAAATGTTGTACAACACATCTATTTCTCTCCAATTAATACTTAATACACCCCAAAATAGAAACCCCAAAATAGAAACAAACGTGTTTATCCCCCTAATATACACTTGAGGACCCCCACTCTTTTTATACTCCATAAAAGTTAAAAAACTACTTATATATACCCCTTCTTACATGTAATAAAACGCGCCTATCTACACCTCATCTATTCCTCCGTTAGGGATGCTAATGAGCTAAGCCTATGCCTGTTCCGCTCGATTTTAGTTCAAGCTCAATCCTGGTCAATCTTGAGTAGGCCTTTGTTTCAAATTGATTCGGTTCAGAAATAGTTTAGATTGTCTAGCAATTGACTCAAAGTTTGAATAATTTAAAATTACTTTTTGTATGATTATAAGATATGTATGTAGGTATATTAACTATATACCAACTTATATACTATATACTTAATATATCTCATATATACATTATATATAGAATATATTTTTTTATGAGTATATTATATATATAAACTATGATTATGCATATGTGTAACATATTTTTTCGGATAACATCCATAGTAACAAATGCATATACAATTATACATTAAGAAAATATAAATAAATAACTCTAATAAATACATCGAATAATAAATTATTATTATACTTATAATAAATACATATATTTACACATATATAATTATATAAAAAATGTATTCATTTGTGTAATATATGATATTGAAAAAAGTATAAAAAATAATGCTAAGTCAGTGAGTAACTCATCTCGTTAGTGCCAAGCTTATAAATATTATATATAGTGTAAAAATATACAATAATATATATATATATATATATATATATATATTAGGGATCAGGGCATCAGATACATGTAGACTTTGTAGACTCGGCTCTACAATACATCAGTTATTGGTTATTATGGTTTTTCTACGCATGTACACATCTACTTGATAATTTGAATTATAGTTACAAACTTCATTTTGACTTCAAAACCTCTATGAATTACATATAGCAAGTTGGTTTGTTTAGTGAGACTCCATGATGACTAAAAATTAGCATGAATTCGTGATTGTCTCCATTGGCTTTTCAAGTGTAACTCTAAAAACTCAGCTCATTTCATTAGCTAAGTTACTTTTTTATGACAAGAATTAGCTAAGTAGCTTACGTTGTTGTCTAAAAAAAATTTTGTGCAATATATTATAACTTTTACATGTGAGTTGTGACTCAATTTTGACTCCGTTGACACTCTGACAAATAGTTATGGAGCTGAATCTAAGACTTAAGTTTTGGATAATTAAAAATTGACTTCTATATCATGAGTTAGTTATATATGAATAAGTTGGATTTATATAAAAAATTTGATTGCATAACAATAACTATATACACATATGAAAAATATTGGGTACCAATTTAATAAGTTTTATGTAACACCCAGGCTCAGACCATGGGTTCTTCGGAAAACAAAATTGGAGTAAATTAATTTAAATATAAAATTAAAACAAAACCAACCAAGTAGGAGTGGCAGACTCTAAGTGCAAGAGCCAAAACGTTCATCTACATACTATGGTGCTTTAGCGCTATGTGGTGCGTAGGTCAAAACAACCCTAATTTTAAAACTAATTTGGATCAGGCCAACATTATTGTACCATTGGCTGCCTACTTATGTATTTGATAACATCTACGACATTATTCTAATACGATCGGATCCAAACGTAGTTCTTCCTAATGGCTATTGCATGCATCAAGAATCATGAAATCGTATATGTTAAAATATGGGTGTACTCATATCCAAATAAATCATCCAAAATCAAACGAAAATCAAATAAATCATCGGAGTCGAACGGAAGCCGATAAATCAACTAAAAATACATCTCATATTATCACAAAACTGAGCAGAACACACAACAATGTAGATTAGCTCATATCAAATCCCATTAAATTATATTATATCATAATAGATCAGATCGAAACATATCAGATTAAACATAGCATTTCAGAGCTTATTAGATCATATCAAGTCAGAGCAAATCAAAACACGTCAAAATAGCGCATATCATATATCTTAATTAATATAATAATATACGCATGCATATAAATCAAATAAAATTGAAAAGTAAACAATGCTTACTCCCCTCTAGTCACAGAAGTTGTGACGTTCAGTATTGTTCGTTTCCACTGGGTGTCCTCCATTCAGGTCTAGAGACGGCAGGCAAAACATCTTCGAGCTTCAAAACATTTCTTAGGCGGCAAACATCACCACTTTTTTACCCAGGAATTTTTTTTCTCTCTCTCTATGTGCAACCCAAAAGCGGCGGACATAACTTCCCCTTAACCTGTGATGTTTCACATTTTTGTGCCCATAGGGGCAAACAAAACTTCCCCTACCCGGAGATACTTTCTCTCTATGCGCCCATAAGCGACAGACAAATCTTTCCCTTACTTGGAGACTCTTTCCTTTTTTTGTGCCTATAGGCTACTGTAACGCCCGAAATTTTTTATTATATTTTCTTAAAATTCACAAAAAAAATTTGCAATATAATAGCTATAAATCGGAGGAAAATGACTAAATCTAAACCTGTGAAAGCATTTTATAATTTAAAACACTAAACCTCAATTTTCCCATACAAAATTTTCCTTATTCGATCAAACATCATATGGCCAAAGCAAATATCCCCGAGCGCTACTCAAAAACAAGCGTACGACTAAATTACCATGATCTTGGATTTTTAAATACAAATAACTTCCAGGCATCCCTGAGTACAAGATCCATAAACAATCTACTGTTTGATCCAAATTGAAAGTCTAGAATACATACACTTTAAATCTTATCTCACCCAATACATCATATCGTGGCATAAAATAATACTCACATTGAGTCAAGGTTATACCTGAATCAAAGGGGAAATAACCCATCGTAGAAACGAGCATCCATCTTTAGGAGCTCTCCAACACAAACCTGCAAAAGCCTCCCGAACAACGGGGCTAAAAAAGTAGGGTAATGAGTATTTTCATACTCAGTAGGAAAATACCCAGTAGGGGAATCCTAAATAGTGAACTCAATAAGTTCATAAAATACATGCGTTCATGCAACTCAAACATGAAGTAGTCAACGTAATATAATCATATACATATGCATATAATAATGCATAGCACACAATGAAACCAAACTCAAACAAATACCCTTTATCAGGGTCTAACAAACTTATTCTTACCATCATATGCATACTCAAAACCTTACACATACTCGTACAACCTTACTCGTACAATCTTACACTTACAGTCCTTCTCAGAATCATATACTTATAGTCGTGCTCAAAATCGTACACTTACATTCTTACTCAGAATCATCATCTTACAGTCGTGCTCATACTCATACTCATACAACTTACATATATTTGTATGACCTTACTCATACAATCATACGCTTACTGTCTTACTCAAACATACACTTACAATCGTACTCATATTATCGATCACTGAAGCTCATTACAACTAATAAGCTCCAGCGTCGAAAAAGAAAAGAATGCTACTGGGGCATCACCTTAACCTCCAGGGAGTGACTAGACGCCATGGACTTTTCTGAAGGCAAGGCACACCTATGCTCATGGGCACATGATCAAACAGGTAAGAGTATATCCCTGATACTACTTACCTAAGCGCACAAACATACACCCACACATAAGGTCATACAATTGCCCACACATAAGGGTTTTATAGTGCCATAAAATTGCCCACCATTATGGGTCTTATAGTGTCAATGCCACTCTTGGGTAGAAATCATGCAATGCCTCTTGGGCGGAATCATATAATGCCACTCTTGGGCAAGAATCATACAATGCTCTCAACAGAGCATCAAACGTCTGGGTTTAATACAGCACACAGACCAAATCGAAAACATACATACAATTGCTCTCAACAGAGCATCAAACGTCTGGTGCTTTATATAGTGCACAAATAACATCCCGCAGGATAAACACCATGGCAAGACATGAGACATGCCCAACCGACTCATTATCGGCTAGCTCAAACACAGAACTTAATATGTCGAACCCTCAGGTCTCAAACTCACAACACTATTATTAGCTTTCTTATAATTCAAGTTTGAATTAAGTCAGTTGTGCAGTATAATTATGCCAAACAAACTCATAGTGCTGGACTAATCAAACCAAAGTTGACCACTATCCGAACCCTAATTCGGCAGGGCAATAGACTTCACTTAACCCGTCCATATCATGATCAACTCACCATACATCAAATCCTTACATAATCATACAGTCTTTGCCATCCACCTTATGACCAAAACATCTTACACATACATCATCAAACTGAGCTCCTCATAGTAGATCCCCATTATCACCCTCTTACTTAATACCTCACTTATTATGCTTATTTTTTACTTCATAATCTGTACGTTATGCTTGTACAATTATGTACGCTCTTACTGTCTAATAGACCTCCATAAGGCTCCAAGCCTAAATCCTCTTACTTATTGAACCCCTGGCGTGCTCCAAACCAAACCAAATCAATCCGCTCAAATCCTCGCCTGTCAAACTTATGTCCACCGTCTTTTATCACATGCTTACACATCCAAATCTACATCAACTTCGTACCAACCCTCTGCCACCTCTTATCGTTCGTCGCCCGAACTTCTGCCCACACACAACCCACATACGTAACTAACTCACAATCGCTAGCCATCACTAGCATATCCATAAAACACATACGTAGCATACTAACATATTCGCTAGCCATCACTAGCACATACATATTTTGCATACATAAATCATGCTTACAACTCACATACATATATGTATCTCAACGTGGCATAATTCATTATCTTACATCATGCAAACAGGCCATGATTTAATATCCAAAACATGGAATCATATAATCCTAGCACGCTGCTACTCATTCAAAGCATGTTATCATGAAATTACAAGTTCAAAGCTCTCCTACCTCGTAATCATGACATTTGATGGCAAGCATACGACGGTGGCGGCGTCGGTGGCGGAGTTGGCGGTCAAAACCATTGTTAAGTTGAGAGAGCTGTTATCCTGAGGTTTTAGGAAGCGCCGGAACTACTGGTGGCCAAATAGGGGTGACACATGTCAATGCAGAAAATTTGCGATCCACGGCGGCACACTAGGGGCAGCCGGGAGAAAGATCGTGCCAACGAGTGGTAGGTGCGACCGAAGGTCCATGTGTACACACTAAAATTCGATCGGCGATTAAAAAATACTCAACCGGTCACAAGACGTCAAAATCGGCCGTGGACAGCACCCAATAGCATCAATTTCGTGTTTACAAGGGCCGACATAAGGGCGTTGGGCAACTCTCAAGGATGGAGGGGATGTGGAGAACTCTCGTGGTCAAATCCAGATGATGGCAGAGCCATTCGACGGTCAGGCGGTGCCAAAGTGGCACCTAAACCCTAAACCGCACACGCGGCTATATGCACACGCAGCCAAATGGGATGGGGAGAGGCTACACAGAGGCAGTACAAGGCTCATAAAGGGCCGACAGGGCTAAGGCCCTAGTGGTGGCCAATCGAAGCGGTGACATCGCCGATCACCCACAACCAAAACAATAGGTGCAGGCGACTATACATCTTGCACAGAGAGGACGAGGAAGGTTCTGGGTCGAGTAAAGGCCGCAAGGCTGTCACTGGCCAAGGCCTATGCAGGTGAACTCGTCCACCTTCGGTCACGGTAGGCCATATAGATTCTTGCCAGATGTCGTCTTGTTCCGACGACATAAAATGGGCAAGAGGGGTCAACGGGCAAACATGCTGGTGAGACAGAACTAGTTGCGACTACGGGCCACAAGGAAGAGCACGAATCAGAGGCGATCACACCGGGTTAGGTGGGGCCAGGCTAGGGTGGCCCTTGCCATCATCACCAAGCCGGGGCAGAGCCGAACAAAGGCTGACCAGCCCTAGCCAACCACCAATGACACGATGGCAACCAAAAATAGAGCCTCTTGCTCGAATTGACTGAAAAATGCATCGCGTTCCAAGCATGGTTCTAAAGCAGAGGCTGAACAAGGAACGGTGGGGTGGCCCATTGGTGTCACTGGGCTGGGGCAGAGCCAGTCAAAGATCCACTAAGTCAAGTCTGTTGTCCAGACGACGGCAGTCACAACGTCCAAAACGAACGTAGACCAAAAACAGGGGATGACCGAACTGAGCAGAGGAGAAACGGAGGGGAAGGAGGCTGAACCGATCTAGGTGGGGATGTCCCCGGACCATCACTTGGCCGGGCAGAGTCCACAGTGGCCAGGTCTCCATCACTTGCCAACAATGGCGGCGACAACTCACCGAAAAATCAAAACACAGTAAGGTGCAAATCGGACAGTGCGGAGTAGAGGACGGCGGAAGAGATGGAATCGGGCTGGGTAGGGTGGTCCATAGCCTTCGCCGGACCAAGGTGAGGCTGGAGGAAGTCAGGTCGGCCGTGTCTCACCATCAGTGGTCTCTGTTTCACCAAAACATAGCACCGACAAAAAAATAGGGCAGAGGTGGAAAAAAGACTGAGGCTGCGGAGGAGAGGCCTTCTAGGGCCTGGAGGGGTGGCCTCCCGCTATTGCCAGTCCAAGGCGGAGCCGTGGCTGGCCGGCTGGCCCTTGCCGGCCCACGGTGGCAGCGGAAATACAATGCATAGAGAGAGAGAGAGAGAGCTAACAGGGAGGGGTAAATCCGGCGGAGGGCGGAGCAGGCTGGGGCGGTGTCGGGGAGGCAGCCTGGCCGTCATCAAGCTGAGGTCAGCCGGTGGCACTCCTCCGGCTTGGACAGATGAGAGAGGGGGGTCATCTTGTTCCAGAAGCTTTTGGAATGGGCTCGGCCGAGCCCGAGTCCGAGCCCCTTTTCTTTCTTTTTTTAAAATTTTCCCCCCTTATCCTCTGCAGTTGCATTCTCTTTATCAATTTTTCACATCGAAACGTGCATCCAGGCCTGTGGCCTACGAAGAACCCCCCACCCAACTCTAGGGTTACAAATACCGAAGCTAAATATGCCAAAGCATCATATTTTTTTGCCAAAAATGATCAAAAAATAGCAGAAAAATTCAAAAAATAGTAGGGAAAATCAGGGGCATTACAACTACGAACAGAACCTCCCCTTACCCTGGAGATGTTTCTCTCACTGTGTGGCCCTTTAGTGGAGGACGAAGCCCCCTCTTGCTCCTAACAACTTCTCTCACTTTAGGACTCGAGGGTGATGGGCAGAGTCTCCTCTTACCTCGGGGTGTTTCTCCCTTATAAAATCGTCAACTTGAGGAATGGATGCTTCTATTGCATATAACACCCTCGAATAAGCCAAAAACTCTTTTTGAATGGATGAAAATGGACTCGGAATCCGACAACTCTCATAGAAATTTAGACGGAAAGCAAAATTTATATGGGAAGGAGTGGGACCATACGGCGTAAAAGGGAATACGCACGCATAGATGCATGCCACATGTCGCGTGATGATTCGACTGCATCACGTGGTCACCACGAGTGAGGCATGCATAACGCGTGCTATGTGCGGTGTGTGACATGCGCGATCGCTGCTCTGTTAGTCGTGCGAGCACGCAAGCCCCGCATCGCGCAGACAACCATGATCCTGCGGCGTGGTGCATGGGCGGCTTGGCGTAGTGCAGCTCCAGATAACGCCATCTATTTTGTCTTTTCTCTATTATTTTATTATTATTTCACTCAAATACAATTCCAATTTCAAATGCGATAACTTCTTACCCCGAAGTCGAAATCTAGCGTTCTTAGTATTGATGGACTCGTATCAATGAGACTTTCAAAGCTAGACCCTAATGGGTAAGTTATTCCACACTTTTTACGTGAGCCCTGCCCTTGTGACACATTTTTAAAGGTCATAACTTTCACTCCTGAACTCTATTTCACGTGTTCCTTAGTTCGTTACTCTTGTTACTTTGAGCTCTACTCATATACTGGGATTCAATCCCTTGAAACCCCTTAAAAATTAACTAAAAAGTATATAATTACCCCTAACCCCTTAGTTTAGGTGTAATCAGAGCACGAGATGTTACATTTTATATTGAAAAAGTTTGTATGAATCTGGGCTTACATATGTATGTGTGAGAACGAACATCATGAGCCATCGGATCTCAAGGGAGCATAAACCAATCTGCCTCCTGAGTTATGTGTGTTGTCAAATCGTAATTCAATGATGTGCTATGTTTAGGCTCACTCAGATGGGCATGAGACGTGGCTTAAATAAACAAGACTATTTTTATATTTTTGTAACGCCCGAGATTTTTCATCCCTTTTTCTCAAAACTCATAGAATTTTTTTTTCTTTCTATAAATCGGAGTCAAAACGATAAAATCAAAACCTGTTTATGATTTAAAACATCATACGGTTAAACATCGTACTGTCAAATCAAATATCCCCAGGCGCTACTCGAAAACACACGTACGAATAAATTCTGCTATGATCATAGACTTTTAAATACAAATCACTCTCCCAGACATCCCTGAGTACAAGTCCCATAACAGTCCACAGACTAATCCAATCGAAAGTCCAGAATAAACATCTTGAAGTCTCATCTCACTCAATACAGGAGATCGTGGCACAAATGAACTCGCAGAGAGTCAAGCTGATACCTGAGTCAACGGGAATCAATCCACCGCTGAAACGAGCGTCCATCTCCAGGAGCTCTCCGCATAACCTGCAAAACCTCCCGTGCAACGGGGCTAAAAATAGTAGGGTGAGTATTTTCATACTCAGTAGAAAAATACCCAGTAGGGGAAATCCCAAACGGTGAACTCCATAAATTCATAAATCCATGCGTCATGCAACTCAAACATGAAGCAGTCAACATAACATAATCAAATCGTGCACGTACACATACGATCATACCAAAGGCACCATCGTGCCACAAACATATCGAAGGCACCATCGTGCCAATATCATACTGTCCAATCAACTTACACAAACACCCTTATCCAGGGTCATACAACTTACTCGTACCACCGTACGCATACTCATACAACATACGCATACTTGTACGATCTTACTCGTACAATCGTATGCTCACTCATACAGCTTACCCATACATGTACGACCTTACTCATACAATCAGACTCGTACGACCTCACTCGTACAATCTGCACAAAATCATACTTACTGTCTTACTCAGAACCATATTCTCACAATCGTACTCATACTCTTACAGTCGTGCTCATACTCATACGCTTACAGTCTTACTCATACTCATACGCTTACAGTCTTACTCATACTCATACGCTTACAGTCTTACTCATACTCATACACTTACAGTCTTGCTCATACTCATACACTTACAGTCCTGCTCATACACATACAGTCGTACTCACACTCATACAGTCGTACTCATAATCGTACACATATCAACGACCACTGAAGCTCATTACAACTAATAAGCTCCAGCGTCGAAAAGGAAAATAATGCCAGTGGGGCAACACCTTAACCTCCGGGGAGTGACCAGACGCCATGGACTTTTCCGAAGGTAAGGCACACCAATGCTCATGGGGCACTGGATCAAACAGGTAAGAGTAGATCCATAATACTACTTACCTGAGCGCGCAAACATAAACACCCACACATAAGGGGTCATATAGTTGCCCACCATAATGGGTCTTATAGTGCCATAGAATCACCCACCATAATGGGTCTTATAGTGCCATAGAATTGCCCATCATAATGGGTCTTATAGTGCCAATGCCACTCTTGGGCAGAAAACATACAGTGCCACTCTTGGGCGAAAACATACAATGCTCTCAACAGAGCATCATACGTCTGGGCTTACACAGCACACAGACCAAATCAGAAACATACGTCGCTCTCAGCAGAGCATCAGACGTCTGGGCTTCATACAGCACGCAGACAAAGTTAAAAACGTACATCGCTCTCAACAGAGCATCAAACGTCTGGGCTTATACAGCACGCAAACCAAATCAAAACGACGTCGCTCTCAGCAGAGCATCAGACGTCCGGTGCTCTACATAGCACACAGACAACATCCTGCAGGATAAACACCATGGCAAGACATGATAAACGCTCGGCCAACTCATCAGCGGCCAGCACAAACACGGAACTTAATCCGTCGAACCCTCAGGTCTCAAACTCACAACGCTATCATTAGCTGTGCTTATAATTCAAGTTTGAATTAAATACATTATGCGGTACAATTATGCCACACAACTCACAGTCCTCGACTGATCAAACTAAAGCTGAGCCCGATCCGAAACCCAAGTTCGTGAGGGCAGCAGACTTCACTTACCCGTCCACATCATGGACAAAACTCATCGTACACCAAATCCTTACAGTCTTACATACTTCGCCATCCATCTTGTGGCCAAATCAACTTACACTGACATCCTCAAATAATGCTCCTTAGAGCCAACCCAGTTGTCGCCCTCTTACTTATATCTCACTTATTATACTTACTTTTCACTTCATAATCTGTACGTTATGCTTGTACAATTATGAACACTCTTACTGTCTGACGAACGCCCAACATACAATCCAGCCCAAACCGATCCATTCTAATCCTTGCCCGTCATACTCTTATCCTCTGTCATACGCTTACACAACCGCATCCAAATTCAGACAGAGCTTCTGTCACCTCTTACTGTCCATCGCCCATATCTCTGCCCACATACACTTACACACATCCAAAGCATAGGCAAAATGCCATCATACATACGTATGTCTCACACATACGTATAACATACACATACGGCCATACATACATAACTTACAAACATGCATGCTAGCCATCACTAGCACATGCATCCACACGTCAAACATGCACGCTAGCCATCACTAGCACATGCATCCACATGTCAAACATGCACGCTAGCCATCACTAGCATATGCATACATTCACACATACATCAAACATGCACTCTAGCCATCACTAGCACATGCATACATACGTACTCCAAACATGCATGCTAGCCATCACTAGCACATGCATAATCCATACATAGCATACTGACATATTTGCTAGCCATCGCCAGCGCATACATACTCCACATCCATAAAACATGCATACATCTCATGCATATCAATCATACCATACAATCATGCTTACACGCACATCATGCAATCGGATCGTTACTTAACATCCAAGCATGGAATCATACAATCCTAGCATGCTGCTACTCATTCAAAGCATGCTTCATGAATTTACGAGTTCAAAGCTCCCCTACCTCGTAATCATGACGTTCGATGGCGAGCACACGACGGTGGTGGCGTCGGCGGCGGAGTTGGCAGTCAAAACCGTTGCCTGGCTGAGAGAGCTGCTGTCCCGAGGATTTCAAGATGCGCCGGAACTATCACGGCCAAACAGAGTGTCAGAACTCAATGCGGTAAAAATCCGCGATCCACGGCGGCACACTAGGGCGGCCGGGAGAAATATCGTGCCAACATAAGTGGCGGTGCGACCCGAAGTTTTTGGTGTACACTGAAGATCGGCCGCTGGCTAAAACGTGCTCAGCCGGCCACAAAGACATCGAAATCGGCCGTGGACAGCACCCAACGGCAATGATTCCGGTCAACGAAGGCCCACATAAGGGCGGAGAGCATGGGGCAACGCTCGAGAATCAAAGGAGAGGTGGAGGATAGCTCTAGTGGTCAACTCCACTCGGTGGCAAAGCCAACCGATGGTTAGGTGGCACGAATGCGGCGCCTAAACCCAGAAGTACACGCGTGGCTACATGCGCACGCGGCCCAAAGGGCGGGGGAAATGGCTGAAATGAGGCGACCCAAGGCCCACAAAAGCCAACAGGGCTAAGGCCCTTAGCTGTGGCCAATCAAAGCGGCGACATCGCCGATCGCCACCCACAACCAATACCCATGGTGCGGCGGCTATGCATCTCGCACGGTATAGGGCAAATGACAAGCGGCCCATTCCGAGCGGTAATATAATTAGGCCATGTGGGGCTGACCCTCACTGTCACCGAGCTGGGGCAGAGCCCATAATGGCCAAATAGCATACGGCTCGCCGATGACCACGGCCCAAGACGCACCCAAAGCGTCTAATCGGGCGGAGCAAGGCAATAGGGGCGAGGTGGGGTCGGAAACGGCAACCCCCTACCGACACTGGGTCGAGGTAGGCTGGACAGAGTCCATCTGATGGCCGGACGACGATCGGAAACACACCGGCGTCCAAAACATCCCACGGACAGTGAGATGTGAATAGTAACAAAAACCCGACCAAAAGATCGGTAGCTCACCACGGAGCGAAGAAAGCATGGTGGCGGCTCCAGCCAGTGTCTATGGGTTCCTAGCGGCCAACTAAACATAAGTCTAGTTGAGAGCGGCCGCAAACGATGTCAAAATCGTACACCCATAGTGCAAAAACGGGATTGAAAGAGAGAAAAACCCGAAAAAAGGTTCGGTACCTCGTGGAGGAGCGAAGAGGCCATGGCGGCGGTCATGGCCAGTACCTACGGACTCGTGGCGGTGAGGCAAAGCGGATCCTGACAAGAATCAACGGAATCTGATGACGGAGGAGGGAGAACGGAGCGACCGGATATGCCCTCGGGTTTTCTCTTCTCCTCACAGAACGCCATTTTTTTCTTCTGTAAGTTTCTGGAACGAAACTTACTGTGGTCGGCTTAAAAGCCATGATTTCACTATTTACCTTTTTTATTTTTACATCCATATCCCCAATGCGCGTTAACCCACTGGTTACGCGTCAAACCTCCAAAATTCGCGCCGTAAGCGCGCAGCGAGGCCCGTGGCCTGCGACTAAGCCCCACACCCGACTCTACGGGTATAAATACGGGGAAAAGACACAAATACCCATACGCTGAAACGTCACATTTTCCTGCCGAAAATGACCAGAAAAATGGCAAAAAAATCACAGAAAATCGTAGAAAAATCTGGGACCTTACAATTTTACAATCAATATGTACATTTGTGTATTTTATGTGCATTTGGCCAACTCATTGGTGATCTAGTCAGGTCTTTATTGCTTTAGAAACCGGTTGATTTAGCCTAGAAGAATGAAGATGGACCAAATATGGGCCAAACCGATCTGACCAGCATGGCCAAACTAGATTTTAAAACAATAATGAGATCATGCCCTTGCACGTCAGTGTGAGCTCGAGTATATCGTGCCATCAGATTTTGATCTAACGATGCACATTACTTAGGCTCTAATAACATACACCAATTTGACAACTCACGATGTAAGTGTTTGTAGGATAATATGTTAATGGATTTATTTTATGTCAGTTCTTGGATATTATAGTGATGCTTAGATATTATTATGGAATTATGGTTATTACTTGCTATGATCTTTCAATGTTTATCATGTTGTAATTTTTTAAAACGCATAATGGTTGATTTTGTTTTGGAGAAATTGATACATATAGTTCTTAATCCAATGTTTTATCCAAGCTTTGGATTAGCACTATATATGAATTTATGTAAATTTTAGTAAAAAAATAGTTAAATGGGATTCTTGTTGGGATCCAACAAGTATCAAACCTCCTTGTGCTATGCATTCAAAGATAACAAATCGAACTCGAGCTTCGAGTTTCCTATTCAAACTGATAATGAATCGAACTCTTAGATGTTTGATCAAACTCGAGCTGAACCTCAAATAGTTGAGCTCGATCTGAAGAATCAGAAAACTTGATTCGGTTTGGTTCATTAGCACCCCTAACCTCAATACTTTGTTTCTCAGTTAACCCATTTGACTTCCTTAAATTTTCTCATGTATACCCCACCCTACATAATATATTTTTTTACTTGGACCCTACCCCTTTCTCCCTCTTCTTCTCTGATGCTGGTGCGCAGGTACCAATACTGGCAACTCTCAAATGACCTCCTCATCCTCCTCTAGCCACGGCCAAAAGAAGCTATGGTCGTGTCCTGAAGCTCTGGTCATGGTGCTTCTACCCCCAACCATAGCTTCTATAGCTGGCCACGGCCAGTGATGCCCAAGGTCACGACCAAAAGTACTAGCCGCAGGCAGCCAAAGAAGGAGAGGGTAAGAAGATGGAGGAGTTGTTGTCGTTGCCTAATTTGGAGTGGGAGGTGTGGGGCTTTGTTAAGGTAGGGTAGAAAGGAAAGAAATAATGGGGTGTTTAGGTTTCAAAGAGTAAAAGAAAAGTTACTAATATCTTTTTGAAAATGAGTGTTGAGGGGTTTAATGGGGTACAGATAAATGTGTTCCCTGTAATATTTTAATTCAAAAATATCCTCCTTTCTTGAGCGCGGACAGCACTGGCTTCTACATAAGCAGGACTAGTGTTGGTCTCCACATTGGTGGCCAGTGCCAAATCTAGAGTTGGCTATGTTGCCAGGCAAGGCTAGCTATATAATTTTGACAATGGCACAACCCAAAGGAAGAACCCTAATATAAAGTAGAAAGTATGGAAAAATAAATAGAGCAAGAGACATAAGAATTTATGTGGTTCGGCAAGGTGCCTTCGTCCACGAACGGAGAGAATCCTTCCACTATACTTGAGAAAATAACCGAGTTAAAATCCTCTCAATACCATGAGAAAATCCCCTTTGAAGTAGCTCTCTCTCACCAAGAAAGAAGAACAAAAAAACCCAAGATAATGAGTGGCATGTAGGAAATAAAATTCACTCTCTTTTTTGTTGCAAAAGATAAGATTATTTTCCAACAACTCAATCCCGTATAGCAATTTTCTCTCTCCATAACTAGTTATCCACTCAATGATATCTACCCACTTTGTGGGCCCCTAGTCTGGACTAAAACTCTATCTCATGTAGAGTCCAAGGCATATATGTCAACAATCTTCACATTGTCTTGAACTCTATGACTACAAGTCACCTAGGAGAAGCTCTTGCAACTCCCTCCCCCTAAATACAGGCATCTCCCTGCATCCTTCACCTTAAATGCAACTCTTTCTACACCCCAGCTAGGTGAAATGTGATCCTCAACACCTTATGAGATTAAGTAAGCTCAAGCAATGCTTGAACTTTTCTATGGTCATCGACTTTGTTAACATTGCAGCATTATCTTTCATGTCCACCTTTTGAAGATAACTCTCCGCATCTGACACATATTCCTGTATTTTATGATAACTCAAACCCACTTTATAGCATCCCAATGCTTCCGCCCTGGATTAGTCATGCACTTGCTAAGAACACTTACTACTTAGGCAATATCTGGCTTGTTGCACATCATAACATACATTATACAACCAACTACACTAGCATAAGGTACCAGTTTTATACATGAAATATCATCCTTTGTGGTAGGACATAACTATGCACTCAACTTGAAATATACAACAAGAGGTGTACTAAATGATTTTGCACAATTCATGTTAAACTTATCCAAAACCTTCTCAATATACTTTCCATGAAATAGTCATAGCTTCCCAAGTTTTCTATCTCTCTCGATCTCCTGTCGTGCCCTAGGATTTTGGAACATATATAAAAGT
This sequence comes from Saururus chinensis, assembly GCA_035235625.1. NCBI lineage: Eukaryota > Viridiplantae > Streptophyta > Magnoliopsida > Piperales > Saururaceae > Saururus > Saururus chinensis. The sequence continues at coordinate 43,742,914 of CP141142.1, read as the reverse complement.
TAATAAAATAATATAGGAGTTCGCTTGGGCCCGTGACGGGAGCTATTCACCATAAGCATGGTATAAAATATCAATTCCCATGAACATATTGTTCGTGTACAAACAAGGAGAAAAATAATAAAGTTTCTTACTAAGATTTATGGTACGATTGAAATCCTTAAGATCATCTTGAAAACTCCGAAATAGGCCCTTTTGCCTGCACACTAAACTTCGCCAAGTCTTGCAAGGTCTAAGAAGTGATAAATATTTTAAGGTACCTAGTAGAAAAATTTATACTATCGAGCATAAAGTAATATGATAGTTTTAAAACACATTATATAAATATTACTTTCATAAAATAAAGGTGTGCCTCTCACCTAAAACTACCCCTAGAGCTTCTTTCTATGTATTGAAGATGCTCCCAAATTTTGCAAGCTCTCATGGCTTGCTACAAGTGTCACATACACCTACTTTATCGTATGGAGTTTGCTAAGGATACAAAACAACCTCCTCTTACTCCTCTTACTCCTCCACTGATCATCGCAAAACACCTCATGCTTGTGGAAAGAAGAGACATTTGTGCTCACAGGGTGCTACAATCATGAGAGTAGAGAGTCTTCCTATAATACTCTCTACCCTAACTCACATAGCCTTTTTAAATATTCATGCCCTTCGCTAGGTGCCAACCACACTTCCCATCCTTTGTTAGGGGCTCACCAAGCTAAAATAAATATCATACATCTAATTCCAAACTGGATTATAATTGTACCCTCTTCTAATCCACGAAGCTCTATTGGGGTTCCCATTTAAAGCTCCACACAAACAAATCAATCCTAAGTTCCTAGACTCATAAAGAACAATTTTCCTTTAAACATATTTCATCCCTATGTTTATCCTTTCAAAAACCTTAGCCTTGCCTCTACAAGCCATGAGAGTGTTACTAGTAATAACTACAAAAAAAAGGTTGGCCGCTCATTCTAATGAGAAAATTAGTCTTTCATTATCCCATGTTTGTATGTATTTTAAAAAGTATTCTTGAGAATCCTCATTCTACAAGGAATAATTCTCTAAACCCACTTTTCAAGCCTACTTTACTCATGCGTACTTAAAACAGTGGCGAAGCTTGATTTTCTCTATTGCACACGAATTCACATGCATATTCATAATCAAATTCAAATGATAAATATTTCAATAAAACGAATATACGAGGCAAGCAAAAAAGTCACAGTATATATTTAATATCCTGCTTCAAAAGATAATCATTTGATAAATCAAATATATAATAGAATTTCAAACATACAGTATGCAATTCCTATCTTATTCTAATGAATAATCATTCAGCAAACCGAATATAGGTGCAGAATTTTAAAACATAGCTTGAAACTAACTTTGACACATAGCATGCTAGAGTTATACATATATTAAGTTCAAAAGACAACTAATGTAACCATTCATGCCTTAAGAAAGGATAAAAACCACTACCTCGCTCTTTGCACAAGTTCAAAAATGCTGAGTCAAACTCCATGGACTTAGACGTCAATTTTTTAGGCTTTAGAGCTCTCTATATGGAAAAATAACCATGTCATGATTTCCGACTCACTTAATTTAGGTAATAACGCCTCTTGAATGACTCATATAGAACTTTAAACGACTTAGAATTAGAGAAATGAAGTTTGCATAGTGTGGGAGAGAAAACTGGAAAAAATGGAGGCTCACACGCTATTTAAAGCATGTGAAGGCAGTTCCGAGGTGTCAAGCATTCTTGGTGGGTGGCGTACAATGATGCATGTGGGCCTGGCCTACATGCTTCCAGTGCGCCGCATGGCACATGTAATGTGTGTGTTGTGCACGTCAGTCACTGACGCAATAATCTTTTTTAAGCATTTCTTTTTTCAAAAAAATCAAAAACTTTAAATGCACATAATTTTATCTTCCAAACTCCGATTCATATGTTCTTACTACTGTTAGGCCCGTATCAACGAGCCCTAGAAAATTAGACACAATATGGGTATGTTATCCCACTTTTGAAGTGGGTATCGCCCACGTGGTATACTTCCCGAGGTCATAATTTTTAACCCCGGTGTCCAATTTACATGGTTAGAGGCATCTTACTATAATTTTTCAGTACTCTCTATCACGTTCTTAAGAAAGTCCACCGAATATACACCTCTAAATAATTTAAAATTACAAAAAACTCAAACATGGGCTTTATTAGATGTGCAAAATCATACAAAAAATTCACGGTCATTAAATCTCCATACTAAGGATCCTTTTTGTAACTTCAAGATCATTCATATTAAAATCATTTCCCGACTTAGATTTTAACAAGGCAACATCCAACATATTCTTAACAACAATTAACATGTCGTTAATATACAAGAGCAAATAAATATAAGAACCATCTGGAATGATATGAACATAAACACAATGATTATACTCACTATGAGTTTATCCATTTTTCAACATAAAATAGTCAAACCTTTTGTTCCATTGCCCTGGTGATTGCTTCAAGCTGTATAGAGAATTTTTTAACATGCATACCAAGTTCTTTTTCCCTGGTTCCTCAAACCCCTCATATTGATGCATGTTTGTTCTTCTAGTTCCCCATAAAGAAACGTTGTCTACACATCAAGTTGTTCAAGTTCTATATCATAGTAAGATACCATAGCCAATAAGATCTAAACATGTGTGTTTTACTACTGGAGAAATTTTTTTATTATTAAAATCTACACCTTCTTTTTGTGCATATCTTATGGCCACTAACCTGGCCTTAAATCGTTTAGGTTCCTTATCTGATGAAGCCTCCTTTTTTCAGCACCCATTTTCATCTAATGGCCTTTTCCCCTTTAGGTAATTCATCTAACTTCAAAGTTTTGTTCTAGTGTAGAGATTTCATCTCCTCTATCATAGCTGTCATACACTTGTCATTGTCTTTAGATTTTATAGCATCATGAAAACAGGATGAATCTCCACTACCAATGAATAAAGTAAAAGAAACTATATCATCAAAGTCATACCTAACTGTTACTTTAGCGTTTCACTTTTTTCTTCCTTTTACAATGTTGTAAGGCTCCTGATGCTAATCATTACCCATATGAGGACATTGCTACTTGTCTTTATCATCCCTTTGGGGCATCTCCATCATCTATTTCCACCTAAATTTTTATTTGTTGTTGACTTTTGTGTTACACTATGTCACCATCTTGTCTACATATTATGTGAGCCTCTTCAAGTACCACATGTCATTCCCCTAACCCAAAACCGGCAAGAGGACACATCAACTTCTAACCAAACCTTAAATTAAATAGGAATGCACAACTGAGTCATAGATTTGTTAAAAAAACAATCTAGTAAATAAATATAAAAAAATTAACTATTTTTATCATAATTATGATTGAACATTCATCTACTAGAGTAATTGTGCAATGGCTAATAAAAGAAATATACCAATTGAACATTGAAGATTTCAAAATAATATGAAGTTTCTAAATGTTCATTTATTTCTTACTAATTATCCCTTAGTAAGGCTTATTCCCCCACTTAGTGGCTCCTCAGTTATCATCTTGGTCGTAAAATAAGTTGTCCTGAGCACTTATGTGACACCATCACATAGGGGATCCCGAAGGATTCCAAAAAAAAACAAGGATAAGTACAAACTCAATAAGGCTTTGAAAAAAAAACACTTACATTAACACCCAAACACATGCTTCAACATTCAAATCAAAGTCCTCACACAAGCCAAGTATAAATAAATATAAAAAATATAATACAAACCTTACACAAACATCCAATATAAAAGAATCTCAAGAATATGCCACAAGACAATAAAACTAGTGCAATTATGACAACTTGTTACCTATCATCTATTACTTGCTTGTCACCTGACATTCCAAATACTCGAAATACTAGAAAGCTTTGGTCATGCTGGTGCACAACGGTCATGACCAGCCTAGAGCAAACTCTAGAAATCTCAATAAATAAATATTCTCAATCATCTTAGCTTGGGAGAGGAATAACTCATCATTTCATATGTAAAACCCTGCCCTTTTGGATGTAAAACTTATTCAATAAACCTTTGATGCGTCTAATCTTACAACTATAGAAACCTCGACTAACCACAATTAATATATAGTTTACATATCATTTTCATGATGGAATGAATAATAAACATGTTTGAATGTGCAACCCTAAGTAATCATACTACTTCATGTAAGGCATAATTCAATAAATAAGATCATATATGCTAAGACATGCATGCAATATGGATTTGCTAAATTAACCTATGATATATGAATGCATAAGGAACCCTAATATACATCAAACATACTTAACATAGTATGTGCAATTCTTTAACATGTCACATGCATATCCTTCATAAAGTACCAAACCTTCATGAAGTACCAAAATAACACAATCAATAATATAATATCTCATCCTATATTAGAATAAGTAGATGTTTTAGCATAATCATAGCATGTAACTTGTACATTTTAGGGAAAATAACAAATAAACTCTAATCAACATGAAAATTTACAAAAACATACATCATATCCTTATTTACAATATAAATAAATATCATATAAAAATATTATAAAAAATAATTTTTGTTATTTAATTAATAAGATGCGCAATTTTGCCATAACTGTCATCCTACAAATTTATGACTATATCATGGACTTATCATTGTTCAAATGATTTAAATTTTTTACAACATACTCATAACATGTATATCAATCTATCAGAAAAAGAATGACCTAAAAGTCATATGTTTTCATCCCTAAACCTAATTCTAAACACGGAAACAGAAATTTGTATTATTGTCCAACATGTATCCCTAAAAATATAATAAATACATATTATTCTTAAACAATCCAAAAAAATAGAAATATGATCTAGACATGATAATCTACTTCTAGAAATATTTTGAGAACAAAAAATAAAATAAAAATACATGAAACATAGTTGTGAATCTAAAATAGAGACTATAACATATTCAAGCAATTTACTAATCACATTTTAATCTCTCAAATAGAAGAATCAAGTTATATAGTCATTGTTCATCAAAAAGCATGATCAACATTATCAAAGAGGGTGATAATGTAATAAATCAATCACAAAACTAAAGCCCCTTACCTCTTGGGTAGAGAAACTCCTCAAATCTTCCTAAATCAAAATATCTATATTCTAAAAAATAATGTTTCTTATTAAATTTAAGTATAAACATGATATCTACCAATTAGAGGATTATAACTATGATAACTATGTAATTTAAGTACTTCCTTGAGTCTAATGACTTATAAACCTGAAGCACAAGGTTTTACAACAAAACAAAGGTTCTAGGGTTCTACAAGTTGCATGGAATAAGAGAAATTTGAGGGGTTTGATAGAAGAATGTTTGAGAATTATGATTAATCACGAAAGACCTTCAATTCCCCGTAAAAACTCAAAGAATTAAGGAAAAAATAATCAAATTACTTGAGAGAAGTTAGCGTACCAATATTCTCAGCCAAGTCCAAAAAACTCTAAAACTCTCTAATTTAGGCTCTTATGGAATATTTATAAGGGGTGGGATTAGGATTCTTAATTCCCCTAAGGCTTGGGATACTAAACCATACTTGGGTAACCCAAATTGGTCATTAAAATACTATTTCCATAATTCACTTTAAATGAGCCTAAAAGGCTAAGTAAAAGGCTAAATTGTAGGTATAATTTAGGTAATCGCCGGTGCATGAAGTACCACTTCAACCAGTAATATCTCACTCAACCGAATTTCGATTTACACATTCTTAGTGGTGTTTAAAAGCTCTTTCTATCTATTTTCTAACATATTAGTCTAAACCCTTAATTCAACTTCTTCATATAGTTATTAAATTAATAAGGTTAAATGATCAAACTCTTTAACTTCCTACATATCCACTAAAAATAAAATAATTAAAAAATAAGAATTATCAGATCTTACACCACATCTTTGCTGAAGAATACTTTCTTTGCCTCTTGATTCTAAGGTTGATAATCTTTCACTCATTTCTCATACCTGAGAAAAATGTATTTTTTAGACTTAGAATCAACTACTTTGTATGATATGAATATGGACATATGTAGGACACCCAAAAATCCTAAGAGTGAAGTAATCTATAAAATTTTTAATTCATACCTTCTCATGCACCTTTAAGTTAATTGTAGATGGTGACCTATTTATGATGTGGCATACCATATTAACTATTTTAGCCTAAAACTCCTTAGAAAGATTTACATTAAACCTTATGCTCCTTGCTTTTTTCAAGAATGTCTTATTCATCATTTTTGCTACTCTATTTTGTTGTGGCGTTATAAAATTGGTGAAGTGACATGTAATCTCTTCATTCTTGCAGTAATCAACAAATTTTTTAGATTTGTATTCAACACCATTGTCTTACCTGAGACTATCATGCCCAATAATTTTACACACATTTTTCTTAAAATTTTACAAATTTTTTTTTGCAATAGGACATTTGTAAATAGTAAAAATTGACAAAATTTAAAACCTACAAAAACATTTTTCATAAATATAAATCATCATACATAAGTTTTTTAACTTAAACTTTGTCAAATTATCATATGGCTAAACCAAACAATCTGAGGTGTAAATCGAATACAAAAATAAAAAATAAATGTCATAGTCATAGGCTTAAATAAAAATATACCTCAAGTTGAGTACAAACCCCATTTTAGTTTAGAGTGTAAAATCTCTTATAAGTCCAAAAAATTATAAACATCTCAACTCTCATCTCACCCAATAGAACAATCAACAAATTAATACATTAGGTGATAACAAAACTATAAAGGACTCAAAAGGTACTCTACAAGTCTAAAAAGATAGGTTAAGCGTCTTATAAAGATTTGAATCGACCATAAATCTCCCATTTACAGCTCTGCCTGCCTCCACTAGCTTAGGGTTTTTGCGTAAGACTTGTAAGATTTCATATAAGGAAACTCAAATGAAGTACATTATCCTTTTAGGTCGATGTAGCATAGTCAGAGCCTAACTTTCGACACATCAAACTACATGTTGTGAGACTATGCACAACTTTTCTTCTGAACATCCAAAAAATCCTAAAAATGGATTAAGGGTGTTTTCCAAAGTTCTAGTGTCACGTTCTTCCCCCCACAGTAATTTTGTCCCCAAGCTTCAGCCAAACTAGATTCTCTTCATTCCTTGAAGAATTTTTCCTTGAGATCCAAAAGTTGAATATTTATTTTTTGGTCCCTTTTTTACGTCTTGCGCTTTGCATCACATACCAAAGCTTGGCATCATCTCTTATGAGTTCCATTAAAGATACCCTTTCCCCACTTTAAGAAGTAACCTTAAAGAAAATATGTCACAAAATGCGTACATCACTGGTATGATGCGGTCCATTCCTCAATATCAAAATTTACATCAGTAAGAAGTCTACAACATTTCCTTCTACAAACATATTGTAATTACAAGGCTGTCTGTTAACTAAGTAAATAGGCACCATTGCCTTGAGATGGTCCTGAGTAACATTCAATGAACAAACGGCTTTCATGCTTCAGAATTTCTGTCAGGTATGTACAGTATCTATCTCTTGTGGAAAATGGTCATGGGTATATATAACTAGTGTAAGCGAACTGGGCAGTCGTGTCTCACAAAGGCAAAAGCAATTCCTTTTAGTATTGAAAAAAGCCAAGAGATGGGTCCCGCAAGCTTTCTGAAATATTGATACTTTGGTTGGTTGGTTGTGGATCGCCATTTATGCCGCCAACAAAAGCAATCTGCTGCGGCAATTGAACTGGGGCTAGCGGCCTTTGTGTTGGTGGTGCTGCTGCCGAGGAAGGATGAAGCACGAGTTGACCAAGAGCAGTGGAGTGAGCTCGGCCCACGATGCTTCCTCTCATCAATCCAGTTGGTCTCCAGTTCTGTTCAGATGGCAATTCTGAGGACAAATTGTTGGCAGCTTGTGCTTCATCAGGAGTATGGGCCACACCAGAAACGTGTCTCAGGTGGTGCTGTTCCCCCACAACAGCTGCTGCTGGTGGTGTCCTTGGAGGTATCCTCACTCCTGGTGCCCCCTTTCCCAGTTGTGAAGATGCCTGGAACAGCGATGTTAGGGAACCCAACCTCTGACCATACTGCTGTTGGCCACCCATACTACTATTATAAGCTGGCCCAGCAGACGAACAAGAAGATTGTTGCAGCAGATTTGATGCAACCGACTGGTTCTGAAAACGGCTTAGACTTTGACGGAGGTCAGAAATTACAGTAGATCTTGAATGGCCAAAGCCAGCTGCTCTCTGCTGCTGCAGGCCTGTAGGTATAGCCCTCATGCTACTGATGCTTTGGTTCATAGCTGGGAGATCAACAACCTGCCAGACAGAATAGCTTAGAGATATAAGCAATTGATAATCCAGAGAATCAGTTGTGCATGTAAGGATGATGTGCAAGAAAAACACGGTATATCAAACATAACAATCAAATAGACAACTCAAGGATATATAAATAATAAAAAAATGAAGAAAAATTGAAGTAGGACTTTTTAGCAATTCAAAAAAACTTCTTTCTACAGAAACAATTGAGAAGGTTATCTACCTGGGTCAATGCAATATCGGATGCCAAAAAAGGATTCGTCACCGATCTTGAAATTGTCCGGAACCTTTCTATATCAATGCTGCCCGTCGCATTGAAAGCACTACTTGAAAGTGGTGATACAGAAGCAGCAGGTATATGAGAAGCAATTGTAGGAGTAAGGACTCTACTGGAGGAAATCATTGGATGTGATGTTGGTTGTGACAACCTTTGATGTGTACCAGAAGAGCTAGGGACTTGTGGTTGAGCAGGAAGGGCTTGAACTGCAATGGGAGTTCTGGTAACATGTCTTGGGATTGATGGCCTTGGTGTCGTCCCACTACTGCCAAAAATTGAATTCCCGAATGTGTTTTGCTGCTGCTGCTGCAACTCCAAATTGTCAGAAGTGCTCACTATTTGTCTCATTTCTGCATTCTGGATTGCAGGTGCTGTTGATGTAAGAGGGACTGCTCGACTAAGTGCTGGAGAAACAGCATCTGTTAGAACTGGAGCAGGATTAGCACCCACGGTATTAGTTGAATACTGAGGGAAGCTAAAAGGTTCCCTCATCCTACCATCTGCAGAAACAGTTGCAGACATACTGGCTCTTGAGTTGCCGCCACCATTAGAGGCTGATGCCGTTAAAAATAGTAGCCTTGACCAAATATCATCATCCGTATCAACAACATGAGCAGCACCTTGCACAGCAGTGTCAGATGTGCTAAATACAGGACGCTGTAAAATATTTTCTATACCAGACAATGAATCCTGGAAAGGTTTCCTATCTTCAGTCTCACAATTATTATTTCTGACACTGCTGTTAGCTGCAGAATCATCTAATTCCTCCATAGTCAGGTCCACAATGCCAGTATTTGCACTGCCGTCATAGGCTTCACCAATCTGAGACTGCAGATATGCTTCCAGTCCTCTCTGGTCTGTTGCTGATGATTTTTTTAATTGAGACTCATTATCTGTACGTCCCTTGGATGAAACTTCCCAGGATCCATCGGCTGAGATGAAAACATCCTCAGCATCCTCTCTGACTTTGGACAACATCTGGAAGAAAACATGATTTAGCAAGTTAATTTTCCGTCATAAAAGGAAACATAGCACTCAATGCCACAAATCGGTCCATCCAAGCTGCAGAGCAAGAATACTCACCTCAACCATATTCTGATCAATTCGTATATCACAGAAGCTAATAGGCTGATTACAATGAGGGCAGCGCCATGACGGTCTTCTGAAGTTCATTTCTATGTAATTGTCATAATCAAAACACTAAAGCAAAAGCAGGTAATCAAGAATCAGCAACAATATCTAGATTAATGTTACAGTAAATATATAAGATCCAGAAGGATTAGCTGTTCACCTGATGGTGTCTACAGAGACGTCCTTTAACTGGAGTCTTAATCCGTTTGAAGCTGTACAGCAAGCAGTTTATGCAAAATACTCAGGCACTCTACATATACAACAAACAACAAATTGCGATAAAAAGTACAGAACATAAAATTCGTTTCCGTAAGTGATTCCAGATAGGTGTTTTAACATAAGAAAACTTGATGAAGTAGCTCTATAAGCTTTCTATTAAGACACACATACAGAAAATTAACATGGGTAGTAAACAAACTACCAAAGTAAATAATTTATCCAAAGCAATGAAGAAGTCCATTGCACATTAAAATAGATACCTTATAGGGCAATTGAGTGATATCCTTGATCGACCCTCAATTATCTCACTATCTGCTTAACGAAGTTTAGGTAATTACAATTTAGCCACGGGAATTACCTGCTCTACATTTAAAAGAAACTGAAAGAATATACTGTAAATTTGAAGATAAATATTAAATGCATCCTAAGACAGAAAATAAATGCTGTTAAATATAAGTGAACATTGTATTAAATATGGATCCAGGTGAATTGTAAATGAAACTTGAAAGGAGTCCCAGCATTAGAGAGTCTGATCCACTGTTGTGCACATGACAATCCACAGGGTAGACATAATCAATATAAATAATAGATCTTTTTTTTGCTTTTCCGTTTTCTTTTTGGAATTGCTGGGACTAAGACATGTATCAGCTATATTATGTTCCTTAATGATTCACAATAGAAAAATTATGAACGTAATAGTCAAACTGGAAGGTATAACATAGTATGAAAAGTGGTAAAATATTTGAGAATATAATTATGAAGAAGAAAACATGGTTTAAAAAATGTCAGATCCATTTCTTAACATCATCTCATTTTCATCTTCTAACAAGAAAAGTGCAAGAGTCTATTATCAACATGTAGAAGTTTCCAGCTGAAAACCAACAAACATAAGAATTACAGAATACCATACAGCTACAAAAAATCATATCAGTTTGTTTAATAAAGAACACTAAGCCAGTACAAAAAGAACCCCAAAATCTTCAGCAAGCTGTATTATGCAATGAACCTAGAAAACATTCTACATGCACTCTAAAACGAAAAAAATGAGTAAAATCCATTCTCCTACTTGTAAGCAACCAATGTTTCAATCAACATCATGAAAGCTATATACTCGGTGAACAAGTTCATAATACGTTTTTTTCTTCTTTCCCGATATCTTACTATTACCTGATGTAGACTCCGCCGTAGCTTTAAATTGAGTATATTCTTGCAGCTGCTGTTTACTGGCTTTAAAATCAGATGATGACCTCAAACTCATATAGGCTAAGACTATGATATAATTACCTGGACACATATTCCAAGTTGAAGTAACAAAAGACCAAGCCAATAGCAATTAAATATTTTATGCATTATAATAACAAAAATTAACACAGGTTCTACGTGTTGTAACCTGATAGATTGCAAGTGATAGTTTAATATAAAATGGAAGAAATTGAGAGGTTGAGGAGGTAAGAGAAGGATACTAAAGGATAAGGGAATAAGACAAATTTATGGATTAAAGATTCGACAACAGAGCAACACATTTAGGGAAATTGGAAGGAGAGAACAATAACAAAATGGGGGAATCAATAGATAAAATGGGAGAAATAATTGAATAATTTTAAATGGTGGGAGATGGAAGAGGAGAGGCAAACTACACTAATTTCAAATCATTCATTCAATCACTAACTGAAATTAGGGCTATGCCCTTACATCAAAATAGGAGAGCTAAATGGCCGTACTTAACTATCCTAAATTCCATTAATACTAAATAAATGGAAATTGCAAAGATTCCTACCAATTAAGTAAAGTATTACTAACTCCTTAAACATAACTAAATAATCAATTAAGCATACCATTAAACTGACCCACTGCTTGCATAAGATTTGTCCCAAAGATAAGCATTGATGTGACATCAGATGGTAACTGGGGGCCTGTGTCCTGATAAAAAAATAGCAAAAAGAAAATTAACTTTCTGGTTTGATCTCATAGATGCAAAAACTGAGGGTCTGACCATGACAATGTAATTACCACAAAACCATGAATTCTCTTCTCAACACCTCTTCCATTGACCATGAAACTGTAAAACCAATAGGAAATTTGCTTAATCAATTAGAACAGGGTCATAGCATTAAAAGGTAAAGAGCCATTCTCACTTTACTTCTGGTGGATTTATGATACAAGAGGATGTTTCAACATTATCTTTTTGGGCCACTAACAATCGCTGCAGAATCAAAATGTTTGTCAGTTAAAGAGATAGTCTATGAATCAAAAGATAAGAGGGAACATACCAACAGAAAAATGCAACAAAAAAATTAATTTCGGCGCTTACACCATCTGATTTTTTTAATCTGATGGAAACATTAAGGTACCTCCTGCTATACTAAAAAGTGAAACCCACCAGAGTCAGACGGACAAGGAAACAGCCAAGATTAAAGAGGGCCATGGGGTTAGAACTAGCAAAAAGATGAAATGGCCAAACCAAATATAGATGAAACATGACAAACCAGATGTCTGGGAAACATTAACCCAATTCTCTACTATTCAATCCCTATAAGATAGGAGCTACCGGTAACCCGAAGAAGAGCAATTCTCAAATAAAAGAATTGAATACATCATTTTTTTCTTTTAGGCACCCTTCTCCATACTGAGTGCTACCAACGAGCTACAGACTGGCATAAGCAGTACATGATGCGGAAGAAGGGAAAGAGAGAGGCTATTGAATGAGGGTGATACCGATGGTCATTAAACAGCTATAAAGTAGCACTTCCTGTATAAAACTTCTCTTCTTTTAGACACTCTCCTCCAATATGTCCTCAACAAGAAACCTAATAGCTATAACAGCAAGAAATGGTACAAAATCAAATAAATGAAGATGAAGAGACTGCAGCAGCTTACAATTCTTTCGCTTGAAGTTGGTGGAGATGACTTGGAAATATGAAAATCAGTCAACAAAATCTGATAACCAGGCTACAAAAAAAAAGTCAAGTTTCATGACCATGTTTGTTATTGCTTATATTCCATAATCCTAAGAAAAACTTGAAGTATGTCTAGCTGCCTATTAAAAGGTTTTTCATGATGAGGTAAAACTCAAGTCTTAATTTATGAATGATAATTAAACATTCAGTCCTCAAATTACATGAAATTGGTATATATGTCATAATAATACAATCTCGATACTTTCTGCCATAACAATGGCCATCCAATGCCTAATTCTGGCAACTATTTACTACTGTAGCCAATCCAGCCATAGTTGGGCTGATTGAAACTCTCCCAATTGTGGGGAAGATCCCAGGGTCGAATTTTATTGATTTGTAGTGTGTGAGGGTGTGTGCATCTTACCTATATATAAGAAAAATAAAATCTGATGGTGTGTTGGTAGGAGAAATCTCTCCTCCAAACAAAGCAACACCATGAAACAACAGAATAATAATGAGAGAGCAAAGAAACTCTTTGTTTAAAAGCTTTTAGGGTTCAACTAGACAAGAATTCATGCATATTTTTTTCATTCAGATGCAAAAAAACTAAAGATTCCGAAAACAAAATTACTGAAAAGCGCAATTTATTCACATACCTTAGCCTCAATAGAAACAATTATCTCACCCAATTTAAGTTGTGGATAGAACCTGAAGAGAAAAATCTCAGCAAATATATCAATAAAGCATAAAAGAAATTGCTGTATAAATACAACAATCACTAAGCTATCATAGGTGCTGTTTGGATGGCAAACTGAATAGAATTGGAATCTAGATTCCAACAGAATTAATTCAAGTGGAATATTAAAAAATCACAATTAGGTTTAGTAAAAATTCTAAGAGGGGCAATTCTGCAGAATCTCCACTTGAGGAGATTCACAAATTCAGCAAAATTGGGGTGGAACCTTGTTCCGCCAGATTTTTATTCTGAGGATTTTCATCCAAACAGGATTTCTCCAGAATCTTGCGAAATGTGCTTGAATCTGAGGACAGATTCGCTATCCGAACAGCCCCATAATATAGAATAAATCATCAGCTACCAAGGCAATATATCCTACAGCAATTGCAAACAATATATACCAGAAATACAAGGCTACAAGCTGATACATTAAAAAACATTAACAGTGGATGAGAAATGACTATGATCATGTCATAATCAAGAGAACAAGTCTGGCTGAACATGCACATCCATATGCAAACTGGAGAATATAAATGCACCCTCATACATACATTGAATAATCACTATTGTTTACATTTGTTCGCAAATTAGTATGTAGTAACACACAAATATCAACAAGAGAAGAATATGTGTTCGGCCATTCTTTGAATGCCACATGATGCAGTCCATAAAACAAAAAAGCCAAACATCAAGTTATAAGCAGGCTCATAATTGGATTAACTCCATCTCTTGGTCCACAACTATGAACAAGTTCTAATATGGGATCATCGAGAAATTTTCAACTGGATTAGGAACATTCCAGAATCAAAGCAAAACTTGGACAGGACAATTGGCAGTCAACTTGTACATGCTAAGAAGCCAAATAACAATCAGATGCATTAGAGAGCTAATTAAAAGGTATCTGCTATTTCATGAATTCTTAAGTTTGTTATATTTTGGCCCCAAAAACAGTGTTTCAAATTTAATTTATGTTGCTACAGAAGTAGCAAGAGTGTTGAAGCAATAGGGATTACTATATCTAGACCTTGTCTAACTCTCTGCACATACAATCTGCAATAGGAAACATACTTTTGCATGCCAAACTCCATCCAAATACGCTCATATTTTGTAAGGAGACCTTCCAGTTACTTCATACAAACTCAACCAAATCCTTTTCAACCTTCCTGTCTTTCTTTTAACAATTTCATGATTTGCCTTCATCTATGTTATGCAATCTGATTAATTATGTTCTTTCCGTCCATCACAATCCTCACTTCAGTTAAAGCCTTTATATCTGCGTGATTCATAGTTATGCAACATCCAACGAATACAGTGCCAATTCTCACAATCAAAAGTCCAGCATCTTAGAAGGTGGTAGGTACATTGTTATCCAGCTTTTCAAGAGGGACTATAATCAGTTTCCCTTCCCATTGCACCAAAATGATCACTCAAAACAAAAAAATCCATAAAATTGTGGTAGATTTTGCCTTGTACAATTCAGAAATTAATTCAATCATGATGGGTTCATATGGCTATCAATGGGCAAGATTCCAACACTTATGAAGGCAAACTTCAGGAAACTCATTTCGACAGAATTCGAATTAGCCCTCACATGGTATTGTACAGCACCAGCAGAAAGAGAAAGAATTACTAACACAAATATCACAAAAAGGATTACCCTCAAGAAAACATCAGTAAAAGATACAGAGGAAACGCCATCAAATATTAAAACATAATTTGTTAGAACATACCTTGGCATGATTTGTGATACTACATCAAATGCAGCAGTCGGCTCAGAAGTAGAGCTTACTTCATTGGAAAATGCACTTGATACCTTGACAAAGAATATGATTTCTATCAAAAGAAACCAAGTTATAAGTACTAAAAAAATTATGAAATTGTCTACGAACCTCATTTGCAAGTACATTGAATTCACCAATATCCACATCATGAAACCACCCATGCCCAGAAGCATTCTACAAAGAAGGTTAAAACATTCAAAGAATACAAATGTATGTAAGGATTTTTGCTGCAGGACAGTCATTGGTATAGAAGCACGTATAAGAGGCATTTCATATACCAAAACACCATCACATCCAAACATATAATTTTCTCACACCTTGTTAGTATTGCAAAAACCCTATAAAAACCAATAGCCAAGAAAATAATGAGTAAAAGTCAAACTTTCAGGAATACAATTATGTGACTGTGAACCTAATATTTGGATCCAGCATCCAACTACATCCATCAGTACATATTTGTTAAGATGGGTAGTAGAAATAGGAATTTCCTCTTTCAAAAATACTTAGCCTGCAGCATGTGCTCTAAACATATGACGGTTCACAACCATAAACTTTTAACATTTCTATATTAAGATGCTGCCCTTGACCCAAACCCACACCGATAAAAAAATATTGAAAAAAAAGCACAGCAAGATTAAGCCAATCATGAACCGCAATTACCAAGGCACTACCTATCCTAGCATATCACTGGGCCAATTTCTTACATGGCTGATTCAAAGATATATAAGCCTTTCTCACCTTAATTTTATGATAGAATTGACACATAGATCTCAACTAATTTATTTAAATTCACTACTAATGGACATACACATATCTTCGGCTGGGCTTCTCCGTATGCAAGATTGAGTATAATAACAAAACTTACAGAGTCTTCTACTTGGTAATTCACGCTACTTTTCACTTTCAAAAGTTAAAATGTTGAAAAAACAAATTCAAAAGAAAATACCTTAATAGAATTTATCAGCATCATAATAGCTGAAAGCAGGAAGTGATCATTCTTCCACTGATACACCTAGAGAATGATACATTGAAATGACAATGAGTTTAAGAATTAAGCATGCATCAAAGAAGATACCTCAGATGTGCATAGCAAGAACGACAAATGCCAAGAACTTTTCACCAGATATTATAGGATTTGAATTACATCAAATTACTCTGATCTATGTACAAACTGTCACACACACATAAAATGGTCAGCAAATTGCTTCTCAAAGTACAACTTTAATTATCTACTCTCAAGTCCAGACATACCATCAGATGGATTTCACATGCCACATGCTTGCACCAATAATACAGATAAGACTACCTATATGGTTTTTGAACAAATCAATCACGTCTAAGCAAGTGATGGTATTCTCTCACTTGAAAGCAGCCAACTAAGCTACAATTAAACGAGTTCATATTGCGGAAAAATGAGTTAATGTCCAGTTTTCATACCGAAATACAACAGGTGGACCAAGAAAAATTCACTTACGTGGCTGAATACCCAAACATGCATGAACAAATGAGATATAACACAAGTGTTTCTTGTTGCCAAGCCATAAAAACAATACCTTTTTACTATCATCATAAAATAGAAAGAGACTCAGAGCTCCATTAATGACCACCTCGAATAACTAAATAAGAAAACTCTAATTACTGATACTTCAACAAAAAAAATTACTTTACTTACTGATGTTGACCACTTTTTATAACCGGAGAACAATTTGGAAGACTTAAAGAGAATTTTCTCATCTTCTGGATTGAAGGGAAATATTATTTTCTTAAGGACAAAAGAAGATAAGGTCACAGCTAATTCATCTTTCTAAAAGATAGATATATCTCAGCAGGTATATCTCAAACAATAGCATTTCATCTTTGCTAATGAAGCTAAGGTAACTCCAACTTATATCCCAAACATTTGGAGCCATTAAGTAGATGTTGGCTCATTAACCAAAATTTGATAAGCACTACCTGTTTTACTAGCGCAGGCAAGTCTTTGGAAACTTCAGGGATCTCATTGTGTGTAACTGCATAATCTACACCTCTGCACTCGTAAAAGCAAAACAATCAACAGCATAACGATGCAGCAATCAACGAAGGCCCTAAAAATAAATCAAGAAACTTTCCCCCCTTAAAAGAAAGCTAACAGGTGCGGAAAGCACCATTGCCCAAGTTTCCTACATCAGAAGGAAATCGACCATTTTTCACCCGACAACCTAATGTACAACTTATAGGCAACTAAATGTCGCTATAGAATGAAATATCAGAAGCCTAAAAAAGAAACTCCCCATTTTCAGGCCAGAATAGCAGAGTCGAACCTGGCAAGAGAGACGCAGAGAGAGAAGAGTTCTCTAGTATCAGAGCGGTGCATGGACGTCCGGATACGCTCGAGCACGGTGGCTAAGCGGGCCGAACTTCCGGTTCCTGCAACAGCTGTCCCGCCACCAGACGCCACCGTTACCGGCTCCGAAGGCAGCCGAACCGGCATGCTGACACCAGCAACGGTCGCCATTGCCGGCCGCTGCGAGTAGCTCCTCGCCGGCTCACACACACTGCGGTTTGGTAGGCCGGGCATTTCGCGCAGTGACAAAAATCGAATAGACGGTGAGTAGCCTACTCTGAAAACGCTCCCGAAAAGAGCTTTTGGGCTTTTCTGGACGTTTGGTCTGGCTTTACGCTCAATAAGGAAAGCCCATTAATAACTACCTCAATAAAGCCACGTTTGGTCTGGCTTTACGCTCAATAAGGAAAGCCCATTAATAACTACCTCAATAAAGCCCATGTTAGACTTGTTTTAAATATTCAAATTTTAGAATGGCTTTTTCGTTTAGAAAGTTGATATTTCTACACTTTTCTCGTACCAAAAGTCTACTTCATAACGTGAGTTATACACGATGATCAGTCTGCCACCCCAGGTCTTAGCCAGTCTACCCCACCCTATTTATACATAAACGGTGAACATCCACCAAGTTATGGGTTAGGCTGGCTAAAATTGGAGGTGGGAGATTTCTCATCATCAAATTTCACTTTTTTCGCATCCAACATGGGTTACAATAGGCTTTTGGTATAAAAATATAAAGTAAAAATATCATTTTACTTTCGTTTAAAAGGGGTTTTACTAAGGATGTTAGTAACCTAGACATCGTTCAAGAAAATCTTAATACTCCATATGCCTTATATTAATAGCTTATTTTGAAAAACTAAATGGTGCTATTAATGTTGAGGGAGCATTATGTTTGGTTGGGGAAAAAAAAAGTGGGTTTTACATGACTTATTTTTCTCCTTCCAATCAAAATCTAGTGTAAGGTTTTATTCGACAGAAAGTATAAAAATTACTTTCCAACTCAAAAATAAAGTTTCTATAAATAAAAGCCTTGCTAGCTATACTATACATACATAAACTCTCACATCAATAAAGGACAAAGTAACTCTCGCTTCACTTTAAAATTTCAAACACATTTCATACCCCGCCCTTCCTTCTTTCTCTTTTTCTACAATCCCGACAGTTGGCTTGGTCGGCGGTCGGCCTCAACTAAACATGGATCACATTCTGGCCAAGACCAAGCTAGGTCAGTCGGGTCTTGGCTGCGACCTTTTTTAAAAAAAAATGATAACCATAAATCTAAATCTAGTTTGTGAAGAGTAATCCTAGAGGTGATGTTGTTATTTTATGAATATTAATGACATATGAGTAAATAAGGTCTTAAAAGATACTAAAAGTCTGTTTGGTTTGGTGTAAACCGAGAAAAATGGAAAGAGAAAGAGAAAGTGAATCTGGGTAAAAGAGAAACTAGGAGATTCCTAAAAATATCCATTGTTGGGTTGCACCAATGATGTCATTGAAATTTAAAACTTAAATCTACTAATAGTGGTAGTAGTAGTGGAGTTTGCTATGGTAGTGGAAGTGGTAGTGGCGACAGTGGTAGTGGTAGTTGTGGCGGTGACAATGGTGGTATGATAATAGTGGTGGAAGTGGCGGCAGTGATGGTAGTGATGGCAATGACGACAGCAACATGTCAAAGACTGTGTTTTGGGTACCCTACTAATCCCCCATTTGCTTTACTTATATGTACTTTTCTTTATTTTCTTGTATTTCTTTTGTTTATGTTTAAATGTGCTACCATGACGGTACAACCACTTTGGCTGCCACTCCAACCACATGCAATAAATCTTTTATGCTATATATGGGGGAGTGAGTTGTTAGTGTTGTTGGCTATATTGTTATTGCACCATTATTTATAAACACGTTGATAGTGAATGCAACTAGATTATGTGCTTATGTTCATTTGTTTCCTTTCAATGTGACTATTTTGCCCTTATCTTTTGTTTCACATGAGCGCCCACAAGTGATTTGTGCAATACATATGTACAAGGTAAGTTGATTGTCCCAAACAAAGGCTTGCTTGTTGGGTTCAAGCCTACAAGCATCGCACGATTGGCTGTCCAATAGGCACATTTGTGACAGTTGGTATGAGAGCTAAAGAAAAGATCGTCTGTCGAGCCTCCACTTACGATGCCAAAGTATGTGGCAAGCGAAGCTAGTGAAGTCGAACATATAGCCTCAAACCCACGACATAAAAAAATATCCAAATAGCAAGACTACGCTAAAGCCTTGGAGGAGCAAGTTGCCCCCTTGGTTAATGGGTTTTCTACATTGGAAGAGAAAGTGAAGTCTCTCGAAAAAGTAGAGAAGCGGAACCACGAGACACGATCGCAAAATCGCTATGTCAATATAGAAAACTACATGTTGATTGAAGAATCGCAAGTGAAAGTTGAAAAATTGCAAGAGGAAGTGTAAAACATGGCTGCACAATTAAGCCTTCTCCTCTGTACAACGACTCAACAAGAGCCTGTTGGCCCCATCAAGTGCCCCAAAGTGCCAAAAGCGAGATGCCAAAGAATTGGAAAATTTTTTGTTTGACATGGAACAATAATTTTGGGCCACTGAGAATTTGAAAAAAATAAGGTTACAATAGCTATCGTGTACTTATCTGGCGATGTCAAGCTTTGGTGGAGGATGAAGTACAAAAAAAAATTGAATAGTCGTCTCAAAGTGAACACTTGGGAAGACTTGAAGGGTTGATTGAAGACCCAATTTTTGCTAAAGAATGTGGAATTCATTGCCCAGAGGAAACTTCATCGCCTCCAACAAACATGAACCATTCAGAATATGCCAAACAATTTTCAGGCTTGATGTTGGACATTCGAGATATAGCTAAAAATGATAAGTTATTCTACTTCCACGAAGGCCTCAACCCATGGGCCCAAAAGAGCTTAATCAGCGAAAAAGTGTGTGACTTATCTGCAACTATTATATAGGTCAAACACCTCATTGATTTTACCACCCATGACAACAAAATGAAACCGAGATATTTTTAGAAGGACTAAGGTAGGTCAACGGGATCAAAACAACCCTATTGAGGCCCAAGACAAATGAATGGGCAAAGTTGGGAAAGGAAACCTTTTAACAAAGACTTTGGAACAAAAGTCGATAGTTTTACATCTGCCACATTAATCGATCCAAGGGGCCTATTATCATGCTTACTATGTGTATGACCCCATCTTACTTGGCAATGCCCACAAAATAAAGCACTCAATGCCCTCGTTGCAAGGGAGTCAACCCGGCTTGAGGGAAATGATGAAGCCTTTAGTGACAAAGAAGAAGTACCTAAGATGGGAGCATTAATATTACTCAATACCATTGAGGGTACTAAAAAAAATACTCATTTTGAGCAAAGGGTCTGATGTACATTGAGATCTCCTTGAATGACATCCCAACAAGAGCAATGGTAGACATGGGAGCCACTTATACCTTTATCTTAGACAATGAAGTATGATGCATAGTGCTAAGGCTCGTTAAATATTCAAGTTGAATGAAGGCGGTGAATTCCAAAGCTCAGCCTATCACCGAGTTAGCCAAGGATGTTCCCATTCGGATTGACAATTGGTCCAACACAACAAATCTCATAGAATTCTTGCATAAAGCGAATATTGTTTCGATGTCACATCTAAGTTCAATATGCATGTTTGAAACCATAAATCCCTGCATGGTGACAACTATTCAAAATAGGAGGATTGAAACCACACATTTATCTATACTCCAACTAGACAACGGGTTGAAGAAAGGTGATCTAACATACCTTGTGGCCCTCCACATGATAAACCAACTACATGGGGATCAACCCATGCTGAAAGAAGTTCAAGCTATCCTAACTAACTATACTAATATAATGCCCATAGCCTTACCAAAGTGCCTCCCTTTGCGGAGAACCGTTAACCACCAAATTAAATTGGAGCCTAGTGCAAAACCACTAGTCAGTGCACTCTACCGGATGGCACCCACCAAAACTTGCAGAATTGCAAAGGTAGCTTGATGAATTACTTGAAACAGGTTTCATCCGCTCCTCCAAATCCTCCTTTGAGGCTTAGGTTTTGTTAAAAAAGAAACATGATGGGGGCTTTGCATCGATTGTTGTGCATAAACAAACTGACAATGAAGAACAAATATCCCCTCCTGCTGATCACGAATCTTGTTTACCAACTTGGCAGTGCTCACTGCTTCTCTAAATTGGATCTCCAGTCAAGTAACTACCAAGTGTGGACTATCCATGGTGACGAAGTCAAGACTACTTGCATTACTCACTATGGTGCCTTCAAGTTATTGGTCATGCCTTTCAGTTTTACCAATGCCCCGACCACCTTCTACACACTCATGAACAACATTTTCTATGGCTTCTTTCATCACTTTGTTGTTATCTATCTTGATGACATTATGGTTTATAGCAATACACTTGCCAAAAAAACTGTGTTCGATGTCCTATGGAAGAACCAATTGTATGTCAAGTTCGAGAAGTGCTCCTTTGCATAATAGGAAATCCTCTTTTTAGGGCATCACATTGGTGGTGGATGAGTTTGAATGGATCAAGATAAGGTCCATGCTATTGATGATTGGCTAACCCCCACCAAAGTCAAATAGTTGCGGGCTTTCTTGGGTCTCTCAAACTACTACATGTGTTTTATCTATGGGTATTCTCAAAATGTTGCCCCTTTAATCGACTTTTTAGAGAAAGGTCAACCTTGGTGTAGGTTAGAACATTGTCAAATAGCCTTCGTTGAACTTAAGGTAGCGATCATACAAGAACTTGTACATCGGCTCTAGGACTACTCAAGTCATTTAAAGTTCTAACGGATGCCTCTGATTATGCCATCGGGGACGTTCTCTTACAAGAAGACCACCCTGCTGCCTTTGAAAGTTGCAAACTCAAAGAATCAAAGTGATGCTACATTGTACAAGAGAAGAAAATGACAACGGTAATCCATTGCCTGTGCACCTGGCGCCATTAGTTATTGGGTTCTTTCTTTGTCATCAAAATAGACAACATTGTGACTAGTTACTTTCAGTCTCAACCCAAGCTATCTCTCAAATAGGCTATGTGGCAAGATTTTTTGGCTGAATTTGACTACATATTGGAGTACAAACCTGGGCAGAACCATGTCATTGTTGATGCACTTAGTCGGAAGGCTGAATTAATTGAACTGACTTCAATCCATCTTGCTAGCATAAGTTCTTACTCTAGTGGTCTACAACATCACATTCAAGTAGTGATGGAGAAAGATCCCTTTGTGTACACCCTCTTCTAGTAAGTAAAAGAAGGCAAAACTTGGAAATTTTGGTTTGATAATGGGTTGTTGATGGCCAAGGGACAAAAAATCTATGTTTCAAAAGTGGAACACTTATGGAAAGGACTCCTCCATGAGTGTCATGACACTCCTTGGGCTTGCCATCCAGGTATCTATCGCATAATGGCCCTTCTGGAGTGGACATATTTCTTGCCTCTCATGGGCGATGACATCAAGGCATATGTTCACACTTGTCTTACCTGCCAACAAGATAAAGTGGATTGGAATAAACCATGGGGCCTCCTTAAACCATTGCTAGTACCATATGGACCTTGGGAAAGTGTCTCCCTCAAATTCATCTTGGTGTTGCCTACAGTTGGCGGATACAGATTGATCTTAGTGGTCATCAACTATTTCTCTAACTAAGCCACCTTCATGTTGGCTCCCTAGTATTGTACAGCTGAAGAATCTGCCCACCTCTTTCTAAAGAACATTGTCAAGTATTGGTGTGTGCCCAAAACAATTGTGAGCGATCAAGATGGGCGCTTTATGAGCCTGTTCTAGACAGGACTATTTACACTGCTTGGTTCCAAGTTGAGTTTCTCTTGAAGCATTTATATGCAAATAGACAGCCAAATAGAGCATGTTAATGCTATATTTGAAGAATATCTATACCACTTCATCAGTGCCAACTAGAAGAATTGGGTAAATCTCATCGACATTGCCCAATTATCCTATAATTTATAGAAGAGTGCCCTAACCAAAGGCCATTCAAGTTAGCCACCGGCTACCAACCTACCACCCCACACCTTCGCTCTAGGCTATACTGACAACTACCCCCTGCCTTTTGTCTTGCACAAAATTAGAACATCACCTCAGACATTGCCTATACATATCTTGAAAAGGCAGCTACTCGAGCAAAAAAGTGGGCTGACCAAGGCCGCCAACCTTCCACCTTTAGAGTAGGGAGTCTCGTCAGGCTTGGATAATGATTATATGAAGTTTCATGAAGTTTTAGGAATTTTTATTGATTTTTAGAAGAATTTTGGTTTGGTTTTGTGAGGTAGAAGATAACTATTTTGACAGTTTTGTCCTGATGGTTCGATCACCTATGTGTTGATCGAACAACAAGTCGTTCGAACTAGATGATAGGCCATTTGAATGGGCAGCCATTCAAACAAGCCACCAGGTCGTTTAAATAGCCCAAATAGCTCTTTGATTTGGATTATCATGTCTACATTATATACCTAATTTTTCAATTTTTTTAGAATAATATGTAATTATTATATTTTTAGAATGTATAATAAAATAACTCTCTGTTTCCGTGTTTAGAAGCTTGTTTCGGTATGAAAACATATAATTTTTGGTTCCTTATTTTTATGATGGATTGATATGTGTTATGAGCATGCTGTAAAAATTTCAAGTTGTTTAGAGCACGATAAGTCAATGGCATAGTCGTAAATTTGAAGGTCGACAATTCTAGTAGAACTTCACATCCTCATTAATTAAATCACAAAAATTATTTTTTGTACTTATTTTATATGACATTTATTTATATGTTAATTAAGTCTATGAAGTAGGTCTCTATAAATTTTCACATTGATTATAGTATATTTGCTATTTTTCTTAAAATGTACAAGTTATATGTTGTGATTATGCTAAGATATCTACTTAAGCTAGTATGGAATAAATGAGTATATGCATAACTTTAAGTGAGATTTATTCATATTTACTTCATGATTCCAGTAGATTATGACCATGATGAATTATGAATACTTGCACATGCCACATTAATTCTATATGAACCATGTTCCACAAGTTTTAGCTCAAATATGAACACGACCACGTATATATATATTTACTAATGCTAAATGGACCATGTTTCATGCATATTATGACTGATTAGAATATGTTTACCTATGCTTACATTCATTAAATATTTCTCATGCATGTATCATCTCGCATGTATTATGAGAATGACTTGTAAGCAAATATCATTTGTGTTTAACCATGATTAATCGATTAGATGTTGTAGTTTTTTGGATTAGCCTCATTAGAGGTTTATAGAATCAATTTTACGTCTATTGGATGGGGTTTTAAGTTACTTTGAGGATGAGTTTCCTCCCCGGGTGAGAATAGTGAAATGCTATAATGATTAAATTGATGAGTCTTTATGGACATGAGAATCTAGACTGACTTGTTTGTCAATGTGCACTGGCTTACTAGTGTATACTTTCCCCATTGGGGATTTACCCAAATTGCTCTAGTTTTCTTTTCTAGGAATTTAGACTTCCTTGTTAGAATTTTCAGGGTCAGCATACGTATTGTTGCTTCAGTCAGGATAAACAAGATTGTTTTCTCTATTGTGAAACATTCACCGGATTGTTTATGCATGTATATAGATTATAATGCTCATTGACATAGTTTGTGTAGGGACAATGATATTTTTAGGATAATTACACTTAAACATGTAGAATAAAATGTGGTTCGATACACTTGATTATGTAGGGTGAATATGAATATTGATACTTGCTTCATGTAAAATGTGAATGAACCATGAAACTTAAATTGCATAGGGTATGTATGTGTAACGCCCGTGATTTTTCATACATTTTCCTCAAAATTCATGAAAAATTTTTGCAATATAACTGCTATAAATTGGGAAATACGAAACTTGTGAAAACAATTTTATAATTTAAAACATAACACATTATTTTTCCCATACAAACTTTTACTCATTCGATCAAACATCGTACGACTAAACCAAACATCCACAGGTGCTACTCGAAAAACAACCATACGAATAAATTGCTATGATCATAGACTTTAAATACAAATCTCTCCCAACTATCCCTGAGTGCAAGTCTCATAATAGTCCACAGACTAATCCAAATGAAAGTCTAGAATATATAAACATCTTTTTTTTCTCATCTCACCCAATACAACAAATCGTGGCACAAACAAAACTCGCAATGAGTCAAGGATATACCTGAGTCCAAGGGAATCAAACCACCTCGAAAACGAGCGTCCATCTCCAGGAGTTCTCCTCACAAACCTGCAAAAACCTCTCATACAATGGGGCTAAAAAGTAGGGTAATGAGTATTTTCATACTCAGTAGGAAAATACCCAGTAGAGGAGTTCTAAACAGTGAACTTAATAAATCCATACATAGATGCGTTCATGCAACTCAAACATGAGGCAAATATGCATATCATAATCATGTTCATACGCATACAAACACGCATGTTATCATGCTAACATCATACCAAATGCACTGTCGTGCTAAAATCATACCAAATGCACCATTGTGCCAAAATCATACCAAATGCACCGTTGTACCAAAATCTTACCAAATGCACCATTGTGCCAAAATCTTACCAAATGCACCATTGTGCCAAAATCATACCAAATGCACCATCATGCCAAAATCATACCATCAAATTAAACTTACACAAACACCCTTATCCAGGGTCTTACAAACTTACTCGTACCATCGTACACATACTCATAAAACATGCGCATACTTGTACGACCTCACTCGTACAATCATATGCTTACTCGTACGAACTTACTCATACAGTCTTACTCAGAATCATATGCTTACAATCTTACTCATACTCATACTCTTATAGTCATGCTCATACTCATACTCTTACAATCGTACTCATACTCATACTCTTACAATCGTACTCATACTATCGACCACTGAATCTCATTACAACTAATAAACTCCAACGTCGAATGAAAAAAAATGTCACTAGGGCATCACCTTAACCTCCGGGGAGTGACTAGACGCCATGGACTTTTTCGAAGGTAAGGCACACCTATGCTCACGGGGCATATGATCAAACAAGTAAGAGTAGGTCCATGATACTACTTACCTGAGTGCGCAAACATACACCCACACATAAGGGGTCATACAATACCATAGAATTGCCCACCATAATGGGTCTTATAGTGCCATAGAATTGCCTATCATAATGGGTCTTATAGTGTGAGTGCCACTCTTGGGCAGAAATCATACAATGCCACTTGGGTAGAAACATATAACGCTCCCAACAGAGCATCAACGTCTGGGCTTATATAGCACACAGACCAAATCGAAAACATACCTTGATCTCAACATAGCATTAGACGTCTGGGCTTCATACAACACATAGACAAGGTCGAAAACATACATCGCTCTCAATAGAGCATCAAACGTCTGGGCTTATACAGCACATAGTCCAAATCGAAAATATACATTGCTCTCAACAGAGCATTAGACGTCTTGTGCTCTATACAGCACACAGACAACATCCTGCAGGATAAACACTATGGCAATACATGAGAAATGCTCAGCCGACTCATTAGCAGCCAGCTCAAACACGGAACTTAATCCGTCGAACCCTCAGGTCTCAAACTCACAACGCTATCATTAGTTGTGCTTATAATTCAGGTTTGAATTAAGTAAATTATGTAGTACAATATGCCGCACAAGCACTCAAACATACCGTGCTCCACTGATCAAACCGAAGCTGAGCCCGATCCGAAACCCCAGTTCGTCAGGGCAACAGACTTTACTTAACCCGTCCATATCATGATCAACTTGTAAGGTCCCTGATTTTTCTACGATTTTCTGTGATTTTTCTGCCATTTTTCTGGTCATTTTTGGCAGAAAAATGTGATGTTTCAGCGTATGTGTATTTGTATATTTTTCCCCGTATTTATACCTATAGAGTCGGGTGTGGGGCTTAGTCGCGGGCCACGGGCCTTGCTGTGCGCTTACGGCGCGAATTTTGGAGGTTTGACGCGTAACCAGTGGGTTAACGCGCATTGGGGATACATTTGGAAAAATAAAAGAAAATAAAATAAAAAAGAGGGATCGGGATCGCGATCTCGATCCAGAAGGATGTGTGAACAGTGTGTCGCCCCCCCCCCCCCTTACTGTTTCTCTGTCCCCGCCGGCCACCGGTGGGCCAGTGGGCCGCCGCACCGGCTCTACCCCGGCCATGCGACGGCAGGGGAGCTGCCGTCCCGGCCCCATGGCCGCTCCGCCCCGACTTTTCCCAGTTAGCCGCCCTTTTGATTTTGATTTGATTCCGCCGCCGTCGTGAGCCGGCGAGGGCCGGCTGGCCGCCCACGGCTCCGCCATGGGCCGGCGACTGCGGGAGGCCACTCCTCCCGGCCCGGTGGACCTCCGTTCCACCGCCCGTCCTCATCCCCCCTTTCTGCCTCTGTTTCCGCCCCCTCTCTGTTTCACTTGCGCCGCCGCTGTCGTGAGCTGGCGAGGGCCGGTCGGTAGCCCACGGCTCTGCCATGGGCCGGTGACGGTGGGAGGACACCCCTCCCAGCCCGGTGGGCCTCTGCACCGCCACCCCCATCCTATTCCTCCCTCTCTGCACTATTCCGCCGACGCACTGTTTTGGGCAAACAGTGGCCGCCGGCGGTGATTCGTGGCCGATTTGGCCTTCCTCCAGCCTCGCCTTGCTCCAGCGAAGGCAGTGGACCACCCTACCCAGCCCGGTTCCATCCCCTCTGCCATCTTCTTCTCCACCCAGTCCAATTTGCGCGGTACTGTGGGTGGATTTTCCAGTGGGCTGGCACCGTCATCGTTGGCGGGTGAGGGTGACCTGACCACTGTGGGCTCTGCCCCGGTCTTGGGACAGCCCCACCCATACCGGTTCAGCCTCCGTCCCCTCCGTATCTTCCTTGCTCAGTCCGGGCGTCCCCTATTCTTGGTCTATGTCTGTTTTAGACCGTGTGACTGACGTTATCAGTCGGACGCCGGATTTGATTTGGTGGACCTTAGTTCGGCTCCGCCCCAGCCTGGTGATGCCAATGGGCCACCCCTCCGGGCCTTGTTCAGCCTTGCGGCCAGTAGCTGCAGCTAGTTCCGCCTTACCGGCATGTGTGTCGTTGACCCCTCTTGCCCATTTTACGCTGTCGGTACTGAACGGCCTCGGGCAAGAATTTGTATGTCTTACCGTGACCGAAGGTGGATGAGTTCACCTGCTTAGGCCTTGGCCAGTGACGGCCTCATGGCCTTTGCTCGACCGTGAACCCTCCCCTTGCCCTCTACCGTGCGAGATGTACAGCTACCCGCACCATTAGTTTTGGTTGTGGGTGGCGATCGGCGATGTCGCCGCTTAGATTGGCCACCGCTAGGGCCTTAGCCCTGTTGGCTTTTGTGGGCCTTAGGTCGTCTTCGTTCAGCCCTCTCCCCCGCCCCTTTGGGCCACGTGCGCATGTAGCCATGCGTGTACTTCTGGGTTTAGGCGCCGCATTCGTGCCGCCTAACCATCGGTTGGCTTTGCCACCGAGTGGAGTTGACCACTAGAGCCGTCCTCCACCTCTCCTTTGATTCTCGAGCGTTGCCCCACGCTCTCCGCCCTTATGTGGGCCTTTGTTGACCGGAATCGTTGCCGTTGGGTGCTGTCCACAGCCGATTTCGACGTCTTTGTGGCCGGCTGAGCACGTTTTAGCCACCGGCCGATCTTTAGAGTGTACACCCTTGACATCTGATCGCACCGCCACTTATGTTGGCACGATATTTCTCCCGGCCGCCCTAGTGTGCCGCCGTGGATCGTGGGTTTTACCGCATTGATTTCTGACACCCTGTTTGGCCGTGATAGTTCCGGTGCATCCTAAAATCCTCGGGACAGTAGCTCTCTCAGCCAGGCAACGGTTTTGACCGCCAACTCCGCCGCCGATGCCACCACCGTCGTGTGCTCGCCATCGAACGTCATGATTACGAGGTAGGGGAGCTTTGAACTCGTAAATTCATGAAGCATGCTTTGAATGAGTAGCAGCATGCTAGGATTGTATGATTCCATGCTTGGATGTTAAGTAACGATCCGATTGCATGATGTGCGTGTAAGCATGATTGTATGGTATGATTGATATGCATGAGATGTATGCACGTTTTATGGATATGGATTATGTATGCGCTAGCGACGGCTAGCAAATATGTCAGTATGCTACGTATGTGTTATGCACGTGCTAGTGATGGCTAGCGTGCATATTTGGAGTATGTATGGATTATGCATGTGCTAGTGATGGCTAGCGTGCATGTTTGGAGTATGTATGTATGCATGTGCTAGTGATGGCTAGCGTGCATGTTTGAAGTATGTATGAATGTGTATGCATGTGCTAGTGATGACTAGCGTGTATGTTTGCTGTATGCATGTGCTAGTGATGGCTAACGTGTATGTTTGTAAGTTATGTATGTATGACCGTATGTGTATGTTATACGTATGTGTGAGACATACGTATGTATGATGACTATTGCTTATGGTATGGTTACGTGTAAGTGTATGTGGGCAGAGGTATGGGCGATGAACAGTAAGAGGTGACAGAGACTTTGTCTGAATTTGGATATAGTTGTGTAAGCGTATGACAGAGGACAAAAGATAAGAGTATGATGGGCAAGGATTAGAATGGATCAGTTTGGGGTGGATTGTATATTGGGTGATTGTCAGACAGTAAGAGTGTTCATAATTGTACAAGCATAACGTACAGATTATGAAGTGAAAAGTAAGCATAATAAGTGAGATATAAGTAAGAGGGCAACAACTGGGTTGGCTCTGAGGAGCGTTATTTGAGGATGTCAGTGTAAGATGTTTTGGCCATAAGATGGATGGCGAAGTATGTAAGACTGTAAGGGTTGGTTGTATGATGAGTTTTGTCTATGATGTGGACGGGTAAGTGAAGTCTGCTGCCCTGACGAACTTGGGTTTCGGATAGGGCTCAACTTCAGTTTGACCAGTCGAGGACTGTGAGTTTGTGTGGCATAATTGTACCACATAATATATTTAATTCAAACTTGAATTATAAGCACAACTAATGATAGCGTTGTGAGTTTGAGACCTGAGGGTTCGACGGATTAAGTTCCGTGTGTAAGCTGGCCGCTAATGAGTCGGCCGAGCATTTATCATGTCTTGCCATGGTGTTTATCCTGCGGGATGTTGTCTGTGTGCTGTATAGGGCACCAGACGTCTGATGCTCTGCTGAGAGCGACGTTTCTGATTTGGTCTGCGTGTTGTATCAGCCCAGATGTTTGATGCTCTGTTGAGAGCGATGTACGTTTCTGACTTTGTCTGTGTGCTGTGTGAAGCCCAAACGTTTGATGCTCTGTTGAGAGCGTTGTATGTTTCCGCCCAAGAGTGGCACTGTACATTTCTGCCTAAGTGGCACTGTACGTTTCTGCCTAAGTGGCACTGTATGTTTTCTGCCCAAGAGTGGCAATGGCACTATAAGACCCATTATGGTGGGCAATTCTATGGCACTATAAGACCCATTATGGTGGGCGATTCTATGGCACTATAAGACCCATTATGGTGGGCAACTGTATGACCCCTTATGTGTGGGTGTTTATGTTTGCGCGCTCAGGTAAGTAGTATCATGGATCTACTCTTACCTGTTTGATCCAGTGCCCCATGAGCATTGGTGTGCCTTACCTTTGGAAAAGTCCATGGCGTATAGTCACTCCCCGAAGGTTAAGGTGTTGCCCCAGTGACATTCTTTTCCTTTTCGACGCTGGAGCCTATTAGTTGTAATGAGCTTCAGTGGTCGTTGATATGTGTACGATTATGTGTATGAGTACGACTGTATGAGTGTGAGTACGACTGTATGTGTATGAGCAGGACTGTAAGAGTATGTATGAGCAGGACTGTAATTGTCACCACCCGGATTTTTAAAAGCATTTTTAAGTAGCACGAACGGTAAGTAGCGAAATTTTTTTTTCTTTAAATACAAAATAAACCCTTCGATTAAATATCCAGGTCATGATAACTGGGGTTCACAAATACGAATATCAAATCATACGATATTATTTAACGTCTGAAAATTCATAAAGACCAGCTCATCCATCTAAGTACAAGTCCATCGTCCGTCTAAAAATAAATAATAAGTTGACTCTCACGCCTAAGGTACACTTACATACCGAGTTACAGAAATGCGGAAACCTCTTTTGCACGCCTACCTTGGTCTCACTTGTCATTGCCTGGAGGATCTGCAACAAAGCAAACCAAACAACAACCACAACCACAATGGAGCATCTCCGCCTTCAGGAGAAGAGCTTCCAAAGGACAAAAGGTTTTATTAATATTTTTTGGATCGGGCCAACATCACCCGATGTTAGTTGCCTACGTACTTATCAGACAACATCCCCAATGTTTCCAACAAGATCGGATCCAGACGTAGTTCTGCCTAGAATCTACTCTACCCTAAGAAGCATAGCATCACACATGCAATGCTTAAATATTTTCAACCTACATTTTAGTAAGTCCTTTAACCGTTCCACTTGTCTAATTAATAAGCAATATCAAACATTGTTATTAATTATCTCACATCCCTTGTTCGATAATTAAAACTATCAAATCTGCAACTCGGAGATGACTCGCCCCTCGAGAAATCCCCAAACAAAGTACTCCAGCCTTGGATTGGACTGCTTAACAGCAGCTTGACCCAAATCCCCAGGGCTCTAAATAGCCTGCCACGAATCTGGAGAAGAGGATCCCAACTGTGCTCATGGACATAAATTGGCAAGAAACACAAGCCTTCCATGATGCTCATGTATTTCCGCTTTTCGTACGTACTAAATAGTCCTGGGAAGACCTGTGGGAGACCCGCGGTAAAGACCCTCTGGTCAATACCCAAACCGTCGTGGCGATGAAGATGCATATTGCAATCTCCACCTTCCCAACGCTGGGAGAAAATGTCTTATAAGACATTACTAATGTATCAATAGAAGCCTTAGGTCCTTATGATCCTTGACTCCCCCAAACATCTGAAACTTAGACTAGATTATTTTCATCCAGTCAAGTAACCACTCAACCAGGTGGGTCCTCTTCACCTTGTGAATTGGCCCACTAAATAGCTCATCCACTGAGCTATGACTCAGAGAACATCCCATAGCCACCATCGGTTCATTAACCAAGGTAAGATCTATGTCAGGGCCCCGTTCACTCCATGAACTAGTCCCAACCCTAAAGAGGGTATTTTAGTCATTATCTTTATTAGGTGTTCTCCCCTCAAACCAACAGCAACCCATGTCTCTTGATTAATCTTCATTAATCTTAAGTTACTGATATAAATCAATACATCAATATCAAAAGCATGCATCGGCATAAATAATCATGCAATCATACAAATGTATAAATAATAAACGGAGGCCCATTGCATTCATTCGCAAGGCCAGGGCTCAGAGACTTCAAGCCCGATAAGTAAATTAACATATTCCACGAGTGACGTATATAATGCCCTAGTGGATTTCTGCGCTGTGTTATAGACACGTGCAATACACTGCCTTAAACCCTGAGAATTAGGGTTTTCCATTGGTTTCCCATGACACTGTGACCTGTCAAGGTCTTCGTGTCACCTACCAGTCACACCCCTTCCTTTTTAAGTTATTTATAGGGTACCTTAACCCTTGATTCACTAGGTCATCTGTTTCATCAGAATCATAACATGTTGCCCCTAAGGGCATTAGGGTAATTTTACCACCTAAGGTATGATACCCTCCCTTGGGTCATTCTAGTTATTTTACTACCCCTCTATTGATTTAAGTCATTGACCTCTCACAAGGCTCCACTCTCAGACCGACACACGCTTCCATTCACACGAATGTGGGCGGGTCCACCCTAAGGGGTATTTTCTGTCATTTGGTTTAAGGCCTTAATGACATCCAATGGGTCCAAAATTAAGGTCAAGGGTACTACTTGACTTCATGGACTCTGTGTAATTTTTCTGACATGTGACGGGGTCGTGAACCCCTTAAACTGACCCAGGTTTTGACTAACGGTTTATAATTAACCCTAGGGGCAAAATAGTCAATTACGTACTCACTGGGGTTTTTACTCACTAAAAGGTTTGGCCTATAATTAGCTTACCCATTAAACTCTAACTGAGAATTTCCCTAATTTTTAAATCCACTCATAGGCCCCTGAACCAGAGCCTCGAACTCGGGTAAGTTAATAGTATACGATAATTAAATAAAGGGTAAAAAGGTCATTTCACAATCTCTGGGATTTTTCCCCGAGCTGAAACTCAGTCAGCAAAGTCCCAAATCTCTCCAGGTATAATAGTAATTTTATACGATTTTTTTGACATTTGAATCCCTCTGAACCGGACCTGGTTCACTCCATTCTTCTCCTTTTTATTTTTTTTTAACCAACCCGAGCCGGGTCAGCGGTTCAACCCGAAATCGGGCCAGACCCGCTGACCGACCTGCGGGTCGTCTTCCTCGCGGAGACGCCCGCAGGGTCGCTGGCAACGGCTGGACTGCATGTCCGCCGCCGCCGGTCAGGCTTTCCGGCACAGGCAAGGTCGCCCATGCCAGGGCTGCTGAGGCGGAAGCCCAATATCCTGTGCTCCGTCCGGCAGTGCCCAGAACGGATCTGGATCCCTCGACTTGGCCGCGTCCTCCGGCCGCGTCTACCGGCCGCCGCCGGCGTAACACCAGCCGCAGGGCCAGGCCGGGATGAATCGCCGTCAAGCGGCGATTCTATTGGCTCTGGCCCCGCCGGCGGTTGGTGGCTAATCCCTTTCCGTCCGGTGGCCCAAAGGTTCCGCCTTCCTGCAATCTACTGCTGGCCGTTCTAGCCGCCGCCTCGGCTGGGTGCAGGGCCGGGACTGGTCGGCCCACCGTCCAATGGTGATTCTGACCACCTTGGCCCTGAGTCCAGCCGGTGACTGGCTGGTCACCGGTACGAAAGAACCGGCCGAAAATACTGTTCTACGGAATGAAGAACAGTTGCTCCGACGTAATTGTTCACAGGTAACTTTTCATTAAAACTATAAGAATAGCAATTGCAGAAGTCCCTTTTTACGTTAAGATTTAATCAATTAAACCACCGCCAAGTTTAATTTAAAGTCTAACACAAAGATCCTACCTTAACTGCCGATTTGTCGTCGATCCACCATTGCCGACGCTTCACTGGGGTCTCGCTGGAAAATTCTGTCAAAAAGCTCCTTCACCGTCCAAAAAAAACCCCCTTTTATTAGCCCTAGTTCACCTTTTATATACATGGGACTAGGGCTCCTAATCCCATGAAAAATTAGGCCTCAAAAACCCAATTTCGGAACAGTAATTAATCGGGCCCACATTACAACTTAAATAGATAGTTCGCGCGTTCAATTTGGGTAAACGGGTCTTGCACGATGTGTTCAACTTCAGACGGTCGTTTCTCCCTCACCCGGACTCCGATTCACGTGTTCTTGGTGGCGTTTCGAAGCTCTTTTTGTCTATTTTCCATCCATATATATATCAGCCACCAAATCCAAGCATGGATTAATTTATTCCAACGGAAATGTCAAGGGGTCTAGCACCCTAATTTCTACCTGTACGACTTCAGGAATTTAGAAAATTCCCGGACGTTACAGTAAGAGTGTGTATGAGCAAGACTGTAAGAGTGTGTATGAGCAGGACTATAAGCGTATGAGTATGAGCACGACTGTAAGAGTATGAGTACGATTGTGAGAATATGTTTCTGAGTAAGATAGTAAGTATGATTTTGTGCAGACTGTACGAGTAAGGTCGTACGAGTCTGATTGTACGAGTAAGGTCGTACATGTATGTGTAAGTTGTATAAGTAAGCATACGATTGTACGAGTAAGGTCGTACAAGTATGTGTATGTTGTATGAGTATGCGTACGGTGGTACGAGTAAGTTTGTATGACCCTGGATAAGGGTGTTTGTGTAAATTGATTGGATATTATGATTTTGGCACAATGGTGCCTTCGGTATGTCTGTGGCACGATGGTGCCTTTGGTATGATCGTATGCGTATGTGCACGATATGATTATATTATGTTGACTGCTTCATGTTTGAGTTGCATGACGCATGTGTTTATGAACTTTTGAGTTCACCGTTTGGGATTTCCCCTACTGGGTATTTTCCTACTGAGTATGAAAATACTCACCCTACTATTTTTAGCCCCGTTGTACTGGAGGTTTTGCAGGTTGTGTGGAGAGCTCCTGGAGATGGACGCTCGCTTCCGAGGTGGATTGATTCCCGTTGACTCAGGTATTTGCTTCACTCATTGCGAGTTTAATTGTGCCACGATCCATTGTATTGGGTGAGGCGAGACGTTAAGATGTTTATTCTGGACTTTCATTTGGATGAGTTTGTGGACTGTTATGAGACTTGCACTCAGGGATGCCTGGGAGTGATTTGTATTTAAAAGTCTATGATCATAGCAATTTATTTGTACGTGTGTTTTCGAGTAGCGCCTGAGGATATTTGATTTGACAGTACGATGTTTAACTGTATGA
Organism: Saururus chinensis; assembly: GCA_035235625.1. Classification (NCBI taxonomy): domain Eukaryota; kingdom Viridiplantae; phylum Streptophyta; class Magnoliopsida; order Piperales; family Saururaceae; genus Saururus; species Saururus chinensis. The sequence continues at coordinate 43,706,673 of CP141142.1, read as the reverse complement.
TGTTTTAAATTATAAACTGTTTATACAGGTTTTGATTTCATCGTTTTGACTCCGATTTATCGTAGAAGAAAAAAACATTCTATGAGTTTTAAGAAAAAGGGATGAAAAATCTCGGGCGTTACACAACTCATCGTACATCAAATCTTTACAATCTGACATACTCCACCATCCACCTTATGGCCAAAGCATCTTGCACGTACGTAATCAAACTAAGCTCTTTAGAGCCAAACCTAGTTATCACCCTCTTAGTTATACGTCACATATTATGCTTACTTTTCACTTCATAATCTGTACGTTATGCTTGTACAATTATGCACACTCTTACTGTCTGACAATCCCCCAACAAATGATCCAACCCAAACCGATCCATTCTAATCCTTGCCTGTCACACTCATATCCTTTGTCATCCATTATACGCTTACACATCCATATCCAAATTCATATCATACACTATTACTACTTACCATCCATAGCTCATACCTCTGCCTACATACACATACGCATATCCATAGCATAGGCAAATAGCCATCGTATGTCTATCACACTGTCACGCCCGAGGTTTTTCCACACATTTACTTTAAAATTTTACTAAAATTCCATTTTCAAAACACAAATGTAAATCAAATAAATTAACAAAATTTAAAACGTGTGAAAATAACTTTCATAAATTAAATCATCTTAAAACAAACAAATGTTCTCAGGCGTGACCTAAAACAAAGCGTATGATTAAAACCTACCATGGCCATGGGTTTTAAAAACAAAAACCTCCCAGGCATCTCTGAGTACAAGTTCTTTCATAGTCTGAGAATAAATCGTACATACATACACAAGTCCAGTAGATAACATAATTTTCTCACCTTAGTCAATACATAAGATCGTAGCACCAAACTCCACATAACTTCATTGCGATTTCACTGTGCTCAAAGTTGAGGAAGAATTGTCCACCAAGGGGAAGAATCCTGTCTCAAACAGCTATCGATCGACTTGCAAAAGCCTCCAGACAAAGGGGCTAAAAAGATAGGGTGAATATTTTCATACTCAGTAGGAAAATTTAGGGTTTAGGGTTTACAAATCATCGTACATGAAGCAAAAAGAAATAGGAAGTATAAATATTGTCACGCATACAAATCATCGTACAAACCAAACTTACACTTACTCATATATCATTCTCTTACACTTACACTCTGAATCAGTCTTATCATCTTACTCGTACAAACGTACGCTTACACTTACAACATACGCCTACTCGTATGACCTTATTCGTACAAACTTAGTTGTATGACCTTACTCGTACAATCATACTCTTACACATAAATGTACTCTTACATCTTCCTTAGAAGCTTACACTTACACTTACGCTTACCGTCTGAATCAAAGTCTCACAAACGTACTCGTACAACATACTCATACTCGTAAACTTACTCTTACTGTCTTCCAAAGAATCTCACACTTACTCTAAAACTTACACGTACAACTTACTCAAAATCTGAAATGTACAACATACTCTTACAATCATACACATACTACCGACAATTGAAGCTCATTACAATTAATAAGCTCCAGTGTTGGAAAGGAATGGAATGCCATTGGGGTGTCACCTTAACCTTCGGGGAGCAACTATACACCATGGACTTTTCCGAAGGTAAGGCACACCTACGCTCATGGGACATAGGATCAAACAGGTAAGAGCAGATCCATGATACTACTTACCTGAGCGCGTAAATGCCCACTCTCTGGGGCCATACAGTGCCAACTAAGGGCGGAAAACATACAGTGCCACTCTTGGGCAGGAATCTTACAGTGCCACTCTTGGGCAGAACATACAGTGTCATCTACAGGCAAAACACATACAGAGCCCACAAAGGGCGGAAACTTACAGCGCTCTCAACAGAGCATCAAACGTCTGGGCCGAAATATAGCACCAAGACTAAATCCCGCAGGAATACACCATGGCTAGACCAGAAAGGATGCTCAGTCAATTACTTATCGACTAGCACAAAACGGAACTTAATCCGTCGAAACCCTCAGTCTCAACCTCACAACGTTATCAAATTAGGGTTACTTACCATTCAAGTTTATATTATGTAACTTATGCATGTGCAATTATGTTTGGAACTATTTCTGTCTTACATTCTTCAGCCAATAAGGCTAGAAATACGCCTGTCCCAAAGTTCCAATCCACAAAGGTAGAATTCCTTACTTAACTCATCCTCTACTCTTACACTTACAACCTTTATTGACCTCTGCATAGCCTTACTTAAACTCGAATTCCAATACTGATAATCTTACCATCATACACTTACAGCCTTACCTCTTACACCAACCGCCTTAAAACTAAACCATCTTACTCGAACTCCTCAAATGATACCCTTTAGACCTAAGTTTCATCATCAAACCCTTACTAATTCCTTACTCATGATTCTTTTGTTACTATTCATATTACGTACATTATGCATGTACAATTATGTCATTATCTATTACTAACTCACAATCCCCCAACGATGTTAAGAACCCTGAATCTTCTCAATCATTACATCGCTTAGGTCTTCTGCTCACTGCTCCAATGTACTACCCAACTCAATCCAAGCCAATTCTTCAACCTTATCAAATCCAACCTTCGAGAGTCCATCTTACATCTCTCCTCGCTTGTCATACCATCACCATTTCCATGTCAGAGCCTACGAAGCACCCTTTCGACAAACTTACAAACAAACGCACGTACTTGTGCTCATCGACCACACATATTTATCACATACTCAAATCACACACATACAATTCACTAATTACTTACTGTCATACCTTTAGTCCATAACATATGCATGATTCACATATATAAAGCATGCTTATTTAATTAGCATTATCATGCAAAACATTAAATTATAAACTCCTAGCATGCTACTACACAATCAAAGTATGCTATAATGAAATTACGAGTTCAAGGCCCCCTACCTCGTAATCCACAGGAGTTTGATGGCGAGCAAACGACGGTGGCGGCATCGATAGCGGAATAGGCGGCCAAAAGCATCGCACTGAGAGAGTTGTGTCCCAAGGATTTTCAAAGATACTGGAATTAATCTCGATAAGGTTAGATTAATTACACTCAAAACATAAAACTACGCGCACTAGGGTGGCAGACACAAGGTTGTGCTACTAGAAATGGCAAGAACGACCATAGAATGGGGGCTGACTGATTGGAGGTCGGCCAATAGTTTAAAACACTTTGTTGGCGACAAAACATGAAAATGGACAGCGGGCCACATCCAACGACAGCAATTCTACATCATCGAAGCCTCACAAGGTGTTGAAGGGCTTTAACGGCCATATTGCCTAGTGGTGGAGATGTTTCCTAAACATACATTGAGGCATTAAGGCCTTGTGTAAGAGGCCGACAAAGGCGGCATCATTTCTAAATGCTACCCACAACGAATTCATCCTATGGATAATCATGCATTAAGCACGACTTACGGTAGAGGATATGGCATGACATCGATCAAGCCTTCGATGGGTCGAGTTTAATGGCTGACTGTGTTACTTCCACTTGGAAGGATCTAAATTCGAGGACTCTTTCCTAATATGTTCCGGGTTGTGTGTAATAGAAAGTGGGGGTGCAAAGGTAAATTCGGGCCAGAAGTGCTGGCCCTAGCCAACACTGGGCCGGGGTAGAGCTATGTTGGTCGGATCTGCATCCCAAGTTCACAAAATCCCAAGCTAAACACATTGGCTTGGGTTGGAGCGGAGCCCATTAGTAGCAATAAGAGACGTATCCCAAAGTTTAGGGATGTATGGTGTGTGCAAAAGACGTGCAGAGGAGGTCGGAAGCTGGGCCCCTTGCTGATATTGGTCAAACCAACATCCGTAGTTGTAACGCCCGAGATTTTTTATCCCTTTTTCTTAAAATTCATAGAATTTTTTTTCCATAAATCGGAGTCAAAATGATAAAATCAAAACCTGTTTATAATTTAAAACATCATACGGTTAAACATCGTACTGCCAAATCAAATATCCTCAGGCGCTACTCGAAAACACACATACGAATAAATTTGCTATGATCATAGACTTTTAAATACAAATCACTCCCAGGCATCCCTGAGTACAAGTCCCATAACAGTCCACCGACTGATCCAAATGAAAGTCCAGAATATACATCTTAAAGTCTCATCTCACTCAATATAGGAGATCGTGGCATAAATAAACTCGCAAGGAGTCAAGCAGATACCTGAGTCAACGGGAATCAATCCACCGCTGAAACGAGCATCCATCTCCAGGAGCTGTCCGCACAACCTGCAAAACCTCCCGTACAACGGGGCTAAAAAGTAGGGTGATGAGTATTTTCATACTCAGTAGGAAAATACCCAGTAGGGGAAAACCCAAACGGTGAACTCCATAAGTTCATAATCACATGCGTCATGCAACTCAAACATGAAGCAGAAGCATATCAATATCATGCTCAAACTCATACAAACATACCAAATGCACCAACGTGCCACACACATACCAAAGGCACTATCGTGCCAAAAATCAGACTAAAGGCACCAACGTGCCAAAGTCATAATACAAGCACCCTTATCCAGGGTCATACAAACTTACTCATACCACCATACACATACTCATACAACATACCCATACTTGTACGACCTTACTCGTACAATCGTATGCTTACTCATACAGCTTACACATACATGTACGACCTTACTTGTACAATCAAACTCGTACGACCTCACTCGTACAGTTTGCACAAAATCATACTTACTGTCTTACTCGGAAACATACTCTCACAATCGTACCCATACTCTTACAGTCGTGCTCATACTCATACACTTACAGTCCTGCTCATACACACTCTTACAGTCCTGCTCATACATACTCTTACAGTCCTGCTCACACTCATACAGTCGTACTCACACTCATACAGTCGTACTCATACACATAATCGTACACATATCAACGACCACTGAAGCTCATTACAACTAATAAGCTCCAGCATCGAAATGGAAAAGAATACCACTGGGGCAACACCTTAACCTCCGGGGAGTGACTAGATGCCATGGACTTTTCCGAAGGTAAGGCACACCAATGCTCATGGGGCACTGGATCAAACAGGTAAGAGTAGATCCAAGATACTACTTACCTGAGCGCGCAAACATAAACACCCACACATAAGGGGTCATACAGTTGCCCACCATAATGGGTCTTATAGTGCCATTGCCACTCTTGGGCAGAAAACATACAGTGCCACTTGGGCAAAAACGTACAGTGCCACTCTTGGGTGGAAACATACAACGCTCTCAACAGAGCATCAAACGTCTGGGCTTATACAGCACGCAGACCAAATCAGAAACAACGTCGCTCTCAGCAGAGCATCAGACGTCCGGTGCTCTATACAGCACACAGACAACATCCCACAGGAAAAACACCATGGCAAGACATGATAAATGCTCGGCCGACTCATTAGCGGCCAGCTCAAACACGGAACTTAATCCGTTGAACCCTCAGGTCTCAAACTCACAATGCTATCATTAGTTGTGCTTATAATTCAAGTTTGAATTAAGTATATTATGCGGTACAATTATGCCACACAAACTCACAGTCCTCGACTGATCAAACCGAAGCTAAGCCCGATCGAAACCCAAGTTCGTCAAGGCAGCAGACTTCACTTACCCGTCCACATCATGGACAAAACTCATCGTACACCAAACCCTTACAGTCTTACACCTTCGCCATCCATCTTATGGCCAAATCCTCTTACACTGACATCCTCAAATAACGCTCCTAAGAGCCAACCCAGTTGTCGCCCTCTTACTTATATCTCACTTATTATTATACTTACTTTTTACTTCATAATCTATACGTTATGCTTGTACAATTATGAACACTCTTACTGTCTGACAATCGCCCAACATACAATCCAACTCAAACTGATCCATTCTAATCCTTGCCCGTCATACTCGTATCCTCTGTCTTACACTTACACAACCGTATCCAATTCAGACAAAGCCTCTGTCACCTCTTACTGTCCATTGCCCATACCTCTGTCCACATACACTTACCCATAACCATAACATAGGCAAATAGCCATCATACATACGTATGTCTCACACATACGTATAACATACTCATACAATCATACATACATAACTTACAAACATGCACGCTAATTATCACTAGCACATGCATACATACATCAACATACACGCTAGCCATCACTAGCACATGCATTGACATTCATACATACTCCAAACATGCATGCTAGCCATCACTAGCACATGCACAACACATACGTAGCATACTGACATATTTGCTAGCCATCGCTAGCGCATACATTATCCACATCCATAAAACGTGCATACGTCTCATGCATATCAATCATACCATACAATCATGCTTACACGCACATCATGCAATCGGATCGTTACTTAACATCCAAGCATGGAATCATACAATCCTAACATGCTGCTACTCATTCAAAGCATGCTTCATGAATTTACGAGTTCAAAGCTCCCTTACCTCGTAATCATGACGTTCGATGGCGAGCACACGATGGTGGCGGCATCGGCGGCGGAGTTGGCGGTCAAAACCGTTGCCTGGCTGAGAGAGCTGCTGTCCTGAGGATTTTAGGATGCGCCGGAACTATCACGGCCAAACAGGGTGTCAGAAATCAATGCGGTAAAACCCGCGATCCACGGCGGCACACTAGGGCGGCCGGGAGAAGTATCGTGCCAACATAAGTGGCGGTGCGATCAGATGTCAAGGGTGTACACTCTAAAGATCGGCCGGTGGCTAAAACGTGCTCAGCCGGCCACAAGACATCGAAATCGGCCGTGGACAGCACCCAATGGCGACGATTTCGGTCAACAAAGGCCCACATAAGGGCGGAGAACGTGGGGCAATGCTTGAGGACAAAGGAAGGGTGGAGGAAGGCTATGTGTCAACTCCAATCGGTGGCCAAGCCATCCGATGATCGGGCGGCGCAAATGCGGCACCTAAACCCAGAAGTACACGCGTGGCCACATGCACACGCGGTCACAAAGGGCGGGGGAGATGGCTGAAATGAGGCGACTCAAGGCCCACAAAAGCCAACAGGGCTAAGGCCCTAGCGGTGGCCAATCTAAGTGGCGACATCACAGATCGCCACCCACAACCAATACCCATGGTGTGGGCGGTTGTGCATCTCGCACGACAGAGAGCAAGGGGAGGGTTCAGGGTCGAGCAAAGGCCACGAGGCTGTCACTAGCCAAGGCCTATGCAGGTGAACTCATCCACCTTCAGTCACGGTAAGTCATACAAATTCTTACCCGAGGCCGTCCGGTACTGACGGCGTAAAATGGGCAAGAGGGGCCAATGACACACATGCCGGTAAGGCGGAACTAGCTGCGGCTATGGGCTGCAAGGCTGAACAAGACCCAGAGGGGTGGCCCATTGGCATCACCGGGCTGGGGTGGAGCCGAACTAAGGTCCGCTAAATCAAATCTTGCGTCCGACTGATAACGTCAGTCACAACGTCCAAAACGGACATAGACCAAATATAGGGGACGACCGGGGAAAACCCATAAGGGCGGAGCAGCCATGGGGGCAGCGGCTGAATTGGTCCAGGTGGGTGGGGCCGTCCCTGGGCCATCGCCAGGCCGGGGCGGAGCCCACGATGGTCAAGTCACCCTCACCCGCCAACGATGGCGGTGCCAGCCCACTGGAAAATCCACCCACAGTACCGCGCAAATCGGACTGGGCGGAGTAGAGGACGACAGAGGGGATGGAACCGGGCATGGGAGTGTAGTCCACTGCCTTCGCCGGAGCAAGGCAAGACTGGAGGAAGGCCGAATCGGCCACGAATCACCGCCGGCGGCCACTGTTTGCCCAAAACAGTGCGTCGGCGGAACAGTGCAGAGAAGGGGAAAGAGGGCAAGGCGGCGGAGCAGAGGCCCACCGGGCCGGGAGGAGTGGCCTCCCGCCGTCGCCGGAGCAAGGTGGTGCTGGACAGAGCACAGCCGACCGTGGCTCGCCGCCGGCGGCCACGAAATCGTCCAAACAGTTCGCTGGCGAAAACAGGGCAGATGGGGAAACGGAGCGGGACGGCAGAGTAGAGGCCGTCCGGGGCCGGGGTGAGTGTCCTCCCGCCGTCGCCGGCCCATGGTGGAACCATGGGCGGCCAGCCGGCCCTCGCCGGCCCACGGCGGCAGCAGAATCAAAAAAAGACAGTGAGGGGCGGCTAACCGGGAAAAATAGGGGCGGACGGCGGAGCGGCTGTGGGGCCGGGACGGCGGCTCCCCTGCCGTCGCACGGCCGGGGCGGAGCCAGTGCGGTGGCCCTCTGGCCCACCGGCGGCTGGCGGTGGCCGGGCACGAGGGACCGACGGAAAGGGGGGGCGGTGGTACTGTTCATACAAAATCCGGATCGGGCCGAGCCCGATCTTTTATTCTGTGCTCTTTTTTTTTTCTTTTCCACTTATGTCCCCAATGCACATTAACTCACTAGTTACGCGCTAAACCTCCAAAATTCGCACCATAAGCGCGCAGTGAGGCCCGTGGCCCGCGACTAAGCCCCACACCCGACTCTACGGGTATAAATACGGGGAAAAGACACAAATACACATACGCTGAAACGTCACATTTTCCTGCCAAAAATGACTAGGAAAATAGCAAAAAAATCCCAAAAAATCGTAGAAAAATCAGGGACCTTACAGTAGTAGAACACCCGGTAAGAGAAACAAAGAGACCTGATTTAACCGGGGTGACAGTGTACCGAGTTGGGGCACAGACACACATCTCAGGGCCATGAATGGCCGATGGGGCTAGGGGCCGAACTTCGAATATGGCGGTGATTCAATAATCACAAACTGCTACAAGCTAGATGGACACCGATCGGTATTCGTTTGAAGTCTAACAGTGGCGAATTGACACTAGACTGAAAGTGTGTCTCGGACCAAATGGAGCAATGGGGCCGAAGAGAGGAGAATGGCATAAGAGTTCGTCGTCGGCCCGAGGCGGAGCTGGCAACGGTGAGCTGAGCTCCTTCGATAACTCAACACAGAAAACAACCAAAAATAAATAAATGTTCTGTCCGAACCAGAAAAGGGCGGACAAATGGGTGAAAGACCGGGAAGGCAGCAGTTCAATCCAAGGCGGCGGCCTTGCCATTGCCGGTCTGGGAGGAGGCCAATGGCCGGCGATCAACGGCACAGCCGTGGTTCACAACACAGAGAAACGGGAACAAAACAAAGAGGGATTTTTGATCCCATTCGAAGTAGAGCAGAAGGGTCTGAGGGAGACGGAGGCCAAAGCGGTGGCCGGGGCAGCCGTCTTGCAGTTGCCAGGCTGGGGGAAGGCCCAAGGCCGGACCACAATGGCTGGCGACCGGCGACACAGTCGCAAGTCAACCATGAACAGAAAACGAAAATAAAGAGGCAGAACTAGTTTTTACCTCATGGCTGCAAATCGGGGGAGGGGAGGCCGGGACGGCGGTGGCCGGAGGTCCTCCTTGCCAGGATGGAGCAGTGGCGGCAAGCTTGCGGCCATGCAGGCGGAGACAGCGGCATATCCAGTGAAACTCTGAAAAGGGTCGCTGGGCCGAAATGGGAAAAACAGGGAGAGTGGTGGTCAGGGCGGCGGAGCCAGGTCAGGGAGATGCGGCGGCGTCACCAGGTCAAGGCCGGCTGGGCGAAAGCCTGCGGAAGCTGGCGGCCACCGGTGGCAGCGCTTTCGGCCTCACCCAGTGAAGCCCTTCACTATTCACCCCGTGGGTCAGGCGTGCTGAGGCACGCCCGATCCACGTTATGCAGATTTTTTTTCTTTTTTTTCTCTTCTTCACTTTAGTCTCCTAAGTCTTGTCCGATTTTCGCGCTGAAAAATTTATGGGACGCGTCGAGGCCCATGACATGTGACTACACATTACTCTCGACTCTTACGGTCACGAATATTACAAATACAGATACGCCGAAGCGTAAAATTTATTTATCAAAAATACAAATAGAAATTGCAGAGCATAGCAGAAATTACAAAAAATAGTAGAAAAATGCAGAAAAATTACAAAAAAATTAGGGATATTACACACACATACGTATAACATACATATACTGTCATACATACATAGCTTACAAACATGCTCACTTGCTATCACTAGCGCATATATACAAATTTATACATACTCCAAACATGCACGCTAGCCATCACTAGCACATGCATAATCCATACATACTTCAAACATACATGCTAGCCATCACTAGCACATGCATACACATACGAAGTTTACCAAATAACACACTAGCCATCACTAGCACATACTCAATCATACAAAGCTTACTAACAAACACGCTAGCCATCACTAGCACATACTTAATCATACGAATCTTACCAACAAACACGCTAGCCATCACTAGCACATACTTACATCATGCAAATGGATCATAAGCTAACATCCATAGCATTCAATCATATAGTCCTAGCATGCTGCTACTCATTCAAAGCATGCTATCATGAAATTACGAGTTCAAAGCTCCCCTACCTCGTAATCATGACGTTCGATGGCGAGCACACAACGGTGGCAGAGTAAGCGGCGGAGTTGGTAGTCAAAACCATTGCCTGGCTGAGAAAGCTGTTGTCCTGAGGATTTTAGGAAGCGCTGAAAACAATCACGACTAAACGAGGTGTCAAAAGTCAGTGCGGCAAAATTTGCGATCCACGGCGGCACACTAGGGTGGTCAGGAAAAATGTCATGCCAACATAAGTGTATTCATTGAAGATCGACTGGTGGCTAAGACGTACTCAGTCGGTTGCAAGACATCAAAATCAGCCGTGGACAGCACCCAACGACGACGATTTTGCGTCAACAAGGGCCCACATACGGCCAGAGAGTATGGGGCAATGCTCGAGGATAGAGGAGATGTGGTGGATGCTCTAGTGGTCAACTCACATGATGACAAAGCCATCTGACGGTTAGGCGGCACAAATATGGCGCCTAAACCCAAAAACGCACACGTGGCCACATGCACATGCGGCCAACAAGGACCACTCTAGGGGGAGATGGGTCGGACGGTAGCGGCCCAAGGCCCACAGAAGGGCAACTGAGCTATGGCTAGGAGGTGGTGGCCGATCGAAGCGGCGACATCACTGATCGCCACCCACAACCAATACACATGGTGCAGGCGGTTGTGCATCTCGCACGGTATAGGGCAAACACAAGCGGCCCATTCCGAGCGAAGGTATAATCGGGCCAAGTGGTGCTCGCCCTCACTATCACCAAGCCGGGGCAGAGCCCACAATGGCTAAATGACCCACTACTCGCTGATGACAACGACTTGAGATGCACCCAAAGCGTCTAATCGGGCGGAGCAAGTCAATAGGGCGAAGCGGGGTCGAAAACGGCAACCCCCTACCGACACTAGGTCGAGGTAGGCTGGACGGAGTCCGTCTGGTGGCTGGATGACAACCGGAAACACACCGGCGTCTCAAAAAAACCACAGACAATGAGATGAAATATAGTAACAAAACCCGACCAAAGTACCGGTAGCTCACCATAGAGGTAAGAAAGCATGGCGGCAGCTCTAGCCAGTGCCTATGGGTTCCTAGCAGCTAACCAAATATAAGTCTATTTGAGGGCGGCCGCAAACGACATCAAAATCGCATCCCCATAGCTCAAAAATGGGATTTGAAGGAAAGAAAAACCGAAGAAACATTCGGTACCTCGTGGAGGAGCGAAGAGGCCATGGCGGTGGTCACAGTCGGTACCTATGGACTCGTGGCAGTGAGGCAAAGAGGATTCTGACAAGAACCGGTGGAATCCTATAACGGAGGAGGGAGAACGAAGCGACCAGAAATGGGCTCAGGTTTTCTCATCTTACTGGACGTAAATTTTTTTCTTTTGGAAATCACTCCTGCTATCTAGTCGACGGATTTCTTATATATATGTAACATCTTTTTAATTTTTACATCTATGTCCCCAATACGTGTTTACCTCTCAGTTACGCGTTGTAGCTCCAAAATTCATGTCGTAAGCGCGCAGCAAGGCCCGCGGCCTGTAACTAAGCCCCACACCCGACTCTACGGGTATAAATATAGGATAAAATACACAAATACAAATATGCCGAAGCGGCACATTTTCTAGTTGAAAATGACTAGAAAAATAGTAGGAAAACCCCAAAAAATTATAGAAAAATCAGGGACCTTACAGTATGTGTGTTAGAAATTATAAATGAACCTATGATGCATAGGTGGTATGAATGTATATATAGAATATGATTTATCTCATAATGCACAGGTGTAGAGAATAGATATGTGATGCATGTTAAAATTTATCATGAGCTTATGCTTTCTTTTAAAACCCTTACTGAGCTAAGCTTACCAATCTTTTGTTTATGGTTTTGTTTTGGAACTTTATGCTATGTCATGCAGGTATTTGATATGGTCTTTATGTCAAGCTTAAGGATTGACATATGCCATGAGAGGGGGCTAGATGTTTTGGTTGTTTTAGACTTGTCATGTGATATGATGATCTTAGACTTGAGTTTATTTTATACTTTGGATAACCTATTATGGCTTTAAATATGTTGTAGTCTTAAGGCTTAAGACTATGTTCATTATAAATTTTGTGGTTGTTGTGTTGGACAAAGATGGTTAATTAATTTCTTTTACTTTCTGTTATTTACTTTTGCACAAAGGGCATGTGTTGTGTAATTCGATAAGAACCTAAGATGGGTTAGTCTTCTACTATGTTGTGTCGTGTCCCACCTTCTTAGGCTGGGTTCAGGTCAAGTGGGGTGTGGTAGGGTGTGACAAGTATAAAATAAGACAAAAGTCTTCTGACTCTCTAAGGACAAGAGTTATGTGGAACCACTTCCCTAGCTCAGGAATCGAGTTTGAATGGAATAGAGTATTAAAAAAAAATGTTCAATGTAATGCAATATAGGAGGCTTTGATGATCATAAAAGCCAAAATCTCAACCACTTGGGTCCATGAGCCCTTATGAGAGGTTTCGATGATTATGGAAGTCAAAACTCAATTGCTTGGATCCATGAGCCCCTGTGACTTGTGAGCCTTAGCTTCATAACATGAATGAAGCGGGTAGGCCTTAGAGTACTTGAGGTCCAAGTGTGAGTAATTCATGGTATAGTGAGGTGAGACTATATTTCTAGATGTGACTTTCATGTCATAGTGAACCTTATGACTTACACTTATAGAGCAAGAGACTCCTAAGTGAGGTCATGTTATGAATTTGAAATTATATGAAAGGATTTGTGAATGTTATACTTATTCCATTTATGTATGATTGTGGTGATGTTTACTATTGAACATAATAGTTATTGACCTTGTGATGATGTAGTTAAATTATATGTCTTGTTATTTTATAGTACTTGTTTAACCATTCCACTGGGGGTATTCATATATTCAACAACCTCATGATGTAAGTTCGCTAGAAGAGTATCCAAGTTGGGGTCATTGAGTAAAAATGACGTCAAGCTTTTAAAAGTAATATAAGATTTATTATCTTTAATTGATAACAAGCTTTTAGCATAATATGTAATTTGAACATAGGCGCGTGAGTGCCAATTATTCATGGTTGTATATATAAGAACATATGAGTCATATGTAGTTTATTAGCTGATTTATTTTTTAAAATTATATTTAAAAACCTTGTGTATGTATTGAGTCTTAGAATATAATTTGAGATTATTATAGTTGAGTTAGATTTAGAATTGGTAGACTTGAAAAATAGGAATAAACATATTCTTATTGATAAAGATAGAAAACTAAGAATATTGAAGGTTTTTTAAGCTTATTTAGATTGTATTCGCATACAAAAACCACTTAGAGAAGTTTAAGAAGGGATTTCAGAGGTTTCATAAGGTTTTAGTGTAAAAAGAGAAAAATAGTAATATGACAGGCAGAACAATCAATTGCTACAAAACAAGAAGTAAACGATTGATTGACACTTAATTTTGCCCTGTGCAAAACGACGCTGAGAGTCATCGATCGATCACTTGAAGAATCATGCACAAAACACAGTAAATGATCGATCACTATTTAGAACAATCGATTGCTTCAATGACATGTTACCCTAATTAAGCCATTCTAATTTTAAATTCTTTCATTATTCAAGTATAAAATATAAACCGACTTAAAGAGCTATATATGTAAGGTCCCTGATTTTTCTACGATTTTCTGGGATTTTTCTGCCATTTTTCTGGTCATTTTCGGCACGAAAATGTGACGTTTCAGCGTATGGGTATTTGTGTCTTTTCCCCGTATTTATACCCGTAGAGTCGGGTGTGGGGCTTAGTCGCGGGCCACGGGCCTCGCTGCGTGCTTACGGCGCGAAGTTTGGAGCTATAGTGCGTAACCAGTGAGTTAACGCGCATTAGGGACATAGATATAAAAATTAAAAAGATTAACTATATACATCTTCCTCCCCATCGGTTTTCACAGAACCGACATCCAGAAAAACAGAAATGACGTCCAGTGAGTTTTTGAGAAAACCCGAGGGCATATCCGGTCGCTCCGTTCTCCCTCCTCCGTCGTTGGATTTCGTTGATTCTTGTCAGGATCTGCTTTGCCTCACCGCCACGAGTCCGTAGGTACCGGCCATGACCGCCGCCACGGCCTCTTCGCTCCTCCACGAGGTACCGAACCTTTTTTCGGGTTTTCTCTCCTTCAATCCCGTTTTTGCACTGTGGGAGTACGATTTTGACATCGTTTGCGGCCGCTCTCAACTAGACTTATGTTTAGTTGGCCGCTAGGAACCCATAGACACTGACTGGAGCCGCCGCCATGCTTTCTTCGCTCCATGGTGAGCTACCGATCTTTTGGTCGGGTTTTTGTTACTATTCACATCTCACTGTCCGTGGGATGTTTTGGACGCCGGTGTGTTTCCGGTCGTCGTCCGGCCATCGGATGGACTCTGTCCAGCCTACCTCGACCCAGTGTCGGTAGGGGGTTGCCGTTTCCGACCCCACCTCGCCCCTATTGCCTTGCTCTGCCCGATTAGACGCTTTGGGTGCGTCTTGGGCTGTGGTCCTTGGCGAGCCGTATGCTATTTGGCCATTATGGGCTCTGCCCCGGCTCGGCGACAGTGAGGGTCAGCCCCACTTGGCCTAATTATATTACCGCTCGGAATGGGCCGCTTGTCATTGCCCTATACCGTGCGAGATGCACAGCCGCCCGCACCATGGGTATTGGTTGTGGGTGGCGATTGGCGACGTCACCACTTAGATTGGCCACAGCTAAGGGCCTTAGCCCGGTTGGCTTTTGTGGGCCTTGAGTCGCCTCATTTCAGCCATCTCCCCCGCCCTTTTGGGTCGCGTGTGCATGTGGCCACGCGTGTACTTCTGGGTTTAGGCGCCGCATTTGTGCCGCCTAACCATTGGTTGGCTTTGCCACCGAGTGGAGTTGACCACTAGAGTCGTCCTCCACCTCTCCTTTGATTCTCGAGCGTTGCCCCACACTCTCCGCCCTTATGTGGGCCTTTGTTGACCGGAATCGTTGCTGTTGGGTGCTGTCCACGGCCGATTTCGACATCTTTGTGGCCGGCTGTGCACGTCTTAGCCACCGGCTGATCTTCAGAGTGTACACCCTTGACATCTAGTCGCACCGCCACTTACATTGGCACGATATTTCTCCCGGCCGCCCTAGTGTGCCGCCGTGGATCGCGGGTTTTACCGCATTGAGTTCTGACACTCTATTTGGCCGTGATAGTTCCGGCGCATCTTGAAACCCTCGGGACAGCAGCTCTCTCAGCCAGGCAACAGTTTTGACCGCCAACTCCGCCGCCGACGCCGTCACCGTCGTGTGCTCGCCATCGAACATCATGATTACGAGGTAGGGGAGTTTTGAACTCGTAAATTCATGAAGCATGCTTTGAATGAGTAGCAGCATGCTAGGATTGTATGATTCCATGCTTGGATGTTAAGTAACGATCTGATTGCATGATGTGCGTGTAAGCATGATTGTATGGTATGATTGATATGCATGAGATGTATGCATGTTTTATGGATGTGGATTATGTATGCGCTGGCGATAGCTAGCAAATATGTCAGTATGCTATGTATGGGTTATGCACGTGCTAGTGATGGCTAGCGTGCATGTTTGAAGTATGTATAAATGTGTGTGTGCACGTGCTAGAGATGACTAGCGTGTACGTTTGATGTATGCATGTGCTAGTGACGGCTAGCGTGCATGTTTGATGTATGTGTGAATGTATGCATATGCTAGTGATGGCTAGCGTGCACGTTTGACGTGTGTATGCATGTGCTAGTGATGGCTAGCATGCATGTTTGTAAGTTATGTATGTATGACCGTATGTGTATGTTGTACATATGTGTGGGACATATGAATGTATGATAGCATTTTGCCTATGCTTTGGATGTGCGTATGTGTTTGTGGGCAGAGGTATGGGCGATGAACAGTAAGAGGTGACAGAAGCTTTGTCTAGATTTGGATACGGTTGTGTAAGCGTATGACAGAGGATATGAGTATGACGGGCAAAGATTAGAATGGATCAGTTTGAGGTGGATTGTATGTTGGGCGATTGTCAGACAGTAAGAGTGTTCATAATTATACAAGCATAACGTACAGATTATGAAGTGAAAAGTAAGTATAATAAGTGAGATATAAGTAAGAGGGCGACAACTGGGTTGGCTCTGAGGAGCGTTATTTGAAGATGTCAGTGTAAGAGGTTTTGGCCATAAGATGGATGGCGAAGTGTAAGATTGTAAGGGTTTGGTGTACGATGAGTTTTGTCCATGATGTGGACGGGTAAGTGAAGTCTGCTGCCCTGACGAACTGGGGTTTCGATTGGGCTCAGCTTCGGTTTGACCAGTCGAGGACTGGGAGTTGTGTGGCATAATTGTACCGCATAATATACTTAATTCAAACTGGAATTATAAGCACAGCTAATGATAGCGTTGTGAGTTTGAGACCTGAGGGTTCGACGGATTAAGTTCCGTGTTTGAGCTGGCCGCTGATGAGTTGGCCGAGCGTTTATCATGTCTTGCCATGGTGTTTATCCTGCGGGATGTTGTCTGTGTGCTATATAGGGCACCGGACGTCTGATGCTCTGCTGAGAGCGATGTTGTTTCTGATTTGGTCTGCGTGCTGTATAAGCCCAGACGTTTGATGCTCTGTTGAGAGCGATGTACGTTTCTGACTTTGTCCGCGTCCGTATGAAGCCCGGATGTACGATGCTCTGCTGAGAGCGACGTATGTTTCTGATTTGGTCCGTGTCCGTGTAAGCCTAGACGTTTGATGCTGTTGAGAGCGTTGTATGTTTCCGCCCAAGAGTGGCACCGTACGTTTACGCCCAAGTGGCACTGTATGTTTTCTGCCCAAGAGTGGCAATGGCACTATAAGACCCATTATGGTGGGCAATTCTCTGGCACTATAAGACCCATTATGGTGGGCGATTCTATGGCACTATAAGACCCATTATGGTGGGCAACTGTATGACCCCTTATGTGTGGGTGTTTATGTTTGCGCGCTCAGGTAAGTAGTATCATGGATATACTCTTACCTGTTTGATCCAGTGCCCCATGAGCATTGGTGTGCCTTACCTTCGGAAAAGTCCATGGCGTCTAGTCACTCCCCGGAGGTTAAGGTGTTAGCATTCTTTTCCATTTCGACGCTGGAGCTTATTAGTTGTAATGAGCTTCAGTGGTCGTTGATATGTGTACGATTATGAGTACGACTGTATGAGTGTGAGTACGATTTGTATGTGTATGAGCGGAATTTGTAAGTGTATGAGTATGAGCAGGACTGTAAGTGTATGAGTATGAGTAAGACTGTAAGCGTATGAGTATGAGTAAGACTGTAAGCGTATGAGTATGAGTAAGACTATAAGCGTATGAGTATGAGCACGACTGTAAGAGTATGAGTACGATTGTGAGAATATGGTTCTGAGTAAGACAGTAAGTATGATTTTGTGCAGACTGTACGAGTGAGGTCGTACGAGTCTGATTATACGAGTAAGGTCGTACATGTATGGGTAAGCTGTATGAGTGAGCATACGATTGTACGAGTAAGATCGTACAAGTATGCGTATGTTGTATGAGTATGCGTACGGTGGTACGAGTAAATTGTATGACCCTGGATAAGGGTGTTTGTGTAAGTTGTTTGGATAGTATGATTTTGGCACGATGGTGCCTTCGATATGTTTGTGGCACGATGGTGCCTTTGATATGATCGTATGCGTATGTGCACGATATGATTATATTATGTTGACTGCTTCATGTTTGAGTTGCATGATGCATGCATTTTTGAACTTGTGAGTTCACCGTTTGGGGTTTCCCCTACTGGGTATTTTCCTACTGAGTATGAAAATACTCACCCTACTATTTTTAGCCCCGTTGTACGGGAGGTTTTGCAGTTTGTGCGGAGAGCTCCTGGTGATGGACGCTTGTTTCAGCGGTGGATTGATTCCCGTTGACTCAGGTATCTGCTTAACTCTCTGCGAGTTTATTTGTGCCACGATCTCCTGTATTGAGTGAGATGAGACTTCAAGATGTTTATTCTGGACTTTCATTTGGATGAGTCTGTGGACTGTTATGGGACTTGTACTCAGGGATGCCCGGGAGTGATTTGTATTTAAAAGTCTATGATCATAGCAGAATTTATTCGTACGTGTGTTTTTGGGTAGCGCCTGAGGATATTTGATTTGACAGTACGATGTTTAACCGTATGATGTTTTAAATTATAAACAGGTTTTGATTTTATCATTTTGACTCCGATTTATGGAAAAAAATTTTTTTATGAGTTTTGAGAAAAAGGGATGAAAAATCTCGGGCGTTACAATATAAGAGTTAAGAAATCACGAAATTTAAGAGATGAAAACCTAGTGAAGATTAGAAAAAAAAAATTTATGCTTTTTGCACATTATTTTCAAAAGAGAATTCATATGAAACTTTGATAGTAGATTCATGGTGAATTGAATAGGCTAATCTACAACTAAAGGACTTTATGTATAGAGATTTTAAAGAGGTGTCGCAGCAAATCTTCAATAGGAGATTAAAGATTCCACAATGCCAAAGTCAATACAACAAGAGGTGTTTGTTGAATGCTAGAAAAAAACAAAGAAAAGACAAGGAGGAAGAAGTTTAAGTTTTTGAGGGAGAAGATTTTAAGACCAGCAACAACGATCTAAACAAGATGAGCTTGTGTTAGAGTCTAAACAAGGTTAGTAGTTTGCTTGTGTCAATGTAATGTCTTAGTTTCTAGTACTTTGATTTGGTTCCTTTAGAATTGTCGTGGTTTTTACCCGTGTTAGGATTTTCAATGTTAAATTATCATGTTAATGTGTGGATTAAATAATGGTGCTTCATTGATTAGTACATTGTGAGTGAGATTTGAGAGAATATGATGTGCCCGAAGTGGCACAATCAATACCTTGGAGTTTCACGCAGGGAAAGGGAAGAAAGAAGGACGAAAGGATAGGGAAGACTAAATATTCAATTGCATAACCATCAAAGAAGAGAGGGGGTGACCCATATAGGGAGCCAACCCACTCACCTAGGGAGTTACGCCAACTAGTGGATCTAGCTATCCCGCGGTCCACTAGCTAGCCCAATACAGTTATTTCTCCTATTACATGAGCAAATACGAGGGAAATATAAAAGAAAGTAGCCTAATTTAATGAAATAACAAGGAAATAAGTAATCTGGGTCATCATGCACAACACTCCACCACGCTTCAGCAATTCACCTTGACCTCAAGGCGACCAAGTCGGATAGCGAGCCATGAATGTGTCCTCATAGATCCAGGTAGCATCCTACAGGGACTGAACATGCCAAGCAACGAGCACCTCTGTAATGATGCGACCTGAGTGACAGACCTGATGTTTATCAAGCACTGAGGTGGGTACAGGGTCGAAAGGCTGGACCAGGCCCATCATGGGGGTGGTGGAGCATTATTGGCTAAGGACGTGTCACCTATGCATCGGCGCAGCCTGAAGACATGAAAGACGGGGTGTACTAAGGAGTCAGGAGGTAGAGCAAGGCGGTAAGCTGCCAGGCCGATGTGCTCCTCCACAGCATAGGGATCATGGAAACGGGGGGCGAGCTTGGAATGCTCGAGCTGAAACAAGGATGTTTGGCGCTAAGGAAGAATAGAGACATAAACTAAGTCACCCACCACGAACTCCCTGTCAGTGTAATGACCATCATAAATTTGCTTCATCTGGTTCTGAGCAGAGGATAAGTTCTCATTAAGCTGTCGAAGAACCTCGTCTTGTGTCTGGTGCATATAATCCACCTCAACCATAGAGGAGCTATGAGGAACATAAGACAACATGGTCAGGGGTGGGCAGCCATACAACATCTCAAAAGGAGTGAAACTGACACGAGTGTGATAGGCGGTGTTATATGACCACTCCACCCAGGGAAGAAGTTGAAGCCATTTGCAGGGCTGAGACATCATGAAATAGCAGAGGTACTTCTCTAAGCATCAGTTTACCACCTATGTCTGGCTATCTGTCTAGGGGTGATAAGCAGTGCTCATGTGGAGAGAAGTGCACTATAAAGTGAAGAACTCCTGCCAAAACTGAGATATGAAGATTCAGTCACAATTAGAGACATTAGTGCAAGGCATGCCATGTAGTTTGGCCAACTCCCGAACATAGAGCTTTGTCACTGTCTTGGCAGTGAATGGGTGTCCTAGAGTGCAAAAGTGAGCGTACTTGGACAGCCGGTCCACCACCATCATAATTACTGACTTGCCTTGCACCAAGGGCAAGGCCTCCACAAAGTCCATCGAAACATCCTCCCAAACCTTATCAGGGATAGGCAAGGGCTGAAGCAAACTTGTAGGAGAGGTCATGGTGGCCTTAGCTCTCTTACAGACATCGCAAGCGTCCACATACTCCTGGATTGCCAGTTGAATACCCTGCCACAAAAAGCTCTTGCTGACTTGCTTATAAGTGCAAAATGCTCCTTCATAATCGGCTACTAGAGTGTCATGGAAGTGGGAGAGAACACGCCTGTGAAGATCATCAACATCAAGTACCCAAAGGTGGTCGTTGTAAAAGAGTAGCTTATCCCGCCACACAAAGAAAGGACGAGCAGCTGGGTCGGCCCAGAGAGCTATAATCAAGGTATGTGTCTAAGAATCATCAATGTTTGCTCGCCTCAACTCATAATGAAGGGGCAGGACAAAGTAGAAAGGGCCAAGCACGATCCTGTGGTAGAGCTACGAGAAAGGGCGTTGGCCATGGTGTTTTCCGACCCTTTCTTGTACACGACCTCATAATTATAGCCAAGTAACTTACTGACCCATCGCTGCTGTGAGGGAGTGGACACCTGCTGCTCGAGGAAGTAAATAAGGCCACCACTTGTCGACGGCGAGGACAATAGCCAACATCTCCTTCTCATAAACGAACAGGAACAAAGAGCGGCCAGCCAAAGCCTTGCTGAAGTAGGCAATGGGCCGTTCGTCCTGTAGCAGAACCGCCCCTAGACCCATTTCTGAAGCATTTGTTTCAACCACGAAGGGGCGGCTAAAATCGGGTAAAATCAGAATAGGGGCCAATGCCATAGCTTACTTCAGCTCATCAAACGCCGCTGGGGCAACCTCATTCTTGAGAAGCTTTGTAAGTAGCTGAGCAATCTCCCCATACTGGCTGATGAACCGCCTATAACAGCTCGTGAGGCCCAGAAAACCCCGGAGCGCACAAACACAAGTGGGCAGCAGCCAAGAGAGCATGGTGGCCACCTTTGACGGGTCAGTAGTGATGTCGTCCCGTGAGATGATATTCCCAAGTAATCAACATGTGGGCTGCCAAAGGAACACTTTGAACCCTTAAGAAATAAAGAGTTATCTTTCATAACAGAGAAGACCGACATGAGATGCTCCAAGTGCTCCGCCCACGACTGGTTGTAAACCAAGATGTCACCAAAGAAGACCAAGATGTGGCGGCAGAGGAAAGGCCTGAAGAGATCATTCATGAGGCTCTGGAAGGTGGAGGGGGCATTGGTC
This sequence comes from Saururus chinensis, assembly GCA_035235625.1. Taxonomy (NCBI): domain Eukaryota; kingdom Viridiplantae; phylum Streptophyta; class Magnoliopsida; order Piperales; family Saururaceae; genus Saururus; species Saururus chinensis. The sequence continues at coordinate 43,684,732 of CP141142.1, read as the reverse complement.
AACCCGAACGACATGACCAAAAGCTCGAAATGGCTGTCATGATTATGGAAGGCGGTCTTGTGCACATCGGCTGGCTGCACCCAAATCTGATGGTAACCCAATCGAAGGTCGAGTTTATTGAAGACCTTTGCTCCAGTCAGCCCATCCAGAAGCTCCTCGATCATGGGTATGGGATATTTGTCCTTGACAGTGATGACATTCAAGGCTTGGTAGTCCACACAAAACTGCCAAGTACCATCCTTTTTATGAACCAACAACACCGGGGAAGAGTAGAAGCATGTGCTAGGGCGGATGATACATGACTGAAGCATGTCAGCCGCAAGATGCTCTATCTCTGACTTCTGGATGTGGGGATAATGATAAGGGCAGATAGTGGCCGGTGACGCCCCAAGAATGACGAGGATATGGTGATCATGAGGCAGCACTGAAGGAAGCCCCTTCGGTGTGGCAAGCACATCTCTATGCTCAGCCAATAACTCCATAAGATCCGTGTGCGGCTCATCCTGAGGCACCTTGACTATTGCTCGTTGCTACAAAAGGAACCCTTGGGGTGCGAACCGGAAGAAAGAACTCGTCGGCTGGGTTGAGAGGAGGGTGCCTAGTCAGGACCCTTCAACAAAACCCACTGCTCTTGTACTTCAAAGTCAATAACCATGTCCCTAAAGTTCCAAACCATGTCGCCTAGCTCCTGTAGCCATTGAACCCCTAACACCACGTTCGCCCCCTTTGTGGGCAGTAGGAAGAGGTCGGTGATGAAGGTGTGGCCTTGAATGGCGAGGGTGGCCTGAGAACAAACGCTAGAGCTCCTGAGATGCTTCCCATCACTGATCAACACATCGAAGGGCTTCGAATTGGACACCAAGTAGCTAGGACGCTGGGCCACCTTGTCATTAATGAAGTTGTGGGTAGACCCGCTGTCAACCAAGATGGCTACTTATTGCCGCTTGAGGTGGCCTTGAACTTGCATCGTGCGAGGAGTGAATGCCCCTGAGAAGGCATGTATAGAAATCTCGGGCTGCACGTTATCATAGTGGGAAGGGTCCGCCTTGTCCTCCACATCCTCCGCATTGATCTTCTCCATGAGGAGGCTGCCCTTGACAAAATAGCAGTGTCCTGGAACGAACTTCTCATCACAACGAAAACATAATCCCTTGGACCGACGCTCCTCCATCTGTGCCGGGGTAAGAGGATGGACAATCTAGCCTGACAGCGGAGGTGGCTGGCCAGGTCGGCCCAGCACTGGGCTATTGTTCGGGCTGGCAAGGGGGCTAGCGCTGACGTTGGAACGTGGGAAGGTCCCAAGCCCCCCCCTCTCAGCTGTCGAGCCAACTTCTCTTCCTCAATTCGTGCATGACACACGACGTCTCGCATGTTGGCGCATGGAAAGTGGCGTATCTCCTCAGAAATCTCAGGTTTGAGATCTCTCTTGAATGTTTCCACCAAGGCGGCCACCGGCGAGTCGGGAAGATGGTTGGGCACCTTCATGAACTTCGTGTAATAGGCCCAGACAGTGGTGGTTTGGTGCAGTGTAGAGAGCATCACGTTAAAGTCCTGGAACTCGTTTGGGCCAAACTGAATGCACAACTCGTCAGAGAAGGCGGCCTAAGTGGGGTAGTGCACCTCCTTTTCGAAACTTTGGAACCAAACAAAAGTGTCCCCATCTAGGTGGAAGGTCGCTATGCGTAGCCCTTTAGCCTCTGAATGCGTTCCTTGGTTGGTGAAATTTTTTTTAGCCTTGTAAACGACCCCATTGTAGCGTGGGAACTGTAGTAAGGCCAAACAAGGTTCAGCCCCTCCTCGTGGTCCTCCGCGGGGTCCCAGGTACTCCTCCCAGTCGTCCTTCATCTCTTGAAATAAGTTCTTGGAGGCGGCCTCATTCGTGGCATTTTCCCAAACACCTGGCATGCCTTGTATATCCCAGGCATGACGCCTCCCATCAATGGCTTGGTCGACTGTGACAAAGTGCACAGAACCGCAGAGAAAGCGTGTATCTCTATCTGTTGGTGCCAGCAGGTTAGATTCGTGTAGTTTGAGGGCTTGGGACGACCCTCCTTTCTCCATTATAGATGACTTTAGCCTCGTGCGCGCTTGCGCCCCATGCTCAAGGATTTGATCTCCGCCAGGATTTGCGCCAGGGTGGGTTCGCCGGTGGTCTCTGGAATTGTCTTTAGACTGTTCGTTGAGGCGAGAGCCTCCTTCTCAGGTAGAACCTCTGGGGTGCAGCATTTTGTTTGTTACATGCTATGCCCAGGGATCATAAAAGTTCCGATACCAATGATGTGCCCGAAGTGGCACAATCAGTACCTTGGAGTTTTCACGCAAGGAAAGGGAAGGAAGAAAGGATAGGGAAGACTGAATATTCAATTGCATAACCATCAAAGAAGAGAGGGGGCGACCCATATAGCTAGCCGACCCACTCACCTAGGGACTCCTACCAACTAGTGGGTCCGGCTATCCCGCGGTCCACTAGCTGACCCAATACAATTATTTTTCCTATTACATAAGCAAATACAAGAGAAATATAAAAGAAAGTAACAAAATTTAATGAAATAACAAGGAAATAAGTAGTTTGGGTGATCGTGCACAATAAAATATTAGTTTGATTCAGCTAAGTATAAAAATTTTGAGTAAAAAGGCTAGAACTCGTACTCTTTATCCTTATTCATAATCAGAGTATAAGCAATTTAATGATCTGTTGGGTTATTAGACGAATATTAAACTCACAATATGTATTAAAAATCTTAATATGTACTCAAGTAGGACTATGTATGATTTGACCTTAACTTATATATGAATATGATGGTTTGAATATTATTATGTATGAAATGAGTGAGTCACCTTAACAATAATTTTGTTGAAAAATTGACAAAATGATTTATTTTATTATAATAATTTTTTTTAAAAAATTCTGAGACGTGATAGAATTCCCAGAGTAGCCAATTAAAAAGAATCCAAATTGAAATAAATAGCATTCCTAGTATTCGACTAATTGAGCACCCATACCTAGTGACTAATTAATCGCCCATACCTAGTGATAAATAATTTATATTTCTATCTGTTTCAAATAACTTGAACAATTAATCATTCAACGGATTATTGATCGGTTCTTCTTGATGATTGATCCCTCCAGCCTAGTGATCGATCATTACATCTCGACTCGATATCTTTTAATATTATCAATTAATTGCCTAATGTTAGCGAACAATCAGATAAGTTAGGACAGTATTTCATCTCTTTTACAGTAAATGCCTAAATCCACAGTTTATGCATCGCATGAAGGCGATGCAATTACACATGTGCATGCTATTTTTCTTGCACATGATTGTTTGTGTTTTATCGAAAATGCATAAAAGTATGAGAAACCTCTTGCCATCAAGGGCCATCTCGGGACAAAATCACTTGACTGTCAAATAATGACCTCTGGAGTATCCGCTCCCCTGGAAAAATTGGGCTCCCAAGCTGCCACACTGTCTTGAATCCACGACTTTGTGCTCCTCTGCGATGTAAATTAACTACTTTATCAAACTTAAAAGCGGGTTGAGAAGGGACTAACAAATATAACTATAGAGCCCACATCTAAAGAGAGAAAATAAGTTTATAATACTAATTTTTAAAGTATTCAACCACTTAAATTATACTAAGTGAAGTTATTAATATAAAACAAATGTTTTTGTCAAATATAGTTATATATTAATCTAAGAAGGACGGACAGAGTTTTAACAAAATTAACTGCTGACTAGCAAGTCTAGCATAGCCAACCACCAGCTACTATTTTCTGCCTTCGATTCTTAGTCACCTAAGCATACTACACAACTAAGAAATCAAATACTGATCGAGGAAAGAAGCAGCCGTCTCTGTTGGAAAATTAGCTGACAGATAAGAGTTCCGTGAGCAATGCGCAAACTTAAATTGAGGTCAAGAAGGCAGTGGCTTCGAAACCCCCAGCTCCCAGCTTACCAACAACCGAAAGAGACCTGCACCAGGTCCACAAATACCGCGTTACCTGCTGTGGAACCCCTCCCAAACCCACCGGACCAACTGAAAGTCGAAACTTCGTCTTGACTTCACTTTCATGTAGCCCCTACACACTGCAGGGCTGAAGGCAGAAGTTGGTCTGCGCTGCGTCAATCTGTGACCCAGCCCGCAACGGCTGACGCGAAAGAACCGCACATTTACGTAGAAGACCAAGCGTTACTGAATCTTCTTTCCAGTTTGCTTTTCCTTCCCTCTGCTCTAATCTCATTTATTTATTACGTGAAGGCGATGATGCTAGCAGTGGGTGACTGGTAGAAGTATTTGTGAAAGTGGCACATTTCCTTTGTTGAGGTAGCACATAAGTCAAATTAGGCCTTCCCATTTCCTCCTAACATTGGCCTACACCACATTTCTAAGGCAAACCTGCTCCAATGATGTTATATTGGCCTACCCCCTGGTTGATTCTTGAGCTTATTTCTCTTCCAAAACGCCCCATCCACTTGATATTATAATGCACAAATCTCATGGCTGGGTGCCCACTAGCTGCTTTTAACTCCGTATTCTTTCTCCCACCTATTGAACTGTCTTTGATAAGTCCCCTAACTGGTTCTGTACGTTTTGTGGAAACACCAAAAGGAATCATGCCTAAGAGCAGAAATCTGCTCGTCTCACAAATGAAAGACATGTCAACCTGAGCGATGAGATGTTCCCCACCTTGATTCTATATATCTTATAGAAAAATATTTTTCTTGACCGGTTTTTCATAAGCAGCTCATATGGGGCTCCAGACAACATCGTACATAGAGGGGCATTTATTCATAAAAATGAGTGTGTACCATGATGTCCCAAGCCCCATGTAGGCTGGGGGTCACAGGGCTCCAGGTACGGAAACCTGTCAGATTCACGAGGACCCGATGCCTTCAGAACGTTCACATTTGCACTCTAACGTAGCTTATGCCTTATAGTTGTAACTTCATAACGAAGCTATGTGGGTCATGTGTAAGGACACATGCAGATGACTTTTGATCCAAATTAACACGTTTATCTGTGAGCTCTTTGACGAATTCGCATGCTAGCTTCTTTTCGTGATGCTCCTGAAACACTCCTTGTTAAGTTAGATACGTTAGATATATGATTTCCAATGTCTATTATCCTTTTTCTTTTTAGCACTACAATATCCATGTTTTAGTTGCCAAGCACTTGATGAAGCCTTCATGAATTGATTATCTAGGCCAATTGAGAATTTCAGATGTGATCATGTGAGATGACAGACCTTCTTACTTAAGAGCCATTTTACATAATCCATATTTTTTTAGCTAGTTTCGGTTTAATTTCAGAAATCAAAGTGTCTTACAAATTAGCTGCTTGTTAGACCAGCAGGTGCATGTACTCAGATTGTCTTTGGTAAATTTTTTGATATGGTACCTACTTTCCAAATTGAAACTTGGATATGGTCTATGTAGGTCATGTGTAAGGACACATGCAGATGACTTTTGATCCAAATTAACACGTTTATCTGTGAGCTCTTTGACGAATTCGCACGCTAGCTTCTTTTCGTGATGCTCCTGAAACACTCCTTGTTAAGTTAGATACGTTAGATATATGATTTCCAATGTCTATTATCCCTTTTCTTTTTAGCACTACAATATCCATGTTTTAGTTGCCAAGCACTTGATGAAGCCTTCATGAATTGATTATCTAGGCCAATTGAGAATTTCAGATGTGATCATGTGAGATGACAGACCTTCTTACTTAAGAGCCATTTTACATAATCCATATTTTTTTAGCTAGTTTTGGTTTAATTTCAGAAATCAAAGTGTCTTACAAATTAGCTGCTTGTTAGACCAGCAGGTGCATGTACTCAAATTGTCTTTGGTCGTAAATTTTAAGATATGGTACCTACTTTCCAAATTGAAACTTGGATATGGTCTATGATTTGGTTTTGAATATCTACAAAATTATGTCATAATTGAATTAGTCAATTATTAGTACTCTCTTCATCCTATATTAATAGCTACGTATATTTAAAAAAATAGTAATTTTTATTTAATGGTGAAACCTACATCTAAGAGAAGGAAAAATAAATGTAATACTCTTTTTTAAGTACCCAACTATTAAAATTGTACAAAGTGAATCTATTAATATGGATTAATTTATTTTTGCCAAATAGACTATTAATTTAATACATATAAATTGTCAGACTTCTTCCACTAATAGTTGTTATAGGTGAACAAAAAATAGTCAGAGAAAAATTAAATGGCAGACGTGAGCCATGAAACCTCTCTTTGTTATTAGGTGAACCAAGGCAAACTTCGCTAGGGTTGTAGCATTCACACGTTGACATGAAGACTCTTCCAGCAAATAAAAGAAAACCGGTTGGTCGATACATGCCTGTCGATTAAGCAATTTTCAAGTCAGGTTTGGCTAGCTTTCATTTCCTTAAGGGAGAAGTAAATAGTCTAATTATAAATAATACGGAGTATATATATCTATTGCAAAATGCCGAGATTAGAATAAGACGACAGTCTAACAGATAGTACTGGGAAGAACACCATATACCAGCTTGTGAGTTCACTAGAGTTTTGTGGATGCCCAACTTCAATGGCAGAGAGCTTCCTTGGCACACACTTCCTATTCAAACTATTTGTCTATTTCAGGTGACACTACGGCACATATACAAACACATCTTCCCTGGTATTGAAATATAAGTACTTCGTTGATGAAAAAAAAAAGTATAAATACGCCTCGTCTTATTTGTTCTAAACCCCGTTAATTAACTCGGGAATGGGTTGAAGTTTACTACAAAGTGTGTCAAATCAGCTGTATCTTCTTATTAAGCTTTTCTACTGTATTAAAATGTAGTTATGAACAGTTATAAATAATAATCAACCTGCTTGTCATGCCCAACTATAAAAAAGATAAAAAATATGAAAAGTCCTGACAGAAAATGAAGCATCCATTAGTCCAGTACATGATCTAGTCTCCTATGACTTATACAGAAAGCTGGACCCCATTTTGGAATAAAAAACACATGATTAGGTAAAGCTGTTCAGTTTATGTACAAAACTAAAAGGGTGATTCTGAATATTCCTCCCTCACTCGTTTCGCTTATTGATGTGGATCTAGTCCCTCTAATTAATGTTTAATTCAAATGGTATTAAATGACAGATGGAATCATGGAAGTAATGAGGGATAAAAGTTCAATTGATATTGTTATTCAAATTAAGGAAGAAAAAAGTTCATATTTGTATAATGTTGAATTTAGAAATATGTTATCATTCCATTGATGATTAACCGTTGGTTTGAGATGGAAATGTAAGGTAAAAGAGCAATATCCTTGCTCATGACTCACCCTAAGTGACAAAAGAGATAATAACGATGTCTAGTCTCTATATGGTATGTAGGAAACGTTAACGGCACAAAAATCGGTCGTCCTTTAGGAAGGATCAATTAGAAAACTCACCCAAAGCTGGGTTGCTAAGGTTGCTGCAATGTGAAGGAGGATTATTGTTTGCAATTTTACAATTATCATTGGTTTGATTAATAAAAAACAAACACTGACATCAATTCTGGGTCATTCGTATCTCAGTATATTTTGTAAATTTTTTAAAAGGATGTCCAGATGGTGAGCTAGAGTTGTGAAGCTATAGCTTTGGCTAATTTTTTCTATTTTTTAAAACATAAAATTGCCAATCACGAAGAGGTAGCTTGGAAATGCTGTCATTTTTATAACTAAGATTTTATTTTTTTACCTCAGGTTGAATGTCGGGATAAATATAAATGAATCTCTACAGCGAGATGATAACTTCTCTTAGTAAATACTATGTTATTATGGTTAATTCGAAAATGCTGGATTTTGTGAAACCAAAAAATTAGGTTCGTCCTACAAATTTAATTACATCTACTTTGTAGTTAATTTATGTTTAGACATGAGCTTTAATCAATTCGGAGATAACTCGAATTATATTAGACCATGGGAACATGGGACCTCCAGAAAGGGCTTGCAACGTTATATTTGTGGCTCCCATGAGGTTTTCGTGTGGGTCGAGCCGAGTGGTATAAAAGTAGAAATTATTCGATACGTCTGGAGTACCCATGGTATTTAGTCCCATATTATATCCCGGAGATTCACTAACTAGTGTTAATGTGGGAAGCTCTTTCACTTAGGCTAGTGTGTGTGAACTGTCTGATAACTCTACTAAAGTATGAACACATGGCACTCATGGAGTATTGAATAATTTCTCGTGTAAATGAGGAAAAAGGGGGCCATATGGGCCACTTCATGAGATTCTACAATATATCCCAGCCTTCTATGTATCAGAATTTTAGATGGATGGAATCTACAAGTTTTCCGGTTCTTAATTTAAATTAGGTGATCACTGCCTGGCCATATAAAAGAAGGGCATTGACTACATTTATGGTAGCTCTCTCATGGTAAGATTGGCCCATTTGATCAATTCCCTTTTAAGATTCACCCATTAATTATTTTCTATCTTAAGTTGATAAAAACTGTTTCATGCTTGTTTTGGTTTCTCAAATCCTTCAAATGTTTAGACTAAATTAGGATTCCATGCCAACCACCTGTTTATTGAGCATATTATTAGTTGATCCGAGGTCAGCTTGATCGCACCAATTCATACGTATAGGCTTCAAGTACTATTGCAATAAAATATTTTCATCTTGCTATCACCTAAAGGGTTGAGTTATGAAGACCATTCTCGTTGAAAAGGTTTTTGTACAACTTGTTGAAGACCCGCAATTCACCCAAACAATAATTGAAGTCTCAAGTTGATATTTGAGCATGAAAAAACTTCGCGTGGCTATGTGTTATTTCCTAAATTTATCCGACACCCATGTTGGTGTTAGATGACATAGCATTGAAGTGTGGACCCTTACAGATGGCCCCTTGTTCATCCAGCATGAGACATAGATGACCCCTCCAAGTTGCCATTTTCAAGTGCATCGGCCATTCCATATGTAAAAATAGAAACTAAAAGAGAAGAACCAACTGGACTGTTTCCATGTTCCGAAAAGGATCATCAGCTTGGGAAAAAGAGATTTGTCTCTCATACATAAACAAGAAAATAATGGAAAAGGGCCAGACTGGTTTTGAGGACTTTGATGACATTCCATCCATGTGACATGAGAGTTCCCACCCTTTCCCCCTGCCATTATTCCCTGCTGCTTAGCCAACCTTACTTGTTGGTAATCCAAAAAATTACAAGAACAAAAGAACTGTGAGAAAAGGAAAGTAAAAAAAAAGATGGGGGAGCTGAAAAGACTGATGAAAACGTATTTTCTCACAATTCTCCTGGTCTGTTCTCCCCCATTGTTAGTTCGGAAGAATTTTTTACTCTCCTCCCACCCAAGATATTCTTATTTTACACGAGGCATCGATCTAATGATCTATGGACTAATATATATACATCAGTGCTAGTGTTTATGATAGTAACGTACATTAATGTGTGTACTGTTCATCTGGTCATCTAAATCAAAGGATATCCTTCATAATATAAAACCCCATAAAAAGTTATTTTTAAGGCAAAAGTTAACATACATCAAGGGCAAATCGAAATATGATAAGACCCACGATGGTAAGCTCATGTAGTATCGCGTGAGCCTGGCCTTATATAAAGGGTTTTTTATTTTAATGAAAGATACAGAAGTCTTCAAAAGAGCCTTCTCTATTAAAATCATACTGAGTATCTGCGATCCTCCTCCTTCCTCTTGCCTCTGTGGCCACAGCCTGCGAAGTGCAGGCCAACCAGGAGGAAGAGGACGGGCCAAGGCTGGGGTGACAGGTCTGCTTCGGGAATTCTCGAGCAGAACAAGTCTGAGGCCCCCCACCTGTGTGGCCCTCGACCTCGCCCTTGTCTCTTTCCCCAGTCTTCTCTTTTTTTCATTTCATCCGCCCACCGCGTAGTATGCCTTTTCCCGCAGATTCCAACGCGTTCTCTTTTTCATTCTGCTCATCATTCTCTTTTTTCTAACTAAATTCTCGTATATATACTTTCCCACCTTTCCCTCCCCCCCACCAACACAAGCTCGTCTTCCAGATCCCCTACCACTCCATGCGTCTCTCTAGTTTTTAATGTTTACCTTCAGAGAGAACCAACACAAACAGAAAGAAAGACCCATTGAGCTCAACTGATAGAACAACACAAACAGGAAGAGAGACCCATTGAGCTCAACTGATAGAACAACACAAACAGGAAGAGAGACCCATTGAGCTCAACTGATAGAACAACACAAACAGGAAGAGAGACCCATTGAGCTCAACTGATAGAACAACACAACAGGAAGAGAGACCCATTGAGCTAATGAGCTCAACTGATAGTTGAGAGAAGAGAGTTAGAGAGAGGGAGGGAAAGGAGAGGAGCTGTGTGTTTGTTTCTCTATTCTTTTCATTTTTGATTGGTTGGTTACAGAGACATGAAGGGGTTGTCGAGGCATGGGCGGCGATGGGCGTCGGACACGGTGCCCACGGGGAGAGGAATGTCAGTCGACTCGTCACCAGAGGCGGGGGCAGGGGCCGGCGGGGAGGAGTTCGTGGAGGTGACGCTGGACTTCCAGGACGACGATACCATTGTCATCCTAAGTGTGGAGCCGGCCGCCGCACCTGACGGAGGAGGCGATGGCGGACCCGAGACGCCGGCGTCGTCGTCCACGTCTCCGCCCATGCGGCGCAGTTCGTCCCACAAACTCCGCCAGTTCTCGCAGGAGCTCAAGGCGGAGGCGCTGGCCCGGGCGAAGCAGTTCTCGCATGAGCTGCGGACCGAGCTGAAGAGGTTCTCGTGGAGCCACGGCCGTGGGAGCCGGGACTCCTCTGCTGCGGCGACGGGTGGCCTGGCAGCGGGCTTGGAGGCTCGGGCGCTCCGCCGCCAGAAGGCCCAGCTGGACAGGTCCCGGTCAGGCGCACAGAAGGCTCTCCGGGGGCTGAGGTTCATCAGCAGCACTCCTGCCAATGGCGACGATGCATGGAACGAAATTCTCAGCAATTTTGACAAGCTCTCCAAAGATGGATTCCTTTGCCGGTCTGAGTTCGCTCAATGCATAGGTTTTGTTCTTCATCCCTTATCAATGATGAAGCGCAGTAACAAATTTTCACATCCTCTTCTCATCATTTCACTTGAAAGAAGAAGTTCTAACAGTCTTATCGACTCTAATTCTTTTTATTGATGGATTTAAAGGGATGAAGGACTCCAAAGAATTTGCACTGGAGCTGTACGATGCACTGAGCAGGAGGAGAAGGATGAGGGTTGATAAGATATGCAAGGATGAGCTCCACGAGTTCTGGCTGCAGATTACAGACCAGAGCTTCGATTCTCGCCTTCAGATATTCTTCGACATGTAATCTTCCTTCATGGGTCCAATCTTGTTTTTGTTCATATATCATTTGTACTTGGAATCATACTTTATTTGTCCTTACGAAGAAAAATTACCATATAATGCTAAATTTTTTCTGCTCATTTGTTTGCTACCAATGGATTTGCAGGGTTGACAAAAATGAAGACGGACGGATTACAGAGGCCGAAGTGAAAGAGGTGCGTCATCCTTGTTTGCATCAATAAACTTAATGATCATGATGAGCTTAAGTCCATAAATTACACTAATTGACAAATCAGCCTCGACGTGGTGCAATAATCATTTGACAAAACTTTGTCTAATGATACCCAAATTAAATATAATAAGAACCGATTCTTACAGTAAACACGTCTAGCCAATAGCCAAAAACAATAGCTTAAACACGTGGTCGAGTGAGGTAAGGAGTGCTGACTTTGTCCCCAACAAGGCATATAAAATGGACGTTAGGTCAATTTGATTGTATTGGTAGATATATATAGTGTGCATGTGACCCTGTTGGTTTGGTACATGATGTAGATTTGTCACTAGAAGGAAGAGAGATTGTGGAGTGGAAAATGGATAACTGGAGTAGGTGAAGGTGTAACACCAGCGATTACCAAAACCAACAACTCCTACTTGCCTATTGACAAAATTTAAGTCCTTCTAATTAACTTCTCCACTCGTTCTCATCGCTTTCTAGCTTTTACTTGTTCTCATTTCTTTCTAGCTTTTACTTGTTCTCATTGCTTTCTAGCTTCTACTTTCTAGTTTGAGCTTATCCACAAGAGAAATTATTTGGTACTCCAAAATGTCATGTACAATGGAGTTTACTTTAAGCTAATGTAATTAATATGTGTTAGCGTGTATACCGTCAATCCTAAGCATCAACGGCTCCAATAAAGTGGGAGCAGTGAAGAATTTTTCTTTCTCACACACTTGGGTCATGTCCACTTATAAAAGCTTGTAGGCGTTACCCTACCTACAAAGGCGGGGTTTTGAGCACTCATTGCAAGGTCCCAAGCAAACCTAACTTGTTCACCTCCTGGAGTGTGCAGTGAAGGAAGGTCAATCTGGTAGTTGTACATAAAAGTTGCCCGACCCTGGGATATGGATCCATTCATTTTAGTGGGAATCAATGTTCTACCTTAAAGAGATTTGACTTGATATTCCGAAGAAGAAAAAAGGATGACTGGGCATCCATTATTATGTCTAGACTGAAAAGGATGAGCTGCTCACAATCAGGCCAAAATTTGTACCTGTATGGAAGGCCCATTCTTGCATAAGTAGGTTGGTGGTTGAATCATGAATGTCCAAATTGCAACAATATTTTGGCTGATTTGTGTAGTGGCTATTGTTTTCGTTTTCCCTGCTTGGGATACTTTTTTGGGAATGACCTGTTTGGGAGACTTGGGCAGTAGTAGTCCTGGGCCGTGCTTATTATTCAGAAACCATAGCCGCGTGAAGATGGCTGCTTGACTTTGAATCATACATTATATACATACATATATATAAAGTCGGTGAACAATTAGGCTCAAAGTCCTCCTTTTAGTATACCATACTCTAATGACATTTGAAAGAAGACTATTTCTCACGTCCATAATATATGCTTGTTATTTTCATCGATCATTATCTATTATTGGCAGCATATGTTTTTTTTAATGGGAATTGACAGCATGTTTGTGCTTTATTTATCTTTTTTTTCTTTAGAGTGTATATATTGTGTTAAAAAAGAAGTTGAGAGTAGGACTAAGAGAGGGGGACCCAAATTAAGCGAACGTGCCCCACTGTTCCCATTTATACCTTTGTACAACACAAAGTGGGGTGATAGGAACCAGATATGATTGATCACCTACTAAGCTTCATCAGCATAGTCGTTAGCGCGTCATAGGCCCTCGATCACCAAAAATCGACGATGAATACACTCGCGCACCAACCATAGGTAAAACACCAAGTCACTTCGCAATGCCTCTTATCAATAGATCTCTCACATGAGGGCTAATTCATGTCTTGCGGCCGTATGACCTTGCTTTTTCTTTGCTACGTTTTGATGACCTTGCTTGTTTTACCGTCTTTCCCTGAGAAAGCATGTTTAATGTTTTATTTGAATTTTTCATTCATGGGATAGATATATACTAGCGCATATTAGTGCAAGTGGTATTGGGAGTAATATGTGCGCCGTCAATTCAAATATTAAGAATTCACATGGATTGATATATACTAGCGTATATTAGTGCAAGTGGTATTGAGAGTAATATGTGCACCGTCAATTCAAATATCAAGAATTTACATGTATTCTTTAAACTAGTTCATTGTCAAAGTAGAACACAAAAAACTCTTTATTTCCCCTACTTTCCAGTTTCGTAATGTTCAGGGCCGAAAGAGGTGGTGGACTGGAGACTATGGATCGAGTTCACAGTCCCTAAGAGTTGCTTTCTTCTTCCGAATTTTCCATTTGCCCATCCTTGAAGTCGGATAGTGGGCCTTGAAACCGAATAAAATACAAGTCAGATAGTGGGCTTTCATCTATCCATTTACGTGAATAGCTTTTCCATTGGACGCTTATGTCTTGGCCCAATACAAGGTCAAATCAAAACAAATCTTGGCACAAAGGTCATATGCACCTCAATAATGCCCTCAGTAACCCTATAAGCCCCATTATTAATTTACAAAGTAAAATAAGGTACTGAGGGGATTATTGGGGTGTATAGCCTCATTGAATATCTTATCATGTGCCTGTCTGGGCCTCTTAGATGCTGTGACATGAATTTGACTTAGAGTTCTATATATGGTCTGCTGGTTGATACGTTGCACAGATCATAATGCTGAGCGCTTCCGCCAACAAACTGTCACGGCTGAAAGAGCAGGCGGAGGAGTACGCGGCTCTGATCATGGAGGAACTTGATCCTGAAAGGTTAGGCTACATCGAGGTAGGCATTATTGCCTCACTCCCAATTTCTCCGTCTTTGAACTGGTTTGGCCATGAAGTCCACTTTGCATGCATGCATGCATGCTAGACAATACGTTCAACTCTCGCAAATAATGAGAACGTACGTACTGGCAGCTATGGCAATTGGAGACGCTGCTGCTGCAGAAGGACACATATCTGAACTACAGCCAGGCGCTGAGCTACACCAGCCAGGCCCTGAGCCAGAACCTCCAGGGCCTTAGGAAGAGGAGTGCCATCACCAAGCTCCTCTACTATCTCCAGGACAACTGGAGGCGCCTCTGGGTGCTGGCCATCTGGGTCGCCATCCTGATGGGCCTCTTCCTCTGGAAGTTCTTCCAGTACAAGAACAAGGCCGCCTTCCAGATCATGGGCTACTGCCTCCTCACCGCCAAAGGTGCCGCCGAGACCCTCAAGCTCAACATGGCCCTCATCCTTTTCCCCGTCTGCCGCAACACCATCACATGGCTCCGCTCCACCGCCCTCGGCCGCCTCGTCCCCTTTGACGACAACATTAACTTCCACAAGGTAAATCATACTTAATTAACTTGAATGAATTGATAATGATGATGATTCAATGCATTTGGTCATTTGATTCTGCTTCTGCTTCTGCTCAGACGATTGCTGCTGCCATTGTGGTTGGGGTCCTGCTCCATGTCGGGAACCACCTGGCCTGTGATTTCCCACGCCTCATCTCGGCGGACGCCGGCCAGTACGAGCTTGTGACGGGAGACTTTGGGGAGGGAAAGCCCACTTACATGAAGCTAGTCAGGGGGCCGGAAGGTGTGACTGGGGTCATCATGGTAGTGTGCATGGCAGTGGCCTTCACCCTGGCCACAAGCTGGTTCCGACGTAGCCTGGTGAAGCTGCCCAAACCTCTGGACAGGCTGACCGGGTACAATGCCTTCTGGTACTCGCACCACCTCTTTATCATCGTCTACATCTTGCTCGTTGTCCACGGCGTCTTCCTTTACCTGGTCCACAGGTGGTACAAGAAGACGGTAATGTACAAAATCATGAGTAACTGGTTGTTCTTTTAAATTTCGAACTGCAAATAGTGAACAACATTGTCCATTTAGATTCCACCACACTCTCCACGCACCGACGCACATACACACACAAAAAGGCCCAATTTTATTTGTCTCGTGAGCATCTGAATCTTAGTGTTCTTTTTCGAATAGTTGTTTTGTTTATTTCCATTACGTTGAATTAAGTGTCTACTGTAAATTTCTACAGCAGATTAAGTACCTGGCAGTTATGAGTTATGACATATTTGTAGTGAATTACCAGGATTTAGTAATTTGGAATTTTGTGTTGATATTGCAGACATGGATGTATCTTGCTGTCCCTGTTCTTCTTTATGCAGGGGAAAGGATTTTGAGGGCTTTCAGGTCTGGCTACTACTCTGTCCGGCTTTTGAAGGTATTTTGTATCCCCAGAGGGCAGTAGATTTGCATCTTATCATTTTCTCATCTAATGATTTTATGATTGACTCTCCCTACCAATTGCTAGTCGACACGCTCAGGACAAAAGAAAAGATTGTCATTTAACATATCACAAATATCTCATACATTTACAATGGTGAATCTTCATAATTCATCAACTTTCAAAGATATATTACGGTCCTTAATGTTGAACTAAAAACATAAAACTTTTATTTAAAGGGTAACATATAATCTAAAGTTTAAATAGTCCTTGTTGAGATTTGAAGTTCACATAGTATTGACCCCAAGTTTAACAGTGATTTAATCTGTAAATTTTCTTGAATCTCTTAACCTCATATAGGATTGCATCACTTTGTAGCCTGTCAATGCCAGAGATGTAACTTTGATTCCTGTCAGTAAGATTTGCATGCTTAATCTTGGCCATATTTTTTTATAATGCCTGATCTTGGTCCCATGAATCTCTCTTTTGCCTTTACATAACTACTTTTTTTTTTTGTTGGCATTCTTCTTTCAGTTTTTACAAGTTATTTTTGCCATCTTGACGGATCAATGTGGATTTTCAAATTATGCTGTTTACCATGCTTTCACTATAACTCTGATAAGCACATCTACTACTGAAGATACTTCAGTTTCCTGATCGGTATCTTTATTTCTGCTCCCCTTTGTTTAGGTGGCTATATACCAGGGTAATGTCCTGACCCTACAAATGTCAAAGCCTCCTGCATTCCGCTACAAGAGTGGCCAATACATGTTTGTTCAGTGCCCTGCAGTGTCTCCTTTTGAATGGTAAATCTCCAAAGCAAATTGACTAATTTTTCCAGTTTAGAAACGACCACGAAGCAGTATGATTTCTAAGCAAAATGTTTTTAAGCTGTAGGCTTACAAATGTCTTCTTTTTAATTCCTTAAATAGTAGCCACCGTATTTGCAATGAAGGAAATTTACATACAAAATATCCTTGTAGATCAGACATTAAATTTTTAATGATGTACACTAACTATAAAATTATCATGCTTCCATGTAGAACAGACTAATTTTGGATCTTACCAGCTTTGTCATAGAAGATGACCATATCAATGTTTCATGTGCGATCATCATCTCATCCAATGCACATCATTGGAAAGGCATAAGATGATATTGAACCTTCATCTCATTGTCCCCTCTTTAAAGGGTGGTGTTGGGAAGGACATCTGACCTTAAAACTTGCCACTATGTTTCTTCACATGTATTTTGTACCATTATTATGATTTTGATAAGAGTCAAATATTGTGTAGAATCCATGTCGCGGACCACATACAGCTGGTATAAGGCATATAATGACGACAAGGATAATGATGATATACTAACTATAAAAAATTTATTTGACAACACTTTTCCTGCATACTGAAAACGCTTGTTTCTAACACATTTGTATAAAATTCTTACAACTTAATGCTTAGATTTGTCATTTTCATGTATTTTTTATAACTTAGTAGCTGGTAGAGTAAAATATATGTATAGATTTGATTTCTGTCGTGATCCTCAAGACATGCTACGGATTGATAAAAAAAGGTGATCTTCATTGCAGGCATCCTTTCTCAATCACTTCAGCCCCTGGAGATGATTATCTGAGCATCCACATCCGTCAGCTGGGAGACTGGACCCGAGAGCTAAGAAGGGTATTCTCAGAGGTCTGTGAGGCCCCTGTTGCTGGTAAAAGTGGACTTCTTAGAGCCGATGAAACAACCAAAAAATGGTATGTGCATTTCATTCTTCGAGACAGCATTTATCGATTACAGCCTTTCCTGAATATTTCTGACTTCATTTCATCCTGACTGTAGTTTGCCTAAGCTCTTAATCGATGGGCCATATGGAGCCCCAGCACAAGATTATCATAAATATGATGTCTTGCTACTAGTAGGTCTTGGAATTGGAGCAACACCTTTCATCAGTATCTTGAAGGATTTGCTCAACAATATTGTAAAATCTGAGGAGCTGGCAGTAAGTCTCTTCACAGCTCAACCTTATTTTTAACTTAATCCATTATGCTCACCTTCCGTACTTCTCTATGCTCATTATTTCACATCCTGCCCTCTCTATTCCTAGCAACTGCACTTTAGGCATATTTCTTTTGAGCATTTGAATGTTGTAATCCCTGTTGTCATCATATTTGTTTGTTTTCGAAAATAATAAGGCAATTTGGCAGAAAAACGTAAATTCTGATTCTTCTTATGCTCCATAATGATGTTCTCTTTCCAGGATTCAATTTCAGATTCTAGCAGAGTAGCGGAGCTCAGTCCTGGGACAAGCGAGTCGTACTCATCCAATAAGGTCTCCCCAAGAGGAAGAAAAACTCTGAAAACTACCAATGCATATTTTTATTGGGTGACTCGGGAACAAGGCTCATTTGATTGGTTCAAAGGAGTCATGAACGAAGTTGCTGACCTTGATCAGAGGGTAAGACCGAAAAAGGGACAGAACTGAAATCTGTATTTACTTTGAGTTGGGGTCTATAGTCTATACTGGCATTGATCAATTCTGCTACTAATCAATTTCAGGGTGTTATTGAGATGCACAACTATTTGACAAGTGTGTATGAAGAGGGAGATGCTCGCTCAGCTCTTATTGCTATGGTTCAAGCCCTCAACCATGCCAAGAATGGCGTTGACGTTGTTTCTGGCACCAAAGTACGTGCTAGCAAGCTGTTTTCACAACATAAATACACATATGCCTTACGATAAAATCTTCATCCTAACATCCACTTAGTTCACGACACTACCAGATGATAGTGCAACCAGTTTAGTACTCCTTTCACCGTGTCTACAAAGTGCCCCTAGTCCAAGCAAGCCATAGGTGGCAATGAGGAACTCTTGGAGGATCTGATAACTGGGAATTTCTGTACTCGTATTCAAGTAAACTTTTTTAAGTGGAATGACATGAAATTTGCACAATAGTTAGTGCCATAGAGTTATTATGCAACCTGTTTAAGACAACAAATAGGTGGCCTCACTATTTTTAGATGAAGAAAAGAATATGCCTTGGTCTTTAAAGGGCAAAAATGCTTTCCAGTTATGGACATTCAAAGAATCTCTATTTTATGTTGAACCCGCTACTCTTTTGATAATTAGGTGAGGACACATTTTGCGAGACCCAACTGGAAGAAAGTTTTCTCTAGGATGTGCTCTAAGCATCCAAATGCAAAGATTGGTGAGTTGCACTTTAATCATTTTTTAGAGGTCTCACTGTATCATATTCAATTATATATCACTCACGTACAAAATTTAAAACTATGTCTGTCTTCGTCTTGTCTTCTTTTTTGAGATGAACAGGAGTCTTCTACTGTGGCACACCAGTCTTAGCTAAGGAGCTGGGCAAGCTCAGCCAGGACTTCAATCAGAATAGTTCAACCAAATTTGAGTTTCACAAAGAGCATTTTTAGATATTATCAGATCCAACATTGGATTTTTATCTTTTTGTTCTTGTCAAAGCAATTCTTCCAAGATCTCTAAAAGAGAAAATGATAGTTATTCTACTACCCCGCACCATACCGATAGAAGAAAGGGATAGAAAGGAGAGAATCATAGGCAGAGATTGTACAGTATAGAGAAATATATAACGAAGTAGTTCTTGTATACTACTGAGAATTATCAGAACCAAAAGCAGTTTGGACGTTGGATGAACCTTCAATTAGTGAAGCGGAGCTGTGGAAAGTAGTTTCATTAATTGAGTTTTTTGAAATGGTAAAATGTATGTATGCATATAGAGCTTTTGAAGTGGGTATTGAGTATTTGACAAGTGAAATGCCACATGAAGCAGTTCAGGAATTGCAGACTGTTTCTCTACGAGCTTGAGCCCATTCATTTGCCCCTCGTTTTGCTATCTCAAGGCTACAGTCAACCGAGCAGGATTCGGTGAGCATTCTTAATACCATTTGCAAATTGTAGATATAATAAAGTTCATTGATTTTTAGTGGTTAACGCCAAAAGATGTATGCCAATTGCCAAGTAAACCTCTGTAATCTCCCAAACTGTAAGAAAGGTGACTGGGCAGTCACAATTGCCTTATACATAATATAAAAGTGAATTTGTGACAGAGTTATCACAAAATTCATATTTCAACATATAATTTTGACCGGGCTGAATTCAGTTTCGATCTTTTTCATGGGCTACTTATAACTAAATTTGGTTGCTTTTCTTTGACATTTCTTATCAGGTATGTGTGGAAGGTCTAAGTGTGGATAAACTTGTCTTGTGATTTGATAATCTCTCCTAGCGTTATGTTAAGAGAGAAGCCCATTAAATGAGCACATAACTTCTTTCAAAAAGATTACTTTAATACTCAGTATCACAATTCAAAAACACCCCTGGAGCACCATTTGTTAATCTTTATCCTGCTGTAATTTCTATCTTTTTACAAAGTTCGTTATATCTTAAAGAAAATGATAAATAAAGACAAATTTGGATGAACATGGAATAAACACTTAATTGAAAGGCTGTTTGACAGGTACAACAGAACTTGCACATTCTTGGCATAAGTCAAATATCGAAATCTAACTCTTCTGTAAACTTGCAAGGACATAATTAAGGCTCTCACTCCATTCAACTTCTAGAGTCAACTCAAATTTAAAGCAAAGAGACAGTTTACTACTATTGCTAGCACAACATGATATCTTACAACCAAAACTGCCAGGCTCATAGCTGCTTCTCCCGATCTGCCTGCCAACATCCATGGTCAGAAGCACCGAGGTGAGGCTCCTAGGAAGCGCAGATGAGGGCCTGAGCTCCCAGTCACCAACACAGCTCGCTGTAGAGAGTGTATCATATGCTCCACTGTAATAACTACACTTGTGGCACTTCTCTTCTTGTTCTCCGTCTCCCTCTCTTTGAAACCAGACCCAGAAATGCACCTCAACTCTATCACAGTGGACAGGCTCCAGTCCCATGTGACAAAGAAATCTCCAATTCCATCTTCACCACTCAACATGACACTAACAACCGACATATCCATCAAGAACCAGATCATACAGATACACTGTTGTGAGAAGGCAGAAATCACCAGGAAGGGCATCAGCTATAGAAACCTTTCAAATTAGTTTGGGTGTGTGTTGGAATTGTAGTGAAATTTCTCTTCTAATTGGGAATGCTTACCACTTCCTCCTAACTAATTCAGGAATACTTGTTGTAAATGAAAATTTAAATATTAGCTTCTCGGTATCGCCTCCTTTTGAGAACATTTGGCACTGCAAAGAAGAAGTCACACTGTCTTCAGGTCCCTTGTGCATAGATAGTTTGTAATCTTAACTTGTTGAGGTGCTTATGGACAACTGCGTCTCACAAACCCTGATGAAGAAAGTATTGAGTGTTAGGTTATAAAAGAAATAGATGAGATTTTCTCTTCCTAACAGCTCTAGCTGTTGGGAAACTTAGTTATCTTACATGGTATCAGAGCTCCAAGTCCTATGAGGTCCTGGGTTCAAGTCTTATTTGAGGCATTTATACCCCAATTATGTTCTATGTGTCACGCTTGGTAAATGTTTGCACATAAAAGGGGTGTTAGATTATAAAAGAAATAGATGATATGTCTTCTTCCCAAATGTTTGAAATGACCATGCGGGATGCTACATGAATTTGGCATCCCACATTGGAGATGTTCTTAGTTCTTCCCTCATTGCGAACTTTTATTTTGAGGGTGGTCTTTTGGCTTTGAAAAAAAATACTCCTTTTTTTTGTCTTAGAGAAAGAGAGGTGAAAAAAAGAAAAATGGGGTTTCAAATGGAGTTTTCTTATGGGATTGAGAGGCTTGTAACCCGGTTATTTCTTAATTATAGTAGGACTCTCTCTCGCTGTGGACGTAGGCACCTTGTCGAACCACATAAATTCTCCTGTGTTGCTCTATTTATTATTTCATAATTTTTTTGCTTTATATTTGAATTGTGCCATTGTTGAAATTCTACAAAGTAGTATCAAAGCCTTAGGTTCAGGGCATTTCTTTTCATGATGACATCAAAGGGGTTTAACAAATTTAAAGTTAAAAAATTTGATAGAAAAAATAACTTCAGTTTGTAGTAGAAAAAGGTTTAGGATTTGCTGGTACAACGTGGGATTAGAAACCATAAATTCTTGTGTCTTGTTATATTTATTATTTCATAATTTTTTTGCTTTATATTTGAATTGTGCCATTGTTGAAATTCTACAAAGTGGTATCGGAGCCTTAGGTTCAAGGCAATTCTTTTCACGATGACATTAAAGGGGTTTAGCAAATTTAAAGTTAAAAAATTTGATGGAAAGAAGAACTTAAATTTGTAGTAGAAAAAGGTTAAGGATTTGCTAGTACAACGTGGGATTAGAAACCATAAACACACAATATGCAGACATAGAGTAGTGGTCATTAATGTCACATGCCCAATTTGCACCAGAAAAAGCTAAAAGAGAAGAGAAGTGGATCCAAGCTGCAAAAGATTATCATAAGAAATTGTACCATGTATGTAAAGAAGAATACGTTTAATAGCATGGTAACTAATTTCACCATGGGGCTTGCATAACTTGGCAAGCGATGTTTACAACATATGACAAGTTTGCTCTAATAATAGTGAGATGCTGCAAGCTTCCAACAATGCTTCTTGTAATGCTCTAGATTTTTCTTACGATTTTTTATAATTTTTTGCTATTTTTTGGCAGAAAAATATGACGTTTCAGCGTATTTGGTTTTGATATTTATACCCAAATCGAGTGTGGGGTTTGTCATAGGCCACAGGCCTCAACACACAATCTTCCGGCATAAAAAATCGATAAAGCATGTTAGTGCATAGAAGAGATAAAGAGAAAAAAAATAAAAAAATGGGCTCGAGCTCAGCCGAACCCGATCCAGATGTTTCTGGAATATAACTGACCCCCCCCCCTCTGGATTCTCTCTGTCCCAGCAGCCGGTGGGCCACAGGGCTACTGCCACCGGCTCCATCCAGGACTTGCGACGGCAGGGGGCCTCCACCCTGGCCCCCATAGGCTCTTTGCCCTCTGTCAGTGTTTCCCCGGTTAGCTCCCCCACTCTATGTTTTATGTCGTTCCGCTGCCACCGTGGATCTGCGAGGGCTAGCCGGCCGGCCACGGCTCCGCCATGGGCCAGCGACTGCAGGAGGCCACCCCTCCCGACCCCAGAGGCTTCTGCTCTATCGCCCCGCTCTTGTTTCCTTGTCTACTCTGTTTTTTGCCGAATAAATTGCGCCCCTCCATTCTGGGCCTTGTAGCCACCGGTGATGGCTAGTGATGCCACCGGGTCGGGTTCGGGTCGGGTTTTGCCAAACCCAAACCCACATCACAAAGCTGTGACCCGAACCCGACCCGACCCGAACCCGAACACAACCCGTTTGACCCGAATAGATTAAAAAAATATTTTTTATATATATATATTTTTTATTTTTTTTATTTTTTTAAATAAATAATATTAAAAAATATAAAAATATATATAAGTTTTATATTTATATTTATATTCGGGTCGGGTCAGGTTAGATCACTAAAACCCGACCCGACCCATTAGGGTTAGTTTTAAAAACCAAACCTAACCCATTAGGGTCGGGTCGGGTTTACCATTTACTCGACCCGAATGGCATCCCTAGTGATGGCCAGCAATGGCTAGCCAGCCATCGTGGGTTACCATTAATGATTTATAATTAAAAAATTAATTTTTTTATAAACCTATAAACTTTTCGTTAGAATTGCAGTTCTCAAAATCATGGTTTCAAATAACTACAGACCTTTTAATGCTGAATTGTTGAAATCCTCAATTTATACTTGATAGACTATAAATTTCAAGTTTTAACAATCTTTGTTGGAGGACTCAAACTAACGTAAAATAAAATAGTTATGACATACTTCTTGAAACAGAGGTCTTAAGTTTGAGCCCCAATCTACAGGTTACTCACCTCTAATTTACCTAATGCATATGATCGTAGCGCCTTGTATATGCCTTAAGGGATTGATTGCGGCATATAATGCTCTAAGAGGCTAGTTGCCATGTCCCTTTTAATCGGGGCCTAGAAGTCACCCTTTGTAATATTTTATATTCCCTCTATCCTATATTAATAGTTATATTTAAAAATAATAATTTTTATTAAACGGTAAAACTTATATCTAAAAAAATGAAAAGCAAGTTTATGATATTTTTTTAAGTAGTCAACCACTTAAATGAAATAAAATGAAGCCATTAATATAAAATAATTTTTTTACCAAATATAATTATTAATTTAAAATTATATATATATATATATATATATATATATATATATATATATATATATATATATATATATATTAAAAAAAGGTGCAATAAACTCAAAAAAAGTGGTAAAAAAGTTAAATGACATGCAATCATATCACACCCCCATTAACTGACACAGAAAAGACAAAATCACCTCTATTTAACTTCAAGTTTAAGAAAAGACAAAATTACCTCTATTTAACTTCAAGTTTTAAAATAGATATCATCCCCACCCCTCCTCTTCCCTTTGTATTGCAAGAGTTGCAGTGGTGGGCATGGCCCGTTTCTATCACGGCCGGCTAAGCTAGTATAAAAAAAGGCTGCCACATCCGCCTGCCTATGCTTCTGTATAGTAGCTGAAGGGTATGCCTATTCTATATTTTTATTTTAAAAAACTTGACTAAAATAGAACGACCAAACTAAGGGGCAGAAATTCAAAAGGTTGGAAGCAGGAAATCAACCTTGGTGGACCATACAAAAAAGTCCCACTGTAGAACATTTATAGCAAATCAAAGCATACATCATTTCTTAAAATGCATAAGTGAGGGGACATCTGAACTTTGCCGAATACATGAATCACTTCACCCACCATGAATTTCTTGAAAAGTAATTTTGGCTATACATGCGCCACACCCTTAAGAATGACAATGATAGTTATGCCTCTTCTTAATAGCTGAAGGGACTTTGCTTATCCTGTATGTACAATCAGTGTTTCAAAAAACTTGGACTTGACAAAACACCTAAACTAAGAGGTGAACCAGAAAATTAAAGTGGGTGGGCTATACAAAAAGAAGCCCCATGGTAGGACAGGTAAAAATCAATGTGGGGATACACATTTCCTAATATGCATATTGAAGTGTTTCATAAACAAACTAAAGTGGATAGAACAACCAAAGTCAGGGGCGGAACCAAAAAATCAGACTTGGTTGATCACACAAAAAGTGACAAATACATGGAATCACTGTAATCCATACACATTTCGTAAAATGGGGCAATTACTTGAATGGGTTGAATACATGAACCAGTTCATTCACCGTGAACTTGAAAAGTAATTGGGATAGGCATGTGCCACACCTTTCAAATAATTAAGATATGTGGTCGTTGCCCCAACATTGTATTGTATGTTATATGATTTCTGCATGTGCCTCTTGGCAGTGTATGACGGGAGTTTGTTTATCTAAGTCAGTATTGTCAGTGTTTCAATGTTCCAAAGGAGGGGGCAAGTGGCGCTCGCCGGACTTGCAGCCACCGGGTTTGGGGAGGACTGCATCTTGGTTCGGTTGGGTTTGGGGAGAACTGCATCTTGGTTCGGTTCAAACTGAAACTGAAATATCACAAATGAACTAAAACTGAGTTAAGGAACTCATTTTGTGAACCAGAATTGACATGGAACGAGAACTAAACCGAAAACCAAACCGGAACCAAGCTTAAGGTTAATCTTAACCATTTGTTCAAAATGAATGACCAAGATTACTTTAAAAAAAGTAGAAAATATTTAGCTTGAAGCTCGTTTATATGGGCTAGGCTCACACGTGACCGTGGAGCTCAGGCTCTTAGGACTGTCGGATTTAAATTTGGCGGCCCACGTTATTTTAAGGATAATTAATCCCTAAATAATGTGAGCCATTGGATTTGGATCAGACGTATAAACATTTTGTCATTTAGTTTTGGTTCAGTTATGACTTTTTATTAGTAAAAATTTAATTAGAAGTCTATTTGAGTCGATTCCTTAACACTTGGAACAGAACTGGGACCAAATTAAGAAGTGAACGGACCAATTTTGGCTCGGTGCCACGGGATTCGGTTCCAGTTTTTGGGTACAACCATGGGTAGTTTTTTGGCCGGGAAAGGGGGAAGAAAAGGAATTTGTGAGCTGAAAATCAAGGCTTTGGATACCTTAATCCCGGATATGCTTTTTAAAATTTATGCAGGATCAGTATTTATAATATCAGTTAATAAATGACAAAAAATGAACGTGCTACAGAAAATGAGCGATTTATAAAGTAGTTATTTATGTTGATGATGACAACTTGGACAGAAAATAGCTTAAGCAAACCATCGTGCACAAAAAATTCATTGAAGGCCAAAGGTGTTTTTCTTTAAGAAATGCATTGTCTTGGCCCTATTAATAGTACGTGCAAAAAATTTAAACAATTAAGGACATGTTTGACATCCACTTTGAAAATTAAAGGAAATACTTTGGAGGCTTCTCTTCTCCGTGCTTTCATTGTGAAAATGTAACTTACAAAGAAAGACACTTTGGTTTTAAAGTGATTATCAAACAGGCCTTAATTGTGGGAAAGCTGTTTTTCCCCTTAAATTTTCTCGACTAGTAGGTGGCAACCAAACACATGCATCATGGGCAAGTGTCAAACATAACCTCAACCAGGCAGAGATTGCTTTAGCACTTGCATAGACCAAATTCACCACGGTAGTTCCTGTAGAACGCCAGTGGATTCAACAGGAAGAAGAGGGCAGGCGTATAGCGACAACTTTGCGGTGGTGGTTGGTGGGTATGCAGAATTTGAACTTGCCCACTATGTGGATTGAATGATGTTATGGCCTGTGGTCCCTGTGAGATGGGAATGCCCTATCAACCTTCCCATCCTGTCCAGCTGAAGTCGACACATGGAGAAATGGAGGAACGCAGAAATTTGATTGTGAAACATGAGC
This sequence comes from Saururus chinensis, assembly GCA_035235625.1. Classification (NCBI taxonomy): domain Eukaryota; kingdom Viridiplantae; phylum Streptophyta; class Magnoliopsida; order Piperales; family Saururaceae; genus Saururus; species Saururus chinensis. The sequence goes on along the minus strand of CP141142.1, from coordinate 43,658,120 downwards.
GGGAACAGAATGAGTCAAATACCCATTGATTTGTGCATGGACTACGGAGAAAGGGGTGTGGTGTGACCTTGTCACTTGTGACTGCTACTTTGAAGACAAAATTGGGTCTGTCCCACCTTGGTTCCATTCTCATTTAAAATAAATATAACTTTGGTTTACACCAAGGGCAGTGCCGAATTGAATGATGTACATGAAAAACATGTCATGTCCCAGCATAAGCATGCTGATACAGGGGCCCACATCCGCATTTCTCGTAACTGGTTCCTCTGTGGCCCCATGCTAACACATGATTAACAAGATATATTCCTAGTTAGCAGCTCGAGAAGATTAGTTACTTTGTCATATTAAACACCATCAATCCGTTACATGGCGTACGAGCACTGGAGGCTTGCAAACTCTGGGGGGCCCTCTGGCATTTAGACATTTTGGGAAACAGAGAAAGCCGACTTTACCGTCGGAGATTTGTTGGCTCGTTCTTTTGTGGGGCTTGCATGAGAATTATTACGGGGAGGAAAGCAACAAACAGACGCCAACAGGAGCACCTCGATCTCATATATCTGTGAGGTGTACTTGTGCAGGCCAATGACATGACAAGGTTGTCAGCATCACGAGCCTTATCACACTTGTTACATGAACATACTAACATAGCATCCATCACAAGCTGCAAAATGCTACTACATATGTACATGCTGCCTGCTAGCCAGAAATGGGTAAATTGAAAGCATTAGGATATCAAGCTTTGCATCAACTAGGGGGATTAGCTTTTTGTTTCTTTCCCTTCCGGCCAGCTTTTGTCTTTGTCGCTGACCGGTGGCGAATTCCACAGCACCACTTTACACCAGGAAAAGACACCAAGAATTGAAACATGTAAAAGAAACAGGCAACACACTCTCAACAGGATGAACAGATCTCGATCTAAAACCGAGTTAAGATTATGATTTATGTAGATAGATCGGTGAACTGACTGAAAGTCTCTTTAAGCAGTAGAGAGACTGTATGAAGGACTCTTGTTCAGTAAAGAAAAACCTAAAGCTAAGCATCATCTTCACATTAATGACTTTTTTTTTTACAAGTCATGGGCATGATTGCCCACTAATCTCCACTAATACGTAGTTTTTGCTTTACCTACTACTCACACAGCTGCCTGATTTCTTCTGGGTTTCTCCTTTTGGCTTGTCTGGTACTGAATCAGACAAAACAGGCCTAATTGTTGGATTTTGGACACACAGATTTTCACATGGATGACTCCTGTCTCTTGTCTCCCCCACCGGCCGAACCGCTGGCGCACCGCGGCAGCTCCGCCTCTGCAACATATGGAGTTTGAGAAATAAGCAATCTTTCAGCAAATTTGCACAGACCCAACTCCATAAAATGAACAAACATGTCTTCCAAAACGGAGAAATGAACAGACACACAAACATAACGCAGTAGTTCAAGCTTACCCATGGGTGGGGAAGAAGAATTGAAAGACCTCTTGCAGTGGAGGATGGCGCCCTGGATCCCATCCTGCTGCTGCAACAGCGAATCATCCTTTCTCTGGTTCGTCAGCTGGGCTCCCCCAGCCGGCCCAACTGCCGCAGACGCCGATCTGCTCTTACCCAGGTGCTTACAGACCACCCTCAGACCTGCCGGCAGATTGCCATTGCTATTATTACTATTTCCTTGCTGCTGCTTCTCCTTCTTCACACATGCACCTGCTCCGGCTATAGCTGCTTTTGTAGTCTCCGTTGGCGCTGGTGGCGTTGGCGATGGTTGTTGCTCCGGCACTTGTTCTGGGCTTCCTCCTCCCTCTCCCTTCCCCAGACCCAACTGAGCCGACAGCCTCAGCTTCTCCCCGTACCTTTTGGACACTCTCACATACAGAGGCTTGATCATCTTCAGGTACTTGCTCAACAGCCGTTTGGCCTCAGACACGCCGTCCACCTCCGCCATGGCCATCCCCTCATCCGCTGCCTTGCCAGTCTTGGAGCCTCCCCGCGAGCTGTTGTCCCTGGTAAAGAGCGACACGATGGGCACCTCCTCCACCTTGAACTTCACCGTAAAGAGCTTGCTCTGCCCAGCCGTCTCCGCCCGTGGCTTAGGGGCAGCGGGTTTGCTCTTGGGCGGTTCGGTGCCTTTCGTTGGTGGTGATAGTGGACGCAGCGGCGGCGGTCTGGGCTTCTTGAAGCCGAGTAGGAAGACGCGGAACTTGGTGGCGGATTTGAGAAAGGAGACGGCGGGGATCTGGGCGGGCTTGGAGTTGGGCTCCCCGGTAGCGCTGAAGATGGCCGGCTCCAGTGGGACCAGACGCCCCTTGAAGAAGAGGTCGTCCGAGGGGGACAGGGAGAGGTCAGGATCGGCGCGACCGCCGCCGCTACTACCGCCGGACGAGACCGCGAAGTCGAACTCCTCCCTCTCCCCGTCAGTCTCGTCCGACTCCTCGTCTCCGTCGCCATCCTCCTCCTCGTCTGGCACGGCGAATTGGAGATCGAAGAAGGGCCCCTCGTCGTCGTTGTCCTCCTCCACCTCGTCATCGTCCGTCTCCTCCACCGGGCGCTCAACCACCGCGGCCTTGATGGTGGTAGGAGCGACGGCGGGCCCATGCGAAGCCGGCCCGCCACCGCCACCGCCCCGCCAATACTTGAGCATGCTCAGAGCATCCATGGTTGGGAAAGCCAGAGCAGGCAAGCAATGGTAGGAAAAGGAGGGAAAAAATGTGACCCAGTAAAAAGGGTAGGGTGAAGTTGGTGGGGGCTACCTCTCTCTCTCTCTCTCTCTCTCTGATTACTTCTCTCTCTCTGTTTACTGCGTGAGTGAGAAAGCAAAGGCTTGAAAGGGAAGAGGAACGGGGTTAATGGGAGCAGTTAAAAAAGGGATGTGGGGTTCCTGACTTGCTCCTGTGGGGTGAGTTTGACAGGGAGAGAGGCCAGAGAGTTGGGTGGGGAGCGGAGCAGAGAGGGCACAGAGAAGAGAATCAAGAGATTTTTTGGAGCTCCTGGGCTAGGCTAGGGGTAGTTCAGAGAGAGAGAGATATAGTGGCATAGTGGAGAGAAGACTGAAGACTTTACTGAGTGGTATTTTAATGGTGATATGCAAACAGAAACACTTTAATGGCGTCGGATACGGAGGCGCAGGGCAGGCATGTGACTCGAGGTCTTGGTCTTGTTGCTGCCCTCGTCAGAGTTGGAGGAGACCAGACGAGTCAGGTACAGAGTACAGACTCTGAGAGCCACTGTACAATGGCCTGCTACATTCATTGCTGTGCGTATTGTTTGAAATCTATACTACGTATAGAAGGAGCTGGAATGGTGTATGAAATACGTTTAGAAGGAAATTGCTGGGAAAGTTGGTGTGTGGATAAAAGGAGGAAAGGGAAAGGAGAAAGGGGGGTGGGAAAGCAAAAGGAAGAAAAGTTGGGCTCGGCGCCTCTTAAAGCTTTTAGCGAGCCTCTTGTCTGCGGCGGAAGCCAAATGGTTGTTTCCACCCTCTTTTTGTTTTGAAAGATTTGCCAAACATTTTTCCTAGTTTTAGCAGCGTTTTAGAAATAAGACAGGACTGGACGGGTTTAACCAGACCTATTCTATAAAATAGGCCAATTCACTATAATTTTAGGGCAGATTTAACTTAGTCGGGTCAGGGAGACCTAGGCAGTTAAGCCTGTTACCCGGTCCTGTCCGATCCAGGTTCTGAAAAAAAAAATTAAATGCATCTCGACCCATCGGGAAGGGGCATCACGGGATCGACTATTCGAGAGATTTCGGATTAGGGCCAGTGAGCCGACTCGTGTTCGAAGTAAAGGTTCCTCTTCGGAGAAAATCCGACGATGCATTAGCAAGTCTCCTCTCCTATCTCCTTTTCTTTTCGCTTGTTCTTTTTTAATTTTTAATTTTTGAATCTCTCCCTCTATCAAGTGTCCGTCATCTTATATTGTCGCCGCTCAATTCTTCCTTATCACAAAAAATTAATTTTAATTAAAGAGTTTAAATGTTATACCCCGGTATTATTCGACCTGAGTCAAACTCAATCTAAGGGCTGATTAAGCGTATGTGGGCAATAAAATTAAAAGAGATTAACATATAGCAAAAGATTAAGCCCCTTATACGGGCAATTTAATTAGCAGAGTTACACATCTCATGACCTTTGAGTAAAAATAATAAACAGAATAAAAAAAGACTTTAACTTAGAACTACTCTACAATTCTTATATTTACATACTTAGAATCCGGAGTCAACACATATGGCTCGAATTAAGGTCTCAAACAAATTTAAAAACATAAGATATACATAAGTCTGAAAAAAACTATCATATATGATATTCTATTATCATAACAGAGTAAATTAAAAAGATATAACAAAGTCTAGAAGCATCCACGCCTACTCTCATGCTCTCCCCGACTGTATCTCATATAGAGGGTCCTTCTCGATTGTATGCCGCATCATGCTTTCCCAAAACAGAAATACAAAAAGTGAGATAAGTAAAACTTAGTAAGGTTTGAATATGACGACAATAAACAAAAAATAATCACGACATGACAATTATAGCAATTTAGCTTCATAATTGATATGAAATGCCCATTTCTGATTATTCTCTTGCTAAACCCCTATTTTTTCATAAACATAAAAGCTAGCATATATATGACACACCTATCAAAGTCAGAGAATAAACAATTATATCATAACTTAGCATTCATCCTGCATAAGTAATGATCTTTATCCATTCAAAATTAAGCATAATAGCATTCATAATCTATATGAGAAGAGTCTCTCACACCTTTGTTGATCATGCAACCATATCACATAAACTTGTATAATAGTGTCTCAATCACAACATTTAAATCATGCATTCATATTACATAAACCTGTATAATAGTCTTAATCACACAATTCAGGTTGTGTATTCATATCGCATCAACCTGCATGAGGAGTGTATCTAACACATATTTCAGATCATGCATGTATATAAATCTCATACATTCCATAGCTCATTCACCTACACGACAAGTGTCTAAACCATACTACATCACAATTATGCATAGTAAATCACATCGACATGTGTCACATAATCTCAAATATCCCTACACAACCTGTGTAATATGGGTATAATATTATCTCATACACATGCACTATCATCAAATGATGAATATCTCCATCATGGAGAGAAATACAATTATATCAAGAATTACAATCATATCACCCGCTCTAAACTTAGTCAGATTTCCTATCCGGAAACCTAGGGCATTGCCCGCTCTGGACACAATCAGAATTTTATACATAAAACTAGGGTATAGGGGAAGTCAATCCCTTTGCTCGCTCTGGATAATCCACATGGGAAGTTCGAATTAACTAGAGTAGGTCTACTCACTCTGGACAGTTTGGGCCAAGGACGTCTGAATTAACTAGAGCAGTGTGTTCACTCTGGACATATCTGTGGTGGAAGAGTCTGAATTAACTAGAACACATAGTAGCTGGTGCACAAAGGCATACCACTCTGGATTCTTAGGGTCTATGTTTAACTGTCTCATTAAATAAATCTTAACTGCATTAACAATTTATATCGACTCAACCCGGGGAGTATACATGTTCCACACAGGAACTCAAATCGAAATCATGTCCTTTCAGACCAACCAAGATCCGATTAAGTCAATGATCGATTAATCCGATACATAATCTCACATCATTGCATACAATCGATCAATCACGACTAAACATCGGTAAAACCTTATTCATGAAGTCCGTTTCATGATGCATGAATTAATGATACATACGTGAGCAAGTTCTAAGTGAATTCCCACACATAGAACGTACCCTCATCAGTCCCCATATGCATCATATTTGAATTATAAATAACTACGATTTTATAGTAAATACCCTACATGTGTGTGTTCATACATTTCTAAGCACATGGTAATGCTTTAACAATAGCTCATAAGGCAATCCACACATGCCTTGATAAAAATCTAATCATAATTACCAATTAAAATCAGGGGTAAAATCTTATGTAAACCATCATTTCATTTATATGAAATCAAATGCTTAACTCTTACAATCATGATTTATTCCATACATGAAGTTAGAATATGATATCATCATTCACCCACAATTCATACATATCATAAGGTAGCATATCCTTTCATGGTCATACAATAACCTAGTTAAAAATATACTTAAAACATAAGAATTTCATCTACCATAGATTTAAGGTAATCATTTACTAAACATGTCTAACCATTATCATATAATTCCACATAATCCTTAAACATGCTTCATAAATCTCAACCTAGACAACATATCATTCGAGTAGTTTATTCCAACTCAAAACACTCTAAATTAACATTAGAAACATTAGTTAGAAGTAAAAATACCAAAATAAGCAAAAAAACTAAAATATTCAAATCAGTCGTGTAGCCGATCGATCAGCCACTAGGCCCAATCGATCGACAACAAGTAGATCGAGGTCTTTTTCTTCTTTTCGAAATTCAAAACTGAAGCACCATTAATGGAGCTTAAAATCTTTATTTCAAGCCTCATTGTGACGTCCCTCGTATTTTCGAATAAAAGAAAACAATTTTTTTTTTAAAACGTAACAAAATTTAATTACAATTGCCAAGGATCACCGTGTACTAAAACAGTAATTACAACATACTTTGTATTATACAAAGATTGTCAAAATTAGGCATCACGTGCCTTTGTACATTGGTCAATACAATAATTTACATAAGTACAAAAACAGTAGTACAAAACTTGTAATTTAAGGAAACCCTTCGTCGACTCCTTCAGAATCGAGTGAAACACCTGTAGAGTCTGAGGGTAGGTGAGTAAATTTATACTCAGTAGGTTGAATTAAGTTCTAAGAATATGCTTCGTGCACATGCCATTTTTCTTTTTTTTTGAAATCATTCAGAAAACCTGAAAACACGATCACAGAACGTCGCGATACCAGACGACTTACACCCCAGCCCATGGGGCGACGCGAGACTGAAAGGAAGGGATTTACCCATGACATCCCAATCCTATGCGCGCCAGATGCCAAATTTGGCGGTATCCAAAATCATAATAATTCTTAGCTCCGAAGAACCGAGAACTATCCAGACGGCACGATTGCCCAAAACTTGGAGAAATTTTCGAAAGGAGGAGATGATTTTGAAGTCGGAGCTTTTATTTTCATAAAGTAACAGAAAACTTTTAGTAAAACTTTAGCGAGTCAAAATCTCGGCATACGATTAGAATTTAAAACTATTTACCTATAACACGTGCGAAATCTCCTCGTAGCGTAAAGAGAGTCCCACCTTAATATATCAGCCTTCGAGCGAGAATTTCGGCAGAATAACCACTCCAACGCGTAAAACGCCCTTGATTTAGTAGGGTAGGGCTTTGGAACGGGTTAAAAAGGTTTAGGAATGGCCCAGAAACAGTAAAAAGATGAAAATGGAAGATTAGGGAAGGGGCACATTTTTTGAGGTCTTAGAGGGGTTGTCTCGGGAAAATAACGCTTCCGGTGCGTAGAGCACCCTTGAATTAGTAGGAAACGGGTCTTGAAACGTGAAAATCGGACTTAAAATGGGTCGGGAATAGTGAAAACAGTGAAAGGGACTGAAAATCGGATGTGGGTGAAGAAGTGGCCGGAAAGGGTATAAATAGGTGGGGGAGGGGAATATTCCGGTGGGCGCCGCCGCCGGAACAGGCGGGCGCCCACCGGCGCCGCCAGGAAAACCGGCCGGCGCCCCCTGGCGCCGGCAAAACCGCGTTCGCGCGTGACGAACGCGCGGTTCGTCGCGCGTTCGACGCGCGCGCTGCGCGGCACACGCCGCGCCGCACCACGCCAAGTCGCGCCGCGCCGAAAATTATATATTATTTTATAATTTTTAATTCCAAAAATTCCAAAAATCGTAACTTCCTATCCCGAACTCCGATTTGCGCATTCTTGGTACCGTTGAGTTCGTATTCACGAGCCCTACAATACTAGACTATTTAAGAACCGTTCCACCTAAATTTCGAAAGTGGGTCCTGCCGGTCGAACACGTTTCCCGAGGTCGTGACTTTTGTTTCCGTTGCGTTTTAAGACTTGTTACGCTCATCTCTACGAGCTCTAACCAAAACTTAGGAAAATTATAAATAATAAAATATGTAAGAAAATCGTGTTAGAAATTAGGGTCATTACACTCATACACCATCAAAATTAAATTAAATATTCTACAACATTAAATCAACTTATTTCAAATCAAAACCCTAAGTAATCAAGACAAAAGATTAACCTTTTGTAAATCCACCATTACAGCCCTAAATATAAAATTTATTCAATCAAAACACATAAAAATCAAAATTTGCATATATATTAAAGCTAAGATGAAAACTCATTACCTCTCCACTTGATTTGAGTCGGATTTATACTTCAATTACCTCCGAAACCTTCCAAAAGTAAGATTTTTATGTTAAAACACACGTAAACTTGATTTAGACTTGAAAATCATAAAATGAATCCTAAATCTAGAGCTTACGAGGCATAAAATCGAAAATTTGAAGGTTAAGGTTTGAGGTCGAAGAGTAAAACAATGATTTAATGCTTTGAAAATGGATTGAATCAATGGAAGAAGACAAAATTATGAAAATTAAAAAAAAACTAAAGATTAAGGATTAATGAAATCTCACCTCTAATCACTTTTTCTTTGGGCCTAATTGAGGAGTAGGCTCCAACTCTCCTGGCTCAACCCTTTTTCCAAATGAGAAAGGGTCATCCCTTTTCTTTTTAAAAGAAGGGATAGGCTATATCTAATTAAAACTTAGGGTAAGAATGGAGCTTTTAACTAAAAGTAGATGTTTTGCCTATTTAAACTCTTATTAGGGCTAGAAAAATTCTAAATTTTTTTGCAATAACTTCTTTTGACGTCTGAAACATTTTGGATTAAAAACCCTAAATTCGACCTTGGGACAGGGGGTCTTGCCAAACCCTAATTTTAAAAAAAATATGCAAAGATTTCATAAATTCTAAAAAATTTCACAAATGGTTTGGATTCACTTAAAACTCACAAATATGAAGTTATTTTTGTTTAAAAACTTTAGAAATCACCTTTATTTCTAAAAATCATCAAATTAATGAGAAACGGCTTACACTACATAAAAGCAATTAAACATAATGAATTAAAACCGGTTCAAGTTTAGGGCTCTTTCATCAAACACTGGAATTTTGCCTCTTGCACCATCAATGACACAATTACCAAAAAGCCCCTTCTTGTGACATGCCCTAGCCACTATTGCACCTCTTTTTTTATATAATTACCTTAGACTCAATCAAATTGATGTTTACTTATTGATATTTAGTTATAGCATTTACATCCATATGTTGATTATATTCATATTTAATTTTTACAACGTGCCAGCACTGATCTCCTAATCTACCTCTTGAATTGCCTTGATCAATTGTGTGTTTTTTTAATTGAATTGAATGATTTTATCGATGGGATTTAGCCTTTATTTGATTTGAGTTTTTTTTATAGCATTGAATTGGATGAGCCTGTGGATTATTTGATTTGGGATTTTTTTTTCAAACTTTAAATTTGATGATTTTTGTGATGCGCCATTCTCTGCTTTATTTGATCTTATGTTTTTTTTGCTTTTCTAACATTAAATTGGATGAGCCTCCAGTTTATTTGATTTGAGATTAATTTTTTTAACATTAAATTGGATGATTTAAGTGATTGACCAGCATCTGCATTATTTGATGAGTTTATATTTTTCTAACATTGAATTGAATGATTTGATATTTTTTTCTAACCTTTTTTTATATTTTTACTTTGTTTCTTGTTGTTTGATTTGATAATAATATTGATTTTTGGCTTTGGAATGGTAATGCTTACATATGACTTGTGATTTGTTTAATATTTTATTTCTTTTATTATGTTAATAAATATTATTTTTTGTAAAAAAATTGAAAGAAGAACATAAAGTTGATGATTTTGGCATTTGAAATATGAAGTTTGAACTTTGAAGGGGTTTGAAAAATTAGGATTTTACGTTTCAAGGAAGTTGATTTAGTGTTGAAGAGTGAAGACAATATTAAATTTTGTTATTTAAATTATGTAGTTAAGTTTGGTGGAAATTGGAGTGGATAATGAATTATTAAGTCTTAACCATTAGAACTGTTTAATTTGGACTTGGAACTAAAAATTAGATGTTTTTTTAGACTTGAAACTATGAATGTTTGTTTATCTTTCTAATTATCTTAGAACTATGGCCTTGAATTAGTGGTGTGGGTATTTTATTTTAAAATTTGATATTTATTTGTTTATGTTACTATTTAGGTTTTTTTATGCTCATGGGAAGTTTAGAATGGTAACTTATTAAAATAAGTTGGAGTGAACAATGTTTTGAATAGTCAAATAGGTTCAAGTAAAATTTTGAAACATAATTTAAACATGTTTAACTAAAAAAAATTTGTATTAAAGGGAAACTTTTGCAAAATTTTATTTAGGTGATGATGTCACAGTTTAACTAGGTTGATCCAACCTAACTACTAATCCAAGTCAAGGTCCGAACCGATTTTTAAAACATTAGTTTTAGCCTTTAGGCTTAAGCTATTGCATGTTACTTCATGTGTCAAAACGGTCGCACGCCATACTAGGCGTGTATTTTACCATTCAAGACAATGACATTCACATGCGCACACCCAAAAAGTGAATGGTAGAATACAAATTGACATAAAGACAGTCAATTGACATGAAGACATTGACATGATAGATTATGTCGTGAATGGTAGAATACATGCCAACACAATATGCGCACACCCAAAATTTTCTTGTTAAAACGGGTACTTGTTTTATTTTACAATATGTCAACAAGGGCCTGTTCAGATGAGAAAAACAATAACTTGGCTTTTCCTTCGCAAACCTCCTCAAGATGAAGGTTTGATTTTTAAAGACCCTTTTAAAATGGCTCAATTATTTTACTTTAAAAGCTAAAATCTTTTTAAATATGCCCCAAATCAAGGTAATTAACAGATTTGCTTCAGGGACAAAGATGGTTGATGTGGAGACCACTACATTAACTGTGTTTTGCCAAAATTGACAGGGCCATCCCTTTCTTTCTTGACATGTGGTGGGTCTTCTCTTTCAAATAACAGGGTCACAAAGTACAAATCCGATTTAACAGATTTCCTTCAGACTAATTGCGTTAGAGCCTATGATGACTTTGGCAAGCATCAGCCTTAAGCATGGGAATGTTACTCTGCAATTGTTGTGTAAAGAGGTGGAATTTGTACTTTCCAAGCAAAGCGAGGGATATACTGGCGGGGCTTTCTTGGATGGTGAGCATATTGCTTTCCGTGGAAAAGATCCAAGTGCTGCCCCCACGACCTACATTGGAGGGGTGAAGGAGAAAGGAGACAAGCTGAGGGAAAGAGAAAGGGAAAGGGAAAGCTCTCTTCTGACTCCATTTTTTCAGAAGAGTGTCTCAACCCAGCACAAGGGCCCCTTTTCTTTCCATCTTCTAAAGGCCATTAAAGCTCCCAATTCCCAGTCACGGGGTCGCATTGTCCCCTGCTTTAGCATTGACTGCCTCTTTAGACTTTAATACAAAACCAACTTACATTTATACAAGGTCAATATATAAATACACCAAGGAAAAAAGTTGGTTGCACCAGTCATGATCTTGTTAGGTTTTGCCTTTGGTCCACTAATATTGCACTTAATACTATTAAGATGAGCATCTTAAGCTGTTGCTTTGCTTACATAATTATAATCATAGGGCAGTCTAGTCTAATCCCCATTTTAGAGATTCGAGTTAGTAGCTACACTGTTACACTTGGATAGTTGCACATGAGGTGCAAAACCCTTGATGTAAGCATATATTGACTTCATTGCATTCTCTACAGAAAATGCTCTATTAATGGCATGACATAGTTAGTTAAAAAATATGCCTAGGGTGCAATGTGAGCTTTCCAACGTGTAGGGTCTGGCTAGTAAAGCAATTTAACCTGTTTGACCCTATTTTGAAAACCGGTGTGCAATTGAAATTGGGCAGCCTGAAAGTACGCTATGCAAGTTGACGAGCATATAAGGGAGATTCTTAATAAAATTATTATTTACCTGTCTTATATATTTTCTCTGTCCCCATAAAAAGTGTCTGAATTGTAAAATAAGTAGATTTTAGAAAATAGTGCAGCCCATAATTAGAACATGACAAAAAACACAAATTTCACCTTCTAAAGTCTTGCCCATTAAGAACAATTCATTAAGTGGGCAAAAGTAGACACTATGTGACACCTATAATTTTTGTATGATATTTTTATATATTTAATTAATTATTAATCTATATTTGAAATAAAAAATATTATTATTTTTTTATTTTCTTTAAGTTCTTGATGATATTAAATGTATATATATGTGTGTGATTTACCTTGATGTTCTGTTAAATTTTGATGACAACACATCCAAAGAATCAACTAACTTCTTTAGTAATAATAGTAATTACAAAGTAATAAACTCAAAATAGTCACAACAATGATAAATGTAAATTTTATTTTTATTTTTACAAACAAAAAGTTTATGTTAATAGGCATCGATACGTTGGCGTCTTTGCTAGCAAAGTTTTAGATCACATTAGTAAAGTTCAACATGTCGATTACTTCGCCAATGAAGCATCAGATTCATTATCAGTAGACCATCGATGCATCGATATTCTGAGTGCAGCTTACCAACATGTTCAAAATTGTATATAGAAGTAGTTTTTGATATAGTTATGCATCAAAATTCAGTTATTTATCCCTCATATAAATACATTGACAATCTTTGACTCAAATTTTTTGAAATCTTTGACTTTGAGTCAAAAACAAAGGATTAAGGAGCATCAAAGGAAGAGGGAATATGACTAAGTTTGTGGAGACCATTTGTGTTTGGTAAAGGAAAATGGTAAGATTATTAACTTTGTTATCATGATTTGGTTTTGAAATGATTGTATGAGATGTACTTTCATTAATTTCATGGCATGAAAGTATGTAAAGGATAATTTTTAATATTTTGTTACGATTAAGCTATGATATCATGTTTTTCAATGTTTAATAAGCATTTGATAGTAATAATTATCATGTTTTGTGTGGGAAGGATTACAACATGACATGATTTAATTACGATATGACATGATTTAAAGTGATTTTGGGGAATCGGGAATAATTTTTATTGTCTCTTCCTAATCATTAGAGCTACCACCAGCATGTTGTTGGTGAAAGAAGGGAGATTATAGTATTGACACTGACATGCATCTATGTATCAATGTGCAACCAGTTAATCATTGGTGATGAGGTTGATGTGTTGGTGGCATCGATGAGGTGGACTACTCTTATATTGCCACCGGGTCAGGTTTTGCCAAACCCAAACCTGATACCACTTAAGAAAACTATAACCCGAACTTGACCCAACCCGAATCCAACCTGTTTGACTCGAATAGAATAAAAAAATATTTTTTAAATTTTTTTTAAAAAATAATATTAAAAAATACATAAAAAATTTAAAATTTATATTTATAATTATATTCGGGTCGAGTCAAGTTGGATCACCTAAAACCTGAACCCGACCCAAATAGCTATACGGGTCAATTTTCAAAAACCAAATTAACCCATTATGGTCGGTCGGGTTTTACCATTTACCAGACCCGAGTGGCATCCCTACTCTTGTAATGCCCTAAGCCGCAATATAACCTGACCCGAGGGTTGGAAAAACTAAATCGGAGTAACTAAAATTTCAAAACTATTCAGGAGTAGCATATGTGTGCAAGAGCTATAACGTTCCTCTATACACTATAGAGCTTTAATGTTCTACTGCATGTAGACTATAACAAAATTATATTTTATTATTATTTGGATCAGGCTAACATTGTCATAATATTGATTGCCTACGTACTTATCGAATACAATCTCCAATGTTATTATGATAAAATTGGAACTGAACGTTGTTCTTCTTAATAGTTATTACATTCATCATGCATTAGAAATCATATATTTACAATACTTATATCTAAATAAATCATTTAGAGTTAGAAATCTCATAAATCATCCGAGTTAAACAAAAGCTAATAAGTCATCAAAATCAGGTATTTCACTCTATCGTAGAGCAGAGCAGAACATATTAGATCAAATCAAATAAGAGCAAAGTAAATCATATAGATCAGATCAAAACAAAACATATATCTCATTTAGCAAATTAAATTAATGAAATAAGATATACATGAATTCATATAAATATGCATTAAAATAAAAAGTCAAAAAGGCCTACTCTCCTAAGATTTTCGAAAGTTGCGGCATTCAGAGTTGGTCCTTCCTTTAAGGTGTCCTTCCCTTCAGGTCTAGAGACAGTGAATATAACCTTCTCTTGCTCTATGATGTTTTTCTATTTCTTGCTAGAAGCTGACAGACATAACATCTTCTTACCCAGGATATTTTTCTCTTTCTACACATATAGGCAATGGACATAACCTCCCCTTACCCAGAGACATATCTATCTTTCTGAGCTCATAGGCAACAGATAGAACCTCCCCTTACCCGGGGACATTTCTCTCTCAGTGGCTTATCGGCGGAGAACGAAGCTTGTCCTTACTCCAGACCACTTCTCTCGTTGTAGCCTAATGGCAAATGATGAAGCCTCCTCTTATTTAGGGCCACTTTTCTCTCGTTAAGAACAAGGGTGGTAGATAGAGCCTCTTCTTGCCTAAAATATTTAACCCCCCTAAGGTCTCCAACTAGATAAATGAACCATTTCATTGTGTAGATCACCTTCAAATTAAATAAGAACGCCTCTTAAAAGGGCAAAATTGGACTCATAATGGGCAAAAAACTCTTTCAAAAACTGAACGACTCTTCTCTATTTATAGATGAGAGTCGTGGGTGAACAAGACATACATGCACATGTAGGCCATACATCTCGTGCTTGAGGGGCACAGTGCATGGCCAATTGCCCGTTGAGCGGGCTCGGCCCACTCCGCATGGCCACAACGCGTGGCTCCCGCGTATCATGCAGGAGTTGACCCACTTAACACGGGCCTACCCCACAAACGGAAGGGACAACTCGTGAGCCCAAGGGCCCTGCGCCATGGGGCACGGCTGACACAAGTGCTAACATCAACAAATCCATCTTTTTCTTAATTTTTTTTATTTTAATTAAATAATAATCTAACTACAAAACGCAATAACTTCTTACCCTGAAGTTGAAATAGCACAATCTTTGTACAATTGAACTTATATCAATGAGCCCTTCGAAACTAGACCCACATGGGTAGGTTATTCTCTACTTTTTAAGTAGGTCCAGCCTATGTGGCAAGCTTCTAGAGGTCGTAACTTTCGCTACCGACCTCTATTTTGTGTGATCTTTGATTCGTTACTTCGAGCTTTATACACGTACAAGGATTTCATCCCTCAAATAATACTATCCAAAAATCAATAATTACTACTAACCCCTTGGGTTAGACACAATTAAAAAATGGGGTGTTATAGCTCTAGCCAACCCACTGTTGGTGAGGCTTTGACATGTTGATGGGTTGTCGATGAGCATCTGTGACTTGGTCAACATGTCAATGAGTCTACCAATAGTAATTCGGTGTAGAGTATTTTCAGAATTATGAGGTTATGTATGCTATTATTTTATTAAGTATTATAATGACATACTTTTTAGTGCTTATGAATGCATGTATAGATGATGATGAATATATTGATGTGTGGGTAAATGTGTCATTTCTGTGCAAGAATCCTTATATTGGATTGCACCTCATACTATAGTAAATGGCACACAAGGTTGGAGATTCCTAATATCATGTTAACTCCTCAAATGAGTCATTTAACCATGTAAATGGAAGGGTAAGATATAAAAAAAGATTATAAATCTATCAACTCTCAAAGGATGAGAGTTATGTAGTGCCACTTCCTAAACATGAGAGTTAGGTTCTAATCGACTAGAGCATTAAAAGATAATTAGTCTCACAAAAAACAATTCTAGAGGTTTTAATTATCATGATATTTGAGATCTAGACCACCTGAATCGATAAGCACTTATTGGCCTTACCTTGAAAGTATGGATGAAATGAGCAGACTTAAGAAGAACTAATGTATGAATTGTGAGTAGTTCACGAGATAGTGAGCAATAAGTACTCCTAGATATGACTATCGAGTTATAGAGGACCTTTATAATTTACACTTAATTAAGGAAGTGACTTATAAGTATGGTTATGGAAACAAAATGTTTATATTCTTATGTTTTTGAACATGTTGTTAGATTGTAGTTAAATTCTATTTATTTGTTTTACCTAATGTATTTGTAAAATGATGACGATGACGATGATAATTACTTAGTTTATGACGCATATGATTAATGAATATTTTACCATTAGTTGGTACTTGTTTAACTATTCCAATACTCAACATCTTTATGATGTAGGCTCACTGGAAGAGTAGCTAGATAGTGATGTTTGCTCGGAAAGGACGACCAACTTTCTTCGTAGTTTTTCGTAGGATTTTTAGACTTTATTAATGAACTTTTAGTGTGTATGTATTTGAATATAAGTATGTGAGTGCTAATTACTTATGGTTATTGTATGTTATGGATCTATGACATACACTCGGGCGAGACCCTTTGTGTTTGGAGTATGGTTTGACCTTATCTATTATATTATTCTAGTTTGTATGTGAGTACATTCGAAAACAAGTAGATCACCCCCAAGATAATTTTTTCTTAAGTTTGACAAAAAAATTAGAAAAATTTATTTTTGCTTAATGATTTATGAGAAAGAAGTTTAAAATTTCGAAGCGTGACACACTCTTTATAGGACACATATTTTTCTAAATAAGATCCTCTTTGAGGGATAGAGGCAGCATATATTAGAAGAAAGAAAAGTAATGATAGTTGATAATAAAGAAACCTATATTTAACACATGGAGGTATCATTTTTTGGTTTCTAGACATGATAATTTTACGAGGGGCAAAAACCTTGATGCAAAGGCATATAATGACATACCTCATTCTTATCTCTACAAAAATGTTTTCTGAATCATAATTTACTTGTCTCATAGACTCCCTCTATCCTAAATTAATAGTTCCATTTATTTTTTTAAAATAAATTTATTTTAAAATATTAAATAGAGCTATTGATATAGATTGGACAAAATATATCCTTGGAGAAAAAAATGACATATAGTAGATGGTAACCTGACACACTGAAGTCACCATTTTTGTTTGTCAAATATAATTATAAGCAGTTGATACGTTTTTAATCAAATTGCATCCTATTCCCATGATCCTAACCTAGAGTCTCTGAAGAAGCACTAGCTATCGTTTGGGTTTTAGATGCTATTGGAAGACATACAGTGTGTATGACAGAGCATAATTGCTGAACATCAGTAAGGCATGCACAAGTGTCCATGGCACCCTAGCCGCCTGCATTTCGCATTTGGCCAGCGAGCAACCGAGAACATTAAAAAAAAATAGCGGTCAGCTCGATATTGCTCTCGAGTAAAATGTTTACTCATATTAAACCCTGCCAAATGTACAACATATTCCTTGGATGCAAATCTCCTCTAGAAGGATGAATGATCCTTAATTTTGATGGGGCCGAGTAGTCATTAGTCCTCTGTTGGTGGCATAATTAGAGATTCCCTGGGGAATTTTAGAGCTGGCTTTGCCCTCCGGATCCCATATGCCTCCACTCTTATGGCAGAAATTCTTGCATAAATGTTTGGTTGCCAATTAGCTTTATATATGAACTTATGTGCTATGGTAATTCAGGGAGATTCTCAGGTTATTATTAATCTTATTCAGGGGTGGCTCTATTTTCACCTACTATGTAAAGAAAAATATTATACACCTATAGTACCTCCATTTTTTCTATTTTTATATAGATTTCTTTCCATTAAAGGCCCACCTTATCCTTCCTTTAATCAATATATACTATGTCATCTATATCTATAGTATAGAAAAAGAAAATTAATAGAATCTCTCTGACCTCTATTTTTTAGCTCATTTACATCTCTCTCCAATGGATGACTCTTCATTTTCATCTTTTTTTCTTACAAAAGCTTGAATACAAAAGATTAATAAGAAAATTTGTACCTCTACAGCAAGAATAATTTATTCTAGATAAATTTTTTATTAGGATAAATTTGTTGATTATTCATTAAATATTAATTTTACTATACAAATTATAAAAAATACTTAATTTAAGCATTTTACCTTAGGCCTCTAATGGTATCAAGTAGGCCCTGATCTTATACTTCTATTAAGGAGAATGGTCTCCAGTACACTCAAGGAGCTATCCATAATATCAAGAATAATTTGTCACAACTAACTGATTATCAGGTGATGCATATATTCTGCCAACAGAACAATGTTGTTTATGCATTGGCGAATAATGCCATTGACCAATTCTCATGCTACTGGTTACATAATGCCCCTTTCTTTCTTACATGCCCCGTTACATCTTGATTACACTGGGGCTCTTTCCTCCCGCTTCATAGCTCTCCATAGTTTCTTATACAAAAAATAAAAATTTGAGCAGCCATTGATTTTGCTGCAAGTTGATGCTCTCACCATCTTAGTAAATCCTTCAGTGTGCTTATCTCTCCAAAAGCTTTTTCAAGATCATATCAGATGTGTTTTTCTCTTCCTAATAACTTAAAAAGATTCCTCTACAAATCTTTCTAAAAATTCAACTTTTGTTCGACCGCTGTTCTCCTCCTTTCATGCTTCTTCCTAACCTGATCATCTGTGCTTATGAAAATACCGTAGGCTTTGCAAGTCAGAATCAAAATACACTCCGAAAATGCTTCATTGAGCCCTATAAATTGTTATTTTAGTTCAGATATCATTAATTTCCTTAATTAAGTACTTCCTCTGTCCCATATTAATAGTTTTATTTTAGTTTATTTTGAAAAATTAAATAGAACTTTAATATGGGACAGAGGGTGTACTTGCGAATTTCCTGTAAGCTATCTCTTCCTCTGTTTTTTCTTTTTGTTCGGTTTCCTCTCGATGTTTTACCAGGATAGGCCTTATATCTTTCCTTTTTTATATTTTTGATAGCTCTTATGTCTTTTCTAAGCCATATCAGGATCATTCTTTAGATGTCATCATTGTTACATATATTTCTTTCGAATTTCTTTCATGGTTATTTGTTATGATTTGTCTATGTAGTTGAAGTCTCACATGGAAAATCTTTTTGTGACTGCCCTCGACGACAAAAACCATGGCCATGTTACATAGGAGTTTTAGTACAGTACATAGCATAATGTCTTGTAACCTCTCCTTATGAACTATGCTAGGAGCATCATCACGATTTTTGGTCAGGGGATCTTGGTCAGGCTAAACGCGTGTGCATCTCACCTATGGTTGCTTTTATTCTAACAAATTTTATTTGTTTATAAAAAATTATGGATAATTATCATATTTGCTTCTTGTAGAATGAATTTTATGCTTTTCTCATAGATAAGAACTAATGCTCTTTTTCTTTCTCTTGTTATTGTTGTGTCTCCTGCTACACTTATACTATATACCTTAAATTAAAATGGGCAGAATTGGAAATCAAATGTATTAATATATTAATGTCATATAAGTCATTTTTATGTCTAGCATGTCTTTGCCATGGAAGCATTTAAGGGATATCCGCTAAGGACATCCTCTATAAGGAGTTATGGATCCTCGTGATCAATGACATGTTAACGCACATCACACATACTAGCATATGTTAATGTTTGCGCTATCTATTTTTATAATTGATGGCTCTCCTTGACGAGGATATCTTGGCGGATAACTTCTAAGAGGACGATAATATTTGGCGACCCATTTGCCTGTCATTTGTGGCTCATTTATGCCCTCATTTCTTCTAAATCTCGTTTAGATGACATCATTTGTCCAAAAATGAAAAATTTACGTAAATGCCCATATGACGTGAATGTGAGCATTCTCCACGAAGACCTTCTGAGGACCTTTGACGTTGAAGGAACTCCGGCTTCTGTGCGAAGGCTCTTGAGTCAAAAATGAATCTTGCTGCTCTCATCAATGCGCCAAACATAAAATCATTTCTTCTAAAATTTAATAAATCAATTTATGGTGAATCATCCTTTCCTCGGTCCACAGATAAGTTGCCAAATGATACGTAAAGAAATAACGAAGTAGAATTAATATAAAAAAAAGAAGCAGGGGCCGAATGGTCCCTAGAAGGAGATGGCGAGATACAACACAACCGTGAATATTTATACAATTATTAGTTTCATTGTAATCGTTATAACAACTAAATTTATTGTTGAGAGAGAAAATATGCCAATGAACATTAAAAATTACATATACATTGTAAATACTATCAGTTGGTTTTTTTAAAAGAATCTTAGAATCAAACATTGGTTAAGCTTGGTACAAAAAAGAAGTCGATATTCTCACTCCACTATGTCTATACTATTGGCCTTATACTACTTATAATTAAAAAAAAAAATTAATTTCATGCTATCAAGTAAGACTCATATTTTATATCTAATTAAAGTTGGTGTAAGGCATATGGTGCAAAGAAAATATAATATAAATATTATTTTTAATATAGAAACTCTTGACAAGGGGAATAATTTCTCACACTTTTCACTAACAATGAGCGTAGCAATAGCCACACACGGGAGCCTTTAATATTTAAGATTGATAATGCATATATTAACATATGCATATTAGCATTAATGATACTGATATTAATGTGTGCTAATACATATATTGTCAATTTTATAGATAAAAGGCTCTCATGCGTAACTTACACTAGTAAAGAGAAAAAAACTCTTCTACAAACCAAGGCTATCCATGTTCAAAACAGTATACAACTTTCTTTTAACTTTCTATTGTCCAATGCCAATAACCTTGGGAATCCCATAGAACTTCGTGAATTCGGCAAAAAATTTAAGTCCAAAAAATGTCATTTTGGGTGAAAGTAGGTATCTACACTTTAGCCCAAGTACAGTTTTGTTTACTGGTTAGAAATGAACCAAATTTTACACATTGCTGCCATTTTCCTTTTGCAAACGCATCACTACAATCATATGAAATGTTATCTAGATGTACACCCGATCTAAATGATACCAAGTACTCTTATCTGCGTCCTGTTACGATACGACACAAATTCCTCCCAACTTTTTCTTAGACAAAAAAAAAATCTCTTAATTTAATAAACCAAATGTTGGAACTTAAAAATTATATAAAACTTTTCAATAAAGATACCAATAGGTATGCCCGGTGCGCACGCACATGCATTGGACGTATTACCACCAGGCAATTTTGATTACACAACAAGCCTTACTCATAGGCAGGCAGGTTTTATCACCACCTCCGGTGTTCTAATGCACATCATCAAATTTCCATGTAATGGTGCATTAAAGATATTTTTTCAATATACACCTCAGGCATATTAACTTTCTGCATTCATAGAAGCACGCATAATAATTAAAACAAATATTTTTTGTATAATAAAATAATTTAATATAACATAATTTTTGTTTATATGTGTTTGGTACATATACGCCACTCAATTTCAATTGTATAGCCTAAGTAGTAGGGGTAGAAAACCTACTGCTCCACACCGGTGAATCGTGGCTAAGAAGCACCCGTGCCTGCTTCTCAACTATTCCATAAAACTTTGGGGTACTTTCCAATAAGGATAGATAGTTTAATTATGCCAATAGGTCTATAGTAAAACTATATTACATATAATTATATAATTTTATTATTATTTACCTAAGATAAATTCTCTTGTAAAGCCAACTGTAACTAATAAGTCAGCCGAAGGACTTCCCAGAACTACCGAAACCGATTATATAGTAATATTTTCTCTTTAAAAATATAAAAATAAATAAATTTATAGACCGATACTAGTCATAAAATTAAACCTAAATTATAATAAGTGAGAAGTTATATGACTCAGTTTCCACACTAAGACTTATTAATCATCTATATTTTATTATTATTATAAATAAATAATAATAAAATTATTATTATTATAAATAAATAAATAAAAAACTATTATTATTATTATATAAAATATAATTTTACTATAAACCTATTAAATATAGATTACCACTCGGCCTTAGCCGGAATTATCCATGAAATGAGACAACTGAAACAAACGCGCTTCCATATTGCTGCGCCTGCATGGATGGGGAGATAATACAGCGACCGAGCTCATCATTTCCTGGTTTTATCTCTTCCATCCATGTCCTGTCCCGCTACGTGGGCGGGTGATGGGATGTCTCGCTTCAACAGCCTCTACCCGCTCCAACTTCCTTCGCCTCCTGCTGGACTCCACTGAGCAGAGGGACGTTACCAATGGCAGGGCCCTCCACGCCCTCATCCTCAAGACCGGCCTCCTCTGCTCCGACAACTTCCTGGCCAACAACCTCCTCAACCTATACGCCAAATGCCAACGATTGCCGGACGCTGAGCTCCAGTTCGGCGATATTCGCCATCCTGACGTCGTCTCATGGAATTGTCTCATCACCGGATACGCCCAAATGGGCACCTCTGATGACAGCTCCGCCTCTGGCCTCCGGCTCTTCCGGAGGATGCTCGCATCCGGAACCGTCACCCCCAATCCCTTCACCTTCGCCGGGGTTTTTACCGCCGCTGCTCGGTTGTGCGATTCTGCTTATGGGAAGGCGGCGCATGCTGTCTCTGTTATGACTGGCTGCTGCGTGGACGTGTTTGTGGGCAGTTCCCTCCTGAACATGTACTGCAAAGTGGGCCTCTTGTACGAAGCGCGGAAAGTGTTTGACAGAATGCCCCAAAGGAACGGTGTTTCGTGGACTGCAATGATTTCCGGGTATGCTGTTGAGAGGCGTGCGGACGCGGCTCTGGAGCTCTTCCTGTTGATGCGAGCGGAGAGAGTGAGCACAAACGAATTTGCTTTTACGGCTGTGCTCAGTGCTTTTGTGGATTCTGAGGATGTGGACAGAGGGAGGCAGGTTCATGGTCTTGCAGTTACGACAGGTTCTCTGTGCTTTATGGCCGTTGGAAATGCTCTTGTCACCATGTACGCCAAATGTGGCTGCCTGTTAGATTCACTCAAGACCTTCGAGTTGTCAAGCGATAAGAATGCTATTACTTGGTCTGCAATAATAACGGCACATGCACAAAATGATAAATCAGAAGAGGCCTTAAAGTTGTTTTCCCAAATGCAGTTCATGGGAATGAGGCCCAGTGAATTCACATTGGTTGGAGTATTAAATGCCAGTAGCAACTTAATGGCTCTGGTCGAAGGGAAACAAATTCACGGTTATCTGATTAAACTGGGATATGATCTTCAAGTATACATCAGAAGTGCAATGGTCGACATGTATGCAAAATGTGGCAGCATCAATGATGCGAGAGAAGTGTTTGATCAGCTTCGTGAACCCGATCTTGTGCTGTGGTCCTCCATGATTGGAGGGTACGTACAAAATGGTGATAATGAGGAGGCTTTGGTCTTGTATGGTAGAATGGAAGCGGAAGGACTCTTCCCTAATGAACTAACAATGGCTAGTGTCCTCAAAGCCTGTTCCAGTCTCGCAGCTTTGGAACAAGGGAAACAGATGCATGCCCGGACTATTAAGTATGGGCTGGGCTTGGATGGTTCCATTGGGAGTGCTCTGTTAAACATGTATGCAAAGAGTGGGAGCGTCGGAGATGCAGATCATGTTTTTCAAAGAATGCGCTGCAGGGATGTTATTTCTTGGAACTCAATGATATCAGCACTTTCGCAGAATGGTCGTGGTAAGGTAGCGTTAGAACTGTTTGAGGTGATGCAACGGGAAGGTACAAAACCAGACTCTGTCACCTTTGTAAATCTCATTTCTGCTTGTAGCCACCTGGGATGGGTTGAGAGAGGTTGGTCTTACCTGAAGACAATGCAGGAGGACTATGGCATGATTCCCAGAGTTGAACATTATGCTTGTGTAGTTGATCTCCTCAGTCGATCTGGGAAGCTTAATGAAGCCAAAGATTTTATCGAGTCGGTTCCCATTGATCATGGGATGTGTTTGTGGCGTATATTACTGAGTGCTGCTAGGAACCACCGGAAATTTGATGTAGGTGCCTATGCAGGAGAGAAACTATTGGAATTGGGTTCTCAGGAATCTTCTGCTTATGTCTTGTTATCCAGTATCTATGCAGCATGTGGCCAGCTGAAAGATGTGGAACGCGTGAGGAGAATGATGAAACTTCGTGAAGTAAACAAAGACCCTGGGTGTAGCTGGATGGAGCTGAAAAATAGAGTTCATGTTTTTTTAGCTGGGGACGAGTCGCATCCCCGAATACAAGAAACTTATGCAGAGGTGAGAAGAATTACGAAGCATGTACAGATTGAAGGATATCGACCTTCATATTTGCTGTATCTTGACTCGGGATAATGTGAGTAATCATACCTTTGGAACGCAGAGACCAATGGATGAGGAAAATTTCCTAATTTTTTGTACAAATTATCATTGCACAATATTGATGAGCTATGACCAATCTGAAAAAATATGGGGAAATGCTGGCATGGCACCTGACCATCCCAATCTAACCCATCACTAGTATATTTCCACAAAATCATTAGAGGGACGCACAAACAACTGAGGATTTTCTTTAGAAAGAGGGTCAGAAAGAATTTTCAGATTACCCTCCAACCTTTCCTCTTCTGGTAAGTAGTAAGACTAACCTTCATATTCTTCGATGCGCTTTTATGGACTTTTCATGTTTTCGACGATATTGTGCCCTGCTTTATTCTCCACATGTTGCAGACTTGAACTTCTTAGGGATTTTTATCAACTGATATCGTATACAATACTACACAAATGGTTTTTGAACAGATTCATTTGTATTGCCCATTTCTTTTGATGGGGCTGTCCTTGTGTCGGCTGCTGCTGACTCCGAACACCAAATTCCCTCCATCATCGTATTCCATTCATTGTTAGAAGTTTTTTATGCAAAACTTGCGGGGGAGACGTAGGTATTATACAGTTGCCCACTTGCCCTGGGGGTATGCTCTTCTCAAGCTGTAAAAGAGTTAGCCCTAACATCACGTGGATTTATAAACATACATACATATATACAATTAAATGTAACACAGGTACACCGTACACGCTTGCATGCAAAGTACAACTCAGTCATGCATATATATATATATATATATATATATATATATATATATATATATATATATATATATATATATATATATATATATATATATATATATATACATGTCAAGTTATGATGCTATCTTAAAATGTTATGAATGTCATGTACTAATTTAATGTGCTTTAGAGCTGTCTCATGTCATGCTTTTACGAAACATTCATCTAGTAAGTTTCTTATCTTAGAGGCTATCTTATTTGCTCCACCGGACTCCTGTGACTATGTCACATAAGGCTCCCAACATAGTATATAGAGGACCTTATTATTTATGTACAAGTGCGCTCTTATCTACCATGTTTGAAATCCTACGTGGACTGGTCACGGGATTAGTTAGGAAAACATTTGTGTTTGCTCACCCTAACTTCCTTAGTGAAGCTAATCATTTATCATAGACATTATGCTACAAGCAAATCATTTAGCCTCCCGATGCATAACTTATTATACTATCGTTTATAAGTGCATGGTGCACGCCTGTGTGTGTACACTAAGCGCTTGTGGGCCTTTTGATTTTGATCATGCCATCCTTGTTGCTGCTTACGCTAATGAGCATGCAACCTTGCTTGAAGTAACTCTCCAACTTATTAAGCATGTTCGTCTTTGTAGAGAGGCTGGCCCGCAGGGGAAGGTAGGTGGGAGGGGTTGGTGCACATCAAAATTTAAAATTTTATAATAATTTACACATTACATGTAATGTACTAATAATAATTAGTAATATAAATATGTATTTAATCAAATCAAGCAATGGACTATAAACTAATGGAAATATACAAATTGACCTGGGCCAAATCAGCCCTAGCACTCCCTCCTTATATAGATCTAGCACGCCATACAATAGATCTAAACAAATAAAAATTAATAGAGTACCTTATGTGTAGATTTCTCTTAACTTTGCTTAGATAAAGGAAAAAAACATAGCAAGATGACCTCTTTGAACCAGCCACCACATCCCACACTTGGAGAGGATAAATCTCCCTTGAACAGCCCGCCAAAAACACCTAGGAGGAAGAAGGAGGGCGGCCAATAGCTTCTCTCAATAGAGGAGCAAGCCGCACCAAAGGAAGAACAAGGGAGAGAGAGAGAGGGGCGTCCCAATTGGGAAGAGGATGTCTCAAGGGGTGGGGCGACCCTTCCTAATAGAATTAGAGAATATCCTCTAATATTTTTTTTCTTAATTACATAATAATTCTCTCAATTAATTACACCCTTCTTTTTTTTATTTAGGCGGGTCTTAAATTGAGTATACTTTAATGGGCTTTTGAGTGGGCTAAATCAAATGGGCCAACCTACTTAAATGCCTTCCGGTTTCCCTAGAGGGTCTAACACAACGAGAGTGGGCTCTGTTCCTACAGAGCCCGCGGAGGCCTGAACCCCCTTCATATTGCCAAGCCCGCTACAGGGTCGACCTGTCACGCCCCGGCGATGCCCGACCTAAGCCGAACCCGGTCCAAGGGCCGGTCAAGCACGCGGGGGCGACGAAGTGAAAATTGAGAAACGATCTAGCGGAAGACTTAACCCTAACCACGGGCGATTAACAGAAACACGGAGAGCGCACAATCCTTTGAGCAAGAGTAAATAAAAAGGGAAGAAAAGGTATTGCTTATCACAAAGTAAACAACAATCTCAAACCCACAAGCTTAGTTTAAGTAAAGCCCACACCGGCTCAAAATAAGTTATAAGCATCACAACTGTAAAAATATGACATAAATCCAAAACAAGAACCCTATACAAAGGTTCTGACATAAAGCATGAAACAAAAGAAGGTAAGTCACACAACGATCTCCATGATCATATCCAAGCCACCTCCGACCTTTCCTCGAAGAGGAGATCCTGTCCATCTACGTGTCGCACCACGTAGCCCCAAATCAAAACACACAAAGAGGGGTAAGTTTAACAAACTCAGCAATGGTTTTAATATCACTAACAACATCGAAAATACGATAGCATAGTAATAAGATCATTCAAATCCACGATTTACATGGTGCATCATTTTCTGATCACATATTCACATCACTTAAAACTGCATCACAGTGCATAATCAACCTGCATGGATGTATCTCTAACATATCTATTCCCACATGCATAATATCATCACAATCTGCATGGATATATCTTTAACATACATATTCCCACATGCATTCACATCATAACCAATCCTGCATTGATGTATCTCTAACATACATATTCCCACATGCATAACATCATCACAATCTGCATGGATGTACCTCTAACATACATATTCTCACATGCATAACATCATCACCAATCTTGCATTGATGTATCTTCTAACATACATATTCCCACATGCATAACATCATCACAATCTGCATGGATGTATCTCTAACATACATATTCCCACATGCATTCACATCATAACCAATCCTGCATAGATGTATCTCTAACATACATATTCCCACATGCATAATATCAAATCGAATTGCATGGATGTATCTCTAACATACATATTCCACATGCATAACATCAAAATCAACCTCTATCAAGGAGTGATCACACATTAATGTCACACAGATGGGAGCATAGACAAGGCCACGAAGGCGTGTCATGGTCCAAAATTCTACACAAGAATTATAGAAAGATTGGGGTTGTTAATCCCTAATACTGCTCGCCCTGGACGATCTTGGCCAAGGATGTCCTATTCTCACACAGAGAATCTAGAGCAGGGGTGTTCGCCTAGGGACATCTCCTGCGGAGGGAAGAGCCCGAGTTCTCACACAGAGAACCCTAGAACACGTGGTAGCGGGGTGCACACGGCATACCACATTGGATTCTCAGGGTCCAGATGACACACATAATAACATTCTCACAATCCGCAAGACAAGTACACAACTCGTCCCCACATCATTCCATTAAACAAGACTCAACCCGGGGAGTGCACTCGTTCCACACAGGAACTATAGATCGTTCCACACAGGAACTTCAAATCAAAATATGTCCTTTCGGACCAATCAACTTGCGATTAATCCACGACCGATCAATCCGGCACACAATTCCATCACATTGCATCCAATCAGTCAAATTCGATTAATCACGATGAAGCCTCAATTGGAAATCCATTTTCATGATGCATGCAGCATGGTACATACGTGGGCAAAGCATACATGAATCCTAATCCATGATAAGTGCTCTCATCAGCCCCTAATGCATCATTTATAATCACAATATTAAGCTTCAACATCATCATTTGACCCCACATGTGTGTGTGTATCTAGTAGAAACATTTCACATAATGCATGTCAACATGCTTGAAATTAAACTCACTACCACACTACACATGTGAATTTCCATCTAAACATGAATTCCAAATGGAAATCATAGGAGAAGAATTGTTGAAATCATATCTAAATTCAAAACTCAACCACAAAGGCTAAACACATATAACATCACTCATTTCATCATTGAGTCATGGCATTCACCAACATCCACACACAACTAACCACAATCTATCATGACAAATCAGTCCAACAATGATTGTAGTCCTACTGAAAATATGCTTAACCAAAGGGAAACAACCATTCATAATTTCAAGATAAGGATTCCAACATCATGCCACAAAACATAAGTCATTCCACCATCTCTAAGCATATATCTCAACTCTATAAACTTAATAGCATGCATTTTCAGTAGCCTAACATAGCTTAAAACACTCCACATTCATATAAAATTGGCAAGCTAAAGTGGAATCATCAAAATAGACATCATATGCACAACATATAATTTCCTGTGTAGCCGATCGATCGCCTTTCAGGCCGTTCGATCGGTTACACGCAAAAATTTGAAATTTACAGTTCAGCCGATCGATCGCCCTGCAGGGCCGATCGATCGCCAACAGGGCAGAACAATCGTCTTCTTCCTTTCGCAAATCCAAACCGAAACACCATAGATAACACTTCGAATCCACATCTAACACCCTAATCATCATCAAAAGTCCTCATTGACTTCCAGAACATCAAGCCAAACCATAATAATGCAAAACCCTAAGAAATCGGGATTAAATAATTTTATTTTTTAATCTTACCATTAACACACTAAATCAAGCAAACCATTTCGAAATAAGCCAAAAATGAAGAATTTTACCATGGATAAACAGAGATTTCGAATACCCATTACCTCGGCACTTGTTTTAGGTCGAATTGAAGAGTCACCCTTCTTGAAATCCTTGAAAACACAATGAGTTTGAATTAAACTCTAATAGAAATCGATTTACTCAAGAAATCCCTAATTAAATCTTAGATCTAGGGCTTGTTGGTAGTAAAAATCGAATTTTGAATGTTAGGGTTTGTAATAAAACACAAATCAGTAGCTTTTGATGGTCAAAAACAAATTGAATCAAGGGAAAAATGGTAGATTTGGAAGAAATTAAGAAGAAAACCATGGATTAGTGTTTAATTAGAGTAAGCTTACCTTAATCGGCTTCTAATTCGGGCCTAAGTGGGGATTAGGCCAGCCCTCCTTCCTTAGCCTATTCCCAAAAATGGAAATGGCTCTGGTTTGCCCTTTTATAGTAAGGGTTAGGGTATGCATAGGTAAGTTTTGGGGTGTAAATATGAAAAGTAGGCTAAAAGTGGGTATTTTATAAATTTAAGCACAATTTAAGCCTAATAAAATTCTGAAAATTTTTGTGGGACCTTAAGTATATGTCTAGGTTCATTTGACACAAAAATAAAATTTTTGACGGTGGGGCCCACAGGGGTCCCGCCAAAACCCTAATTTTTAGGAAAATAATGAAAATTCCAAAAAAAAATTCTCAAAAATTCACATTTGGTCTAAAGTCACTTGAAACCACTAATATTGAAGTTACTTTTGGTTAAAACCATCACAAACTCTATTTATTTACGAAATCACAGAATAAGATCAGAAAACACGTAAATCTCACGATAACCAATAATTAAATAAAACCAAAACCGGTTTAAAGATGAGGGTCCTTACACTAGCCTCTGATGGTTGGTCACGAAGGCTTGGTAAGAGAGGACGTCAGACGAGGCCATAGAGAATACTTATCAAAATTTGTAAGTGTAATCTCCCTAGTAATTTGGAGTTTGTACTTTTTTTATTAAAAAGTATAGTATGTATAGTCGTGTCCTGCTCTTATTCCACCGATCTTAGAGCAATTAGGAACAGGACTAACATATATTATCGTTATTGGCCTTTTGTTAATATTCTCATTGTCCTTGGATGGGAAGTGAGTACTTATCGTTTTTAAAACAATGGCTATACCTACCTTACAAGAGATGCATGTCTACAATTTCTCTTGGATACATGAAAACCATTAACAGGCAGCCCCCATTCATCATTTTTTATTTAAATACTCAGTTGAGTGTCACATGATCTACCTATTGACATAAAGTCATAAACTGATCATAGATATCTCCTTTTGATGATCTTAATGGCAGGCATAAATGACAACAAATTTGAAATTTTGGGCAAGTAAGCAACCAAAAGTATGTTATTTGCAAAGGATTGAAACAATGTAATGCCTAAATAGGAAGTTTTAGAGAAAAAAATGGAAATGTGTAAAAAAAATTGAGTAAATTTATGTGCTATTAGTACCATGAAGGAAATATTCGATGAATAAATTTCTTCAAGTAGAGGATGTCTAAATGGTTTGATTGTAACTAGATTTTATACCTGTATATGCACCAATGGCATTTCTATGATGGTAATTTCGTCTGGCAGGCATCCAAGAGAAGTAGAGAACCGAGACTCCCAGTGGTAAGGTGGCAGTCTGGCAAATTCCCAAAATCCTCCTAGGGAAGATACTATTATAGTTGGAGAAAAACTAGGAGAAGATGAGCAATCTTGGAGTTATGATAAACGTACTCCACTATCCTACTCCTTAATCCTTATCATACCGTTACACTCCTAACCATAATGGACTGATACACCTCAAAAATCAATCTGTCGTTAAAAATCCAATGTGGATTTCCCTATGAACCTTGGATGGTTAATATACCATCATCTTATTCTGTATTCTTTTGGGTTGCTTCAAGTAACGTAACTTGTTTGCCAAAAACATTGAAGAAAATATCATGTGATCGAGCTCGCTCTTAGGAGGTTAGGACCCTTGAGGTTAAGACTGTTGGACCATGGTATGGGCTCGGGCCCGGTTTGGTCCAACGGTGTCGCAGTCCGGGTGAGTTGGTATGGGTTACGGGGTCTAAGGGTGGTGGGGGCGGTTGCGTCGACCCTACATGTGCCTTCGTTACACAATTCGAGTGGGACCTACATATGTCACACACGTACACTAGACATACAACAACATATGCATTTACACATTATGAGCCCCAGACACACAAATTAGGTGTTGAGGGTGGGACCCACATGTTTAGTGAGGGGTCGTGTAAGGACCCTCATCTTTAAACCGGGTTTTGGTTTTCTTTAATTATGGGTTATCGTGAGATTAATGCGTTTTCTGATCTTATTCGGTGATTTCGTAAATAAATAGAGTTTGTGATGGTTTTAACCAAAAGTAACTTCAATATTAGTGGTTTCAAGTGACTTTAGACCAAATGTGAATTTTTGAGAATTTTTTTTTGGAATTTTCATTATTTTCCTAAAAATTAGGGTTTTGGCGGGACCCCTGTGGGCCCCACCGTCAAAATTTTTATTTTTGTGTTAAATGAACCTAGACATATACTTAAGGTCCCACAAAAATTTTCAGAATTTTATTAGGCTTAAATTGTGCTTAAATTTGTAAAATACCCACTTTTAGCCTACTTTTCATATTTACACCCCAAAACTTACCTATGCATACCCTAACCCTTACTATAAAAGGGCAAACCAGAGCCATTTCCATTTTTGGGAATAGGCTAAGGAAGGAGGGCTGGCCTAATCCCCACTTAAACCTGAATTAGAAGCCGATTAAGGTAAGCTTACTCTAATTAAACACTAATCCATGGTTTTCTTCTTAATTTCTTCCAAATCTACCATTTTTCCCTTGATTCAATTTGTTTTTGACCATCAAAAGCTACTGATTTGTGTTTTATTACAAACCCTAACATTCAAAATTCGATTTTTACTACCAACAAGCCCTAGATCTAAGATTTAATTAGGGATTTCTTGAGTAAATCGATTTCTATTAGAGTTTAATTCAAACTCATTGTGTTTTCAAGGATTTCAAGAAGGGTGACTCTTCAATTCGACCTAAAACAAGTGTCGAGGTAATGGGTATTCGAAATCTCTGTTTATCCATGGTAAAATTCTTCATTTTTGGCTTATTTCGAAATGGTTTGCTTGATTTAGTGTGTTAATGGTAAGATTAAAAAATAAAATTATTTAATCCCGATTTCTTAGGGTTTTGCATTATTATGGTTTGGCTTGATGTTCTGGAAGTCAATGAGGACTTTTGATGATGATTAGGGTGTTAGATGTGGATTCGAAGTGTTATCTATGGTGTTTCGGTTTGGATTTGCGAAAGGAAGAAGACGATTGTTCTGCCCTGTTGGCGATCGATCGGCCCTGCAGGGCGATCGATCGGCTGAACTGTAAATTTCAAATTTTTGCGTGTAACCGATCGAACGGCCTGAAAGGCGATCGATCGGCTACACAGGAAATTATATGTTGTGCATATGATGTCTATTTTGATGATTCCACTTTAGCTTGCCAATTTTATATGAATGTGGAGTGTTTTAAGCTATGTTAGGCTACTGAAAATGCATGCTATTAAGTTTATAGAGTTGAGATATATGCTTAGAGATGGTGGAATGACTTATGTTTTGTGGCATGATGTTGGAATCCTTATCTTGAAATTATGAATGGTTGTTTCCCTTTGGTTAAGCATATTTTCAGTAGGACTACAATCATTGTTGGACTGATTTGTCATGATAGATTGTGGTTAGTTGTGTGTGGATGTTGGTGAATGCCATGACTCAATGATGAAATGAGTGATGTTATATGTGTTTAGCCTTTGTGGTTGAGTTTTGAATTTAGATATGATTTCAACAATTCTTCTCCTATGATTTCCGTTGGAATTCATGTTTAGATGGAAATTCACATGTGTAGTGTGGTAGTGAGTTTAATTTCAAGCATGTTGACATGCATTATGTGAAATGTTTCTACTAGATACACACACACATGTGGGGTCAAATGATGATGTTGAAGCTTAATATTGTGATTATAAATGATGCATTAGGGGCTGATGAGAGCACTTATCATGGATTAGGATTCATGTATGCTTTGCCCACGTATGTACCATGCTGCATGCATCATGAAAATGGATTTCCAATTGAGGCTTCATCGTGATTAATCGAATTTGACTGATTGGATGCAATGTGATGGAATTGTGTGCCGGATTGATCGGTCGTGGATTAATCGCAAGTTGATTGGTCCGAAAGGACATATTTTGATTTGAAGTTCCTGTGTGGAACGATCTATAGTTCCTGTGTGGAACGAGTGCACTCCCCGGGTTGAGTCTTGTTTAATGGAATGATGTGGGGACGAGTTGTGTACTTGTCTTGCGGATTGTGAGAATGTTATTATGTGTGTCATCTGGACCCTGAGAATCCAATGTGGTATGCCGTGTGCACCCCGCTACCACGTGTTCTAGGGTTCTCTGTGTGAGAACTCGGGCTCTTCCCTCCGCAGGAGATGTCCCTAGGCGAACACCCCTGCTCTAGATTCTTTGTGTGAGAATGGGACATCCTTGGCCAAGATCGTCCAGGGCGAGCAGTATTAGGGATTGACAACCCCGATCTTTCTATAATTCTTGTGTAGAATTTTGGACCATGACACGCTTTCGTGGCCTTGTCTATGCTCCCGTCTGTGTGACATTAATGTGTGATCACTCCTTGATGGAGGTTGATTTTGATGTTATGCATGTGGAATATGTATGTTAGAGATACATCCATGCAATTCGATTTGATATTATGCATGTGGGAATATGTATGTTAGAGATACATCTATGCAGGATTGGTTATGATGTGAATGCATGTGGGAATATGTATGTTAGAGATACATCCATGCAGATTGTGATGATGTTATGCATGTGGGAATATGTATGTTAGAAGATACATCAATGCAGGATTGGTGATGATGTTATGCATGTGAGAATATGTATATTAGAGATACATCCATGCAGGTTGATTATGCACTGTGATGCAGTTTTAAGTGATGCGAATATGTGATCAAAAAATGATGCACCATGTAATTCGTTGATTTTGAATGAGTATATCGCTATGCTATCGTATTTTTCGATGTTGTTAGTGATATTAAAACCATTGCTGAGTTTGTTAAAATTCACCGCTCTTTGGTGTTTTGATTTGGGGCTGCGTGGTGCGACACGCAGACGGACAGGATCGCCTCTTCGAGGAAAGGTCGGAGGTGGCTTGGATGTGATCGTGGAGTTCTTTGTGTGGTTTATTTTCCTTAGTTATGATGTTGTTCAGGACCTTTGTGATGGGTTCTTGTTTTGGATTTATGTCATATTTTTACAGTTGTGATACTTATGACTTATTTTGAGCCGGTGTGGGCTTTACTTAACTAAGCTTGTGGGTTTGAGATTGTTGTTTACTTTGTCATAAGCAACACCTTTTCTTTCCTTTTTATTTACTCTTTCTCAAAGGATTGTGCGCTCTTCGTGTTTCTGTTAATCGCCCGTGGTTAGGGTTAAGTCTTCCGCTAGATCGTTTCTCAATCTTCACTTCGTCGCCCCCGTGCGCTTGACCGGCCCTTGGACCGGGTTCTGCTCAGGTCGGGCATTGCCGGGGCGTGACAGCTAGCACGGCAAGAAAGGAGAGGTATGAGGGAACCTTGGGAACCGGATGCAACTAGTTCCCATGTTCCCCCCCCCCCCCCTCCACAGGTTCTCTAGCCATGGAGAGTGGTCAGGAAAATATTTTAGTTTCTTATTTGTATGAGCGTGGTTGACTGTAGATATATGTTTTTTTTTCGCTCTAGTAACTTCATTCATATGCACCTGCCAAACTTTTTTCTACTATACGCTTACCAAAAGTGTTGCTAAAGACATGACAGTAAGAGCAATTGTTGCATTAATGCAGTTGTTCCGTGTAAGTGTGGTTTGCTTAAGAAGCAAAGGTGATAAGTTGGGGAGATGTTTACAATGTACTGGTTGCCATTGCTCCTCTCTATGCGGCGCTTGGCCTCGGCTATGGCTCAGTGAGATAGTGGCATATCGATCTCCTCTTATTAATCATCAATGCATAGTCAAGGACCACCTCATATCCTTCTTCATTCTCCCTCTTTTCTATTTCAAATGTACTGCATCGAACAACCCATTCAAGATGAACTACCGGTTCATCGCATGCAGTGTCAAGTTTTAAAGGTTGTGGTAATTGTAGTACTAGCTATGTGGATCATATGTAGCAAAAAAGCCAATTACTACTAGTGGTTCATCACCATCTTCTCCCTTGCTACTCTGCCAAACACTTTGGTCATAGGGGTTTCCCCTACTAAGGGCCATGTATGGGCCCTTGGTGCAGGATTTGGTGGTGCGGGCATTTGTTGTCCAAGGTATCATCTGGTTCACCCTTGTTTTGTTTCTCTACGAGTTGAGAAAGATTCAGGGAGACATGAAGGGGTCCTCAGTGGTTGGGGAACAAGTGAACAACCATCATCTCATGAGACATTTTCGTGAGGGGTCAACCGAAGATTTGGAAGGGAACCATTGTTTATAAGCCAAAACCTGGAGGCGATAGAGTGTGTTGACCAAGACTTAGGCGACAGAAAGTGGTAACCAAGAGTTGGAGGCGAACCGGAGTGGGGATCGAGGTGGGAAGTAGGCCTTCTTTTGGGGCTCTAATGAAGACTGTGTTTCTCATGTTGTCGCTCAACCCCAACTCCTATGCTAGCATAGTTGGTCTTGTATGGGCGGCCATCTCCTATAGGTATAATCATGACAACTTTAATTAATGTTAGCTAC
Source organism: Saururus chinensis (assembly GCA_035235625.1). Taxonomy (NCBI): domain Eukaryota; kingdom Viridiplantae; phylum Streptophyta; class Magnoliopsida; order Piperales; family Saururaceae; genus Saururus; species Saururus chinensis. The sequence goes on along the minus strand of CP141142.1, from coordinate 43,622,109 downwards.
TACGTACAAGCGATGAATATGGTTGATAAGCATTGGCTAGTTAATGCTTTTGTTTTTGGGTTGTATCTTGGCGTGACAAGTGTTACAAGCGTGAAGCTGATTTTAATATTCACATACGTGATGGTTAGGTTGTGCCGCATAACCAGCAGCTTATCTGCCCCTTTCACCTAAATTTATGTAAATCTAAATAAAGTATGACGCTAGGAAAAATAAGGAAAAAAGAGGACCGCCTCCAAAATCTTTTATTCAGTACGCAATTTGCACTAACAAGGCCACAACCTTGTTCCCAAACCCAACACCATCTCAGCTATCATGCAAACCAGTCCGCCCCTGGCTGCCCCTTGGTTGAGTGCACTCCTAACAGCTCCTCCAAGTCCTTCGAAACTATGGCCAAAGTTCCCAATCCGGCCCTTGCAAATTTTTAAGTTTTGATTACTTGAATAACCTGCCTCAAACTAGTCATGACGCCCTCTTTATATAGAGGATTGGTCAAGAAGCCTAGTACCACTAGGACTCGCCCAACCTTAGTTACAAATTCGGAATCTCAATCCCTGCCCTGTTACATATAGGAAACTAGCCCACATACATGCTCAAAATAGTCTCAAAAGAGTCCTAACCCAACTAGAAGTATAGTTGAGCTCTCCTTTAAGTGTCTCACCTTTCCTAGTACTCCTCGGACTCCTACTCCGGCTATAAGTCCTTTGTTCACATGTCATCTCATCTCAGCAAAGCCTTGGTTGAGTCATCTTCTTTCATGGAGTCCATGTCCTGTTAGGATTCAGTTGTCTTGACCAATCCAACTTGAGCACAACTCCTTGTCCGGGATTCCTACTTGCATTAGGCCTCCGAGCCAACTCCTAGTTGCACTAGGAAACATGGGAACATATCAGCAACAACCACCAACATCTCTCCTACTTCAAGTAGGAGTTGTCCATGAGAGTCCCGACCTTCCTAAGAATCACCCTAGGTGATGGCGCCCAGCCCACCATCAAATCCCACTCCGAGTAGGACTTAGATATGAGTTTGCCAATGCACCAACATCATCGTTTCTCAACTTTCCCTTGGCTGTCCACTCACCAAGCTAAGATTCCTCCACCCCTTATCCTATTCCGAAGCTAGAGGTCTAACTACATGCTACGAATCATATAGGGTTCTATGTTAGATTATGGACAAGGCGGGATCTGGGATGGCCATGTTTAGTATAAGTGCAAAAATCGGTACTCTTTTAAATCCATTTTGTCATAAATATGAATGATTCAATGCTCCAATTTAATACTAAATTTTGATATGAATAATTTTATTTGCAGGTCCCTTCATGGCAATACAAGAAAAAGATGATGGCTTGTAGGGAGGGCTTGACTGCAACGGGCATGGTGCTAAGGTTTGTGGTAGGTCCTTCTACCATGGTCATTAGCTCATTCATCATTGGTCTCCATTGATTGAAATTAAAGGAGAGATAGTGTGTAGAGAGAGAGGAGAGACAGAGGAGAGAGAGGAAAGGGAGAGAGAGGAGAGACAGAGGAGAGAGAGGAAAGGGAGAGAGAGGAGAGGAGGGAGAGAGAGAGGAGAGAGAGAGACAGAGAGGAGAGAGAGGGAGAGAGAGAGGAGAGGAGGGAGAGAGAGAGGGAGAGGAGAGGTAAGAAAGAGAGGGAAACTAATTAATTTTTAATTTTTTAAGATTTTTTTATAAATTATTATATTTTAAAAATAAAAAATTAAAATTAGAGGAGAGGTAGTGTGTAGAGAGAGAGGGAGGGAGGGAGAGGAGAGAGAGGGGGTGAGAGGAGAGGAAGGAGAAGACAGAAAGGAGAGAGACTATTTAATTTTAAGTTTTTTAAGATTTTTTATAAATTATTATATTTTAAAAATAAAAAATTATAATTAGAGGAGAGATAGTGTGTAGAGAGAGATGAGGGAGAGAGGAGAGAGAGGGAGGGAGAGGAGAGAGAGTGGGAGGAGAGAGAGAGGGAGAAAGTAACAGTATTTGCGACGCTTATGGATAAGCATTGCAAATAACACAGTTTTTGCAATGTTTATTTATAAGCATCGTAAATGAAAACAATTGGCAATGTTTTAAAAATGCCGCAAATATTGAAATAGTTGCAACGCTTGAAAAAGCATCGTTGAAAGAATTATTTTTGTGATGCTTAGATTAAGCATCACAAATGATATTCATTTGCAACACTTTCTAACCGTCGTTAAAAAAAGGCATGTGCATGAATATTTTGCACGCGCGCCATATGAAAATTGACCGCGCAGGGCGAAATTTTTGCCCCGCACATGGTGAATATATATCGCCACGCTGGTCATTTTTTTTCGCCAAATCCCTCCCGCCCCCCTCCTCTCCTCTCCTCTCCCATCGATGTTTGTCGTCCGCCACCAGTCCGCCTCCATCCACCCAGCTTCACCCCTGCCACTCCTCCCCTCCTATGCCCCACCCCTAGCCACCATCCACCACCCGCGTCTGCCCTCCTCTTGCTCCCCCTGCTCCACCTGAGCCAGAGGATGACGTCGTCGCCATCCTCCTGCTTGGCCTGCTCTGCCCTTCCCTGCTCCTTCCCTCTCCCCCTGCCCCCCCTTCTCCTCCTCTGATTTTCAGAGGGGGGTGGAGGATGGCGGCAACGCCATCCTCCTGCTCCCCCTGCTCCGCCCCCCTACTCCCCCCCTTCCTCTGATTTTAAGAGGAGGGGGTGGAGTTGGGAGAGGGAGTGGAGTCCAGAGGATGGCTCCACCGCAGCCCTGCTGCCCCTCCCCCTTCCTCTAATTTTCAGAGGAGGGGAGAGGAGGACGGTGGAGCCAGGGAGAGGGGGTGGGGGTGGGGGGCCGGAGGACAGCGTCACCGCCATCCTCCTGCTCCCCCCTCTCCCCCTCCTTCCCCCCTTTGATTTTCAGATGAGGGGGGACCGGGAGGAAGCTGCCGTCCTCATGCTCCCCCCTACTGTGGTCCCACTCCTTCCCCAAATCAAAGGAGGGGGGCCAGACTCTGGCTCCCCATCGTCCTCTGCCCCCTCTCCCTTCCCCGGTGGTCCACCAGGGATTTTTTTTAATTTTTTTTGTTTTTATCGACTCTCTAAAAGCGTTGCTAATATTATGCTATTAGGGGCACATCGAATAAGTTTTTTTAAAAAAATTATTTTATTAGCGACGTATACACAAATGTCGCTAATAAGGACTTATTAGCGACACTTAGAGTTATACGTTGCTAATAAGTTATTTTTAATTTTTTTTAAAATGGTTTTTCTATTAACGATGTATATAATAACATCGCTAATAACTGATTATAAGTGACACTAACAAATAAGCGTTGCTAATAATTTATTATTAAAGACGTAGTTTTACTAATAATTATGCATAAATATGTGTCGCTAATAGGCACATTTAGTGACGTTTTTTGTTATGCGTCGCTAATAGGCAATAACGACGACACTTTTTGCAACGCTTATAGCGACATTTTTTATGCATCGCTAATAGTCATTAGCGATGCTTAGGTGGCTATTAGTGATGCATAAATGTATCGCTAAAAGTCCTTTTTGTTGTAGTGTTGATAGTTGCATAGAAATACGGTCGTGCCCTATATATACACACATACATTTACAAATACTTGACCACCCTAATACTTGAACATATTTCAACATTTATATGACAATCGTAACATTTGAGTAGAAATAGATTATAAGGAACAACCCATCTTTTGTCTAAGTTGTGTCCTCTAGCATAGATAGATCGACCATTATCCCTTCTCCTATAAATATAATATGAATACTCCCCTTTAAAGGTAATTTTGGTAAATTTTCTTAAATATTTGAAGCAACAATTGTCATTAGTCATACACAGTGAATCTACTCGCATAGCACCACAATGACCATGCGTCATATGTCTTGCAATTCTTCTATATAATAATCCATCCTCAATGTTAGAAATTTCATCACAAACAAAATTGTCATATGAATCTGCACTTACAATCTTATCATTTCTAGACATAATTAGTAAAAAGTGCATATGTGGCAACCCTCTTTTTTGAAACTCTATGATTTCAACAAAAACAAAAACTTTACCCATCAACCCCTTTTTATAACAATTTTCTTTAAGTCATCCACCTTCGCTTTAAAGACATGTGCAACAAAATTTGGTCTATTGGAAGCTACTTCTCATGGTTTCAAATGACAAATAATTTCTAGTCATTTATGATTGCACGCCATTGTTATAAATAGATATGGCTTTCCATATAGTTGCACGAGGGCCATAACATCCAAGTATTGCCTTCTCATGTCCCGAGGTCTACCAATGAATGATGTAGGTAACACAACCCTTTTTTCAACCCAACACCTATATGTTCCCCCAGTGGCCACACAATCCACAATATCTAAAATTTGGCTCTAAGAGTATTTTGATTATGTTGCAAGAAGTTTAATATGTGTTTCAATCTTAGCATACATATGGACTATAAATTGTTGGAATAAACGACTAGCATGCACAACACTCCAAGTATGTTTCGACCTCATTTGAAAAAGATATGCATAGTACTCCCTACATGTGACATCACTCTCTTGCTTACACAAATGTTGTTGCAAATTTTACTCATGTTCAAAGTTCTCACAATCTACCTCAACGTTGACATTGCTCAAACAATATTTATTAATCCTTGGATACTAACCAGTTTCTCCCCTTAGATAGAGCAAATGATATTGTAAAGGATCATAACATCCATAATATGGATGAACTCTATAAGACTCACCAGCCTTTCCATGGAAAATAATTTGCCTTTCACTTGAAGTAGATTCATCGCTACCTTCAATCTAAACAGCAGCAACCTGAGATGCAGAAGGAGCATTATACACATGTTGATCATGATCACAACTTTTGCAAATAGTTATACCCAAATTTAGTACATTTTCCAAATCCTCAAGTCGACACAAGAACTGCAAATAGGGATTCATTTTAAGAATGGATATGAGCCTTTGCACTAAAACTGAGGATAACATGCATCTGGTCTTCAATTTCAAGATCTGTATCAAAAAATACAATTATAGGAGCATCGGTCCAACATTGGTTGGCTTAAGAGAATATAAAAAATGATATATCTGATTATGAACTCGATATGTATATACCTACTCTCAAATTCCCAACTCTTTCATCAACCTTTGCATGTATGGACGTAAAAGAAAACTTGTTGTTATATCCACTAATAAATTCACGAAAGTGTTTAGCTTCATTTGATGTGCCAAAATGAAGTTCATCTAGCTCAAGAGGCAACTTATTTATATGCAGTTGAACTGCTCCATTTTGACAACAAAGCTTATCGGACTTGCCATTAAACTTCTTCGCATGACAAAAAATACAATCATCATCCATCACCAAATAATGAACTTTTGTTGTTCTCTTTAGCCCCTTCGACAATGGACATAACTTGAATGACTCATCTAGTGATAAATGCAAGTCTAGTTCCTCAAGGTGCATTGCATCACCCGCTTCAACTTGAACAAAAGAAGTATCTTCTAATTCTTCAACTGACGTACGTAAATACCATTTAGCATAATCAATGACACATGATCTAATAAGAAAAACAAAAAATAGATGTTAAAGATTCCACATACCTGTCTGCATGTGTATAGGCTGGATCATAGAATTGTCAAGCAAAGTCTTTATGTTAACCCAAGGAGATAGATCAAAGGTAACTGGAAAACATGATTGTACATCAAGACTAGCAACATGCCCAAAATTATCAAGATGAATTCTGTCAACCTCCCTAACTTCAACACAAGTTGTTTCGAGTCCTAGAAATGCAAGGATAAACCATAGTCTAATGTTATATACGATACAAATTAATTGCAATAAGAATCATAAACAACATATATTTATCTATCCTTTATCAACATTATGATCAACAAAATTCGTAGGTAAATTACTCATAGAAGCTCCACTAGACCCTTCTAAACCACATGATTTTTTGTTGTTTGCATCGTTGATCATATATGAAACCCTTTTTACGCACAACTCTTCTTTCTTAGAAGCAGTGAATCGAGCATATATTGCACGTATGCGCGCATTCTGCTCAATTCTACATAGGGTTGACTTGTCGACATGTTCCCTAATATTTTAAGGACAAGACAAGATTTTGCATGATCACACTGCTATACATGAATAGTTACACCAGTGTACAATCACATTAAAAAATAATATATCTACACCTAATTTCAAGTATTATGACACGACTGACAACTAAAATCTAACAAACAACACAACTAAGGAAAAAAATAAAACAGATGAGCACCCAACTAAGAAATATATCATAGATCCAAGCATAGTCATATTCGAACAATCTAAAGTAAAACTCCATTCAATATCATATCTTGGCCACAATTACATATGAACAACATTCATTATTTTGAACTGTCATATACCCAGGTAATCGAGTAGATGCTTGTCATTTAAGGTAATGACCAATTCTAAAGATAATGAAAAAAAAAGACAAAAATTATAGTTTATGAAAAAAAAATCATGGACCTCACAACCCAGCCAGCAAGTTTGCATGTGTACAAGTAGCCAAGAGAAGTCCTTCCACAAGATCGTAAGAATAAAGTGGGTAATGAAATGTCCAAGGACTGTGAATGTGAGTATATGAGAAAGTGAGAGTCTAAGCAACATAATATTCTCATGTACTACTATTTATATATGATCACTAATTCCATTGAAAATTAACATTAGAAATAATAGAAAATGATATTTTTGTCCGAAAATACTACCTTTAGAAATGAGGGGATTCTGGTCACTATTAGGATTTACCCATGGTAATATACAAATACTTAGGTTCTTTTTAATCTTTCATTTTATTTTTTGTTGGTCATAACTTATATCATAATCACCATACACATCCAACCTATACCTTTAGCAACTAACTACAAGAACCTTGAACAATCCTTTCTTCCTTTTCTTCGACTACACTTTATCATAACATTAGTTTTGCTATTTACCATTTGATCATCAATTTCATGTTAGAAGTGGGCATTACATTTAATGGGTTAAGCCCATATCATTAAGGTGTGCATAATATTTAAGTGAGTTAAGCCCATATAGTAAAAAAACCCAAACCCACTTATATTTAATGAGAATAACACATGTGAATTGGTTGAAAGAATAAATAGTCCCACATCACCTTAAAGAAGGTGATGATGTTGGTATATAAGGCACAAGTTTGGCCTTTTAAGTTAGGCCTTTGGACTAACCTACTTTTGTGGGAGAGAGGCATGTTGGACCCATGCACCTAGGTGGCTAACCCACACGCAAGCGCCACTGTTGTCCGACCGGCCGGCTCGGTTCACACGCGCGGCCGACTGGGTCTGGTCGGGTTGTATTGGGTCAATAAAATAATATTTTTAGGACAAATTCATTTGGTTTAGTTTTCTATTCATTTGGTTTGATTTTCTATTGACCAAAATGGGTCCAGTTTGCTTTCACTAAAGAATGTGTATATTAACAGATGGACACATTCGTTTGAATGAGAAAGGGTCTCTTCAATGGGATTTCCTATAAAATCATTGAAAATGATTTCTGCATTAATCCGATTCTAGATTTCCGTCCGTTTCTATTTCTGTGAGAATATATATATATATATATATATATATATATATATATATATATATATATATATATATATATATATATATATATATATTGTGGTTTGCTGCATATACTATGTTAGAGGTGCTTCGATAGTACATGGTTGATCATATTATCCTGGGAGGCAGACGCCTAAGAGTCCTAAGCACCATTAAGGAGGGTGAATTCTGTCTTAATGACAGAATGACTTACTTGATTCGATCATAATATTTCTAGTAAAATTTCTCATCGCAATATTTACAAATATACGAAAATAACATTCCATACCATTCGCCTTTAGTATTACACTAAATTATTGACAAAAAAGTTGAAGAAAAACTATTGATATATGCTATGTTTAGGACTCAATATGCAAAAGTATTATAACATTTACTTTATGAACAAATCCTCTCCTTTATTTATAACAAGGCATAAAACCCCGAATGTCTCTTTGACACACCATAGAATGAAAAGACATGAATGAGATATTCCACTGATATTGCTACAAACCACTTGACATGCATAGAAATAAACTTATAGAAGCAATGAACATAAAACCCCGAATGTATTTAGAGTAATGCTAACTTTATGTAAAAAATGTACGTCAAAAGTATACTTCATCTTCCCATCACCATTGATGAGTGGGACCCACAAAAAAGGGTCTCACTCATCAATGGTGATGGGAAGATGAAGTGGTCTTTTGACATACATTTTTTAATTGTAAAGTAAGTATTTTTCATGTATTTAATACGATTTTCTAACTTCAAAATGGAAGCAATGAGCAATCTACGTAAAGGTAAAAAGTATACAAAAAATAGGAGTCTCACAATAAGTATGCTATGAATTTAAACAGGACAAACTTCCATAACGAGAAAAAGGACGAAAAACAAACCTACAAGAATTAAGGAGCACATGGAAAAGAATACACCCTATTTATAGGGAAATATGGAAGCTGAAGAGCCACATAATCAAGCAACACGATCTACCTTAATTAACTAGCTTTCTTAATTAATTGATCTGAAGGATAATATGGAAGTTTAAGGGCCTCATAATCAATCAATACAACCTACCTTAATTAACCAACTTTCTTAATTAATTGAACTAGAAGCCAATATGGAAGATGAAGGACCTCTTAATTAATCAACATGACCTACCTTAAATAACCATCTAGCATCAAAGAATTAAATGGCTTGCATAATCAATCAAAGTAGCCTACCTTAATTTACCAATTTTATTAAAAAGAATGTGTTATTCAAACCCCACTTTTTTTCCATGTATCCCCTATTTCTTTTTTACCCTACCATCTTTTATTAAAATCTCTCGTATCCCCTTTTTTACCCACTTTTCTTTTTTCCCACTTTTTTCTCCGTCACTGGTTCCCTTTCTCTGGCATCGACATTGACACTGAAGCCGGCGACCTCTGCAATGAGTGGCCGTGACAACTAGTTGCAGCCGCATTATCCGCCAGTGGCCAATGGCCAATTCTGCTTGCGACGAGGCCAGATCTGGGCATAGCTAGATCTAGCCAATTGCTAGCTACTTGAGCGGCCGGTGGCCAAATCTAACCGTGGCTGCTACTAGCCACACAAGCCGCTGGCCAGCGGCCGCTTTGGCTACTAACCGCTAGCTGCACAAGTAGCCGAATTGGCTTGTGCAGCCAAATTAGTTGCACAAGCCAGTTGGGTCTTTGTGACCAGTCCAATGTGTCGCCGGAGTCGAAATAGCCAGAAGAAATGGGGGAGAGGAAAGAAAAAAGATAAGAGTTTAATGTAGTGGTTGAAGAATGAACAAAATGAGGGGAGCAACACAGGGGAATAAAGTAAAAAAAAAACCACTTTTATACTTTCTTGGGGGACATTGGGAAAAAATTAGAGTCTAAATCAGCACAACCTACCTTAATTAACCATCTCTCTTAATTAATTGAACCGAAGGCCAATGTGGAAGCTGAAGTGCCTCATAAACAATCAACACAACCTACCTTAATTAAAATTTTCTTAATTAATTGAGCCGAAGGCCAATATGGAAGCTGCAGGACCTCTTAATCAATCAACATGACTTACCTTAATGAATCAGCTAGCATCAAAGAATTAAATGGCATGCATGGCGAAAAGGTGCTTTATGAAGTAATCAACACCTATGATACCATATTTAAACAACCCCTAATTAATGTAATGAACGTTATACCAAATATAACCCCTGGACAAATATTTCTGACAACTAAAAAAACATACAAAATCATATATAAATATGGAGGGTAAATCAGTACCAAATTGGCAAAGTTGCATGTCCTTAAGGGGTCTTTACAGATTTGTCCCCAAATGAATTGAAAAGTCTATCCATAATAAACTGATGAACATATCTTAATCATTTTTTGGGGGACATTAGCAGTCATTTAGGCGTTGAAAAGTCAAAATTAGTAAAAACGGGCGCGGTGCTTTATATGTATAGATTTCATTTGAATTGAAAACTTGAATGTTGTCAATAAATGGGTTTGGCAGCCTTGCCATGAGCTATTACATCATTCATATACGCAAGAGAAACAATTTTAGATTGGCTATAACACGATTAACGTGTTTCTTTGCAGGGTCATCTTTGTCTTGCTGGTTCCCTGGTCAATTTTGATTGGATATTACACTATTCTAGATCTATCTACTTGATACTGTCAAACTTCTTAAGCTCATATATATCAATTCCTCTGACTGTACAAGTTTATAATTTTTAGATTTTTTAAGGTTAAGTGATTAAAGGGAGAGGGGTAAGTGATTGAGAAAAATAGGTTCTAACAGCTAAAGAGTGATAGTTTTTAAGAGCATCTAATTAGCTAATGTGGCAAGCGACTTAAAAATGGAGTGTGAATACAGCGTTCTAGTCATAGCCCAATGAATAAGATACCAATCAATGACATTTGTTTTTTACAATAAACCAAAATAATATCGGGCAAGCTCTTCTTTAGAGTTCTGCATGTGATGTCCAGTACTCCGACAAGTCGAAACCATTTTCAGGAAAACAAGCAGTAAATAGAGTTCTTGATGTTGTTGCTTTTGTTTATTTGCGACAGTAATAGGAGGAAATTTTAATATGAGAGGTACGGGGCAGTTGGCTATTAACTTTCATGCTGTTTAAATGCAATAAAGCTGAACTTGTGAACCACTCGGCAACAGTGATTTATTCTGCAAAACAGTCTAGTAAGTAGCTGTTGTTGATCACAGCTCGTGTCCACGGTACATAACAAAACTGATGAATTGTGTGGTATGTGTTGGGTTAGGCCCCACAGCAAAACAAAGACCCATTTCTTTACCCATAGTCTTCTTCACATGACTAGGCATTACAGCATAATAGTATGCCTACATAAATCTTTTTATTTAGGGGTGTTTGTGTATTGAATTTTTTATAAGATTCAATTGATTCAGCTTAAATTTAGACTTGAATTACTAAAATCTTGTTTGTGTGTAAAAATTTAGCATTAGCCCTAAAATTTATTCGTTATTTCGAATTTGAATTGGCCTAAATCACCAAATCATTGAATAACCTCATAAGGTAATTTAATTAATTTTGTCTCTTACTCTCTATTTTAAAAATTATAAATTTTATTATTTTTTAACAGTTATCTCTTATATCAATTTAAAATTTTAAAAATATGTTATATAGGTAAGGCTTATTTTAAAAGTTTAAAATTATATATCCTTATGGGATTTTGTTTGATATAGTCGCCCGAATTTAGAAGTATAACGATATCAAGAACGTGCATATCTGAGTTCGAGAGAGATAATTATATTAATTTAAAATTTTAAAATTATGTTTAACTCGACATTTGAATATTAATTCTAATACCCAAAAGTTATTATATTTAGACTAATTAAAATTTATACCAATAACTTCAACCCAAAATTGTCCACAGTAAGACATTGATTTAGTGTAGAAGATTCTCCATCATACCATTCCATATGTTATAAGAAATCATTGGAAGTAGATAGTGGAAAAGAAAATTTAAAAATAATGAAAACCAAAATCTAACACAATCATTAAATGTAATGTCACTATTTTACCTTTTTATATGGTAAAGGTTAACATGAGCCCACACATATGAGCCCAAGCATCGCAAGCTTTCAGAAAAGGAGGGCAAGCAGTGATTCAAACTTCACCTACCCCTGGAGTAATATACCGAGTCAGATTTCAAACCTAAGCTCACGCTCGTGCACATAAGCCCGGGCTCATGCTAACGAGTCTCTTTTTAATTCGTCTCTCAAAATTCTAATATGCAGTTTTTCGATCTAAGTTGTAGATTATGCTTAATCTACATAGCTCCCCTCATCTTGTTCTTTTAGCTGCATTCATTTCCCATTAACTATACTAAGAGTCTATGATTAAATAGAGAGTTGCAATAAAAAAATTTAAATAAGGGATTAAGAAACGTAAGTGAATTTGAACTCCCACTATGTTAGCCACCTATATGGATTATCTCCTAAGTTACCTAGTTCTTGTGATGTATTGGACCGGGGGCATTGTCCATAAGATGCGGGTGTCTAAATGTTTATTAAGACGTTGTACACTGGTCTCCAAATCTGTTTATCATCGAGTCTTTTTATACTTTCTTTGTTTTAAATTAATAGCTTCTTTTGGGGGGAAAATTTGTTTCATATTTAACAGCTCTATTTTGTTAAATTTAAGTAATTAAATACTTAAAAAAGAGTATTATAAGTTTATTTTTCTTTTTTTTAGATGTTAGTTTTACCTTTCAATAAAAAAAGAGGGAGTATATTTTTCCAATTAGATAGTGCTCTTTCTGTTTAGAACCGAAATCTAATCTTATGATGTTCCTGTTGATGTGGAATTGTGAGGTTTTAAGAATGCACGCAGACGAAAATAATCCCATTGCAAGTATATCGCCTTGCCCAGCTCGAATTCTCCTGATCGACCACATTGGGGGGCGGGGCGGGGGGGAGAGCACAATCTTCATACCCACACATGATTCCATCAGATACCTTTCAGTCTCATCTCATCCGATCACTTATTTTGACATTTCTAAAGCAGAATCGGGAAAGCCGTGTACTTGGGAAATCATCAAGGTCCTCGCACGCTTTTCATCAAACACACAACGTACATACTCGAACGACCCCAGTGTAAGAGTCATGAGAATTTAGCCAACAAAACATTGGACCCAAATCTGTCTGCATTCCAGAACATGGGTATGCAAGAACCGAGTTTGCTCTGCAGCAGCAAGATCTTTCTGCAATCTCTGAGCGAACAAAGGGACCAAAAGCAATCGGGATCTGCCGCAATGGTATCAGAAAAGTACACGGTAGAGAAAGGGAGGTCAAATTCAAGGGCGCCTTCTTGATGACAAGAGCATGTCCGAGATGAGGATGTTATGGTGAGAAGGGGACTGTGAGAATTAAGTGGCGGCTCTGTCCGGAAGAATGGTGGCTCTGTGGGAGGCGGAGGGCGGTGGGGAGGAAGATAAACATCTCCTGATTATCGATTTCTGAGAAAAATTTGAAACTCTTTCATGGCCACTGCCATGGGTTCAGCTAACATGGAGCAGAGAGGAGGGCTGGTTCCTGGTATTAAACAGCAGAAATCTGCGTCCATTTTCCCTTCCAACAGTCCCAGTTACATCTCATGTCAATGGAAGCATTTGTATTTGCATTTGCATGGAAAAATGCTCATCTCCACCACCATTAAATTCTTCCCAGGCAAGAGTCCACTGCAGTTAATACGCTACACCCTCCCATGCCCACCACCCAGCATCTCCGCCCTGCTCTGCTTCCAACACACTCCTCCGCCCCACCCCTGTATTAAATGCAGCAGCTGGAGATCCCCACCAACCCGAGCAAAAGTAAGACAAAATTGAAGTCATTTAAGAAAGGAGAGAAAAAAATAGAAACTTTCTCTCTCCCATTCTATTCACGCCTTCACCACCCACCACCACCTCCCCCTTCTTTCACTATGCTCCCCGCTCCCCAGCCATGTCCGGCGGTGGTGGTGGCGGCGCCGCCTCTGGCTACATGTTCCAGAGCCCCGAGAGCCTAGGACTCGGCTACGCCATCGCCATAGCCCTCGGCTTCCTCGTCCTCCTCTCGTCGGTCCTCCTCGCCTCCTACCTCTGCTGCCGCCGCCGCCGCCTCCACGGCCAGGACCCCGGCCCCACTCTCCCCAACCACAACCACAACCCCAACGGGGTGGTGATCCCCCGCATCATCTTCGTCGCCGAGGACGACGACGAGGGCGATGGCCCCGCCGTGCAGGGGCTGGACCAGGCCGTCGTCAACTCCTACCCCAAGTTCCCCTTCTCCCGGTCTTCCAAGGACCGGCCCATGGTGAACGCCGATACTGTCTGCTCTATCTGCCTCTGCGACTACAAGGAGGGGGAGATGCTCAGGATGCTGCCCGATTGCCGCCATTCCTTCCACCTTCTTTGCGTCGACGCCTGGCTCCGCCTCAATGCCTCCTGCCCCGTCTGCCGGACCTCCCCTCTCCCGACTCCCATCTCCACCCCGCTGGCCGAGGTAGTCCCCCTTTCCCAGTACCCTGCTCACCCGCGGAGGTGAATCCACTTGCTTCTTCCAACAAAATTAGGCCCGCCCCTTTTCTCTCTCTCTCTCTCTGTACTTCCTTTTTGTTTTCTGGGTTAATGACAATATAGCAGATTGGTTGCTCTAGTAGTTCTAATTTTCTGATTCCTTCCCTCTTTTCGTTTTTTCCTTCAATGTTTGTTTGGGATTGATCATTGGTTTGTGATTAGGTTTCTTCCTGTAAATTTAGTTGCTTTTGTTATTATACATGGAAATGGAAGATAGAGGAAGATGTTTTGGTTTAAAGCTAATGCACTATTAGAGTATTCAATAGTAGAGGAAAGAAAAAGTGGGGAACTTTCCTTGCTTCTGTAAGCTTTTTGTTGCTGAAATGTGTTTATAGAATGAAGCGGGTGCTAATCAGAAGAAGAAAAAAAGCCACTTTCTGTTTGCCCTAGTCGGTACCTAATCTCGTGGTGAATGTCGAGGGCAGTTGTTTCCTGTGTGTTCAGTCCGTAGGAAAGAGCCCCTCACCATGTTGTGGCTGCACTTCGATTTTCTTAACCCGGGATATTTTTCAGCTTTTCAGAACTACAAAGTGATTAATTCTCACTTTTATCTTTTTAAATTTTATCTTATTCAATTTGTTAATATGCTAGTTTTCTTTGTTAGAAATGCTTACAGTTTGATATAATAGTTCATTTAGTATCTATTGACATCAAAATTATCAGAGAATAAATTATTTGTTATTTTGGAGAAGTTTTCTAGATTTCTCAGAAAGAAGCAACATATGAGTTACGTTGGGAATCGGATGCTTGTGTATGTACAAAGAAAATATTAGTTTGGATGAATGTGACTCAAAGCAATGTGATGTTGACGATTCGTACTCGCAGCAAATTTGCCATGAACAGTCTTTCTTTATTCGTAAAGATAAGATATTCGTGAGGTTAAGATTATGTAATAAGCTTAGAATATTGCAGGCTTTCAGGCTTGAGATTTGCTGGCACAAGAGCCATGGATTGATCGAACATGGCGTTTACCGTGTTCGTTCTCGTCTTTTGATGAACACTTAAGTATTACAGAGAAGGGAGATAAACGGCTTGCTTCAGATCTTCCAATCTGTTTTTTCTTGGTGCATTTTTCTTGCAGTGTTTATACACATGAATTCTACTATCAAGTTAATACACTTTCGATCTGCAACTAATCCACGTAGAATTTGAAACGCCCTGATCTAAACATCGAACGAACTTTGACTCTTTGAGCACTAGATTCTCTTCAAATTATAACCGGCCAGGCCAGCAGGGAAGGTGGGCAACAGTTTGGGGGCGGGGGGTTGTACGTTACTGTCAGTCAGCTCGCCTACCTGTGCCTGTACCTGTATCTGTATCATAAAGGAGTGGAAGGCACCATGCAGTTATGTTGGTGCAAGGGAGGCGAAATGGAGCCATGCCAGTTGAGAAATGGAAGCCATGCCAGGTGACAAGTGCATCACTAAGTTATGAACTTGGAGGTAATTGACATTTTCAGTCAAGTTGGCAATTGCTGTCGTAAAGAACTTGAAGTTGCTAAGATCACATGGGTTAAGACTTGAGCACGGAGAACGTGAAATTTTTTAATTTTATGACAGGGAGGGGGAAGAGGACGGCGACTGGTCACTGCCTCACAGGACTATAGATATGTCTGACCAGTTGCAGTTTGGTTCAGTTCGTGAGATTTGATTTCAACTCCATCCACTCGTTCTTTTTTGTGTGTGCGTATGCGTGTTTGCTGCTGCCAAAAGGCCATAATAAGGCACAAAACATTTGGAGAGGATAGAGGAAGCAGCTAGAGCGGAAGCTCAAGTCGGAGAAGTAGAACAGTGACAGTGCCAAAATTTAGCAGGCTATAAATCTTCCATCTCCATCTATTTCCACCCGTAAAGATTAATTATGCACCTACTATCATAAAGATTGCACGATAGTGAGCCTTGTTAGCATCTTTGATCATGTTTCTGAATCAATTTTAAGCCATGTATAATTAGAATGAAGCTAAGAGATGTATGCCAATAATATGACTGTCAAAAAGAGGGAACGGTAAAAAGGGTGGCATAATAAGCATTAAAGAAGTGGAATGGTGAGAAGGCTTTAGCTACCAACGTATAAATGACATTTTCTAAAGCACATGGCAGTAGCTATACAGTATAACTTTGCTACGTATTAAAGAAGCAGAATGGTGGCAGAATGCCAAAAGGAGAACCCATGACAAAAACTGAGAGAAATTTCAATAAGAAGTGTTTTTCATGCTTCGCACTACAATGAGCCAAACATAAGCTACATACAGGAGTCCTCGACATTAAGATCGATGATGTATACACTAGTGCATATTAATATCAATGCTATTGACACCAATGTGCTTAGCTTGTGTGCAATCTCATTGAAGAAGTCCAACATGGCTCATGTGGCTAGAGATGCAAGCCATGACTCCAAAATTTTAGGGTCTCTTGTAGCATGTCAATTGGTATATCAAAATTTTGGATTAGTTCAAGAAAAAAAATCTTATTTTTTAAATTGCCACTAAACCTAAGGCATAAACAATAATAATTATGTAATAATTAACACAATCCATATACTACCATATGACTAAAAACAGTGAAAATTTTCAATAGGTTGAGACAACACAAGATTTATGTAATATAAGAGGTAAGTAATCATACTATAATACTCTCTTTGTCTTAGATTGATTTCGCCATTTGGCCAAAAAGCTTGTTCCATATTAATAGTTTCATTTTATTCAATTTAAGCTGAGTCCTTAAAAAAGATTATCATAAACTTATTTTCTTTTCTATTAAATATAGGTCAATAAAAACCAATATTTTTCTAAATGTAGCCATCAGTATAAAACGGAGGAGTATAAAACAAATTGGTGATTATTTAACCTATATTTTATATGGAATAATTAAGAAGCGCCATGGTACTTTAGGTGATAGATCACAATTCGCTGCCTCAAGGGTAGGTGGGTTTTCCACCCCCACTACTGTGGGTCATGTGGTTGAGATCTTGCGACCGACATGCGTGGTGGCACATGCACCTAGTGCATATCAATGGGACCCTATTTTATATTATTAATTTATATTTTATCCTTATTTAACGCATCCTAATCCCCAAAAGGCCAAATATATTATAATCTAATTTATATTTTTTAGGTTATGTTGGATTTAATTTTATAATATTATATTTTACACTTTCAAACTCGGCTACTAGGTTGGGTCCTAGATTGGGTGGGCCTCGCCATAGTCGCTCTGGCTTGGCACCCAAACATGGGTGTAGCTAGATCTAGTTGTCACACTGCTGTTGCTGTTAGAGTTGGAGAAGAGGGAAGCGTTTTTTATGCTTCATGCTCACTGTGAGTTGAGCGAAAAGAATGCTTGGGAGGCATTGATTTTCTAGATCGATTGTAAGATCCCTGATCTCTAAACCGGTTTTTGGTTTCCTTTAATTATTGGTTATCGTGAAATTTACGCATTTTCTGATTTATTCGGTGATTTCGTGAATAAATAGTGTTTGTGATGGTTTTAACCAAAATTAACTTTAAGATTAGTGATTTTAAAACAAATATGAATTTTTGGGATTTTTCTGAATTTTTACTATTTTTTCAAAAATTAGGGTTTTGGCGGGACCCCTGTGGGCCCCACCTTCGAAATTTTGGTTTTTTGGGTCAAATGGACCGAGACATCTATCTAAGGTTATACAAAAAATTTTAGAATTTTCTTAGACTTAATTAGTGCTCAAATTTGTAAAATACCCATTTTTAGCCTACTTTTCCTATTTACACCCCATAACTTACCTATACATACCCCAACCCTTACTATAAAAGGGCAAACCTGAGCCATTTTCATTTTGGGAATAGGCTAAGGAGGAGAGGTCAGACCTAATCCCCAATTAGGCCCAAATTAAAAGCCGATTAAGGTAAGCCTACTCCAATTAAGCATTAAACCCTAGTTTTTTCTTAATCTCTTCCAAATCTACCATTTCCTCTTTGTTTCAATTCGTTTTTAGACATCAAAAACTACTGATTTATGTTTTACTACAAACTCTAACATTCAAAATTCGATTTTTGCTATCAACAAGCCCTAGATCTAAGATTTAATTAGGGATTTTTTGGGTAAATCGATTTCTATTGGAGTTTAATTCAAAATCATTGTGTTTTCAAGGATTTCAAGAAGGGTGACTCTCCAATCTGAGCTTAATCAAGTGCTGAGGTAATGGGTCTTCGAAATCTCAGTTTATCCATGGTAAAATTCTTGATTTTTGGCTTATTTCGAATGGAGTTGCTTGATTTGGTGTGTTAATGGTAAGATTAGAAAATGGAATTATTTAATCCTGATTTCTTAGGGTTTTGCATTATTATGTTATGGTTTAACATTCTGGAAGTCAAGAATGACTTTTGATGATGATTAGGGTGTTAGATGTGGATTTGAAGTGTTATCAATGGTGTTTTGGTTTGGATTTGCGAAAGGAAGAAGATGATTCAGTTCTGCCTTGTTGGCATTCGAACGGCCCTTCTAGCGTTCGAACGGCAACACTGTTGGAACGACAGTTCTCCAGTTCAGCAGATCGAACGGCCTGCTAGGCGTTTGAACGGCAAAACTGTGAATTTCAAATTTTTACGTTTAACCGATCGAACGGCCTGAAGGGCGTTCAAATGGCTACAAAGCAGATTTGTGTTCTAATGCATGATGTTTATTTCGATAATTCCACTTTAGCTTGCCAATTTCATATGAATGTGGAGTGTTTTAAGTTATATTATGCTACTGGAAAAGTATGTTATTGAGGTTATAAAGTTGAGATATATGATTAGAGATTTGTGGAATGACTTATGTTTTGTGGCTTGATGTTGGAATTGTCATCTTGAAATTGTGAATGGTTGATTCTCTATGGCTAAGCATATTTTCAATAGGACTACAACCCATTAATGGACTAACTTGACATGATAGAATGTGGTTAGTTGATGTGTGGATGTTGGTGAATGCCATGACTCAAGGATGAAATGAATGATCTTATATGTGTTTAGTCTTTGTGGTTGATTTTGATTTGAGTTATATTTTCAATTATTCTTCTCCTATTATTTCCGCTGGAATTTATGATTAGATGGAAGTTCACATGTATAGTGTGGTAGTGAGTTTAATTTCAAGCATGTTGATATGCATTGTGTGAAATGTTTCTACTATGTACACACACATGTGGGGTTTAATGATGATGTAGAAGCTTGATATTATGATTATGGATGATGCATTAGGGGTTGATGAGAGCACTTATCATAGATTAGGATTCTTGTATGTCTTGCCCATGTATGTACCATGCTGCATGTATCATGAAAATGTATTTCCAATTGACCAGTTGTGTGGAATAGCCGAGGAGAAACAATTAGACACTTGTGGTATGGGACGCATTATGTCGATGGATAGCTCTAAGGTTCGTTGCGTTAGTGCTTAGTTAAATTTGCTTCTATGGTGTCATGAATACTCATAGTATGGGACGTGAGGACTAGAGTCGACATAAAGGTACTTTTACGTGCACACTCCGAGTCGGGTTGAGTTTAGTTAAAGGGAATTCATGGGTTATGTTTGGTTTAACATCATGACATCATGCATCATGGATCGGACTTCGTGAATGAGGTTTTATCAAGATTAATCGAATTTGATCGATTGGATGCAATGTGGTGAAATTACATGCCGGTTTAATCAGTCGTTTGGTTTAATCGAAACTTAATTGGTCCGAAAGGACATGTTTTGATTTGAGTTTCTTTGTGGAACATGCGCGCTCCCTGGGTTGAGTCGAGTCAAGTTTGGTTGTTCTGAATTGTTAACGCGATTGAGAATTATTTATTAAGACAGTCGAACCTGGACCCTGAGAATCCAGTATGATATGCTCCTTGCACTAGCTACCATGTGTTCACGGGTTTCCTACGTGGGAACTCGGGCTCTCCCCTCCGCAGGAGATGTCCCTGGGCAAACACACCCGCTCTAGGTTCTCTTCGTGAGAATGTGACATCCTTGGCCAGGATTGTCTGGGGTGGACAGAAATTAGGGATTGACTATCCCGATCTTCTTAAATTCTTGTGTAGAATTTGGATCATGACATGCCTACGTGGCCTTGTCGGTGTTCCCGTCTTTGTGATGCTATTTGTGATTACTCCTTGATGAAGGTGTGCATTATATGATGTTGAAGCATGACTGATATGTATGTTAGAGATACATCTTATGCAGATTGATATAATGTGACACATGATTGAATATGCATGTTAGAGATACATCTCATGTAGGATTGATATGGTTGTTGAAGCATGATTAATATATATATATATATATATATATATATATATATATATATATATATATATGTTAGAGATACATTCCATGCAGATTGATATGATGTAAATGGCACTAGGTGAATTATACACTATGATGTAGGTTTTAGGTGATGTGTATGTATGATCAGAAAATGATGCACCTTGCTAATCTTTAAATCTGAATGATTATATTGCTATGCCATCGTATTTTCGATGTTGATAGTTATATTTAAAAACCATTGCTGAGTTTGTTAAACTCACCCCTCTTTCTTGTGTTTTGTTTTGGGGCTGCATGGTGCGACACGCAGACGGACAAGATCTCCTATTTGAGGAAGGGTGGGAGATGACTTGGATGTGATCGTGGGGATCTTTGTGTGACTTATTTTCCTTGGTTTATACTTTATGTTTAGAACCTTTGTGTATGGTTCTTTGTTTTGGATTTATGTTACATTTTACACTTGTGATAAGCAACACTCTTTCTTTCCTTCTTATTTACTCTTGCTCAAAAGATTGTGCATACTCCATAATTCTGTTAATTGCCCGTGGTTAGGGTTAAGTCTTCCGCTAGATTATTTCTCAATTTTCCCTTCGTCGCCCCTACGCGCTTGACCGGCCCTTGGACCGGGTTCGGCTCGGGTCGGGCATCACTGGGGCGTGACATCGACTGTGCATAAGATAGTGCACATTAGTTTAAGTAAAACATAAGAAATGCCTGGGAGGCGTTGATTTTCAAGATCGGCGACTCACACAATGCGCTATTGTATGCATCGTCAATCTAGAAAATTAACACCTCCCAAGTAAGGTTGTTAACAAGCCAAGCCAGCTAGTCGAGCTAAATAGGCTAGGCTCGATTCGACTCGAATTTGGCTCGACTCGAATTAAGCTTAACTCAAGCTCGGTTCGAACTCAAACGCAAACAAGTCTATCTCGAAACCTGATCGGTTCAACTCGAGATCGACTCGAAACCTAATCGGTTCAACATGGGCCAACTCGAGTCGACTCGACTCGACACCTGATTGGTTCGACTCAAGATCGACTCGAACTCGACTCGATTTATTGTATATCACTTTTATATATTATACTCATATTGTATAAATTTCTTAACTTTTAGCTTTCACGTACCCATAATATTTTATATTATTTTATAAAATATATATACTATATATACATTAATATATGGTATATGATATACTATATAATAATAATAGAAAAAGTTTATATGAGCCCGGGCTCATATATGCTTATGTGAGCCCGGGCTCTATGAGCCGTTGGATTTACATCTGATGGCCCATAATATTCATGGGTTTTATGAGTATTATAAACCCATGAGTAATATGGGCCGCTAGATGTAAATCCGACAGCCCATAGAGCCCGGGCTCATATAAACGGGACTCTAATATAATATATAATACCTATATTATACTATTATATTTCAAACAAATGTAAATCCTACTACTAATAAAATTGAGAATGTTGGTATGATAAATTATTGTATTCATATTCTACCCTTATTCATCTATATATTATTATTTAAATTTTAAATAATACCTTTAATCATTCTAATCATAACAAATATAAATATGTAATTCTACTTGCATAATAAACATTCTTAATTCAGCCAATCATATTAGTTTAGAATTAGAGATTTAGTGAACTATATATAGATTTTGCCTACAAATATATCTAGTGAACCAAGTCTAGATTTTACTTTTGAATTCTAATTATACTGATATTCCTTTTTACAGGCAATCCACACACCATGAAATATGTTATTAATGAGGTCCAAATAGTTCTCTCATCATGAACTTTTTTATAGTCACTATAATAATTAGATATGCAATCTGTGAATAAAAGTTGTCATGGATTTGGTGTCTAGTTTGGTTTTTTATAGGTTATTATATGAGAAATTTTATATAAATAATATTAAAAAATTTATCAAAATGACAGAGAGAGAAAAATATTTACCAATATGGTGTTCCTTTTCGCCGACTAGGCACTGACACCTGCATAGTTTTTTTAAAAATTTTATAATTTCATCCTTTAGAATGACAAAATAGTACGCTTAAATCAATTCAATGTACTAACTTCATCATTCCAAAGGACTAAATCAATAATAAACTGATTTTTTATCTCTTCTCTCTCTCCTCTCTCTATTCATTGTCTCTCTCTCCTCTCACTTTCAGTTATCTCTCTTCTCTCACTCTCTCCTCTTTCTTTCTATTCTATTTCTCTTTCTCTCCTCTCTTCTAAAGGATGAAATTATGAAAAATTTAAAAAATATTAATTTTGTCATTCACAAATACATTATATTTTATTTTAAATTTAATATTTTAATATATAATATATGAATAAGAAAAAAATTAAATTAAAATTTTTTATTTTCTCCCCACTTCTCAGAGCTATGCCTCACATTATGCGCATAAGATGGAGACAGGGTGAGAGAAAGAGAAAGAAAAGAGGACAGAGAAAAGAGAAAGTGAAGAGAGAGAAAGAGGAAAGAGAATAAGAGAGAGCCAAAAGAGATAAGAGAGATTGAATAGAGATATAGAAAGGAGAGAGTGAATAGAGAGAGTGTGTGAAGAGAGAGAAAGAGGAGAGAACAGAGATATAGTTGAAAGAGAGAGAGTGAATAGAGAGAGTGTGAATAGTAAAAAAAGAGAGATTGTGTGAAGAGAGAGAGGAGAGAGTGAAGAGAAAGAGGAGAGAGATAGGAGAGGGGAGAAATGAGAGAAAATAGATGACAAAATCATTTCATCATTGATTTCATCATTCCAAATGATGAAATGAGTACATTGCACTAATTTCATCTGTTAAAAGGACAAAATCACTACATTATATTAATTTCATCGTTTAAAATGACAAAATTAATATATTATATTGATTGTCCTCTAAAAGAACGAAATTATAAATTTTTTTGAAAAAAACCCATGTAGGCATTGGCGAAAGGAACACCATATTGGTAAATATATTTTTTCTATGTTATTTCGGTAATTATCATTTTTTAATATTATTTATATAATTATATTTATTATATTAGAGATTTAAATAACATTAGTTAAATTTTTGGTGACCAATGAAAATTTTTTGTAGGGTAATTATTGACTCTTATTTTAACTATAAATTTTGAAGTAATATTTATAATCTATTCTATTTGTTATAATTTTATTATATTTGTAATAATGGAAGGCCGTATCAACTGATACAGGTCCATATCGGTTGATACGTAACCGTATCGGTCGATACGTACCCGTATTGGTTAATGCATACCGGTATCGATCGACACCGATACGATACGGGGGGCGATACGCCCTCACACAATTTTGCAATACGTATCGACTGTATCAATTGTACAATATTGATACAGCTGATACATATCGATACTATATTTAAAAAATATTTTTTTATTTAAAAAATTATTTTTAATTAAAAATTAAAAAAATTAAAGAATTTTAAAAATTAAATTTTTTTCTTAAAAATAAAAACACAACTTATTTGAAAGTTTAAGTTTTAGTTATATTAAAAATAATATTTTTAAAGTTATATGAGAACAATGGGGTTAGGTCCATACAATTTACATAATTATTGTTTTTACATATAGTGCTCCACAAATATACATTTATTTAAATATATAACTTAGACTCATATTAAGCATATTATTTATTTTTAAAATAAATTAATTTTAAAGCACTTAATATGGGAAAGAATGACCAATAATTTATATGGGACGGAGAGCATAATAGTATATGGTTATGAATGAACTAATTTTAGAATACTCGTATCGGTTGATACGGTATTATATGGTCTTATTATGTTATAAAATAAGTATTATAATGATTTATTATTAGTTATAATATTTTTTTATGTTTATAAAAGGGTTTATGCCCGTTTTGATGCATACCAAGTGTATTATCGATGCGTACCCATATCTATAGTCATTGATACTCTCATGCTATCGATATGGCCTTCCATATTTGTAATGTTGTTGTGATTCTTTAAATTAATATAATTTTTTATAGAAAAAAATAATTTGGGTTGTAAATGAGATTCGGGCTCAATTTTAACATAGGTTCGAGTTGCTATAGTATGTTTTCGAGTTCGAGCTGAAGTCGAGTTTCGAGTTTCTTTGCCGAACCAAGTTTGAGCTAGGCATCTCGATACTCGATCGAGCTTGAGCTGATCTTTCAAAAATCGAGCTTGAGTAAAAAAGCCTGAAAACTCAATTCGACTCGACTCGTTAACACCCTTACTCTCAGGTATTCCTTATACTCGGCTCATGTTTTATACGAAGCATAAAAAATGTTTCTAGAGAAGAGATATAGGGTTACTTTGAGTTGGGGTAATAGGTGTGAGAAAGAAGGTAATTCATGGGGTCAGAAGACTAAAGAAAAAAATGATAAATTTGTTTGTAAAGCGAGGTACCACAGGGATTATTGAGATGTATATAGACACACCTTTTTCTAAAATGTAAATATTAAAATAAGATTTGAGTTTGACAAAACCCGATCTAAACCCAACCTTAACTCAGTGGCTAGATCATGGAAAAGAGTTAGGCAAGGCTGTCAATGGGTAACTATTTACCCGCATCATCCACTTGCCCGATCTAAAAATCGTAGGCGGGTAATTGATAAATGGGTAAATAGTAAACTAAGTAGGTAATTTTACCCGCCTATTTATTATGTGGGTAGGGTATGAGTAACCCTTTATCCATTCCGATTATCCGTTACCCAATTTAATTTAATATATAATACCCATTACCATATAGACCCATATTTAATTGCTCATATATACCTATAATTTGCCCACTACCCCACCCCAGGAACCCGCCCAATCCAATTGAAATGCCCACCTCAGGCTAAAGAAACCCTAAATCCTAATTAGCTTATTTTCTTTTGATCTAGCAGGGGGCTGCGGACAGGGGCCTAGGGCAGTGTTTTTTTTCTTTATTTTGTATTTTCCTTGAAATATTTTAAAATTTTATTGTAATATAGTAGATAGTAGGCTTTTAAAAAATATGTATAAACTTATAATACAAACTTCTTATGGAGAAAATAAAAAAAAACTTAGTAAATCTTTCGTGTCTTTGTTTTTTATATAAAAAGTGTATTTCTTGTAATATTTTGGTATGATGAGCCCAAAAGAATTTGGAGTAATAAAAACATTTTAAGTCTTGATTTTTTAAATTATTTAAATTTATATAAAATATTAGATTTTTATTATATTTTATTTCTTTATATAAATTATAAGGTCCCTATAAATTTATATTAAATTAAGTTATTTATACATTGGATAGACTTTTATTATATTTATTTATTATTATTATTATTTTTTAACTGATTGGTCATTTACCCATTACCCACCCATTTGATAGCCCTAAAGTCCGGCTCATGCTCATGGGCCTTTCTTTAGCGCATTTGGATTTTCGGGTGGCCCACTGGATTATGACTACCGGCCCGAAACCCGTTAGGCCATAAAGCCCGATCCGCCTTAGGGTTTTAGCAAGACAAAATTCTAGGGTTACGTTAAGTGGGTTTTGTAATATTGAACTGCGTCTCTTCGGCGCCCCCTGATCCTGGCCTGGCGGTCGTCGGAGATTTCTGAGGTGAGTTTCTTTTCTCTTCCGTGTTGCAGTTCAGTCCAAGTTCCCATCTTTTGATCCGTGCCAAGTCCACGGATACAGTTTTGGTTACCTCTATATGTTTTATCGGTGGCTGACATTTGTGATATTTAACCCTGCTTCTGAGATCCATTTATGCAGCATTATGTAATAGAAAATTGTTGAATTTCTTTGTTGGTCAAAATTTTGCTTCTATATGTTTGACTGGTTGCTAATATTGGTGATATTTGCCCGCCATTTGAGAGCGATTGGTGAAGTATTAGGTTATAGAAAATGGATGAATTTCTTGTTATTAGCCACATTTTATTGCTATATTTCTACCGTAGATTAAAAGTATATTTGTTTGCTTCAGATCGTGGTGTTGTTCCTTTGACGAGTTTTAAAAGATTAATTCCAGTTCTGCTCCAGATTGTCTGTGATTGAGAAGCGATGGTTACTTACCTGAGTCTTATATAATCTTAGACAGAAATGGTTTTAATAATGAAAGATAAATTATGCAGATAATTTATTGCAGGACGGAGGGAGGATTATGTAAGAGTAAGATAAATTACGCGGATTTAATGAAAGATAAATATGTAATAGTTACGGGGCTCTGTTGTCTATAACTATTAGTCTATTGTACATTTGTATTATGCAATATAATTATAAATGCTGATTACATAATTATATTTTAAAAGCTTGACATTCCTTGATGTTCATTCTATGCGTTCGTCCCTCACATTTCTTATCAGCTCCCCAGATTAAGAAAAAACTCGTGCACTTTTCAGTCAATTCCGAAACAGGGTCTTATTCAATTTTATTTGTAAGTTTTTTGCTGCTTATTTTTGGTGGCCTTTGTTCCTTGATTGCAAGAGTTTGGATTTTATAGGTGAAGGATTGGTTTTATTGATCTTGACCACTTGCGTGCGGGGATTTTTTTTACATACTATGTCTCTTGTGTTGTCCATTTCAGTGGTTTTTACTGAACAAATTTGGGCAATCGAAATTTGGGGTTGTTAACTTGTGTCCCTATTGTTACCGGGATCCAGGAATTTCTGGCCACATTAAAACTATGGCAGAAGAAGTGCCTTCAGTAGATGTGAAGGAAGATTCTGTGGATGTAAGTCGTTTCTTTTAAGCTTTGTAAATAGTGGCACAATGTTCTTACTCAGCCCATCATCAAATTCATGTGTGCTTTGATTGACTCCATCTTGGTGTATTTAATCTGAAGCTTGCGCCATTTGATCCTACAAAGAAGAAGAAAAAGAAGAAGGTTGTGATTCAGGACCCAGAAGATGATGCTGTGGATAAACTCACTGAAAAGACAGACAATTTATCAGGTCTTTATTTACTCTGGTCTAGGAATTAAAACTTTTTCCCGTACTTGATTCTCCATATATTTAAATTTCATGATTTCAATGCTAGATCTAGTTGCTTAATTGGCTTGTGTTTTTGCAGTATCTGATGGACTTGAGTCAAGTTTTTCTGGCATGAAGAAGAAGAAGAAAAAACACGTAAGTTGGAATGGAACTACAGAAGTGATTTTCTATATCTTTTCACACTTATGGCCAAACATACAAAGGTTATGTGTCTTTGTTGGTGTCTTTGGTAGGTGGACATCGATTCTTTTAAGGATGAGAATGAAGATGCTGGAGATGCTCTTGATGGTACAAAGTCTTAAATTGTGGCCTGTGGGATTCGTAATTTAGTATAGAGATATATTATCATATTACTATTCCTTGTTTCTTTGTCCAACCACAAAGATTCAGGTAGTTAACTGGGCAGTAATTTGGATGTCTTCAACTGCAGATCAAGTTGATGAGGATGAAGAAGGAGAGGGTATAGTCTTGCAACAAACTCAATATCCCTGGGAAGGCAGTACTAGGGATTATAAGTATGAAGAGGTGCACTTCTATATATCTGTGCTAGGAGATGTTATAGCTTATTTGTTATGGAGAAGAGTTTGTTCATTTGAAGCACTCATGTTCAGTATTTTTTCGGCTGGTGTACAATATGCTTTCCATTAGGGTTGTAGTTTTTACTTGCTGTTTGTTACATATTTGCTACAGCTACTTGGTAGGGTTTTCAATATATTGCGTGAGAACAATCCAGAGCTTGCTGGAGATAGGCGGAGAACAGTGATGAGGCCTCCACAAGTTCTCAGAGAAGGAACTAAGAAGACAGTTTTTGTGAATTTCATGGACCTTTGCAAGTCGTATGATTCAAACCTCTTATAATTAATTATTGTGCTCGTTATATGTCAAAGGTGCATAATTATTATTGTTAATTTTATTTGTACTGATGATGAAGATCAAATTAGCCCCTCTTTACTTGTATATTTACCATAATGAACTTGCAGTAGGGAGTCTAAGTAGGCAATGTGCAAAGGATTTAAGTAGTGCACGCTCATTATGACTAGTATCTATGTTGCTCATTACTTTTGTGCATGGATGGTGTTGTGAACAGCTTATATCTTATTGACTATTAATATTGCATTTAGATCTAATTTTCTTGTATTTTGAGACCTTTTGAAGGTACACTTAACAATTTAGCTTCAGCCTTTTGCTGTAAACTAATTTTTGTAAGATTTTAACTTTTAGAATCAGGCTGGGTTCATGTTTTGTTTGCTACTGAAGGACTAATAAACCTTGAGTTGGTGTGTACTTTTGTGTAAAGATAGCATTTCTTGTGCTTCCAGGAAGTGATAGAATTATAAATCATGTTGTGGCTGGATAGAGAGATTAAAATGTGTTGTTGGTGCTCTCTTTATTTATCAACTGATGAGTTGCCTACTTCTATTTCTTTATCATGATCTATACTGTGATCATGTCAACAGCTAGCCTGTCTGGGTAGGCTTGTGTTTTTGTTTCATGTTTACCTTTTTTGATTGCAACAATACACTCCCTCTGTCCCATGTTAATTTTCTGGATTTAAAAAAAACTGTCATATATTAATTGTCCTGTTTTATGCTATTCTTTTCATAGTAATTAGTGGATGGAGTAAAAAGGCTAATAAATTGGTTCCTTAAAATCCCTTTTTTTCAAATGTGAACTTTTAATATGGGATGGAGTATTTTATTTTTGATAGAGTGGGGGTGAGGAGAGCAATCTTTTGGAGGTTTTTTTATTAGTTTTTAAAATATTTGCAGCCAGTATGTTTATACAGAAACTGGTACAACATGCCTTCTATGCTTCTCAATTTGCTTTACGAATTATTAAAGGTCCTGAAGGGAGGTGTGGAGGATTATAAAGATGTCTGTTTAGTTGGTGAGAAGATATTTATTTGTTGTTGAATTATGAGGAAATGCATCATATTCAAGCAGAATAGTGGTGGAGAAGCCATTTTGCCATCTTCAAAAGAGGGTATGGGGTGTATAACGAAGAATGTATCTTAATATTCTTATGGGGATGCTGGTGTGTATATTTTGTTCATGTGGCAAAGTTTTAACTACACTTGCAGGATGCATAGACAGCCAGAACATGTAATGAATTTTTTACTCGCTGAATTGGGAACAAATGGATCCCTTGATGGGCAACAAAGATTAGTTGTGAAGGGAAGATTTGCACCTAAAAATTTTGAGGGAATCTTGCGAAGATATGTTAGTAAGTTATCTACTTTATCAGTAGAGCTCCAGAACAATGCAATTTGTTTAAATCACTTTAGTCCTCTTCAATTGATGTATGCTTCTTAAGGCTAAGGTGTTATAAACTTAAGCTAATGAATATTTTACTATTTTCCGTGCTCAATAACTTCTTATCACAATGTCTGTTTATCTGTAGATGAATATGTCATTTGCAGTGGCTGCAAAAGTCCAGACACCATATTGTCAAAGGAGAATCGCCTATTTTTTTTGCGCTGCGAGAAGGTGATTGCTCAACCTTTTTATTGTCTTTCGTTCTTACTTAAAAAATAGAATCAAGTACTCTCACGTATGGTAGTTTGGAGGTTATAAAATAACATCTGTTACTTTTAAGGAGGCTGTGATGATCTGCAAATATTTTTGCCTACATTGTTTGATTGCAAACGTGATAAGATTGTGCAGTCTTTCTGAGCCTCCTGAATAAAATACTCAAAGAGTTTATTTCTGTTAATGAGTATGACAAGTTACAGGTTTAAGGGCATTACCTAATGCTTGAGCATTGTTTTTTAATGTTGGTGATAACCATTTTGTGGCTTGAAAAGTAGAAATAGACCATGCAGTATCCATCGCTTTCAAAGGATGAAACAAATAAATTTGTAGTTTATGATCTGCTGAGTTGTGGTTTTTCTGACATGCTTTGACTTGCGGATAGTTTTGGTCTTCCTTGTGAATGATGTGAATGTTTTTAGTTTTAGAATGTTGTTGATTTTCCTCCTTGCAGTGTGGTTCATCACGGACAGTTGCGCCTATCAAGACTGGATTTGTTGCACTGGTTGGGCGCCGCAAGGCGGGAACTTGATGACTGGATTTTATCAACATGTGTACAGCCAATGACACATTCAAATTTTTTTGGGAATCTCGGGCTGTTCTTAAGTAATTTTGTGATGCGGATTGGAAATATGCTGCAAATGTTTTGCTTAATGAGTTAAAATTATAAAAGAAGAAATTTTGCTTTTTATAGGCAATCTTCCACCCGTCTACTCCGCATCTTGTATGTAATGTTTTCGTTCGTTTGCTTGAGGCCTTTCAGCCCAATAAGTTTCAATTTACAAAAAGAGTGATCCTTTCTAGGCATATATGAAATATTTCCATGTAGCAACTGGAACATCAAATCATTGCCGTTTCGTTGGGCTTATGCCTATGGTTTGGAGGCCTTGTTGCGGACCCTTTCTCGATTTAGTTTTATGCGTACATAGCACCATCCAAAGCGAGACAAGCACAGGCTTCCTTCGTCTTCATCAACCGATCGATCTTTCGCGACGCAGGTTTTCTGTGTAATAAACATGCTGGTGCGGCCGTCTTCCCAAGTTCAGCTGCAAATAACCAAATTCATGAATTGAAAATGGCAGTTAGCAACCCGAGTAACGACTGGATGTTGCCTTTCGGACATTTATGCGGCCGTCACTTTCTGTTGGCGGTTTTATGGCGATCACATGCTGGTCATTTGGAAGCATAGGATTTGGTTGAACGAGGGAATCCGTTTAGGATGGTATGGAGAACATGTCATTCGCGTGAGTTGAAAGGATTGAAGTCATCGCCATCAAAATTGTAAGATAAGAAGGAAGTTGTTGCTATCAAGTAGAAAAGGCAACGAAATTACTGCGAAACACGACCGTATTGCCAATTTCAAACAGTTTGGCTCCGATCCAATCTTGCCACATAACTTGAAGGTCATTTCACGGTTTCATTTACAAAATGGTTGGGAATGTAAGAGGGTGGAATTTCCTAAATGGCTTGTATAGAAGGGAAGCGTTTTTTATGCTCCTTGATTCAATGAGCCCAATATGAGCCGCGAATATGGAAGTGACGTGTTGCAAAGGGCAAACCACCTAAACGGTGACGGAAGAACCAACTTTAAGTTAGCTCCGTCTTTCCTTCCGTCCACTTACGGCTTACCCATTCCCACCATATGAAAATCTCCCGCCCAGCCACCTCTCCTTATCTTTGTCGCCGGTGAGATCTAGAAGGACGTTTTGGTCAAGCTCTTGGAGGAGTCCGCCATCGTTCCCGGTGACGTGAGCTCGGGCTCTATCCAGCACACATTCTCCTCTTCCACGTAAACCCCCTCCACCTCCTCTCTTCCGCTCTCTGTTTTTCAAGTCGTTTTCCCATCTGGCTGTCTTTCACTTTGGCAACGGCCCTCATCTCTTCTATCTCCCTCTCCCGTCTCTTCCATCATTTTAAGCCCTGCCCTTGTCCTCTACAACCTCGTTTCTAGTCGCCGGTCTGATCTCGGTGGGGAACGATCCCTTGCAGTCTTGCCGCCGGTCTCTTTTTTGGCCTCTTTATTGGGTTTTTTTGCTTGGCGAGAAACAATGTCGCAAAGAGGCTGATAACGGCCAAGGGAGGTGCCAATGGCAACAAGGACAGGAAGAAGCCATCTCCCGATCCTTCAGAGCCCTCTCCAGGTCTTCCCCTTCTGTCTTTGTTATATGTTTTTTTTAGTTGGGCGGGTTGTGAAGTTTTAAGTTGATTTTTGTTCTTCCATGTTATTGGCGCCTGAAGATGTGGAGATCGTGAAATGGTCCTTTGTGCTTTCCACCGATCTCTATTCTGTTGGATTTCGGTACGTTTCAATGGCTCGTTATCATATGGGTATAGGAAGATATTGGGTCTATTCTGCTGCAATTTTTGGATGGTACTAGTTAATTGATACAACTAATTTTGACTTATATATCGAACTACTTTAGGGCTCATGCATTTTCATCTTGGATCCTTTTGGTGATTTCATGGCTAGATTTTAGGGTTCCATGTTGTCATATAACTAAATAAATGAGACCTGAAGGGTACATATCAGAATGAATATGGTAATATCTTATTTATGCAGAGAGGAAAGGGTCATTTGTGGATTTATCATAGACCATGACATGGCTTGGTCAAAATAGTAAGGGTCTTGCTGTAGTTGTGGGACTCAGCTGTGCAAAATAGACACATCACGTGTATGTTTCTTCATATATTTTATCTTCAGCTCCACACATTAACTTACTGAACTGAGCTGCTCAATCTAACATTTGTATATGTCCATACTCAACTCTAGCTGTCTATCTGGTAGATTTGAAGAAGATTATCCAAGTTGCACATATAGCAGAGGTAAAATTTATAATGTCCTTGATGTTCTTATCTTCTGGTTTATTGAGGTATAGCTCTCCTTGCTATTTTGACTGTATTATATTTGATAGGTGGAATCATTGATTAAGAGAAGATATGGAAGATATGGAATAGACGCACATAGAAATTTCTGCTTTTAAACAAGGAGTCGTTCCCTGGTTGAAACAAGTCGGGTAGGTTTTGGATCATATAAATATGTTCTGTTGTTTGTGTGCTATCTATGTTCACTTATCATTTAAAAATGTCACGTCCTATCCCCTATGTGTGTTCAATTTAGGATAGAACTGATGGTCGATATTGTTATGAAAACAGGGAAACATTAGTTGCTACTGTTTTATGATGAACTAAGAAAATACCTTTTGTGTTCAACTTCTGACTTTCATTTTTGTCTGTATTATGTTTTCTAGGCAGTAATCTGTCCTTATTACCATATTGAAACTCTTTGCCAGTGTTCTTAGTGAAAGTACCACTTGGATCTTTTTCCAATAGCCGCTTGTCTGTAGATGGTCAAAACCAGTGGGCGTTTGTCAGGTTTTATCACCCTTGAATGATATCAATCAACTTTTGAGTTTTTTTTATCGTTATTTTATCTAACTAGTAGTTGGGATCACATCATTATGCCATGTAGAAGCTAACTCCCTATTCTCTTGTGGAACATAGGGCATGAGGTTCTTTTTTCTACATGTTCTTCTCTTAGATTAAATAGAAATGCTTGGATAAACCTATCTTGAATACAAGTTGGTCTGTCCTTCAGGTGGCTGACTGAGAAGGCAAGTAATATATTGATGAGATGCGACTGGCTCTCTATTGAGCCCTTAGAGTTGGAGATGGCTTGCGAGCAATTGATTTAAGTTTACAGTGGCATTCATAGAAATGACTCAAAAGTGGTACTGCCAACCTAAAATAGTTGATCAAAATTAATCACTGGTTCATACCATTCTGAATTATTTTGACCTTTTTGAATATCAATTTTTAAATAAGAATTCTTACCTTGTGTCTGCAATGTTTAATAGTGATCAATCTTAGTGAACCTATGGGTCAAGTATCTTTATGTTCTTAAAAAGTGTTGCAATCATGAAGCTAGTGTTGGTTGTCTTTATATTAGTACTTTCTGTCAGACCTTATATTATGCTTATTTAAGCTCATTTGTACTAAAAAAAATTAGCCTATTATTGCATGCTCTAGAAGCACAAAAAAGGATATATCATAAATCATGAGAACAATTGTCATTTTATCTTTTATGGATAAAGGATATATGAATTTGTAGTACACGTTTTGATCATTTTCACAGGGGAAGTTTTAGCAAAGTATGTTTTCAAGGAAATTGGAAATAATAATCTCATGGGTCTAAAATTTTGCGTTTTAGATATCTGATTAGATATTAATTAACAAAAAGGAAGCATTGAAAAATCTTTGTACGCTATTTAAGGAGGGATACTTGCATATGGGTTTAAACACACAACTTTCTACTATTACAACACCAGCTTTTCACCACTTTTCATCTATCCCAACTTTTGTGAATCTGTACGGCTCTTCATCCTATAATAACCCGCTTTTACTGGATCGCTGTTGAAATTTGATGAAGCAATGGAGTTGGATCCTCATAAGAAACAATGTATATCTCGTGCATTTGTTAGGCTTTTAAGTATTAGATTAGATAATTGTATTATTCTTTCTTATAGTGTATTGTTTAAATATGTAAATCAGTTAAAGTGCGCGGCCATCTTGTGTGGATTGAGACCTTGTACTTTAGATGTGTGGTAAACAAAGCAAATGTTATTTTGTAGATTTGAAGAAGGGGCAGAGCAGTTTTGATTTGATGTTGCAGTGAATCCAAATGATATAGAGGAATCAATATGGTGCTTTCTTTGTGAAATTCAACTCTATAGTGTTGATGAAGCAAGGAAGCGATTCTTGGTGGTAAGTGTGTGCTTGCTATATGAATCAACATGCCTTCTAGTATGAAATTAGATTTTTGTGTAACCGAATGTATTAAGAATTGAATATCTCCTTGAACTTAACTTAGTTTCCTCTTTGATCTTCTTTTGCAGTTGTGTGTATTCAAAAACAGATTTCTCCCTTAGCCCACCTCAACTGTTTGATTTGACCTTTGTCAACACTCAAGAAGAAGAATATAATCTCAGTTTGAGTTCTACCAATGGCTCAGAGCAAAAGGGAGCCAAGCTTACCCTCCAACTTGGCAACTCAGTTTTCTCCAACAATTTCACAGACAATGACTTGAAGAATGTGAAAGTGGGGGTTGTAGAAATGTGCGGAGCATTGTAGGAAAACTTTTCACGACAATTAGAGAACCATTCCATTAATTTCAAATGCATTGGTGGATAACAAATTTGACCAATAGAGGAAGGGGAAGTGGCTACTCAACGAGAGGAGTGGTTGGATTGCAAAAAAGAGGTTGGCACTTGCCATTGCAAAGTTTGTCTTCAGCTCTCTAGACAAGCTAGTTTATATCAATTTGAAGAGGTTAAGTAAAGATATGGGTTCTTCATGTGTGAACACTCTCACAAAAACCTTGAAAAAGTTCAAGTAAAGACATGGGTTTTTCACATAATATTTTGCTAATATTATGTAAATTTTAAGTTAAAATACTTTGTTCCTTGAGAATATTTAAGGAGTGGGATGTGTTTTTGCATAAGGCTAACGAAGAACACATTGATCCAAGACATAGTCCGCCATATCATATAGTTCATATTAATTCTGTTAGATCCATTCTAAGCTTTTTATTAAGGGGAATGTATACTCAAAGTTGTGGAAGAACATAGCCTCAAAAGCATTGGAACAACACAACCTCAAAAAAGAAAATATACATTAAAAAAGATATTGTTCTTTTAACCAGTGTTTTAGTAGAACCCAGACTGACCCAGCCAGTTCGACCGGGCTCGGCCAACAATCCAGGCTAAGTCGTCCTGGTTGCCAAGCTGAGTTGACCCAGGCGGGAGTGGCACGACCTAACTGCGTCCTCTACCAACATAGCCGAATCCTCTCCCATAGTAGGATCCACAACCTCAGCCTCCACGGGGAGAGCCATGACCACCACAGCTCCGCCCCCTCTATGCGTTGGAAAATTGCCACATGTCTACATACATATAAATAACTCAACAAATGTCAATAAATTCAGTTATTGAGAGGAGAAGAGATATACTTAATCAAACTTAGTACCTCGGCGTTAATTTTCAACTATTCAGATAAATTAGTCCTTCCATTTTGGGATGTAAAATATAAAAAAAAAGGATATTGTAAAAATAGATAACATGCCTTTGGAATTATAATAGTTAATACTCTATGCACCTCATAACACTAAGGTTATCCAAGATAGACACACTTTACACTATAATAGGCTCTGACATAGCAGAGAAGATAACTGGCATTGACGGAACATGTATTAATCATGTACTTAATTAGATGGAAAACAAATGCACAAGCCCAATAAAAAAGGCATGCATATGCAACAGCCGAAGCCTCCAATACATTTGGAAACACAACCTATTTCCCGGATAATGCAATGCACATCATATTAACCCATTGCCAAAAGGGTGAAAAAGAAACACAACCTATTTCCCGGATAATGCAATGCACATCATATTAAACCATTGCCAAAAGGGTGAAAAAGAAAGGAACAAGCATAGGTCCAAAAAAACCAATATTTTTCTTTAATAGAATCATAATTTTATTATAAGATACTTATTAAAGTTTAAACTATATGAAACTACTAATCTAAATAGGAACTAATATACAGTACACACATGAACGAAACATCTAGTAGAATCATAAGTAGAAGAAAATTTAAGAATAAAAAACCTCTCAAAACTAAAGCATACATGATATGCATGCAGAGATGGACAAAATAATGCATCTCAGGTGGATAAAATCGACCCACATATATTGAGCATAAATGAATCTGAAAGACATTATTAGACTGTCCAAAATATCCCATCTTTTGACTGTTCAATAAGGTAAAAAGTTTCAGCTTATTGGGTCCATTCCAAACAACTCTAAGAATTCCTATTACGTGAAATTCCTCCAGTAACAAACATCCCACAGAAGAATATCAATAGTGAATCTGATACCTGGTGTAATTATCAAAAATAATTAGCAGAAGTAAACATAACGGTTTGTCATAATAGGCCATTTCAATCCTCCCTAGAAATTTAAACTTTCTTTTCCATTTTCCATGATGAAACCTCATAAAACAATAGTTGCATATAGTGAGCTTGTGCATTTTTCCAAATTCCAACATCTATTGAATCCAGCAAGTAGGGGCCAGGGTGTCCAAGATCCACATCCGCTATAGAAGAACATTGTACGCAGCTACATAAGAACATAAGCTTTACCTTCTTAAGGGGCCTATAAATGCAGTAACCCTCTTGTATCCAAGCCCTACTACTGAAAAGATAACCCACCTTCAACCTGTAATATTTTTCAATTCAGCCCATGCTCTATGTCCTCTACCTGTTGCAATCTTAATGAGTTGGTGTACACCTCTCTAATCAAGAACATGAAACAATTCATAAGTAGTGACATGTTTTAGTTAAATGGAAAAATTGAAAAAGTTAGGTTCGCATGTTCAAGTTGGGACTTCAATACCAATCTATACTAAAGTTTAGTTGTCTAGTGTTGAAGCCATTTATATGGCATTCAGTTTTGTTATCCTTAAAAAAAAAAGTGTTCTATCAGAGGGATGACCTTGCAGAGATCACTTTGGATGATGCCCTTGCAGGATGCCCTTGGGCAAGTATACAAGAAGAAATTTGCCAGCAGCATCTCTACTGTATCCAACTGTGATTTGTGTTAGATCATTTGTCCCAAATGATAAGAACTCTGCTTG
This sequence comes from Saururus chinensis, assembly GCA_035235625.1. Classification (NCBI taxonomy): domain Eukaryota; kingdom Viridiplantae; phylum Streptophyta; class Magnoliopsida; order Piperales; family Saururaceae; genus Saururus; species Saururus chinensis. The sequence continues at coordinate 43,584,487 of CP141142.1, read as the reverse complement.
CTCTGCAATCTACCAGTGGTATATGAATTATAGGGAGCAATAAAACAAAAAAATTCCTTCACTATCGGTAGGAAGTGGTAAATACGAGAAAGCCAAGCATATGGAAAAATCAAGAAAGCACCTCATCTGCATCAAGGGCAGCTCTTATGCAATTTTACATATAAGGCTTACTTGATGTCCTAATTCCTATCATTCAACAAAAAACACATGGGTACAGTGCACATAACTAATTCCCATCAATCCATCATGTTTTAGCATACATGTTTTTGTTAAGTAATAAACTGATGGCCTTATAAGATTAAAATGGAGAGCTTGGTTTTTATTTTGGCACAGAAATCTTAGTTGAATAGCAAGGGGATTTGGAGGCAATAAACTGATGGCTCTATAAGATTCAAAATGGAGAAATTAGTTTTTTTTCGTCACAGAAATCTCAGTTGAATGGCAAGGGGAATTGGAGTTGCAAACAATCTTCTTGTATACAAGAGTGAGCCTAAGACTATGTCAAAGGGCCATGCCATAAATTTGGAAGTTGGCAGTGGATACTAGTAGTAATTCACCGTATAGATAACTACTAACTTAACATAGAATTTCCAAGGGACTGCCATGTTTTTTGTGATGAAGTACTTTAATGAATGCAATAGGAGAAGGTTAAGAAACACATGCCTGTGGTGTACCCATGAGGGGGACCATTATCTTAGGACAAACTTTGCCCCCTTGATCGCTCATGCTTATAGCAGCCACAAAATTAGCTCTTACATGCATTTTTGTCAGTTATGTGTATGAAATTCCAAGCCTAATCACAGAATTTAGCAAAAAATTTAGTGGCATTTTCAGCCTGCTTAATTTACCAAACCTCTGCTATATGTGCAACTTGGATAATCTTCTTCAATCTACCAGATAGATAGCTAGACATATATAAATGTCACATTGAGCAGCTCAGTTCAGTAAGTTAATGTGTGGAGCTGAAGATAAAATATATGAAGAAACATACACTATTTGTAGATAATCATCATCATTACTACTATAAGAGGAAGGAGGTTTGGACAAAATATTTTCACAATTCTAAAAGGAGCCCTTTGAATTGAGTTTAAACTGGCATATATTTAAGGTGATTGACAAGGGTTTTATTATAAAAGGCTGCCAACCTGCAAATGATGGCAGCTTACACATTTTGACCATTGAAACTGTCACGCCCCGGCGATGCCCGACCCGAGCCGAACCCGGTCCAGGGGCCGGTCAAGCGCGCGGGGGCGACGAAGTGAAAATTGAGAAAACGATCTAGCGGAAGACTTAACCCTAACCATGGGCGATTAACAGCAACACGGAGTGTGCACAATCCTTTGAGTAAGAGTAAAAAAAAAGGAAAGAAAAATGTGTTGCTTATCACAAAGTAAACAACAATCTCAAACCCACAAGCTTAGTTAAGTAAAGCCCACACCGGCTCAAAATAAGTCATAAGCATCACAACTGCAAAATACGACATAAATCCAAAACAAGAACCCTACACAAAGGTTCGAACAAAAAGCATGAAACAAACGTAGGTAAGTCATGCAACGATCTCCATCCTCACACCCAAGCTACCTCCGACCTTTCCTCATAGAGGCAATCCTGTCCATCTGCGTGTCGCACCACGCAGCCCCAAATCAAAACACAAAAGAGGGGTGAGTTTAACACTCAGCAATGGTTTTAATATCACTGTCAACGTAGAAAATACGATAGCTTAGAAATGAGATCGTTCAGATCAAAGATTTACATGGTGCATTACTTTCTGATCACACATTCATATCTCCTAACACTGCATCATAATGCATAATTCAACATGCATGGATGTATCTCTAACATACATATTCCACATGCATAACATCAAAATCAACATGCATGGATGTATCTCTAGTATACATATTCCACATGCATAACATCAAATCAAACTCCATCAAGGAGTAACCACACAATAATGTCACACAGACGGAAGCATAGATAAGGCCACGAAGGCGTGTCATGGTCCAAAATTCTACACAAGAATTAAAGAAAAATCGGGGTTGTCAATCCCTAATACTGCTCGCCCTGGACGATCCTGGCCAAGGATGTCCCATTCTCACACAGAGAATCTAGAGCAGGGGTGTTCGCCCAGGGATATCTCCTGCGGAGGGAAGAGCCCGAGTTCTCACACAGAGAACCCTAGAACACGTGGTAGCGGGGTGCACATGGCATACCACACTGGATTCTCAGGGTCCAGATGACACACATAATAATATTCTCACATATCCGCAAGACAAGTACACAACTCGTCCCCACATCATTCCATTAAACAAGACTCAACCCGGGGAGTGCACTCGTTCCACACAGGAACTTCAAATCATTCCACACAGGAACTTCAAATCGTTCCACACAGGAACTTCAAATCGTTCCACATAGGAACTTCAAATCAAACTATGTCCTTTCGGACCAATCAACTTGCGATTAATCCACGACCGATAAACCAGGCACACAATTTCATCACATTGCATCCAATCGGTCAAATTCGATTACTCACGATGAAGCCTCAATTGGAAATCCATTTTCATGATGCGTACAGCATGGTACATGCGTGGGCAAAGCATACATGAATCCTAATCATGATAAGTGCTCTCACCAGCCCCTAATGCATCATTCATAATCACAATATTAAGCTTCAACATCATCATTTAACCCCCACATGTGTGTGTAACTAGTAGAAGCCTTTCACATAATGCATATCAACATGCTTGAAAATCAACTCACTACCACACTACACATGTGAATTTCTACCTAAACATGAATTCCAGCAGAAATCATAGTAGAAGAATCGTTGAAATCATAGCTAAATTCAAAACTCAACCACAAAGGCTAAACACCTATAACATCGCTCATTTCATCATTGAGTCATGGCAATCACCAACATCCACACACCACTAACCACAATCTATCATAACAAATCAGTCCAACCATGATTGTAGTCCTACTGAAAGTATATGCTTATCCAAAGGGAAACAACCGTTCATAATTTCAAGATAACGATTCCAACATCATGCCACAAAACATAAGTCATTCCACCATCTCTAAGCATATGTCTCAACTCCATAAATTCAATAGCATGCATTTCCAGTAGCCTAACATAGCTTAAAACACTCCACATTCATATAAAATTGGCAAGCTAAAGTGGAATCATCAAAATAGACATCATATGCACAACACACAATTTCCTGTGTAGTCGATCGATCGCCCTTCAGGCCGTTTGATCGGTTACATGCAAAAATTTGAAATTTACAGTTCAGCCGATCGATCGCCCTGCAAGGCCGATCGATTGCCAACACGGCAGAACAGTCATCTTCTTCCTTTCGCAAAATCAAACCGAAACACCATAGATAACACTTCAAATCCACATCTAACACCCTAATCATCATCAAAAGTCCTCCTTGACTTCCAGAATATCAAACCAAACCATAATAATGCAAAACCCTAAGAAATCGGGATTAAATAATTCCATTTTCTAATCTTACCATTAACACACTAAATCAAGCAAACCATTCCGAAATAAGCCAAAAATGAAGAGTTTTACAATGGATAAACAGAGATTTCGAAGACCCATTACCTCAGCACTTGATTAAGCTCGGATTGAAGAGTCACCCTTCTTGAAATCCTTGAAAACACAATGAGTTTGAATTAAACTCTAATAGAAATCGATTTACCCAAGAAATCCCTAATTAAACCTTAGATCTAGGGCTTGCTGGTAGTAAAAATTGAATTTTGAATGTTAGGGTTTGTAGTAAAACACAAATCAGTAGTTTTTGATGGTTAAAAACGAATTGAATCAAGGGGAAAATGGTAGATTTGGAAGAAATTAAGGGAAAAGCCAATGATTAGTGCTTAATTAGAGTAAGCTTACCTTAATCGGCTTCTAATTCGGGCCTAAGTGGGGATTAGGCCAGCCCTCCTTTCTTAGCCTATTTCCAAAAATGGAAATGGCTCTGGTTTGCCCTTTTATAGTAAGGGTTGGGGTAGGCATAGGTAAGTTTTGGGGTGTAAATATGAAAAGTAAGCTAAATGTGGGTATTTTACAAATTTAAGCACATTTTAAGCCTAATAAAATTCTGAAAATTTTTGTGGGACCTTAAGTATATGTCTAGGTTCATTTGACACAAAAATAAAATTTTTGACAGTGGGGCCCACAGGGGTCCCGCCGAAACCCTAATTTTTGGGAAAATATTGAAAATTCTAAAAAATCTCAAAAATTCACATTTGGTTTAAAATCACTTAAAACCACTAATATTGAAGTTAATTTTGGTTAAAACCATCACAAACACTATTTATTTATGAAATCACCGAATAAGATCAGAAAACGCGTAAATCTCACGATAACCCATAATTAACGAAAAACAAAACCAGTTTAAAGATGAGGGTCTTTACAGAAACAGACATAAATTAATTTCTAATGCCGATTACCATTTCTCATAGGTTTTGGCTTCTGCAGCCCACGTGATGTGTCTACTTTGCACAGCTAAGTCCGACAACTACAGCAAGGCCCTTACTATTTTGACCAAGCTATGTTATGGTCTATGATAAATCCACAAATGACCCTTTCTTCTCTGCATAAATAAGATATTACCATATTTAGGTCCCATTTATTTAGTTATATGACAACATGGAACCCCAAAATCTAGCCATGAAATCACCAAAAGGATCCAAGATGAAAATGCATGAGCCCTAAAGTAGTTCGATATATAAGTCAAAATTAGCTGTATCAATTAACTAGTACCATCCAAAAATTGCAGCAGAATAGACCCAACATCTTCCTGTACCCATATGATAACGAGCCATTAAAATGCACCGAAATCCAACAAAACAGAGATCGGTGGAAAGCACAAAGGACCATTTCACGATCTCCACATCTTTAGGCGCCAATAACATGGAAGAACAAAAATCAACTTAAAACTTCACAACCCGCCCAACTAAAAAAAACAGATAACAAAGATAGAAGGGGAAGACCTGGAGAGGGCTCTGAAGGATCGGGAGATGGCTTCTTCCCATCCTTGTTGCCGTTGGCACCTCCCTTAGCTGTTATCAGCCTCTTTGAGACATTGTTTCTCGCCGAGCAAAAAAACCCAATAAAGAGGCCAAAAAAGAGACCGACGGCAAGACTGCAAGGGATCATTCCCCACCGAGATCAGACCAGCGACTGGAAACGAGGTTGTAGAGGAGGAGGGTAGGGCTTAAAATGATGGAAGAGACGGGAGAGGGAGATGAAGAGAGGAGGGCCGATACCAAAGTGAAAGACGGCCAGATGGGAAAACGACTTGAAAAATAGAGAGCAGAAGAGAGGAGGTGGAGGGGGTTTACGTGGAAGAGGAGAATTTATGCTGGAGAGAGCCCGAGCTCACGTCACCGGGAACAATGGCGGACTCCTCCAAGAGCTCGACCAAAACGTCCTTCTAGATCTCGCCGGCGACAAAGATAAGGAGAGGTGGCTGGGCGGGAGATTTTCATATGGTGGGAATGGGTAAGCCGTAAGTGGACGGAAGGAAAGATGGAGCTAACTTAAAGTTGGTTCTTCCGTCACCGTTTAGGTGGTCTGCCATTTGCAACATGTCACTTCCTTATTCGCGGCTCATATTGGGCTCATTGAATCAGGGAGCATAAAAAATGCTTCCAAAAGCGTATAGAAGACGTATAGATGATATTGGAGCACACAAATGTAGGCCAGCTTCAGAAGGATGACCCCATGCACACCTTCCTGTTGATGAAGAGATGCAGTAAAGTTAAGCCTTCGCTTCAAATTTCCTCCCTCCGTCCCATATTAATAGATGTATTTGAAGAAATAAATAATTTTTATTGAACACAAAACTCACTCACATCTATGCGAAGAGAAAATAAGCTTATGATACTCCTTTTTAAGTATTTAATTACTTAAAATAAACTAAATAAAGTTATTAATATTAAACAAATTCTTTTGTTATATAGAGCTATTAATTTGGGATAGAGGGAGTACTTGATTTTTCCACTTTAGTACTCTTTCACTTTTCCTTGTTGACTAAAAATCTTGGGTACCACTGGATAAGGAGTTTTGGTTGGGTATGTTCTTATTATCCTTCTTAGAGCTGAAGAACTTCGAAGATGTTATCTTGGTATACAAACAAAATTTATACGGGAAAATTTACAAAAATAGAAAGATTGTTGCAATGTAGAAGCATATATCCATAATTACTAGCATAAGCTCCAGGGAGTCGTGGCATGGCTTAAGTTGGGTTCAATACAAAAAATACGTAAAAAAACAAAGAAATGACAGTTACTTTTGTAAGATAATTTAGTTTCCAAAAACCCAATCTGTTAGGAAAAAAAATCTCATTTATATTTTTTACGTTCTAACAACTTTCATCTATTTTTACTAGGACTTAAAGAGATGCTAATACCGTCAGCTGCCCTATCTGGCTATCCGTATCATAAAAGAGAAAAATTATGTTAGTGGAAAGGAAGAAAACTGGGAGCCATCTCAGTCGACAATTGCATCAGTAAGTTATGAATTTTGAGCTAGTTGGCATTTGCAGTCAAGCTGCTAAGATTAAATAAATTAGACTTGAACACGGAGAACGTGAAAATTTATAACATTTTGAAAGGCAGGGGGAAGGGGGACGACGACTGACTCTATGGACCATAAATATGGCTGACCAGTTGCAGTTTTGATCCAACTCGTGAGATTTGAGACCACTTCCAATCTATTTGCACCCCATCACAGTTGAAAGAAACAGACCAGGACCCAGCAGGAATTGCGCCCACCATCATTTAGTAGATTAGGCACTTATTTTTGTTTACCATCCTGAGACTCTCAACACTTTCAACGATGATAGAAAAGTGGGAGTCTTTGTGTAACATGAATTAGTATGTACACTATCAACGTTGAAATTTATGGCTCTTATAAAGTGAGAGTACATCGCACATGGTATTAGCGTAGCCAATAAATTTTTTTTATAAAAAATCTTTCTAAAAATTATTGAGTTCTGTGGGAGTTATTTAAGGGTTAGAGCAAGCTCGTAGGCTCGACTAGTCAACTCGACTTGTATTCGACTCAACTCGAGTTCTAACTCAAACTCGAAATTAGTTAAGTTAAGCACAAGTATAATTATGTTTGTTCGACTCAGCTTAAAGCTCAAGAAAAATTTATATTCATCATATTTAAATATAGATTTCATGTATTCCACATTTTAACTCCTTTCATAATAATATCATTTTTTACTTTTTCACGTATGATATAAATAAAAGATATCATATGAAAATTAGGACTATTTTTTTAACTTTTATATATTTAAATTAATTAAAATATACATATAATAATCTTTTTATCTTGTGTTAATAGTGTGAGATTAGAGAATTAAAATAAGCTAATTTTAATTTATTGAATTTTTTAATTTATATATTAAATATGAGCAAGGTATAATTTAGGTTGATGTGTTAAGAAACAATATTCATATCACTTTACTAAAATAATATATTATATAATAATAATATAAATTTTAATTATATAATAAGCCAGTTACAAGCTAAAACAAATCGACTTAATTTGACTTGAACTCGAAGTTAAAATTTTAAGTTCAAGCTAAATCAGCCTAAAATTTGACCCGACTCAGCTTATTAATACCCCTAGAGTTATTTTCACTTTACACGAGTCATTTACTTTGTGAACGTATTAGTGCACATTAGTGTAATATCACACAAGTGAGTTTCTAGATTTGAAGACACTTCTAAAGTGGAATAAATCGCAAGTTCTACTTTAAGAGTGGCCAATAATTTCTTGTTCTAGAGCCACCTTGAGGAGAAGGTATCTACAGTTTCTATTCTACCACGTGACCATGCATATATTTATTAATATTTTAACAAATAAACTCTAATTTATGCTTTTAACTTACTCGTATAAAAATTATCTAAACGTGTCAAACATTAAATGTGCCTTGGAATAGTTCCGCTGAATAATTCTTTTAGGATGCAAGAAATCATGACGTGGAGAAGAGCATATCCGCTACATATTCTCATCAATTGTTTTCATCCTCTCTGTCTCTCCTCGGTAACATATCAAGCCACTGGAGACGACCAACCTCCTTTTGTCTCCATTACTGAGAGCTGTGAGTTAGTAGATGGAGGGAAGGAAAAGCTCCTTCTCCAGAGACGCGAACGACCAGATCAGGTACCTTCCCTGAACTTTGGTATTGCAATTTTCTTTCTTTTCTTTCCCGTTTGTCGTCCATGTTCGATTAGCAAAGTCTGGGCTTTTCTCCTGTCTTCTCGTTACCCTCTCAAGAAGAGATCTGAAACAATTTCATTTATGTTCGCTTCTTTCGCCTTCTGGTTTCTCCTACAAGCTATTACTAGTCCTTAATTCTTGTTGTGAAGCCTTTTTGGCGTGCGCCAACTGGAAATATTGTGATTATTACTGGATTTCACACTTGTTTTGGATAATGGTTGATTTAACAGTAGCAAGTAGCAAGGCAAAATGTTTTTATGTCATGGAAAATCAAATTTCTCTTTTGAGTCGTGTTATATGCCTCAGCCTGAGCCCGGGCATGGTAGGCCGTCAAATTTCGATCCAGTGTCGCATCCTCAAATTTTGGCTCATGATGCCCGAGCTCATGCTATCTTGCAAGCCCAGGATTGATTGGACTGTGTGATATAGTTATTGTATGTGGAAATTCAGTCTTTACAGGGAAATGGTTGCATTACATTGGTTTTTAGCATACTTGTCATCAATTGACATCACTCCCTTGCAGTAGCTACTCCAATTTGTGAATATATCTCAAGTCGTTCATTCATCTTGTGGCCGCAACTGACCTTGTGTTCTATCTCTACTCTTTGAGGCACTAGAAGCAATTTGTATCTATAGTGTAGTTCTCCTCGTATACTTTTTACAGTCTTGTTGGTCCAAAATTTTTCGTCGGTCGTCCCTTCTCTACTCTACTCACATGGCAGGGGTACCTAGCGAGTCGTCATTCCGGTGTAGCGGTGTCTTCAACAGGAGATTAGTGGCAGGGTTCATCACCAAAGGCATTCAATTGGCGGCATCTACAAACCTTAGAATTGGTAAGGGCATTGGCGAGCCCTAGTCTGCTTACACACAATTAGCAATGACCTAAGTATTTTTCTGAAAGCTTTTGCTACTGACCCAAATATCCATAATACCCTTTCAAATCATAGACTCCTATAGGTCCAGCGAGAACTACTTTGTTGTCTGGATTAATAATTTCTATCTAAACTTTATATGCATGTAGTATGCAAAAAAGATTCACTTTGTCCCCATTATTTAAATCACATGGTATTTTACCTACATTACAATAATTATTGTAGTCAAGAGTGATACCTAAATGTTCTGAAAACTGGAATAACGTATAGTCAAAATTACAACTCTACTTGGTTGTGTCTCTCACCTATACAACAAATGGATAAGTTGTGCTTTTGCATACACAGTATTTTAAAATCGTTTAAGCATATACATGATAAGGTAAATCTCATATAATAATAATTGAAGATGAAAGTGTAAAAAAATGTGTGCCTTACCTCCACATCATCATTTCTTGTAGGTCATAGGGACACCCCAATTTTGAAATATATAAAGTTATGTTTTGTGTGAGATGTCAACCGAATATTTGGATAGGCCATAATACTTTCTTGCAATCTAAAGGTAAGATGTTAAAAGATGGTTAATTTACTTTTTTTGAATACCACACACATACTTAGGTACTGACTTTGTCACCGTCACATTATCTCCTAAGTTAGATGCCTTTATGTTTTATTTGCAAGACTAGTTAAAGCACTTAGCTACATATATATTCTTATTCTCATCTACAACCCGATATATAAAATTAGTAAGATCTATCCTCACTTAGTAGTCATTTGCTTGAAAACTATTGCTCATCATCTCACCCTCACCAAGATTTGGTTCCAACACATTGAGATCATCGTATGTGGTCGACTTAGCCTCTAGCCTCAAAGTCCATATTCGTGGGTATCTCACTGTGTCCAAATTCTTCAAAATTTCATCTCAATATTCTCATTCCAATTTCTGGCACTCTACACATCTTCAATCAATGCACGTCTGCATCCTCTGCACTATATGGGGGATCATGGCTATCATTTTGGACTAAAGTCTTTAACCCACCCATTGTTTGATGTGCATGCCTTCTATATTAGGCTATGTAGAAATTTGAGTGTTGAATGATATCTGATGGGGATTTGTTGAATTTTACTCACCTAGTTCTCCAACCTACAACGAAGATTTATGTGTTAAAGAAAATGTGGTTTATCTCAATAAAGTGTATTTGATTATATGCCTACAACTTACATCATGACATTGATGGGACGATATTCATCAAAGTCATGTTATTGTATCTATGCTAACACGAATATGAGATATATCACATTCGTATATTGCATCAACAGTTATGCAATAATAAGTATATTGTGTTTCTATTAACACAAGTATTTCAATTTCATGTTATTGATATCACGGCAATGTGTAATGTCGTGTTATCCTAAATTGAATATTACTAGCACTACCAGACTATTTCACAGATGAATGGTATATCATTGATTTTCATCTAAAATTCTGCATTCATATTGAGGTAAGTTGATGAAACCTCCTTCAACTTCTGTGATTTTTCTCTATTCACAATCTAGTTCCCTTACGATGACAATTGCTTTTCTTGATTCATAGTCTTGTTCATCCTGATACAAGGCTAGGAATCTTTGATTGTCTTCTTATAAATGACAAATAGTGACTATAGTTCTACTTCATCATCTACTTCATACAATTGATGATTTTGAAGATAAAATAAAATATTTCAGTCACATTACCACGTTAAACAACGAGTCTTTCTTTTACTTGCACTAGAAGCTTTACCTAGGGATCAACGTTCATTAGCCCCGGCTTTCCACCAACATACTCAGTATTTGTCCTATCTTTCTATTGTAATGAATGCAAATAGCTACTATGCTCATTATATCATATGAATGACTTTATTTTACTACAAAAGCTTCAATGGAGGAAAAAATGAATAGGGAAGGGGTTTTACCACTATATATATATATATATATATATATATATATATGGAAAAAGTTAATATGAGCCTAAACTCACACTCGCCGGCGTGCGCCTGGGCTCATTGAGCTGTCGGATTTATATCCGATGACTCATCAAACTCACAGGTTTAAATGCTCCGTGAGTTTGATGGGCCGTTGAATGTAAATTCGATTGCAGAATGGGCCCGGGTGCACGCCAATGCACGTGAGCCCGGGCTCATATAAACGGGACTATATATATATATATCTTGGGCAAGGTAATATGGAAAAAGACTCCTAGTTAGGTGTACTTTTGTTTTAAATACTCGTTTGGTAGGTCACATGTAGGGATATTATATTTTGACTCATGTGGTACATGTGATGTGTGAACAATTTGTGGGTGGAATATAGTACTCTAAAGAATATGGCTTTAAAAATTAACCTTGACCCGAATACCCAACCCGCTTAACCTGTACCCGAGTCGACTTGATTAAAAACAGGGTTAGGGTTTTCAAATTTTAGCCATATTAAAAGTAGGTTCGTGTTTGGATTTACCCGCATAACCTACACAACTTGATGCCGATCCTATTATTTAAAACTGTCATGACCCAAGGTTGAGAGGTTAGAAAGAAATTCTCTTAGAATTATATTCTCTTATATTTTTATTTTATTTAATAATCAATTAGTAATTTTTGTGAGATTTTCATAGTTTTAGAACTATGTCTAATAATGCCACAATGTTCTCTCTCTCAAATAACACAAAAATGTTTGACATATGTTTATAATATTGTAATGTATCTAAATTTTATCTATGTTTGGCCCTTACAAAAATAATGTACAAAATATTAAGTTAAGAAAATTTTTTTTAAAAAAGTAAGGTTACGTGTATACCCAACCTGTTTGACCTAGTTAGGGTTAGGGTTTGCATTTTTAACATGTTTAATAGATTGGGTCAAGTCATGACCTGACCTGATTTAAGTATACGTCAAGGCGCAATCGACCCAATAGCCCTACCTAAGAGGCTTTGCCCCATAAAATTTGCTAATGAAACTGTATACATAATCATAGTAGGTGCACTGTAAATCTATATCGATGGACAACTGGTGTACTAGTGACTATTGATAGACTGGCTCAGTATTGTCTTCCGGGACTCCTTTCCCTCTATCCCATATTAATAGTCTTGTTTAGTTTATAAAAACCTAATTCATTTTGAAAAGAAAAATGCTTGATTGATGTGAAGTTTCATACATTAAATTTCTACTTAGGGATGTCAACGAGCCTAGCCAAATATTGGGTTTACTCGGCTTGAACTCAAGCTAGGCTCGAAGCTCAAACAAGCTCGAAATTTTCAACTCGAGCTCAACTTGAATTGAAAATTTAGAGCTCGAACTGCAATAAGTGAATCACGAAACTAGGCTTGTACTAAAAAAATATAGTAAAATATATCTAAATCTAAAGTATATGAAATATCACACATAGTAAGATGTTTTTAGTATTAAATAATAATAAATATGTTACAACAATATTATGATTGTACCTTGAATAACTCACTATAGTTATTAGGAAAGAAGAAAATTATGGCGAATGAGTTTTAGCTGTGTATGCTTCGAAAAGGTAGCATTACCGTTTTCCTCTCTTTATGTACATATAATCTATGAAAAAGATGCAGGAAATAAAAACTCACTTAGGCAAAAATACCATCAATTTCGTATCATATTTTATTTAGATACTTATGAATCACTTATAAATAAACTATACTTTAGCCTTAGTATGCCTCAAAAAAAAATTTAGTACATATAAAAAGAGAAACAATATGTACAAACAATATGTAAGCTGAGGTTAATCCCTAGAGTCAAGCTTTAGCTTTTGAAAGAATATTCTACTTATTCTTTATTAATTAAGGCGATCCCCCTAGTGTCATGCTTTTTTAGAAGAATTTTTGGGTATCTTAATATGATATCACATTAACCTTTCATCCTATAGTAATAGCTCCATTTGGTTTTGTAATTGAACTAATTTAAATTCATCTTGAAAAAACAAATGAAGCTAAGAATATGGGACATAAGGAGTCTATTAGTATTTGTGTGTCTATTTTTAAAAAATATATATTACACATAGAAATTATACATTTATTATGATTTAATGATGATATATATCATGGAAAAATTTTGCATAAGTTTGAGCTCACACACATCTTTGTAAGCCTAGGCAACATGGGCCATCAGATCGAGATCCAAATGCATAAAGGGATAGAAACTAATCTACACCCAAAGTTACATGCGTCATTAGATCAAAATATGAAGGCACGCGATACCCGGGTTCACGCAATCATGCATGAGCCCAAGCTCTTATAAACGAGTCTCATATATAATATATAATATATTATATATATATATATATATAATTATATATTTTAATGTATATATATATATATATAATATTATATATGTATTATTTATATATAATTTTAAAATTATATTTGAGTTTGAGCTTAAACTTGAGTCGAGTGGACTCCAATTCAAATTTTATTCGAGTAGAACTAAAATATACTTGAATTCAGATTGAGCTTATTTAAACTCGAATTGAATTTGAGTTAAACTTAATTTTAGTTAAGCTAGGCCTCCTCGAAGAGCTGACTTGGCTCCTTAAAGAGCCTCACCTCTATTTCAACATTCTCAAGCCGTTCACGGTGAGGCATATAAAAGTGAACCCCACTATGTAAAAGTAATGAAATTGAGGTTTCACGTGAGCAACTTCACGTCACAACAGAATTATTATATTAAAAAAATTAAATGAGGACTGAAGGAGTTAATACTTGTCTTATATGAGTTAATGCAAACAGAAATTCAAGAGGTTAAGCAGAGCCGAAAATAACTGGGCCTGGGCTTGATCACACTGTCCCCACTCCGTCTGCTAGTGCTAGTCATGGGCTTCCGATTTCCTTAGGGCCGAAGTCTCTACTACCAAGCGTTCATTGACCCCGACTCGAAAAGTCTAGCATTCAACCAACCGGTCATGCATCATGCATTGACTATGACATGTATGTTGTCCATGCACACGTCGCCACCTGCCCATCGTCCCATCTCCATCCAATTTAAAATTTAAAAAAACAAAAAAAATCAACACACCAGACACTTCACTCTCTCCATTCAAAACTCGACACGCGGCCCAAACGCTCACCTTAAAGCCCAGCCCAGCCCGCGGCCTTCATCTGCTGGCCCATCTTCTCACTCCTCTGCCGCCTTCTTACATCCAACGGCCAGGATCTCATCTCGGCAGCTTCGAGATCTCCTTCCCTCCCTCTGCTATTTTTGGACTAGCGTTTCATTTCTCACAAATTATCTCTTCGCCCGAACCCGCATCAGTCTGCTTCTTCTTCGTCAGCTTCAGATTTCGATCTGTCGGTTTCTTTGTGTGTTTTTCTGAGAGTGCGATTTTAGCGGGAGTGGTTAATGGCGGAGGACGCCAGCTCCGGTGTGGAGTCGGTGGTGGAGAAGATCACGGAGAAGTTCCACGACCGCTCCGATTCCTCCTCCTCCTCCGACTCCGACGGCGAGATCTCCTCTGCCGTCAAGTCCCGCATCAACCGCCTCTTCGGCCGCCAGAAGCCCGTCCACGCCGTCTTCGGCGGCGGCAAGCGTGCGTCCCCTCCTTTTCCCTCTCCTTGTCCTAAAACCCCGTTTTGACTTTCGAGTATTATGTGGTTATCAGTCTTGTTCGCTATTGTTGTTGCATATGATTGTGTTAAATTTTTTTGGTTTTGATGCTGTATTAGTCGTTGTTTGTTAGATCTGTGTTAGACATTCGATCTGTTATATTGATCTCTGGGCGATCGATCCAAATTTTTTTGGCTGTTGCTAGTTGAGAAAACCCAATTGTGCAGATCTTTGTTGCAAACTCTATGTATACAAATTAGCTTAACGTCGACTAGATGTAGTACATCAATAGTAGTACTTGTATCGAATCGCCAAAACTTAAAAAAAAAAACATTGAGATTGAATGAATCTACATCAGCATGTTTTTATTCTGTTTTCTGTTGCATATAAAAGTTTCACGTTTGTAACTCAATTATGGGCATTTTTTATAATCATGTTGCGTTTTGTGTGAATATTTGTTTATTCCTTTGACATTCTGGGATGGAATTGACTCCATTAAAATCGACATCATTTTACTGCGTATGATTATATTGCAGCTGCGGATGTTATACTGTGGAGGAACAAGAAAATATCTGGAGGAGTGCTAGCTGGAGTCACTGCTATATGGGTGCTCTTTGAGTTGCTTGAGTACCACTTTCTTACTCTCATCTGCCATTGCCTTATTTTCTCTTTGGCTATTCTCTTTCTGTGGTCCAATGCTACCACCTTCATCAACAAGTAATTAACCCTTACTGACCTTGCTGGCAAAATTGCCTTACTTCACTGCATTCCATGCTTGATTTGTTCACCTTGTTCAGCAGGGCACCTCCTCGCCTTCCTGAAATCATTATCCCCGAGGATGTTGTTGTGAACACAGCCCGTGCTATTAGGTTTGAAATCAACCGGGCATTTAGAGTACTGAGGGAGGTTGCATCTGGACGTGATCTTAAGAAGTTCCTCGGCGTATGTTAATTTAACTTTTTTTTAGTTTTGGTCATGTCGAGTTACTAACTTGTTATATAATCAGCTGTTATATGTGAATTCTTCTTTAATCAGCTAATTGCTGCTCTATGGGTTCTCTCAATTGTTGGAAGTTGGTGCAATTTCTTGACGTTGTTCTACATAGGTAACTTATTGCTCTTGTGCCCTTCGTGATTATCTTCTGTTTTTTTTTTCAGTTTAATTGATGTTAATACATTGTCATTGATTATCTTCTGTTTTTTTTTTCAGTTTAATTGATGTTAATGCATTGTCATTGTAAAACAGTGTTTGTTCTATTGCACACGGTGCCTGTTCTGTATGAGAAGTACGAAGATCATGTGGACACTTACGCAGAGAAGGCGCTTGCTGAGCTAAAGAAACAGTATGCTGTGTTTGATGCTAGGGTTCTTAGCAAGATTCCAAGAGGATTTCTGAAGCACAAGAAGGTCTAGAAATTATGCTGAAAATATTTTGTGGCTGTCGTAGGTTCTGGTAAGGAGTGGCTAGATGTGCTTCAGCATTGGTCATTGTGATTTCCATGAATTCGCTGCTGATTGAAAAGCCCTCTTTTATATTTTATGCGTTTATATCCTTGGGTTTTAGTGTGCTTGGATTTGGTAATTTGTAGAATTGCAATCAAGGATATAGTGGTGTGAATTACGTTGTGTGTTCACATTGTTGTACCTTAACTATTTTACGGATTTTGCTTTAAATTTCCCTTTATTCATCATGAGTCTATATAAATTGTCTATCAGTCAGCGGCGATCTATATATCTCTGATGCACGGTTCAGTCGACATACTACAAATAGTAGGTTTCTCAGTGATGGGCAAAAGCCTTGCTAATGCTCTTATCGCAAAGTTGAATCACTTGTCCTTGCTGAAATATAAAATCACTGTAGAAATTTGTTGATGCACTTCTCTTGATTTTCTCTTGAGAGGCTAAAATGTGTTCACAGCCTCTTTAAGATAGTCATTATTATTTTCCCCCGCCAACAAGGATGTCACTAATCAATTGAGAGCTCTAAATTGGAGTTCCATTGATGCGGATGCCCGAATAAAAATACTTGAGGAAGTGGGCGTCTTGAGTCGAACTGCTTTATGCTCCAGCTATTTCTTCACTGTTCAATGCTTAAGAAATTCATGATGGAGAGGGCTCTGCGAGCTGTCTTATGGTCTTCGCATGAAAATGCTGGCAATCCGGTGATTCTGAATCTGATAATCAGAGGTGAACAAATGCCTTTCGTGACTTGCCTGTTCACCTAGACTTGCACTTGTGTTCCAAACACTATCCCAAAAGAACTTTGATTATCATCTTCTCTTATCACCTTCTGTTCTCTTTTGATAGCTCCCTGTGATGGAGTTTACTAAGTAGTAAATGCAAGTTGTCTGCCATGTCAAGCTTAATTTGTGATATTTGCCCAAAAGAAAATAGCTCACTTTGCGATGGGGCTGACGAACTAATTGGTTGAGTGAAGTTAAATTTATGGAAGGCCATATTGGTCGATATGACTTCATATGGATTGATACGTACCTATATTAGTAGAGATTGATTTGGGTATGGTATGAGGGTGATATGCCTTCCATACTAAAAGTTGATATATATTGGTTGTATTGTATTGTTATGCTATTAAAAAATAAGTTTTTTATTTAAAAAATAATTTTAAATTTAAAAAATATTTTTTTTAAAAAATAAAAACACAAATTCAAACTCAACATTTTTGAAAGTTTAAGTTTTTGTTATATTAAAAATAATATTTTTAAAGTTATATTAGATCAATACAGGTAAGTTCATACAATTTATATAATTATTTTTTATATATTATTTTACAAATATGTATTTATTTAAACATATAATTGTGACTCATATTAAGCATATTTTTTTTAAATAACTTAGTTTTGAGCACTTAATATGGGAATGAAGAAGCAATAATTTGTATGGGACGAAGAGCATAATAGTGTATAGCTCTAAATTAACTAATTTTAGAATACTCGTATCGGTTGATACAATATTCTATAGTCTTATTATGCTCTAAAATAAGTATTATAATAATATACTATTAGTTATAATATTTTTTTTATATATAAAAGAATTTATGCCCGTTTCGGCACATACTAAGCGTATCATCGACATGTACCTATATCCATAGTCATCAATACTATCATTCGTATCGATATGGCCTTCTATGATTAAGATGCATCGTTTTTTTATTTTTTACAAAATATTATTAAAAGATGCAAATATTTTTCTAAAAAAGTATCGTTTCTTCTAAAAAAAAATGTTTTAGGGTCTATTTGGATTAATAAAAAATAGGGGAAATAAAATAAATCTTCTTAAAATTCTCGAGTTTTTACTATTTTGATAGAATGGGGAAAGAGAAACTAGAGTAAAAATTAAAAGAAAATAGATAAAAAAATAGCTAAAAAATTTTCCACCTATTTAACCTATGAATTTTAGGAGAAAATTAATATACTAAAGATTTATGTCTTGCCCATCATTGTCACCGCCTCCACTATTGCCTCTACCGTTGCCACCATCGCTGCTTTCGTCACTGCCGCGACTTTTGTCACCACCACTACTGCTTCCACTACCAATTATCACCACCATTACAACTATCACTATCACTATCACAGTTGTTACCAGTACCGTCACCACCTTTGCCACTGCCACTACTACTACCGCCACCATCACTATCACTACCATTATCACTACCCCCATTGCCACTGCCGCCTTCATCACCATTAGCCTTGCCACTACTGCCACCACCATCAGCCCCGTCACTGTCATTACTGCCACCTCTGCCACAACTACTACTGCCGCCATCACCACTACCACTGCCACAACTACTATTGCCACCATCACCTCCACCACCACCGCCACCACCACTACCGCTATCACCGCTACCGCTGTCACCACCACTGCTACTACTGTCGCCACTACCACCACCGTCATTGCCACCACCACCGTGATTCTTGAACAATATTAGATTATTACAAAAGCTTACCCAAATAACTGGGGATCATCATTCTTTTATCATTTTTCGAGAGGCTCTGATTTGTCAGAAAAACGAAGCAAGAGTGATCATCGATGTTAATGTTGTCAAGGAAGGTTGAAACCGTGTATTTTGATGGATCGGGAGCATATGTTTTGTCAATTGCTACATCAATCGTGGGACACATTGATGAAAATGAAAAACAAAATTCAGTAACATAATTTAGTTATCTCTATACTTAAACAGAGTGGTTCACAAATTTATGGACTATTAGTTTAATTGATATGACCAACAACTCAACAAGTGGTTATTTACCAACTATATATGGCATAATAGAGACAGATTTCAATTCTGAAAAGAAAAAAGAAAAGATTTTCTTACACATAAGATGGCATGAAAGTCATCAAGATCCTCTGGCAATGAGGTGCTATAGGTGTTTTTTCTGATAGAATCATCAACGTTCTCGCCCCCTGCATCCACAACAAACTGCAGTGGCATTGAGTAAATGAACCAACCACCTTCTAGCCAACAATTCTGTTGAGGATTGGGCAGTAAATCGCCTTACCTTCAATTTGTAAGCATCTTTTGTAAATGACCATACATCCTGACAAGAAGGAAGCATAAGAAGGTCAGTGATGGGAAATTTGCACATGATCAGTAACAGTGATCAGAATTTTCAAAGTAAAACTGGAAATGGCATCATTAGGAGGGGCTAATCCTGCTACTTCACTTACTCCAGAATACTGCAGCCACGCTACCACTGGCTTGAAGGATGTAGTTCTGTCTGTGGCTGAGTTCTTCAAGCACATGTAGTTAGCTTTCACCTGTGTAAAAACAAGTGTAAAATCAGAGAACGCCTTGAAAACCCAGAAAGGTCTCTCCGAGTCAAGGGTGTTAGAACTGTTGACTGAGTAACTCAACTGCGTCAAAAACTTGATTAGCCCTTCCTTCGGCGTTCATGAAAGCCCCCAAATACTTGATCTACTCTGCTCTCTAAAACAAGTCAGATGCACTAAAGGCCACATATGCCCATATACGTTATGTTTATGTTAACTGAGGAAATATTACATACAAAATGCCCATATACATTATGTTTATGTCAATAGAGGAAATATTACATACAATATAAATGGCAAGGAGTAAAATTATAATGTAGCCAATTTAAGACTCAATTGTTGTTCCGAAAAAAAAAAAAGATTGTCAGTTGAGAGGAGAACCAGAGATGTAAGTTACAAATGTATGGACAAGAAATGATAATGAAGGCACTAGAAGATGACCACCAAGCTGCTAACACTTTCCAAATGGAGGAGAAAAAGTCTGAATTGAATAGAGACTGAGTTAGTAAGAGCTAAGAAGAGATTTAGAGATGCATAACCACATCGTAGTTTAAAATAGAAGAATATAGAAAGGTAGGAATCAATAAGCTGGTGGTGATATTCGTGGTTTATGATTATGACTGAGACATGTTGAATTTAACCTGCAAGGGAGCATCCTCTTCTGAAGGTAGAAAACTGGCAAAATTGCAGGCTTGATCTTCATCAGTGCTGGTTATGAAGTGAGCAGTGAACTAAGAGAGCTGCACCAAATTAGTCTTATTCACCATCACAATACTCCCATCTGAATATGACTTCAACACACACTATGAGGTGATTGAGTCAGATGTTATCCCCTTCAAACTCTGCACCAGCCCAGAAGCTGCAAATTTCCAAATGATGATTTTACCCTCAGGACTGTTGATTAAAGAGGCTTCTGCCTTTTTGTTCACACTGGCAGTGAGATTGGAGAGAATTTTTACCTCAAGGAATGAAGCTGCAGAGACCAAAAGCAGAAAGGGACTGATCAGAGGCATGGCTACCTGTGAAGTTACTAAAATAGACCTATTTAATGGAAAAAAATTAATAACCTGGAAAATCTGTGGCATCCACAGACAGGTTCATGAGAGGACTACAAATGATTTGATTCTTCCCGTGCAGTACTTCGTCCTTGTTGCCATCTTTGAGTTGTTCTATTTTTTTGTATTTATTTTGTGAGCAAAACCAAAACATTAATCATACACATTCAAAAGGTTAAATTAGTAATTAGACGCAACTGAAACAAATTTAAGGAGGGAAGCAAAACTGAACCTGGATAAGAAGATAGCTCTTGCCATCACCTCCATTTTTTATGACTTTCAAGGTCTGGCCATAATATATATGGAAGTACTCTGCATCTTCCACCCTGGAGATGTTGCCAGGAGGAGGAGTGGGAGCCTTGGGGGAGGCAGAGCTTGCTGGTGTTGTGGCATGGAGAAGCCAGATCGCGAAGAAGAAGAAGTGTAGCTTAGAAGAGGAAGTAGGGAAAGCCATGATAGTCAGTGAGCTAACAGTTTCTTCGTGACATCATGTACATGGAGGGAGAGAGTAAGGTGGGTTTTTTTGCAGCTTTTGTGGTACTGGTGGATCATGGGCGTGAATGATATGATTGCAGCATTGTGTTTGTTCTGTGAGACAGTGAGAGATTGTTTTTTCTTCACTAGTTTAAAAAAAATCTGTTCTTGGAGAGCCCGTGACTTTGGCCTTTGTCCTTGTGCAGATGTGGTACATTCACATTCTCTTTTTATCTTCTTCTTGACTTCATGCCCTCTGAATAACTGAGTTCATGTACTGGGCAATGGGCATCAGGGAACCATGCAGGAATGCTGCTATTTTTTCTCCTTTCTAATTTCCGTGCAGGGTTGGGCGGGAGTATTTTTCTTTTCTATTTTGACAGTGAGCCGAGCTTAAGGAATGCAATGGGAATATCTATTTTCAAGATACGCTAATATATGTTAGTGTGTGTGCCGTCGTCCATGCCAACAATGGATACTTCCTTTGCATTCTTTACGCTCGGCTCACGGTAGACAGGGAGCGTAAACAATACTTCTCATATTTGCATAGGCATTGGACAAGACAAAAAAAATAAAAATTTGTTTAATGTAAGACTTTATATGGCTTTTCATCAGTGGCATCCATTTCTGCCTGCTTCTTACTTTAACAAAGAAGTGCTCACGTGATCGTAATTAAATCATGGGCAACAAATTTTATAAAGTCAAGATGTAAGTAACATACTTGCTATTATACGTATAATCGTGGAAAATCTATCTGCATTTGCAGTTCTCTTCATTCACAACTTGGGTTGAAACACTCAGCCTGTAACATTTTGGGTGACTTTTCTCTTGTGTTAATGTTTTCCATATTGATAAAGGAAATGAAATAAAATGTACTTATATGTACAACTTTGTTCCTCACTGAAGCTACTTTACTTAGTTTTATATAATGTGAGAGGGAAGATTTTTAATGTTCAACTCTGACAATGAGCCCAATGAAAAAGAATGTATGAAAGCCCTTCATCGCACACATTAGTGCTAATAATACTAAACGCTAATGTGATGTAGAGTCAATTTCAAATATCAGGGGGCTTATTGTCAGAGGAGTGAAAATATTGTAGGCGTCCTCTACATGACCATCTCATATCTAATGTTCGAAACAAACCAATGTTTTTCGTCCACTACCTGTGGTCTGGCAGAGTTAACTCCTGAAGCTCACACAGTTTTTGAGTTCTCACATGAGCCTGACCTCGTCTTTGATAAGATTGAGAGTCAAAGACAGACACTTCAGATGGGAAATCTTCTCACATCTTCCTTTGGTTCCCATTTGGTAGGGTTGGTTGTGGATGTACATTGCGTGAGGTGTCCGTAGCTACATCTGGCTAAGTTTTTTTGACTGTTTATCCGAGGTTCTATTAATTTTAAATATAATATATATTTTTATATAAAAATATATTTGTTTATTTTTTCATAAATACTCTTAAGAGCCACACTTACTCAATCAGCTTGGCTCGAACTAAGATCAACTCGAATTGGGTTTGGTATAAACTCGATTTGAGTTCGAATACGTCTCAATCGAGTTTAAGTATATTCTTACTCAACTTGGTGGGATTGAATACAACTTGAACTTAGACTCATACTCAGGCTCAAAGTCAAATATAATTTTAAAATTATATATTAACAATGTATATATAAAATAAATAATAAACCATAAACCCTATATATATATACATGGAAAAATGTCAGCAACATTAAAAATGTTTGAAATGGCCATTGAAGAAGGTAAATCAATGACATATGCATTGTCATTCAGCTGTAGAAGAATATGGAAAGGACCATGCTTTTGTGGCAAAAGTTTAGAATAAGAGCGAATGCACCATCACCCAATCACCTGCCTTGAATAGTTGTTGATGATAGTACTTATCAGCTTACAACTTGTATTCCTGATTGAAAGTTGTCAAACGAAGTCAGCCCTCTTGATGGAGGGAGGCCGAGGCAACGAAATGAAATCAAGAGGTAGTTTGGGATTTTGACCGTAAATGATTTCAAATGGAGTGTTACCTGTGGAGTGATTCACTATGAAATTGTATGCAAATTCCACCTAGGCAAGGAACTGATCTCACAATTTTGGCTTGTCCCTGGTTAGACTTTGCAACAAATTGCCAAGAGAATGGTTAACCACCTCTATTTGGCCATTTGTCTGAGAATGACAAGTGGAACTGAACTGAAGACATGTCTGCAAGTGCTTCCAAAAAGCACCAAAATTGGTTGAGAAATGTGAGTCACAATTTGAAGTGATTGTAATAGGTACCTGATAAGTATGAAATATATATCTATTTTATATGCCTTTTTACCTTATTTGCTAGTATATATTAGGTTAGTTTAGAGTTAGTTATAGTTTATTTAGATTAAGATAGATATTAGTATTTTAGTTTAATTATTAATAATTTTGTAGTTATTAGTAGTTTAGATATGTATTTAAATCAAGTTGAAATTTTAGTTATATTCTACATGTCTAAAATGTGATGTTTTTATGTTTTATAGGTAAAGTGCGCTTATCGAGGTACTTGGACAATATTTGAAATAATTAAAAATAGTTTTGACATGCTTTAAAGTGATTTGGACAACTTTTTGGAGTTATAAACAAGTTGGAAATTAATATGGATATGAAGAAAAGCTTAATGAACAGAATATGGACTATCCAGAAAAACTGTCAAGATTGTAGAAACACTGTATCCGTTCGAACGGGCTGCAGGGCGTTTGAACGGGATAACATGATTTTGAAGAAAAACTCAGTATAAGCGTTCGAACGGGCATGCAGGGCATTCGAATGGCATAACGCACAGTTTCCTTGTTTGACTGAAATTTCAATCCTTTTCATATTGGACTTCTTCCTACGGAACTTATGCCTATAAAAAGACATATTTGGCTCAAAATTGAAGGATTCCAAGAGATTTTATGAAGAGAAAAAGAAAGAAGAAGATGGAAGAGAACTCAAAGCTTTCAATAGAGATTTAAGTGCTTTCTTCTACAATGGAAGGCTAGACTTTTCTTTTACTTAGGAGTTGATGAAGCTATAGATAAGTTTCAGTTTCTTTTCTTTTTAATTTAGATCTCAGTTGTGAATGATGACAATTGTATGATATGGATTTCCTTTTTAATGGAAGAGCTTTTAATGTTTATTCAAGTCTATGTTGATTTATTGTCTTGTAGATGATAGATTGATGTGGTTTTGATATTTTCATCGATTCTAATTTCTGTAATTTAGATGAGATGTTCATACAATAGTTTTAATGTTCAGATAATTAATGACTTGGATGAGTTATACTAAGATTAGACGGGTCATGCCTATAGCTAGTTTAGTGTAGATGATTCGTGCTATTGTCGAAGATAGTTCATGCCATGGAAGTTAATTAATGATTCTTTATGAAGTAATTCTAGCTTGTAGCTGAGAATACTTGTTCATATTCACACTAGATTTAGATTAAAAGTTAAGGAATTGTTATGGTTCTATAGTGGATTCGATTTCCTAAGTAATTTTTATCATATTAATCTCTTATTTTTAAACTAGTTGATTTCTTTCCTTTACTTATTTGAGGTTTAAGTTTGTTTTAGTTTTCAACTAGCAAATTCCTCTTTAGATTTAGTGATAATTCATCCGTCCCTGAGGTTCGACAACCCTTAAATACTTATCCAAGTACAATTACCTTGTACACTTGCAAAGGGTTTAATTATAAACGATCAGTACCCCATGATGAAGATGGATGATCTCGTGAAAGAACAATAGAACCACCAATGTAGCATCAGTTGTTTTCTTACATGGGAGGCGTACAACGAAATCTATAATGAGATCTTCCCAAGGGATGGTAGAAGTGGGTGGGGGAAAATACTGCCCAATAGGTTGGTTATGACCCTACGAACATTGGCAAACCCCACAATGCTTCACAAACTAGTCAACATTGCGCTTTAGCCGGGGCCAATAAAAATAACTTGACACTGTCACTATTTTATCACAACCAAAATGGCCACCTATCCCAATAGAATGAAGCTCCTGAATAAGTTTGATATGCCCAGGGAACAAATAGGAATGTGTGGGAATATAAAATTGGCCCTCGCTAGATAGAGTAGAAATTTACTGTACTCTGGGTCTGGTGTTGTAAGGACCCTCATCTCTAAACCAGTTTTTGGTTTTCTTTAATTATTGGTTATCGTGTGATTAATGTATTTTCTGATCTTATTCGGTAATTTCGTGAATAAATAGTCTTTGTGATAGTTTTAACCAAAATCAACTCTAAGATTAGTGGTTTTAAGTGATTTTAAAATAAATGTGAATTTTTGGGATTTTTTTGAATTTCCTCTATTTTTTCAAAAAATTAGGGTTTTGGCGGGACCCCTGTGGGCCCCACCGTCGAAATTTCAGTTTTTGGGTCAAATGAACCTAGACATCTACTTAAGGTCATAGAAAAATTTTTAGAATTTTCTTAGGCGTAATTAGTGCTTAAATTTGTAAAATATCCATTTTTAGCCTACTTTTCCTATTTACACCCCATAACTTACCCATACATACCCCAACCCTTACTATAAAAGGGCAAACCTGAGCCATTTCTATTTTTGGGAATAGGCTAAGGAGGGAGGTCTGGCCTAATCCCTAATTAGGCCCTAATTAGAAGCGGTTTAAGATAAGCTTACTTTAATTAAGCACTAAACCTAGTTTTCTTCTTAATCTCTTCCAAATCTACCATTTTCCCCTTGTTTCAATTCGTTTTTGGACATCAAAAACTACTGATTTGTGTTTTACTATAAACCCTAACATTCAAAATTTGATTTTTACTATCAATAAGCCCTAGATCTAAGATTTAATTAGGGATTTCTTGGGTAAATCGATTTCTATTGGAGTTTAATTCAAACTCAATGTGTTTTCAAGGATTTCAAGAAGGGTGACTCTCCAATCCAAGCTTAATCAAGTGTTGAGGTAATGGGTCTTCAAAATTTCTTTTTATCCATGTAAAACTCTTAATTTTTGGCTTATTTTGAATGGAGTTGCTTAATTTGGTGTGTTAATAGTAAGATTAGAAAATGGAATTATTTAATCCCGATTTCTTAGGGCTTTGCATTATTATGATATGGTTTAACTTTTTGGAAGTTAAGAAGGACTTTTGATGATGATTAGGGTGTTAGATGTGGATTTGAAGTGTTATCAATGGTGTTTCGATTTGGATTTGCGAAAGGAAGAAGATGACCAGTTCTGCCTTGTTGGCGTTCGAACGGCCCTTCTGGGCGTTCGAACGGCAACACTGTCGGATCGGTATTTTTCCAGTTCAACCGATCGAACGGCCTACTAGGTGTTCAAACGGCCAAACTGTGAATTTGAATTTTTCCCGTTTAGCCGATCGAATGCCTGAAGGGCGTTCGAATGGCTGCACAACGGAATTGTATTCTAATGCATGATGTTTATTTCGATGATTTCACTCTAGCTTGCCAATTTTATATGAATGTGGAGTGCTTTGAGCTATATTATGCTACTGGAAATGCATGCTATTGAGGTTACGAAGTTGGGATATATGATTAGAGATTTATAGAATGACTTATGTTTTATGGCATGATGTTGAAATTGTCATCTTGAAATTGTGAATGGTTGATTTCCTATGGTTAAACATATTTTCAGTAGGACTACAACCTATTATTGGACTGATTTGTCATGATAGAGTGTGGTTAGTTGGTGTGTGGATGCTGGTGAATGCCATGACTCAATGATGAAATGAATGATCTTATATGTGTTTAGCCTTTGTGGTTGAGATTTGAATTGGGATACGATTTCAACGATTCTTCTTCTATGATTTCCGCTGGAATTCATGTTTAGATGGAAATTCACATGTGTAGTGTAGTAGTAAGTTAATTTCAAGCATATTGAAATGCATTGAGTGAAGTACTTCTACTAGTTACACACACATGTGGGGGTTAAATGATAATATTGAAGCTTTATATTGTGATTATGAATGATGCATTAGGGGCTGATGAGAGCACTTATCATGGATTAGGATTCATATATGCCTTGCCCACGTATGTACCATGCCGCATGCATCATGAAAATAGATTTCCAATTCTGGCTTCATCGAGGTTAATCAAATTTGACCGATTGAATGCAATGTGGTGAAATTGTGTGCCAGATTGATCGGTCGTGGATTAATCGAAAGTTGATTGGTCCGAAAGGACATGTTTTGATTTGAGTTCCTGTGTGGAACGAGTGCACTCCCCGGGTTGAGTCTAATTAAATGGAATTATGTGGGGATGAGTTGTGTACTTGTCTTGCGGATTGTGAGAATGTTATTATGAGTGTCATCTGCACCCCGCTACCACGTGTTCTAGGGTTCTTTGTGTGAGAACTCGGGCTCTTCCCTCCGCAAGAGATGTCCCTAGGCGAACACCCTTGCTCTAGATTTTCTGTGTGAGAATGGGACATCCTTGGCCAGGATCGTCCAGGGCGAGCAGCTTTTTAGAGATTAACAACCCCAAACTTTCTTTAATTCTTGTGTAGAATTTTGGATCATGACACGCCTTCGTGGCCTTGTCTATGTTCCCGTCTGTGTGACACTAATTTGTGATTACTCCTTAATAGAGGTTGATTTTATATGATGCATGTGGGAATATGTATGTTAGAAATACATTTATGCATGTTGTTATGATATGATGCATGTGGGAATATGTATGTTAGAGATACATCCATGCAGGTTGATTATGATATGATGCATGTGGGAATATGTATGTTAGAGATACATCAATGCAGGTTGATTATGATATAATGCATGTGGGAATATGTATGTTAGAGATACATCCATGTAGGTTGATTATGATATAATGCATGTGGGAATGTGTATGTTAGAGATACACCCATGTAGGTTGATTTTGATATAATGAATGTGAGAATATGTATGTTAGAGATACATCCATGCAAGTTGATTATGATATAATGCATATGGGAATCTGTATGTTAGAGATACATCTATGCAGGTTGATTATGATATGATGCATGTGAGAATATGTATGTTAGAGATACATCCATGTAGGTTAATTATGCACTATGATGCAGTGTTAGGTGATGTGTATGTGTGATCAGAAAATGATGCACTATGTAAATCTTTGATCTGAATGACTATATTGCTATGTCATCGTATTTTTCGATGTTGATAGTGATATTAAAAACCATTGCTGAGTTTGTTAAACTCACCCCTCTTTCTTGTGTTTTGTTTTGGGGCTGCATGGTGCGACACGTAGACAGACAGGATCTCCTATTTGAGGAAAGGTCAGAGATGGCTTAGATGTGATCTTGGAGATCGTTGTGTGACTTATCTTCTTTGGTTTTATGTTAGAACCTTTGTGTAGGGTTCTTTGTTTTGGATTTATGTCACATTTTACAGTTGTGATGTTTATGACTTATTTTGAGCCGGTGTGGGCTTTAGTTAACTAAGCATGTGGGTTTGAGATTAGTTGTTTACTTTGTGATAAGCAACATTCTTTCTTTCCTTCTTATTTACTCTTGCTCAAAGGATTGTGCGTACTCCGTAGTGCATTGTCGCCCGTGGTTAGGGTTAAGTCTTCTGCTAGATCGTTTCTCAATTTTCCCTTCGTCGCCCCCGCGCGCTTGACCGGCACCGGGTTTGGCTCGGGTCGAGCATCGCCGGGGCGTGACAGGTGTTCTCTGGTTTTGAGCGAACAAAGCATAATTCTACTATTCTCTGCCTGTACTGCAGGATAATGGATATAAAAATGTCAACAAGAAAGCAAAACAAGAACTTAGGGAATTACGTGGTTTGGATTTTTTGTCTATATCTACGGGATCACACAATTTCACTAGATAGAGAAATAGTTACAAGAGAATTACAAAGATCTTTCAGCAACGCTCCTCATGCAAGACGCAAAAGAAAACTCCAACTTCTCCTAAAAATTTCTGTTTTCCTTCTCCCTGTGTTGCTCTGCATCGACCTCTCAGTTCTGAGTCGTTGCGGCTTTATTTTCTTCTCTGGAATTCTTCATCAAGTCAATCACGTATGTTTGGCTTCTTTATTTATAACTTTGGTAATGAGAGACAAAGCCCAAATTGCACTTTACTTAACCCGTAATTGGGTTTCACGGTAACAGAATGCATGGTTGATGACCTTTATACAAAAATTGTTGTTGCAGAACATAGTCTTGGTAATGTCCAAAACTGGAATGATAGTGAACCCAGATAATTTCAAAATTCGGATCAGAAGCATTAAGATCAACAATAGAGTGAAACCCAAATACTTTAGTCTACAAAGTGGTGAGTAAAGCAATAGGGCTCAAAGCATCTGCCGTCTTGTTTCGCTGTTTCGCCTTGAATTTCAAATAACCAACATGCATGCATTCAATTACTCCTAGTATGATTGTTGATAAATTGAAGTGCTTGATGATCCTTGTGAAGGACAGACTCTTTATGGATGAGATAGTGGTGCCAAGATTGCACAAGAGTGAAAAACTCAAAAGTATACACCAACCACTTGCAATGAGACTCACTCAGCTTTTCACGAAAAAAGCAATTGGGCGATCTTGCTGAGAAAGAACGAATCCGATGCCAAGACAAGAAGCATCACACTAAACCTCAAACACCTTGTCAAAGTCTGGTAATGCCAATATCGAGGTAGAAATTAAACACCGCTTCAACTGCTAAAAATTGTTTTCAACATGTGGAGTCCAATGAAACCAACCTTTCTTGAGACAAGAAGTTAGAATAATTCACTACTACAAAAAGGACAATGCATCCCTAATAGTCCCATAAGCGTCATTAATGATTATTAGCCATCATAAGCATCGAAAAAAGTCCAGTCGCTACTACTATTTAGTGACTCTTACACAAAAATGTCGATAATAGTGCAAAATTAGCGACACTTATTTTTATGCCTCTAATATCAACTTTTTTTGTGACACATAAACGAGTGTTACAAATAAGAGATTATTAGCGTCACATACTAACTTACGTCACTAATAATTATTATTAGCAATGTTCTTTATGCATCGCTAATATTAAAATATTTTTAATAAAATTAAAAGTTATTATCAAATATTAATTTTGTGGAAATAAAAAATAAAATATAGTTATTAGCGATGCTTAAATAAGCACCTCTAATAAAATTTTTTTATAAAAAATAAAATATTAGTGAGACTTTTAAAGCGTCACTAATATGAATTGATAAAATAAAAAAATATGTAGCCACGCTTTATACAAAATAATTAAAAAAAACCACCGGCTTTGGCCGAAGTGGAGAAGAAGGGGGAAGGGGGTAGGCGCTAGCCGATTGCAACCAGAGAGGAGATGAAGGGAGAGGGGAAAAGGGGGGGGTTCCGGCTAGAGTGGAGAAGAAGGGAGAGGGGGGAGGCTCCAATCGGAGCAAAGGAAGAAAGGGGAAGGGGGAGGGCTCCGGTAGCCTCTGGTCGGAGCACGAGAGGGGGAAGCAAGTGCCCGAGGGGGGGGGGACAGGAGCAAGGAGGGGAAGGTGGGTGGCGACGGGCGCGGCTTGAGCAGAGAAAGAAGGGGGAGGGTGGCAGTGGAGGGGGGCCGACTAGAGGGGGCGGAGCCACATGGGAGAGGACGGGGGGATAAGGGTGGGGGGGTTAAAATTATGAGCGACACTACTAATAACTTTTTTATTTTTAAAAATTTTTAAAATAATTTTTTAATATTACATTATTCTCTCTCTCTCTCTTTCTCTCTATGTCTCTCTCTCCTCCCTCCTCTCTCCCTCTCTCCTCTCCCCCTCTCTCTTCCTCTCTCTCCGCCTCTCTCATCCTCTCTTCCCTCTCTCTCTCCCCTCTCTTCTCTCTCTCTCTCTCCCCTCTTTCTCACTCTTCTCTCTCTCCTCCCTCCCTCTCTCTTCTATCTCTCCTCACTCTCTCCCTTTCTATCTTTTATTTTATATTTTAAAAATTGTAGTAGCGACGCATACTGGTATGCGTTGCTATTATACTCGGGAAGATGCAATGCATACAGTTATGCGGCCCTAATATATATATATATATATATTATTTTTTAAAATTTTTAATTTTTAATTAACTTTTTTTCCTTCCCTCTTTCTCTCTCCTCTTGCCATTTCCCTCCTCTCTCTCTCTCCTCACTCTCTCTCATCTCTTCTCTCTCCTCACTTTCTCTCTCTTTGAATTTAAATTTTTTTAAAACTAAAACTAAAATTTTATTATTTATTATTTTTAAAATTTTGAAAAAATAAAAAAATATTCTTAGTAGTGATGCATAAGTTTACGAGTCGCAACTAAGATTATTTTTTTTAATTTTTTTAAAATAATTAATAATAAAATTTTAATTCTATCTCTCCCTCTCTCCTCCCTCCACTCTCTCTCCTCCCCCTCTATCATCTCTCTCCTCTCTCCCTCCTCTCTATCTTCCTCTCTCTCTTCACCCTCTCTATTTTCAAATTTCATGTAGGATGTTTTTCCTCTATCAATCGGTTGGTCTGCAATTGATCCTACTAGGCGCAAGCCCCACCCCCCTCTTACTTTACATGCCACTAACTTCACTCTCTTATCTTCTTGGACCTCTAGGTAATCAAAGAACCGTTCTACTTCATAAAGCCATTCTAGGAAATCGTCAATATGAAGCTGACCATAATCAACTGGAAGGAACTGTGCCCACAACAATTGCTTCAATTTTTTCAAATTTTGTGTAGGATTTTTTTCCTCTATCATTTGGTTGGTCTGCAATTGATCCTTCACTCTTTTATCTTCTTGGACCTCTAGGTAATCAAAGAACCATTCTACTTCATTATGCCATTCTAAGAAATCCTCAATATGAAGCTTACCACTGAAAGATGGAAGTTCCATTTTGAGATGGTAATATGTTCATAATTTGATGTTATTTTTCCATTTAAATTCCCTAATCAAGGAAGTGAGCCCCACATCTATATTGGATGACATGCTAACCCTTCAGCCGCCAATCCTCTCTTAATTTTTCTAAATGGGTTTGGGTTTAGTTAATTTTATTTTTGAGGTCTAATACACACATATTGGTTCACTTAAGTCTTATCGGGCCTATTTCCTAGCTTAATAATTGAATTTCTAGCCGAATGAGTCACTTGCTGTAAATAGCAAACCCTAGCCCATTTCTGATTTGGGGAAAGGCTGAGATTGAAAAGGTAGAAGGGCTCTATGACACATTCCCAAAGAGAAAATTTCATCTTAAGGTAAAATTCCTTGAATCCT
This sequence comes from Saururus chinensis, assembly GCA_035235625.1. NCBI lineage: Eukaryota > Viridiplantae > Streptophyta > Magnoliopsida > Piperales > Saururaceae > Saururus > Saururus chinensis. The sequence goes on along the minus strand of CP141142.1, from coordinate 43,552,255 downwards.
TTTATTTTTGCCTTAATAATCTCACGTTTCACCTCTTCTTTTTGGACTATAGGTTTATTTCCATCAAGCTCATTTCTTTATCTTGAGTTGAAGCCCTAAATCTTGTGATTTTCATTTCTAATACAATAGAGTCTTGGATTTGCCACCTACTTGTTGATTTAAGTCTATTTTTGGTGGGAAAAGTTGGGATTTTTCTTAGAACTAATAAAAAAACTAATTTGTGAGGGATTCTTCAGCTTGGAGTTCATTCAAGGGGTTCACAATCCAATTAAGGGATTTTCAGTTGAAGAATTTTTTTGCATTTAACACCATGAAAGTGGATAGATTCAAGTTCTTAAAACTTTTTGATGGGTTATGGTAATTCTTCTAAAGTAGATAATTTCATGTTATTTTTGCATTTTTAAGCATAATAATTATTAGATCTATCATGTTTTATGCTTTGGTAATGAATATATGAAGTTTCATGAAGTTTTAAATTTTTTTATGGATTTTTGAAAGATTTCGGTTTAGTTTCGAGATGAGGAAGACAATTATTTTGATAGTGCTTGTAATGTCTAATAATTTTCTAAATTCCCAAAGTTTACCACTTAAAAAATAGGGTATTTGACCCCTTGACCTTCTCGTGTTGAATAACTTAATCAGTGGTTGGAATTTGTGGCTCAGACTTTTATAGATAGAAAGTAGACAAAAAGATATTTGAAACGCCACTAAGAATGTATGAATCACAATTTGGATGAGGGTGATACGACCGTTCGAAGTAGAATATACTATGTAGGGTCCCTTTTACCCGAATTGGATGCGTAAATTAGCAATTTAAGGCGCTCTATAGGCCCGGTTAATTAAAGGAATGAAAACTATTTTAAGAGGCCCAATAAGGTTGTCTAAGAGAGGTTTACTTAGCCCAAACCTCTTCGAGGATTAGGAACTCTAATTATTGGGAACCTCACTATTTCCGAATTCTTCGTGGTCAGACATACTTTCCATGCCAATTATATCATTATCATACCACTGATCCTCACCCTGCATATTTTCAACTTCTTCACCTTTTTCACCGTCGTAATTATAAGGGCTGTATGGAGGTTCGTAGTTATCAAATGAAGTTCTTGTCATAGCCATCATTGGCGACAAATACTTTGCTTTATTCTGATTGACTTCTATTTCAGGTTCTATACTCGTTGGATTGGTGAAATAAGATTGACATGGATTTGTTGAGGGCAAGTTTCATGGTTCTCCCAATCTGCATTGCTTCTTTTATAAAACAATATATTGAGAGCTGGGTTTTTTCTCTAACAAAACATGATCTTTGGAATATTTTAATAAAAACTTGTTATACAACATGCACATAAAATGTATTTATTTTTAAAAATTCATCTTGAAAACATGGTATGCACGTTTAGTAGCAAGGTATCTATCATGATTCTTAGACAATTTCTAGTTTATCATGCCTAGCCATCATGGCATATATGGTATTGCATCATATACTTATTTTTTATGGTATGTGCATCTTAGCTTGAAATATTAATTTATGAAGCTTTGTAATACATAACAAGTTATTTGTTGTGGTGGTTCATCCATTCTGCCAAGAGTGATTATCACCCTGCATTCGTGTAAGTTTTGTATGCATAGTTTTTAGATAGCTAGATGTATTCGTGTAAGTTTTGTATGCATAGTTTTTAGATAGCTAGAATTTCTAGGAATAAGTTGCAATTGTGCTAGTATTTGCGCGTTGTATTTGCTAGGGTGTGTAGAACTATGATTGAGTTTGATCCAGTTGAGGTGCAACTGGTAGGTAGGCAGCTAGCATCATCTTACGATGTTAGTTTGATCTAAATCATTGTTTGCTAGCCTTTTTCTTTGAGATGTAGCTGTTTAATAGTCTTCTTCGTAATCTAGTTAGTTGGCATGGTAATCATCCTAACATAAGTTCATGGGAAATAAATGGCCATATTCTCTCCCTAGGAACTTTGTGCATTTAGAATATACTAATACAAGTCATAAGTTTTCAAAAGGAATTTCTAAACTGCAAATCATATCTTCGAAGTTGCATGTCCTTTTTTCATAAGTTCAAACTTTTTAAAACTACTAGCATATTTTTTAAAATAAATTTCAAGTTGCATTATATATTTTCAAGATTGCATTATCTATTTTAAGATTTTATGGTATATTTGAAAAGGAATAATCGAAACTGCATGACTTGATTTTTAGAAATTAAAAGTAAATCGTATTAAAAGATGATTTAAAACTCTTCTTTTCGCAATTTGTACTTTTCGAAAAGCTCTTGTTTTCAAAAGCTATAATTCTACGAAGTGAAGGTTTAAACAAAAAAGTAGTTTTGAAATTTGAAAGATTTAAAAACTCTTGTTGAACGAAAGTGCATTGCTTTCGAATTTAAATGTAAAATTTTTAACTACATGGAAAGCATGTTGTGGGCCCACATATTTTTTTGGTAGCTTAACAATATGAGAAAAAATATTTTTAAACCTTGCACTTTCGAATCATGCATTGTAAAGATGATCATGTATTTAAAAAATATCTTTTTAATACCTATTGCATATGTTATTTGAACACTTTCTTTATGTTTAGAAAATATTTCAAGTAGATTTTGAAAATATTTTTCTTAAATTTTTTGATGATCATCATGTATATGAAAACCATGATATCGACCATATCATATTAAGTTAAAATCATCTCATGTAAAAAAAGAAACACAATGTGTAATATATCACATTAATAATTATATAACATACACATGCATATATTAATTATGATTTTTAGCGTAAATATAATAACACGACATGCATTCATGTTGTGGTTTCAATAACAAGATTTGAATTATAAGCGTTTTAACCGAATATACAATGTCGTGCGGTGTCACATTTTTTTAACATATACAATAGCTTTTGAGTACTTTAAGCAACAATATAAATGTATTATTGCTTTTCTATGTTACAAAATCTTAGTAGGCTATTATGTGATTCATTTTTTTAAATACAGTTACAATAGTTGCTTTTCTAATTCAATTTTGTCACTAGTATAATATAGCAATAGCTTGTTTTAATTTATTTTAAGGTTTCTAAATTGATTTTGTATCTTAAAACTCATAATTTCTTGATCATGATTTAACGTAATCCTGAGTGCTACAACAACACTATTATTTTTACAATTTTGGTATAATTTTACTTTGAGCTCAGGTATAATTTGCTTGTAAGGCTCATTTATTTGGAAGGGTATTTATTTTGGTGAGAAGTGGTGAAAAATGCAAATCATTTTACTTTTTTCTGTATGTTTGTATAATGATAACTAATTAGTTGTTTCGAATGAATTGAGTTTGTACTTTGTGGTGACAAATTTAGGTAACAACTAAGTTTAATAGTTATATCAAATGAAATTGTTTTTCTCTGTTTCTCAAAAGACAAAGTAGTAGATTATTCTCCTTTAGATGCTAAAGTTTGTATGCAAATAAAAAGAAATTAATTCATCTTGACCTAACAGTTATTTAAAAGCACTTAAACAAATATCTCTCTCTAGATAATGGGTCCTAGTTTAAAGAATAGTAAAATCAATTTATTTTGCATATTAAGAGGTTTTGTGCTTAAAATAATTTCTCTTAAGGACTAAAAAAGGAGATTCATAATGAAGAGGATTCCCTATGTTGGGAGTCAACAACATTATTAATTGATTAGAGATGGATTTTGGTGCCTACTTTTATGTAAATGCTTTCCATGTGGACTAAAAAGAGAGGGAATTCTTTGAATTTTTAGAAATATTACATTTGATTACTACAATATCAATTTACATCAAACTTCTACATACCGATATGAAAGTAACACTAAATATATACAACAAAGTAACAACAATATATACAACAACTAATCCTTCTCGAATATACACATTTTACTCAATGCAGTCATTTTTTTTCTTTGACTGTAAAATATTATATTCAAAGGGAAGCTAGTAAGGGTTGAATTTAGATTTCTAAAAAATATTATGGCATCACCCTAAAAAGACAGTGAGACTTAAAGGTAAATTGTAAAAGAGGCCCATATTCTATTTATACGAGCCTAGGCTCATATGTCGGGAATCGCTTTAAAGATTTAGGGGCATTTGATCCTTAAGTAACGTGGTTATTCGATCCAAATCCGACAACCTTTTAAAGGTAATCACATGTGAGCAAGGGCTGAGGCTCACTACGATTGTAAAATGCTAGAAAGGACGTACTGAAGAAATAAACTTTGATCACGAGCCGTCGATGACAGTGAAGACCTAAAAGTTTTCATAAAATTGAAGGCACCGCATTCTTAGATAGTCTGATGCATAACGGGGATGAGGAGCAAGGTCAAGGTCGGTGGTGTGTTGATCCAGACTGGATTTATAACGGTCGGTTAAAAAATCAAATCTTGATCGACCGTTGGGGATTGGCGTAGATTTGAAGCAAAGGATGGGCCGTTGGGGGTGAAGAATTTGTATTTGAAGGCAGGGGAGCGGAAGCCGGCCCTCTTCTTCTCGTTTGGTCTCTCTTCCACAAATTCCCCTGTTCTTCTTCTTCCCTCCGCTCCAGAATGGGTAAGGGCGAGCTGCCATTCGCCCCACCTCGTTACCTCTTCTCCCCATCGCTTTTTCGTATTGCCCTCCTTGATGAAGGTGGCTTCGGCCGGGGCGGCCCCAGGGGCGACCGCGTCGACGGAGAAGTGGGTCCCCGTCACAAAGCTCGGCCCCCTCGTTAAGGAGGGAAAGATCCGATCTTTGGAGAACCTTCCGGTGAAGGAGCACCTGATCATTGAGACCCTCTTGGGACCGCAGCTTAAGGATGAGGTCATGAAGATCATGCCGGTGCAGAAGCAGACATGCGCCGGGCAGCACACTCGGTTCAAGGCCTTCATCGTCATTGGAGACGGCAACGGCCACGTCGGCCTCGGCGTCAAGTGCAGCAAGGAGGTGGCGGCTGCGATCCGAGGGGCGATTATTCTTGCCAAGCTCTCGGTGATCCCTGTCAGGAGGGGTAACAAGATCGGTAAGCCGCATACAGTGCCTTGCAAGGTCACCGGGAAGTGCGGGTCGGTGACGGTGCGGATGGTGCCGTCGCCGTGGGGTGCTGGGATTATTGCAGCGAGGGTGCCGAAGAAGGTGCTGCAGTTCGCGGGTATTGAGGATGTGCTCACCTCCTCCAGGGGCTCCACCAAGAACCTGGGCAACTTTGTCAATGTCGTAATTTGTCTTTTTTTATTTAATCGAATGTTTATATTTACGTTTATTTTTCTTGAATTGAAGGATAACTATTTAATTTATATGTTAAAGGGTTGTTTTTCGGTAATAATGCCTTTGACTGTTGGGATCGAAGAAATGGGTAGTAGTTTGAGATATGCTTTCTAATATAATGTTATTAGGTATTGCTGATTTCTTATTTTAACTCTTTTTCTCCTGATCTAACATGGTGCCTTCAATATGTTTCATTCATGTAGTAGCTGTGGGAATGTATGGGTTTTTCATGCTCTTTATGTTTAAAATTTCTCCCGTTTTGTTTATCTCGTGTCTATGAATGATTTAATTAGCCCCATTTCATTAACATACGTGTGCATGCTGTATTTTTTTGGCTCTGGTACTTGTAATTTTGTTATTTTAACTTTGGATTGTTTTTGTAAGTTTTCTTGGAACTTATTATCCCATTTTTCTTCTCATCTTAGGTCACCATGCTCTCATATTTATGAATGCTAGTACCTGACCCATGCTTCTCATATTTCTCCTCCCGTGCCAGCTATTTTTCTCCCTGAAGGCTGCTTCCCGACTGTCGGCACCCCCTCTTTCAACATCTTCGTTTATCCCAAGTTATGTATCGATTCCATCTTTTCAGCTTTTCTTTCTCTCATGTATGTGTAGTTTTCTGGTTTAGGGGTTTTTTTTATATAAATTCCTTGTTCTCATGATTAATGTGGGCGATTTATGTTAAGTTTTTGCCTATTTGTTCATAATTTTACACCATCTCCATCCCTTGATATAATCTATATTTTGTTACTTTTTATTTCCCCATTATTAGTTTTTCTTCCTTCAAAAACTTTTCACTGACCATCACGTTTCCATTTTTTTTTGCTTGCAATGAGTTTTCTCTAATCCTTTTGTTTAGGGGTTCATAGCTTTTCTAACGAAAAAAAATAATTTTTGAATAATCATGTTCTAATACTTTAAGGATTCACTTTTCTATCCAAGGTATTACGTCATTTTGAACAATCTTTATTCGTTATCTACGTGGTATTTGTATAGTTTTCTTTTTGAGTTTTAAGTAAATTTTTTGCTGCTATTGCTTGTTTTAGGGTATAGACTTATGCAACTTTATGTTGTATTTTATTGTTTATCTTTTAGGAGTCTCCCTATATTCTTTTTATATGTTCTCTCTATTGATTTGCATGTGACATTTTTCTTCATTCAACTTTTGGCCAACCATCATTTTTTGGGGGGGTTTATAGCTTTTCTAATGAAAATAAATAAATTTTGAACTCCATATAGTTTTTTTCCTCATGTCCTAGTACAATAAGGATTTCAATGTTTCTCTTCGGTGTATTTCGCCATTTTGAACAATCTTTATTCTTTACCTATTAGGTATTTGTTTAGTTTTCATTTTGAGATTTTTAAGTAAATTTTTTGTTGCTATAGTTTGTTTAGGTTTTTTTTCCAGCCTTGTACAATTTTGTTATTGTTTGCATTTTAGAAGTTTCCCTTGATTCTTTTTCTGAGTTATGTGCTTATGTGTAGTTTTTCCTCACACAAGATTTAACCAACTATCATTTAGTCCCCTCACTAAGACTTTTTTTGACTGCCTCCCTTTGACTAGCGAGCCCGTATCTTGCTTTTATAATGAAATCTATGTTTAGTTTAAAATTTTTATCTTTTTGTGCATTGAGTCATTCATGTTCCTATGCTGGTTTGGACTTTGGTCGTGTTAGAAAAAAATGAAATCTCTTTTAGTAGCCTAGGTGAGCTTTCTTCCCTATGTCTTAGTGTCTATCCAACTTACCATTTTTTATTCTATTTTCATAGACATTTTTTAGATCTAGAAAGTATAATCTTTGAAGACTATTTACCGAAGAAAAATTATTTTTAAACCTTACACTTTTGAATCATGCCTTGTAAAGATGATTATGTATTTGAAAAATATCTTTTTAATACGTATTACATATATTTTTTGAACACTTTCTTTATGTTTAGGAAACATTACAAGTAGAATTTGAAAATATTTTTCTTCAAATTTTCAATCAAGTATTTGAAAAATATATTTTTAATATTTGTTACATACTTGTTTTGAATTTTTTTTATGTTTAGGAAACATTTCAAGTAGTTTGTGAAAATATTTTTTCTAAAATTCTTTGTAAACTAATGATATTGCATCGTATACTTATTTTAAATGGTATGTGCATCTTAGCTTCAAAGGTTTAAACAAAAAATTAGTTTTGAATTTTGAAAGGATTTCAAAACTCTTGTTCAACTAAATTGTATTGTTTTAGAATTTTAAAGTGAAAATGTTAACTAAGTAGAAAGCATGTTGTGGGCCCACATACTTTTTTGGTAGCTTAATAACAAAAGAAAAATAATTTTCAAACCTTGCGCCTTCTAATCATGCCTTTTAAAATGAATATGTATTTAAAAAATATATTTTTAATACCTATCACATAAATTTTTTGAACACTTTCTTTTTGTTTAGGAAATATTACAAGTAGCTTTTGAAAATATTTTTCTTAAAATTTTTGATCAAGTATTTGAAAAATATCTTTTTAATACTCGTTACATACTTTTTTTGCAAGTTGTTTCATGTTTAGGAAACATTTTGAGTAGTTTTTGAAAATCTTTTTCCTAAAATTTTCTGTAAACTAATGATATTGTATCGTACACTTATTTTAAATGGTATGTGCATCTTCGCTTGAGATATTAATTTATGAAGCTTTGTAATACATAACGAATTGCTTTTTGTGGTGGTTCATTAATTTTGTAAAGTGTGATTATCACCCTGCCTTCGTGTAAGTTTTGTACATATAGTTTTTAGATAGTTATATGCATTCGTGTAAGTTTTGTATACATAGTTTTAGATAGCTAGAATTTCTATGAAAAAGCTGCAATTGTGCTATTATTTATGCGATGTATTAGCTAGGGTGCGTAGAACTATGATTAAATCGTATCCAATTGAGGTGCAATTGATACATAGGCAGTTAGCATCATCTTACGATGTTGGTTCGATCGAAATCAATTTTTGTTAGCCTTTTTTTTAGATGTAGCTGTTTAATAGACTTATTCATAGGCTAGTTAGCTGGCATAGTAATCATCCTTACGTTAGGTCATGAGAAATAAATGGCCATATTCTCTCCCTAAGAAGTTTTTGCATTTAGAATATACTAACATGAGTCATAAGTTTTGAAAAGGAATTCCAAAACTGCAAATCATATCTTTCAAGTTGCATATCCCTTTTTTGGAAGTTAAAACTTTTAAAAACTACTTGCATATTTTTTAAAATAAATTTCAAGTTGAATTGAATGTTTTCAAGATTGCATTATCTGTTTTAAGATTTTATAGTATTTTTGAATAGCAGATAATAGAAAGTGCATGACTTAATTTTTAGAAAATAAAAGTGAATCATATTAAAAGATAATTTGAAATTGTTCTTTTCGCAAATTATATTTTTTGAAAAACTCTTATTTTCAAAAGCTATAATTCTATGAAGTAAAGTTTAAACAAAAAATTAGTTTTAAATTTTGAAAGGATTTCAAAACTCAACTAAAGTCTATTGCTTTAGAATTTGAAAGTGAAAATTTTAACTACGTAGAAAACATGTTGTGGGCCCACATGCTTTTTAGGTAGCTTAATAACAAAAGAAAAATCATTTTCAAACCCTGCGCTTTCGAATCATGCCTTGTAAAGATAATTATGTGTTTCAAAAATATCTTTTTAATATCTATCACATAAATTTTTTGAACACTTTCTTTTTGTTTAGGAAACATTACAAGTAAATTTTGAAAATATTTTTCTTAAAATTTTTGATTAAGTATTTAAAAAATATCTTTTTAATACTCGTTACAATTTTTTTTACCTTCGTTTGATGTTTAAGAAATATTTCAAATAGTTTTTGAAAATATTTTTCCTAAAATGTTTTGTAAACTAATGATATTGCATCGTACACTTATTTTAAATGATATATGCATCTTAGCTTGAGATATTAATTTATGAAGCTTTATAATAATTAACAAATTGCTTTTTGTGGTGGTTTTTCAATTTTGTTTAGTCTGATTATCACCCTGCATTCATGTAAGTTTTCTATGCATAGTTTTTAGATAGTTATATGCATTCATGTAAATTTTGTATATATAGTTTTTAAATAGCTAGAATTTCTTGGAATAAGCTGCAATTGAGGTAGTATTTACGCGATGTATTTGCTAGGGTGTGTAGAACTACGATTAAGTCTGATATAGTTGAGGTGCAGCTGGTACGTAGGCAGCTAGCATCATCTTACGATGTTGGTTCGTTCTAAATCATTGTTTGTTTTCCTTTTATTTGAGGTGTAGCTCTTTAATAGTCTTATCGATAATCTAGTTAACTGGATAGTAATCATCCTAACATTAGGTCATGAGAAATAAATGACCATATTCTCTCCCTAGGAAGTTTTTGCATTTAGAATATACTAACACGAGTCATAAGTTTTCAAAAGGAATTTCAAAATTGCAAATCATATCTTCAAAGTTGCATATCCTTTTTTTAGAAGTTAAAACTTTTGAAAACTATTTGCATATTTTTTAAAATAAATTTCAACTTGTATTGCATGTTTTCAAGATTGCATTATATGTTTTAAGATTTTATAGTGTTTTTGAAAAGGGGATAATCGAAAGTGCATTGACTATATTTTTAGAAAATAAAAGTAAATCATATTAAAAGATGATTTAGAATTCTTCATTTCAAAAATTGTAATTTTTGAAAAATTCTTGTTTTCAAAAGCTATAATTCTAGGAAGTAAAGGTTTAAACAAAAAAATAGTTTAAAATTTTGAAAGGACTTCAAAAATCTTGGTCAACTAAAGTGTATTGCTTTAGAATTGAAATGTGATATTTTTAACTACGTAGAAAGCATGTTGTGGGCCCACATACTTTTTTGGTAGTTTAATAACAAAAGAAAAATTATTTTTGAACCCTGCACTTTCGAATCATACCCTGTAAAGATGATTATGTATTTGAAAAACATCTTTTTAATACCTATCACATAAATTTTTTGAACATTTTCGTTATGTTTAGGTAATATTATAAGTATATTTTGAAAATAATTTTTTTAAAATTTTGATCAAGTATTTGAAAAATATCTTTTTAATACTCATTACAAACTTCTTTTACAATTTTTTTTATATTTAGGAAACATTTCATGTTGTTTTTGAAAATATTTTTCCTAAAATTTTCTGTTTACTAATGATATTGCATCATATACTTATTTTAAATTGTATGAGTATCTTAGCTTGAGATATTAATTTATGAAGCTTTGTAATACATAAAAAATTGCCTTTTGTGGTGGTTCATCAATTTTGTTATGTGTGATTATCACCCTGCATTCGTGTAGGTTTTGTACGCATAGTTTCTATATATGCATTCGAGTAGGTTTTATATATATAGTTTTTAGATAGCTAGACTTTTTAGGAATTAGCTGCAATTGAGCTAGTGTTTATGCGATGTATTTGCTCGGGTGCGTTGAACTACGATTAGGTCTGATTTAGTTGAGGTCCAGCTGGTACGTAGGCAGTTAGCACCATCTTACGATAAAGATTATTTTAAATCATTGTTTATTTGCCTTTTTTTTATATGTAGCTCTTTAATAGTCTTATCGAAAATCTAGTTAGCTGGCATAATAATCATCTTAACATTAAGTCATGGGAAATAAATGACTATATTCTCTCCCTAGGAACTTTTTGCATTTAGAACATACTAAGACGAGTCATAAGTTTTCAAAAGGAATTTCAAAACTGCAAATCATATCTTCGAAGTTGCATATCCTCTATTTAGTAAAAACTTTTGAAAACTACTTACATATTTTAAAAATAAATTTCAAGTTGAATTGAATGTTTTCAAGATTGAATCTTTTTGAAGATATTATGGTATTTTTGAAAAGCGGATAATCGAAAGTGCATTACTTAATTTTTAGAAAATAAAAGTAAATCATATTAAAAGAGGATTTAAAACTCTTCTTTTCACAAATTGTATTTTTCAAAAAACTTTTGTTTTCAAAAGCTATAATTCTATGAAGTGAAGTAAAAGTTTAAACAAAAAAATAGTTTTGAAATTTGAAAGGATTTCAAAACTCTTGTTCAACTTATGTGTATTGTTTTAGAATTTAAAAGTAAAATTTTTAACTACGTAGAAAGCATGTCGTGGGCCCACATTCTTTTTTGGTAGCTTAATAGAAAAAGAAAAATTATTTTCAAACCTTGCACATTCGAATGATGCCTTTTAATATGATTATGTATTTGAAAAATATCTTTTTAATACCAATCACATAAATTTGAAGTTACACTTTCTTTATGTTTAAGTAACATTATAAGTAGATTTTGAAAAAAAATTTCTTAAAATTTTTGATTAAATATTAAATATTTGAAAAATATCTTTTTAACACTCGTTACAAACTTTATTTGCAATTTTTTTTTGTTTAGGAAACATTTAAAGTAGTTTTTCAAAATATTTTTCCTAAAATTTTTTGTAAACAAATGATATTGCATCATATACTTATTTTAAATGGTAAGTACATCTTAGCTTGAGATAATAATTTATGAAACTTTGTAATACATAATAAATTATTTTTTGTGGTGGCTCATCAATGTCGTTAAGTGTGATTATCACCCTGCATTCTTGGAAGTTTTGTACGCATAGTTTTTAGATAGCTATATGCATTCGTGTAAGTTTCGTAAACATAGTTTTTAGATAGCTAGAATTTCTAGGAATAAGCTGCAATAGAGATAGTATTCACGGAATGTATTTTCTAGGGCGCATAGAACTACGATTAGGTCTGATCTAGTTGAGGTACAGCTGGTACATAGGCAGCTAGCATTATATTACGATGTTAGTTCAATCTATATTATTGTTTGTTTTCCTTTTTTTTAGATGTAGTTCTTTAATAGTCTTATCGATAATCTAGTTCGTTGGCATAGTAATTATCCTAACATTAGGTCATGGGAAATAAATGACTATATTCTCTCCCAAGGAACTTTTTACATTTAAAAATATACTAAGACGAGTCATAAGTTCTCAAAAGGAATTTCAAAACTGCAAATCATATCTTCGAAGTTGCATATCCTTTTTTTAGAAGTAAAAACTTTTGAAAACTACTTGCATATTTTTTAAAATAAATTTCAAGTTGAATTGAATATTTTAAAGATTGCATTATCTTTTTTAAGATTTTATTGTATTTTTGAAAAGCGGGTAATCGAAAGTGCATATCTTTTTTTTAGAAGTTAAAACTTTTGAAAACTACTTGCATATTTTTTAAAATAAATTTCATGTTGAATTGAATGTTTTTAAGATTGCATTATCTTTTTTAAGATTTTATTGTATTTTTGAAAAGAGAGCAATCGAAAGTGCATGACTTAATTTTGAGAAAATAAAAGTAAATTATATTAAAAGATGATTTAAAACTCTTCTTTTCGCAAATTGTATTTTTGGAAAAACTCATGTTTTCATAAGTTATAATTCTACGAAGTAAAGGTTTAAACAAAAAAATAGTTTTAATTTTTGAAAGGATTTCAAAACTTTTGTTCAACTAATATGTTTGTTTTTGAATTTAAAAGTAAAAATTTTAACTAAAAAAAAACATGTTGTGGGCCCACATGCTTTTTTGGTAGCTTAATAACAAAAGAAAAATCATTTTCAAACTTTGCGCATTCAAATTATGCCTTGTAAAGATAATTATGTATTTGAAAAATATCTTTTTAATACTTATCACATAAATTTTTTAAACACTTTCTTTATGTTTAGGAAACATTATAAGTAGATTTTGAAAATATTTTTCTTAAATTTTTTTATCAAGTATTTAAAAAATATCTTTTTAATACTCGTTACATACTTTTTTTGCAAATGTTTTATGTTTGGGAACCATTTGAAGTAATTTTTGAAAATATTTTTCTGAAACTTTTCTCTTAACTTGTGATATTGTATCGTATACTTATTTTAAATGGTATGTACATCTTAGGTTGAAATATTAATTTATGAAGCATTGTAATACATAACAAATTGCCTTTTGTGGTGGTTCATTAATTTTGTTAAGTGTGATTATCACCCCACATTCATGTAAGTTTTGTATGCATAGTTTTTAGATAGCTATATACATTCGTGTAAGTTTTGTAAATATAGTTTTTAGGTAGCTAGAATTTCTTAGAATAAGCTGCAATTGAGATAATTTTTACGCGATGTATTTTCTAGGGTGCGTAGAACTACGATTAGGTCTGATCCAGTTGAGATGCAGCTGGTACGGAGGCAGCTAGTATCATCTTACGATGTTGGTTCGATCCAAATGATTGTTTTTTAGGTTTTTTTTTCCAGATGTGGCTGTTTAATTATCTTATTCATAGTCTAGTTAGCTGACATAGTAATCATCCTAACATTAGGTCATGAGAAATAAATAGCCATATTCTCTGCTTAAGAAATTTTTGCATTTAGAATATACTAACATGAGTCATAAGTTTTCAAAAGGAATTTCAAAACTGTAAATTATATCTTCGAAGTTGCATATCCTTTTTTTAGAAGTTAATACTTTTGAAAACTACTTGTATATTTATTAAAATAAATTTCAAGTTGAATTGAATGTTTACAAGATTGCATTATCTTTTTTAAGATTTTATGGTATTTTTGAAAAGTGAATAACTGAAAGTGCATGACTTAATTTTTTAAAAATAAAAGTAAATGATATTAAGAGATTATTTAGAACTCTTCATTTCGTAAATTGTATTTTTTGAAAAACTCTTGTTTTGAAAAGCTATAATTCTATGAAGTAAAGGTTTAAACAAAAAATTAGTTTAAAATTTTGAAAGGACTTCAAAACTCTTGTTCAACTAAAGTGTATTGCCTTAGAATTGAAAAGTGATATTTTTAACTACGTAGAAAGCTTATTGTGGGCCCACATGCTTTTTAGGTAGCTTAATAACAAAGAAAGTTCATTTTCAAACCCTATGCTTTTGAATCATGCCTTGTGAAGATGATTATTTATTTCAAAAATATGTTTATCTATCACATAAATTTTTTTAACACTTTCTTTATGTTTAGGAAACATTACGAGTAGCTTTTGAAAATATTTTTTTTAAAATTGTTGATCAAGTATTTGAAATTTTTTTTTTAATACTCGTTACATACTTTTTTTGCAATTTGTTTTGTGTTTAGGTAACATTTGAAGTAGTTTTTGAAAATATTTTCTTAAAATTTTCTATAAACTAGTGATATTGCATTGTTTACTTATTTTAAATGATATGTGCATCTTAGCTAGAGATATTAATTTATGAAGCTTTGTAATACATAACAAATTATTTTTTCTGGTGGTTCATTAATTTGGTTAAGTGTGATTACCACCCTACATTCATGTAAGTTTTGTAAGCATAGTTTTTAGATAGCTATATACATTCGTGTAAGTTTTTTAAATATAATTTTTAGATTGCTAGAATTTCTTAGAATAAGTTGCAATTGAGATAGTATTTATGCGATGTTATTTGCTAGGGCACGTAGAACTACGATTAGGTCTGATCCAGTTGAGGTGTAGCTAGTACGTTGGCAGCTAACATCATCTTACGATGTTGGTTAAATCTAAATCATCGTTTGTTAGCCTTTTTTGTTTAGATGTAGCTGTTTTATAGTCTTATTCATAGTCTAGTTAGCTGGCATAGTAATCATCCTAACATTATGTCATGGGAAATAAATGGTCATATTCTCTCTCTAAGAACTTTTTATATTTAGAATTTAAAAGTAAAATTTTAACTACATTGAAAGCATGTTGTGGGCCCACATGCTTTTTTCGTAGCTTGATAAAAAAAGAAAAATTATTTTCAAACCTTGCGTTTTCGAATGATGCATTTTAAGATGATTATGTATTTGAAAAATATCTTTTTAATACCTATCACAAAAAAATTTTAAGCATTTTCTTTTTGTTTTGGTAACATTATAAGTTGATTTTGAAAACGTTTTTCTTAAAATTTTTTATCAAGTATTTGAAAAATATCTTTTTAATACTCGTTACATACTTTTTTTGAATTTTTTTTATGTTTAGGAAAGATTTCAAGTAGTTTTTAAAAATATTTTTCCTAATTATTTTTGTAAATTAATGATATTGCATCATATACTTATTTTAAATGGTATGTGCATCTTAGTTTTGATGTATAGATTTATGAATCTTTGTAATACATATCGAATTGCTTTTTGTGGTGGTTCATCAATTTTGTAAAGTGTAATTATCACCCTGCATTCGTGTAAGTTTTGTATGTATAGTTCTTAGATAGCTAGATGCATTCATGTAAGTTTTGTATACATAGTTTTTAGATAGCTAGAATTTCTAGGAATAAGCTGCAATTGAGCTAGTATTTACGCAATATATTTGCTAAGGTGCGTAGAAGTACAATTAGGTTTGATCCAGTTAAGGTGGGCAGCTAGCATCATCTTACGATATTAGTTTGTCTAAATGATTGTTTGTTAGCCTTTTTGTTTTCTTCAGATGTGGCTGTTTAATAGTCTTATTCATAGTCTAGTTAACTGACATAGTAATCATCCTAACATTGGTCATGGGAAATAAATGGCCATATTCTCTCCATAGGAAGTTTTTGCATTTAGAATATACTAACACGAGTCGTAAGTTTTCAAATGGAATTTCAAAATTGCAAATCATATCTTCGAAGTTGCATATCCTTGTTTTAGATGTTAAAACTTTTGAAAACTACTTGCATATTTTTTAAAATAAATTTCAAGTTGAATTGAATGTTTACAAGATTGCATTGTCTTTTTTAAGATTTTATTGTATTTTTAAAAAGTGGGTAATCAAAAGTGCATGACTTAATTTTTAGAAAATTAAAGTAAATCATATTAAAACATGATTTAAAACTCTTCTTTTCGCAAATTGTATTTTTTGAAAAACTCATGTTTTCATAAGTCATAATTCTATGAAGTAAAGGTTTAAACAAAAAATTAGTTTAAAATTTTGAAAGGACTTCAAAACTCTTGTTCAACTAAAGTGTATTGCTTTAGAATTGAAAAGTGATATTTTTAACTACGTAGAAAGCATGTTGTGGGCCCACATGCTTTTTAGGTAGCTTAATAACTAAAGAAAAATCATTTTCAAACCCTGCGCTTTCGAATCATGCCTTGTAAAGATGATCAAGTATTTCAAAAATATCTTTTTAATACCTATCACATAAATTTTTTGAACACTTTCTTTATGTTTAGGAAACATTACAAGTAGCTTCTGAAAATATTTTTCTTAAAATTGTTGATCAAGTATTTGAAAATTTTCTTTTTAATACATGTTACATACTTTTTTTGCAATTTGTTTTGTGTTTAGGAAACATTTGAAGTAGTTTTTGAAAATATTTTTCCAAAACTTTTCTATAAACTTGTGATATTGCATCGTATACTTATTTTAAATGGTATGTGCATCTTAGCTTTAGATATTAATTTATGAAGATTTGTAATACATAAAAAATTGCTTTTTGTGTTGGTTCTTTAATTTTGTTAAGTGTGATTATAACCCTACATTCATGTAAGTTTTGTATGCAGAGTTTTTAGATAACTATATACATTCGTGTAAGTTTTGAAAATATAGATTTTAGGTAGCTAGAATTTCTTAGAATAAGCTGCAATTGAGATAGTATTTACGCGATGTATTTGCTAAGGCGCGTAGAACTACGATTAGGTCTGATCCAGTTGAGTGCAGCTGGTACCTTGGTAGTTAACATCATGTTACGATGTTGGTTTGATCTAAATGATTGTTTGTTACCCTTTTTTTTAGATGTAGCTATTTAATAGTCTTATTCATAGTCCAGTTAGCTGATATAGTAATCATCCTAACATTAGGTCATGGGAAATAAATATCAATATTCTCTCATTAGGAAGTTTTTGCATTTAGAATATACTAACACGAGTCATAAGTTTTCAAAATGAATTTCAAAACTACAAATCATATCTTCGAAGTTGCATATCATTTTTTTAAAAGTTAAAACTTTTGAAAACAACTTGCATGTTTTTTAAAATAAATTTCAAGTTGAATTGAATGTTTTCAAGATTGCATTATCTTTTCTACGATTTTATTGTATTTTTGAAAAGTGGATAATCGAAAGAGCATGACTTATCTTTTAGAAAATAAAAGTAAATCATCTTAAAAGATGATTTAAAACTCTTCTTTTCGCAAATTGTATTTTTTTTTTAAAAACTCTTATTTTCAAAAGCTATAATTCTACGAAGTAAAGGTTTAAACAAAAATAAGTTTTGAATTTTGAAAGGATTTCAAAACTCTTGTTCAACTAATGTGTATTGTTTTAGAATTTAAAAGTAAAATTTTTAACTATGTAAAAAGCTTGTTGTGGGCCCTCATGCTTTTTTGGTAGCTTAATAACAAAAGAAAAATTATTTTCAAATAATGCCTTGTAAAGATGATTATGTTTTTGAAAAATATGTTTTTAATACCTATCACTTAAATTTTTTGAACACTTTCTTTATGTTCGGGTAACATTATGAGTAAATTTTGAAAATATTTTTTGAACACTTTCTTTTTAATACTCGTTACAAACTTTTTTTGCAATTTTTTTTTGTTTAGGAAGCATTTGAAGTAGGTTTTGAAAATATTTTTCCTAAAATTTTCTATAAATTAATGATATTGCATTGTATACATATGTTAAATGGTATGTGCATCTTAGTTTGAGATATGGATTTATAAAGCTTTGTAATACATAATAAATTACTTTTTGTGGTGGATCATCAATTTTGTTCAGTGTGATTATCACCCTGCATTCGTGTAAGTTTTGTACGCATAGTTCTTAGATAGCTATATGCATTTGTGTATGTTTTGTATACATAGTTTTTAGATAGCTAGAATTTCTAGGAATAAGCTGCAATTGAGCTAGTATTCACGCGATGTACTTGCTAGGGTGCGTAGAACTACGATTAGGTCTGATCCAGTTGAGGTGCAACTAGTATGTAGGTAGCTAGCATCACCTTATGATGTTGGTTCGATCTAAATCATTGTTTATTTGCTTTTTTTTTTAGATGTAGCTTTTTAATAGTCTTATCGATAATCTAGTTAGCTGGCATAGTAATCATCATTACATTAGGTCATGGGAAATAAATGATTGTATTCTCTCCCTACGAACTTTTTAAATTTAGAATATACTAACACGAGTCATAAGTTTTCAAAAAGAATTTCAAAACTGCAAATTATATCTTCGAAGCTGCATATCCTTTTTTTAGAATTTAAAACTTTTGAAAACTACTTGCATATTTTTTAAAATAAATTTGAAGTTAAATTGAATGTTTTCAATATTGCATTATCTTTTTTAAGATTTTATGTTATTTTTGAAAAGCGGATAATCGAAAGTGCATTACTTAATTTTTAGAAAATAAAAGTAAATGATATTAAAAGATGATTTGAAACTATTCTTTTCGCAAATTGTATTTTTGAAAAAATCTTGTTTTCAAAAGCTATGAAGTAAAGGTTTAAACAAAAAATTAGTATTGAATTTTGGAAGGATTTCAAAACTCTTGTTAACCTAAAGTGTATTGCTTTATAATTTAGAAGTAAAATTTTTAAATACGTAGAAAACATCTTGTGGGCCCACATACTTTTTAGGTAGCTTAATAACAAAAGAAAAATCATTTTCCAACCTTGTGCTTTTGAATCATGCCTTGTGCAAATAATTATGTATTTGAAAAATATCTTTTTAATACCTATCACATACATTTTTTGAACGCTTTCTTTTTATTAAGGAAACATTACAAGTAGATTTTGAAAATATTTTTTTTAAAATTTTTGATCAAGTATTTGAAAAATATCTTTTTAATACTTGTTACATATTTTTTTTGCAATTTGTTTTTTGTTTAGGAAACATTTGTAGTAGTTTTTGAAAATATTTTTCTTATTTTTTTTTGTCAACTAGTGATATTGCATTGTATACTTATTTTAAATGGTATGTTTATCTTAGCTTTAGATATTAATTTATGAAGCTTTGTAATACTTAACAAATTGTTTTTTGTGGTTGTTCATCAATTTTGTTAAGTGTGATTATTACCCTGCATTCGTGTAAGTTTTGAATGCATAGGTTTTAGATAGCTATATGCATTCGTGTAAGTTTCGTAAACATAGTTTTTAGATAGCTAGAATTTCTAGGAATAAGCTGCAATTGAGATAAATGTATTTTCTAATGCAGATATAACTACGATTAGGTCTGATCTAGTTGAGGCACAGCTGGTACGTAGGTAGCTAGCATCATCTTACGATGTTGGTTTGATCTAAATCATTATTTGTTAGTCTTTTTTTTAGATTTAGCTGTTTAATAGTCTTATTCATGATCTAGTTAGCTGACATAGCAATCATCCTAACATTAGGTCATAGGAAATAAATGTCCATATTCTCTCCCTATGAACTTTTTGCATTTAGAATATATTAACACGAGTTATAAGTTTTCAAAAGGAATTTCAAAACTGCAAATCATATATTCAAAGTTGCATATCATTTTTTAAGAAGTTAAAACTTTTGAAAACTACTTACATATTTTTCAAAATAAATTTCAAGTTGAATTAAATGTTTTCAAGATTGCATTATATGTTTTAAGACTTTATGGTATTTTTGAAAAGCGGATAATCGAAAGTGCATGACTTAATTTTTAAAAATAAAAAGTAAATCATATTAAAAGATGATTTAAAACTCTTTTTTTTGCAAATTGTATATTTCGAAAAACTCTTGTTTTCAAAAGTTATAATTCTACGAAGTAAAGGTTTAAACAAATCATTTGAAAGGATTTCAAAACTCTTGTTCAACTAATGTGTATTGTTTTAGAATTTAAAAGTGAAAATTTTAACTATGTCGAAAGCATGTTGTGGGCCCACTTGCTTTTTTGGTAGTTTAATAACGAAAAAAAATCATTTTCAAACCTTGCTCTTTCGCATCATGCCTTTTAAGATGATTATGTACTTGAAAAATATCTTTTTAATACCTATCACATTAATTTTATGAACACTTTCTTTATATTTTGAAAATATTTTTCCTAAAATTTTTGATCAAGTATTTGAAAACTATCTTTTTAAAACTCGTTACAAACTTTTTTTGCAATTTTTTTATGTTTGGGAAACATTTTAAGTAGTTTTTGAAAATATTTTTCCTAAAATTTTCTGTAAACTAATGATATTGCATCGTATACTTATTTTAAATGGTATGTGCATCTTAGCTTTAGATATTAATTTATGAAGCTTTGTAATACATAAAAAATTACTTTTTGTGGTGGTTCAACAATTTTATTAAGTATCATTATCACCCTGTATTTGTGTAAGTTTTGTACGCATAGTTGTTAGATAGCTGTATGCATTCATGTAAGTTTTATATACTTTTTTTTAAATAGCTAGAATTTGTAGGAATAAGCTGCAATTGAGCTAGTATTTACGCGATGTATTTGCTAGGGTGCATAGAATTATGATTAGGTCTGATCCAGTTAAGGCGTGGCTGGTATGTAGGCAACTAGCATCATCTTACGATGTTGGATCGATCTAAATCATTATTTGTTTGCGCTTTTTTTTAGATGTAGCTCTTTAATAGTCTTACTGATAATCTAGTTAGCTGACATAGTAATTATCATAACATTAGGGCATGGGAAATAAATGACTATATTCTCTCCCTAGGAACTTTTTAAATTTAGAATATACTAACACAAGTCATAAGTTTTGAAATAGAATTTCAAAACTGCAAATCATATCTTCGAAGTTGCATATCCTTTTTTTAGAAATTAAAACTTTTGTAAGTAACATACTTGCTATTATACGTATAATTGTGGAAAATCAATCTGCATTTGCAGTTCTCTTCATTCTCAACTTGGGTTGAAACACTTGGCCTGTAACATTTTGGGTGACTTTTCTCTTGTGCTAATGTTTTCCATATTGATAAAGGAAATGAAATAAAATGTACTTGTGTGTACAACTTTGTTCCTCACTGAAGCGAGTTTACTTAGTTTTGTATAGTGTCAGAGGGAAGCTTTTTAATATTCTACTCTAACAATGAGCCCAATGAAAAAAAATATATGAAAGCCCTTCATTGCACACATTAGTGCTAATAATACTAACACTAATGTGATGTAGAGTCAATTTCAAATATCAGGGCTTATTGTAAGAGTGAAAATATTGTAGGCGTTCTCTGCATGACCATCTCATATCTAATGTTCAAAACAAACCAATGTTTTTCGTCCACTACCTGTGGTCTGGCAGAGTTAACTCCCGGAGCTCACACAGTTTTTGAGTTCTCACATGATCCTGACCTCGTCTTTGATAAGATTGAGAGTCAAAGTCAAACACTTCGGATGGGAAATCTTCTCACATCTTCCTTTGGTTCCCATTTGGTAGGGTTGGTTGTGGATGTACATTGCCTGAGGTGTCCGTAGCTACATCTGGCTAAGTTCTTTTATTCCGAGGTTCTATTAATTTTAAATATAGTATATATTTTTATATAAATTTTTTTTATAAATACTCTTAAGTGGGGGTGTTAGCAAGCCAAACCTACTCAATCAGCTTGGCTCGAACTAAGATCAACTCGAACTGGGTTTGGCATAAACTCAATTTGAGTTTGAATAGGCCTCAATCGAGTTTAAGTATATTCTTACTCAACCTGGTAGGATTGAATACAACTTTGGCTCAAAGTCAAATATAATTTTAAAATTATATATTACAACGTATATATAAAATAAATAATAAACCCTAAACCCTATATATATATATATATATATATATATATATATATATATATATATATATATATATATATATATATATATATATATATATATATATATATATATATATATATATATATATATATATATATATATATATATGGAAAAACGTCAGCAACATTAAAAATGTTTGAAATGGCCATTGAAGAAGGTAAATCAATGACATATGCATTGCCATTCAGCTGTAGAAGAATATGGAAAGGACCATGCATTTGTGGCAATAGTTTAGAATAAGAGCGCATGCACCATCACCCAATCGCCTGCCTTGAACAGTTGTTGATGATAGTACTTATCAGCTTGCAACTTGTACTCCTGATTGAAAGTTGTCAAACGAAGTTGGCCCTCTTGATGGAGGGAGGCCGAGGCAATGAAATGAAATCAAGAGGTAGTTTGGGATTTTGACCATAAATGATTTCAAATGGAGTCTTGCCTGTGGAGTGATTCACTATGGAATTGTATGAAAAATCCACCTAGGCAAGGAACTGATCCCACAATTTTGGCTTGTCTCTGGTTTGACTTCTCAACAAATTGCCAAGAGAATGGTTAACCACCTCTATTTGGCCATCTGTCTGAGAATGGCTAGTGGAACTGAACTAAAGACATGTCTGCAAGCGCTTCCAAAGAGTGCACCAAAATTGGTTGAGAAAATGTGAGTCACAATCTGAAGTGATTGTAATAGGTACCCCATGAAGAAGATGGATGATCTTGCGAAAGAACAATAGAACCACCAATGTAGCATTAGTTGTTTTCTTACATGGGAGGCGTACAATGAAATCTATAATGACATCTTCCCAAGGGATGGTAGAAGTGGGCGGGGGAAAATACTGCCCAATAGGTTGGTTGTGACCCTTCGAACATTGGCAAACCCCACAATGCTTCACAAACTAGTCAACATCGCGCTTTAGCTGGGGCCAATAAAAATTACTTGACATTGTCACCGTTTTATCACAACCAAAATGGCCACCTATCCCAATAGAATGAAGCTCCTGAATAAGTTTGATATGCCCAGGGAACAAATAGGAATGTGGCAGGAATATAAAACATGCCCCTCGCCAGATAGAGTAGAAATTTACTGTACTATGGGTATGGCCGAACAATGTATAATTCTATTATTCTCTGGTTTTGGGCGAACAAAACATAATTTTACTGTTCTCTACCTGTACTGCGGAATAATGGATCCAAAAACATCAACAAGAAAGCAAAACGAGAACTTAGGGAATTACGTGGTTTGGATTTGTTGCCTATATTTACGGGATCACATAATTTCACTACATAGAGAAATTATTACAAGAGAATTACAAAGATCTTTCAACAATGCTCTACGTGCAAGACACAGAAGAAAACTCTAACTTCTCCCAAAATTTTCTGTTTTCCATCTCTCTGTGTTGCTCTGCATCGACCTCTCGATTCCGAGTCGTGGCGGCTCTATTCACTTCTATGGAATTCTTCATCAAGTCAATCACGTATGTTTGGCTTCTTCATTTATGACTTTGGTAATGAAAGACAAAGCCCAAACTGCCCTTTACTTAACCCGTAATTGGGTTTCACGGTTAACAGAATGCATGGTTGATGACCTTTATACAAAAATTGTTGTTGTAGTACATAGTCTTGGTAATGTCCAAAACTGGAATGACAGTGAACCCAGATAATTTCAAAATTCGGATCAGAAGCATTAAGATCAACAATAGAGTGAAACCCAAATACTTCAGTCTACAAAGTGGTGAGTAAAGCAATAGGGCTCAAAGCATCTGTCGTCTTGTTTAGCTGTCTCGCCTTGAATTTTAAATAACCAATATGCATGCATACAATTACTCCTAGTATGATTGTTGAGAAATTGAAGTGCTTGATGATCCTTGTGAAGGACAAACTCATTATGGATGAGATACTGGTGTCAGTGTAGAGATTTCACAAGAGCGGAAAACTCAAAAGTATACACCAACCACTTGCAACTCAGCTTTTCACTGAAAAAAGCAATTGGGCGATCTTGCTGAGACAAGAAGTTAGAATAATTCACTACAACAAAAAGGACAATGCATCCCTAATAGTCCCATAAGCGTCATTAATGACTATTAGCCATCATAAGCATAAAAAAAGTCCAATCGCTACTACTATTTAGTGAGTCTTACACAAAAATGTCGATAATAGTGCAATATTAGTGACACTTATATTTATGCATCTAATATCAAATTTTTTGTGACACATAAACGAGCGTTACAAATAAGAGATTATTAGCGTCGCATACTAACTTATGTCACTAATAATTATTATTAGCGATGTTCTTTATGCGTCGCTAATATTAAAATATTTTTAATAAAATTAGAAGTTATTATCAAATATTAATTTTATGGAATTAAAAAATAAAATATAGTTATTAGCGACGCTTATATAAGCGCCTCTAATAAAAAAAATTAGTGACACTTTTAAAGCGTCGCTAATATAAATTGTTAAAATAAAAAAATATGTAGCGACGCTTTATACAAAATAATTTAAAAAAACCACCGGCTCCGGCCGAAGCAGAGAAGAAGGGGGAAGGGGGGAGGCACTAGCCGATTGCAGCTGGAGAGGAGATGAAGGGAGAGGGGGAGAAGGGGGGGGTTCCGGCTGGAGTAGAGAAGAAGGGAGAGGGGGGAGGCTCCAATCGGAGCAAAGGAAGAAGGGAGAAGGGGGAGGTCTCCGGTGGCCTCTGGTCGTAGCAAGGAGGGGGAAGTAGGAGCCGCGGGGGGGGGGGGGGACCGGAGCAAGGAGGGGGAGGTGGGTGGTGACAGGGCGAGGCCTAAGCAGAGAAAGAAGGGGGAGGGTGGTGGCGGAGGGGGGCTGACTAGAGGGGGTGGAGCCACAGGGGAGAGGACGGGGGGATAAGGGTGGGGGGGTTAAATAACCGCGCTGGTAAAACAAAATTGTATTAGCAACGCATAACCTATACGCCTCTAATAACTAACATAGTAGCAATGCATAAATTATGCATTGCTACTAATAAATTTTTTATTTTTAATTTTTTTTAATAATACATTATTCTCTCTCTCTTTCTCTCTCCCTCTCTCTCTCCCTCTCTCTTCCTCTCTCTCCCCCCCTCTCTTCCTCTCTCTCCCCTCTCTCTCTCTCTCCTCACCCTCTCTCCCTCTCTCTCTCTCTCTCTCCCCACCCTCTCCCCCTCTTTCTCTCTCTCTCTCCCCCTCTTTCTCACTCTTCTCTCTTTCCTCCCTCCCTCTCTTCTATCTCTCCCCACTCTCTCCCTTTTCTATCTTTTATTTTATTTAAAAAAAAATTGTAGTAGCAACGTATACCGGTATGTGTCGCTACTATACTCGGGAAGATGCAACGCATACGGTTTTACGGCCATAATATATATATTATTTTTTAAAAATTTCAAAAATAATTTATAATTAACTTTTTTCCTCCCCTCTTTCTCTCTCCCCTCATCTCTCTCTACCCTCTTTCTCTCTCTTCTCTCTCCCTCCTCTCTCCTCTCGCTCTATCTCACCTCCCTCCCTCTTTCTCTCTCTCCTCACTCTTCCTATCTCTTTGAATTTAATTTTTTAAAACTAAAACTAAAATTTTATTATTTATTATTTTTAAAAAATTTAAAAAAATAAAAAAATATTCTTAGTAGCGATGCATAAGTTTATGAGTCGCTACTAAGAATATTTTTTAATTTTTTTTAAAATAATTAATAATAAAATTTTAATTCTCTCCTCCCTCCACGCTCTCTCCTCCCCCTCTATCATCTCTCTCCTCTCTCCCTCCTCCTCCTCTCTCTCTCTTCCTCTCTCTCTTCACCCTCTCTATTTTCAAATTTCATGTAGGATGTTTTTCCTCTGTCATGCGGTTGGTCTGCAATTGATCCTACTAGGCGCAAGCTCCACACCCCCTCTTACTTTACATGCCACTAACTTCAGTCTCTTATCTTCTTGGACCTCTAGGTAATCAAAGAACCATTCTACTTCATAAAGCCATTCTAGGAAATCCTCAATATGAAGCTGACCATAATCAACTGGAAGGAACTGTGCCTACAACAATTGCTTCATTTTTTTAAAATTTCATGTAGGATTCTTTTCCTCTATCATTTAGTTGGTCTGCAATTGATCCTTCACTCTTTTATCTTCTTGGACCTCTAGGTAATCAAAGAACCATTCTACTTCATTATGCCATTTTAAGAAATCCTCAATATGAAGCTGACCATTGAAAGATGGAAGTTCCATTTTGAGATGGTAATATGTTCACAATTTGATGTAATTTTTTATTTAAATTCCTAATCAAGGAAGTGGGCCCCACATCTATATTGGATGACATGCTAACCCTTCAACAGCCAATCCTCTCTTAATTTTTCTAAATGGGTTTGGGTTTAGTTAATTTTATTTGTGAGGTCTAATACACACATATTGGTTCACTTAAGTCTTATCGGGCCTATTTCCTAGCTTAATAATTAAATTTGTAGCCGAATGTGTCACTTGATGTAAATAGCAAACCCTAGCCCATTCTGATTTGGGGAAAGGCTGAGATTGAAAAGGTAGAAGGGCTCTACAACACATTCCCAAAGAGGAAATTTCATCTTAAGGTAAAATTTCCTTAATCCTTTCATTTTTGCCTTATCACATTCCACCTCTTCTTTTTGGACTATAGGTTTATTTCCATCAAGCTCATTTCTTTATCTTGAGTTGAGGCCCTAAATCTTGTGATTTTCATTTCTAATACAATGGAGTCTTGGATTTGCCACCTACTTGTTGATTTAAGTCTATTTTTGGTGGGAAAAAGTTGGGATTTTTCTTAGAACTAATAAAAACCCTAATTTGTGAGGGATTCTTCAGCTTGGAGTTCATTCAAGGGGTTCACAATCCAATTAAGAGATTTTCAGTTGAAGAGTTTTTTTGCATTTAACACCAAGAAAGTGGGTAGATTCAAGTTGTTAAAACTTTTTGATGGGTTATGATAATTCTTCTAAAGTAGATAATTTCATGTTATTTTTGCATGTTTAAGCATAATAATTATTAGATCTATCATGTTTTATGATTCGATAAAGAATATATGAAGTTTCATGAAGTTTTAAAATTTTTTATGGATTTTTTGAAAGATTTCGGTTTAGTTTCGACATGAGGAAGACAATTATTTTGATAGTGCTTGTAATGTCCAATAATTTTCTAAATTCTCAAAGTTTACCACTTAGATAATAGGGTATTTGACCCCTTGACCTTCTCGTGTTGAACAACTTAATCAGTGGTTCGAATTTGTGGCTCAAACTTTTATAGATAGAAAATAGACAAAAAGATATTTGAAATGCCACTAAGAATGTACGAATCTCAATTTGGATTAGGGTGATACTACCGTTCGAAGTTGAATATACTATGTAGGGTCCTTTTTACCCGAATTGGATGCGTAAATCAGCAGTTTAAGTCGCTCTATAAGCCTGGTTAATTAAAGTGATGGAAACTATTTTAAGAGGCCCAATAAGGTTGCCTTAGAGAGGTTTACTTGGCCCAAACCTCTTTGGGGATTAGGAACCCTAATTATTGGGAATCTCGCTGTTTTCGAATTCTTCGTGGTCAAACATACTTTCCATACCAATTATATCATTATCATACCACTGATCCTCACTCCGCATATATTCAACTTCTTCACAGTTTTCATTGTTGTAATTACAAGGGTTGTATGGAGGTTAGTAGTTATCAAATGAAGTCTTTGTCCTACCTATCATTGGCAACAAATACTCTGCTCTATTATGATTGACTTCTATTTCAGGTTCTATACTCGTTGGATTGGTGAAATAAAATTGACATAGATTTGTTGAGGGCAAGTTTCATGGTTCTCCCAATCTGCATTGCTTCTTTTATAAAACAATATATTGAGAGCTGAGTTTTTTCTCTAACAAAACATGATCTTTGGAACATGTTAAGATAAACTTGTTATACAACATGCACATAAAATGCATTTATTTTTAAAAATTCATCTAGAAAACATGGTATGCACATTTAGTAGCAAGGTCTCTTTCATGATTCTTAGACAATTTCTAGTTTATCATGCCTAACCATCATGACATATAAATGGTATTGCAACATATACTTAATTTTTATGGTATGTGCATCTTAGCTTGAAATATTAATTTATGAAGCTTTGTAATACATAACAAATTGCTTTTTGTGGTGGTTCATCCATTCTGCTAAGAGTGATTATCACCCTGCATTCATGTAAGTTTATTATGCATCCTTTTTAGATAGCTAGATGTATTTGTGTAAGTTTTGTATGCATAATTTTTAGATAGCTAGAATTTATAGGAATAAGTTGCAATTGTGCTAGTATTTGCACGTTGTATTTGATAGGGTGCGTAGAACTATGATTGAGTTTGATCCAGTTGAGGTGCAACTGGTAGGTAGGTGTAACGCCTGAGATTTTCAATACATTTTCCTTAAAATTCACGAAATTTTTTTGCAATGTCACGTCTGTAAATTGGAGGAAAAATGACGAAATCAAAACCTGATAAAACAGTTTATAATTTAAAACACTAAACATCAATTTTCCATCTAAATATTTCCATCACACGGTCAAACATTGTACGGCCAAAGCAAACATCCTCAGGTGCTATTTGAAAACACACGTACAACTAAATTACCATGATCATGGATTTTTAAATACGAATAACTCCCAGGCGTCCCCGAGTACAAGTCCCATAAATAGTCTACTATCTGATCCAAATTAAAAGTCCAGAAGATATAAACACTTAAATCTCATCTCACTCAATACATCATATCGTGACACCAAATATACTCTCATTGAGTCAAATATACCTGAATCAAAAGGGAAAACAATCCACTGCAGAATCGAGCATTCATCTCCAAGAGCTCTCCAACATAACCAGCAAAAGCCTCCCAAACAACGGGGCTAAAAAGTAGGGTAATGAGTATTTTCATACTTAGTAGGAAAATACCCAGTAGGGGAATCCAAAACAGTGAACTCACTAAGTTCATAAATACATGTGTCATGCAACTCAACATGAAGCAAACAACGTATAACATAATTATGCACACATGCATATAAGCACGCATAACACACCATCAAACAAAACTTACACACACCCTAAATCAGGGTCTTACAACTTACTCGTACCATCGTATGCTAACTCATACAACTTACACATACTTGTACGACCTTACTCGTACAACCTTACACTTACTCGTACGACCTTACTCGTACACTCTTACACTTACTGTCATACTCATATTCAAACTCTTACAGTTATGCTCATACTCACTCTTACAGTCATGCTCATACTCATAATCATACGCTTACTCAGAAATGCACATACTCAGTCATACAGTCATATACATACTTGTAACATCCGTAAGTTTTTAAATTTTTTTTAATTAATTTAATTTAATTTAATTTTTTTATGAAGTATATTAAATAGAGCTAGGTGAGACGAGCATAATGAACCTAAGAACACACGAAACGGATGTCGGACGAAAGGTTATGACCTCGGAAAATGTGTCGTATGGGCGGGACCTAATTTAAAAATATAAGATAACCTATCCAACTTTGGTCTAGTTTCGAAGGGCTCGTCAATACGAGTCCATCGGTACAAAGAACGCAAAATTCCGATATCGAGGTAAGAAGTTATGATATTTGTAAACTTTGTTAAAAAATAAAAATATATTTTATTTTTAATGCGTCAGAATCTGACACACATCAGATGCATCACTGATGCATGTCAGTAATGCGTCAGACACGTGATGCGTGTTTGACATGCGTCAGACGCGCATCACTTCCGTTTTCTTATAAATAGCAGTCAGTCTGATTCAGTTCATTCTAAACTTCTTTCCTTCATTTCTTCCTCGTTTTAAGTCCAATTTAAGTGATTTAAGAGGCGTTTCTACCAAAATCGAGCATGCTGAACGTCATGGCGGAGTTATTTTTCTATTTTGAGATCTTTATAGCCCTGAAATATGCTATTTAATTTCGGCCTACTCGGAGTATCATTTATTTTCTTGCACAGAATTCGAGGTAGGGGCTTTTATCCTCTTTTATGACTTAAATACTTACATTGGTTGTCTTTAAAAGTTTATATGAATAATTTTAGTTACTTTCCGTGTATGTTTTATAATTGCCTTGTATACTTGATTTATTAAGTGTTTATCTTTTGAATTTAATTAGGAATTATGCTTTCTGTTATATATGATCTAGCTTCACCATTATTTTAAAGTACGGTAAGATTGAAAGACGGTTTTCATGAAATTGTTGCTCTATCAAAATGATTTTAGAAAATACGTACAATCATGACCACCGAGTTACTGAGATGAGCTAGAGAAGGGGTAACTGTCTCGTTGGAACGAGCGACTAACCCTATCTTTATAATCGTTGTCAGTAACACAACCATGACTTGTAAAGGTGAGGCTAGGATTTTGAAAGATTGATCTTCGTAGAAGGAAATTCCTGTTTGAGTTGGGTATATAAGAGGTTTAATTGCTGTGGTCACCAGCTGGAGCTCCCAAAAAGTATCTTTTACTGCTTTCTTCTACACCCGTCTATTCCACACTGGGCCCTGCAAGGTCTGGGGGGTGGTGA
This sequence comes from Saururus chinensis, assembly GCA_035235625.1. Lineage (NCBI taxonomy): Eukaryota > Viridiplantae > Streptophyta > Magnoliopsida > Piperales > Saururaceae > Saururus > Saururus chinensis. The sequence continues at coordinate 43,521,750 of CP141142.1, read as the reverse complement.
GTATTTTAAACTACTCAGTAGGGGTACTTATCCTATTAGACATAAATATAACACTTGGTAGTTTGTAAATCACAAGGTAAATAGACAATACTTTTCAAAAAAAAAATTGTAAGGGTGTGCCTCTCACCCAAAAACTTCCCTAGGGCTTCTTCCTACATATCGAAGATGCTTCTAGGGTTTGTATTACTATTAAAGAGTTTGCTGCGGGCACAAAGCAGCGGCCTCTTACTCCTCTACAGATTTTTCGTAAAACACTCCATGCTTGTAGAGGGAAGAGCCACCCGTGCTCATGGGGCACCGGGATCTAGAGAGCAGAGAGTTTTCCCATGGTACTCTCTACCCTAGTGCGCGTAGCCTTGATAGTTGCCCTTCGTTAGGGGCGAATCAGGGATCTTGCCCTTCATTAGGGGCTCACCAGGCTAATGTGAGTACCGTGTATCCGATTCCAAACCAGATTTCCCTATGTACTCTTAATTACAGAACTCTATCGGTACGTCTACCAATTTGAGTTCCAACAATTAAACCTATTATATACCCAACTCAAATAGGAATTTCCTTCTACGAAGATCAATCTTTCAAAATCCTAGCCTCACCTTTACAAGTCATGGTCGTGTTACTGACAACAATTATAAAGATAGGGTTAGTCGCTCGTTTAAACGAGACAATTACCCCTTCTCTAGCTCATCTCAGTAACTCGGTACAGGGCCCAGTGTGGAATAGACGGGCGTAGAAGAAAGAAGTAAAAGATACTTTTTGGGAGCTCCAGCTGGTGACCACAGAGTCTACGATCACACCAATAGTTTTCTAAGTATATTTTTATATTTTTGGCTTGAGAAGACTTGTTTATATCTTTACTTATGTGTTTGTACATAGACAGTATATTTCCTGGGGAATAAAATATCTCATGTTACGTTTATGGTTATACGTGTATGGTTGCGACTCGAGCAAGCACAAATTTTACTTTTTAACTCTTTATATATTTTTTTAAATCACGGGTCGTGACAATACTATTGATCACTGAAGCTCATTACAACTAATAAGCTCCAACGTCGAAAAGGAAAAAAATGTCACTAGGGCATTACCTTAACCTCCGGGGAGTGACTAGACGCCATGGACTTTTCCGAAAGCAAGACACACCTATGCTCATGGGGCACAGGATCAAACAGGTAAGAGTAGATCGATGATACTACTTACTTGAGTGCGCAAACATGCACCCACACATAAGGGGTTATACAATTACCCACACATAAGGGGTCTTATAGTGCCATACAATTGCCCACCATTATGGGTCTTATAGTACCAGTGCCACTTTTGGGCAGAAATCATACGGTGCCTCTTGGGCGGAATCATACAATGCCACTCTTGGGCAGGAACATACAGTGCCACTCTTGGGTAGAATCATACAACGCTCTCAACAGAACATCAAATGTTTGGGCTTCATACAGCACACAGACTAAATCGAAAACATACATAGCTCTCAACAGAGCATCAAATGTCTAGTGCTCTACACAGTACACAGACAACATCCCGCAGGATAAACACCATGGCAAGACATGAGAAATGCTTAGCCGACTCGTTATCGGCTAGCTCAACATGGAACTTAATTCATTGAACCCTCAGGTCTCAAACTCACAACGTTATTATTAGCTATCTCATAATTCAAGTTTGAATTAAGTATATTATACGGTATAATTATGCCACACAACCTCACAGTCCTCGACTGATCAAACCGAAGCTGAGCCCGATCAAAACCCCAGTTTGTCAGGGTAGCAGACTTCACTTACCCGACCAAGTCACAACATAGCTTACCGTACACAAATACTTACATAATCATACAACCTCTGACATCCACCTTACGGTCAAAACATCTTACTTACATCGTCAAATTGAGCTCCTCATAGCAAATCCCCGTTATCATCCTCTTACTTAATTCCTCACTTATTATACTTACTTTCACTTCATAATTTGTATGTTATGCTTGTACAATTATGCACGCTCTTACTGTCTAATAAACCCTCATAAGGCTCCAAGCCTAAGTCCACTCACTTACCGAACCCTTGACGTACGCTCCAAACCGAACCAAACCAATCTGCTCCACTCCTTGCCTATCAAACTTACATCCGCCGACTTTTGTCACACACTTACACGTCCACATACACATACACATACATATACACATACACATACACATACACACACATACACATACACATACACATACACATACAAATCCTCACCAACACCTTGCCACTTCTTATCGTCCATCGCCCATACCTCTGCCCCCACACATAGTCCACATACCTAACTAACTCACAATCGCTAGCCACCACTAGCACGTCCATAATACGCATCCGTAGCATACTAACATAATCGCTAGCCATTACTAGCGCATACATATTCTACATCCATAAAACATACATACAACTCATACATATCAATCATACTTAGCACACGTATTACACATACATCAACCGCACTTACAACTCATATGCATGCTATATGTATATAAACATATCGTATAATCATCCTTATATGCCCATCATGCAATCCTCGGATGCTACTACTCATTCAAGCATGCTATCATGAAGTTACGAGTTCAAAGCTCCCCTACCTCGAAATCATGATGTTTGATGGCGAGCACATGACGGTGGCGGCGTCGATGGTGAGCACATGACGGTGGCAGCGTCGATGGCGGAGTTGGCGGCCAAAAGCTTTTCCTAGCCGAGAGAGCTGCCGTCCCGAGGGTTTAGGAAGCGCCGGAACTACACATGGCCAAATGGGGTGTCAAAGTCAACGCGGTAAAATCCACGATCCACGGCGGCACACTAAGGCAGTCGGAAGAAAGATCGTGCCAACGAGTGGCAGGTGCGACCAAAGGTCTAAGTGTACACACTAAAATTTGACTGGCGGTTGAAAAATACTCAACTGGTCACAAAATGTCAAAATCGGCCGTGGACAACACCCAACATCATTGATTCCGCGTTTACAAGGGCCCACATAAGGGTAGAGGGCATGGGCGACACTCAAGGATGGAGGAGAGGTGGTGGAGGACTCCGATGTCAACTCCAGATGATGACGGAGCCATCCGACAGTCAGACGGTGCCAAAGTGGCACCTAAACTCTAAACTGCACACGCGACTAAAGGGATGGGGAGAGGGATAGACAGTGTCAGCCCAAAGCTCAAAAGGGCGGCAGGGCCATGCCCAAGGGTAGTGACCAACAAAGACGGCCTTTGCTGTTGCCGTGCCGAGGTAGGCTGACTAGAGGCCAATCAGTGTATGGCGAGGGTAAGACAATGACTCTCTAAATAGTGCGGTCAAACACAACCGACAAAGGGGACACGTGGCTCATGTCAAAAAAAGAGGGGCGGTGCTACACTAGGGCAGCCAGCCATCTCTAGGCTGAGACCCACCGAAGTATGGTGGTCAGAGGGCATTTGTCATCCAACAACGCTCGATGGCCCAAAACGGGTGGAAAATCCTAGGGCACAAAGGAGTAGGGGTTACTGGCGGCTCTGGCCGACTCCATCATGGCCCTAGTGGCCAGAAGGAGCTATCTCCAGCTAGAGGTGACGGCCAAAGTCAGCGGCCACACGCCTGGCAGATAGCACAGTGAGGAGCAAAGGCTTGGTTTTTCCAAGTGAGAGCACCCAAGCACGGGATGCGGATCTGGTTTTGACAAAGCGAGCTGAACAAGGTATGGAGGGGTGGCCCACTGGTGTCATCGGGCCATGGCAGAGCCGAATGAAGGTCTGCTCGGTTGTGGTCATCGCCGGCGGCCACGGTTTCACAAAAACATAGCACTGCAGATAGGGCAGAGGGGAGAAAATGGTAGGAGAGGATGGGGCCACCGGGAGGCCAATTGGGGCTAGGAGGGGTGGTCCATCGCCTTCACCGGACCAAGACGGGGCCAAACAGAGGTCCGATCGGCGGTGGCTCACCGCCGTCAGCCACTGTTTCACCAAAACAGTGAGGCGGCATAAAACAAGGCAGAGGCAGAAAATGAGGGCGGGGCGGCGGAGCGGAGGCCCATTGGGCCGGGAGGGGTGGCCTCCCGCCGTCGTCAGCCCAAGACGGAGCCGTGGTGGCCCTTGGCGGCGGCTCAACTCAGATCGTAGTGAGAGAGAGAGAGGGAACTCATTGGTGGAAAAAGAACACAGGGGGCCAGCGGAGCAGGCTGGCGATCGGGCTTGCCGTAGCTGTCCCTTGGCTGGCCGGACGGAGGCCGGGCGGAGCCCACCGGCCACCGCTGGTGTTGCCACAGCACAAAACAGAGAGAGTAGAGAGGGATTGGGAGAAACAGGGGAGGAGCACGGGGGCAGCGAATCGGGCTGGGGCGGCGTCAGGGAGGCGGCCTAGTCGTCGCCTGGCCGTCATCAGGCCGAGATTGGCCGGCGGCCTGCCAGCGGCGCTCCTCTGGCTGGAACAGATGAGAGAGGGGGGTGGTGTGCACTGTTCCCTTCTCTAGAAACGTCTGGATCGGGCTCGACCGAGCCCGTTTTCTTCTTTTTTTTCTTTACACTCCCTTATCCTCTACAATACTTTCTTTAACGATTTTTTTGTACCAAAATGCGCGTCCAGGCCCGTGGCCTATGATGAACCCCACACCCGACTATGAGTAAGAATATCATGACCAAATACGCCAAAGCGTCATATTTTCCTGCTGAAAATGACCAGAAAAATAGTAGAAAAATTAAAAAAATCGTAAAAAAATCATGGACCTTACAGTAGGCAGCTAGCATCATCTTACGATGTTGGTTCAATCTAAATCATTGTTTATTAGCCTTTTTCTTTGAGATGTAGCTATTTAATAGTCTTCTTCGTAATCTAGTTAGCTGGCATGGTAATAATCTTAGCATAAGGTCATGGGAAATAAATGACCATATTCTCTCTCTAGGAACTTTGTGTATTAAGAATATATTAACACAAGTCATAAGTTTTCAAAAGGAATTTCTAAGCTGCAAATCATATCTTTGAAGTTGCATGTCCTTTTTTCATAAGTTAAAACTTTTTAAAACTACTAGCATATTTTTTAAAATAAATTTTAAGTTGCATTATATATTTTCAAGATTGCATTATCTGTTTTAAGATTTTATGGTATATTTGAAAAGGAATAATCGAAAGTGCATGACTTGATTTTTAGAAATTAAAAGTAAATTGTATTAAAAGATTATTTAAAACTCTTCTTTTAGCAATTTGTGCTTTTCGAAAAATTCTTGTTTTCAAAAGCTATAATTCTATGATGTGAAGGTTTAAACAAAAAAGTAGTTTTGAATTTTGAAAGGATTTAAAAACTCTTGTTGAACAAAAGTGAATTGCTTTCAAATTTAAATGTAAAATTTTTAATTACGTAGAAAGCATGTTGTGGGCCCACATATTTTTTTGGTAGCTTAACAACATGAGAAATTTTTTTTTTTAAACCTTACACTTTCGAATCATGCATTGTAAATATGATCATGTACTTAAAAAATATCTTTTTAATACCTATTGCATACGTTTTCTGAACACTTTCTTTATGTTTAAGAATATTTCAAGTAGATTTTGAAAATATTTTTCTTAATTTTTTTGATGATCATCATGTATATGAAAACCATGATATCGACCATATCGTATTAAGTTAAAATCATCTCGTGTAAAAAAAGAAACACGATGTGTAATATATCACATTAGTAATTATATGACATACACATGCATATATCAATTATGATTTTCAGCTGAGATATAATAACACGACATGCATTCATGTTGTGGTTTCAATAACACGATTTGAATTGTAAGCGTGTTAACCAAATATACAATGTCGAGTGATGTCACATTTTTTTAACAAATACAATAGCTTTTGAGTACTCTAAGCAACAATATAAATGTAATATTACTTTTCTATGTTACAAAATCTTAGTAGGCTATTATGTGATTCATTTTTTAAAATAAAGTTACAATAGTTGCTTTTCTAATTCAATTTTGTCACTAGTATAATATAACAATAGCTTTTTTTTTATTTTTTTAAGGTTTCTAAATTGATTTTGTATCTTAAAATTCATAATTGCTTGATCACGATTTAACGTAATCTTGAGTGCTACAACAACACTATTATTTTCACAATTTTGGTATAATTTTACTTTGAGCTCAGGTATAATTTGCTTGTAAGGCTCATTCACTTGGAAGGATATTTGATGCTAGTGGTTAATACTATGACAAGAAAATTCAGTGTCAAGATTATAGGGCATCTTGTACAAGGAAAGAACGAGAAATTCTTAATGTTTTCATCTTGAAAATGTTCTATTTGTATCACTTATTGTAGACCATTAATTATATTTTGATGAGAAGTGGTGAAAGATGCAAATCATTTTGCTTTTTTCTGTTTGTTTGTATAATGATAATTAATTAATTGTTTCTAATGAATTGAGTTTGTACTTTGTGGTGACAAATTTAGGTAACAACTAAGTTTAATAGTTATATCAAATAAAATTGTTTTTCTCTGTTTCTCACACAACAAAGTAGTAGATTATTCTCCTTTGGATGCAGAAGTTTGTATGCAAACAAAAAGAAATTTATTCATCTTGACTTAACAGTTATTTAAAAGCACTTAAACAAATATCTCTCTCTAGATAATGGGTCCTAGTTTAAAGAATAGTAAATTCAATTTATTTTGCATATTAAGAGGTTTTGTGCTTAAACTAATTTCTCTTAAGGACCAAAAAGGAGATTCATAATGAAGAGGATTCCCTATGTTGGGAGTCAACAACATTATTAATTGATTAGAGATGCATATTGGTACCCACTTTTATGTAAATGCTTTCCATGTGGACTAGAAAGAGAGGGAATTCTTTGAATTTTTAGAAATAATACATTTGATTACTACAATATCAATTTACATCAAACTTCTACATACCGATATGAAAGTAACACTATATATATACAACAAAGTAACAACAACTAATCCTTCTCAAATATACACATTTTACTCAATGCAATCATTTTTTTCTTTGACTGTAAAATATTATATTCAAAGGGAAGCTAGTAAGGGTTGATTTTAGATTTCTAAAAAATATTATGGCATCACCCTAAAAAAAAAGTGAGACTTAAAGGTAAATTGTAAAAGAGGCCCATATTCCATTTATACGAGCCTAGGCTCATATGTTAGAAACCGCCTTAAAGATTTAGGGGTATTTGATCCTTTAAGTAACGTGGCCATTCGATCCAAATCCAACAGCCTTAAAGGTTTAGTATTACGTAATCACATGTGAGCTAGGGCTGAGGCTCACTACGATTCTAAAATGCTAGAAAGGATGCACTGAACAAATAAACTTTGATCAGGAGCCGTCGATGATTTATCGTACAATGAAGACCCTAAAGTTTTCATAAAATTGAAGGCGCCGCATTCTTAGATGGTCTGATACATAACCGGGACGAGGAGCAAGGTCAAGGTCGGTGGTGTGTTGATCCAGACTGGATTTACAACGGTCGGTAAAAAAATCAAATCTTGATTGATCAGATTGAGGTGATCGACCGTTGGGATGGGCGTAGATTTGAAGCAAAGGATGGACCGTTGGGGGTGAAGAATTTGTATTTGAAGGCAGGGGAGCGGAAGCCGGCCCTCTTCTTCTCGTTTGGTCTCTCTTCCACAAATTCCCCAGTTCTTCTTCTTCCCTCCGCTCCAGAATGGGTAAGGGTGAGCTGCCATTCGCCCCACCTCGTTCCCTCTTCTCCCCATCGCTTTTTTGTATTGCCCTCCTTGATGAAGGCGGCTTCGGCCGGGGCGGCCCCAGGGGCGACCGCGTCGGCGGAGGAGAAGTGGGTCCCCGTCACAAAGCTCGGCCCCCTCGTTAAGGAGGGAAAGATCCGATCTTTGGAGAACCTTCCGGTGAAGGAGCACCTGATCATTGAGACCCTCTTGGGACCCCAGCTTAAGGATGAGGTCATGAAGATCATGCCGGTGCAGAAGTAGACACGCGCCGGGCAGCGCACTCGGTTCAAGGCCTTCATCGTCGTTGGAGACGGCAATGGCCACGTTGGCCTCGGCGTCAAGTGCAGCAAGGAGGTGGCGGCTGCGATCCGAGGGGCGATTATTCTTGCCAAGCTCTCGGTGATCCCTGTCAGGAGGGGTAACAAGATCGGTAAGCCGCATACAGTGCCTTGCAAGGTCACCGGGAAGGGCGGGTCGGTGACGGTGCGGATGGTGCCGTCGCCGCGGGGCGCTGGGATTGTTGCAGCGAGGGTGCCGAAGAAGGTGCTGCAGTTCGCGGGTATTGAGGACGTGCTCACCTCCTCCAGGGGCTCCACCAAGAACCTGGGCAACTTTGTCAATGTCGTAATTTGTCTTTTTTTATTTAATCGAATGTTTATATTTACGTTTATTTTTCTTGAATTGAAGGATAACTATTTAATTTATATGTTAAAGGGTTGTTTTTCGGTAATAATGCCTTTGATTGTTGGGATCGAAAGTTTGAGATATGCTTTCTAATATAATGTTATTAGGTATTGCTGATTTCTTATTTTAACTTTTTTTCTCCTGATCTAACATGGTGCCTTCAATATGTTTCATTCATGTAGTAGCAGTGGGAATGTATGGGTTTTTCATGCTCTTTATGTTTAAAATTTCTCCCGTTTTGTTTATCTCGTGTCTATGAATGGTTTAATTAGCCCCATTTCATTAACACACGTCTGCCTGCTGTATTTTTTTTTGGCTCTGTACTTGTAATTTTGTTATTTTAACTTTGGATTGTTTTTGTAAGTTTTCTTGGAACTTATTATCCCATTTTTCTTCTCATCTTAGGTCACCATGCTCTCATATTTATGAATGCTAGTACCTGACCCATGCTTCTCATATTTCTCCTCCCGTGCCAGCCATTTTTCTCCCTAAAGGCTGCTTCCCGACTGTTGGCGCCCCCTCTTTCAACATCCTCGTTTATCCCAAGTTATGTATCAATTCCATCTTTTCAGCTTTTCTTTCTCTCGGGTATGTGTAGTTTTCTGGTCTAGGGTTTTTTTTTTATAAATTCCTTGTTCTCGTGATTAGTGTGGGTGATTTATGTTAAGTTATTGCTTATTTGTTCATAATTTTACACCATCTCCATCCCTTGATATAATCTGTATTTTATTACTTTTTATTTCCCCATTATTGGTTTTTCTTCCTTCAAAAACTTTTCACTGACCATCATGTTTCCATTTTTTTTTTTGCTTGCAATGAGTTTTCTCTAATCCTTTTGTTTAGGGGTTCATAGCTTTTCTAACGAAAAAAAATAATTTTTGAACAATCATGTTTTAATACTTTAAGGATTCATTTCTGTCCAAGGTATTACATCATTTTGAGCAATCTTTATTCTTTATCTACCTGGTATTTGTATAGTTTTCTTTTTGAGTTTTAAGTAAATTTTTTGCTGCTATTGCTTGTTTTAGGGTACAGACTTAATGCAACTTTATGTGACGTTTTATTTCTTGTCTTTCAGGAGACTCCCTAGATTCTTTTTCTGTGTTCTCTCTATTGATTTGCATGTGACGTTTTTCTTCACTCAACTTTTGGCCAATCATCATTTTTTTGGGGGGTTTATAGCTTTTCTAATGAAAAAAAAAAAAATTTGAACTCCGTGTAGTTTTTTTCCTCATGTCCTAGTATAATAAGGATTTCAATGTTTCTCTTTGGCGTATTTCGCCCTTTTGAACAATCTTTATTCTTTACCTATTGGGTATTTATTTGTTTAGTTTCCATTTTGAGTTTTTTAAGTAAATTTTTTGTTGCTATAGTTTGTTTAGGTTTTTTTTTCCAGCCTTATGCAACTTTGTTATTGTTTGTGTTTTAGAAGTTTCCCTTGATTCTTTTTCTGAGTTATATGCTTATGTGTAGTTTTTCCTCACACAAGATTTAGTCAACTATAATTTAGTCCGCTCACTAAGTCTTTTTTTGACTGACTCCTTTTGACTAGTGAGCCCGTATCTTGCTTTTATAATGAATTCTGTGTTTAGTTTAAAATTTTAATCATTTTGTGCATTGAGTAATTCTTGTTCCTATGCTGATTTGGACTTTGGTCATGATGTTAGAAAAAAAAGGAAATCTCTTTTAGTAGCCAAGGTGAGCTTTCTTCCCTATGTCTTAGTGTCTATCCAACTTACCATTTTTTGTTCTATTTTCATAGTCATTTTTTAATCTAGAAAGTATAATATTTGAAGACTATTTACCAAAGAAAAATCATTTTCAAACCCTGCGCTTTCAAATCATGCATTGTAAAGATGATTATGTATTTCAAAAATATCTTTTTAATACCTATCATATAAATTTTTTGAACACTTTCTTTATGTTTAGGTAACATTATAAGTAGATTTTGAAAATATTTTTCTTAAAATTTTTGACCAAGTACTTGAAAAATATCTTTTTAATACCCGTTATATACTTTTTTTTTCAATTTGTTTTATGTTTAGGAAACATTTCAAGTAGTTTTTGAAAATATTTTTCCTAAAATTTTCTGTAAACTAATGATATTGCATTGTATACTTATTTTAAATGGTATGTGCATCTTAGATTCATATGTTAATTTATGAAGTTTTGTAATACATAACAAATTACTTTTTGTGGTGGTTCATCAATTTTGTTAAATGTGATTATCACCTTGCATTCGTGTAGGTTTTGTACGCATAGTTTTTAGATAGTTATATGCATTTGTGTAAGTTTTGTATACATAGTTTTTAGATGGTTAGAATTTCTAGGAATAAGCTGCAATTGTGCTAGTATTTACACGATGCATTTGCTATGGCGCATAGAACTACGATTAGGTCTGATTTAGTTGAGGTGCAGCTAGTACAAAGGCTGCTAGCATCATCTTACAATGTTGGTTTGATCTAAATCATTGTTTGTTAGCCTTTTGTTTTAGATGTAGTCTCATCGATAATCTAATCATCCTAACATTAGGCCATGGGAAATAAATTGCCATAATCTCTCCCTAGGAACTTTTTGCATTTAGAATTTACTAATACGAGTCATAAGTTTTCAAAAAGGAATTTTAAAGCTGCATATCATATCTTCGAAATTGCATATCCTTTTTTTAGAAGATAAAACTTTTGAAAACTACTTCCATATTTTTTAAAATAAATTTCAAGTTGAATTGAATATTTTCAAGATTGCATTATTTGTTTTAAGATTTTATGGTATTTTTGAAAAGCGGATAACCGAAGTGCATGACGTAATTTTTATAAAATGAAAGTAAATCATATTAAAAGATGGTTTAAAACTCTTCTTTTTTGCAAATTGTATTTTTTGAAAAAGTTTTATTTTCAAAAGCTATAATTCTACGAAGTAAAGGTTTAAACAAAAAATTAGTTTTGAATTTTGAAAGGATGTTAAAACTCTTGTTCAACTAAACTGTATTGCATTAGAATTTAAAATTTTAACTACATAGAAAGCATGTTGTGGGCCCACATGCTTTTTAGGTAGCTTAATAATAAAAGAAAAATTATTTTCAAACCCTGCACTTTCGAATCATGCATTGTAAAGATGATTATGTATTTCAAAAATATCTTTTTAATACCTATCATATAAATTTTTTGAACACTTTCTTTATATTTAGGTAACATTATAAGTAGATTTTGAAAATATTTTTCTAAAAATTTTTGATCAAGTACTCAAAAAATATCTTTTTAATACTCATTATATATTTTTTTCAATTTGTTTTATGTTTAGGAAACATTTCAAGTAGTTTTTAAAAATATTTTTCCTAAAATTTTTCGTAAACTAATGATATTGCATCGTATACTTATTTTAAATGGTATGTGCATCTTAGCTTCAAATGTTAATTTATGAAGTTTTGTAATACATAACAAATTACTTTTTGTAGTTGTTCATCAATTTTGTTAAGTGTTATTATCACCCTACATTTGTGTAAGTTTTATACGCATAGTTTTTAGATAGCTATATGCATTCGTGTAAGTTTTGTATACATAGTTTTTAGATAGCTAGAATTTCTAAGAATAAGTTGCAATTGAGCTAGTATTTATGCGATGTAATTACTAGGGCGCGTAGAACTACCATTAGGTCTGATTCAGTTGAGGTGCAGTTGGTACGTAGGCAGCTAGCATCATCTTACGATGTTGGTTCGATCTAATTCAATATTTGTTTGCCCTTTTTTTATAGATGTAGATGTTTAATAGTCTTATTCATAGTCTAGTTAGCTGGCATAATAATCATCCTTACATTCGGTCATGGGAAATAAATGGTCATATTCTCTCCCTAGAAACTTTTTGCATTCAAAAATATATTAACACGAGTCATAAGTTTTTAAAAGAAATTTCAAAACTGCAAATCATATCTTCGAAGTTGCATATCCTTTTTTTAGAAGTTAAAACTTTTGAAAACTACTTGTATACTTTTTAAAATAAATTTCAAGTTGAATTGACTGTTATCAAGATTGCATTATCTGTTTTAAGATTTTATGGTATTTTTGAAAAGTTGATAATTGAAAGTGCATGACTTAATTTTTAGAAAATAAAATTAAATGATATTAAAAGATGATTTAAAACTCTTCTTTTCGCAAATTGTATTTTTTGAAAAACTCATGTTTTCAAAAGTTATCTACGAAGTGAAGGTTTAAACAAAAAATTAGTTTTAAATTTTGAAAAGGATTTGAAATCTCTTGTTCTACTAAAGTGTATTGTTTTAAAAATTAAAAGAGAAAATTTTAACTACAGAGAAAGCATGTTGTGGGCCCACATGCTTTTTAGGTAGCTTAATAAGAAAAAAAATAATTTTCAAACCATGCGCTTTCGAATCATGCCTTTTAAGATGATTATGTATTTGAAAAATATCTTTTTAATACCTATCACATAAATTTTTTGAACACTTTCTATTTTTTAGGAAACATTACAAGTAGATTTTGAAAATATTTTTCTTAAAGTTTTTGAACAAGTATTTAAAAAATATTTTTTAATACTCGTTACATACTTTTTTTGCAATTTGTTTTATGTTTAGGAAACATTTTAAGTAGTTTTTGAAAATATTTTTCCTAAAATTTTCTGTAAACTAATGATATTGTATCATACACTAATTTTAAATGGTATGTGCATCTTAGCTTGAGATATTAATTTATGAAGCTTTGTAATACATAACGAATTGCTTTTTGTGGTGGTTCATCAATTTTGTAAAGTGTGATTATCACCCTGCATTCGTGTAAGTTTTGTACGTATAGTTTTTAGATAGTTATATGCATTCATGTAAGTTTTGTATAGATAGTTTTTAGATAGCTAGAATTTCTATGAAAAAGCTACAATTGTGTTATTATTTACACGATATATTAGCTAGGGTGCGTAGAAATACGACTAAGTCGTATCCAATTGAGGTGCAATTGGTACGTAGGTAGCTAACATCATCTTACGATGTTGATTCGATCGAAACTTATTTTTGTTAGCCTTTTTTCTCTATATGTAGCTGTTTAATAGACTTATTCCTAGTCTAGTTAGCTGGCATAGTAATCATCCTTACATTAGGTCATGGGAAATAAATGGTCATATTCTCTCCCTAAGAACTTTTTGCATTTAGAATATACTAACATAAGTCATAAGTTTTCAAAAGGAATTTCAAAACTGCAAATCATATCTTCGAAGTTGCATATCTATTTTTTAGAAGTTAAAACTTTTGAAAACTACTTGAATATTTTTTAAAATAAATTTGCAGTTGAATTGAATGTTTTCAAGATTGCATTATCTGTCTTAAGATTTTATGGTATTTTTTAAAAGTAGATAATAGAATGTGCATGACTTAATTTTTAGAAAATAAAAGTAAATCATATTAAAAGATGATTAGAAACTCTTATTTTTGCAATTTATATTTTTCAAAAAACTCTTATTTTCAAAAGCTATAATTCTACGAAGTAAAGGTTTAAACAAAAAAATAATTTTTAATTTTGAAAAGATTTCAAAACTCCTGTTCAACTAAAGTCTATTGCTTAAGAATTTGAAAGTGAAAATTTTAACTACGTAGAAAGCATGTTGTGGGCCCACATGCTTTTTAGGTAGCTTAATAACAAAAGAAAAATTATTTTCAAACCTTACGCTTTCGAAACATGCCTTGTAAAGGTGATAATGTATTTCAAAAATATCTTTTTAATACCTATTACATAAATTTTTTAAACACTTTCTATTTGTTTAGGAAACATTATAATGTAGATTTTGAAAATAATTTTCTTAAATTTTTTATCAAGTATTTGAAAAATATCTTTTTAATACTCGTTACATACTTTTTTTTTCAATTTGTTTTATGCTTAGGAAACATTTCAAATAGTTTTTAAAAATATTTTTCCTAAAATTTTCTGTAAACTAATGATATTGCATTGTACGCTTATGTTAAATGGTATATGCATCTTAGCTTGAGATATTAATTTATGAAGCTTTGTACTACATAACAAATTGCTTTTTGTGGTGGTTTATCAATTTTGTTTAGTGTGATTATCACCCAACATTTGTGTAAGTTTTGTACACATAGTTTTTAGATAGTTATATGCATTCATGTAAATTTTGTATAGATAGTTTTTAGATAGCTAGAATTTCTATGAAAAAGCTGCAATTGTGCTATTATTTAGGTGATGTATTAGCTAGGGTACGTAGAACTACGATTAAGTCGTATCCAATTGAGGTGCAATTGGTACGTAGGCAACTAACATCATCTTACGATGTTCGTTCGATCGAAATTAATTTTGGTTAACCTTTTTTCTTTAGATGTAGCTATTTAATAGACTTATTCCTAGTCTAGTTAGTTGGCATAGTAATCATGCTTACGTTAGGTCATGGAAAATAAATGGTCATATTCTCTCCCTAAGAACTTTTTGCATTTAGAATATACTAACACGAGTCATAAGTTTTCAAAAGGAATTTCAAAACTGCAAATCATATCTTCGAAGTTGCATATCCTTTTTTTAAAAGTTAAAAATTTTGAAAACTACTTGAATATTTTTTAAAATAAATTTGAAGTTGAATTGAATGTTTTCAAGATTGCATTATCTGTCTTAAGATTTTATGGTATTTTTGAAAAGTAGATAATAGAAAGTGCATGACCTAATTTTTAGAAAATAAAAGTAAATCATATTAAAAGATGATTTAAAACTCTTCTTTTCACAAATTGTATTTTTCGAAAAACTCTTATTTTCAAAAGCTATAATTCTACGAAGTGAAGGTTTAAACAAAAAATTAGTTTTCAATTTTAAAAATATTTCAAAACTCCTGTTCAACTAAAGTCTATTGCTTTAGAATTTGAAAGTGAAAATTTTAACTACGTAGAAAGCATGTTGTGGGCCCACATGCTTTTTAGGTAGCTTAACAACCAAAGAAAAATCATTTTCAAACCCTGCGCTTTCGAAACATGCATTGTAAAGGTGATAATGTATTTCAAAAATATCTTTTTAATACCTATCACATAAATTTTTTAAATACTTTCTTTTTGTCTAGGAAACATTAAAATGTAGATTTTGAAAATATTTTTCTTAAATTTTTTTATCAAGTATTTGAAAAATATCTTTTTCATACTCATTACATACTTATTTTTTTAAGTTTGTTTTATGGTAAGGAAACATTTTAAATAGTTTTTGATAATATTTTTTCTAAAATATTTTGTAAACTAATGATATTGCATCGTTACATAAGCTGCAATTGAGGTAGTATTTATGCATCTTAGCTTTAGATATTAATTTAGGAAGCTTTGTAATACATAACAAATTACTTTTTGTGGTGGTTTATTAATTTTGTTTAGTGTGATTATCACCCTGCATTCGTGTAAGTTTTGTACGTATAGTTTTTAGATAGCTAGATGCATTCGTGTAAGTTTTGTATACATAGTTTTTAGATAGGTAGAACTTCTAGGAATAAGCTGCAATTGAGGTAGTATTTATGAGATGTATTTGCTAGGGTGCGTAGAACTATGATTAGGTCTGATCTAATTGAGGTGCAGCTGGCACGTAGGCAGCTAGCATCATTTTACGATGTTCATTCGATCTAAATCATTGTTTGTTAGTTTTTTTTTTAGATGTAGCTATTTAATAGTCTTATTCATAATCTAGTTAGCTGGCATAGTAATCATCCTAGCATTAGGTCATAGGAAATAAATGGCCATATTCTCTCCCTATAAACTTTTTGCATTTAGAATATGTTAACATGAGTCCTAAGTTGTCAAAAGGAATTTCAAAACTGCAAATCATATCTTCGAAGTTGCATATCCTTTTTTTAGAAGTTAAAACTTTTGAAAACCACTTGCATATTTTATAAAATAAATTTCAACGTGTATTGCATGTTTTCAAGATTGCATTATATGTTTTAAGATTTTATAGTGTTTTTGAAAAGGGGATAACTGAAAGTGAATGACTTAATTATTAAAAAATAAAAGTAAATCATATTAAAAGTTGATTTAAAACTCTTCTTTTCGCAAATTGTATTTTTGAAAAACTCTTGTTTTCAAAAGCTATAATTCTACGAAGTAAAGGTGTAAACAAAAAAATTAGTTTTGAATTTTGAAAGGATTTTAATGGCCTTGTTAACCTAAAGTGTATTACTTTGGAATTTAAAAGTAAAAATTTTAAATACGTAAAAAATTAGTTTTGACTTTTGAAAGGATTTCAAAATCTCTTTTTCAACTAATGTGTATTGTTTTAGAATTTAAAAGTAAAAATTTTAACTACGTAGAAAGCATGTTGTGGGCCCATATGCTTTTTTGGTAGCTTAATAAAAGAAGGAAAATCATTTTTAAACCTTGCGCTTTCGAATGATGCCTTTTAAGATGATTGTGTATTTGAAAAATATCTTTTTAATTCCTATCACATAAATTTTTTGAACACTTTCTTTATGTTTAGGTAATATTATAAGTAGATTTTGAAAACAAATTTCTTAAAATTTTTGATCGAGTATTTGAAAAATATCTTTTAATACTTGTTAGAAACTTTTTTTGCAATTTTTTTATGTTTAGGAAACATTTCAAGTAGTTTTTAAAAATATTTTTCCTAAATTTTTTTGTAAACTAATGATATTGCATCGTATACTTATTTTAAATGGTATTTGAATCTTAGCTTAAGATATTAATTTATGAAGCTTTTTTATAAATAATAAATTGATTTTTGTGGTGGTTCATCCATTTTTTTAAGTGTGATTATCACCCTGTATTCGTGTATGTTTTGTTTGTATAATTTTTAGATAACTATATGCATTCGTGTAAGTTTTGTTTACATAGTTTTTAGATAGCTAGAACTTCTAAGAATAAGCTGCAATTGAGCTAGTATTTACGCGATGTATTTGATAGGGTGCGTAGGACTACTATTAGGTTTGATCCTGTGGAGGTGCAGCTGGTAGGTAGGTAGTTAGCATCATCTTACAATGTTGGTTCGATCTAAATCTTTGTTTGTTTGTTTGTTTTTTTTGAGATGTAGCTCCTTAATAGTCTTATCGATAATCTAGTTAACTGGCATAGTAATCATCTTAATTAGGTCATTGGAAATAAATGGCCATATGATCTCCTTAAGGACTTTGTGTATTTAGAATATACTAACACGAGTCATATGTTTTCAAAAGGAATATCAAAACTGCAAACCATATCTTCAAAGTTGCATATCCTTTTTTTAGAAGTTAAAACTTTTGAAAACTACTTACTTATTTTTTAAAATAAATTTCAAGTAGTATTGTATGTTATGAAGATTGGATTATATGTTTTAAGATTTTATGTTATTTTTGAAAAGCGGATAATCGAAAGTGCATGACTTAATTTTTAGAAAATAAAAGTAATTGATATTAAAAGATGATTTGAAACTCTTCTTTTCGCAAATTGTATTTTTGAAAAACTTTTGTTTTCAAAAGCTATAATTCTACGAAGTAAAGGTGTAAACAAAAAATTAGTTTTGAATTTTGAAAGGATTTCAATACTCTTGTTAACCTAAACTGTATTACTTTGGAATTTAAAAGTAAAATTTTTAAATACGTAAAAAGCATGTTGTGGGCCCACATGCTTTTTATGTAGCTTAATAACAAAAGAAAATTATTTTCAAACCTTACTCTTTTGAATCATGGCTTGTGAAGATAATTATGTATTTAAAAAATATATTTTTAATACCTATCACAAACATTTTTTAAACACTTTCTTTATGTTTAGATAATATTACAAGTAGATTTTGAAAATATTTTTCTTAAAATTTTTGCTCAAGTATTTGAAAAATATCTTTTTAATACTTGTTAGATACTTATTTTTGGAATTTGTTTTATGTTTAGGAAACATTTGAAGTAGTTTTGAAAATATTTTTCCTAAAATTTTTTGTCAACTAGTGATGTTGCATCGTATACTTATTTTAAATGGTATGTGCATATTAGCTTGAGATATTTATTTATGAAGCTTTGTAATACATAACAAATTACTTTTTGTGGTGTTTCATTAATTTTGTTAAGTGTGATTATCACCCTGCATTCGTGTAAGTTTATTACGCATAGTTCTTAGATCGTTATATGCATTCGTGTATGTTTTATATACATAGTTTTTAGATAGGTAGAATTTCTAGGAATAAGTTGCAGTTGTGCTATTATTTAGGTGATGTATTAGCTAGGGTACGTAGAACTACGATTAAGTCGTATCCAATTGAGGTGAAATTGGTATGTAGGTAGCTAACATCATCTTACGATGTTGATTAGATCGAAACTTATTTTTGTTAGCCTTTTTTCTTTATATGTAGCTGTTTAATAGACTTATTCCTAGTCTAGTTAGCTAGCATAATAATCATCCTTACGTTAGGTCATAGGAAATAAATAGTCATATTCTCTCCCTAAGAACTTTGTGCATTTAGAATATACTAACACGAGTCATAAGTTTTCAAAAGGAATTTCAAAACTACAAATCATATCTTCGAAGTTGCATATCCTTTTTTTAAAAGTTAAAAATTTTGAAAACCACTTGAATATTTTTTAAAATAAATTTGAAGTTGAATTGAATATTTTCAAGATTGCATTATCTGTCTTAAGATTTTATGGTATTTTTGAAAAGTAGATAATAGAAAGTGCATGACCTAATTTTTAGAAAATAAAAGTAAATCATATTAAAAGATGATTTAAAACTCTTCTTTTCACAAATTGTGTTTTTCGAAAAACTCTTATTTTCAAAAGCTATAATTCTACAAAGTAAAGGTTTAAACAAAAAATTAGTTTTCAATTTTGAAAAGATTTCAAAACTCCTGTTCAACTAAAGTCTATTGCTTTAGAATTTGAAAGTGAAAATTCTAAACTCCCGTTCACTCCTCATATGCGGCAATAACGCTCCATTATGTAGCTATATTACTCTACATATGTCGCAATATCGCTCCACATATGTAAAAATATCGCTCAACATACGTAGCAATATCGCTCCAATATATAGCAACATGTGCAAGAATATCGCTCTACATATGTAGCAATATCGGTCCATATATGTAGCAATATCGCTCCATTATGTTGCAATATCGCAACACATATATACCAATATCGCTCCACATATGTAATACCAATATCGCTCCACATATGTAACAATATCGCCCCATTATGTAGCACTATCACTACACATATGTAGCAATATCGCTCCACATATGTATCAATAACGCTTGACATATGTAGCAATAACGTTCCACATATGTTGCGATAACGCTCCACATATGTAGCCAGCAGCATCGCTCCACATATGTAGCTATATATGGCTCGATATATGTAATAATGACGCTCCACATATGCAGCAATATCTCTACATACGTAGCAATAACGCTTCACATATGTACTAATATCGCTCCACATATGTATCAATAACGCTCTAAATATGTAGCAATATCGCTCTACATATGTAGCAATAACGCTCCATTATGTATCAATATTGCTCCACATATTTATCAATATTGCTCCACATATGTAGTAATAATTCTCTACATATGTATCAATATCGTTCTACATTTATGTAGCAATATCGCTCCACATATGTAGCAATATCGCTCCACATAAGTAGAAATAACACTCTACCTATGTAGTAATAATGCTCTACATATTTAGCAATATCGCACCACATATGTAGCAATATCGCACCACAAATGCGGCAATAACGCTCCATTATGTAGCAATATAACTCTACATATGTAGCAATATCACTCCACAAATGTAGAAATATCGCTCCAATAGAAATAACACTCTACCTATGTAGTAATAATGCTCTACATATTTAGTAATATCGCACCACATATGTAGCAATATCGCACCACAAATGCGGCAATAACGCTCCATTATGTAGCAATATAACTCTACATATGTAGCAATATCACTCCACAAATGTAGAAATATCGCTCCACATATGCAAGAATATCGGTTTACACATGTGGCAATATCGGTGCACATATGTAGCAATAACGCTCCACATATATATCAATATCGTTCTATAAATGTAGTAATATCGCTCCACATATGTAGCAATAATGCTCCACATATGTAGCAATAATGCTCCACATATATTGCGATAACGCTCCACATATGTAGCCAGCAGCATCGCTCCACATATGTAGCTATATATGTAGCAATATCGCTCCACATATGTATCAATAACGCTTGACATATGTAGCAATAACGTTCCACATATGTTGCGATAACGCTCCACATATGTAGCCAGCAGCATCGCTCCACATATGTAGCTATATATGGCTCGATATATGTAATAATGACGCTCCACATATGCAGCAATATCTCTACATACGTAGCAATAACGCTTCACATATGTACTAATATCGCTCCACATATGTATCAATAACGCTCTAAATATGTAGCAATATCGCTCTACATATGTAGCAATAACGCTCCATTATGTATCAATATTGCTCCACATATTTATCAATATTGCTCCACATATGTAGTAATAATTCTCTACATATGTATCAATATCGCTCTACATTTATGTAGCAATATCGCTCCACATATGTAGCAATATCGCTCCACATATGTAGCAATATCGCTCCACATATGTAGCAATATCGCTCCACATACGTAGAAATAACACTCTACCTATGTAGTAATAATGCTCTACATATTTAGCAATATCGCACCACATATGTAGCAATATCGCACCACAAATGCGGCAATAACGCTCCATTATGTAGCAATATAACTCTACATATGTAGCAATATCACTCCACAAATGTAGAAATATCGCTCCACATATGTAAGAATATCGGTTTACACATGTGGCAATATCGGTGCACATATGTAGCAATAACGCTCCACATATATATCAATATCGTTCTATAAATGTAGTAATATCGCTCCACATATGTAGCAATAATGCTCCACATATGTAGCAATAATGCTCCACATATATTGCAATAACGCTCCACATATATCGCAATATTCCTCCACATATTTAGCAATATCGCTCTACATATGTAACAATATCGCTCTACATATGTAACAATATCGCTCCACATTTGTAGCAATATCGCTCTACATATGTAACAATATCGCTCCATTATATAACAATATCGCTCCACATGTGTAGCAATATTGCTGGATATATGTAACAATATCGCTCTGCTATGTAGCAATATCGGTCTACATATGTAGCAATATCGCTCCATTTTGTAGCAATATCACTCCATTTTGTAGCAATATCGCTCCACATATGTAGCAATATCAGTTTACATATGTAGCAATATCGCTCCATTATGTAGCAATATCGCTACACATACGTAGCAATATCGCTCCGCATATGTAGCAATATCGCTCTACATATGTAGCAATAATGCTCCACTATGTATCAATATCGCTCCACATATGTATAAATATCGCTCCACATATGTAGCCATATCGCTCCACATATGCAGCAATAACGCTCCACATATGTAGCAATATTGCTCCATCCCTCCATATATGTAGCAATATCGCTCCACATATGTAGCAATCTCCACAAATGTAGCTATAACGCTCCACATATGTAGCAATATCGGTCTATATATGTAGCAATATCGCTCCACATACGTAGCAATAACACTCCACATGTGTTGCAATAATGCTCCACATATATTGCAATAACGCACTACATATATTGCAATAACGCACTATTATGTATCAATATGATATGGCTCCACAAATGTCACAATATTCCTTAACATATTTAACAATATCGCTCCACATATGTAGCAATATCGCTCCATTATATAGCAATATCGCACCACATATGTAACAATATCGCTCCACATATGTGGCAATAACGCTCCATTATGTAGCAATATTGCTCCACATATGTAGCAATATCGATCTACATATGTAACAATATCGCTCTACATATGTAACAATATCGCTCCACATATATAACAATATCGCTCTGCCATGTAGCAATATCGGTCTACATATGAAGCAATATCGCTCCATTTTGTAGGAATATCGCTCTACATATGTAGCAATATCGGTCTACATATGTAGCAATATCGCTCCACATATGTAGCAATATCGCTCCACATATGTAGCATTATCGCTCCATTATGAAGCAATATCGCTACACATAGGGTAGCAATATCGCTCCGCATAGGTAGCAATATTGCTCCACATGTGTAGTAATAACGCTCCACTATGTATCAATATCGCTCTACATATGTATCAATATCACTCCACATATGTAGTAATATCGCTCCATTATGTAGCAATATCGCTCCACATGTGTAGCAATATAGCTCCACATATGTAGTAATATAGGTCAACATATGTAGCAATATCGCTCCACTATGTAGCAATATCACTCCACATAGGTAGCAATATCGCTCCACATATGTATAAATAACGCTCCAGTATATATCAATATTGCTCCACATATGTAGCAATAACGCTCCACATATGTAGCAATATCACTCCACATACGTAGCAATAACGCTCTAAATAAGTAGCAATATCGCTCTACATATGTAGCAATAACGCTCCATTATGTATCAATATTGCTCCACATATGTATCAATATTGCTCCACATATGTAGTAATAATTCTCTACATATGTATCAATATCGCTCTACATATGTAGCAATATCGCTCCACATGTGTAGCAATAACGCTCCAGATATGTAGCAATATCGCACCACAAATGCGGCAATAACGCTCCATTATGTAGCAATATAACTCTACATATGTAGCAATATCGCTCCACATATATAAAAATATCGCTCCACATATGTAGGAATATCGGTTTACACATGTGGCAATATGGGTACACATTTGTAGCAATAACGCTTAACATATATAGCAATATCGTTCTATAAATGTAGTAATATCGCTCCACAGATGTAGTAATAACGCTCCACATATGTAGCAATAACGCTCCACATATATTGCAATAATGGTATACATATATCGCAATATTCCTCCACATATTTTGCAATATCGCTCTACATATGTAACAATATCGCTGCATTATATATCAATATCGCTCCACATATGTGGTAATAACGCTCCATTATGTAGCAGTATTGCTCCACATATGTAGCAATATCGCTCTACATATGTAGCAATATTGCTCTACATATGTAACAATATCGCTCTAAATGTGTAGCAATATCGCTGGATATATGTAAGAATATCGCTCTGCTATGTAGCAATATCGGTCTACATATGTAGCAATATCGCTCCATTTTGTAGCAATATCACTCCATTTTGTAGCAATATCGCTCCACATATGTAGCAATATCAGTTTACATATGTAGCAATATCGCTCCATTATGTAGCAATATCGCTACACATACGTAGCAATATCGCTCCGCATATGTAGCAATATCGCTCTACATATGTAGCAATAATGCTCCACTATGTATTAATATCGCTCCACATATGTATCAATATCGCTCCACATATGTAGCAATATCGCTCCACATATGCAACAATAACGCTCCACATATGTAGCAATATTGCTCCATCCCTCCATATATGTAGTAATATCGCTCCACATATGTAGCAATAACACTCCACAAATGTAGCTATAATGCTCCACATATGTAGCAATATCGGTCTATATATGTAGCAATATCGCTCCACATATATTGCAATAACGCTCCGCATATATTGCAATAACGCACCATTATGTATCAATATGATATGGCTCCATATATGTCGCAATATTCCTCGACATATTTAGCAATATCGCTCCACATATGTAGCAATATCGCTCCATATATGTGGCAATAACGCCCCATTATGTAACAATATTGCTCTACATATGTAGCAATATCGATCTACACATGTAGCAATATCACTCTACATATGTAACAATATCGCTCCACATGTGTAGCAATATTGCTCCACATATCTATCAATATCGCTCCGTCTTCTAGCAATATTGGTCTACATATGTGGCAATATCGCTCAATTTTGTTGGAATATCGCTCTACATATGTAGCAATATCGGTCTAGATATGTAGCAATATCGCTCCGCATATGTAGTAATATTGCTCCACATGTGTAGCAATAACGCTCCACTTTGTATCAATATCGCTCTACATATGTATCAATATCGCTATAGATATGTAGCAATATCGCTCCATTATGTAGCAATATCGCTCCACATGTGTAGCAATATCGCTCTACATATGTTGTAATATAGGTCAACATATGTATCAATATCGCTCCACTATGTAGCAATATCACTCCACATATGTAGCAATATCGCTCCACATATATATAAATAACGCTCCAGTATGTATCAATATTGCTCCACATATGTAGCAATAACGCTCCACATATGTAGCAATATCGCTCCATATACGTAGGAATATCGCTCCACATCTGTAGCAATATCGCTCTATTATGTAGCAAAATCACTCCATTATGTTGCAATATCGCTACACATGTATCAATATCGCTCCACATATGTAGCAATAACGCTCTACATATGTTGCAATAATGCTCCACATATGTTGCAATAACGCTCTATTATGTATCGATATCGCTCCACAAATGTCTCAATATTCCTCCATATATGTAGCAATATCGCTCCACATATGTAGCAATAACGCTCCACATATGTAGTAATAACGCTCCACATATGTAGGAATATCGCTCCACATATGTAGCAATATCGCTCCACATATGTAGCAATATCGCTCCACATAAGCGGCAATAACGCTTCATTATGTAGCAATATTACTCTACATATGTCGCAATATCGCTCCACATATGTAGAAATATCGCTCCACATATGTAGCAATATCGCTCCATTATGTAGCAAAATCGCACAACATGTGTAGCAATATCGCTTTACATATGTAGCAATATTGGTCCATATATGTAGCAATATCGCTCTATTATGTTGCAATATCTGATAAGTATGAAATATATATCTATTTTATATGTCTTTTTACCTTATTTGCTAGTATATATTAGGTTAATTTAGAGTTAGTTATAGTTTATTTAGATTAAGATAGTTATTAATATTTTAGTTTAATTATTAATTAATTTTGTAGTTATTAGTAGTTTAGATATGTATTTGAACAAAGTTGGGATTTTAAGTACATTATACATGTCTAAATGATGATATTTTATGTTTTGTAGGTAAAGTGCACTTATCGAGGTACTTGGACGATGTTTGAAATAGTGAAAAGTAGTCTGGACATGCTTTAAAGTGATTTGGACAACTTTTCGGAGTTATAAACAAGTTAGAAATTAATATGGACATGAAGAAAAACTTAATGAACATAATATGGACTGTCCAGACTGCAGAAACAGTGTAGCCGTTCGAACGGGCATCTAGGGCGTTAGAATGGGATAACGTGATTTTGAAGAAAAACTCAGTATAAGCGTTCAAACGGGCATGCAGGGCGTTCGAATAGCATAACGCACAGTTTCCTTGTTTGACCCAAATTTAAATCCTTTTCATATTAGACTTCTTCCTACGGAACTTATGCCTATAAAAAGACATATTTGGCTTAAATTTGAAGGATTTCAGTAGATTTTATGAAGAGAAAAAGGAAGAAGAAGATGGAAGAGAACTCAAAGCTTTCAATGGAGATTCAAGTGCTTTATTCTACAATGGAAGGCTAGACTTTTCTTTTACTTAGAAGTTGATGAAGCTATAGATAAGTTTCACTTTATTTTCTTTTTAATTTAGATCTTAGTTGTGAATGATGACAATTGTATGATATGGATTTCCTTTTTAATGGAAGAGCTTTTAATGTTTATTCAAATCTATGTTGATTTATTGTCTTGTAGATGATAGATTGATGTGGTTTTGATATTTGCATCAATTCAAATTTCTGTGATTTAGATGAGATGGTCATAAAATAGTTTTAATGTTCAGATAATTAATGACTTAGATGAGTTATACTAAGATTAGACGGGAGATGCCTATAGCTAGTTTAGTGTAGATGATCCGTGCTATTGTCGAAGATAGTTCATGCCATGGAATTTAATTAATAATTTTTTTGAAGTAATTCTAGCTTGTAGCTGAGAATACTTGTTCATATTCACACTAGATTTAGGTTAAAAGTTAAGGAATTGTTATGGTTCTATAGTGGATTTGATTTCCTAAGTAAATTTCATCATATTAATCTCTTATTTTTAAATAGTTGATTTCTTTCCTTTACTTAATTAAAGTTTAAGTTTGTTTTAGTTTTCAATCAGCAAATTCCTCTTTAGATTTAGTAATAATTTATCTGTCCCTGAGGTTCGACAACCCTTAAATACTTATCTTAGTACAATTACCTTGTACACTTGCAAAGGGTTTAATTATAAACGATTATGTTTTGGCGCCGTTGCCAGGGACGGTGTTGATTTGTTACTAAATTAGTATTAGGATATTTCTATCTAATTTAGATTTAGTTTACTTTAGTTTTTAGGTTAATTCTTAGTTTCTTACTATTTTTTTTGATCTTGTAGGCTGAGTTGAAAATCGTGCTCTCTACACTTGTGGCCACAAGTGGACATCGACAAGCATAGTGTTTCTCTTCGGTTTGCAAGATCCTTTTCTCTCTTTATTTTTAGTTCTTTTCTTAGTTAGTTTTTACTTATTCTTCTCCTTTTTACACTTAAAATTATGTGGTGTGTTTGTGGTGTATGCGTGGTCGTTGCTCCTTACTCCCCCGATTAGTACCATTTGACCCTGAGCCTGAGTGGACATCTAGGAGAGCTGAGTTGCCCTCGACCTACATCCCTACACCCCTAAGCTCTCCTACCAATTCCTCCACCCACACTACTTCTACCCCCATCATGGCTGAACATTAGTTAGTAGATGCACCACTCAAAGCTCTAAGGGAGTATTACACTCCTAATGAGTACACCTCTCTTTCATGCATTAGGTTGCCAGCTGTCGTTGCTCAAAATTATGAAATTAAGCCCAATGTCATTCAAATGTTCCATCCTTTAATGGGCTTAATAATGAAAACCCGTATAGGCATCTAGATGACTTCTTAGAACTATGCACAACTTTTAAGCCCTCAAATTTAACCGATGAAGCTGTTAAACTTCGCCTTTTTCCTTTCACATTGAAAGATAAGGCTAAGGAATGGCTTCACTCATTAGAGCCAAACATTATCACAACATGGGCCCAAATGCAACAAGAGTTCTTTAAAAAGTACTTCCCCATAGGTAAGACCAACCAAATGAGAAAGACCATAACCACTTTTGCCCAACTTCCCACTGAACAGTTCCATGAGAGTTGGGATAGACTTAAGGATCTTCTTAGGAGGTGTCCTCATCATGCTATCCCTAAGTGGCAATTAGTGCAACGTTTTTATGAGGGTCTTACTGAACAAAACCGTCATCTTGTTGATGCAAGTTGTGGGGGTACCTTCTTGTTAAAAAATAAAAATGAGGCATGGAAACTTTTTGAGAACTTAAGTGAAAATTCTCTTCAGCATGTTGCGTTGAATAGAAATGAGAGTGGATTATCTACCGTGAACAATGCCCCCTCTAGGGGTGGCTTGTATGAAGTCAAAAACCCATTAGACATATCATCTAAAGTTGATACTTTGAGTAGGAAGCTGGGCCTTCTTATGACTTCAACCCATCAGCCCACTCCCTTCACTCAAGATGCATGCACAATATGCCTTAGCCCAGCCCATACTATCATTGAGTGCCCCTCTGCCTCTCAATTTCCTGAGCTTATCCAAGACCATGTAAATGTCACCGAATCCTTCCCTAGGGCTGAGAACAATCCATTTTCAAATACAGATAACCCTGGGTGGAGGAATCATCTTAACTTTTCTTGGCAGACACAAAACCAAGGGGTTATGGGTAACCAACCCCCTAGGCAACCATTCCAAGTCCCACCAGCCCATATCCACCAACCTCAAGTCCAACATCCATATGTCCAACCCAATAGGAGTCCAAGTTTTGAAGAAAAGGTCTTGAGTGCCTTGCAAGGCCTTCAATCTCAATCTCAACTCCTCCACTCTCACACACAATCTATAGCAAAGTTAGAAGCTCAAATTGGACTACTAGCTAATGTTATTAACAAGAGAGAGATGGGGACGTTGCCAAGTCAACCCCTACCAAACCCTAAAGGTCAATTTCAGGTAGAGGGAGCTCCTCCCTCTAATGAATAAGTTAATTCCATAATGACCCTCAGGAGTGGGAGGATTGTTGACAAGAGTGTTGGGGGGACACCAGTGACAGATGATAGGAGTGAGGAGTTAGAGAGGGCAGCCCCTAATGAACCTCAAATAGAAGTTAGTGCACTACATGAGAAGGAGTTTGTATCTCCTTCCACTTCCTTAGAGCCACAGTCTAAGACCTCTTCCAAGGGATCTTATATATCCCTAGGGCACTTTTTCCTCAGTGTCTTGATATGGCCCCACCATTTAGAAAGAGCACAGCTAGGACTGATGAAATTCTTGAGACTTTCAAACAAGTCAAAATTAATCTCCCCCTCTTAGAAGCCATTAAGCAAGTCCCTGCTTATGCTAAGTTCCTCAAAGACTTATGCACTCAAAAGCGTAAATCCAAGACCCATGTGTCTAAGAAGGTCTTTCTCACCGAGCAAGTTAGCTCTCTTTTGAAGTTTGATACCCCACCTAAGTATAAGGACCCTGGAGTACCCACTATTTCTTGTGTCATAGGTGATCACTTCATTCATAGAGCCCTCCTTGACCTTGGTGCAAGTGTTAATCTACTCCCTTACTCGATGTATGAGAAACTAGGGTTAGGAGAATTGCAGCCTACATCAGTTACCTTGCAGCTAGCCGACCATTCTGTGCGTAAGCCTCGGGGAGTCATTGAGGATGTCTTAGTGAAGGTTGACCGGTTCTTTTTCCCTGTTGATTTTATTGTCTTAGATATGGAGATCCATGCCAACCCCACATATCATATTCCTATCTTCTAGGTCGTCCTTTTCTTGCCACAGCTAATTCATGCATAAATTGTAGGACGGGGGTAATGGAGATGACTTTTGGGAACATGAAAGTGCAACTAAATATTTTTGATGTGTCTAACCATTTGCCTGCAACTTCTAATGTTAAATGTTTTATGGTAGACAATTTTAGATTTGATGCTTATGATAGAGGTCCATCTTTTGTAGCATCAGCCCATAATCATGTCATGTCTTCTAATTTTTCTACATCATCTTTTTAGAGACTTAAGAGAAGAGCCAATGCTAATATCTACCAGCCGCCCTGATATATTTAAGAATGTTGGCAATGTCTGGCTAAAGACAATAAACTTAGCGCTTCTTGGGAGGCAACCCATGTTTTTGATATATTTCTTTTCTTTCCTTTTATTTATTTTCTTTGCTTCATTTAGGCTTTATTTACTTATTTTCTCAGTTTTTTTTCTCATTATAGTTTTTCTTCTTTTATGGGATATAATACTTTAGGTTTGGGGAAATGCTCATCACTTATATTTATTTCTCATGTTTTTTCAATCCTATGTACTTCATTTTTAGATTAGTGGATTAGTTATGCTTTCAGGCGATATCTTTCTCTCTCTTACTTATTCTTGTCATTGTAGTATATATTTTCTTTAACATTAAGGACAATGTTCAGTTTAAGTTTGGGGGTGTAGAAAGATATTTTTATCTCTTATTTTTCTTTTAGGATGTTTTGGTGTAGAAAGATATTTTTTTCTTTATTATTTTTCTTTTAGGATGTTTTAGAGTATTTTTTGTTTTTCTTTTGTGTTCTTTTCTTTTAAGTGGTTTTTATCACTTATTTTATTTTAAAAGTATATGTCTGTTTTTAAAGCGATCAATTTCATGAAGAAAATTCAAGTAATTAATTAAGTGATGAAAATGATTAAGTGAGTAATTTCTATTTTATTTTCTTTATCTTGTATAATTGTGCTTATATTTTTAAATCACATTTCACACACTTGAAACTTGTAGAAATATAATTTTATGATTTATTACTTGTAATCTTAGTGGGATATCTTTAACTAAGCATATATTTTTGAAAACTTGGCAATTGAGTAATTTTTAATATTTTATGATAGATCTTTATGTTTAGCTTTTATTTGAAAATTAAATGGGATAAGTGTGTATAGAAAAAGAATGAAAAAAAAAGTTGAAAAAATAAATTGAATGAAAAAAAATTGATGATGAAAAAAAGTAAAGGTTTGTTTCTCTTTTTACTGAGTAACCAGACCTTGTGCCTAGGCAAGTATAAGGGATCACGTCAAAAAGGTGAAAAGTTGAGATAAGTTCTTTTATGACTTGCTTGGTTCTGTAGCCTTTATAGTTCGAGTTATTAAGCCTGAGGGGTGTTTCAACACCTAGTGCCTTGAGCCAACTGGATTAGGGACACTGGCCTAACACTTGTTACATGGACTATTTAGAAAGCTTAATAGAACTAAGTATTGCACAAGTCATATTTTGATATATATTATACTCTTATTCCATGAATTTGATTGAAATTTGAAGGCTATTACATGAGGGTTTATTATGAGATGCTAAGGATGAAAGATTGTCATTGTTATATTTTTGAGTTAGTGAACTTTAATGAGCTTGGTTAATGGGTCACATAAGATATGCTTGTTAATAAAGAATGAAATTCTATGACTACAAAGTTTATACACTATATGTTTTTGAAATGTATATATGTAGTTGCACAATTATTTCTAAGATGGGGTTATAGAATGGATTATTCCTTACTTGAAAGTGATCAGATCTTAATTGTTTACTTGTTTCAAGTATTTGTGGTTGGTTCTTTTTAAAAATAGTTACGTGTTTTTAAGAGAAGATTGTTTTAAAAATTTTTGTTTTTTTGTTTTATTTTTCTTAGGTTTCGATGTTTGTGGGTATCATTACTACAAACCCTCACGAGACACAACTCGTCCAACTAGGGACACCTAGGGGTTTAAAGGCTTGTTGCATACGCTAAATGCAATTGTAATTCCCTACGAAAGTGGCTTTTATTTATTTTTCTAGATTAGTTGTTTTATTTCATTTTTATTTTGCTTGAGGACTAGCAAAATATAGGTTTGAGGGTATTTAATAAGTATGAAATATATATCTATTTTATATGTCTTTTTACCTTATTTGCTAGTATATATTAGGTTAATTTAGAGTTAGTTATAGTTTATTTAGATTAAGATAGTTATTAATATTTTAGTTTAATTATTAATTAATTTTGTAGTTATTAGTAGTTTAGATATGTATTTGAACAAAGTTGGGATTTTAAGTACATTATACATGTCTAAAGGATGATATTTTATGTTTTGTAGGTAAAGTGCACTTATCGAGGTACTTGGACGATGTTTGAAATAATTAAAGTAGTCTTGACATGCTTTAAAGTGATTTAGACAACTTTTCGGAGTTATAAACAAGTTAGAAATTAATATGGACATGAAGAAAAACTTAATGAACATAATATGGACTGTCCAGACTGCAGAAACAGTGTAGCCGTTCGAACGAGCATCTAGGGCGTTAAAATGGGATAACGTGATTTTGAAGAAAAACTCAATATAAGCGTTCGAACGGGCATGCAGGGCATTCGAATGGCATAACACGTAGTTTCCTTGTTTGACCCAAATTTCAATCCTTTTCATATTAGACTTCTTCCTACGGAACTTATGCCTATAAAAAGACATATTTGGCTTAAAATTGAAGGATTTCAGTAGATTTTATGAAGAGAAAAATGAAGAAGAAGATGGAAGAGAACTCAAAGCTTTCAATGGAGATTCAAGTGCTTTATTCTACAATGGAAGGCTAAACTTTTCTTTTACTTAGAAGTTGATGAAGCTATAGATAAGTTTCAGTTTATTTTCTTTTTAATTTAGATCTTAGTTGTGAATGATGACAATTGTATGATATGGATTTCCTTTTTAATGGAAGTGCTTTTAATGTTTATTCAAATCTATGTTGATTTATTGTCTTGTAGATGATAGATTGATGTGGTTTTGATATTTGCATCAATTCTAATTTCTGTGATTTAGATGAGATGGTCATACAATAGTTTTAATGTTCAGATAATTAATGACTTGGATGAGTTATACTAAGATTAGACGGGAGATGCCTATAGCTAGTTTAGTGTAGATGATCTGTGCTATTGTCGAAGATAGTTCATGCCATGGAATTTAATTAATAATTTTTTTTGAAGTAATTCTAGCTTGTAGCTGAGAATACTTGTTCATATTCACACTAGATTTAGGTTAAAAGTTAAGGAATTGTTATGGTTCTATAGTGGATTCGATTTCCTAAGTAAATTTCATCATATTAATCTCTTGTTTTTAAATAGTTGATTTCTTTCCTTTACTTAATTAAAGTTTAAGTTTGTTTTAGTTTTCAATCAGCAAATTCCTCTTTAGATTTAGTAATAATTTATCTGTCCCTGAGGTTCGACAATCCTTAAATACTTATCCTAGTACAATTACCTTGTACATTTCTAAAGGGTTTAATTATAAACGATCAATATCGCAACACATATATAGCAAAATCGCTCCACATATGTAACAATATCGCCCCATTATGTAGCAATATCGCTCCACATATGTAGCAATAACACTCGACATATGTAGCAATAACGTTCCACATATGTAGCTATATATGGCTCGATATATGTAATAATGACGCTCCACATATGCAGCAATATCACTCTACATACGTAGCAATAACGCTGCACATATGTAGTAATATCGCTCCACATATGTATCAGTAACGCTCTAAATATGTAGCAATATCGCTCTACATATGTGGCAATAACGCTCCATTATGTATCAATATCGCTCCACATATGTAGCAATATTGCTCCACATATGTTGTAATAATACTCTACATATGTATCAATATCGCTCCACATATGTAGCAATACCGCTCCACATACGTAGCAATAACGCTCCACATATGTAGCAATATCGCTCCACATATGTAGCAATATCGCTCCACATATGTAGCAATATCGCACCACAAATGCAACAATAACGCTCCATTATGTAGCAATATAACTCTACATATGTAGCAATATCTCTCCACATATGTAGAAATATCGCTCCACATATGTAGCAATATCACTTCATTATGTAGCAAAATCGCTCCACATGTGTAGCAATATCGCTCTACATATGTAGCAATATCGGTCCATATATGTAGCAATATTGCTCTATTATGTAGCAAAGCCGCAACACATATATAACATTATCGCTCCACATAAGTGATAAGGATGAAATATATATCCATTTTATATGCCTTTTGACCTTATTTCCTAGTATATATTAGGTTATTTAAGAGCTAGTTATAGTTTATTTCGATTAAGATAGAAATTAGTATTTTAGTTTAATTATTAATAATTTTATAGTTATTAGTAGTTTAGATATGTATTTAAACAAAGTTGGGATTTTAATTATATTGTACATGTCTAAAGGATGATATTTTATGTTTTGTAGGTAAAGTGCGCTTATCGAGGTACTTGGACGATGTTTGGAATGATTAAAAATAGTCTTGACATGTTTTAAAGTGATTTAGACAACTTTTTGGAGTTATAAACGAGTTAGAAATTAATATGGACATGGAGAAAAGCTTAATGAACAGAAATTGGACTGTCCAGATTGCAGAAACAGTGAAGCCGTTCGAACAATCATCCAGGGCGTTAGAACATGATAACGTGATTTCCAAAAAAAACTCAGTTCAAGCGTTCGAACAGGCATGCAGGGCATTCGAACGGCATAACACGCGGTTTCCTTGTTTAACCCAAATTTTAATCCTTTTCATATTGGACTTCTTCCATTATGGATCAATATCGCTCCACATATGTAGCAATATTGTTCCACATATGTAGTAATAATACTCTACTTATGTAGCAATATCGCTCCACATATATAACAAAAACGCTCAACATATGTAGCAATATCGCTCCACATATGTCGCAACAACGCTCCATATATGTCGCAATATTGCTCCACATATGTAGTAATAACGCTCTACATATGTAGGAATATCACTCCACATATGCAGCAATAACGCTCCACATATGTAGCAATATCGCTCCATTATATAGCAATATCGCTCCACATATGTAGCAATATCGCTCCACATATGTAGGAATATCACTCCACATGGGTAGGAATATCGCTCAACATAAGTAGCAATATCGCTCCACATGTGTAGGAATATCGCTCAACATAAATATCAATATCGCTCCATTATGTAGCAATATCGCTCCACATATGTAGTAATAATACTCTACATATGTAGCAATATCGCTCAACATATGTATCAATAACGCTCTACATATGTCGCAATAACGCTCCACATATGTCACAATATTGCTCCACATATGTAGTAATAACGCTCTACATATGTAGGAATATCGCTCTACATATGCAGGAATAACGCTCCACATATGTAGCAATAACACTCCACATATGTATTAACATTGCTCCACATATGTAGCAATATCGCAACACATATGTAGCAACATCGCTCCATTATGTAGCAATATCGCTCCACATATGTAAGAATATCGCTCCACATGTGTAGGTATATCGCTCAACATAAGTAACAATATCGCTCCATTATGTAGCAATATAGCTCCACATATGTAGCAATATCGCTCTACATATGTAGCAAAATCGCTCTACATATGTCACAATATCGGCCCACATATGTAGCCATATTGCTCCACATATGTAGCAATATCACTCCACATATCTAGCAATAACGCTCCACATATGTAGCAATAACCCTCCACATATGTATCAATATTGCTTTTCATAAGTTGCAATATCGCTTCACACATGTAGCAATAACGCTCCACAAATGTAGCTATATCGCTTTACATATGTACCAATATAGCTCCATATAAGTAGCAATATCGCTACACTTATGTAGCAATATCGCTCTACATATGTAGCAATAACGCTATACATATGTTGCAATATCGTTCCACATATGTAGCAATATCGTTACACATATGTAGCAATAACGCTCCACATATGTAGCAAAATTGCTCTACAGATGTAGCAATAATGCTCCACATAGGTAACAATAACAGTCTATTATATATCAATATCGCTCAACTTATGTAGCAATATCGCTCTACATATGTAGGAATAACGCTCCACATATGTAGCAATAACCCTCCACATATGTACAAATGTAGCTATATTGCGCCACGTATGTAGCAATATCGCTCCACATACGTTGCAATATCGCTCTACTTATGTAGAAATATTACTCCACATATGTAGCAATAAAGCTCCACATATGTAGTAATATCGTTCCACATATGTAACAATATCGCTCTACATAAGTAGCAGTAACGCTCCACATATGTTGCAAAATTGCTCCACATATGTAGCAATAATGCTCTACATAGGTAGCAATAACGGTTTATTATGTATCAATATCGCTAAACTTATCTAGCAATATCGCTCTACACATGTCGTAATAACGGTCCACATATGTAGCAATAACCCTATACATATGTATCAATATTGCTCTACATAAGTTGCAATATCGCTCCACATGTATGTAGCAATATCGCTTCACATATGTAGCAATATCGCTCCACATATGTAGCAATATCACTCTACATATGTAGCAATAACATTCAACATATGTAGCAATAACCCTCCACATATGTATCAATATTGCTCTTCATAAGTTGCAATATCGCTCCACATATGTAGCAATATCACTCCATTATGTAACAATATCGCTACACATATGTATCAGTATCGCTCCACATATGTAGCAATATCGCTCGACATATGTAGCAATAACGTTCCACGTATGTAACAATCACGCTCCATTATGTATCAATATCGCTCTACAAAAGTAGCAATATTGGCCCACAGATATAGCAATATTGCTTAACATATTTATAAATATCGCTCCACTTATGTAGCAATATCGCTCTACATAAGTAGCAATATCGCTCCATTATGTAGCAAAATCGCTCGACATATGTAGCAAAATCGCTCCACATATGTAGCAATAACGCTCCACATATGTTACAATAACGGTCCATTATTTATCAATATCGCTATACATATGTAGCAATATCACTCTAAATATGTAAAAATAATGCTCCACATATGTAGGAAAAACGTTCAACATATGTAGCAAGAACACTCTAAATATGTACCAATAACGCTCTACATATGTATCTATCTCGCTCCACAGATGTAGCAATATCGCTCCATTATGTAGCAATAACGCTACACATACGTAGCAATATCGATCCGCATTTGTAGCAATTTCGGTCCACATATGTAGCAATAACGCTGCAAATATGTAGCAATATCGCTCTACATATGCCGCAATAATGCTCCACATATGTTACAATAACGCTCCATTATTTATAAATATCGCTCTACATATGTTGAAATATCGCTATAAATATGTAACAATAACGCTCCACGTATGTACTAATATTGCACCACATGTGTAGTAATAATACTCTACAAATGTTGGAATATCGCTCCACATATGTAGCAATAACGTTCCACATATGTAGCAACAACGCTCTACATGTGTATTAATATTGCTCCACATATGTAGCAATATCGCTCCACATATATATCAAAAAGGCTCCACATTTGTAACAATAACCCTCCACATATGTATCAATATTCCTCGACATATGTAGCAATACCGCTTCACATATGTATCAATATCGCTCCACATATGTAGCAATAACGCTCCACTTATGTAGCAATATCGCTCCACATAGCGTTACTGCTACGTATGTGTAGCTATATCGCGCTACATATGTAACAATATCGCTCCACATATGTAACAATATCGCTTTTCTTATGTGGCAATATCGCTCCACATATGTAGCAATATCGCTCAACATATGTCGCAATAACGCTCCAAATATGTAGTAATAACGCTCCACATATGTAGCAATATCGCTCCACATATGTAGCAATATCGTTCCACGTATGTAGCAATAACGCTCCACAAATGTAGCTATATCGCGCTACATATATAGCAATATCGCTCCACATATGTAGCAATATCGCTTTTCTTATGTGGCAATATCGCTCCACATATGTAACAATAACGCTCTACAGATGTAGCAATATCGCTCCACATATGTTACAATAACGCTCCATTATGCATCAATATCGCTCCACATATGTGGCAATACTTCTCCACATATGCAGCATTAACGCTTCGCATATACAGCAATATCACTCAACATATGTAGCAATACCGCTCTGCACATGTAGCAATAACGCAAGATTATTTAGTAATATTGCTCTACATATGTAGCAATATCGCTCCACATCTGTAGCAATACCGCTCTACATATGTAGCATTATCGTTCTACACATCTAACAATATTGCTCCACATATATAGCTATATATCGCTCGACAAATGTATTAATATCGCTCCACATATGTAGTAATATCGCTCTACATACGTAGCAATAACGCTATGCACATGTAGCAATAACTGTCCACTATGTATCAATATCGCTTAACATATGTAAGAATATCGCTCAACATATGTAGCAATAATGCTCCGCATATGTGCAATTAACGCTCCACATATGTAGCAATAACGACCCGCATTCGTAGCAAAAACGCTCCACATGTGTATCAATATCACTTTATATATGTAGCAATATCGCTCCATTTTGTAAGAATATCGCTCCACACATGTATCAATATCACTCCACATATGTAGTAATATTGTCCCACAAATGTAGTAATAACGCTCCACATATGGAGCAATAACGCTCCATATAAGTAGCAATAACGCTCCACAGATGTAGCAATATCGCTCCACATATGTTGCAATAACGCTCCATAAAGTATCAATATCGCTCCACATATGCAGCATAAACGCTCCGCATATGCAGCAATAACGCTCCATTATTTATTAATATCGCTCTACATATGTAGTAATATCGCACCACATCTGTCGAAATATCGCTCCACATATGTAGCATTATCGTTCGACAAATGTAGCAATATCGCTCCACATATATAGCTATATATCGCTCGACAAATGTATTAATAACGCTCCACATATGTAGCAATATCGCTCTACATACGTAGCAATAACGCTCTACATATGTAGCAATAACTCTCCACTATGTATCAAAATCGCTTTACATATATAGGAATATCACTCCACATATGTAGCAATAATGCTCCGCGTTTGTGACAAAAACGCTCTACATCAGTAGCAATATCGGCCCATATACGTAGCAATAACGCTCCGCATATGTAGCAATAATGCTCCACAGATGTTGCAATCTCGCTCCACAAATGTAGCAATAACGCTCCACATATGTAGCAATAATGCTCCGCATATGTAGCAATAATGCTCCATAGATGTAGCAATATCGCTCCACATATGTTGCAATATCGCTCTATTATGTATCAATAACGTTCCATTATGTATCAATATCGCTCCACATATGTAGCAATATTGCTCCACATATGTAGCAATAACGCTCCGCATATGCAGCAATATCGCTCTACATATGTAGCAATAACACTCCACATATATAGCAATAGCGCTCCATTATTTATTAATATCGCTCTACATATGTAGCAATATCGCTCAACATCTGTAACAATATTGCTCTACATATGTAGCAATATCGTTCCACATATGTAACAATATCGCTCCACATATGTGACTATATATCGCTCCACATACATATTAATAACGCTCCACATATGCAGCAATATCTCTCTACATACGTAGCAATAACGCTCTACATATGTAGCAATAACGATCCACTATGTATAAATATTGCTTTACATATGTAGGAATATCGCTCCACATATGTAGCAATAACGCTCGACATACGTCACAATATCGCTCCACAAATGTAGCAATAACAATCCGCATACGTAGCAATAACGCTCCACATGTGTAGCAACAACGCTCCACTATGTATCAATATCGATTTACAAATGTAGCAATATGGCACCATTTTGTAACAATATCGCTCCACATATGTATCAATATCATTCCACATATGTAAAATAACGCTCCACATATGTTGCTATATTGCTCCACATATGGAGTAATAACGCTCCATATAAGTAGCAATATCACTCCACATATGTAACAATATCGCTCCACATGTGTAGCAATGACGCTCCACAGATGTAGCAATACCGCTCCACATATGTTGTAATAACGCTCCATTCTGTATCAATACTGCTTCACATATGTGGCATTAACGCTTCGTATATGAAGCAATATCGCTCCACATATGTAGCAATAACGCTCCGTTATTTATTAATATCGCTCTACATATGTAGTAATATCGCACATCTGTCCAAATATTGCTCTACATATGTAGCAATATCCTTCCACATATGTAGCAATATTATTCCACATATATATCTATATCTCGCTCGACAAATGTATTTATAACACTCCACATATGCAGCAATATCGCTCTACATACGTAGCAATAACGCTCTACATATGTAGCAATAACGCTCCACTATGTATCAATATCATTTTACATATGTAGGAATATCGCTCCACATATGTAGCAATAACGCTCCGCGTATGTGGCAATAATGCTCTACATAAGTAGCAATATCGGCCCAGATATGTAGAAATAACGCTCCGCATTTGTAGCAATAACGCTCAACAGATGTTGCAATCTCGCTCCACATATGTAGCAATAACGCTCCGCATATGTAGTAATAACGCTCCGCATATGTGGCAATAACGCTCCACAGATGTAGCGATATCGCTCCACATATGTAGCAATAACGCTCCATTATGTATCAATAACGCTCCATTACATATCAATATCGCTCCACATATGTAGCAATATTGCTCCACATATGTAGCAATAACGCTCCGCATATGCAGCAATATCGCTCTACATACGTAGCAATAACGCTCCGCATATGTAGCAATATCGCTCCATTATTTATTAACATCGCTCTACATATGTAGCAATATCGCTCAACATCTATAACAATATCGCTCTACATATGTAGTAATATCGTTCCACATATGTAACAATATCGCTCCACATATATAACTATATATCGCTCCACATACGTATTAATAACGCTCCACATATGCAGCGATATCGCTCTATATACGTAGCAATAACGCTCTACATATGTAGCAATAATGCTCCACTATGTATCAATATTGCTTTACATATGTAGGAATATAGCTCCACATATGTAGCAATAACGCTCCACATACGTCACAATATCGCTCCACATATGTAGCAATAACGATCCGCATACGTAGCAATAACGCTCCACATGTGTAGCAACAACGCTCCACTATGTATCAATATCGATTTACATATGTATCATTATCGCTCCATTTTGTAACAATATCGCTCCACATATGTAACAATAACGCTCCACATATGTTGCTATATTACTCCATATATGGAGTAATAACACTCCATATAAGTAGCAATATCGCTCCACATATGTAGCAATATCGCTCTACATGTGTAGCAATGACGCTCCACAGATGTAGCAATACTGCTTTACATATGTATCAATACTGCTTCACATATATAGCTATATTGCTCTACATATGTATCAATACTGCTCCACATATGTTGTAATAACGCTCCATTACGTATCAATACTGCTTCACATATGTAGCATTAACGCTTCGTATATGAAGCTATATCGCTCTACAAATGTAGCAATAACGCTTCACATATATAGCAATATCGCTCTGCATATGTAGCAATATCGCTCCACATATGTCGCTATAACGCTCCATTATGTATCAATATTCCTCCACAAATATATCAATATTGCTCCACATAAGTAGTAATAACGCTCTACATATGTAACAATATCAGTGCACATATGTAGCAATATCGCTCTACATATATAGCAATATCGCTCTACATATGTAGCAATAAGGCTCCACATATGTATCAATAACGCTACACATATGTAGCAATATCGCTCCACATA
The DNA here is from genome assembly GCA_035235625.1 of Saururus chinensis. Classification (NCBI taxonomy): domain Eukaryota; kingdom Viridiplantae; phylum Streptophyta; class Magnoliopsida; order Piperales; family Saururaceae; genus Saururus; species Saururus chinensis. The sequence goes on along the minus strand of CP141142.1, from coordinate 43,480,461 downwards.
TGTAGCAATATCGCTCCACATATATCGCAATAACGGTCCATATATGTAGTAAAAACGCTCTACATATGTAGAAATAATGCTCCACATATGTAACAATATGTTCTACATATGTAACAGTATCGCTTCACATATGTACCTATATTGCTCTACATATGTAGCAATAACGCTCCACAAGTGTAGCAACAATGCTCCATTAGTATCAATATCGCTCTACATATTTAGCAATATCGGACCATTATGTAACAATATCGCTCCACATATGTAGCAATATCGATTTACATATGTAGTAATATCCTCCCACATATTTAGCAATAAGGATCCACATATGTAGCAATAAAGCACCATTACGTATCAATATCGCTCTACATATGTAACAATAACACTCCACATATGTTGCTATATCGCTCCACATATAGAGCAATAACCCTCCATATAAGTAGCAACATCGCTCCACATATGTATCAACATCGCTCCACATATGTAGCAATGATGCTCTTTAGATGTAGCAATACCGCTCCACATTTGTTGCAATAACGCTCCATTATGTATCAATACTGCTCCACATATGTACCATTAACGCTCCGTATATTAAGCAATATCGCTCTACATATGTAGCAATAATGCTCCATTATTTATTAATATCGCTCTACATACGTAGCAATAACGCTCCACTATGTATCAATATCGTTTTACATATGTAGGAATATCGCTCCACATATGTATCAATAACGCTCCGCATCTGTGGCAATAACGCTCTGCATAAGTGGCAATATTGGCCCACATATGTAGCAATAACGCTCCGCATATGTAGCAATAACGCACCACAGATGTTGCAATCTCGCTCCACATATGTAGCAATAACGCTCTACATGTGTAGCAATAACGCTCTACATATGTAGCAATAACGCTCCGGATATGTGGCAATAACGCTCCACATATGTAGCAATATCGCACCGCATATGTTGCAATAACGCTCCATTATGTATCAATAACGATCCATTATGTATCACTATCGCTCCACATATGTAGGAATATCGCTCCACATATGTAGCAATATTGCTCCGCATATGTAGCAATAACGCTCCGCATATGCAGCAATATCGCTCTACATACGTAGCAATAACTCTCCGCATATGTAGCAATAGCGCTCCATTATTTCTTAATATTGCTCTACATATGTAGTAATATCGTTTAACATCTGTAACAATATCACTCTACATATGTAGCAATATCGTTCCACATATGTAACAATATTGCTCCACATATATAACTATATATCGCTCCACATAAGTATTAATAACGCTCTACATATGCAGCAATATCACTCTACATACGTAGCAATAACGCTCTACATATGTAGCAATAACGCTCTACTAGGTATCAATATTGCTTTACATATGTATGAATAGCGCTCCACATATGTAGCAATAACGCTCCGCATACGTAACAATATCGCTCCACATATGTAGCAATAACGATCCGCATACGTAGCAATAACGCTCCACATATGTAGCAACAACGCTCCACTATGTATCAATATCGCTTTACATATGTAGCAATATCGCTCCATTTTGTAACAATATCACTCCACATATGTATCAATATCACTCCACATATGTAGTAATATCGTTCTACATATGTAGTAATAATGCTCCACATTTGGAGCAATAACGCTCCATATAAGTAGCAATATCGCTCCACATATGTAGCAATATCGCTCCACATATGTAGCAATGACGCTCCACATATGTAGCAATACCGCTCCACATATGTTGCAATAACGCTCCATTATGTATCAATACTGCTCCACATATGTAGCATTAACGCTCCGTATATTAAGCAATATCGCTCTACATATGTAGCAATAACGCTTCGCATATGTAGCAATAATGCTCCATTATTTATTAATATCGCTCTACATATATAGCAATATCGCTCTACATTCGTAGCAATAACGCTCTACATATGTAGCAATAACGCTTCACTATGTATCAATATCGTTTTACATATGTAGGAATATCGCTCCACATATGTATCAATAACGCTCCGCATATGTGGCAATAACGCTCTGCAAAAGTAGCAATATCGGCCCACATATGTAGCAATAACGCTCCACATATGTAGCAATATCGGCCCACATATGTAGCAATAACCCACCACAGATGTTGCAATCTCACTCCACATATGCAACAATAACGCTCTACATATGTAGCAATAACGCTCTACATATGTAGCAATAACGCTCCGCATATGTGGCAATAACGCTCCACATATGTAGCAATATCGCTCCACATATGTTGCAATAACGCTCCATTATGTATCAATAACAATCCATTATGTATCACTATCGCTCCACATATGTAGGAATGTCGCTCCACATATGTAGCAAAAACGCTCCGCATATGCAGCAATATCGCTCTACATACGTAGCAATAACGCTCTACATATGTAGCAATAACACTCTACTATGTATCAATATTGCTTTACATATGTAGGAATATCGCTCCACATATGTAGCAATAACGCTCCGCATACGTATCAATATCGCTCCACATATGTAGCAATAACGATCCGCATACGTAGCAATAACGCTCCACATGAGTAGCAACAATGCTCCACTATGTATCAATATCGCTTTACATATGTAGCAATATCGCTCCATTTTGTAACAATATCGCTCCACATATCTATCAATATCACTCCACATATGTAGTAATATCGTCCCACATATGTAGTAATAACGCTCTACATATGGAGCAATAACGCTCCATATAAGTAGCAATATCGCTCCACATATGTAGCAATATCGCCCCACATATGTAGCAATGATGCTCCACATATGTAGCAATACCGCTCCACATATGTTGCAATAACGCTCCATTATGTATTAATACTGCTCCACATGTGTAGCATTAACGCTCCGTATCTGAAGCAATATCGCTTCACATATGTAGCAAAAACGCTCCGAATATGTAGCAATAACGCTCCATTATTTTTTAATATCGCTCTACATATGTAGCAATATCGCTTCATATCTGTATCAATAACGCTAAACATATGTAGTAATATCACTCCACATATGTAGCTAGCAGTATCGCTCCACATATGTAGCTAGATATTGCTCGACATATGTAGTAATGATGCTCCACATATGCAGTAATATCGCTCTACAAACGTAGCAATAACGCTCCACATAAGTGTCAATCTTACTCCATAAATGTAGCAATATCGCTCTACTTATGTAGCAATAACGCTCCACATATGTAGTAATATCGCTCTACATATGTCACTATAACGCTCAATTTTGTATCAATATCGCTCTACAAATGTCTCAATATTGCTCCACATATGTAGTAATAACGCTCTACATATGTAACAATATCGCTCCACATATGTAGCAATATCGCTCCACATATGTAGCAATAAGGCTCCACATATGTATAGATATCGCTACACATATGTAGCAATATTGCTCCACATATGTAGCAATATCGCTCTACATATGTCGCAATAACGCTCCATATATATAGTAATAACGCTCTACATATGGAGCAATAACGCTCAACATATGTAGTAATGTCGTTCAACATATGTAATAATATCGCTCCACATATGTACCTATATCGCTCTACATATGTAGGAATAACGCTCCACATGTGTAGCAACAATGCTCCATTAGTATCAATATCGCTCTACATATTTATCAATATCGCACCACATAAGTAGCAATATCGCACCATTATGTAACAATATCGCTCCACATATGTAGCAATATTGCTATACATATGTAGTAATATCGTCCCACACATGTAGCAATAAGGCTCTACATATGTAGCAATAACGTACCATTACGTATGTATATCGGTCCACATACGTAACAATAACGCTCCACACATGTTGCTATATCTCTCCACATATGGAGAAATAACCCTCCATAAAAGTAGCAACATCGCACCACATATGTAGCAGCATCGCTCCACATATGTAGCAATGATGCTCCACAGATGTAGCAATACTGCTCCACATATGTTGGAATAACACTCCATTATGTATCAATACTGCTCCACATATGTACCATTAACGCTCCGTATATTAAGTAATATCGCTCCACATATGTAGTAATAACGCTCCGTATATATAGCAATAATGCTCTATTATTTATTAATATCGCTCTACATATGTTGCAATATCGCTCCACACATGTAGCAATATCGATCCACATATGTAGCAATATCGCTCCACATATATAGCTATATTTCGCTCGACAAATATATTAATAACGCTCCACATTTGCAGCAATATCGCTCTACATATGTCGCAATAACCCTCTACATATGTAGCAATAACGCTCCACTATGTATCAATATCACTTTACATATGTAGGAATATCGCTCCACATATGTAGCAATAACGCTCCCTATACGGAGTAATAACGGTCCACATGTGTAGCAACAACGATCCACTATGTATCAATATCGTTCAACATATTTAGCAATATCGCACCACATAAGTAGCAATATCGCACCATTATGTAACAATATCGCTCCACATATGTAGCAATATCGCTATACATATGTAGTAATATCGTCCCACATATGTAGCAATAAGGCTCCACATATGTAGCAATAACGCACCGTTACGTATTAATATCGCTCTACATATGTAACAATAACGCTCCACATATGTTGCTATATCGCTCCACATATGGAGCAATAACCCTCTATATAAGTAGCAACATCGCACCACATATGTATCAACATCGCTCCATATATGTAGCAATGACGCTCCATAGATGTAGCAATACCGCTCCACATATGTTGCAATAAGTAGCAATATCGATCTTCATATGTAGCAATATCGCTCCATTATGTAGTAATATCGCTGCACATATGTAGCAATATCGCTCCACATATGTAGCAACATCGGTCCACACATGTAGCAATAACACTCCACATATGTGGCAATAACATTCTAACTATGTTGTAATAATGCTCCATTATGTATCAATATCGCTCCACATAAGTAACAATATTGCTCCACATATGTACCAATATGGCTCAATTATGTAGTTATATCGCTCCACATATGCAGCAATATCGCTCCACATATATAGCAAAAACGCTCCACATATGTAGCAATATCGCTCTACATATGTAGCAATCTCGCTCTACATATGTAGCAATCACGTTCCACATCTGTAGCAATCACGCTTTACATATATTCCAATAACGCTCAATTATGTATCAATATCGGTCTACATATGTCGTAATATTCTTCTACATATATAGCAATATCGCTCTACATATGTAACAATATCGCACCATTATATAGCAATATCGCTCCATATATGTAGCAATAATGCTCTACATATATAGCAAATACTCTCCATTACGTATGAATATCGCTCCACATATGTAGCAATATCGCTCCATATATGTAGCAATATCGCTCTACATATGTTGCAATATCACTCCACATATGTATCAATAAGGCTCCACATATGTATCAATAAGGCTCCACATAAATATTAATAACGCTCCACATATGTGGCAATATCGCTCTACATATGTAGCAATCTCGCTCTATTATGTAGCAATATCCCTCCACATGTGTAGCAATATCGCTCCACATATGTAGCAATAACGCTCCACATATGTAGCAATCACGCTTCACATATATTGCAATAACGCTCACATGTGTAGCAATATCGTTGTATTATGAAGCAATATCGTTCCGCATGTGTAGCAATATCGCTCCACATATGTACCAATATGGCTCAATTATGTAGTTATATCGCTCCACATATGCAGCAATATCGCTCCACATATATAGCAAAAACGCTCCGCATATGTAACAATATCGCTCCACGTATGTACCAATAACGCTCGACAAATATAACAATAAAGCTCCTCTATTTATTACTATCGCTCTATATATGTAGCAATAACGCTCTACAGATGTAGCAGTATCGCTCCACATATGTTGCTATAACGCTCCATTATGTATCAATATCGCTCCACTTATGTAGCAATATTGCTCCACATATGTAACAATAACGCTCCGCATATGCAGCAATATCGATGCACGTATATAACCATAATGCTCCATTATTTATTTGTATCGCTCCACATATGTAGCAATCTCGCTCCACATATGTAGCAATATCGCTCCACATCTGTAGCAATATCGCTTTACATATGTAGAAATATCGTTCCACATATGTAGCTATATATCGCTCGACAAATGTATTAATAACGCCCCACATATGCAGCAATATCGCTCTACTTACGTACAAATAACGCTCTACATATGTTGCAATAACGCTACACTATGTATCAACATCGCTTTACATATGTACGAATATCGCTCCGCACAAGTAGCAATATCGCTCTATTATGTAGGAATATCGCTCCACATATGTAGCAATATCGCTCTTCATATGTAGCAATATCGCTTTATATATGTAGCAATATCGGCCTACATATGTATCTCTCCACGTATGCAGCAATAATGCTCCACATATGTTGATATATCGCTCCACATATAGATCAATAACGCTCTACATATGTAGCAATATCGCTTCAAATATGTAGCATTATTGCTCCACATATGCAGCGATAACGCTTCACATATGTATCAATATCGCTCCACATAAGTTGCAATATCGCTCCACATATGTATAAAAAACGCTCTATTATGTAGCAATGTTGCTCCACATGTGTAGCAATATCACTCCACATATGTAGCAAGATCGGTCTACATATGTAGCAATATCGCTCCACATATATTGTAATAACACTTTACATATGTAGCAATAACGCTTAACATATTTTACAATAATGCTCCATTATGTATCAATATCGCTCCACATATGTCGCAATATTCCTCCACATATGAAGCAATATCGCTCCACATATGTATTAATATCGCACCATTACATAACAATATCACTCCACATATGTAGCAATATCTCTCCACATATGTGGCAATCACGCTCCATTATGTAGCAATATTGCTCCACATATGTAGCAATATCGATCTTCATATGTACCAATATCGCTCCATTATGTACTAATATCGCTCCACATATGTAGCAATATCGCTCTACATATGTAGCAACATCGGTCCACATATGTAGCAATAACGGTCCACATATGTAGCAATAACATTCCATGTATGTTGTAATAATGCTCCATTATGTATCAATATCGCTCTACATAAGTAGCAATATTGCTCCACATATGTAACAATATCGCTCCACATATGTAGCAATATCGTTCCCCATATTTTACAATATCGCTCCACATACGTAGCAATAACGCTCTACATGTGTAGCAACAACGCTCCACTATATTAGCAATAACGCTTAATTATGTATCAATATCGCTCCACATATGTAGCCATATCGCTCCACATTTGTAGCAATATTGCTTCACATATGTAGCAATAACACTCCATTATGTAGTAATATTGCTCTACACATGTAGCAACATCGCTCCATTATATAACAATATAGCTTTATATATTAAGCAATAATGCTCCACATATATAACAATAACGATCCATTAGGTATCAATATCGCTCCACATATGTAGGAATATCGCTCCACATATATAGCTATATCGCTCTACATATGTGGCAATAACCCACCATTATGTAGAGATATTACTCCACACATGTAGCAATATCGCTCCACAAATGTAGCAATATCGCTCTACATATGTAGCAATATTGCTCCACATATGTTGCAATATCGCACCACATATGTAAGAATAAGGCTCCACATATATATCAATATCGCTCCGCATATGTAGCATTATCGCTCCACATATGTATCATGCTTCACATATGTCGCAATAACGCTCCATTATGTATTAATACCACCCCACATATGTATCAATATTGTTGTACATATATAGTAATAACGCTCTATATATGTAACAATATCGGTCGACATATTTAGCAATATCACTCCACATATGTATCAATAAGGCTCCACATATGTTTTAATAACGCTCCATATATGTAGCAATATCGCTCCACATATGTAGCAATAGCGCTCCACAAATATAACAATATTACACCACAAATGTAGCAATATTGCTCCACAAATATAGCAATAATGCTCCATTCTATATCAATATCGCTCCACATATGAAGCAATACCGTACCACATATGTAACAATATCGCTCCACCTATGTGGCAATAACGCTCTATTATGTAGTAATATTGCTCCACATATGTAGCAATATCGCACCATCGCTCTACATATGTAGCAATATCGCTCCACATATGTAACAATAACGCTTCATAAATGCAATAATATCGCTCTACATATATAGCAATATCGCTCCACATATGTAGTAATATCGCTCTACATATGTAACAATAACGCTCCACATATGTAGCAATATCGCTCTACAAATGTAGCAATATCGCACCACATATATAGCAATAATGCTCTACATATGAACTGATAACGCGCCATTATGTATCATAATTGCTTTACATATCTAGTAATATCGTTCTACTTATGTAGCAATATCGCTCCCCATATGTTGCAATAACGCTCCATTATGTTGTAATATTGCTCCACACATGTACCAATATCGCTCTACATATGTACCAATATCGCACCACATATGTAGCAATATTGCTCTATTATGTAGCAATATCGCTCCACATGTGTAGCAATATCGCTCCACATGTGTAGCAATATCGCTCCACATGTGTAGCAATATCGCTCCACATATGTAGCAATAACGCTCCACATATATTGTAATAACGCTCAATTATGTATCAATATCGCTCTACAAATGTAGCAATCTCGCTCCACATATGTAGAAATAACGCTCCACATATGTAGCAATAATCCTCCACATATGTAGTAATATAGTTCCACATATGTGGCAATAACGCTCCACATATGTATCAATATCGCTCCACATATGTAACAATATCGCTCCACATATGTAGCAATATCGCTCCACATATGTAGCAATCATGTTCCACATATGTAGCAATCACGCTTCACATATATTCCAATAACGCTCAATTATGTCTCAATATCGGTCTACATATGTCGTAATATTCTTCTACATATGTAGCAATATCGCTCTACATATGTAACAATATCGCACCATTATATAGCAATATCGCTCCATATATGTAGCAATAATGCTCCACATATATAGCAAATACTCTCCATTACGTATGAATATCGCTCCACATATGTAGCAATATCGCTCCACATATGTAGCAATATCGCTCTACATATGTTGCAATATCAGTCCACATATGTATCAATACGGCTCCACATATGTATCAATAAGGCTCCACATAAATATTAATAACGCTCCACATATGTGGCAATATCGCTCTACATATGTAGCAATCTCGCTCTATTATGTAGCAATGTCGCTCCACATGTGTAGCAATATCGCTCCACATATGTAGCAATAACGCTCCACATATGTAGCAATCACGCTTCACATATATTGCAATAACGCTCACATGTGTAGCAATATCGCTGTATTATGAAGCAATATCGTTCCGCATGTGTAGCAATATCGCTCCACATGTGTAGCAATATCGCTCCACATATGAAGCAATATCGCTCTACATATGTATTAATAACGCTCCACATATGTACCAATATCGCTCTATCGCTTTACATATGTAGCAATATTGCTCCACATATGTAGCAATAACGCTCCACATATGTAGCAATAACGCTCCACAAATGCCCCAATATCGCTCCACATATGTAGTAATATAGCACCACATATGTAGCAATATCGCTCCACATATGTAGTAATAACGCTCAACGTATGTAGCATTATCCATCCACATATGTAGGAATAATGCTCTACATACGTACTAATAACGGTCCATTATGTATCAATATTCCTCCACATATGTAGCAATATCGCTCCTCATATGTAGTAATATTGCACCACATATGTAGCAATATCGCTCCACATATGTAGCAATATCGCTCCATATATGTATTAATAACGCTCCACATGTGTAGTAATATCGATCTATCCCTCCACATATGTAGCAATATCGCTCCACATATGTGGCAATAACGCTCCCCAAATGTCACAATATCGCTCCACATATGTAGCAATATCGCACCACATATGTATCAATATCGCTCCACGTATGTAGGAATATCGCTCCACATATGTAGCAATAACACACCACATATGTAGCAATCACGCTTCACATATATTGCAATAACGCTCAATTATGTATCAATATCGCTCTACATATGTCGTAATATTCTTTTACATATGTAGCAATATAGCTCCACATATGTAACAATATCGCACCATTATATAGCAATATCGCTCCATATATGCAGTAATAATGCTCCACATATGTAGCAAATACTCTCCATTAGGTATCAATATCGCTCCACATATGTAGCAATATCGCTCCACATATGTAGCAATATCGCTCCACATATGTAGCAATAACGCCCTACATATGTAACAATATCGCTCCACATATGTTAGAATAATGCTCCACATATTTAGCAATAACGCTTAATTATGTATCAATATCGCTCCACATATGTAGTAATATCGCTCCACATTTGTAGCAATATCGCTTCACATATGTGGCAATAACACTCCATTATGTAGTAATATTGCTCTACACATGTAGCAACATCGCTCAACATATGTAGCAATATCGCTAAATTATATAATAATATCGCTTTATATATTTAGCAATAATGCTCCACATATATATCAATAACGATCCATTAGGTATCAATATCGCTCCACATATGTACGAATATCGCTCCACATATATAGCTATATCGCTCTATATATGTGGCAATAACACACTATTATGTAGCGATATTGCTCCACACCTATAGCAATATCGCTCCACATAAGTGGCAATATTGCTCTACATATATAGGAATATCACTCTACATATGTAGCAATAACGCTCCACATATGTATCAATATCGCTCCGCATATGTAGCATTATCCCTCCACATATGTCGCAATAACGCTCCATTAAGTATTAATATCGCTCCACATATATATCAATATTGCTCTACATTTGTAGTAATAACGTTCTATATATGTAACAATATCGGTCCACATATGTAGCAATTTTACTCCACATATGTATAAATAAGGCTCCACATATGTATAAATAATGCTCCACATATGTAGCAATATCGCTCCACATATATATTAATATTGCACCACATATATAACAATAACGCTCTACATTTGTAACAATATCGCTCCATCGCTCCACATATGCAACAATAACGCTTAATAAATGTAACAATATCGCTCCACATCTGTAACAATATCGTTATACATATGTACCAATATCGCTCTACATATGTAACAATATCGCTCTACATATGTAGCAATATCGCCCCGCATATGTATCAATATCGCTCCACATATGTAGCAATATCGCTCCACATATGTAACAATATCGCTCCACGTATGTAGCAATAACGCTCCATTATGTATCAATATCGCTCTACATATGTAGCAATATCGCTCCACAAATGTAGCAATAACGCTCTACATATTTACCAATAACGCTCCATTATGTATCAATATTGCTCCACATATGTAGTAATATCGCTCTATATAGGTAGGAATATCGCTCCACATATGTGGCAATAACCCTCCATTATGTAGTAATATTGCTCCACATGTGTAGCAATAATGCTCCACATATGTCGCAATATTCCTCCACAAATGTAGCAATATCACTCCACATATTTATGAATATCGCACCATTATATAGCAATATCGATCAATATATGTAGCAATAATGCTCCACATATGTAGCAATAACGCTCCATTATGTATCAATATCGATCTACATATGTTGTAATAACACACCATTATGTAGTGATTTTGCTCCACACCTGTAGCAATATCGCTCCACAAATGTATGAATATCGCTCCACATATGTAACAATATTGCTCTACATATGTAGGAATATCACTCCACATATCTAGCAATAACGCTCCACATATGTATCAATATCGCTCCTCATATGTAGCATTATCGCTCTACATATGTCGTAATAACGCTGCATTATGTATTAATATCGCTCCACGTAGATATCAATATTGCTCCACAAATTTAGTAATAACGTTCTATATATGTAACAATATCGGTCCACATATTTATTAATTACGCTCCACATATGTATAAATAAAGCTCCACATATGTATAAATAATGGTCCACATATGTAACAATATCCCTCCACATATGTAGCAATAACGCTCCATTTTATATCAATATCGCACCATATATGTAGCAATACCGCACCACATATGTAGCAATATCGCTCCATATATGTAGCAATACCGCACCACATATGTAGCAATATCGCTCCATATATGTAGCAATAATGCTCCACATATGTAGCAATAACGCTCCATTATGTGTCAATATCGCTCCACATATGCAGCAATATCGCTCCAGATATGTAGCAATAACGCTCCATTATGTATCAATATCGCTCCACATATGTAGCAATATCGCTCCAGATATGTATCAAACTCCATTATGTAGTAATATTGCTGCACACATGTAGCAATATCGCTCCGCATATGTAGCAGCATCTTACCACATATGTAGCAATATCGCTCTATTATGTAGCAATATCGTTGCACATATGTAACAATATCGCTCCACATATGTAGTATTATCGCTCTACATATGTCGCAATAACGCTGCATTATGTATTAATATCGCTTCACATATGTACCAATATTGCTCCACATTTTTAGTAATAACGTTCTATATATGTAACAATATCGGTCCACATATGTATCAATTTCACTCCACATATGTATAAATAAAGCTCCACATATGTATAAATAAAGCTCAACATATGTATAAATAACGCTCCACATATGTAGCAATATCGCTCCATTTTATATCAATATCGCACCACATATGTAGCAATACCGCACCACATATGTAGCAATATCGCTCCATATATGTAACAATAACGCTCCACATATGTAGCAATAACGCTCTATATATGTAACAATAACGCTCCACATATGTAGCAATAACGCTCTATTATGTATCAATATCGCTCCACATATGTAGCAATATCGCTCCACATATGTAGCAATATCGCTCCACATATGTAGCAATATCGCTCTACATATGTAGCAATAACGCTCCATTATGTATCAATATCGCTCCACATATGTATCAATATTGCTGCACATTTGTAGTAATAACGTTCAATATATATAACAATATCGGTCCACATATGTATCAATTTCGCTCGACATATGTATAAATCAAGCTCCACATATGTTTAAATAACGCTCCACATATGTACCAATATCACTCCATTTTATATCAATATCGCACCACATATGTAGCAATAGCGCACCACATATGTAGCAATATCGCTCCATATATGTAGCAATAATGCTCCACATATGTAGCAATAACGCTCTATTATGTATCAATATTGCTCCACATATGTAGCAATATCGCTCCAGATATGTAGTAATAACGCTCCATTATGTATCAATATCGCTCCACATATGTATCAATATCGCTCTAGATATGTAGCAAACTCCATTATGTAGTAATATTGCTCCACACATGTAGCAATATCGTTCCACATATGTAGCAACATCGCACCACATATGTAGCAATATCACTCTATTATGTAACAATATCGCTCCATATGTGTAGCAATATCGCTCCACAAATGTAGTATTATCTCTCCACATATGTAGCAATAACACTTCATCTATATTGAAATAACGCTCTATTATGTATCAAAATCTCTCCACAAATGTCGCAATATTCCTCCACATATTTAGCAATATCGCTCCACATATGTATCAATATTACACCACTATATAACAACATCGCTCCATATATGTAGCAATAATGCTCCACATATGTAGCAATAACTCTCCATTATGTATCAATATCGCTCCACATATGTAGCAATATCGCTCTACATATGTGGCAAAAACGCACCATTATGTAGAGATATTGCTCCACACATGTAGCAATATCGCTCCACATATGTAGCAATATCGCACTACATATGTAGCAATATCGCTCTATTATGTAGCAATATCGCTTTACATGTGTAGCAATATCGCTCCACATATGTAACAATATCGCTCCACATGTAACAATATCGCTCCACACATGTAGCAATAACGCTCTACATATGTAACAATAACACTTCATCTATATTGAAATAACGCTCTATTATGTATCAAAATCTCCCCCTATATGTCGCAATATTCCTCCACATATGTAGCAATAACGCTCCTTTATGTAGCAATATCGCTCCACATATGTAGCAATATCGCTCCAGATATGTAGCAATAACGCTCCATTATGTATCAATATCGCTCCACATATGTAGCAATATCGTTCCAGATATGTACCAAACTCCATTATCTAGTAATATTGCTCCACACATGTAGCAATATCGCTCCGCATATGTAGCAACATCGCACCACATATGTAGCAATATCGCTCTATTATGTAGCAATATCGCTGGACATGTGTAGCAATATCACTCCACATATGTAGTATTATCGCTCTACATATGTCGCAATAACGCTGCATTATGTATTAATATCGCTCCACATATGTATCAATATTGCTCCACATTTTTGGTAATAACATTCTATATATGTAACAATATCGGTCCACATATGTATCAATTTCGCTCCACATATGTATAAATAAAGCTCCACATATGTATAAATAAAGCTCCACATATGTATAAAAAACGCTCCACATATGTACCAATATCGCTCCATTTTATATCAATATCGCACCACATATGTAGCAATACTGCACCACATATGTAGCAATATCGCTCCATATATATAGCAATAACGCTCCACTTATGTAGCAATAACGCTCTATTATGTATCAATATCGCTCCACATATGTAGCAATATCGCTCCAGATATGTAGTAATAACGCTCCATTATGTATCAATATCGCTCTACATATGTAGCAATATCGCTCTAGATATGTAGCAAACTCCATTATGTAGTAATATTGCTCCACACATGTAGCAATATCGCTCCACATATGTAGCAACATCGCACAACATATGTAGCAATATTGTAAATTATGTAGCAATATTGCTCCACATGTGTAGCAATATCGCTCCACTTATGTACTATTATCGCTCCACATATGTAACAATAACACTTCATCTATATTGAAATAACGCTCTATTATGTATCAAAATCTCTCCACAAATGTCGCAATATTCCTCCACATATTTAGCAATATCGCTCCACATATGTAGCAATATCGCACTACATATGTAGCATTATCGCTCTATAATCTAGCAATATCGCTCTACATGTGTAGCAATATCGCTCCACTTATGTGGCAATATCGCTCCACATATGTATCAATATTGCACCACTATATAACAACATTGCTCAATATATGTAGCAATAATGCTCCACATATGTAGCAATAACTCTCCATTATGTATCAATATCGCTCCACATATGTAGCAATATCGCTCTACATATGTGGCAAAAATGCACCATTATGTCGAGATATTGCTCTACACATGTAGCAATATCGCTCCACATATGTAGCAATATCCTACTACATATGTAGCAATATCGCTATATAATGTAGCAATATCGCTCTACATATGTAGCAATATCGCTCCACATATGTAACAATATCGCTCCACATATGTAGCAATAATGCTCTACATATGTAGCAATAACACTTCATCTATATTGAAATAACGCGCTATTCTGTATCAAAATCTCTCCACATATGTCGCAATATTCCTCCACATATGTAGCAATAACGCTCCGTTATGTATCGATATCGCTGCACATATGTAGCAATATCGCTCCAGATATGTAGCAATAACGCTCCATTTTGTATCAATATCGCTCCACATATGTAGCAATATCGCTCCAGATATGTAGCAAACTCCATTATGTAGTAATATTACTCCACACATGTAGCAATATCGCTCAGCATATTTAGCAACATCGCACCACATATGTAGCAATATCGCTAAATTATGTAGCAATATCGCTACACATGTGTAGCAATATCGCTCCACACATGTAGCAATATTGCTCCACATATGTCGCAATAACGCTGCATTATGTATTAATATCCCTCCACATATGTATCAATATTGCTGCACATTTGTAGTAATAACGTTCAATATATATAACAATATCGGTCCACATATGTATCAATTTCGCTCCACATATGTATAAATCAAGCTCCACATATGTATAAATAACGCTCCACATATGTACCAATATTGCTCCATTTTATATCAAAAGCGCACCACATATATAGCAATAGCGCACCACATATGTAGCAATATCGCTCCATATATGTAGCAATAATGCTCCACATATGTAGCAATAACGCTCTATTATGTATCAATATCGCTCCACATATGTAGCAATATCGCTCCAGATATGTAGCAATAACGCTCCATTATGTATCAATATCGCTCCACATATGTAGCAATATCGCTCCAGATATGTAGCAAACTCCATTATGTAGTAATATTGCTCCACACATGTAGCAATATCGCTCCACATATGTAGCAACATCGCACCACATATATAGCAATATCCCTCTATTATGTAACACTATCGCTCCATATGTGTAGCAATATCGCTCTACAAATGTAGTATTATCGCTCCACATATGTAGCAATAACACTTCATCTATATTGAAATAACGCTCTATTATGTATCAAAATCACTCCACATATGTCGCAATATTCCTCCATATATGTAGCAATATCGCTCCATATATGTATTAATATCGCATCATTATATAGCAATATCGCTCCATATACGTAGCAATAATGCTCCACATATGTAGGAATAACGCTCCATTATGTTTCAATATCGCTCTACAAGTGTAGCAATATCACTCCACATATATAGCTATATCGCTCTACATATGTTGCAATAACACACCATTATGTAGTGATATTGCTCCACACCTGTAGCAATATCGCTCCACATATGTAGCAATATTGCTCTACATATATATGAATATCACTCCACATATGTATCAATAACGCTCCACATATGTATCAATATCGCTCCGCATATGTAGCATTATCGCTCCACATATGTCGCAATAACGCTCCACTATGTATTAATATCGCTCCACATATGTATCAATATTGCTCTACATTTGTAGTAATAACGTTCTATATATATAATAATATTGGTCCACATATGTAGCAATTTCGCTCTACATATGTATAAATAAGGCTCCACATATGTATAAATAACGCTCCACATATGTAGCAATATCGCTCCACATATATATTAATATTGCTCCACATATATATCAATAACGCTCCACATTTGTAACAATATCACTCCATCGCTCCACATATGCAACAATAACGCTTAATAAATTTAACAATATCGCTCCACATCTGTAACAATATCGTTATACATATGTAACAATATCGCTCCACATATCTGCAATATCGCTCTACATATGTATCAATATCACTCCACATATGTAGCAATATCGCTCCACATATGTAACAATATCGGTCCACATATGTAGCAATAATGCTCCATTATGTATCAATATCGCTCTACATATGTAGCAATATCGCTCCACATATGTAGCAATAACGCTCTACATATTTACCAATAACGCTCCATTATGTATCAATATCGCTCCACATATGTAGTAATATCGCTCTATATAGGTAGAATTATCGCTCCACATATGTGGAAATAACGCTCCATTATGTAGTAATATCGCTCCACATGTGTAGCAATAACGCTCCACATATGTCGCAATATTCCTCCACAAACGTAGCAATATCGCTCCACATATGTATCAATATCGCACCATTATATAACAATATCGCTCCATATATATAGCAATAATGCTATACATATGTAGCAATAACGCTCCATTTTGTATTAATATCGCTATACATATGTAGTAATATCACTCCACATATGTTGCAATATTGCTCCACATATGTGGTAATATTGCTCCACACATGCAGCAATATCACTCCACATATGTTGCAATATTGCTCCACATATGTGGTAATATTGCTCCACACATGCAGCAATATCGCTCCACATATGTAGCAATATCGCTCCACATGTGAAGCAATATCACTCCACATACGTAGCAATATCGCTCCACATATGTAGCAATATCTCTCCACATATTTAGTAATATTGCTCCACACATGTAGCAATATCGCTCCACACATGTAGCAATATCGCTCCACATATGTAGCAATATCACTCTATTATGTATAAATATCGCTCCACATATGTAGCAATAATGCTCCAAATATGTTCCAATATCGCCCCACATATGTAGGAATAACGCTCCGCATATGTAGCTAGCAGTATCACTTCACATAAGTAGCTATATATCGCTTGACATATATAGTAATGACGCTCCACATATGCAGCAATATCGCTCTACACACGTAGTAATAACGCTTTACATATGTGTCAATATCGCTCCATATATGTAACAATATCGCTCCACTTATGTAGCAATATCGCTCCACATATGTACCAATATCACTCCATCGCTCCACATAGGTAGCAATATCACTCCACATATGTAGCAATAACGCTTCAAATATGTAGCAGTATCCCACCAAATATCTACCAATATCGCTCCACTTATGTGGCAATATCACTCCACATATGTATCAATAATGCCCTACATATGTATCATTATCGCTCCACATAAGTTGCATTATCGCTCTACATACGTAGTAATAACGCTCTACATGTGTAACAATAATGCTCCACATATGTCGCTATATCACTCTACATATGCAGTAATAATGCTCCACATATGCAGCAATAATACTCCACATATGTTGCTATGTCGCTCCACATATGTCGCAATAACGCTCCACATATGTCGCAATAATGCTCGATTATATATCAACATCGCTCCATTATGTATCAATATCACTCAACCTACGTAGCAATATCGCTCCACATATGTTGCGATATCGCTCCACATATGTAGCAATATCGCTCCACATATGTAGCAATCTCGCTCCTTTATGTAGCAATATCACTCTATTATGTATAAATATCGCTCCACATATGTAGCAATAACGCTCCAAATATGTTCCAATATCACTCCACATATTTAGGAATAACGTTTTGCATATGTAGCTAGCAGTATCACTTCACATATTTAGCTATATATCGCTTGACATATGGAGTAATGACGCTCCACATATGTAGCAATATCGCACTACACACGTACTAATAACGCTCCACATATGTGTCAATATCGCTCCATATATGTAACAATATCGCTCTACATATGTAGCAATATCGCTCCACATATGTACCAATATCGGTCCACATATGTAGCAATAACGCTCCACATATGTACCAATAACGTTCCACGTTTGTTGCAATAACGCTCCATTATGTATCAATATCGCTCCACATAATTAGCAATATTGCTCCACATATGTAGCAATATCACTCCACATATGTAGCAATATCGATCTACATATGTAGTAATAACGGTCTACAAATGTAGCAATATCGCTCTACATATGTAGCAATATCGCTCCACATATGTAGTAATCTCGTCCATATAAGTAGCAATAACGCTCCACATATGTACCAATAACGCACTATTACGTAACAATATCACTCCACATATATAACAATAACGCTCCACATATGTTCCTATATCGCTCCACATATGGAGCAATATCAATATCACTCCATCATGTAACGATACCACTACACATATGTACCAATATCGCTCCACAAATATAGCAATATCGCCCACTTATGTAGCAATATCGCTCCACATATGTAGCAATATCCCTCTACAAATGTAGGAATGACGGTCTACAAATGTTGCTATATCGCTCTACATATGTAACAATAACGCTCCACATATGTTGCTATATCGCTCCACATATGTAGCAATATCGCTCCATCAAGTAACGATACCGCTACACATATGTACCAATATCGCTCTACATATGTAGCAATATCGCTCCACATATGTAGCAATATCGGTCCACATATATAGCAATAACGCTCCACATATGTAGCAATAACGTTCCACGTTTGTTGCAATAACGCTCCACTATGTATCAATATCGCTCCACATAAGTAGCAATATTGCTCCACATATGTAACAATATCGCTCCACATATGTAGCAATATCGCTCTACATATGTAGTAATAACGGTCTACAAATGTAGCAATATCGCTCTACATATGTAGCAATATCGCTGCACATATGTAGTAATCTCGTCTCATATAAGTAGCAATAACGCTCCACATATGTAGCAATAACGCTATATATACGTAGCAATAACGCTATATATACGTAGCAATAACGCTCCACATGTGTAGCAATATCACTTTACGTATGTAGCAATATCGCACCAATATATAGCAATATCGCTCCACATATGTAGCAAAATCGCTCCACATATGTGGCAATATCGCTCCACATATGTAACAATATCGCTCTACATATGTAGCAATATCGCTCCACATAAGTAGCAATAACGTTCCACGTTTGTTGCAATAACGCTCCACTATGTATCAATATCGCTCCACATAAGTAACAATATTGCTCCACATATGTAGCAATTTCGCTCTACCTATGTACCAATATCGCTTCACATATGTAGCAATATCGCTCTACATATGTAGTAATAACGGTCTACAAATGTAGCAATATCGCTCTACATAAATAGCAATATCGCTCCACATATGTAGTAATCTCGTCCCACATAACTAGCAATAACGCTGCACATATGTAGCAATAACGCACTGTTACGTGACAATATCACTCTACAAATGTAACAATAACGCTCCACATATGTTGCTATATCGCTCCACATATGGAGCAATATCGCTCAATATATGTAGAAATATTCCTCCACATATGTAGCAATATCGCTCCACATATGTACTAATAACGCTCCACAGTTGTCGCAAGATCGCTCCACATATGTTGAAAAAACACTCCATTATGTATCAATATCGCTCTACATATGTAGCAATATTGCTCCGCATATGTAGTAATAAGGCTCAGCATATACAGCAATATCACTCCACATATGTAGCAATAACGCTCCGTATGTGTGGCAATATCGCTCCACATATGTAGCAATATCGGTGTACATATGTTGCAATATCGCTCCACATATATGGCGATAACGCTCCACATACGTAGCAACAACGCTTCACATATATTGCAATAACGCTCCATTATGTATCGATATCGCTCCACATATGTCGCAACATTCCTCCACATATGTAGCAATATCGCTCCACATATGTAGCAATATCGCAACATTATATAGCAATATCGCTCCACATATGTCGCAATATCGCACCATAATATAGCAATATCGCTCCACATATGTATGAATATCGCTCCACATATGTGGCAATAACGCTCCATTATGTAACAATATTGCTCCACATACGTAGAAATATCGCTCTACATATGTAGCAATATTGCTCCACAAATGTAGCAATATCGCTCCACATATGTAGTAATATCGCTCTACATATGTAGCAATATCGCTTTATTATGTAGCAATAACGCTCCACATATGTAGCAATATCACTCCACACATGTAGCATTAACGCTCCACATATGTCGCAATAACGCTCCATTATGTATCAATATCGCTCAAACTATGTTGCTTTATTACTCTACAAATTTTGTAACGACGCTCTACATATGTAGCAATATCGGTTTACATATGTAGCAATATCGCTCCACATATATAGCAATAACACTTTGCTTATGTTGCAATAACGCTCCATATATGTAGCAATATTGCTCCACATATGTAGTAATATCGCTCCACATATGTCGCAAGAACGCTCCACATATGTAGTAATAACGCTCCACATATGTAGCTATATATCGCCCGACATATGTAGTAATGACGCTCCACATTTGCCGCAATATTGCTATACATACGTAGCAATAACACTCCACATGTGTAGCAACAACGCTCCACTATGTATCAATATCGCTCTACATATGTAGCAATATCGCACCATTATATAGCAATATCGCTCCACATATGTAGCAATATCGCTCCACATATGCAGCAATATCGCTCCACATATGTGGCAATAACGCTCCATTATGTAGCAATATTGCTCCACATATGTAGCAATATCGCTCTACATATGTCGCAATATCGCTCCATTATGTACCAATATCGTTCCACATATGTAGCAATATCGCTCCACATATGTAGCAATATCGCTCCATTATGTAACAATACCGCTACACATATGTACCAATATCACTCCACATATGTAGCAATATCGCTCGACATATGTAGCAACATCGGTCTACATATGTAGCAATAACGTTCCACATATGTAGCAATAACGTTCCACGTTTCTTGCAATAACACTCCACTATGTATCAATATCGCTCCACATAAGTAGCAATATTGCTCCACATATGTAGCAATATCGCTTCACATATGTAGCAATATCACTCTACATATGTAGCAATATCGGTCTACAAATGTAGCAATATCGCTCCACATATGTAGCAATATCGCTCCACATATGTAGTAATATCGTCCCACATATGTATCAATAACGCTCCACATATGTAGCAATAACGCACCGTTACGTAACAATATCGCTCCACATATGTAACAATAACGCTCCGCATAAGTTGCTAAATCGCTCCACATATGGAGCAATATCGCTCCATATATGTAGAAATATCGCTCCACATATGTAGCAATATCGCTCCACATATGTAGTAATATCGTCCCACATATGTAGCAATAACGCTCCATATATGTAGCAATAACGCACCGTTACGTAACAATATCGCTCCACATATGTAACAATAACGCTCCGCATAAGTTGCTAAATCGCTCCACATATGGAGCAATATCGCTCCATATATGTAGAAATATCGCTCCACATATGTAGCAATATCGCTCCACATATGTACCAATAACGCTCCACAGTTGTCGCAATATCGCTCCACATATGTTGAAAAAATGCTCCATTATGTATCAATATCGTTCCACATATGTAGCAATATTGCTCCACATATGTAGCAATAAGGCTCCGCATATGCAGCAATATCGCTCCTCATATTTATCAATAATGCTCCGCATGTGTTCTAATATCGCTCCATAGATGTAGCAATATCGGTGTACATATGTTGCAATATCGCTCCACATATGTAGCAAGAACGCTCTACATATGTAACAATATCGATCCAAATATGTAACAATAACGCTCCACATCTGTAGGAATAACGCTCCACATATGTAGCAATAATACTCCAAAAATGTACCAATAACGCTCTACATATGTATCTATATCGCTCCACATACGTAGAATATCACTTCAATATGTAGCAATATAGCTACACATACGTAGCAATATCGCTCCACATATGTAGCAGTAATGCCCCACATATGTATCAATATCGCTCCACATATGCCGCAATAACGCTCCACATATGTTACACAAACACTCCATTATGTATCAAAATCGTTCCATTATGAATCAATATCTCTCCACCTATGTAGTAATATCGCTCCACATATGTACCAATATCGCTCCACATATGTACCAATATCGTTCCCTTATGTAACAATATCGCTCCATTATGTATCAATATCGCTCCACATATGTAGCAATAACACTCCACATATGTACCAATATCGCTCCACATATGTACCAATAACGCTCCACATATGTAGCTAGTAGTATCGCTCCACATATGTAGCTAGTAGTATCGCTCCACATATGTAGCTATATATCGCCCGACATATGTAGTAATGACGCTCCACATTTGCAGCATTATCGCTCTACATACGTAGTAATAACACGCCACATATGTATCAATATCGCTCCATATATGTAGAAATATCGCTTCTTTTATGTAGCAATATCGCTCCACATATGTGGCAATAACGTTCTACATACGTAGCAATATCACTCCACGTATGGAGCAATAACGCTCCACATATGTACCAATATCGCTCCACATATGTCACAAGAAAGCTCCAATATGTATCAATATCGCTCCACATATGTAGCATTATCGCTCCACAAATGTAGTAATAATGCTCTACATATATAGCAGTATCGGTCCACATAAGTAGCAATATCGCTCCACATATGGAGCAATAACGCTCCGCATATGTGGCAATATCACTCTACATATTTAGCAATATCGCTCCACATATGTCACAAGAAAGCTCCAATATGTATCAATATCGCTCCACATATGTAGCAATATTGCTCCACATATGTAGTAATAATGCTCTACATATATAGTAGTATCAGTCCACATAAGTAGCAATATCGCTCCACATATGGAGCAATAACGCTCCTCATATATGGCAATAATGCTCCATATATGTAGCAATATCGCTCCACACATGTAGCAATATCGTTCCACATATGTCGCAATAACTCTCCACATATGTAGTAATAATGCTCTACATATGTAGCAATAACGCTCCACATATGTAGCAATATCATTCAACATATGTTGCAATATTGCTCCATATATATACCTATATAGCTCGACATATGTAGTAATAACGCTCTACATCTGTAGCAATATCGTTCTACATACGTAGCAATAACACTCTACATGTGTAGCAACAACGCTCTACTATGTATTGATTTCGCTCTACATATGTACCAATATCGCACCACATAAGTAGCAATATCGTTCCTTGATAAAACAATATCACTCCACATATGTAGCAATATCGCACCACATAAGTACCAATATCGCTCCATTATGTAACAATATCGTCCCACATATCTATGAATATCACCGCTCCACATATGTAGCAATATCACTCCACATATGTAGCAAAAACGCTCAGCATATGTGGCAATAACGCTCCATATATGTAGCAATATCGCTCCACATATGTAGCAATATCGCTCCATATATGTACCTATATAGCTTGACATATGTAGTAATAACGCTCTACATCTGTAGCAATATCGCTCTACATAGGTAGCAATAACGCTCAACATGTGTAGCAACAACGCTTTACTATGTATCAATATCGCTCTACATATGTAGCAATATCGCACCACATAAGTATCAATATCGCTCCATTATGTAACAATATCGCTCCACATATATAACAATATCGCTCCATATATGTAGTACTATCGTCCCACATATGTAGCAATAACGCTCTACATTTATAGTAATAACGCACCGTTACGTATCAATATCGCTCCACATATGTAGCAATATTGCTCCACATATGTAACAATAACGCTCCACATATGTAGCAATATCACTTCACATATGGAGTAGTAACGCTCCACATATGTACCAATATCGCTCCACATATGTAGCAATATCGCTTCACATATGTCGTAAGAAAGCTCCATTATTTATCAATATTGCTCCACATATGTAACAATATTGCTCCACATATGTAACAATAATGCTCTACATATGTAGCAGTATTGGTCCACATAAGGAGCAATATCGCTCCACATATGTAGCAATAACGCTCCGCATATGTGGCAATAACGTTCCATATATGTAGCAATATCGCTCTACATATGTAGCAATATCACTCCACATATGTCGCAATAACGCTCCACATATGTAGTAATAATGCTCTACATATGTAGCAATAACGCTCCACATATGTAGCAATATCGTTCCACATATGTAGCAATATCGCTCCATATATGTGCCTATATAGCTCGACATATGTAGTAATAACGCTCTACATCTATAGCAATATCGCTCTACATACGTAGCAATAACGATCTACATGTGAAGCAACAATGCTCTACTATGTATCAATATCGCTCTACATATGTAGCAATATCGCACCACATAAGTAGCAATATCGCTCCATTATGTAACAATATCGCTCCACATATATAGCAATATTGCTCTACATATGTAGTAATATCGTCCCACATGTGTAGCAATAACGCTCTACATTTGTAGAAATATCGCACCGTTACGTATCAATATCGCTCCACATATATAACAATAACGCTCCATATATGTACCAATATCGCTCGACATATGTTGCAATAACGCTCCATTATATATCAATATTGCTCCTCATATGTAGCAATATTGCTCCACATATGTAGCAATAACGCACCACATATGCAGCAATATCGCTCCACATATGTAGCAATAACGCTCCCCATATGTGGCAATAATGATCCATTATTTATCAATATCGCTCTATATATGTTGCAATATCGCTCCACGTCTGTAACAATATCGCTCTAAATATGTCACAATATCGTTCCACATATGTAGCAATATCGCTCCACATATATAGATATATATCGCTCGACAAATGTATTAATAACGCCCCACATAGGCATCAATATCGCTATACATACGTAGCAATAACGCTCTACATATATAACAATTACGCTCCACTATGTATCAATATCGCTCTACATATGTAGGAATTGCTCCACATAAGTAGCAATATCGCTCCACTATGTAGCAATATCCCTCCACTTATGTAGCAATATCATTCTACATATGTGGCAATATCGCTATACATATGTAGCAATAACGGCCCACATATGTAGCAATAACGCTTCACATATGTGCCAATAACGCTCAATTATGTATCACTATCGCTCCACATATGTAGCAATAATGCTCCACTCATGTTGCTATACCGCTCAACATATGGAGCAATAACGCTCCACATATGTAGAAATATCGCTCCACATATGTAGCAATATCGCTCCACATATGTAGCAATAACGCTCTCCATATGTATTAATGTCACTCCAAATTTGTAAAAAATAATGCCCCACATATCTATGAATATCGCCGCTCCACATATGTAGCAATATCGCTCCACATATGTAGCAATAACGCTCCACAGATGTAACAATATCGCTCCACATAAGTAGCAATAACGCTTCATTACGTATCAATATCGCTCCACATACGTAGCAATAACGCTCCACATATGTAGCTAGTAGTATCGCTCCACATATGTAGCTATATATCGCCCGACTTATGTAGTAATGACGCTCCACATTTGCAGCAATATCGCTCTACATACGTAGCAATAACACGCCACATATGTGTCAATATCGCTCCATATATGTAGAAATATCGCTTAATTTATGTAGCAATATCGCTCCACACATGTGGCAATAACGTTCCACATATGTAGCAATATCACTCCACATATGGAGCAATAACGCTCCACATATGTACCAATATCGCTCCACATATGTCACAAGAAAGCTCCAATATTTATCAATATCGCTCCACATATGTAGCATTTTTATTCCACATATGTAGTAATAATGCTCTACATATATAGCAGTATCGGTCCACATAAGTAGCAATATTGCTCCACATATGTAGCAATAACGCTCCGCATATGTGGCAATAACGCTCCATATATGTAGCAATATCGCTCCACATATGTAGCAATATCACTCCACATATGTCACAATAATGCTCCACATATGTAGTAATAATGCCCTACATATGTAGCAATAACACTCTACATATGTAGCAATATCGTTCCACATATGTAGCAATATCGCTCTATATATGTAGTTATATGGCTCGACATATGTAGTAATAACGCTCTACATATGTAGTAATATCGCTCTACATACGTAGCAATAACGCTCCACATGTGTAGTAACGACGCTCTACTATGTATCAATATCGCTCTAAATATTTAGCAATATCGGACCACATAAGTAGCAATATCGCTCCATTACGTAACAATATCGCTCCACATATATAGTAATATCGCTCAACATATGTAGTAATATCGTCCCACATACGTAGCAATAACGCTCCACATTTGTAGTAATAACGCACTGATACGTATCAATATCGCTCCACATATATAACAATAACGCTCCATATATGTAGTAATATCGCTCCACATATGTTGCAATAACGCTCCATTATGTATCAATCTCGCTCCGCATATGTAGCAATAACGCTCCATTATGTATCAATATCGCTCCACATATATAGCTATATATCGCTCGACAAATGTATTAATAACGCTCTACGTATGCAGCAACATCACTCTACATACGTAGCAATATTGCTCTACATATGTAGTAATAACACTCTACATATGTAGCAATATCTGTCCACATATGCAGTAATATCGTTCCACATATGTAGCAATATCGCTCTACATATTTCCCTATCTCGCTCGACATATGTAGTAATAACGCTCTACATACGTAGCATTAACGCTCCATCTGTGTAGCAGCAACGCTCCACTATGTATAAATATCGCCCTACATATGTAGCAATATCGCACTACACAAGTAGCAATATCGCTTCATTATGTAAAAATATCGCTCCACATATGTAGCAATATCGCTCCACATATGTAGTAATATCGTCCCACATATGTAACAATAACGCTCCACATATGTAGCATTAACGTACCGTTATGTAACAATATCGCTCCACATATGCAGCAATATCGTCCCGCATATGTGGCAATAACGCTCCACATATGTTGCAATATTGCTCCACATATGTAGCAATATCGCTCCACGTCTGTAACAATATCGCTCCAAATATGTCGCAATATCGTTCCACATATGTAGCAATATCGTTCCACATATATAGCTATATATTGCTCGACAAATGTATTAATAATGCTCCACATATGTAACAATATCACTCTACATACGTAGCAATAACGCTCTACATATATAGCAAAAACGCTCCACTATGTATCAATATCACTCTATATATGTAAGAATATCGCTCCACATAAGTAGCAATATCGCTCCATTATGTAGCAATATCACTCAACATATGTAGCAATATTGCTCCACATATGTAGCAATATCGCTCCACATATGGAGCAGTAACGCTCCACATATGTACCAATATCGCTCCACATATGTACCAATATCGCTTCACATATGTCGTAAGAAAGCTCCATTATGTATCAATATCGCTCCACATATGTAGCAATATTACTCCACATATGTAGCAATAATTCTCTACATATGTAGCAGTATCGGTCCACATAAGTAGTAATATCGCTCCACATATGTAGCAATAATGCTCCGCATATGTGGCAATAACGCTCCATATATGTAGTAATATCGCTCTACATATGTAGCAATATCACTCCACATATGTCGCAATAATGATCCACATATGTAGTAATAATGCTCTACATATGTAGCAATAACGCTCCACATATGTAGCAATATCGTTCCACATATGTAGCAATATCGCTCCATATATGTAGCTATATAGCTCGACATATGTAGTAATAACGCTCTACATCTGTAGTAATATCGCTCTACATACGTAGCAATAACGCTCCACATGTTTAGCAACAACGCTCTACTATGTATCTATATCGCTCTACATATGTAGCAATATCGCACCACATAAGTAGCAATATCGCTCCATTATGTAACAATATCTTCCACATATATAGTAATATCGCTCCACATATGTTGTAATATCATCCCACATACGTAGCAATAACGCTCCACATTTCTAGTAATAACGCACTGATACGTATCAATATCGCTCCGCATATATAACAATGACGCTCCATATATGTAGCAATATCGCTCCACATATGTTGCAATAACGCTCCATTATGTATCAAAATCGTCCGCATATGTGGCAATAACGCTCCATTATTTATCAATATCGCTTTACATATGTAGCAATATTGCTCCACGTCTATAACAATATCGCTCTAAATATGTCGCAATATGGTTCCACATATGTAGCAATATCGCTCCACATATATTATATATCGCTCAACAAATGTATTAATAATGCTCCACATATGCAGCAATATCGCTCTACATGCGTAGCAATAACGCTCTACATATATAGCACTAACGCTCCACTATATATCAATATCGCTCTACATATGTAGGAATATCACTCCACATAAGTAACAATATCGCTCCATTATGTAGCAATATCGCTCCACTTATGTAGCAATATCGCTCTACATATGTATCAATATCGTTATACATATGTAGCAATAACGGCCCACATTTGTAGCAATAACGCTCCACATATGTACCAATAACGCTCAATTATGTATCACTATCGCTCCACATATAAATCAATAATGCTCCACTCAGGTTGCTGTATCGCTCGACATATGAACAATAACCCTCTACATATGTAGCAGTATCGCTCTACATATGTAGCAATATTGTTCTACATATGTATCAATATCCCTCCAAATATGAAGAAAATAACGCCCCACATATCTATGAATATAGCCGCTCCGCATTTGTAGAAATATCGCTCCACATATGTAGCAATAACGCTCCACAAATGTAGCAATATCGCTCCACATACGTAGCAATAACAGTCCATTATGTATCAATATCGCTCCGCATATGTAGTAATATCGCTCCACATATGTAGCAATAACGCTCCACATATGTTGTAACGCCCGAGATTTTTCATCCCTTTTTCTCAAAACTCATAGAAATTTTTTTTTTCTTTCCATAAATCGGAGTCAAAACGATAAAATCAAAACCTGTTTATAATTTAAAACATCATACGGTTAAACATCGTACTGCCAAATCAAATATCCTCAGGCACTACTCGAAAACACACGTACGAATAAATTTGCTATGATCATAGACTTTTAAATACAAATCACTCTCCCGGGCATCCATGAGTACAAGTCCCATAACAGTCCACTAACGGATCCAAATGAAAGTCCCGAATAAACATCAAAATATCTCATCTCACTCAATACAGGAGATCGTGGCACAAACAAACTCGCAATGAGTCAAGCAGATACCTGAGTCAACGGGAATCGATCCACCGCTGAAACAAGCGTCCATCTCCAGGAGCTCTTCGCACAACCTGCAAAACCTCCCGTACAACGGGGCTAAAAGTAGTAGGGTGAGTATTTTCATACTCAGTAGGAAAATACCCAGTAGGGGAAACCCCAAACGGTGAACTCACAAGTTCATAATCACATGCGTCATGCAACTCAAACATGAAGCAGAAGCATATCAATATCATGCTCAAATTCATACAAACATGCCAAATGCACCAACGTGCCACAGACATACCGAAGGCACCATCGTGCCAAAATCATACCGAATCAAACTTATACAAACACCCTTATCCAGGGTCATACAAACTTACTCGTACCACCGTACGCATACTCATACATCATACGCATACTTGTACGACCTTACTCGTACAATCGTATGCTCACTCATACAGCTTACCCATACAGGTACGACCTTACTCGTACAATCAGATTCGTACGACCTCACTCGTACAGTCTGCACAAAATCATACTTACTGTCTTACTCAGAAACATATTCCCACAATCGTCGTACCCATACTCTTACAGTCGTGCTCATACTCATATGCTTACAGTCCTGCTCATACATACTCTTACAGTCCTGCTCATACACACTCTTACAGTCGTACTCACACTCATACAGTCGTACTCATACACAATCGTACACATATCAACGACCACTGAAGCTCATTACAACTAATAAGCTCCAACGTCGAAATGGAAAAGAATGCCACTGGGGCAACACCTTAACCTCCGGGGAGTGACTAGACGCCATGGACTTTTCCGAAGGTAAGGCACACCAATGCTCATGGGGCACTGGATCAAACAGGTAAGAGTAGATCCATGATACTACTTACCTGAGCGCGCAAACATAAACACCCACACATAAGGGGTCATACAGTTGCCCACCATAATGGGTCTTATAGTGCCATAGAATCGCCCACCATAATGGGTCTTATAGTGCCAGAGAATTGCCCACCATAATGGGTCTTATAGTGCCATTGCCACTCTTGGGCAGAAAACATACAGTGCCACTCTGGGCGTAAACGTACGGTGCCACTCTTGGGCGAGAATCATACAACGCTCTCAACAGCATCAAACGTACGGGCTTACACAGCACACGTACCAAATCAGAAACATACGTCGCTCTCGGAGAGCATCGTACGTACGGGCTTCATACAAAGACGCGTACAAAGTCGAAACGTACATCGCTCTCAACAGAGCATCAAACGTCTGGGCTTATACAGCACGCAGACCAAATCAGAAACAACGTCGCTCTTAGCAGAGCATCAGACGTCCGGTGCCCTATACAGCACACAGACAACATCCCGCAGGATAAACACCATGGCAAGACATGATAAAAGCTCGGCCGACTCATCAGCGGCCAGCTCAAACACGGAACTTAATCCGTCGAACCCTCAGGTCTCAAACTCACAACGCTATCATTAGCTGTGCTTATAATTCCAGTTTGAATTAAGTATATTATGCGGTACAATTATGCCACACAAACTCACAGTCCTCGACTGGTCAAACCGAAGCTGAGCCCGATCCGAAACCCAAGTTCGTTAGGGCAGCAGACTTCACTTACCCGTCCACATCATGGACAAAACTCATCATACAACAAACCCTTACAGTCTTACATACTTCGCCATCCATCTTATGGCCAAAACCTCTTACACTGACATCCTCAAATATGGCTCCTCAGAGCCAACCCAGTTGTTGCCCTTTTACTTATATCTCACTTGTTATACTTACTTTTCACTTCATAATCTGTACGTTATGCTTGTACAATTATGAACACTCTTACTGTTTGACAAATGCCCACATATGATCCAACCCAAACCGATCCATTCTAATCCTTGCCCGTCATACTCATATCCTCTGTCATACGCTTACACAACCGTATCCAAATTCAGACAAAGTCTCTGATACCTCTTACTGTCCATCGCTCATACCTCTGCCCACAAACACTTACACATACGCACATCCAAAGCATAGGCAAACGCCATCATACATACCTATGTCTCACACATACGTATAACATACACATACAGCCATACATACATAACTTACAAACATGCACGCTAGCCATCACTAGCACATGCATACACACGTCAAACATGCACGCTAGCCATCACTAGCACATGCATACATCAAACGTACACGCTAGTCATCTCTAGCACGTGCACACATTCATACATACTTCAAACATGCACGCTAGCCGTCACTAGCACGTGCATAACCCATACATAGCATACTGACATATTTGCTAGCCATCGCCAGCGCATACATAATCCACATCCATAAAACATGCATACATCTCATGCATATCAATCATACCATACAATCATGCTTACACGCACATCATGCAATCGGATCGTTACTTAACATCCAAGCATGGAATCATACAATCCTAGCATGCTGCTACTCATTCAAAGCATGCTTCATGAATTTACGAGTTCAAAGCTCCCCTACCTCATAATCATGACGTTCGATGGCGAGCACACGACGGTGGCGGCGTCAGCGGCGGAGTTGGCGGTCAAAACCGTTGCCTGGCTGAGAGAGCTGCTGTCCCGAGGGTTTTAGGAAGCGCCGGAACTATCACGGCCAAACAGAGTGTTAGAACTCAATGTGGTAAAACCCGCGATCCACGGCGGCACACTAGGGCGGCCAGAAGAAATATGGTGCCAACATAAGTGGCGGTGCGATCAGATATCAAGGGTGTACACTCTGAAGATCAGCCGGTGGCTAAGACGTGCACAGCCGGCCATAAGACGTCAAAATCGGCCGTGGACAGCACCCAACGGCGACGATTTTGATCAACAAAGGCCCACATATGGGTAGAGAGCGTGGGGCAACGCTCGAGAACCAAAGGAGAGGTGGAGGACGGCTCTAGTGGTCAACTCCACTCGGTGGCAAAGCCAACCGATGGTTAGGCGGCATGAATGCGGCGCCTAAACCCAGAAGTACACGCGTGGCCACATATGCACGCGGCCCAAAGGGGCGGGGGAGATGGCTGAAATGAGGCGACTCATGGCCAACAAAAGCCAACCGGGCTAAGGCCCTAGCGGTGGCTAGTCTAAGCGGCGACATCGCCGATCGCCACCCACAACCAAAACCCATGGTGCGGGCAGCTGTGCATCTTGCACGGTATAGGGCAAGGGGAGGGTTCAAGGTCGTGCAAAGGCTATGAGGCCGTCACTGGCCAAGGCCTGTGCAGGTGAACTCGTCCACCTTCTATCAAGGTAAGACATACAAATTCTTGCCCGAGGCCGTCCGGTACCGATGGCATAAAATGGGCAAGAAGGGTCAACGGCACACATGCCGGTAAGGCGGACTAGCTGCGGCTACGGGCCGCAAGGCTGAACAAGACCCAGAGGGGTGGCCCATTGGCATCACCAGGCCAGAGCGGAGCCGAACTAAGGTCCGCTAAATCAAATCCGGCGTCCGACTGATAACGTCAGTCACAACGTCCAAAATGGGTGTAGGCCAAAAATAGGGGACGACCGGGGAAAACCCATAAGGGCGGAGCGGCCATGGGGGCGGCGGCTGAATCGGGCACGGAGGTGTAGTCCACTGCCTTCGCCGGAGCAAGGCGAGGCTGGGGGAAGGCCGAATCGGCCGCAGATCACCGCCGGCGGCCACTGTTTGCCCAAAACAGTCCGTCGGCGGAACAGTGCACAGAGGGAGAGAAGAGTGCAAGGCGGCGGAACAGAGGCCCACCGGGCCGGGAGGAGGGGCTCCTCGCCGTCGCCGGCCCAGGGCGGAGCCGTGGCCAGCCGGTCGGGCCGAGCCGGCCCGTGGCGGCGGCGGAACGGCGTGAAACAGACGGGCGGCAAACAAGGGCAGCAGAGAGAAAGGGAGCAGGACGGCGGAGCTGGGGCCGTCCGGGGCCGGGGGGAGTGGCCTCCCGCCGTCGCCGGCCCATGGCGGAGCCGTGGGCTGCCGGCCGGCCCTCGCCGGCCTACGGCGGCGGCGGAATCCAAAAATGACAGTGGGGAGGCTAACCGGAAAAGTCGGGGCGGAGCGGCCGTGGGGCCGGGACGGCGGTTCCCCTGCCGTCGCACGGCCAGGGCGGAGCCGGTGCGGCGGTCCAGCGGCCTGCCGGCGGCCGGCGGCGGCCGGGCACAGGGAAAAGGCGGAAGGGGGGCGGGGGCGCACTGTTCATCCAATTCCAAGTTCTAGATCGGGCGATCCCGATCCCGATCCGAATTTTTCCTTTTTATTTTTTTTTCTTTTTCTTTTTCCAAACGTATCCCCAACGCGCGTTAACCCACTGGTTACGCGTCGAACCTCCAAAATTCGCGCCCGTGACTAAGCCCCACACCCGACTCTACGGGTATAAATACGGGGAAAATACACGAATACACATACGCTGAAACGTCACATTTTCCTGCCGAAAATGACCAGAAAAATGGCAGAAAAATCCCAGAAAATCGTAGAAAAATCAGGGACCTT
Organism: Saururus chinensis; assembly: GCA_035235625.1. Lineage (NCBI taxonomy): Eukaryota > Viridiplantae > Streptophyta > Magnoliopsida > Piperales > Saururaceae > Saururus > Saururus chinensis. The sequence goes on along the minus strand of CP141142.1, from coordinate 43,445,094 downwards.
ACATATGTGGCAATATCGCTTCACATATGTAATAATAATGCCCCATATATGTAGCAATATCGCTCCACATATGTTGTAATAACGCTCCATTATGTATCAATATCGCTCCACATATATAGCACTATTGCTCCACATATGTAGCAATAATGCTCCACATATGCTGTAATATCGCTCCACATATGTAGGAATAACGCTCCGCATATGTCGCAATAACGCTCCATTATTTATCAATATCGCTCTACATATGTAGCAATATCACTCCACATCTATAGCAATATCGCTCTACATATGTCACAATATCGTTCCACATATGTAGCAATATTGCTTCACATATATACCTATATATCGCTCAACAAATGTATTAATAACACTCCACATATGCAACAATATCGCTCTACATACATAGCAATAACGCTCTACATATGTAGCAATATCGCTCTACATACGTAGCAATATTGCTCTACATATGTTGTAATAAAGCTCTACATATGTAGCAATATCGGTCCACATATGTAGTAATATCATTCCACATATGTAGCAATATTGCTCCACATATGTCACTATCTCGCTCGACATATGTAGTAATAACGCTCTACATCTACAGCAATGTCGCTCTACATACGTAACATTAACGCTCCACATATGTAGCAACAACGCTCCACTATGTATCAATATCGCCCTACATATGTAGCAATATCGCACCACATAAGTAGCAATATCGCTTCATTATGTAACAATATCGCTCCACATATGTAGCAATAACGCACCATTACGTAACAATATCGCTCCACATCTGTAACATAACGCTCCACATATGTTGCTTTATCGCTCCACATATGGAGCAATATCGCTCCATATGTGTAGCAATATTGCTCCACATATGCTGCAATATCGCTCCACATATGTAGCAATAACGCTCCACAGTTGTCGTAATATCGCTCCACGTATGTTGCAAAAATGCTCCACTATGTATCAATATCGCTTCACATATGTAGCAATATTGCTCCACATATGTAGCAATAAGGCTCCGCATATGCAGCAATATCACTCCACATATGTAGTAATAACACTCCGCATTTGGAGCAATATCGCTCCACATATGTAGTAATAACGCCCCACATATGTAGTAATAACGCTTCACATATATTGTAATAATGCTCCATTATGTATTAATATCGCTCAACATATGTCGTAATATTCCTCCACATATGTAGCAATATCGCTCCACATATCTAGCAATATCGCACCATTATATAGCAATATCGCTCAACATATGTAGCAATATCGCTCACCATATGTGGCAATAATGCTCCATTATGTAGCAATATTGCTCCATATATGTAGCAATATCGCTCTACATATGTAGCAATATCGCTCCATTATGTACCAATATTGCTCCACATATGTAGAAATATCGCTCCACATATGTCAATATCGCTCCATATATAACAATATCGCTACACATATGTACCAATATCGCTCCACATATGTAGCAACATCGCTTGACATATGTAGCAACATTGGTCCACATATGTAGCAATAACGCTCCACATATCTATCAATAATGTTCGACGTTTGTTGCAATAACGCGCCATTATGTAGCAATATCGCTCCACATAAGTAGCAATATTGTTCTACATATGTAACAATATCGCTCCACATATGTAGCAATATCGCTCCACATATGTATCAATACCGCTCTACATATGTGGCAATATCGGTCCACATATGTTACAATATTGCTCCATTATGTAGCGAACTCGCTACACATTTGTAGCAAAATCGCTCTACATATGTAGCAATAATGCTCCACATATGTTACAATAACGCTCCATTATTTATTAATATCGCTCTCCATATGTAGCAATATCACTCCAAATATGTAACAATAACGCTCCACATATGTAGGCATAACGCTTCACATATGTAGCAATAACACTCCAAATATGTACAAATAACACTCTACATATGTATCAATATCGCTCCACATATGTAGCCATATCGCTCCATTATGTAACAATATCGCTACACATACGTAGCAAGATCCCTCTGCATATGTAGTAATATTACTCCACATATGTAGCAATAACGCTCCACATATGTATCAATATCGCTCCACATATGCCGCAATAACGCTCCACATATGTCGCAATAACGCTCCATTATGTATCAATATCGCTCCATTATGTTTCAATATCACTCCACCTATGTAGTAATATCGCTCCACATATGCAGCAATATCGCTCCACATATGTAGCAATATCGCTCCCTTATGTAGCAATATCGCTCTATTGTGTATCAATATCGCTCCACATATGTAGTAATAACGCTCCGCATTTGTAACAATATCGCTGCACATATGCAGCAATAACGCTCCACATAAGTAGCTAGTAGTATCGCTCCACATATGTTGCTATATATCGCCCGGCATATGTAGTAATGACGCTCCACATTTGCAGCAATATCGCTCTACATACGTAGCAATAACGCTCTACATATGTGTCAATATCGCTCCATATATGTAGCAATATCGCTCTATTTATGTAGCAATATCGCTCAACATATGTAGAAATAACGCTCCACATATGTAACAAGATCACTCCACATATGTAGCAATAACGCTCCACATATGTAGCAATATCGCTCCACATATGTAGCAATATCGCTCCACATATGTCGCAATAACGCTCCATTATGTATCAATATCGCTCCACATATGTAGCAATATTGCTTCACATATGTAGTAATAACGCTCTACATATGTAGCAATATCGGTCCACATAAGTAGCAATATTGCTCTACATACGTAGCAATAATGTTCCGCATATATGGCAATAACGCTCTATATATGTAGAAATATCGCTCCACATATGTAGCAATATCGCTCCACATATGTCGCAATAACGCACCACATATGTAGTAATAACGCTCTACATATGTAGAAATAACGCTCCACATATGTAGCAATATCATTCCACATATGTAGCAATATCGCTCCATATATGTAGATATACCGCTCGACATATGTAGTAATAATGCTCTTCATCTGCCGCAATATCGCTCTACATACGTAGCAATACCGCTCCACATATGTAGCAACCACGCTCCACTATGTATCAATATTGCTCTACATATGTAACAATACCGCACCACATAAGTAGCAATATCGCTCCACATATGTAACAATATCGATCCACATATGTAGCAATATCGTACTACATAAGTAGCAATATCGCTCCATTATGTAATAATATCGTCCCACATATGTAGGAATAACGCTCCACATATGTAGTAATAACGCACCGTTACGTATCAATATCGCTCCGCATATGTAACAATAACACTATATATATGTAGCAATATCGCTCCACATATGTCGCAATAACGCTCCACATATGTAGTAATAATGCTCTGCATATGTAGCAATAACGCTCCACATATGTAGCAATATCGTTCCACATATGTAGCAATATCGCTCTATATATGTAGCTATATAGCTCGACATATGTAGTAATGATGCTCCACATTTGCAGCAATATCGCTCTACATACAAAGCAATAACGCTCCACAATGTGTCAATATCGCTCTATATATGTAGCAATATCGCTCCACTTATGTAGCAATATCGCTCCACATATGTAGTAATAACGCTCCACATATGTAGCAATAACGCTCTATTATTTTTCAATATCGCTCTACATATGTAGCAATATCACTCCACATCTGTAACAATATCGCTCTACATATGTCGCAATATCGTTTCGCATATGTAACAATATCGCTCCACATATATAAGCTATATATCGCTCAACAAATGTATTAATAACACTCCACATATGCAGCAATATCGCTCTACATACATAGCAATAACGCTCTACATATGTAGCAATAACGCTCCACTATCTATCAATATCGCTCTACATATGTAGGAATATCGCTCCACATAAGTAGCAATATCGCTATACATATATAGCAATATCGGCCCACATATGTAGCAATAACGCTCACATATGTACCAATAACGCTCAATTATGTATCACTATCGCTTCACATATGCAGCAATAATGCTCCACTAATGTTGCTATATCGCTCGACATATGGAGCAATAACGCTCCACATATGTAGCAATATCGCTCCATATATGCAGCAATATCGATCCACATATGTAGCAATAACACTCTACATATGTATCAATATCGCTCCAAATATGTAGAAAATAATGCCCCACATATGTATAAATATCGCCGCTCCCATATGTAGCAATATCACTCCACATATGTAGCAATAACGCTCCATTATGTATCAATATCGCTCCACATATGTAGCAATATCACTCCACATATGTAGCAATATCACTCCACATATGTAGCAATAACGCTTCACAGATGTAGCAATATCGCTCCACATATGTAGCAATAACGCTCCATTATGTATCAATATCGCTCTACATATGTAGCAATATTGCTCCACATATGTAGTAATAACGCTCCACTTATGTAGCAATATCGCTCCATATATGTAGCAATAACGCTCTACATATGTAGCAATAACGTTCAATTATTTATCAATATCACTCTAGATACGTAGCAATATCGCTCCACATATGTAATAATAACTCTCCACATATGTAGCAATAACGCTCCACATATGTAACAATAACACTCTAAATACGTAGCAATAACACTCCGCATATGTAGCACTAACGCTCCACAAGTGTATCAATATCCCTCCACATATGTAGCAATATCACTCTACATATGTAGCAATAATGCTCCACATATGTAGCAATAACGCTCCACATATGTAGCAATAACGCTCCACATTTGTAACAATATCGCTCCACATATGTAGCAATAATGCTCTACATATGTAGTAATAACGTTCCATTATGTATCAATATCTCTCCACAGATGTTGCAATATTGCTCCACTTATGCATCGATATCGCTCCACATATGTAGTCGCTCTACATATGTAGCAATATCGCTCTACATATCTAACAATAACGTTCGACATATGTAGTAATAACACTCCACATATGTAGCAATAACACTTCAAATATGTAGTAATAACGCTCTACATATGTAACAATAACACTCCACATATTTATCAATATCGCTCCACATATGTAGCAATATCGCTTCACATATGTAGCAAAAACGATCTACATATGTAGGAATAACATTACACATATGTAGAGGGGCCTTGTCTTCTCTGTTGATTGGTCAGCAGGAGGCGGAGCCTCGCCGGAAGTTGGGACTGCCGCTTCGCCGTGCCCCTGCTCCTTCTCGAGTTCTCTCTGAAATCACAGAGGAAAGAGGGTGCGGACGTTACTGACGGTGGCAAACCTACGGTTGGACCAGGGGGTTCTGAATCGCCGCTGGACGGTGAATCAAATGGCCCCGGTCCCATGGCTAGGTGAGGTGGCAGCGTCGATGCAAATCGCAGGCGGAAGAAAAAGCTGGCCGCTTTGCAGACCGCTCGGCAGCCACCGCGCGCCGACGGGAATAGGTCCAACGGAACCACTTCCCGGAGGCGATCTTATTGGCCAAGCCCGTCGACTAACAGTGGCGGCCGGCAGTGGCTGCCGTAGGCCAGCCGGTGTTCCTGCTGGCCGGAACCGAAGAAGACGTCTTCACTGGTCTGGGCCTAGCCCGGATCTGGTATGGGTCAGCAATATAAATAAAAAGAGAAATAAATGTAGGGGTTGAACCGGGTCCGGTTTAAGGGCCTTTACTTGTTCTAAAAATTTAGAAAAATTACCCATATACTTTGAGAGGGTTATGAGTGTCTTGACCAAGTTTTTGGACCGGGAAAAATCCCAGAATCTCTAAAATGACCTTTTTACCCCTGGTAGTTAAATCATCGTGTGAAAACCATTTACCCGACTTCAGGGCTCCGGTTCAGGGGCCTATGAATTGGTTTAAAACTTGGGAAAATTCTCAGTGAGAGTTTAATGAGCAACCTGATTATATGCCAAACCAATAAATGAGGAAAAATCCCAGTGAGTGGATAATTGACCCTTTTGCCCCTAGGGTTAATTATAAACCGTTAGTTAAAACCTGGGTCGGTTCATGGGGTTCACGACCCCATCACATGCCAGGAAAATTACACAAAGTCCATGAAGTCAAGTAGTACCCTTGACCCTAATTTTGGACCCATTGGAGATCATTAAGGCCTTAAACCAAATGACAGAAATACCCTTTGAGTGGACCCGCCCACATTCGTGTGAATGGAAGCGTGAGTCGGTCTGAGAGTGGAGCCTTGTGAGAGGTCAATGACTTAAATCAATAGAGGGGCAGTAAAATAACTAGAATGACCCAAGGGAGGGTATCATACCTTAGGTAGTAAAATTACCCTAATGCCCTTAGGGGCAATATGTTCTGTTTCTGATGAAACAGATGACCTAGTGAATCAAGAGTTAAGGTACCCTATAAACGACTTCAAAAGGAAGGGGTGTGACCGGTAGGTGACACGAAGACCTTGACAGGTCACAGTGTCATGGGAAACCAATGAAAAACCCTAATTCTCAGGGTTTAGGGCAGCGTATTGCACGTGTCCGTAACACAGCGCAGAAAACCACTAGGGCATTATATACGTCACTCGTGGAATATGTTAATTTACATATCGGGCTTGAATTCTCTGAGCCTGGCCTTGCGAATGAATGCAATGGGCCTCCGTTTATTATTTATATGTTTGTATGATTGCATGATTATTTACGCTGATGCATGCTTTTGATATTGATGCATTGATTCATATCAGTAACTTAAGATTAATGAAAATTAATCAAGAGACATGGGTTGTTGTTGGTTTGAGGGGAGAACACCTAATAAAGATAATAACTAAAATACCCTCTTTAGGGTTGGGACCAGTTCATGGGGTGAACGGGGCCCTGACATAGAATTTGACCTTGGTTAATGAACCAAGGGTGATTTGGGAATGTTCTCTGAGTCATAGCTCAGTGGATGAGCTATTTGGTAGGCCGATTCACAAGGTGAAGAGGACCCACATGGTTGAGTGGTTACTTGACTAGATGAAAATAATCTAGTCCAAGTTTCATATGTTTGAGGGAGTCAATGGTCATAAGGACCTGAGGCTTCTATGGATATATTAGTAATGTCTTACAAGACATTTTCTCCCAGCGTTGGGAAGGTGGAGATTGCAATATGCATCTTCATCACCACGACGGTTTGGGTATTGACCAAAGGGTCTTTACCACAGGTCTTCCGCAAGTCTTCCCAGGACTATTTAGTACGTATGAAAAGCGGAGTTACATGAGCATCATGGAAGGCTTGTGTTTCTTGCCAATCTGTGTCCATGAGCACAGTTGGGATCCTCTTCTCCAGATTCGTGGCAGGCTATTGAGAGCCCTGGGGATTTGGGTCAAGCTGCTGTTAAGCAATCCACTCCAAGGCTGGAGTACTTTGTTTGGGGGATTTCTCGAGGGGCGAGTCATCTCTGAGTTGCAGATTTGATAGTTTTAATTATCAAATAAGAGATGTGAGATAATTAATAACAATGTTTGATATTGCTTGTTAATTAGACAAGTGGAACGGTTAAAGGACTTACTAAAATGTAGGTTGAAAATATCTAAGCATTGCATGTGTGATGTTGTGCTTCATAGGGTAGAGTAGTTTCTAGGCAGAACTACGTTTGGATCCGATCTTGTTAGAAACATTGGAGACGTTGTCTGATAAGTACGTAGGCAACTAACATCGGGTGATGTTGGCCTGATCCAAAAAATATTAATAAAACCTTTTGTCCTTTGGAAGCTCTTCTCCTATGGGCAGAGATGCTCCATTGTGGTTGTCGTTGTTGTTTGGTTTGCTTTGTTGCAGATTCTCCACGCGACGAAAAGTGAGACCAAGGCAGGCGTGCACAAGAGGTTTTCGCATTTCTGTAACTCCAGTACGTAAGTGTACCTTAAGCGTGAGAGTCAACTTATTATTTATTTTCAGACGGACGATGGACTTGTACTTAGATGGATGAGCTGGTCTTTATGAATTTTTAGACGTTAATAATATCGTATGATTTGATATTCGTATTTGTGAACCCCAGTTATCATGACCTGGATATTTAATCAAATGGTTTGTTTTGTATTTAAAGAAAAAAAATCTCGCTACTTACTCTTCGTGCTATTCAAAAATGCTTTTAAAAATTCGGACCGTGACATGTAGCTCTTTAATAGTCTTATCGATAATCTAGTTAGCTGGCATAATAATCATCATAACATTAGGTCATGGGAAATAAATGACTATATTCTCTCCCTATGAACTTTTTTAATTTAGAATATACTAACACGAGTCATAAGTTTTCAAAAGGAATTTCAAAACTGCAAATCATATCTTCGAAGTTGCATATCCTTTTTTTAGAAGTTAAAACTTTTGAAAACTACTTCCATATTTTTTAAAATAAATTTCAAGTTAAATTTAATGTTTTCAAGATCGAATTATATGTTTTAAGATTTATGGTATTTTGGAAGGATAATCAAAAGTGCATGACTTAATTTTTAGAAAATAAAAGTAAATCATATTAAAAGATGATTTAAAACTCTTCCTTTCGCAAATTGTATTTTTCGAAAAACTTTTGTTTTCAAAAGCTATAATTCTATGAAGTAAAGGTTTAAACAAAAAATTAGTTTTGAATTTTGAAAGGATTTCAAAACTCTTGTTCAACTAAAGTGTATTGTTTTAGAATTTAAAAGTGAAAATTTTAACTACGTAGAAAGCATGTTGTGAGCCCACATATTTTTTTGGTAGCTTAATAACAAAAAAAAATTATTTTCAAACCTTGCGCTTTCGAATAATGCATTTTAAGATGATTATGTATTTGAAAAAATATCTTTTTAATACCTATCACATAAATTTTTTCAACACTTTCTTTATGTTTAGGTAACATTATATGTAAATTTTGAAAATATTTTTCTTAAAATTTTTAATAAAGTATTTAAAAAATATCTTTTTAATACTCGTTACATACTTTTTTTGTAATTTTTTTATGTTTAGGAAACATTTCAAGTAGTTTTACAAAATATTTTTCCTACAATTTTTTGTAACCTAATGATATTGCATCTTATACTTATTTTAAATGGTATGTGCATCTTAACTTGAGATATTAATTTGTGAAGCTTCGTAATACATAATAAATTGCTTTTTGTAGTGGTTCATCAATTTTATTAAGTGTAATTATCACCCTGCATTCGTGTAAGTTTTGTATACATAGTTTTAAAATAACTAGAATTTCTAGGAATAAGCTGCAATTGAGCTAGTATTTACGCAATGTATTTGCTAGGGGGCGTAGAACTACAATTAGGTCTAATCTACTTGAGGTGCAGTTGGAACGTAGGCAGCTAGCATCATCTTACGATGTTGGTTCGATCTAAATCATTGTTTGTTTGCCTTTTTTATGAAATGTAGCTCTTTAATCGTCTTATCGATAATCTAGTTAGTTGGCATAGTAATCATTATAACATTAGGTCATAGGAAATAAATGACTATATTATCTCCCTAGGAACTTTTTGCATTTAGAATATATTAACACGAGTCATAAGTTTTTAAAAGGAATTTCAAAACTGCAAATCATATCTTCGAAGTTGCATATCCTTTTTGTAGAAATTAAAACTTTTGAAAACTACTGCATGTTTTTGAAAATAAATTTCAAGTTGAATTGAATGTTTTCAAGATTGCAATATCTTTTTTAAAATTTTATGGTATTTTGAAAAGTGGATAATCAAAAGTGCATGACTTAATTTTTAGAAAATAAAAGTAAAGCATCTTAAAATATTATTTAAAACTCTTCTTTTCGCAAATTGTAATTTTTGAAAAACTCTTATTTTCAAAAGCTATAATTCTACTAAGTAAAGGTTTAAACAAAAATAAGTTTTAAATTTTGAACGGATTTCAAAACTCTTGTTCAACTAATGTGTATTGTTTTAGAATTTAAAAGTGAAATTTTTAACTATATAAAAAGCATATTGTGGGCCCACATGCTTTTTTGGTAGCTTAATAACAAAAGAAAAATTATTTTCAAACCTTGTGCTTTCGAATTATGTCTTTTAAGATGATTTTGTATTTGAAAAATATCTTTTTAATACCTATCACATAAATTTTTTGACCACTTTCTTTATGTTTAGGTAACATTATATGTAAATTTTTAAAATATTTTTCTTAAAATTTTTGATCAAGTATTTGAAAAACATCTTTTTAATACTCGTTACAAACTTTTTTTGCAATTTTTTTTATGTTTAGGAAACATTTCAAGTAGTTTTTGAAAATATTTTTCCTAAAATTTTCTGCAAACTAATGATATTGCATCGTATACTTATTTTAAATGGTATGTACATCTTAACTTGATATATTAATTTATAAAGCTTTGTAATACATAATAAATTGTTTTTTGTGGTGGTTTATCAAGTTTGTTAAGTGTAATTATCACCCTACATTCATGTAAGTTTTGTACGTATAGTTGTTAGATAACTATATGCATTCGTGTAAGTTTTATATACATATTTTTTAGATAGCTAGAATTTCTAGGAATAAGCTATAATTGAGCTAGTATTTACGTGATGTATTTGCTAGGGTGCGTAGAACTACGATTAGGTCTGATCCAATTGAGGTGCAGTTGGTACGTGGGCAGCTAGCATCATCTTACGATGTTGGTTCAATTAAAATCATTATTTGTTTGCCTTTTTTTTTAGATGTAGCTCTTTAATAGTCTTATAGATAATCTAGTTAGCTAGCATAATAATCATCATAACATTAGGTAAAGGGAAATAAATGACTATATTCTCTCCCTAGGATCTTTTTGCATTTAGAATATATTAACTCGAGTCATATGTTTTTAAAAGGAATTTCAAAACTGCAAATCATATCTTCGAAGTTGCATATCTTTTTTTTAGAAATTAAAACTTTTGAAAACTACTTCATGTTTTTTAAAATAAATTTCAAGTTGAATTGAATGTTTTCAAGATTGCATTATCTTTTTTAAAATTTTATTGTATTTTTGAAAAGCAGATAATCAAAAGTGCATGACCTAATTTTTAGAAAATAAAAGTAAAAGATGATTTAAAACTCTTCTTTTCGCAAATTGTAATTTTTGAAAAACTCTTATTTTCAAAAGCTATAATTCTACGAAGTAAAGGTTTAAACAAAAATAAATTTAAAATTTTGAACGGATTTCAAAACTCTTGTTCAACTAATGTGTATTGTTTTAGAATTTAAAAGTGAAATTTTTAACTATGTAAAAAGCATGTTGTGGGCTTACATGCTTTTTTGGTAGCTTAATAACAAAAGAAAAATCATTTTCAAACTTCGTGCTTTCGAATTATGCCTTTTAAGATGATTTTGTATTTGAAAAATATCTTTTTAATACCTATCACATAAATTGTTTGAACACTTTCTTTATGTTTAGGTAACATTTTATGTAAATTTTAAAAATATTTTTCTTAAAATTTTGATTAAGTATTTGAAAAATATCTTTTTAATACTCGTTACAAACTTTTTTTGCAATTTTTTTGATGTTTAGGAAACATTTCAAGAAGTTTTTGAAAATATTTTTCCTAAAATTTTATGTAAACTAATGATATTACTACCACCACCACAACTACCGCTGCTGCCACCACAACCACCGCTATCACCATCGTTACTGTTAATTTTCTCTAACATCATTTGTACAACCAAATTATAATTTTTTTTTAAGAATCTTCTAATTTCACTTTTACCTGAATTCACTCTTTTTTTTTTCCTTTTTCTTGATTTCCACCGATCTAAATAGCCCGAGACAAGATTGAGCTGCCATTAAACCGACTGCCTTCCCTCACAACCCTTATAATTTTGAAGTTTTTTTATTAGTTCGGTCGAAATGTTATTGGAAATAATTTTCTCGGAAGTAATTGCGTTGAGATAAATTGGATGCGAAATGTGCACATTACTTTTCTTTTTATAAAAAAACTGAACTGCTAAAGCCTTTCCAAGTGGAAGAATTTTCGGTCCTACTTATTCCTTTCTTCGTGACATCACCGACATCATACTCGGTCCTACTTATTCCTTTCTTCGTGACATCATCAAATGCATACTTGTCAGCGCACGCATTTGTGATATTGACATGCATTAACATATCCTCCGTCTATCAATGACATTTGTAAGTGTGTTCTTTGAAACTAATCCCTGCTTGCTAACATGTTTGATAAACCTAAAACTCATGAGCCAGTGAATCCTCGTTTCCATGAAAACAAATATCTTTGGGCTTCTACACTGGGCTTAGCTTAACAATACAGAGATTAAAGGTAACTAATTCTAGTACTCCGTTTTAATACTCTTTTGTTTTAATAGGATTATATTGTCCCGTGATTTAACTTGACAAACAGCATACCAGAAGTTGGTTTGAAAGTGATAGGATCCAGCCTGTTCATTTAGAGTGGTGGCCATTTGGGAGTAGCATAAGTGATCTTTTGAGTCAAAACTACCTACAGGCCAAAACTGCGCCTTAGAATCTTATGATGGACAGCACTACGCTGCTGAACAATAGCGATCCTACAGCAATCGTTGCTGGTCTGAAACGCTGCTAAGCAAGCGAAATCACCTCAGCTCAATTTCTGGGGCGGCATGGCAAGCACGACCCAACCCAGGAATGACTAGATTTTTGTGATGATGGTAGGGTATCATTGTTTTCCGTTTAGAGTTCAAGCTTGAGATTGCTTTTGTTTTACATCCGTTTAATTACCTCGGTCCCTTATGATTGCTTTGCTATTTTGGAACACAGCTAGCAAGCTGAAACATGCATGCCTTCTTGGAGCAAGGCTTTCTTTCATCTCCATAATGTGCGAAGAACAGATCCAAGAACCAGTTACTGATAAAAAACCAATCCATTGATCTGTAGATTCAAGTAAATTACTCTCTGAAGGCAAACTTGGCAGAAAGCGCATACACGCACTTTCCCCATAGGTCCTTCACTAGTTCAAATTGGGAAGAGGTTGGGTGGGAGATATTGGCAACCATGTAGCCTATGGATTTAGATGCTAGAGAGAAGATCCAAGCACTCCAAATCCAAGTGGCCGACTCAATTTTTGAAGGTTTTTTGTGTTAGAAAGGTGTCACTGATTGAGTACTCCTTTCTGCTGGGACCTTCACCCATCACTAACAGTCCCATCTTCTCAAATTTCATCTTTTCAACAAAAGACCAGTAAAAGCAGAAGCTTTGAACCACAAATAGGAGAGAAGAACACCCGGCGAGAATTATTTCGATCAAAGAGACTGAATTGGAAGCAAATTTAGGAAGACAGAGTAAGAAGAAGAGTGCGGCGAAAGATGCTCAGGGAATACGAACCAGATAAATAAGGGTCTTATCTCATGGGTTATCAAATTTCAAACTCCATATTCTTATCTTCATCGCATCTTTTGGTTGCATTTGCAAAACAAAGAGACGATTACAAAGAGCAGAAAAAGCTAAACGCAAGACTTACAGACGGAGTGGTGTCGAATGCCGTCCATCCGCCGACGCTCGGGGCGGAGGCAGAGACCTGTTTTCTCTAGGCCTGCCCCTTTTAAAGGAAGCTGGTTACCCTAGGGTTGTGAGAGCCGGCTCGATTGGGATAAGTGAGCACGGTCAGCCGGTCAATTGAGTGCCCCCGAGGATTCGTCCATTTTGGGGCTTTGGTGATCAAACAAAAATGGCCAACACAATGAAGTTAATATTGGAATTCTCCCTTAGCCTGGCCTCGAGGTGGTTGGTTGTTAATGTGTAATCATTTACCTATTTTATTATTTTTTGATTTTATAATTATGTAAATGAGTAATCGGTAGAATAAGTGAATAATTTTAAGCATTCATTTATTATGTAGGTATAATTTTTCTCTTTATGTATATAGAATTTTGTTTATATGAGTTCGGGCTCATATATGCCTACGTGAGCCTGAGCTCTATGGACCCTCGAATTTATATTCAGTGGCCCATAATACACATGTGTTTAAATACTCATAAATATTATAAACTGCCTAATATAAATCTATTAGCCCATAGAGCCCGGGCTCATGTAGGTATATATGAGTCAAAGCTTATATAAACTTTTTCCCCATTTATATGAGGTCGGGCTTATATACGCCTACGTGAGCCCGGGCTCTATGGGCCATCAGATTTATATCCGGCAGCCCATAATACTCATGAGCATTTAAACCCATAAGTATTATGGGTCGCTGGATGTAAATTCGACAACCCATAGAGCCCGATCTCACGTAGGCTATATGAGTACAAGCTCATATAAACGGGACTATATATATATATGAGACCCATTTATATGAGCCCGGGCTCATATAATCTTAAGTGAGCCCGGGCTCTATGGGCTGTCGGATTTATATCCAGCGGCTCATAATACTCATAGGTTATACTCATTGGTTAAACTCATAAGTATTATAGGCCACCAGATGTAAATCCGATGGCCTATTGAGCCCGGGCTCACATAGATTTATATGAGCCCGGGCTCATATAAACTTTTTCATATATATATATATATATATATATATATATATATATATATATATATATATATATATATATATATATATATATATATATATATATATATATATATATATATATATATATATATATTATGATAGACCCATATACCTATCATTTACCTAGACAAATGCAAATTTACAATATTTACTATTACACTCTTTGTGTTCATTTTTTTGTCATCGAATGATAATAGATTACCATTTGTTATTAAAAAAATAAAACTGCTTTGAATACATTTTATTCACAGGTAGAAGCTTATGAACAAGAATAAAACTTACTTTTCTTTTGTTTTTACTTACATGCAAGAGCTTATGAACTATACTTACTTTTATGCATAGATAATTGCACATGGAATATTTTGTATTTTCATTGTTATACATTTAGATTTTGAATTGAACTTGTCATACATTGGATAGGCTTCTAAAAAATATATTATTTACGACAATTTGCTTTGTATTGTTTGTTATAATTTTTTATTTATTGATCAATTGGCCATTTACATGTTACCTGCCCATTACTCAATGGGTAATGGGATCGGGTAATGGGTAGGGTATGGATAACAAATGAAAAAATTGGTAAAATTTTAAGAACCGAGTATGGATGTAGGTAAAGTTGTACACAACCCATACCCTACCTATTGACAATCTTACTTGCCTCTAATTAATTTTTTGTTTTTTATCACTACAAAGTATACTAAGCATAGTTTAGATTAATCTGACCGTGGCCCCTAAGCTACGTGCTCCCCAAAAAGGGCATAGTGTCTTGGTTGAGTCATGAGTGTTGAATAAGCCAAGCTAGGACCATTTAGGTTTGACTCATTCAGTTGAAAATAGTTTGTTTTGGTTGATCCACTCAACCAAAGAAAATGATATTTGTACTCCACTTTCTCTATACTAAAGCCTACTTCAACCTCTCACTAGATAGAGTTCAATGAGAGGTTAGAGTAGCTTTTTACTGTAGAGAAAGTGGAGTAGGAAAACTAACTTCCCTTAGCCAATATGTTTATTTTAGAAGCAATCAAACTAGTTGATGCACTAAGTAAAAGTGCTTTACGGTGGTTGGCTATTTCAAACATTTCAAATTCAACGACACACCTGCTAGAGCACACAACATACAAGCGCACCTTCGATCACCTTTAATCGACAACAAGATCTATTGTGGGTGAAGCTTCACCAACTTATGCAAGTTTTAATTAGGCATTGCCTACAAGGAGGCCTACCTAATGGGCTCACCACAATGGAAAGAACATTACCTAAGAATGGGAAAACTCAGACATTGGGTGGGAGTCAAGGTGGGATGGCTCCAAAGGCTTTTAAGATAAGACTTAGATAATATAGTGAACTTGGGTTGAAAAAAGGAATATTTAGCACGCTTGATAGCACCTCCCATTGAATGAGAGGTCCCATGTTCCAATTGAGTTTGTGGCACCTTTGGGGGAGGGAATCGTTTTTAATGCACCACTCTGACAATGAGCCCAGTGTAAGGAACCCATGGGAACCTTCCATCTATGAGATTGATAGTACACACACTAGCACACATTAGCATCAATAGTACTGGTACTAGTGTATGCTAGTATGTGCATCGTAGATCTCAAATATCAAGGGCTCACATGTGTTTCTTATGCTAGGCTCATTGTCAAAGGGGAGCGTGAAAAACTCTTCCTTGGGGGAGGGGGTTTGACATTTAACTTGTACCAACTTCAAGAGCTGATTATGCATCCAAATAAAGTTTGAAGCATTACCTACAAAGGGGCCTGTAGAAGGATTGCCACAGTGGAAATAACATTAAAAAGGGGGAAGATTTTTAAATGCACCCTTGTAATGAGCCCCCTATTCCATAGGGGTGATTGGCCATAGAAACCAGCTGCAACTGATCATCTAAATCGCCATAGTAGAAAGAACATTAAAAGGGGGAAGATTTTTAAATGCACCCTTGTAATGAGCCCCCTATTGTATAGGAGTGTGTGGCCATAGAAACTATTGCAACTGATCATTTGATGGAAGTAATAGGCTACAACTAAGGGTGTTAAAGTAAGCTAAAAAGCTCAACTTGGCTCGACTTATGTTCGAGCTTGAATTCAAAGTTGGTCAAGTCAAGCTCAAATATACATGTGTTCGGCTCGGCTAGGCTCAGCTTAAAGCCCGATAAAAACTTAACTTACATTAAGTAAATTATTTTTTCAAATATGCGCATGCATATATTATACTATATATAAATTTCATGTTTCTAAAGTTTGAACTCTTTCTATTTAATATATTATTTTTACTTTTTTTAATATACAACTACATTAAGCATTTTGTTAGAGGAATTATATAACATGTCTCATGAGATCTAGAATAATTTTTAATAAAACTTTACTCCCTCTGTCATGTATTAATAGTTGAAATTAAAAAATTAAAATCAATAAAAACTAATTCATTTGATTTTCTAATCTAACACATTAGACCACTTACTAACCATGTTCATTTTAGTGATTTTTTTAAAAAACATTTGGGTTACTAATTATAAAACTAAGCAATAATCACAAGACATAGCAACTCGACTTAGCTCGAACTTTATTCGAGCTTCACTCAAACTCGAAATTAAAATTTTAAACTTAAGCATAAACACTCTAAAGCTCAAAATTAAAATTTCAAACTTAAGTATAAACACTCTAAAGCTCGATGATACTCAACTCGTTAATATCCCTAACTATAACCAATTTTTATTGTCACCAGTGTTTTAAAATCCGGCCCGGATACTAACCCGGAATGTTGTACGAGCCGGTTTAACCGGGTTCAAATGGGGGCCAACCCAGGTTGACCAGGGGTATAAATTATTTGTTTTACTCTCCCTCCCCAAACCCTATTCTGGAAGTAGAGAGAGGTGCGGCGGGTGCAGCGGTAACCGGCAATGGCTTCCCTTCCTGTCACACCCCGACCCGCAAACCGACTCGGGCCGGGGGTCCAAAAGCGACGAAAACTAACCCAGAATCGGGAGCATCCGTCTCTGAGTGCGAGAGTCTTTGCGTTCCTCTATGCACTACGGAACTTTAGCGCTCTGTTGCGCGTAGGCAAAAATTGACTTAATTATATATCTAATTCGGATTGGGCCAACGTTGCCTTGCCGTTGGTTGCCTACGTACATATCGGATAACATCCACGATGTTACTCCGATACAATCGGATCCGGATGTAGTTCTGCCTATTGGCTACTACATACAACATGCATACCAAAAACACATACGTGTAAAGTACGTATCTCTGAATATTTAATCGGAGTTATATGAAAATCCGATAAAACACCGACAACACACATCTCGCTCTATTACAAAGACGAGCACCACACGACCACCACAACATGCCTCGCTCTATTCTAGAGCGGATACATCACATTCACACGTCTCGCTCCATCACTGAGTCGAGACTGAACATACACACACAACACGTCTGCTCTAAGCCAGAGCGAGACGACACACATCATGATATATAAGCATAGCATATCGGAACATAGAGGATCATAGCACATCATGGCATATAAGCACACATCATAGCGTATAAGCATAGAAAGCATATAGATCATAGCGTAGCACACATCATAACTAGTACATGCATTTCTATAATTGAAATGGGAGGTTAGAAACGGTTACTCCCCCGATGTCTCGCGAGGTAGAGGCATTTGGGGTTGCTTGTTCCTTCTGGCTATCCTCCCCTTCGGATCCAGAGACAGCAGACAAAGCCTCCTCTAGCTTCCGCACGTTCTTCACCTTGCGCCGAAAGACGACCGACCGACCGACTATCCCCTTTCCCGGAGACTTATCGTTTTCTATGTCCATGGGCAGCGGACAAAACCTTCCCTACTCAGTAATGTTACTCATACTGTGTGGCCCTTCGGTGGAGGTGGAGCCTCCCTTACTTCGGGCCACTTCTCTTGAATCAGCCCGATGATGGAGGACATAGACTCCTCTCTCTCTGGACCATTTCTCTCTCTCATCGGGGCACGAGGTCGGCGAACAAAGCCTGCCCTTGCCCCCGAGCCTATCTTCCTCCTTCCTGATGACCCTTAACAAGTAGCATGCACATAGGCCGCATACATAACTTCCTTACCCGTAGATTCTTTTCTTTTTCCGCGCTCGTAAGCCACGGACATAACGTCCCTTTCCCGAGGACGTTACTCACACTGTGTGGCCCTTCGGTGGAGGACGGAGCCTCCCCTACTCCAGGCCATGACTCCCGATGTGGCCCGGTGGAGGAGGATGGAGTCTCCTCTCTTTCTCGGGCCGTTTCTCTCTCTTGGGGCAGGAGGGTGGCGGACAGGCCTCCTCTTGCCCCGGGACGTTCCCCTTCTAGGAGCGCCGACTCGAGGAATGGACCATGCCATTGCATAGATCACCCTCAAATTAGCTAGGAACGCCTTAAGAATGACTCGAATCAGACTTAAAATGAGTGAGAATGAAGAACAGAAGTTTCTGAATGTCGGAGGGAACACAGAAACGTGGGAGAGAATTCAGAATCGTGGGAGAGTTTCTGAACCTTTAAACTTAAGACTCTAAACGCTATTTATAGAAAAATTGGAAAGACTTGAGGCTGACACATGGCAGATAGGATTGACACGTGTCAGTCCTATCTGCTGCATCAACGATCTTATTCGCTTCATCAACAATCTTATTCGCTTTGTCGTCGATCTTATCCAGAATGATATTATTTTATTTAAATAATATCTTAAACTCAAAACGCGATAACTTTCAACCTTGACATTGAAATCACACGTTCTTGTTACCGATGGACTCGTATCAATGAGCCCTTCGAAACAAGACCATACATGGGTAGGTTATCCCGCACTTTTATGTAGGGCCCGCATAGGTAGACTCTTCCCGAGGTCATAGCTTTCGCTCTCGACCTCCATTTTGCACGTTATTCGATTCACTACGCTCGTTACACCGAGCTCTACCCATCTACAGGGGTTTCATCCCTTAAAACCCCCTAACACTTAATCACCATTTACCGAATTACCCTTAACCCACCTGGGTTAAGTGTAATCGGAAAATGGGTCGTTACACTTCCCCTCCCCGACTCTCCGGCCACGACCCTGACTAGTTGATGCCCGGCGGTCGTCATCCCCCTTCCCCTCTCCGGCATCTCCGCTCTTCCCTCTTCATCTTCCTCTCCTCCCCGCCCACAGTCTCCTCCCCGCCTACCGTGTGGCCGCGATCCCAACCAATCGACGACTCCCTTCCCCGACTCCCATCCCCTACCCTGACTTCCCCGTAGTCTCCTCAACAACCCAACCCGACCCCCTGATTCCCCCTTCCCCGACTCCCTTCCCCGGCCCCAACTTCCCCATTGTCTCCTCGACGGCCCAACCCCGACCCCTTGGTTCCCCCTTCCCTAATTCCCTTCCCCGGCACGACTTCCTCGCCCCGACCCCCGGTTTCCCCTTCCCCAACTCCCTTCCCCGGCCCGACTTCCCCGATGTCTCCTTGATGGCCCAACCCCGACCCCCTGGTTCCCCCTTCCCTGATTCCCCTCCCCGGCCCTGACTTCCTCGTCCCAATCCCCTGGTTCCACCTTCCTTGATTCCTCCTACCCCGATTCCCCCTTCCTCGACTCCCTTCCCCGGCCAGTCCAATCTCGACCAGCCCCCGCCTTTCAGATCCCAATAGAGAGTCCAAATGTCACCGCCTTTCGAATTCCGGCTGGCCCCGGCCATGTCCCACACCACGACAACCACCCCTCTTCTTCCTACTTTTCTCTCATTTTTTTTTGGTAAAACCCAAACCAGCCCAATAGTCTGGGTTGCCGGTTTAACTGGCCGTGTCAAGGTGGCCCGGCAACCCGAGCAACTCAGTCCGGATTTTTGACCGGGTCCAATTGAGCCAGGTCAAACCGGCCGGGCTTTTAAAACACTGTGCCACACACCCACATGCTTATTGTTGCTCTTTGCATACGAGCGCAACTAAATATCTTCTCGAGGTGCCTGGCCAGCCCTCGGGTGTTCAAAGAATATTTGGAGTGCTGGATGGGATTTTCCCCTAGATGAACACACTCAACAACAGCAAAATTAGCATTTGGTACCAACAGACTTATTAAATAACCATTTCGTAAGCCGGACACAAAGCGGGACCCACCTCTGACAAGTGGAACCTATAGTTGATTGTGGCGTACGAACTAGACACCAAATCCGCAGCACGAGAGTTCTCGTTTTCCATTATTAATTCTTGACTCTACATATATGGATCTAGAGGAACACGATCTAGAGGAACACACTCAACAACAGCAAAATAAGTTGTTACACTATCTGAACTCTTTAAGATATATACTGCAAGGAATCATAATTTACACAAGGTGCTTGCCACTCAGACATGAAGCCCAACAACATCCCACCCAACCCAGTACACAAAGCAGTGTGCCGATTTCCGAATTCCTCGCCTTATTTCAAGGAATACAAACTGCAAAGCTCCCCTTACTCTAAAGACCATGCATCCCCTAACCTCATACTATGACACATTCGTTGATAAATACTATTACATACTAATACACTGAAGATTCGAACTGTATGTGTAATCTTCACTAATCGCTTTCTCTATCTCTTTGTTCATAGCACAGAGTATTCTGTACTCTATAAAAAGTAAGATAACTGCTCCTTTTTCCTTGAACCTCCTTCCCCATACAACTCATTCCATTGCTTTAGCTCGCCCATGCTTGACCCCTCCGCTGCAAAACTTGCTGCCACCTATATTACAGCATGAGAAACCACATACATAAGTTAGAATTTGACTCAATTTGGCTTGAACTTGGTCCGATCATCAACAAATGCCTTTCACAGGAATAATAACCAGTTTTCATTTGCGAGGAAAGACAAAACTCAGAAATCTTCCTCATCTAAATGAATTTTTATCAAGACTTGCCTGATTCTTGGCCAACCTAAAATCTTCCATGTTCAATGGCCTGAGGGTAATCACTCTCTCTTCCCTGTCATCTTCTTTTGTATCAGAACCTTCACCCTTACCTTCTGCTTCTGCTGCTCTTCGTTTCCTTTCCTGTAAATGTTAAAAAACGAGAACTGTCAACTCTAACAAAACATGTATTTATGGATTCACAGAAGCAAAAGAAACACACAGAAGACATGAAACAAGAACAAACTAAGCAAAGAATCCTACCATGTCCTTTAGCCTTTCTTTCTGAATTAGCTCTCTCACGGGCCGATAGGCAGCGGTCATACACAAATTCTAATACCAAAAGCTCACAAAGTTAAATACTAATTGCTAGTTAATCAAACTTGAGTATGAGTATTGTAGTAAATAATCCAGGTTGGAACATACCTTGAGATCGCTTCCACTGTACCCTTCAGTCATCACTGCCAATTCCTTGTAATTGAGCCCTTCCTCAACCTTCTCTTTGGCCAAAAGTGTCTTCAAAATAGATTCTCGGCTTTCCACAGAAGGGAGGCCCACCATGATTCTGATCAGAGCATTATACAACAATTAAGATTCACAGCAAAAATTTCTTCCTTTTTTCTCACAGAAATCATAATATTCCTACCTGCGCTCAAACCGTCGAATAATTGCTTCATCAAGATCAAATGGCCTGTTTGTAGCAGCGAGTACAAGTATGCGTTCCCCAGGTTTGGTCATCAGGCCATCCCAGTGCGTCATAAACTCATTCTTAATCTTTCGCATCGCCTCATGCTCCCCAACCCTGGTTCGTTGGCCCAGCATGCTGTCCACTTCATCCACAAATATAATTGTTGGAGAGACTTTGGCTGCTAATGTGAATAATGCTCTCACATTTTTCTCGTCCTCCCCAAACCACTTAGAGGTGATAGTGGACATTGAAACGTTAATAAAACTTGCCCCAGCTTCCTTGGCAATAGCCTTGGCCATCATTGTCTTGCCTGTACCAGGTGGCCCAAAAAGAAGAATTCCCCGGCAAGGCTTCAACAGACCGCCATTGAAAAGATCAGGCCTTCGGAGTGGAAGCATAACCAGTTCCTGAAGTGACTCTTTTACATCATTTAGAGCACCTATGTCTGCAAATGTCACATTAATTTCACTTGCTGGGATGACCTCAGGCCTAATGCGCTTCTCAAACTCGTTGTCAGGAACTTCCTATTGACAGAGGAACTTGGTTGGTGCATGGAGGTAGGATACATATATTAACAATCAAGGAAGAGGAAGACAACAGGTCATAAGAGAAGCCCCATATTAAATTAAATTCTCCATCTTGCTAAACAACATCTAATCAGTGTCGGAACACAGCCAAGACAAGTAGTTTAATGAGAGCAAAGATAACGAAATTCAAGCAGCCTTTGCAAAAGTCAATGTACTTACAGGCACTTTTATTGGAGCAGCAGAATCACCATCTTTCTTGGACACAGTAACAGGTTTCTCTGTTTCACTTTTATTATCAGGCATTGGAGCTTCACCCTTTCCATCAGTGCTCGCACTGGTAATAGCATCCTCTGCAACTTCCTATTACCAGTGAAAAAAAAGGTGATAAAATCGAGTTGTAACTTCATTTCCAACATTTCAGTAATATTTATAGAAAAACAGACCTTTCCAGCTTCCACATTAGCTTCCAACTGCCTAGTATCTTTTGAATCAAATTTACTTTGCTGAAATATACTCAATCCACGAGACAAACTGTTCAATACAGACATAGTTAGAATAGACTTATAACTGCGAGACAAAAAAGATGTATATCACTATAAATTATAAGCAATTGACCTTTTTGACGAAATGACAAGCTTCCCATTTTGGTATTCAGGATCTTTTGTATTCATCAAATGAAAAGAAATTGCAGACACTACAATCTCTTCAATGTAATTGCTGAGAGCTGCTGCATCAGCGAGACAGATTGAACCCAAGTCATCACAGTCCAGATCATTTGCTGCAAGTACTTCCATTATGTGGTTTCTGTTATCCTGAGACTGAATCAGTTTCATGTCTTCTTCTATTTGGGACTTCCAATTGACAAGGTGGGTCTCATCTTCAGGTGGCTTGATCTCAATGTTATAAGGAAATAGAAGAGTGAGTTTCTCATCTATCTCCCTATAATCAGTACTTGGATCCAACGACCTGGAACCAAGGACCAGTACAGGTCCTGATAGTTTTTTCAACATTTTTTGAAACAGAGTGTACATTCTTTGTGATCTTGAGAGAAGTTTGTCAACATTCCTAACGTAGAGAACAATGGGGTCGGTTCTTGACACTGAAGTCAGGACCTGCCAGATCAATTAAAAAGCTATATGTCATTCATACAGATTACTGATAGATAAATTAAATTTGTCCACTTACTGTAATCATTATCTACCTTGTAAAGAGAATGTACAAAAAGTTTCTCATCAAAAGACCAACTGTTGGCACGCTTGAGAGGAGCTGCAAATAAATGGATCACATAGTAAGACAAAAAAAAATAATGTTCAATAAATTATCTAAAATTTAAATCACAACGAGCAATATTGAATAGAAGAAGCAAGTATATGAGGTGAAAAAATCCAACATTATTTTCCACGGTGCATCTATTATTAAATGCAACACATCTAGTCATAAACCATTTTTTACAGTCTCAACCACATTCATACAACAACAGAATTAATTACCAAAATGCTAAAATAACCACGTCTCCAAAAATAATTTTGCTTAGCTAGATGGCCACAAAGTGGCAGTTTATAGATTCTTTTACCAAGCTGATAAAAGGCGGAACCTGGATTTGGGGCACATTGTGCCATGATAGTACTAATATCAGCTGCAGAAGAAGCATTTCTACGAAGCTTTGTAGGATTGCGAAGATTTTCATATTCGCTGCAATAATAAAAAGGGACAGTTTAATCAAGCATTAGAGTACCAGGTGAGATCTGAATTCTCCATAAGACAAATATAAACTTTTCAAGGATAGTGTACCTAGAACTTAGTTCCATTCCACTGCTTTGCCTCCTTAATGTACCTGAGATAGAAGAATTTGAGTTTTGATAAAAGATATAAAAAAAAATTTTTAACAACCCAAATGTTCAATGTTCAAAAACATTTTACATGAACTAGAGATGATTTTGAACATAATATCATATTTTCAATATCCAATTTTAATGATACTTCAAATATGTTTTAGCTTGGTGCAAAGCCGAGTTAATATTGCATAGCTGGTGACATTTACAGGCTAGCCAAAGTAAAGTTCTCCGGAACTTGTCTTAACTTGAAAAAAATCTAACAAAAAAAAATTCCTTTTATTAATATCAAATTCATAAACATTTAATTTCTATATGTGAATAAGCATGCTAATGCCTAGGGTGCATTTTTAAAACTAACACGCATGAGTCAAAAAGACGAAAAATTGACGATTGCTACATGAATAGAATACAACAGGTTAACTTAATGCCTTACCACTTCTATTCTCCTCTTTTGGTGGAAAAATTGAAAAAGAACCAAGTAAACATGACATACACTCCAGTGTGCTCTCAGAGATGGATCGCTTAAAGTACTACAAGGACATGAAAATAACAGAATGAAACAAAATACTAAGCTTGAAGCTTTTTCATCAACTCATCTCTTGGACGCAACAAGATAGCAACAAATTCAAATCACATAATAATAACTGAATGCAATATACATCTAACTATAATATGAAATGTCCAAAGGAGAACAGGAAAATTTATGGTTATAAAAGATCTTACAGAATCATTGTTGACATTGCCATATTTACTTGATATCTGTAGCAGGCATGCACCATGGTCAGGATCACTCTCAAATGAAAAATGGTGTACACTAGTTAAAGGGGCTAAGTAACTGCTAACCTTTAATGAAAAATCTGTAACATCTAACAACAGCAACTTGGCTTCGAAGTAATGAGCTAATGCCTTGGCTAGCATTTGCTGGTAACGCTCTTTAGAACACAATTTGAAAAATACCTTTCATTATAATCTTTCATTTATAAAGTAAGTAAGGCTTCAAAACACATCTGATATAGAACAAACTCCAAACAGCATACCTGCAGGTCCAGACAACAGAATTGTTCGGCTCGCAGGGGCAAGATTTCGGGTGTATTTGTATGCATCCACTTGTTTCAGATGAACATAGGCTGCACTTGTCAGTGAAACCCTTGTCTGCTCACTGTCATTATAAGTCAAAACATAATACATGAGGAAAGATTTTAGGCATAACGTGTTGACGAAAGAGAAGTCTAACACGTTCCTTTTAAAATTGGTCAATTTTCCACCTGCCTAATGAAATGAACTACTTGTCAAAATTACTCCATATCGTACAGTGGAAAAGACAGGGAATAGAGGAAGGCTAATCAAGCCCTAGAATTTAAAAAATTATCAGTATACACTGCAGTAGATGTACAAGACCCATATTCTAAAGGTGCGAGGAGGAGAAACTTGACAGACCCATCTCATGTGGCGAAGCAAAAAAAATTTACTTCTCATTTACTTTCCTTTATTTTCCCAGTATCTGTCCCGTCCATATATTGCAGTTTATCATCTTCTCATCAACTCTCACCGCAAAAGAAGGCTCCCATCAAGTGATTCACACTCCCTGTCTTTCAGCAGAATAACATTTGGCAGACAAACACGCCTTATGTTATGGAGTAATAATTTGTCAGGCAACTTGGCGGTTGAAGAACAAAACCACACTCGAAAATCCATCTTCCAAGGGGGAAAATGAGTGCACTTATGCTGTTGCTATTCAAGGAAATGGAACTTCAAGCAAGTTCCAATTCTTCTCCTCAATCCAGATTCATATAATAACAGTGTCCTCATATTAATAAGATATCTAATTATGACATCTATCCAAAATCAGAGTTCGTACAACGATCACAGAAACTCAAAAGCACTAAATCCGAGGGGAAAAAACCGAAACTAAAAAGGTAAGAGAACCCTCTACCTAGGGCTGCTGCTTTCAAAAATCAGACCCGAACCGATCCGAATGGAACCGACCCGAAATTGACTCGGGTTGGGTTGGGTCGGGTTGGGTCCTATCTTTGGTTGGGTTGGGTCTAAAAAAAAAACCTTGGATAAATCTCGGGTCGGGTCAGGTCCAACATGTAAAAACCCAAGAACTGATCTGAACCAACTTAAGTTCTTAATTAACTTATAAAATTATATTTAACCTTAATTATAAAATTTTTTATAGATAAAATCAATTTATTATATAATTAAATTACATTAAAATATTAGAACTAAACCAACCCAAGATCCAATCTCGGTTCCTATTTCGGTTCTCGAGTTTTTCGGGTCTTATTTCGGATCGAGTCAGGTTTAAAAATTTTCGGTTCTTATCTCGGGTCGGGTGGGGTCCAAAGAACTCGGTTCCCATCTTGGGTTGGGTCGGGTCCTACAGAACCCGACCTAACCCGACCCAAAAAGCAGCCCTACCTCTACCTTCATATAATCCCCTGTTCAAATGGCGACACCACCCAAAAGCCATAGCCCATGCCCACATTTTACAATCAGGGCATCATCTACAACTCTTAATGCTCAAGCATTATAAATAAATAAAACCATTGCTCGCCAAATTAGTATTAAGGGCTGTAAAAAGTTAGATATTTGGGATGGATACTCTACATCATTATAAATCAAATCATCAATATCCAAACGTGATTAAATTGCATAAGTAGACATAAAATTACCATTTAATTAAGAAAAAGAAAAAGATATGAAGGATTCCAACCTCAGATAGTAGGGAAATTCGTCGAAATTCACATTACTGCTCTTGCCATCAACAAGCTGCCTTATCAGGTCCTGCTCAATCCTCTCGCCAGTGACTCCCGACGTAGAAGGATTAGAGGACAACCATTTTGCCTGCCCAGAAGCCAGGCCGAGTCCGACGCCAACACCCACCCCGACGCTGAGCGCTGAGACGAGAAAATTTTTCTGATCCATGCCACTCTGCTTCCAACACGGAGGATGCCAAACTTGGCCACTCAAACTGCCCTGTGTCCAACTAGAAGTCAACAACCACAAGCACATCATGCTATTCGTTTCAAAATACAAGAATGCCCATTAAATTAAACTACTCACAGGAATCCCAAGTCCTGAAAATATTTGTAGTTGATGAACAGGAAACAAAATGAGAAAGGAACGTGTTTGTCTTCCTTATATAAGGAGAACAACGAGCCAAAAGGAAGATTCCATGATGGATGGGAGCAAAACAGAACAATGAAAAACAAAAAAAACCTACCCCAAGATACCAAAATCTGGTTTTGCGAATAAAGGATCAGAATGAAAGGACAGAGCAGTTTCTCCTGCCAATCACAATACCGTTATTACAACCAATCTTCAAAAGAGACACAACCGGGATCTATTTGCACTCAACAAAAGACTGTATTTTTCAGTAGCGAGACGATTTCCATCAAACAAAACGGTTAGTCCACGCCGAAACCAGGAGAAAAACGACGAAGAACAATTTTCCGACAGTAAGGCAATGAATAAATCGGTTGGTTAAGTTGATATTCCGACAACAGACGAGTGACCCACCTCTTGAAACTCCGCAGCACGCGACCTCCTTATACCGCTTCTCCCTCTCCCTCTCTCTCTCTCGGCCTCTAGTATTGTGTTATTTCAAACCTCTCTTTCGCTCTCTCTCTCTCTCTCTCTTTCTCTCTCTGTGGAGTGTGTATGCTTCGTTGCTCTAGAGCCACTACTATTTATAGAAGCGTTAGAAGCGGATCCTGAACCACCCCATGAAGACGAAAGGCAGAAAGGAGAAATAGAGAAAGGAAAAGGGTCCGGTAAAGTAGGTCCTCTGAGACTGGGGAGCTTCTTTTTCCTTTGCTTTTTTAAGTAAGTAGTGGCTTTTCGGCAGGCGGAAGGTGGACGGCGGACTCACCGGGGAGTTGGGCTGGGGCTGGCCGTGTACCGGAAAGATGTTGTCCCGCTCAATCAGCACTCAACACGCTCACTGTGTCGTCCCCCTCTCTCTTCTTCCCTTTCAGCCTCATGTCCATATTTTGCATTTGCGTGCGTTGTCGAGGATACAGAAGCAGTGGCTTTTGACGTGACGGCGGGCAGTTTTTCATGTCACAGTCTGTTTCATTGTCAACCGCCGCGCCGAAATGAGGCTCACTCACTCTCATGGCTTCCTTGCCTCCTGCAGACGGCTCCGCTCCGCTTGTCCTCGATTACATTAGATTAATAACGAACTTTGCTCTCTAATTTCCTACTTGCGAAGGGAAATGCTTCCTCCCCTCCTACGTTATAAGTTATATTTAATTTTTTAAAATAAATTAACTAAATTTATTTTTTAACGTGGGATTGAAGGAGTAGTAATTTCTAAGGATTAGTTTGAGTAAAAGTGGCAAGTTTTAGTTGCTCTCTTTCTTTTTTAACAAAATAGCTTACATTACCTATAAATATTTTTGTTAAAAATATTCTTTATTGGACACATATAAATTTTATCATAAAAAAGGGATAATAAAATGCCTACCCCTACCTTTTTAAATAAATAACTCTATTGATAAAAAAATATTTTATATTAATAATTTTATTTTATTAAATTTAAGTAATTAGGTACTTAAAATAGAGTACTAAAAGCTTATTTTTTTTCTCCTATATGTACCACTAGGTAATAAAAATTACTTATTTTTTTAAATATAGCTATTAATATGAGACGGTGGGAGTATTTTGTAATGTTGTAAACAACCTTGTCCCTTTTCTTACATTTCATTATATATATAGTTTTAAAAACTCCATAATATAAAACCTTTATGTAAATGACAATATATATATATATATATATATATATATATATATATATATATATATATATATATATATATATATATATATATTTAGAAGGAAACATCCGTCCATCATCGATTAAGGGAGTAGGTAGGTTTAATAAGGTTAGTCACATGCAACTCTTTGGTGCAAAAAAAATTATCATGAGTTAATCGCCCATGACTCTTCAGTGTGAAGCATTTATCATATGATTCTTATGATAATCTCAAATTTTCTTAACTGTATATGTTATTTTTATCTACATTTTTCTTAACCTATGAAAAAAATTTCATCTCCCTTGATCCAACCACCATAACCCCTACTAAATATTTATAATCACATACATTAAAATGATATGTACAGAAAAAGCTCCAAATTAAACATGGGTGACTAAATCAATTAAATTAAAAATTATTTTTTAATATAAATAAGTCATACCTAATTAGTATATTAATAATGTGGAAAGGGTTGTTGTTCTTTACGCAATAACATGGGATGATTTTCCCCTAAAAATTTTGTTAATTTTTTCTCAACCATATTACTTTTGGTTGATAAATGTAAATTGGCTATAACATGGTAGAACTTTTTTTTCCACCATACTTCTTAGATAGCATGTATGAACAGATGAATTAATTGCCACATATAAAGTTTACATTAATAATTATATATTTTGCACAAAAAGTAGCTAACAAAATGAGTTTTCCTTAGTTACTTTGAAGATGTTGATGAATACCTTCTTTCTTTTGCACTTTGACATAACTTGATAGTTCATTGCTGGCCTCTACAATCTTTGTGACCCTTTTGATGCTAGCTGCTTAAATTAACCAATGTTGATTACAAGATCCTAGTGGGTGGACCCTCTCTCTTATAATATTTTTAGAATTTATACATAAAAAGTTTGCACTTGTACATAGTGTTCATCATGTTACTTGTGTAATTAACTTTATCATTACATTCCAAGAGATAGCACTTACGTATGTTAGAATAATACACTAAATACCATCAGTTAAAGTAATTTTAATGTGTTATATATACAATATAATGATATCTTTTCTACTGATACAACTCACACTATATGATTTAGATACTTTAATAGTATTTTTATATGTAATTACTTAATAATAATTTAAGAAGATGTTTAGCCAAAGAGGTGCAACTGATGAAGTTATAGATATAAGTTTTTTAAAAAATTTAATAAGATATATTGTGTATCATTTGGAGTAACTCGTATAAACTTTCATGAGCACTTACATGTAAATATACTTACATAAGGCGAACCTCAAGGCACACGCTGAATATAATAAGAAGCTCGACCTTAGGACCTCTTCCTTAATAAAGAATAGCTGAACAAGATAAAAGGGGAGAGATTTTTTTTTTTTGCTTCATGCCCACTATAAACCTATCAAAGAAATATTTAAAAATTATTTATTTTTTAAAATTAATAATAATAATATATATATATTAGCGTATTGATATTAACATGTATTAATATGCACGTAATTTTATAAATAAACGATTTTTAAATATTTATCTTATAGTTAGTGGAAGTAGGAAATTATTTTAGAAGTTATATATTAGATTAGAGCCGCGTGGAAGGAGTAGAGCCGGAGTCGAGTCAAGCGGGCCCGAATAGCGGCTGGCGAAAGCCATTTCGTAGAGAGGATCTTTATGACAGCGACGGCTGGTAAGGAACATTTGGGTCGGGCCTTGGCTGCACGTTCGTCAAGTACGTGTTGGGGCTGGGCTTGGTTAGTGGGCGGCGGCCAAGCGTGGAAAAATGCAATAGAATCAAGGGGGTTCTGCTGCACTCCGGCTCACCTTTCGGTGTCCCTGGCCCAGCCCAGTTTAACAAAAAAATAAGCCAATACACATGGCAGCCATGCAAGTCTCATGTTCATTGCATGTGGGCCCGTGACAGTGAATTGCTGGGCCCCGGTGGTGGGTTCTAATTTATGAGAACTTTTGGCTCCGTTTGGCTGCTCTCTGACGGGGGAGTGCCTTAGTGTCAAGGAAGATATATATATATATATATATATATATATATATATATATATATATATATATATATATATATATTTATATATATAACATCAGGCTTATACTAATTATTGGATAGGAAAATTGTAGGAAAATAATATTTTTATATAAATATATAATATTTTTATATAAATTTTAATTGGTCTTAATAAATAAGTTTATGTGAATTTTGTATAATTTTAATTAAAATTTTTGTGTTAATTTTTATAAATATTTTTATTATGAAAATATTACTATTCAAAAATAATCTCAATGTAAGATCACCTTTCTTATCTAGGTGGTAGTGTAAAATAAATAAAATATAAATATTTTTTTTTCTTATGGTGGATATGACAACGCGTGGTCCAACCTCTGCAGGCATATGAAATTTGAACTGTGTGATCAGTGATGATCAATTAATGCAATCAGAGTCCGGATAAAACAAAATAACTGAATTCTTGATTTGGGTAATCCCTGTTTGTTCAGTTCTAAAACTCACGTCAATCAGTGGCAAGTTTTGAGTAGTTTTTTTATGTTAGGTAGAGGCTAAGTGATAAAGTATGAGTTTTATTTATATTATATTCTTTATATTAATTAATAATTATATTTAATTTATTAAAATAAATTAAATTAAATTTTTTTAAAAAGTTGAATGTAATTATTTATTTAAGATGAAATGATTATAAAAAATTTATATGAGTTTTCAACATAAGCCCAAACATCATGAATTATCGGATCTAAGATTTTATAATATAAAGATGTAAAAATGAGTTATGTGTGTTGTTGGGGATTTTACTTGTGTTTACATAGTTGGTATAAGCCCTAGGTTATTTAAACGGGTCTCAAATTTAAATATCACGAGTTACCAAATCAAGATAAAATGACAAAAAATAAAAATTAGTAATATGCGCTCTAGGATTTCGCTCATACTTACATAGTAGTGCATAAGCTTGGGCTCATTTAAACTTATCTTATATATATATATATATATATATATATATATATATATATATATATATATATATATATATATATATTATTTGATGTATATTTTCTTGTTTAATATATTATTTTTTATAAAACATATTTTTTCCCTTTATTCTTGGAATTATAATTTTATAAATATTTATAATTTTAAAAAATAATTTTTTATTTAATTTTTATACTTCTTTCATCCTAAATTAATAACTTCATTTAACAAAAAAATTATTTTAGATTAATAGCTTTATTTTGTTCAATTTAAATAATATATTTAAAAAAACATTATAAGTTTTTTTTATAAAAATAAAAATTACTATTTAATAAAATTATTATTTTTCTAAATATAATTGTTAATATAAGGTAGAGGAAGTATTTTATTTACTGTATTAATATCGTACCTTAGGCTGGAGGTAAAGTTCCTTGTTGGCTCATCTGGTAACTCATTTGATTTGGTTGCTGAAGCTCTCGCATTCACATGTTAAATATAAAATGGACATGTCTGATTGGGTACGCATTAAACGAATGATACTGTTCTTCAAATTCCTGAATCCTCATTACTACGTTCATGTACAATATGACTTAGTTGTCTCCCACCCTCACCATCCGCATAGCGAGTGAGACACATACAGTGGTTCCTCCTTTTGACACAATATTAAGTTGCCGCCCTAGTGCAGGTTTTCTTCACTTTTTGTTCAGTGCGTTTCTATTGGCTCCCAAAAGAAAAGCTGACATCCACCCATGTTGTTAATTTGTTCTTTTCCTTGTTAATAATTATGCACTGAACCTAACAAGATCAACTGAACCTTATGATCAGATGCCCTGCTGCATCTAAGCTTTTGGTTTGCCCCTCCCAACGGGCAGGTCTGTGAGCAAAGCAGATGAATCTTTGTGCATGAAAAGTAGGGCAGTCAATATTGCCACTAGATAGATACTTTTTTCTCTAGCTTTCCTCATCCGACCAACTTTCCACAGTTCCGATCCCTCTTTTTGACATGACTCAAAAGTACTGGTTTCAGCGTTGCCTCACTTTTAACCAAGAAGGAAATGATCGAAAGGTTAGGCTAGCTGCATCAACATGACAACGTACGTATATCAAATTGCATGACACCATTTAGTTATCAGAAAGGCTGATTGGAACACACATGCTACCTCCTTTGCCATGACCCAAAAGTGGCTTCAACGTTAGCACACTCTTAACCAAGAAGAAAACCAATCAAAAGGTTAAAGCTGCATCAACATGACAACTTATCAAATTGAATGGCATCATTTAATTATCAGCAAGGCTGATAGGAACACGCATAGGAATTTCATTGGACCTTCTTTTTGCATTCTTTTTTGTTTTGTTTGGACATGGATTGATGCAACAGTATTGTTTTAACAATGAGCCCAACTTATGACATATAGAATAATACATCTATAAAATTGCCGAACACTAATGTGCACTAATATATGCACCGTTCATCTTAAATATGAATGACTCCTGTATATACATCATTACGCTGGACTCATTGTTAGAAAGGAATATGAAATTTTTTTCCTAAATATAAATATACATTCCATTTTGCCTTGATAACAATGTTATTAAAGTGTTTTTTTACACTAAGGAAACCCGATGAGCATTTTAAACACTACACTAAGAAATGTACATGGAGCTCACTGTAGGACATTGGCTGCGACAAGTAACAAAAATCTGCCAAGTAGCAAGTAGCAACAAGACGATAAAATTGCAATAGAAAAGCACCCTCGAAACTCAAAATGGGTTAAAGTTGCAAAAGAAAAGCACCCCGAAACTCAAAATGGGTTAAAATTGCAAAAGAAAAGCACCCCGAAACTCAACATGGGTTATATTGAGTGGACCTGGACTTCTGCAAGTGCATCCCACGAGGGAGGCCTCATCCATCCCAAAGTACAACAACAATGAAGCACAACCATCACGATTGAATATGGACAAGGAACTCCCGACCTAGTTGGTCTGACACTCACTAAACAACTGTAACGGCCAGTGACAACAACATAGCTAACCATTGGTGCCCAAACTAGGCAACACAAGGGGGGGGGGGGGGGGGGATGTGGAGTTGTCGCCTCTAACCAAAGCAGAAGCTAAAACATTTGTAAAGGACCATAGAAGGCATACCCTTCCCACAAGTAAAAACCGACCATCTATGATCTATCACATCCGTAAGGGGGCAGTGTAGGCACATCTAGGGAGTAGGATAATATAACTATTGGAGACCAGGACATTAAAGAGCAAGAGGGAGTGACATACGAACATGGTGGCCCAACGGTCGCCATAAATGGTAGATTTCCAAGAAACGGACTTATAAAAAGGAAACAAAAGTGGACACTAAGGAAGACGGACGGAGAACAAGACTCTAGGAAAAAGCAAAGAGGAAGAAAAGCTGGGTGGAGGAGAGAGTAAGAAGAGAATAGAAGAAGAGGAGAAGGGGCAAGAAACATAAGAGGGAAGAGGGAAAAAAAAGGAAGAATGTGGTTTTTTTGCACCATAGTAAACTGTTTTGTCCCTAAACAGGAGAAAGTACCCGTGAACGCTCTACCATGTGACCGTCCACATGTCTATTCATATTTAAATACATAAACTGAAATTCACACCCTATTTTACTCAGTTTTAAATACATACAAATTGACTAAACATGATCACTTATTAAAAGGATATGTCTACTATGATCGCCCGTGGAATGGTTCTACAAATAATTTTTCCCTAAACAGAGCATAAAATCCTTTATTTTTTTCTCAAGTACCCCTTCCTTCTCCCATCAATTTCCTCTACTTCCTCCATGCCTAAAAAAAATGCCTCAGTCTCTAACTTTGACAACGACAAAGGCAACATCAAAAGCCCTACCTCTCCCCCTTCTTCTTTTCCCCCTAGCTCGTCTCTTTTCCCCCTAGCTCGTCTCTTTTCCCCCCTTCTCTATGAAGGCTAGGCCAGCTACAGTTGCAGTAGTTAGATCATCCAAGAGGTTGGTCACATGGCATGGTTGGCCCTGTGATTGGTGTCAAGTGGAGAGGAATTGAAGGCCAAATCTGGTTATGGCTAGGCTTCAGTGTGGGACTAGCCTGGCTATAGCTAGATTTAGCTATGGCTAGCAGCAGCTATTGGCACAACCTTCAGTTTGGCCATGACCAGATAGGAGGGCGGGGGGTGAGACTGGGTTGCTAGTGTCGGCTTTAGAGAAGAAGGATAGGGGAAGGTATGAGGTCAATGTTAATTTCATACCTTCATAATTGTGATTAAGAAAATTTTCAAAAAGTTGAGAATTTGAAGATCGAATCAAGCATTGTACGCTTTGTCCTTAAGATATAATTACCCCCTCCTTAATGGTATTTAGGATCACTTGAGTATTTGTCTATTAGGATAAGATGATTCACCATACGTTATAGAAATACTTTCCCACAGCATATGTAACAAACTATAGTAGTGTAATCACTCTTAAAAAGGCAATAGAAAAATTCAATAAAGGATACTATAGCAATTGATTTTCTAATGTTTTATAGAATATAGAAGAAATCTCGTTGAAGATAATCCTTCTTGTTAAAACATACGTGTCTGCCCGTTAAGGGGCACATTTGGGCTAAGTGAAAACTTATGGGTTAAGAAAAACCTAAAAGAATTAGTCCAAAAAATAATTGCCTTGACCCAACCCGACATGGCCAGCTGCACGTGAACCTAACCAAGCAAGAAGGCTGCGCGCACACATATGGGTTAGCCTACATAGTTATATAGGTCCAACATGTATATATAAAAGTGGGGTAGCTTAAGGGTGTAACTTGAAAGGCAAAAACTTATGTCGTTTATACCAATTTTATTTACATCTTCTAAGTAATATAGAATTATTTATTTTCTTCAACCAATTTGCATGTATAATTCTTATTTATATGAAAATGGACTTGGGCGCTCAATACCAACAACCTCATTTACATGGACTTTATATTAACCCACTTTCTAATAGTAAATAGATGTGAATATATTTTTAAATGTTCAGGATATGTGAGATATTTTAGCGAATGGGGTTGGGGTAAGTAGGAATGGGGGGGGGGGGGGGGGGAGTTTATGCAAATAATGTTTGAAAAATAAAAGAGGAAAGAAAAAGGGGAAAAAAGAAGAATGAATGGGATACAAGAGGAGGAAACATAAGGAGAAAGAGATGACAAGAAAAGAAAAGGTACAAAAAGAAGAAAGGATAGGGTACAAGAGCAGGAAACACAAGGAGAAAGAGATGACAAGAAAAGAAGAGGATGGTCGACCCGAACTGACCTCTCTACGTGGAGTTGGGAGTGGCAAAAGCGCTGGCCGCCGGCCGGCTCCTCAAGGCGGCAACCATGTTTCTGAAAGTGCTCGAAATCACCTTGTGAAACACATGGGAAGGCTCCCACAACCTTTTGCTTCCACAATTACCTATCATTTGCTTTTTTAAAGTTGGAGACGAGAACATAGTGGACGTTTTCTTTTATTCTTCGTTTACCAGCCAAGTGCTTTTCCATTGCGTTTGAATGCATGCTTTTTAGATGTTATTGGTTGAATGGTTAGTAGAGGAAAACAAAATTTAATAAATCATTTTAGGGTGTGACAACAACAAAGGAAAAAATATAAGGAAAAAAATATCATGATCGCCTGTTCTTAGATAGCGTATGGGATGATTGGATCACTCCCGAGAACTTTCTAGCTGAGGGAAGGTCAAATAACCAGAGACAAAATTGAGGATAGCAACAAATTCTTGTTGTTAATACCACAAAATCACATTCTCTTATGCGTGGTACCAGCCAATGCCACCGTAGGTGTTTGTCTTTGTCAACTTATATTATGAAAGGGACGTCTTACTTATGTATGAGAGGCAATAAGTCAGTATTTGTTCATTCAAGCACACACATGTTGGCTGATAATTGATATCACGGGGTGAAACTTTGTTTTTCGCCGATCAATGATAAAATAGGACTCATCCCAAAATCCTTTATTATGCACTCAAGCAAGACAAATCAAATGATCGCCAAGTAAGAGTTTCTCAGCCGACTCTACCCCAAACCCAATGCTTTTCCTTTCTCAAAGCGTCATAGCCCATTTTTATGCTTCATATATAAGCCAATCAGCCTTTGTATAGGCTTTGCAATGGCCAGACTCGGCCTCCTACTATACTCTAAGCACAACCCAAGTTTTGCACGCATACATGCTTCCAGTCCCAACCCATGCAACCCACACATATCAGTAGCCGCCTCCCTCTTCGAGCGTCCCATCTGCTGCCTTTTGTCCAAGCCGAAGCCCTCTTCTCATCTCCTCCCTCTTGCATGCAAGAAGTCTCCCGCCCCGAGCTTGTTAGGCACGAAGTTATGCTCCTGTAAGAGCCTTATCCGCATTAGCAACTTACCTCTTGCAAGAGTTTTGGCTGGCCTGACAATAAACCGAATGATCAATTGATTAAGCAATCGATCGTTCATGGTATTGTGTACATATTTTTTGAACCCAATCAACGCTGTGTGATGGCGATTGCTCGGTTCTTGTACCCCTTCATTTTTTTACCGGTTAAAAATGACTTTTTGAAGGGTTGGTATCTCTTCCTAGGGCGTTTCTTTTTACATAGTTTTACATAAATATCTACTGTAAGTATATTTTGTACAACAATTTTCTTTGTATTTTTAAAAATCTTCTCTAGTCAATTCTTTCACAAAAGCCTCAATTAAGGAGAAAATGAAGAGATTCTTCAGTTTGTTGAATGTAGATCGTACAAGGCTTTGACTATCTAGTGAGGAGAATTTACTTGAGAACCTCACAATAATTTGGTTTATTAGTAAATATTTTTTAAAGGAAAGATGTACTCTCTATGTGATCTGGAGTTACAATTTGTGTATTTACTTGCATATCAAGATCGCTCAAGCATGAAGTATCTAGCTATCTTAAAGAAATATTTGTGGCTTCTTCATTTGAAACTGAATTGGCTTCTTGAAATATCATGAATCAATATTTGATAAAGTTAGAATGCTTTCAAATTTAAACTATACCCATTACTGGCAGACAAGATGAAATTCCTTTTTACAATGTTGAAGAGCTTCTACATTCTTAATCCTACTCTAAAGTCTATTCTATCCCCTATAAGTGAAGACTAAGAAATGCTGATTGTAGAGCAAAATAAGCGGGCCGGAGACGAACTTCTTTGTTAGGGACATTTACTCAACACATTGTTGGACCGCCTTTTCGACACTTACAAAAAAAAAGACATCGAAAAAAATTTGGATTGCACTAAAAATCAAATACAAAGTGGATGAGTACGGTGTGAATAAATACTTCATTTGGAAGTACTTTGAATATCAAATATTTGACAACAACCCCATTTTGGATAAATGCTATGATCTAGAGCAAATTGTTAACCAATTGAGTGCTTTAGAAATAAAACTCCCTAAGAATTTTTAAGTATGTGTGATTATTGCAAAACTTCTACCTTCATAAAAAGGCCAAAAGACATTGTTGTACAAATCGAAAAATTTTACTATAGAGAAAATCCAAAAAATTTGCATATTGAATCTAAAATATTTGGACAAAAAGGGAAAGTGTTTCTATGATCCAATAGCAAATTGTGTAGAGGCCCGTGATTCTAATCCCAATGAGAGAAAATACTGACAAAGTTTTAAAGGAGAAAATTCCAACAATGGTAATAACTTCAACAATAACAACAACAAGAAAAAAAATTATGACTTGCTTTAATTGTGGTAAAAAGGGACATTAACCCCACGAGTGCAAATAGAGGAAGACCAATTCCAGCACTAACAATGCAAATAATGTGAATAAAGTAAGAATTTTGTGGCTATGATTATGGAGGCAAATAGATTAAAATGAAGGTTGGTGGCTTTACTTGGGTGTTGATAAGATTTTTTAAAGAAATAGGCTAAATTTAAAGTCCAATATTTTGGTGCTTGACTAGCTCCAAAAAAAGTCTCCAAAGTGGAATGTAATATCTTTAATTTTAATGCCTTTTTGATTTATGTGAAATTATTTAGTTATATTTGATTTATTTTTTTAGGGTAATTTGTTAGTTTAATTATAAAATTTTTAATGTTTAATTTTTCATTTTAGTTTAAGATAGTAGTGTCTAGCTTTATCCACCAAATTTTTTACTAATTTAATATTATTTTTTTATTTAAATCCCTTAATCAAAGAAGCGGACCCTGTCACGCCCCGACACACACCCCCTGACCTAAACCTTGTCTAAGAAGGTGAGGCAAGGCGAGACGAAGCAGAAGACTACTCCAAAAATAAAGTATACAGCACATACTCTTTGTGCAAAAGCAAATAACATAAAGAAAAAAAGATAAAGATTAAGTCTCACTTAGTCATAATCACACCCACATCAACACATAAAATAAATAGTCATAAGCCTTAAGGCTATATCAAGTGTAAAACCAACACGACCACAAATTTAAGCCCTCACAAGGTTATCCAAAGTATGAAACAAAGTCAAGTATAACATCAACATAACACATGATGTAAGTCTAAAATAACCCAAATATCTAGCCCTATCTCATGGCGTATACCCATCTTTAAGCCTAACAGTCTAAAACAACCCAAACATCTAGCCCCATCTCATGACGTATACCCATCTTTAAGCCCGACATATAATCCATCTGGAGCACCTATATGACACAACATACAACCCCAAAATAAAACCATAAAAATAAAAAGGGGTGAGCTTAGCTTAATAAGGGTTTTAAAACGAAATATAAGTTCATGATAACACTACATACATTCTTCCCATAAAAATCAATTTAAATATGCATCACCTATCAATTATCTACACATTTTCATCATGAATTAAGTCAAAGAGTGAATTTTTTATGGCATAATTGTACTCTCATAAATTACTTAACTCAAACTTAAATTGTAAGCAAAGCTAATACGCCAGAATTGTGACTTTGAGACTTGAGGGTTTTGACTGAAAGTTTTGTGTTTGAGTTAGCTGATAATGAGTCGGCTAAGCATTTTTTATGTCTTGTCATGGTATTTATCCTGCGTGATGTTGTCACTGTGTTGTATTTAAGCCCAAAAATTTGATGCTCTGTTGAGAGCAATATATATTTTTAATTTTTCTGTGTTGTATTAAGATGAGACATTTGATACTCTATTGAGAGTATTGTATATTTCTACCTTTAGTCGGCACTATATAATTCTACCCAAGAGTTACACTATAAGATTATAGCCCAAGAGTGACACTATATGATTTCCACCTTTAGTTGGCATTGTATGGCCCCTAGTTTGTGGGAATTTGAGCTCTTAGGTATGTAGTATTATAAAACTGTTCTTACTTGTTTAATCCTGTACCCCATGAACATAGGTGTGTCTTGCCTTCAAAAAAGTCTATAACATTTAGTTACTTCCCAGAGGTTAAGGTGATGCCCCAATGACATTCATTTCTATTTCGACACTAGAGCTTATTAACTGTAATGAGCTTCAATGGTCGATAGTATGTGTAAGTAAGTTTGTAAGATTATGAGCAAGACTGTAAACATATGTTTATGAGCAAAAATGTAAGCGTATGTTTCAGAGCAAGACT
Source organism: Saururus chinensis (assembly GCA_035235625.1). Taxonomy (NCBI): domain Eukaryota; kingdom Viridiplantae; phylum Streptophyta; class Magnoliopsida; order Piperales; family Saururaceae; genus Saururus; species Saururus chinensis. The sequence goes on along the minus strand of CP141142.1, from coordinate 43,404,343 downwards.
ATAAGAGTAAGTTTCAGAGCAAGACTATAAGTGTAAGTTTCAGAGCAATACTGTAAGCATATGTTTATGAGAAAGACTATAAGAGTAAGGATTTGAGTAAGATGGTATGAGTAAGACTATAAGTGTAAGTTTGGTAAGATGGTATATGTATGTGCATGATTATTATATTATAAAACTGATGTATTTGTATACTTTATGCTTCATGTTTAAGTTTCATGAATGTATCTATGTATGGACTTACAAAGTTCATTGTTTAGAACTCATCTACTGAGTATGAAAATACTCATTTTCTTTCTTTTTATCCATGATGTTCAGGAGGCTTTTACATGGTTGTGATGGAGAGCCCTTGGAGATAGATGCTTGTTTCCATCGGTGGATTAAATTTCATTGGCTTAGGTATACTGTCTTACTCATTGCGAGTCTTTATTTTTACCATGATCTAATGCTTTGTGTGAGATGAGACTTAAGGTCTTTATACTTTTTGGACTTATAATTTGGATTAAACAATAGATTGTTTACAAGACTTATACTCATGGATGCCTTGGATAGATTTGTATTTAAAGCCCATGATCATGGTAATTTATTTCATACGTTTGCTTTTGAGTAGCCCCTGAGAATCGTTGGTTTGGCTATTCGATGTTTGATTTAAAATTTTTATATGAGAAAAATTGATGTGTGATATTTTAAATTATAAAACTGATTTCACAAGTTTTGTATTTATTATTTTCCCCAATTTACAGTTGTTATATTTGAAAAAAAGTTTATGAATTTTAAAGAAAATGTGTTAAAAAATGTAGAGTGTTATAAAATAAAATTTTGGAATTTTGGTTTTATTTTCAAATGACCTATTGGGCCATTCGAACAACCATATATAAAAAAATGAATTTCCATGTTGTCATTCGAACGCCTGAATGACATGCATGGGTGTTCGAACCACAATATAGTTTTTGGGTACAAGTGCATTTTAGTGAATTTTGATTGTTTCTTCATTCTTTCTTTCTCATGATTCTAGTATATTATGACTATGATAAGCTAAGAATACTTGCACATGTCAAATTAATTTCAAATGGAGCATGATATATGTGTTTTAGTTAATTATAGAAATGACTATGTATATTTAAACTTAGTGTGATGTTCCATTTGATTTAAATCCGTAATTTGGTTATTTCTGTTTCTTTACTTCATGACTCTAGTAGCTTATTGTCATGAGAGGATATCAATGCTTACACATATCAATTATGAATGCTTGCACATGTCAATTAAGAATATATTCATTAATGTATCGCTTACCCATGCTTATATGAGTTTTATTTGTCACAAATGGATCATGTTTCATTCATTTATGACTGGTTAGGGTATTTCAATAAAACATTGTTCACATATGTTTCATGTTACATGCATTATAAAAATAATTTTGTTTAGTCATAATTAACCATGTTTAAGCATGATTAATCGATTTAATGTCGTAGTTTTTTGGATTAGCGGCATCAAAGGTTTATTGAATTGGTTTTACATATGAAAGGATGTGGCTTTATGTCTATTGGATGGGGGTTCTATGTCAATTTGAGGGCATGTTTCTTCCCCGGGTGAGAAGAGCATAATGCTATAATGAGTTAAATTAATGAGTCTTTCTGGACCTGAGAATCGATGCTAGTTTGTCGGTGTTCACTGGCTTACCAATGAAGTATTTTTAATGTTTTACTCTGACAATGAGCCCAGTGTAAGGAATTCATGGGAGCCCTTCATCCATGAAATTGATGGCATATACGCTCACACACATTAGCACCAATGGTACTGGCACCCACTAGTGGTAATGTAAGCTAGCACGTGCACTGTAGATCTCAAATATTAAGGGCACACATGCATTCCTTATGTTAGGCTCATTCTCAGAGAGGGGAATGAAAAACTCTTTTGCTTACTAGGGGGTAATTTCTCTATTAAGGATTTACCCAAACTGCTCCAGTTTTCCTTTCTAGGAATTCAGACTTTCCTTTAAGATTTTTGAAGTGAGTAGGTTTGCTTTTGCTTTGGCCAAGATAAGTAGGATTGTTTTCTCTATTATAAGACATACACTGTATTATTTATGCATGTGTATGGATTATAATGCTCATTGACACATGTTGTATAGGGACAATGATATTTATGTTTACATAGGATGCATACAGAATTATTACACTTGAACATGCATGACAGAATATGGTTTGACACACTTGATTATGTAGGGTGAATGTTGATACTTGATTCATGCAAGATGTGAATGAACCATGCAACATAAATAATAGCATAGGTTTGCATACGTGTTATGAAATATGAATGAGCTATGATGCACACGTGCATGGTGTGAATGTGATTTAACTCATTATGCACATGTGTAGATAATGGATATATGATATATGCTTAAAGTTATTGCTATAGGAAGAATTCATGTGGTGTTATCATGAGCTTATGTTTCCTTTCAAAACCCTTATTGAGTTAAGCTCTCCCCTCTTTTGTTTTGGGGTTATATATTGTGTCATATTGGTGCTCTAGGCAAATAATATGTCAAGCTTAAGGATGGGTATGCCCCATGGGTTGATTTAGACTTATGTCATGTATTATATTGATATTAAACTTGACTATTTTTCATCATATTTTGGATAGCCTTGAGAGTGCTTAGACTTATTGTAGTATGTGTTAGCTTTAGACATTTTGTAGTCTTAAGGCTTGTGACTATTTACTTTATAAATTGATGTGAGTGTGATGATGAACTAAGTGATACTTAATAATTATTCCTTCTATTATTTACTTTTACACAAATGTCACATATTGCGTACTTCGATAAAGACCCATTGAGTTAGTCTTTTACTTCATTGTGCCTTAGCTCACCACCCTGGAGTGGGTTCGGGTCAAGGGGGTGTGGTAAGGCATGACATAGTCAAAGTCCAAAGAAGAGAAAAAGAATGAAGCAAAACTTGATCCTATACACGTATGAATAAGTTGAAGCTCCCCCCCCCCCCCCCCCTACACACACATACATTGAAGTTAGCCACACAAATTAAATTGGCTAATTCAGGCCTCATAAGCCTCATATTAAAATTAGCCACATCAAAATGACTACCAAATCAAAAATATTAAAATTACAAAATGCTAGTGAGATTCCTGGGCCCCTTATTATGTTTGGCCTTCAAATATCAAAACATTACTAGTGATGAATTACCAATGTCCTTGCCTCAACTTAGAGACATTCAACATCAAATAGATTTGCTACCTGATTCTTCCTTACCTCATTACAAAATGAGCCCAAAGGAGCATGCTGAGCTACAAAGACAAGTTTAAGATTTGTTGGATAGAGGTCTTATAAGGGAGAGTTTGAGTCCCATTGTAATTTCAACTCTATTAGTTCCAAAGAAAGATAGTGGTTGGCGCATGTGTGTGGACAATAGGGCTATTAACAAGATTACCATTAGATATAGCTTTCTCATTCCAAGATTGGATGATATGCTAGATATGTTATCGGGTTCCAAGGTATTTTCTAAGATTGTTTTGAAAAGTGGATATCATCAAATCAAAATGAAACCAGATGATAAATGGAAAACTGGATTGAAAACCAGAGAGAGACTCTATGAATGGTTGGTGATGCCTTTTGGACTGTCCAATGCACCTTCAAAATTCATGAGACTCATGACACAAGTTCTTAAGCCATTTCTAGGAAGATTTGTGTGTGTATATTTTGAGGACATACTAATCTACAGCTGGACTATAAAGCAACATTTAGAGCATCTTACTTCAGACTTTGGAGTAGAATTCACTTTACATCAACAAAATGAAGTGCTCGTTTTTCACTTCCAAGTTGTTGTTTCTTGGCTATGCATGTACCACCCGAGATTTTTCACCCATTTTCCTTAAAATTCACGAAATTTTTTTGCAATATAACATTTGTAAATCGGAGGACGAAATCAAAACCTGATAAAATAATTTATAATTCAAAACAATAAACATCTATTTTCCATCTAAATATCTTCATCATACGGTCAAACATCGTACGACCAAAGCAAATATCATCAGGCGCTACTCGAAAATACACGTACGAATAAATTACTATGTTCATAGACTTTAAATACAAATCTCTCCCAAGCATTCCTGAGTGTAAGTCCCATAACAGTCCACCGACTAATCCAAATGAAAGTCCAGAATAATAACATCTTAATGTCTCGTCTCACCTAATACATCGAATCGTGGCACAAATAAACTCGCAGTGAGTGAAACATATACCTGAGTCAACGAGAATCAATCTACCGCTAAAACGAGCGTCCATCTCCAGGAGCTCTCCACACAACCTGCAAAACCTCCCGTACAACGGGGCTAAAAAGTAGGGTAATGAGTATTTTCATACTCAGTACAAAAATACCCAGTAGGGGAAATCCCAAATGGTGAACTTAAAAGTTCATAAATACATGCGTCATGCAACTCAAACATGAAGCAGAAGCATATCAATATCATGCTCAAACTCATACAAACATACCAAATGCACCATCGTGCCAAAATCATACCAAAGGCACCATTGTGCCAAAATCATACTATCAAATCAAACTTACACAAGCACCCTTATCCAGGGTCATACAAACTTACTCGTACCATCGTATGCTTACTCATACAACATACGCATACTTGTACGACCTTACTCGTACAATCATATGCTCACTCATACAGCTTACACAAAATCACACTTACTGTCTTACTCAGAAACATATTCTCACAATCGTACCCATACTCTTACGGTCGTGCTCATACTCATACGCTTACAGTCCTGCTCATACACACTCTTACAGTCCTACTCATATACATACAGTCGTGCTCATACACATAATCATACACATATCAATGACCACTGAAGCTCATTACAACTAATAAGCTCCAGCGTCGAAATGGAAAAGAATGCCACTGGGGCAACACCTTAACCTCCAGGGAGTGACTAGACGCCATGGACTTTTCCGAAGGTAAGACACACCAATGCTCATGGGGCACTGGATCAAACAGGTAAGAGTAGATCTATGATACTACTTACCTGAGAGCGCAAACATAAACACCCACACATAAGGGGTCATAAGTTGCCCACCATAATGGGTCTTATAGTGCGAGAGAATTACCCACCATAATGAGTCTTATAGTGCCATAGAATCGCCCACCATAATAGGTCTTATAGTGCCAAAGAATTGCCCACCATAATGGGTCTTATAGTGCCATAGAATTGCCCACCATAATGGGTCTTATAGTGCCATAAAATTGCCCACCATAATGGGTCTTATAGTGCCATAGAATTGCCCACCATAATGGGTCTTATAGTGCCATAGAATTGCCCACCATAATGGGTCTTATAGTGCCATTGCCACTCTTGGGCAGAAAACATACAGTGCCACTTGGGCAAAAATGTACAGTGCCACTCTTGGGCGAAAACATACAATGCTCTCAATAGAGCATCAAACGTCTGGGCTTAATACAGCACACAGACCAAATCAAAAACATACTTCGCTCTCAACAGAGCATCAGACGTATGGGCTTCATACAACACACAAACAAAGTCAAAAATGTACATTGCTCTCAACAGAGCATTAAATGTCTGGGCTTCATACAGCACGCAGACCAAATCAGAAACAACGTCACTCTCAGCAAAGCATCAGATGTCTGGTGCTCTATACAGTACACAAACAACATCCCGCAAGATAAACACCATAGCAAGACATGAGAAATGCTCGGCCGACTCATTATTGGCTAGCTCAAACACAGAACTTAATCCGTCGAACCCTCAGGTCTCAAACTCACAACACTATTATTAGTTGTGTTTATAATTCAAGTTTGAATTAAGTATATTATGCGGTACAATTATGTCACACAAACTCACAGTCCTCGACTGATCAAACCGAAGCTGAGGCCGATCGAAACCCTAGTTCGTCAAGGCAGCAGACTTCACTTACCCATCCACATTATGGACAAAACTCATCATACATCAAACCCTTATAGTCTTACATACTTCGCCATCCATCTTATGGCCAAAACATCTTACACTAACCTCATCAAATGAAGCTCCTCAGAGCCAACCTAGTTGTCGCTCTCTTACTTATATCTCACTTATTATGCTTACTTTTCACTTCATAATATGTACGTTATGCTTGTACAATTATGAACACTCTTACTGTCTGGTAATCCTCACCCGCCATACCCATATCCTTTGTCATCCATCATACGCTTACACATCCATACCAAACGTTGTCACTTCATACCATCCATAGCCATATCTCTGCCCACATCCACATATACATATCCATAGCATAGGCACATAGCCATCATACATACGTATGTCTATCACACATACGTATAACATGCACATATGGTCATATATACGTAGCTTACAAACATGCTCACTAGCAATCACTAGTGCATGCATACATACATCAAACATACATGCTAGTCATCACTAGCACATGCATACATACGTCAGACATACACGCTAGCCATCACTAGCACATGCATAATCCATACATACTCCAAACATGCACGCTAGCCATCACTAGCACATGCATAATCCAAACATACTTCAAACATGCACGCTAGTCATCACTAGCACATGCATAATCCATACATACTCCAAACATGCACGCTAGCCATCACTAGCACATGCGTAATCCAAACATACTTCAAACATGCACGCTAGTCATCACTAGCACATGCATACATACGTTAACATACACGCTAGCCATCACTAGCACATACTCAATCAACATACAAAACTTACCAACAAACACGCTAGTCATCACTAGCACATACTTACATCCAACATACTTACAACCAACATGCATATCATATGCATTTTAACATACCATACAATCATGCTTATATGCACATCATGCAATCGGATCGTTACTTAACATCCAAGCATGGAATCATACAATCCTAGCATGTTGCTACTCATTCAAAGCATGTTATCATGAATTTACGAGTTCAAAGCTCCCCTACCTCATAATCATGACGTTTGATGGCGAGCACACGATAGTGGTGGCATCGATGGCAGAGTTGGCGGTCAAAACCGTTGCTTAGCTGAGAGAGTTGCTGTCCCGAGGATTTTAGGAAGTGCCGGAACTAGTCACAGCCAAACGGGGTGTCAAAAATCAATGCGGCAAAACCTGCAATCCACGGCGGCACACAAGGGCGGCCAGGAGAAATGTCGTGCCAACATAGGTGGCAGTGTGACCAAATGTCGAGGATGTACTCACTGAAGATGGGCCGGTGGCTAAGACATGCTCAGCCAGCCACAAGACGTCGAAATCGGCCGTAGACAGCACCCAACAGTGACGATTTCGGTCAACAAAGGCCCACATAAGGGCGGAGAGCGTGGGGCAACGCTCAAGAACAAAGGAGAGGTGGAGGACGGCTCTGTGTCAACTCCATTCGGTGGCCAAGCCAACCGATGGTTAGGCGGTGCGAATGCGGCGCCTAAACCCAGAAGTACATGTGTGGCCATATGCACACGCGGCCCAAAGGGGCGGGGGAGAGGGCTGAAAGGGGGCGAACCAAGGCCCACAAAAGCCAACAGGGCTAAGGCCCTAGTTGTGGCCAATCTAAGTGGTGACATCGCCGATCGCCACCCACAACCAAAACCCATGGTGCGGGCGGCTGTGCATCTCGCACGGTATAGGGCAGGGGGAGGGTTCAGGGTCGAGCAAAGGCCACGAAGCTGTCACTAGCGAAGGCCTGTGCAGGTGAACTTGTCTACTTTCAGTCAAGGTAAGTCATACAGATTCTTGCTAGAGGTCGTTCGGTACAAACAGCATAAAATGAGCAAGAAGGGTCAATGGGCAAACGTGCTGGTAAGATGGAACTAGTTGTGGCTACAGGCTACAAGGAAAGGCACAGGTCAGAGGCAATCAAACCGTACAAGATGGGACTGTCTCTAGTCGTTACTAGACTAAGGCGGAATCCTCGGTGGCCATTTGGCCACTACCGGCCTATGTCGATGGCGTCAAAAGCCAAACACAGAGGGGCTGACCAGGGAAAACCCATAAGGGCGGAGCGGCCATGGGGACGGAGGCTGAATTGGTTCAGGTGGGTGGGGCCATCCCTGGGCCATCGCCAAGCCAGGGCAGAGCCCACGGTGGTTAAGTCACCCTCACCCGCCAACGATGGTGGTGCCAACTCACTGGAAAATCCACCCACAATACAGCGCAAATCGGACTGGGCGGAGTAGGGGACGGTAGAGGAGATGGAACCGGGCTGGGTAGGGTGGTCTACTGCCTTCGCCGGAGCAAGGCGAGGCTGGATGGGGGTCGTGTCGGCCACGGATCACCATCGGCGGCCTTCGTTTCAAACAAACAAATCGCCGGCGAAAAATAGGGCAGTGGAAACACCCACTGGGGCGATAGTGCAGAGGCCCCCTATGGCTGGTAGAAGTGGCTCCTCGCCGTCGCCAAACCAAGGAGGGCTGGACGGAGCCCAGTCGGGCTGTCCAACAGCGGCGAAAGCCGGCCGGCGAGGTCGACAGAAGGGGTGGCAGAAAACAGGGGCAGATGGGGAAAACGGAGTGGGAAGGCAGAGCAGAGGCCCACTGGGTCGGGAGGAGTGTCCTCCCGCCGTTGCCGACCTAGGGCGGAACCATGGGCGGCCGGGCGGCTCTCACCGGCCCACGACGTCGGCGGTACAAATCAAACAAAGGGGAGAGAGGGCAAACCGGGGGAGGAGGCGGCACGGCCGGGGTAGTGGCCCCTCAGCGTCGCACCGCCGGTGCGAAGCTTGTGCCGGTGTCCTGCGGCTTGTCGGCGGCCGTTGGCTAGCGGGGATAGAGAAACAAACCAGGGGGGAACGGTCGCACTGTTCCTCCTCCAGGAGGTTCTGGATTGGGCGATCCCGATCCACATTTTTTTCTTTTTATTTTTTATTTTTTATTTCCAAATGTATCCTCAATGCGCGTTAACTCACTGGTTACGCGTCGAACCTCCAAAATTCGCGCCATAAACACACAACGAGGCCCGTGGCCCGCGACTAAGCCCCACACCCGACTCTACGGGTAAAAATATGGGGGGAAATATACAAATATGAATATGCCGTAGCGTCACATTTTCTCGCCAAAAATGACCAAAAAAATAGCAAAAAAATCACAAAAAATCGTAGAAAAATCAGGGACCTTACAATGTAGTCAGCTCAAATGGAATTTAGGTTGATGAAGAGAATATAGCCTCCATTAGATAGTGGCTTGTTCCCAAAACAGTTAATGAAATAAAAAGCTTTCATAGGCTTGCTACTTTTTATAGAAGGTTTATCAAGGAATTTTGCACCATTGCTAGTCCATTAACCGAGTGTCTTAAAAAAGACAAGTTTTGTTGGACTGAAGAAACTGAAAAGTGTTTTGAAACATTGAAAGAGAAGCTTACTACAACACCAATTTAGCTCTTCCAAATTTCAGCAAAATTGTTGTAGAATGTGATGCTTCAGCATTGAGCATTGGTGCGGTACTTTCTCCAGGAAGGTAAACCTATTGCCTATTTCTGTGCAAAACTAAATGAGTCAAGGAGGAAGCGGTATAAGCATATCAAACTGGAACTTTATGCTCTTGTTCAGTATCTTAAGCATCGGAGACATTATCTTGTGTTTAAAGAGTTCATTCTTTATACTAACCATGATGCATTGAAGCATTTATAAAGTCAATCAAAGATGGATAGGTTACATGCTAGGTGGGTGAATGAGTTGTAGGATTATACATTCACTATCAAACATAGATCAACGGTTTTGAACAGAGCTGCAGATGCTCTTAGATGTAGACATAATTTGTTATCTACATTACATCATGAGGTTTTTGGTTTTGAATGTGTTAAAGAACAATACAAAGATGATGCCAGTTTCCAAAAAGTGTGGGAAGAATGTCTAAGTACTAAAAAACCAGTTGGTGAGTACTACATCTCTGAGGGCTATTTGTACAAAGGTAATTTGTTATGCATACCAATGGGTTCTTTGAGGCAGCATTTAATCCAAGAGGTACATTCAGGGGGTTTAGTTCATCATTTTGGAAGGGACAAGACAGTTTCAATGCTGAAAGAGAGGTACTATTGGCCTCATGTCAGTAAGGGAGACACTCAAAACATGAGCTTGTATCAGCCTCTTCCTATCCCTACTAAACCTTGGAATGATATATAAGTATGGACTTCATATTGGGATTACCTAGGACACAAAAGAGAAATAACTTCATCTTTGTTGTAGTGGACAGATTCTCCAAAATGTCACATTTCATTCCCTGCAAGAAAACAGCTGATGCAGCACATGTAGCACTCTTGTTCTATAAGGAAATTGTAAGACTGCATGGAATTCCACTAACAACCACCTCAGGCAAAGACAATCGATTTTTAAGTCAGTTTTGGCAAACTTTGTGGAAGAGGCTGGGTATTAAACTACAATTCAGCAGCACTTGTCATCCATAAATCAATGGACAAATTAAAGCTACAAATAGGACTCTCAAAAGTTTACTGAGGTGTTTAACTAGACAACACCCAAAACAATGGGATAGTTACATTGCACAAGCTGAATTTGCACACAATGCATCTCCACACATGTTCACTAGCAGATCCCCTTTCCAAGTTTTGTATGGTTTTAATCCAAATTTGGTTCAAGACTTGGCTGCGCTACCTAAGAAACCTGGTGAGAATTCTCAAGCAGTTGACACAGTTGCACAAATGCAAAACATTTACCAGACAATCCAAGCACAATTACAGAAATCTAATATTAGTTACAAGAAAAAGGCTAATAGACAGAAGATCTGTGAAATTTGAAGAGGGTGACTGGGTTATGGTTCACCTCAGTAAGGAGAGATTGCCACCTGGTTCTTACCACAAACTAGCTCCAAAGTGAATTGGGCCGTATCAGCTACTCCGAAAGTTAGGTGATAACTCATTTGTAGTTGATTTGCCACCTACATATGATTTGCCGCCTACATATGTTATTTCTTCTATATTCAATGTCAAGGATCTTGTTCACTACAAGGGTCCTCTTCTTGTCTTTGCAAAGACAATTTCTTAATCGCTTTAGCTCGAGGTCAAGCTTTCCTAACATGGAGGGCATGATGCAGCTGAAGTGTGAAGACAGAAATTTGGTGAAGCATTTCATCGGGCACTTATCTTAGAAAATGTAGTAAAGGGTAGTTTTGTTTTTATAGTCTGCTTGGTTAATTGACGGTCATACGATCAGGACACGAGTAGAATTGTCTTAAGGGTATTACTGTCAATCACTAATGCGACTTAAGTAGTGAGCGTCGGATTCCAATTGACGACTGACACGGAGGGGCATATAGGCCAATTCATCTTGACCGTTTAAGTCTGTTAATCGTCTTCCTCCTCCAACTCCTCTCAGGGCTTCACGTAGCAGAGATTGATAAAAGAAATGATGACACCTTCACGGCGATGTAACAACACGGCTTTAAACTTGTCTTTGACTGCTAGCAACTAGTATAAATAGTTCTATGTAATGAATTAAAAAGGTTGTTGATGTTATTGATGATTTTCAAAACCTCTGCGTCTCTATTTCTCCTACTGGAGTGTTGGTGTCGAGAAGATATACCTGAGGATCTTCGAGGTGAGTTTGATACTCCATTGAGCTCTGGATTGCTAAGCAATTGTTATGTTTTTATTATAATTTTAGTTTGAAGATTAATTTGAGAAACAATTTACGTTTGAAAGTTACGATGTTCTTCTTCAAGAGGCCTGGTCGCGACCAACAATATCAACAACATATAGGTGTTTCACAAAGATAAACCCAATTGAGATTATAAATTATAGGGAGGTGGGGGTGACTTTGGTCGGTAAGCAGGGCAGGACAAAGCGAGAACAACTAGCAGGCACTAACACATTACTTTAATTAGCCGTATCACAAAATCTAGAAAAGGTTGGTGGCACACTATATAGTGGGGAGCCAAGAAATAAACGCATGTGGGCTGCTAGGTAAAAGGCAAGAAAATGCAATACTAATCAATAGACAAAAAGGTGTACCCTTGCCTTTTGATTGAATCATTGGCGTGCTGTTATGCACCAATGTTCCTCCACTGACGTGCTTCAGATGTGAGTCAAAAAATAAAAATATAAAAAGAAAACAAGTTATCCGTGCAATATATGTAGAAAATTAAACAAGTACTAGATACTGGTTTACAATCAAATACAAGAAATACTAATTGGAAAATGATAATCACTGTATAAATTTGTCCAACAAAACCTTTCAAGTACTGGATTGTGATTGGACATAACATGCTGGCCTCAGTGAACTTTGTATAAAGCCCATAGGTTCTCTCGAACCAAAACTCAGTTGTTTGATTAACAGATTCGTTGGTTGGCAACAGCGGCATAAAAGTGTTTTGAATCATTGAGGCCGATAATCAAGTCACTATTAGCAGGTAAAAGTACAGGAGTTCACTTGAGAAAGAATTCAGGAGTATTTGCAAACATTTTCTTTCTATTGAAAAGCTTTCATTAACCGAGATTAATCATACAAGCAGTCCTCACTACAACAAATTGGCTGCAAGAAGCAGAAACAAAAAAAGTTCCCTAGCAACAACAGCACAGAAAAGAAAAGCAACTTTGCACTCAAACCATGAAAACCCTAGCAAAAAAAAAAAAAGTTCAATCGCACCATTCGCATGCACAGGAGACCACCTCCACTGTAGAAGACTGCAAATTCCAATCCGGCGAGTAATCTCCGAAGGGTATTCACAAAATTAACAACCCTTATATATGAAACCTTCTTTCCATCATAGTCTCATATAATATCAGATCTCTTTTCGATCAAAACCAACTCACAAATTTTGCTGGAGACAAGACTTCCAAGAAGAGAATGAAGCATAAAAAAGGGGGGGGAAAGAAAGAAGAAAGAAACGACTCTGATAAATGCATACTAAGAAAATCGTTCTTTTTCTTCTATCCAGAAACAGCAAGTACTTAAGACCATCGATCTTGTTCATGGCAATATATCCTTAATGTTCTACAACTATTAAGCTATTTACAACCTAATTAACTACGAGGTTTCCATGCTGAGGCCCAGACAACTGGTTCCTCCTTCCACATGAGATACAATCCAGAATCATCCCCTTGAGCCTTCACAAAGGACCATCCAGCTCGATACCGTTTCAACAGGGCCTTCACGTCGTCGACGGCATCGTCGCTGAATCCAGCAGGCGAGAAGCCGTCTCTGAACCTTTCACACCACTGGCTTCCCCTCTCCCTTCTCTCACACTCTCCACCTTCATCACCATCACAAGCCAGCACACTGATCATACTCCTGGAACACTCCCTCTCCAGAACCAGCTTCTCATTGCTGGTGGGCTCAAAGCACTCCTCCAGCATCTCGAAGTACAAGCTGTAGAACCTCAAGCACTCATCAAAGCACTTGGCAAAGTCTTCCCTATTGCTAGTGAAATCAGCTTCTTCCTCCACTACAGTGACTACCTTTGGCTTAAGTGACCGGAGCATGCAAATTACTGCTTCCCTCTCCTTCACGTCCACTCTTCTTAAAGCACCGATACAGTTAACTGCTACTGCTTCATTCTCCTGCAACCCTAAATCCTCCACAGTGAGCTCGCCTAGCCTTGACAGTCCATTCACTACATGAAATTCAAATGGCACCCCCATCAACCTGGCGAACTTCTCCATTCTTTGGCTGATCTCTTTCATCACAGACCTCCCTGAACTGGGTGTCACCACCACAGTTAGTCTTAGACTAGGGGTCTCATCGTTCCTTGTTGCTAACGCTTCTAACAAAGTAGGCCACTGTGTGCAGTTAGTGTTGCTAATGTCAACTATATGCAGCTTGGACTCCCCCTCCATGGCTTCAAGAATGGCCGCATTAGCAGCCACATGACCAAATGTTGTCCAGGGGCTTACCTCTTGGAACTTGAGTATCACCTTCCTTGCTGACTCAAAGGAGTGAATCTTTTCAGTGACGGAAATTAGGGTTTTGTAGCACCGGTTGCCGGATTCAGTCACCTTACAAAAGAGTGTCTGCAAGAAGTGGGAAGCCAGCTTCTGGTCATAGTCTCCATAGGGTGATGCTAGCTCATTTAGCATCCACAGGTACTGGTTGATCCTGGTAGAGTCCTTGTCAGCGATGGCCTTTGCGCAGTCCTGGAGAAGCCTTGCAGCCCATTTGCCATCGCCGGTCGAGTCGCCGGATGGCGGCGGTGGACGACTGGTGGTATGATTTACCTGTGAATGGCTGGAATTTTGCATGGTGGATTGATAGTTGGCATTCTAGGTTGGGAAAGAAGTATGATATCTTGGGAATGGATAGGGAGGAGTCCATGTCAATGTACAAGTGTTATATACTGTGAGACAATAACAGGACGGGATCCACAGGTTTGGAGAAGGTAGGAAAAAGGGAGCAAGGGAAAGCCCACCAACATGACAACCATTTGTGCGGTTTATGATTTTAAGCCTTTGTTATATATCTACAAACAATTGATGTCACTAAACTTCTCCACTTCTAATCAATCGTAATGGCTATAACATAGGCTTGAATCTTCATTGAATTAAGTTTCCCTTAGTTAGCTCCCTCTTTAGGCGGCTACAATACAATATTCAGCTAAGATACAGTAACATGTAGTAACTCAGACTAACAGAGACATAATACGATGTTCCTTAAGAGAGTCACTCAGAAAGATAAACTGCCACTTTGTTTGTCAGAAGCAACATGCCTTCCTGGAAAAGAGAAGAAACAAGTAGCCATTTGTGATCAGTAAATATACAAGTACAGAACTATTCTGAAGTGAAAGAAAATGACTTAAGAAGATTTCAAGCTTGTGTAGTACTTTAGGGAGATTCAGTTCCAGAGCAAGGAAGAAGTTGTCAAATAGAGCCAAATTAAACTAGGCAAGCCACTTAGAGCAGTAGAATAGGTATACAGGCAATAATCAAGATCACATTAGAAATGTCAACTCATATGGAACCTCTGAGAAATGTACAAGTAAAATTTTATTTTACTCACCATAGTAGCGACCAAAAGATTATTCAATCCGTCTAACCATTATCTTCAGATAATAATTTACCCAAACTTACTAGAAAAATGATGGGAAATATCTGTAACGCCAAGTGGTCGCTATAAGCATCTTTAAGATACCAGAAAAAGACCTCTTATTCCATCTTCCATGCTTAATATATGTTGCCCAACCCATAATATAAAAATGTTTAGAGAGAAAAATGACAAATTTAAGGGCATCTAAACCAAGTTATTCCCTGTTGATGATTATTAGATAGGACAAGGATCAGGCTTAGCATCCACCAATTATTGATTGTCACTTTTCAGGCTGCCCCCACCCTTGTAGAAAAAAGGAAACTTTGTGGTCTTATATACCGAGCCCTGCAAGTGCATGTGGTCCATAAATTTGCACGAAAGATTTTATATATACCACTTTTCATGAATCGAGCACCTAATTTGTCTATAAAGTAATGCAATACTTATCATGGTTTCAACTCATAGCAGTTTGCTTTCGTCTGGAGTCCACGACCCACATCACACATGTATTTACAAAAGCTGAACAGTAGCAGATGTGTGTTGGTGAATGTTACATCCACCCGCTCAGATAAATGCAGATAAAACTAAGGAATCATAGGACAATCACTGGTTTTGTAATCTGGGTTTAATCCGGATTCAAGTTACAAATTCACGCACTCATTTATTCATTCATTGATCGTGTACTAATATGTGAACAACTTAAACTTAACTACCATCAGTTAAACGTATCTATCTATATGGGGGGTTGTTTATGGATAAGGTAAAATCGCTTACTTTAAGCAACTTTTATGCACGTATAACACCGATCATTCATAATAGAATGATTCTATATGTACCCCAATAATCCCCTCAGTACCCCAATAACCATGAATGTATAAGTAAAATGGGGTACTGAAGGGATTAGAGGGGCATAATAATGAACTCGCCGTGTCTGACTTGTTTTCTCGAGTCTGCGGACGGCATATCGTTTGAAAAATGAATGCAATCCACTTTAGACCAAAGACATGGACCTGAAGGAGAACCGACGTAAGCCTACGAGTCACCCCAGGGGACAGTGTGAATGTCCATATCATATCATGGCCGAAAAATGAAAGTTTATTGTGGCATCATGCTGCCAAATACATAAGTCTATAAAGGTTACTAGTCGAAGGTCAGAATCAACTGAAGAAGACAGGTAATTAGCTGAACATACCGTCCTTCCAATAACGGACGATTCTAAGTCCATGCATTGGCTGCTGTGCTTCAGAATCCAGAAGAGTTTTCACGCTTTCTAACTCATAATATAGTTATGAGAAAATGCCGAGGCAGGGACCTAGCTACTCTCTCTCCAGCGCCAAGACAACCAGGTAAACCCAACAAACATCGATAACTTCTGCATAAAATGGTCGAAGTCCAATATAAGTCAAGCATGGGCTTCTGTAATAGAGGGTAATATTATCAAGTCTCACTGATCCAGTGGAGCTCGAATTTGTCTTAGAAATCTTTACTAAGGTATGCCAAGAAAATTAATCAGGTCGGTAAAATCCGTAATCCTAATTATGACAAAAACTCATCTTCCATTCTTTTCATGCTTAAAGTTTGGCTGACAGCGTATAACACTAAGCTACCGAACTGGATAGTGAAGAACCTCTCCCGATAGTAATGTGGACGCAAACACGTAGAACCAAACATGAATAATGTGGTTGCAAGTTGGTCATTGTCTGATGGAAAGGGTCAGGTGCTGGTGGTAGATATGGGTGGAGAAACAGAAGTTGTAACCCAGTGTTTGGACTACGTTTGTAAAGAATCCAGTACTTGGAATTTGTCGAACAGGAAGGGAACCACATGGAGGCCCACCTTCCCACAACATTCATGCTTTTGTGCTGGTGCTTTGAAGCATATTAGCTTGTGATTTATCAAGATATATTTGCGCCATCTCATTTTTCTTTTTCTTTTTTTAGATTGGTAAATATGGGGATGCCCCCTTTGTATTAAATCAGGATAAACAGTATTATTGAAGTTTACTTACAATCTCAATTTGGAGATAATGAAAGGGAATTCATGAAGAATTATTAATGAGTATGTATTGGTGCTAAAGTTCTCTCTGAATTCCACTTCACAATGCTTTAAGATAACAGTCTTGTGTTGATACTCATTTTGAAATATACAAGAATTCCTTTCCCTCTAATTATAATAAGTTGCAACATTGAAAAAGACCCAAAGAACAGTGGAGAGTGGCTTATGGTTGTGATCAAGGTAAAGAATATCCTCCAAGAAATTATGGAGCTTGTGCGCTGGGAGATCAATTATGAGAATTTTTAAGATTGCTGATAAGATCCACTTAGAATATCCACATTGAAAGAACATATGCTCACCAAGCATGTTTGCATAATGGCTTCACGATAGCAATATGCCTCTTTTGGAGATGATATAAAGTCAGGAGTTTTCCTTGAAACGTAAGTCAGGAAATAAATGAGTGACATGGGATATAATGCTTAACCCCCACAATAAGCCACCACATAACTGAGGTCTAATTAGATTG
The DNA here is from genome assembly GCA_035235625.1 of Saururus chinensis. Taxonomy (NCBI): domain Eukaryota; kingdom Viridiplantae; phylum Streptophyta; class Magnoliopsida; order Piperales; family Saururaceae; genus Saururus; species Saururus chinensis. The sequence continues at coordinate 43,386,816 of CP141142.1, read as the reverse complement.
AATAATTTTATAGGCTAATTTAGATGTGAAGCCCAAAGTGGAATGAAACTAAATAACAGAATCACCCCGATAGAGATGGTTTGAAAGCCTGAATATAATTAAGAAAATAAGAGTCACACAAGCTGCCATCCTCCTGGAAAGTCCAATTATCATTATGAAGACAATCAAAAATTGAAGAGTGGATATCACTTGCATTTGGCTGACCATTCTATTGCCAAACATTTAAGGGAGAGTTCCTAGACCAGCCTACAGGTCAAGCCAAAATAGTCAGTGCCATTGCGCACAACAGATTGCACATTCCTCCAAAATTCACCTCTCATAAATAAACAACACTTCCAAGCGTATGAAAAATTAGATAGAGCGTACTTGACAGCGCTAAAAAGAATCTAACCTAATATAAATGTAGGGAATCCATCTCACCCAAAGGGAACTTTTGTCAGATACTAGAAGCCAATGAAGTTTGTATATGTAGATCATACACCAATGAGGAATGGAACGGATGCATAGACCTCTATTCCATTTGGGAATACAAACTTTAGTCCATTTCACTAGAGCATTAGACTTTGTTTTTATCTACTCCAGCCCAAGGAATTTAGAACATATAAATTTAGGCCCTGTTTGGGAGACATTTTCTAATGCTGGAAAGCGATTTATTTACATTGGAAATCACTTTCTCAATTTAAAACCATTTGGAAGGGCTATTTAAAGGCAAAATAACTTTTCCTGACATTCCATTCATTATTTTTTTTTGTGATAATTATGTTGGAGGATATTTTAGTCATTTTACACATAAAAATCAAAAGTGAACTAAAATCTGATTTCTCTTTAAAATTATCCAATAAAACTCTAACCAAATATCTTCTATTTTTACTTTTCTTACCAAAAATTGATTCTAATAAAAATTTATTTTCTTTCTACTTAAAATTGTTAGCCAAATGGCCCCTCAATGATAGAGATAATAAAGGCATGCAAAATGAAATGCATAAACCAATGTACCTAACCCATTAGGGTTTGGGTCAGTTAGGTTTTACCATATACACCTGAGTGACATCCCTAAACGTAAGATAAGCCTATGTTTTCAACCAATCATAGCCTTTTGAAGTTTATTCAAATAGAGAAGAGTACATAGATGGCTAGAGACAACCAGGAAATAAGGGAAGTCCTAAATAACAAACAAAAACACCTTCTCGAAAATATTGTAAAGTTTGTAAAATATATATTTGAAGGTGCAACTCTTGGAAAAAAAATATGCCTTTTACAGAGGTTGGGAAACAAGCCAGACAAACCCATGAAAACATTCTGAAAGGGCTTGACTAATATGACTAATTTTCAGGGCCAAGTTCTTGTCATCCTTAGAAAAAATAAGGATGTCATCCGCAAAGAACATATGAGAGATGGGTCTCATTTTTCTTTTATTTATAATTTTTTTGATGTTATAACATCCTCGGTTCAGAAAGACGAAGTGATACAATAGGGTAGCATTTGAGTATGGAAAAAGTTAAGATGCTCCATGCACATAAGGGCACAATCGTATGGCGTCTAATACTACTGAAGGCGGGCAAGTGATTTAAACCTGCCAATTGCGCCAATGGCACGTACACTAACGAGTATGTGACCATAAAATTTGAGGTTGTCAAGGGCCCAAGTTAGCAGCCTTGGCTCGGGTAAGGTGGGGATTGGGCTTAGCCACAACTTGACCTTAAAGAGCAGACTCTGATCAGCTTGGCGTCCACTCAGACCCAAGCATAACTCAGCTCGACATGAGTCCAGTTGAGAAGCAGATGCCTCATGTTACCCTTCAGCTGAATATGGTAAACCAAATTTTGGTTTTGTATCCTTTTTTTTATGTTGTCTTACTAGGGAATATACTGATATTTCTTGTTTTTTTTAAAAAAAAAATCACAGCGACATCTACTCGTATCACTACAAATTTTGAAGTTTTGGTGGAGGCCAAAAACCCTCACTAAAGCCTCTCAAATCACTGCAAAAGCCTTTTGTGCGGATTCACAATTCACCTCTAAAGGGGTTGTGGGAAAGATTTTAGCATAGGTTTTGGTGGCGGTTTGGCCAACCATCACTAGAAAATAATTTTTAGGGGCGGTTTTGAACCCCACTATAAGCCAGAATGAATACTAAAAATGGTTGTGTTAAGAGTGGTGGCTTGAAACTGCTGCGAAAAAATGTTTTCATAGGCAAAAGAGGTTTTAGCGATTATTTTGAACCACTACTAAAATATTATATTTTTCCTTGTTAGCAACTGCTCATTAACCTTCGTAATCATGAAAAATTGTTGCAATAAATCTAAGATACAACTTTTGATGTGGTATATGCTCAAAGTGTTTGCCCTGGCATACATGAGAGATTGGGATGTACAAGAAAAATTTTCAAAGGAGAAGAAGCCATGAATGGGTAACATTTACCATTTTCTTATCTATATTGTAGCATAATTATTTTTGTTTCCATTCATGTATTTTCATGTTTCAGGAATGTTTTGGACTGATTATGCACATAGAGTTCAAACAATTTGTGGAAGCTTGCATTAATGATGGTGAGAAAGCATAGGCCCTTAAGCATATACCCAGGCTTGCAGAATCCTGTGAAAGAGGTGACACATGGAATTTTTTCTCAATTTTACTTGTGCTCATGTTTAGTATTTGTTGAGCAGTGGTAATCTTCTTTTCCATTTTATGGATTAAGTTGCGCAAAAGTATGACAACTACTATTGTGTGATTCAAAAACGGGCTTATGCTCGAGTAGGTATGGCTTAAGAAGCAGAGGCTGCATCTCAGGGTAAGAACGGCAAATTGCTTGGACGTTAAATCCTAACCTTCTCCTACAATGCAGATGTGCCTCCAATTTTGACACCTTGAGGTCGTCTTTTAGATTAAAATTTTCTTATACCAGCAACTTGGAATTTCTTGATATGATAAGTGTTTTTTGCTTTTGAAAGTTAATTTATCTTTTATTTTGAGTGTTTTGTTTGTTCCTTCTCTTTTGTTCGTGGAATATCCACGGCCTCGGCCTCGGGTACCAGGCTAAATGGTGGCAGACCATACTCGTGATCATACTATAGCTTTTTTGGGACTTTGTGAAGCAAAATTGAAGCAAAAAGTAGCCAATCGTCTTCTTGATCGGATACCTAGAGGTTGGTGCACTATTAATAATCTTAATTCGGCTCCTCAAGGTAGACTTATTCTTACCTGAATCCAACTATATTTTTAATATCCAAGAGGGATGAATCAGACAAGTTTATTCATTGTTGCGTTACACGCTTATATAATGTTTACATTTTTATTTCGTTATTTCACATTAATATATGCCTCAAATGAATGCCTTGAACGTGTTTTGTTGTGGGAAAAATTGCTTGCTATTAAGGATTACACTCATGGTCCTTGGCTGTTGTTGGGGGATTTTAATTGTATACACAGTTATGATGAAAAATGCGAGGGTCTTCCATTCCTAGCTCGTCATGTAGAGACTCTCTAAAGCTTTATATTTAATGATGAATTAGTTGATATACCTTGTTTGAAAAAGTTTACATAGTGCAACAGACAGGTTGGGAGTAATTTAATAATGAGTAAATTGGATAAGGGTCTATGTAATGCGAGTTAGTTAACTCTTTTCCTTGTAGCTTTCTTGAATATCCCAACACCTCAATTGTCAAACCATTGTCCATTGGTATTCCAATTGAAGGTGCCTACTTTATCGAGACCTAAACATTTAAGTTTTTTTTCTAATGTGGTTGAAAGAAACTTCTATTATAAATGTAGTGCACTCAACCTTAAAGATAGAAATTTTTGGTAGACCTTTGCTTGTGTTCTTTAAGAAACTAAAGCTTGTTAAGTAGGCCCTAAAAAGATGGAATAAGAATTCTTTTGGTTTTGTGAAAGAAAGACTTAAGGAAGCAAAATTCAAATTACAAGATATTTAGGTTCAACTTATTTTGGATCCACAAAATTCACAACTTCAAGAGGCAGAAAATGTAGCTCGGGTATAATTGCTGAAAGAGGAGATAATTGAAGAAAATATTTATAAGCAAAGTCCCAAAATTACTTGGCTCAAGGAAGGGGATATATGTACAAAAAAATTTCATTTCATGGTTGTTTCTCCTAGTGTGAGGAATACTATTCATGAGATTTGTAATGCCCAGGGAGTTTCTATTGATCATCCTTCATATATAGGTCGTGAGGCATAGACATTCTTTCAAAAATTGTTTACTCCTTCTAGTAACCCTATGAATATTTCTTTTAAAAGAAAGTTGAATCAAAGCAAGTTGCTATGCTTTCTAGATGTGTGAAGGTAGAAGAGATTAAGGGTGTCATCATGAGTCTAGCAAACAACCATGCACCTGGCCTGAATGATTTTCTTAAGGAGTTCTTTATAAGCTTTTGGGAAATTGTGGGAGATGATCTCATTGTTGCAGTATTGGATTTCTTCATAATGGAACTGTGGTAAGAGGAGTTAATTCTACTTTTCTAATATTAGTTCCTAAAACTGCAAATGCAAATACTTTTTAGAATTTTCGTCCTATATGTCTGTGCAATTTTATTTGCAAAATCATTGCTAATCGGATGGCTTTTGTGCTTGATGGTTTTATTATTAATAACCAATCTACTTTTGTTAAAGATTGGTTAATTGGGGAGAATATCCTTTTTGCTTTTGAGTTAGTTAGAAATTATCATCGTATTTATAGCCTAAAGAGTTTTTGTATTAAGGTTGACCTCCGTAAAGCTTATGATCGAATAAGATTGGACTACATATATTTTGTTCTTAAGGAATTGGGCTTTGATGATCAATGGTTGAAATAGACTAAAGAATGCATTTGTACCCCATTTTTTAGTGTGCTTATAAATGTAACTATCTATAGATATTTCACTTCAAATTGTGGCTTGAGACAAGATTGTCCTATGGCCCCCTTGATTTTTATTCTTTGTATGGAGGGTCTCTCATCTTTATTGCATAGCGAATGTGAGAATGGTATTATCCTCTCTCCTACATTCCATGGAGTCCCTTCCATAAGTCATTTGTTGTTTGCAAATGATGTGTTGTTATTCTCAGAGGTTAAGGTCACCTCTACTGAGAAGATTTGTGATATTCTTAATGTCTTTGCTAATCTTTTGGGTTTGGAAGCCAATTTTTTCAAAAGCAACATTTTCTTCTCAGCAATGCTTGAATATAAAGTAGGTTCTCTACCCATTCAATATGTCGGTCTTCCTCTATCCTCTAAGAAACCTTCTTATAGTTTGTGCAAGCCTTTGTAGGACAAGGAGTCATCCAAGATTAATGGGTGAAAAGCTAAACTTTTATCCTACGTAGGTTGACTTGAACTAATCAAGAAGGTTTTTAATGGTCTTCAACTATATTGGACTTTGACTTTCAAATTACCCAAAAAAATTTGTCTCATATTAAACAAATATTTTTTGGATTTTTTTGGAAGAGGATATCTTCCTCATTGCATTTCCACAATGTTGCATAGAGAGTTATTTGTAGGCCTTTTAATGAGGTTTGGGTGTTCATTCCTTGTGTGATTTTAATTTGACATGTCTCTTAACATTATTCTGGCAGCTTTTAACTCACAAAGACTCTTCATGGTGTAGATAGATTCATGATTTTTATTTATACCATAAGTCTATTTGGAAGATAGATCTTGAGAATTATTCCTTTACTTGCAAGAGTATATTTAATTTGAAAATTTTAATGACACAAATTTGTCATTTGAGTGTTGGAAATAGGCATCACACTTCAACTTAGCAAGACCCTTGGGTGGGTTTTCCCCCATTACTTAACATATTTGATTGTCGAAATATTTTGCAATTGGGGGGGTTCAAAAGATGATGTGATATTTCATTCCATTCAGGAGGTGAATAGAATTTGTCTGTGCCGCAAACATTGAGGACGCAAGAGGTTAGAAACTTTTTACAAATTAATAAGCCTATTCTCAAATATTCACAGGATAAGTATAGTTGGATTAAGCCCACAAGTGTTTTCACTTACAAAAATGCATGGAAAAGAATTGGACACCAATCTCCTATTTGGCCTTGGTCCAAGTTAATCTGGTATAAAAGTAGAATTAACCGATATTATCTAATTTCTTTGTTAGCCTTTCATAGTGGTTTACTTACTCATGATAGTTTGTGCAAGAGGGGTTTTCATTTGGCCAATATATGCATTCTTTGTTGTACACATTCTGAGATCATGGACCAGTTATCTTTCACATGCCCATATGCTAAGTCTATTTGGAAGATGGTTTTGACAAAATGAAATATTCTCATGATTATTTTGGACTATCATGGAGAACTTAGATGACTTGTGAATCTCATAGAGTGGAATATCCATACAACTCTTCTTTTGAAAATCTTGTTCAACATTTATGTCACATTTGTTTGAACAGAGAGAAATAGTCATATCTTTGTTGGTAAAAGAGTCCCTACAAACAAATTGGCTAAATATATAATTTCTCAAGCAAGCCTTGTTTCATTTGCTTTTGGTCTCATCATTATTCTTTCATTGTTGATTTTTTGTTGGATTGATGGCTTTTGTTATGTCTTTTTGGAAATTGTTCATATTCTTTATCTTTGGTATGTTCTTTATATGGAGGATTGTTTGTATGGTTTGATATTTTCGTACATTGCAATGACAAAGAGTATCATTCGATGATATATGGTCATGTAAAAATATAAATCTAATTAGAAGCAAAATTTCAACAATATACTCTTAGTAAACTAGTTACATTCAAGCTAGAAATGAACTTCAGAAATATCTACAAAGTAACAATCAGGTTCATAGATAGTTCACAAAGATTTAACACCATAGGAGCTTTATGCAATGCCGACTAATCCCACATAAATATACTTCTTCCCTTGATTTCTCTTTATTCAGAGAGCCCTTAATTTTCTCCTTTTTTATTTGAAGAAGTTTTTCCAAAAAAAAATGGAATTCAAAGTCCTTAAATGACACTTATAAGGGAAACATGACAAAATTTTGGTTTAAAACTGTCAAACTGGGTAGTTTTTGAGTGAGACCACAAAACTGCTTATAACTATCGGCAAGCATCAACATGACTATAAACTCGCTAATGGTAACTTTTGATTACACTAAGTCCTAACTTCGAATCACCGTAAATTCCTCATACAAACTCTGATTAACATATTCTCAATGATATTATGAAAATATTTTTGTCTACTTTCTAATAAAAAAATTAAATTAAAAAATCATATAGAAAAAGTTATATAACTTTAAGAATGACTAAGGATTAGATAGGCAAGATTCTGCAAGTTATAACAACACATCAAGTCCAAATTTAGACTATCATAACTCCTTCACCCAAACTCTGATTTATACATTCTTAGATTTGTTTCAAAGCTATGTATGTCTAATTTTTACCTGTAAAGTTTTACATTTAAATTCAACCCAAATAATAATATTGATGGATTTTTATAGTTCACTATGCACAAGTCAAGAGAATAGATTAGATGATCCTTCCTTGCAAGAGATAGAGAAAAACTTTTTTTTACGTGGGACAACCTTCTCTTGATTAATAAAGACTACTCTTTAGAGTAGAGTAGTGGTGATTAATCAATTTTTTAAACTCTTCAATTACATGCCAAAATAAATAGAATAACTTGGAATTTATTAAAATAAAAAAGAGAATTGTTAGAAAAAGTAACTACAATTTTCAAGTTTAGAAAAAAGAAAAGAAGAAACAAAGAAATTTCTTCTAGAAGATGAGAGCTCCCTTATACAAATTATTCTTCCTTCTTGTATACTTATGTTTATCTTCCAATTAACTTTCAAAAGGTCAAGGCTTTTAGAATTTCTGGACATCTTTTGGTGAGTGATAGACTTTTGAATTTCTTTTTTTTAAGGTTTCTTCGACTTAAAAACCAAAACCCCCTCTTTATGAAAACGAATGGGTATTCATAGTATTGGGGTTGTACTGTTAAACAAAGTAGTGGGGGTGAGTTAGAAGGGTAGTTTATGGGAAGTAAAGAGTGAATTAGTGGGAGGTGAAAAATGAGTTAATGTGATGGTTGGTGGAAACCGAATTAATTAGTGGGGGGTGAGTTAGTAGGAAGTGGGGAGTGTGAGAGAAGTCCAGATATTATACCTTTGACTTGGTCCCCTCCACTTCATTACTCTCTTTACACATTATTTTTTTTAGTTTTATCATTTTATTCATTCATTTTTATTTTACTTCATCATTTTTTTTTGTTTAAAGGGATCACAAGCCTCAAGGCTCTGACTTAGTCTTCCTACTCACTATGTGGGGCCCATGTGGGTTTTCCACATAATCTCTTGTTTTTAAAAAAAATTGAGTTCTTCAAATTTTAATTTTTTGTGTTTTTTTAGTTATTTTGGTTACATGACAATTTCGATGTGAGATTTATGGGGGTCTCACATAACCTTTTGCAATTTTAATTTTTTATTTTCTTAATTTGGTAACTATTTTAATGTGTCTATGTGAAGCTTAAAAAACCCCTCTTAGTCAATTTAGTTATTGTAGGTATCTTTGAGTGTAAGGGGGCCTCATGAGGTCGCCACATAAAACTTTTTTTTATTTGAAGTCGTAACCCATCCCTATATGTATAGGATTAGATTTTAATTCTTCTTGTTTTTTCCTTTTGTCTTTGTCCGCTTTGGAGTCTTTGTCTATTTTGAAAATTTTCTCATTCAAAGCTAGTCAAGCTCCGAAATCATGGCCTTTAAATTTAAATTTTTTTTTATGTCAACAAATAAGTTATTATACTTAGAATAACCAAAGGTCAAATTCATTATTTTCCACATGTACTCTAAAACTTCCTTGATATTTCATCTATTATAACTTCTTCATCTAAGCTTTAATTTATGCACTCCTAGAAGCATTACAAAGCTCTTTATGTATACTATTCAATAATAAAATTTCATATCCAAACTCAATGTATAGATAAAATTATTATACCAACAAAACTTAAAGGTCAAACTTACTTATATCTATATGGCTAAGTATAGGAAATTTAGAAAATTCTAGGGTGTTATAGTTTAACACCGATATGTCACTACATGTCAATGTCGATATTATTCATCTTCCTTCAATTATTGATGTCATCATGACATGTTGTTGGTTGTGTCAATGATCATGCTACAAGAGAAACAAAGACCATGTTGGTGCTCAAAACATTCCCCACCATATAAACCTGGACATCTAAACTATAAAATCTTCAACTTACACAACAATTAAATCCACATGATTCATAATTATCATCATTAATCTAATTATGATAAAAATCTCATAAATCCATAATATCATAACATGTATCATATCAATTGATCTTCCTTGGCTCTTTTTTATCTTCCAAATTGCCCAAAATCTCATAATTCTTACCTTTTATAAAGGATATAGCTATCTCTCAGGGTCATAACCTCATTTTGGGATTTCACTGACACATCAATAACTTACCGATAGTTGATCTTGTTTTCACCTGTGCACTCATCGACTTGTCGATGGGTTGTTGATGATAAAAATAAAGTTTTATATATTTTTTGGGAAAATGCAAGGTGTCACAATTTTAGTTCATTATCATACAACAAATGAAGCTAAGCTAGAAGTTGCTAAATTCAAAGTTTTCTACACTATCATACACTTCTTGAATAAGGTCTATCTTAATGGAATACATATGCTTATATAATCAATATAAGCTTTTCAGTGGTGGAAGTAATTACAAGGATGACTGAAGCCAATATATATGAGTTAAATCAAACAATATTAAAGAGCACATCAGCACATAATGATGCTTATTTTGAGAAAAGAGACATTGCTTTCAACTAAAAGTTCAACTTTTTGTCAAAAAGTCAATTTTACATATTTAAATAATACCAAAGAAAAACTTTCATTTAGAAATTTTCCAACCAGACACAAAACCATCCAGTTTGATTAAGAGCTACTTAGATAATCCAAGGTGATAATATATGCCCCAAACTTTTGCATAAGCCTAGGAAAAAGTACAACTTCATAAAAGAAGAAACTCTGTTTTGTATTCAACAACTATTAATAGAGAAGTAGACGAAGATGCACAACATTGTGTTTACTTTTTTTTTGCCTTGAAATATTTTTAGTGGCTAGCATAATGATATAGCATTTTCATAAAGTGGAACAAAATGAAATTGATTATTTGACATTTAGAGCTACGGTCAAATCTGCCATAACATATAACAGTAATGAAAGCAAGCAAATCATTAACCATAGACACAAGACTTCACACAAAAATAATAGAAGAACTTCTAGTCACCAATTTTTTTTTCTGTAGTAAATAAAATTAAATAAGTGATGTTTTATTCAATCAAGTAGTTTCCGAACTCAAAAGCATATGAAGAAAACCCATGTTTTAAAACCCAGACAACTGGTTGGTCAAATTGGGTTCAACTAGACCCGGTATACAAGCCAAGCCAGTTTGATCCAGTTAATACTATAAGAGTGAAAAAAATTTGTTAGAGGTGGGATTGAAGTTGAACACAATTTGAAATGAAACATACCTAACAACTTAGAAGTGAGACACTAACTATATGTACTCACTAATTTCATGTTATATTACATTATTAATTGATATATTTCATATGTTTTGGGGGATTCACTACTGATGTCATCAACTAGGTCAACTTGGGCTCACCTACGGTTGAACCTAACCCGGCCCAACCACTCATCTAGGTCAAGGGCCGGGTTTTAAAACACTGAAGAAAACTAAAGAGACCATACTAATTTTAACAAGCAAAGATCAAAGACAGGAACTAAGGATATTGCATTGGGATGTGTAAAGGGCTTTGAAAGGTGTTGCTCTTCTTGTTGGTGGGGAGATGTTTGCACTTGTGATATTTCTTTCAGGGATGGGTTTCTTATGCCCACAATAGAAGATATTAGAAGTCTTTGTTTAATTCAACCATCTCTACGCGCGATGACTATGCATAGGGGAATTTAAAAGATTAAAATTGAAGAAGCTTCAAATAGCAGGAGTGGTTAGCGGGGAATTTGAACCCTAGTCATCCTCTACAGGGGGTCCCAACAAATGGCCTCTAAAACCCTTTCTTCACAACCTCCACTGGACACAATCAGGGCCGGCTTGAGCCCTAGGCAAGTTAGGCAGTTGCCTAGGGCCCCACCAAACACAAAGGCCCCAACAAATATCACAAAATAATTTTAGGCCCTAATAAAAACCAAAAAACATCTTGTAATGTGTGATTCATTAAATATAATTTTTTACAAAACTAAAGAAACATGTATGAGTATTATTGCATGCTAATGTGAACTTTTTCCCTATAATAGATATAGATTATGACTTACCATATGGATTACTTTCATTGAAATTAAAATATCTACTTAACATATGGGTTATCATTTTAGCCTTGAAATTTAGGAAACCCAAGCCCCAACTCTTTTACATCATTTTATAGATCTTACTATTTCATCAAGACCCCAAATTCCTTACAAGAGTATTGATATCTCTCACAATTTTCAAATACAATAGAGTTTTCTCAACTTTATATTAATGGCTCTCTTTTTTAATTTAAGAAATTGAGTACTTAAAAAAGAGTGTTATAAGCTTATTTTCTTTTCTCTTAGATGTGGGTTTTACCATTAAATAAAAATTATTATTTTTTTAAATATAGCTATTAATATAGGAAGGAGGGAGTATAATGAATATGTAGTGAAGGATATAAGTCTCTCATTAATTAGCACGCCAACTGAAGCATACGGAGGTTTCTAAGAATTAGAATAAGTCGGAAGGCCTTCCTCATTTTGTTAAAATAGCTTATGTGTACAATTTGATATGTGCTTAGTTGAATAAATATATTATTTTTATAAAAAAAATGAACCCTTGCTAAATTTATTAAAGTAATAAAAAAGATATTTGATAAGCATAACAAAGGTTAGTAATTGAATAACTAATTTTAATAATTATTTTATTATGTTAATTTATCAAATTAAATATAAAAAATCTCATCTAAAAATTTGCCTTAGGCCTTAAATTTGATTGAGCCGGCCCTGGACACAATTTATATAAGCATAGGCACTACGAACGTCGCCTCTATAAAGGCCTTTTTGAGGAGGCTTTTGAAAACTGTCATTGTCACCATCAGCTTTCACTTTCTTATATACTCCCTCAGTCTGACATTAATAGCTCTATTTAGCTTTTGAAAATGAATATTTTCAAAGAGCTATTAATGTTAGACGGAGAGAGTTTTTTTTTTCTGTTAAATAGAGCTATTAATGTTAGACGGAGAGAGTTTTTGTTTTTTTCTGTTACCACTTTGGTATGTTATCAAGATAGGCAGTCATATTGCCTAATTGTATGTGTTCATTGCCTTAATTACGTACAACTAGTTTCTTCAAAAGAAGATAGACTGAATTCAACACCCTACTCAAATTTAACAACCAAATGGCAGGTGAAAAATATAAAATTCAAAAGTTTTAGACGTGTGCTTTTAGAAGGTTTTATTACGAGGCACGAGCGTGTAATTCGGGGCCACTAAGTCTTTTCTGTGGAAAAGAGATTGACAAGCTGCCTTAGAGCCATGTTTTTCTACTAATTAATGAATGAAGAAATTCAAGAGATACCGAATTGGCTCAGCCTCGAGGTCCCCAGTCTGTAAAAGGATGCCCTCCACCCAGAAAACGCCAGTAATTCATCATTGTTTCGCCATGGTGAATTAGCAAAATTGGCTTCATCCAACAATGATACTCGTACAGAAACGCTTACATGATGTCATCAATTAAAGCCTACTTTGTCCAAATTAGAGTTAACCCCATAGTACAACAAATCTGACTTTCCCAACCAACCACCGCCTGTGCTTACTGTAACAAAGACAGAGATTTAGAAAACAAAAAAAAAAGTGTAAATAATAAATAAATAAGCAAATTCTGTTCTACTCATATATTGCTATTTCTTTCTTTACAGCACGAGCTAATACAAATTCTACTAAATTCTTCTCTGTACATGACTGCACAAACGAAGTCTACATTATCAAAAGTAATGGTAGAGCACTATATTGTTATAGCTATGAAAAATCAATAGAATAAGAAGCTCAAAACCTAATTATTTCTAGATCGATCAAGTGATGAATCTGCTTGTTGATCATTTTCAAGGACTTCATATCTCTACGAAGCAGGAAAAATGTCCTCATACATGATGACCCTTGCCATTATAACCCAATTTCACAAAGAAAAATTTCACTATCGCATGGGCATGGACCTCGGAGGTAAGATTGAGTTTGCAAGGTCCTCATCAATTTTCATTGGAAGAGGCATCTGTCTCCTCACTCCTGGCATATCATTCATGCTGCAATATATGTGCATGCGGTATTATATGTAAGTTAATGTGCAATTCAATAGACAAAAGTAGAACAAGAAATAAGTCGTAACACTATCATACTCGCTCAGAATGGTGAGTATGTTATCCCTTGCCCGGCAGAAAAGATTGATATTATCTTGTATCTGAAACAAAACCACATCATTAGTCACAGGCACAAATATGGTTCATTAATTAGTAAATGCTGAGAGCAGAGCGGATGAAGTTTCTTTCATTAAGGCCACATTTTCTAATAACATAAATGAGCGCTCTTACAACTTTGCTGCTCAATCACCTCTCAAATGGGAAGCTTCCCATATTCTCGACAGCTACTCTTCTTTCTATGCTGTTTTATTTTGTCTTACGGCAAGCAAAAAATTCACATATAATTTTCAGACACCCAAGCCTCTCTAGGGTTGGAAACTATTTTTTACTTTGTATTCATACCAAATACTCAAAACTCTCAAATAAACACCCATCAAGTTGGCCAAAGGCCATGAGTAAAGCCAAATTCGAATCAAGTTCAGATTAAAAGAGAACAGACACAAATCACAAAATATAGCCTGAAATTATTCACAAGTAATTTGCTCTGTAATTTGGACTTGAAGTTCCTAAAAATTAATCAAACTCAATATACTTCCACCTTTTTTTGGGGGATTAACACCTAATAGTAGACAGGTCACATATAAACCTTCACCTGAAGAGAAGAAAGGTTAGCAGAAATTTGACTGAAGATTTGTACGTTCTGCTCAAGTAAATGTCCTGTTTGGCCACCAATTGCTGCAAGTTCAGATATAAGATATGAGTCAAACATAAGTGATCCAGAAGGATAAGATCATCATGTGGTAGAGAGTTTTGTACCCTCTGCCAAAGAAGAGACTAAAAAATTCAAAGCTATCACAGATGCACTAAATAAAGCCTTTCCTTAGATGCGTGACTATAAATTTGCTTAATTGAGGCTTTGTTCATTACCATGGAAGTAAACTAATTGACAGCAAGATTGATTGCGATTGGAAGTAAACTAAAAAGATTTTCAAGTTTATAACCAACAAGGGTGAATTCACAAGTTATTAAATAACTTCTCACACTTATATGTACTGAACTCCTGTACAACTAGGTTAGATAGATGCATAACTGATTCTCATAATACTATGTAATGAATTTTTACTTACCAAATTTTAAAACAAAAGAAACAAAAAACGAAAAAATAGAAAGACAGGTAAAGGAACATTTTCTGTCCTCACAAAAAAAAATTGGCCCTCCATAGCCACATTTGCAGGGTGCCTAGGTGTCCCATAAGTGTGGGACCAGGAGATTTTGAAAGAGGAACACTTGGGAAGTGTTGCAACAAATTCCGACCAGTTCTACAGTAGGGCCCATCCGCTAACCAGTTAAGTTTCAGCTCTTAATCCTACATTTTGAGTGGCTCACACATTAAATACTCTTCCACGCTTTCCTGGTCCGACCTCTATGACATGCTGGAAGGCTAATGTTTAGATGAAGCAAAGAAAAAAAGAGAAAAAGATGAAGAAAACTGTCTATGACCAATACTTCATTTCAAACAATTAGTGCAAATAATTGTCCAAACCGGACAGATTGTTGTTCAGACATTATAAAGTCAAAATGAAACTCTAGACCCCAGATGGAAGTGGAGAAGTCATATGATCTTGATAATGATTAAAACATATACCTATGACACAGAATGAAAAACTGAAAAAAATAAAGGTTACTAGCCATAGAAACAAGTAATCTTCAGAGAAAACATAAAACAAGGAAGAATAAAACCAACCTTGATACGTGATTTCATCATTGTTATCCACAGGAAATGTCAGTGGCGGATATGTAGGGACATCGGATCTCCCAGCTAAGTGGGATGTGGATCTTGAAGATGGATCCGTTACTTTTTCCTAACCAACACATTGAAACGTCATACTCCAATTCAGTAAAATGTTAAAAGCCAGGGAGAAGATTCAAAATCATCAAGCAAACTATTTAAGGCCCATAACTTGAATTATACCCCTCCATTTTACACTACCGTTCTCTATTTGGTAAGTAAACTTTCAAGTCCCTCCCTAAGCATTCCATTCACATCTTCTCTATTGATTCTCTCCTCCATAATCATCTACTTGTCATCAGCCTATCTCCTAGTGGGAATGTCAAGGTCTTCTTCACACACGTAAAAGCCTATACACCATAACCTACGACATCTTCTTTTAGACTTTGCAAGGCAGACATTTCCAATTCTGTCTTTCTAAGAGCCCTCATCAACCTGAACAACATCATCTCATAATTACTTGGGTAAATTATAAATGAGTAGCAAAAAATGAGATGTAAAATATATGAACAATAAATTTAAGAAAATATTGCAACTCACAAATTATTCAGAAGGGCATATACTGAGAAAAAAAGTAAATAAAGGACAATCCTTAATGTAAAATCTACAATAAAATGGCTTAGAGTAGTAACCTTTTTACTGTTCTTCCTCATATCTTCCTTCCGTCTCTTTCCACTCTCTTTTTTCTGCAGGAAAATGACAGCAATGAGATTGGTTATAGAAAACATGCTTTGCATCCAAGGCATGATGGACAACATTGATTAGGTATGAATAATTTGCACAATTTAATCTGTGTTGTCTTTATGTGAGCAGAAGAAAGTGCATTATTAACACTAGCCAGAATGCACATGCATTGCGCATGTAAATATAATTTAGTTAAGAAAACTAAATCAAATTATATTATTAAATAAAACACCAAGAGTGACAATAGATTTTTTTCACTATACCAATCAAAATACACTTGTAGTAAGCAATTGTGAATCTAAATCTCATAGTCATAGGTTAATCCTACATAGAAGTCTTTAATTGATAGGATTTTATCCTACAGATTCCCTTCTTCTTTCACCTCTTGGTCTCCCAGTAAACTTCACTTAAGGTAATCCCTTCTCCACGTACATATAATTATAAGCTATATACTAACCCAAATACATTCGCAATAAGCAATTGCGAGTCCAAATCTCATAGGCTAAATATTAGGTCATAGACTGACGAAGACAATGCTGTCGAAAGACTTCGTGCTGTGGAGCACACTATTCCATTTTATGATCAATTTGGTGGAAAGTCTCATTTATTAAAGCTTGTAGGGAGTTTTCCATTGGCGTAAAAAATGCATGAATCAAACATGTGTAATTTAGGTAAAAATACAAAAAAAATATATATATATATATATATATATATATATATTATCGAGAAGTGTGTTATATGCGTGAAAATCACAAAAAAGTTCAATAAAATATAGTCATGTGCGATCTCATTTGATAGAGCTCATCAAGAGCTTTCCAATGATATCATGAATACACAAATCCGAGTTCGGGAATTTAAGATATAACCTTGGAAAGTTAAGATTAATATAATGTAAAAAGTAAAGCCCATGTCGTATCGGTAACCAGCAAATTTCAAATCAGCATAACAGAAATAGTAAAGCCCATGTCATATCCGCAACCAGGATTAGGTTAACATGTGGCAACCATATAAAAAATCTAAGTAAATGTTTTATTAAATGACCCTCAAATCACATACCAAATCAAACCTATATTTTAAAGACATAAAGATATAAAACATGGATACATTAGGAATTAAGGGTGAAAAATATGGATAAAATAGCCAAATTTTGAAAATTCTATCGTCACTCAATTTGCTTTATATAGTTAAATATGATATACACACGCAAGAACAATAAGGGTGTCTTCCCGAAATGTTATACGAGATTCCCTAAGATCCTGGAACCTTTATAAGTGTCATAACCCCTGAAGAATCCAAAGTTTGGGCACCGACCCCATGTATATACAATCATCATAAATGAGCAAGTCAAACCATAGAAACCATAAACTTACACACATACACCACAAGCATATTCATAAAAAGTGAGGGTAAGCATCTTTGAAATATCAAAGTATGTACGAAAGCTTAATATGCATATATAAAGTAAAAAGTGAAAGAAAAATAAGGAAGTGCTTCTCCATCTGAGAATATTATTATTCCATCTATTACTCAAAATAAGGTAGAGATTCACCCTGGTTATATACGTTCAAGCACATATGAATGTCAAGTAAAAAATAGAGAAAAAGAGAGGCACAGCTGAGACTTGATCTTCTGCATTCAATTTTATTTATTCCAACCTATCATCATTGCCGAAAGAATGGAGGGACAGTAACCCAATAACCTTCTATCTTTAGTGTATACTAACCTTTGTTGTAGATCAATGCATCCAAATGTCAAAATCGACAAAAGCAATAGCATCATCCATGCAAAAAATATATGTCCTTGATTATTTTGAGAAATTTTAGAAGAAAAAAAAGCCAATTAAAAAGATACTTCTAATATCCACAAACAATCACGCTTAATTAACTTAATTTTTATACTGCCAAAAAAAATTAGGTGCTACATATTCAGTCCTTGATCTGCTAAACTATATACGGAAACTCCCATTAATCATTTATTTTTAGTTAACTTATTTGCAGGAACTTTTGAACACTAAACTACAAATAGATTAATCTCGTAATTTCAATTTATTCTGGATGGGTTCTTAGAGAAAAGAACAGTACAAACAAGCCTAGACCAGATCCACTAACTGGAGTACAATAATGATAGAAAAGCCTGCTAACTTACAATGTAATTTGTCAAATACCTTACTACCAAGTATAAAATTCATTGGAAATAAAATAAAACTCCACATGTCATAATTATATAGGTGACTTTCATCAAATTCTTCTCTAAGTCAGCGGATTATCTTCCTTAATATCATAGAGAAACATGTAGCTTATGCACAAAGCTATACAACTTCAGGAAGTAGTAATGTCATGAAAGTAATTGTAATCACATATGTAAAATCAATATGAAGGTGAGAGTTATTTAATCAAAGTTTAGAAGCGGCTATCAATATTTTTAAAAAATAGTCACATAACATTAACAGGAAAATAAAAAATGACAGAAAATGAGCAGCTACAACTATGGGTCATCTTATTGTGTTCGCACCACTAGATGTTTCAACCATTAAGTAAATGAAGCAAGAAAGGCAAAAAAAAGATCTAATCTTGGTCCATTTTGTCCTAGTTACCTGGGAGACGATTCATCAAAAGTGGGGAAAGGAGAAACCAGAAGAAAAGTTAGCAAAACAAAAACCGAAGTCATCAAACTTACAGTCATCCACCTGCATCTGAGGGCCACGTCACGGACTGTCTTTTCCTGTAACTGCATTGCAATCTTTGCATAGCGAATAATGTTCGATTCTGATGCATATCTGTGAAGTTTATAATAGAAGACAGTACTAAGCGTTAGACCATTTCGTCATGAATATGTGGCAGACTATTTCCTCGAGAATATTTAAGTTCTTTATCATCTGGAATAGTTACGACATTTTGAAGTCAATGAACCAAATGTAGTAGAATTAAAAAAAAAACAGCTACAAAAAGATTTAAAATCTAAGCAAGAATTTTTCACGACCAACTTTGGGGACTTTAAGAAACTAATTACTTAGTATTGGAAGATATGTGAATCAGAATGCATAGCTTGAGCGCGGGAAAGTCTCAGAAACAGGGAGATGACAGAGCAAATTCTGTGTTGGGCCATATTTCATTTAGATACACCTGCTGCGTTGCTTACTATCATTTGACCTTTCATTATGTATATGAAGAGAAAAAACGTTGCAAATAGTTTACTAGAGACTCAAGACTAGCCTAGACAGTGGATCTATAAATATAAAAAAAACAATTAATTAATTAGCAAAGACAGCAACTCGTAAAAACGAAAAAATGTGTGGTCGGGGAAACAAAACCAAAACTGAGAAACGATAAAACATGTAGGGGTTAAGTTCAGCAAATATAGAGTACGGAGTCTCTAAGCATGCAATTAAGAAAAATGGATAATCGACAACTCTCTACTGAGAAATAGATTCCATAGCAGTCTATCTTTGTTGACGTGTATGTCTTACAGAAGTCACTGTCAAATCAACTGCGGCATCCTCAAAACAATAAATCCAGGAAAAAGCAGAAGAGACGGATACCATAGACCCACCAACTCAACCAGAGAGAAGACATTCATAAGAGCTTGTACCGAACGGAGACAGAGGAAGTTAAGTTGGAATTGCCAAATAGTTAGCTCAATGAATTCAATAAAAAAAGAAAAACAATAGCGGCGAAGGCCAAATTAAGGCAGCCAAAAACATAATATAATTCCAAATAACAATTACAGCAGGAAAATCCAAGCCGGAAGCAGAATTCCCACAGAAGCAGAAAATAGGAAAATGACAAAATACCCGTGAGCTTTAGGTAGAGAGAGAGAGAGAGAGGAAAAAAAAAGGTCAGCACTCACTTGATCAAACCGACCTCCAAAATGGCCTGCTCCTCAGGGGACCACTCCAAGGCGAGGCCTGGGTTGTGCTTCAGCGCCTGAGCCGGCCCAGAATAATCCGTAGCGGCGGCCCCCGGCAACGCCGAATGGCTGCCGTTGCTGTTGCGGGGGGCGGCGGACCCATCTTGATTCCCGGGCGGGACATCACTCGCAGCCATCGAATCCAATTCACTTCAATCCAATCCAGACGAAGCAAAACACGCGGTATAAAAGAAGAGCAAAAAGCTCAGAACCAAGACAGCAAAGCAGGGCAGGTTCCCGCCAAATTTGGCGGGGGATGCAGCAGGGCAAAAAAGCGAAGAGAGAAGAAGCCAATACAAGCGGAGGGCGCGCTTTGAAGCATGCAAGACGGCGTGAGGCAGAAGGGGAAGAGCTACCAGAATAGGGGAAAATCCAAGAACTGACGGGAAGATTGGTACATGGGCAGAGAGATTCCGCTTTAGTTATGCTGCGAGAGCATTAACAGCAGGGGAGCCTTTTCCTGCTTGCTGTAGTCAGAGGGGAGGGAGAGGCAGAGGCAGAGGCAGAGGCAGAGGCAGAGGCCCCAGAGAAGGGTGTCGTTATGGGAGGGAGGGAAGGCAGCGTGCAGAGGCCTGAGAGGGAGGGAGGGAGAGAGGCGTACGGAGGAGAGGCTCTGAAGAGGGAAAGGAAGTTTGCTTTGGCCTCCCTTTTGTCTAGAGTATTATTTTATTTGTTTTCTTTCTTGTGGGCTTGTGGTCTGGCCTGCTTTCTCTGCAACTTGCCGCTGCCAAGCATTGTGTTTCCGGGAATTGTGTTTCCGGCGTATGCATCGGCCACTTCTCAATGGACTCAGAAATCAGTGTCACATGGGAAGATTAGTCGAAACCAAAAAAACCTAGATTTTTTATGGAAGCAAGAAATTGATAGAAATATTTTTATTTGTGTATGAGAGGCAATACAATGCAATAATTTAGCAACAACAAAAAAAAAGATTACAAACAAACATTTTATGGATCCACTCTTCTAGGTCTGTTTTTAATTCCCCTTTTGATCCCCTCTTTGTTATCATGGCGAATCATCGAGCATGTTTTTAGGGTTTAGAGTTTAAGGTTTAAGCACCTAAATGTCGCTTCAAAATTTCAAGAGCCATGTTTATATGAGCTTGGGTATTATAAGCTATCAAATTTTGATCCAATGGAACGTGATGCCAAGTTCACGAATAAGCCTTAGCTCATACAAACTTTTTTCAAATTTCAATATGCAACACTTTACTAATAACATATGCCAAACCTTTTTATAGAGAATGAGCATTTAAAGATAAGATGGTTGTGAGATTAGTATAATTATAACAAAAAGGTAGAATATATTAGCCAAATGGAAGCCTATAGTGGAAAGTTGGTCAAAGTTAGAAGCTCAATGTTAAGAGTTAACTAAGAAAAAAATATTTATAGATAATTTCATTAGTGAAAATTGTTTGAAACTTAATTGCCGGATCAATTAGACCAATGGCTTTATGTTTGGGGGTAATATTTTAACTTATTTTTTACTCCCTCAATCCTATATTAATAGTATCTATTAAAAAATAGTATTTTGTATTAAATGATGGGACCTACAACTATAAGAATAGAAGATAGCTTTTGAGACACTTTTTAAAATACACAGATACTTAAATTGATCTAAATGAATCTATTAATATATGATAAAAAAAATTCAAATGGAGCTATTAATATAAAAAAGAGAGTATTCAAACTCCATTTACTATGTAATATTTAAAGTCTTATTACATTGGACTCGATGCCCAATGTATGATCATTATTTTGTTAGACCTAATAGATATTTGGCGTGGTATGTTATGGCCTACTATCCCTATGAGACTTTGAGTAGCATAGCCGACATCTTGAATATGTGATCTGTTTGTATGGGGAAATAGCTAACAATGTGATAGCCTTTGTTAATTTTTATCATTGTTTTGTCTTCTCCTCTCCCCATGGGTTTTGCTTATGCAGTTATGGTACTCAGGATAAATTTTTCAACATGTGTCGCATACCATGTTCACCATGTACTTCACCACTTACCAAACGACCTATCATTATAGTGTATGAGATACCATGCACTAACAGTTATAACAGGCTAATGGGTCATTCAGTGAGTGGTGATGTCACGTCCCGCCACACCCCAATCTAGCAAGAAGGCGGTACGAGGCATAACGAATAAGTGAAAAGAACTCTGGATGAATTAACCTATATTGGGTAGTTTTTTATTGAAGTACGTGTATGTGCCTTTATACAAAAGCAAATAGAGGAAGATAAAAGAGATTTACTAATAATTTTATTCCACGCAATACCCACATTATCTAGATAATAACATAATCCTGAGCCTTATAACTACAATATATTAAAAGTCATCACCAGCAATCTAAAGTATATAATAAAGTCAATTACATGATCAACATATCATATAAACAAGTAACACAACCAAATAACTAGCCTTCTCTCATGGTGCATGTGACAACCCATATTTTTAGTATATTTTTAATGTTATAATTTTAATATATTAATAGAGTATTATTTTGAATGTTGTACCTAAAAGATTATTATAGAACTCTAAAAAATGCACATAACGGTTTTTGAATCATTTAAATCTAATGTGGGAGCCGCCAGTGGGAGGCGTGCATCATAGGCGGACCCACAGTGAAACTACGGTAAAATCTATCCTTAAGTAGTCTTATTTCGAATGGCTCGTTGATACGAGTCCATCAGTGTCACGCCCCGGCGATGCCCGACCCGAGCCGAACCCGGTCCAGGGGCCGGTCAAGTGCGCGGGGGCGACGAAGTGAAATTAAGAAATGATCTAGCAGAAGACTTAACCCTAACCACGGGTGATTAACAAAATTTACGGAGTACGCACATTCCACTTTGAGCAAGAGTAAATAAAAGGGAAAGAAAAGAGTTGCTTATCACAAAGTAAACAACAATCTCAAACCCACAAGCTTAGTTTAAGTAAAGCCCACACCGGCTCAAAATAAGTCATAGCATCACAACTGTAAAGTATGACATAAGTCCAAAACAAGAACCCTACACAAAGGTTCTAAACATAAGCATGAAACAAAAGAAGATAAGTCACACAACGATCTCCAAGATCACATCTAAGCCATCTCCAACCTTTCCTCAAAGAGGAGATTTTGTCTGTCTGCGTGTCGCACCACGCAGCCCCAAATCAAAACACAAGAATGAGGGGTGAGTTTAACAAACTCAGCAATGGTTTTTAATATCACTAGCAACATTGAAAATACAATAGCATAACAGTATAGTCGTTTAGATCAAAGATTAACATGATGCATCATTTTCTGATCACACAATACATATCACCTAACACTGCATCATGGTGCAAAATCCACATTAATTTTCATTCTCATCGTAACATCCTGCATGAAATGTATCTCTAACATACATGTTCCATCATGTATCACATCACAACATCCTGCATGCATGTATCTCTAACATACATATTCCATCATGCATCATATCAAAATCAACCTGCATGGATGTATCTCTAACATACATATTCCCACATGCATCATATCATAATCAACCTGCATTGATGTATCTCTAACATACATATTCCCACATGCATTCCATCAAATAAAGCCTGCATGGATGTATCTCTAACATACATATTCTCACATGTGTCATATCAAAGTCAGCCTGCATGGATGTATCTCTAACATACATATTCCATCATGCATTATATTATAACCAACCGGCATGAATGTATCTCTAACATACATATTCCATCATGC
Organism: Saururus chinensis; assembly: GCA_035235625.1. NCBI lineage: Eukaryota > Viridiplantae > Streptophyta > Magnoliopsida > Piperales > Saururaceae > Saururus > Saururus chinensis. The sequence continues at coordinate 43,363,337 of CP141142.1, read as the reverse complement.
ATTATATCATCACAACCTCCATCAAAGAGTAGTCACACATTAATGTCACACAGACGGGAGCATAGACAAGGCCACGAAGGTGTGTCACGGTTCAAAATTCTACACAAGAATTATAGAAAGATCGGGGTTGTCAATCCCTAATGCTGCTCGCCCTGGACAATCCTGACCAAGGATGTCTCATTCTCACACAGAGAATCTAGAGCAGGGATGTTCGCCCAAGGACATCTCCTGCGGAGGGAAGAGCCCGAGTTCTTACATAGAGAACCCTAGAATATGTGGTAGCGGGTTGCACACGGCATACCACACTAGATTCTCAGGGTCCAGATGTAACGACCCGTTTTTCGGTTACGCTTAACCCGGGAAGGTTAAGGGTAATTCGGTAATTTGAGATTAATGTTAAGGGTTTTCATTAGATAAAATACCCGTAGCCAGGTAGAGCTTGGCATAATGAGCGTAATGATTCAAAGAACGCGCGAAACAGAGGTCGGGACCGGAAATTACGATATTTGAGAAACGTGCAATATAAGTGGGACCCACTTGGAAATAGTGTGTTTTGCTACTTTAAGTGGGTTGGTATCGAAGGGCTCGTCGATACGAGTCCAACGGTACCTAGAACGCGCGAATCTGATTCCGGGGTAGAAAGATGCGCGCGTTTGTAATTTTAAGTATAAAAATAAAAAAGAAAAATGGAAATTGGGTTAGCCGGCGCGCGGCGCGCGGCTGGCGCGCGCCGCAGCGCGAGCCAGCGCGGCGCGGCGCGCGACGCGCGCCCGCGTTACCGCGGGCGCCGCGGTTCCCGCGCGCCGCGGTTCCGCGCGGGCCGCGGGTTCGCGCGCGCGGTCGCGACCCGCGTAACGCGCGGGCGCGACCCGCGCGCGCGTTTTCGGCGGGCGCCGCCGCGAAACAGCGGCGCCGCCGGTTTTGGCGGCGCGGCGCCGCGGTTTCGGCGGCTCGGGGGCTATTTAAACCCCCATTTCTCTCCATTCTTCACCCAGATTTTCATTTCCTCCGTTCTTGACCGTTCTGAGGCCGATTAAGGCCGTTCAAGACCCGTTTCCTACTAAATCGAGTATGCTCTACGCAATGGAGCTGTCCGTTCTTTGAGTTGAAGACCGTATGATGAGGAAACGTCCCAAGACAAGAGGAGGTCCTGCCCGTTATCTTCATGCACCGACGAACTTCGTTTTCTCGTTTACGGTCATCCCAACTCCGATTTAGTCGGTCAAGAGGCGTTCTTGACTAAATCAAGTATGTTCTACGCAATGGAGAGGTCCGTTCTTTGATTCGGCAACCGTATAAGGAGGAAATGCCCCGAGACAAGGAGAGGCTCCACCCGTCATCCTCGAGCAACGAACAAGAAATATGGGCCCGGAGCAAGACGGGATTTTGTCCGAAGTTGCCAAGCTACATCAAGAGAAGTAATCTAGACTAGGGGAGGTTCTGTCCACCACTCACGGGCACAGGAAATGAGAAGAGTCTCCGGTAAGGAGAACATTTATACGTAGTCTTTCTGTACAGGACGAGGAACATATGAAGGCTAGAGGAAGCTCCGTCTAATATCTTTGGATCTGAAGGGAAGGATGCTTGTGCGAGCAACTCCGTGTACCTCTACTATACGAGACATAAGGGCAATAAGCAACTCTGTATCCCGCTACTATACCTATATGCTATATATCTATATGTCATGCTAGGTGCCTATATGTCATACTATGTGCCTATATACTATGCTATGTGCCTATATACTATGCTATGTGCCTATATACTATGTCATGTACCTATATACTATGCCATGTACCTATATGCCATGCTAGGTGCCTATATGCCATGCTATGTGCCTATATACCATGCTATGCGCCTATATACTATGTCATGTACCTATATACTATGCCATGTACCTATATGCCATGCTAGGTGCCTATATGCCATGCTATGTGCCTATATACTATGCTATGTGCCTATATACCATGCTATGCGCCTATATACTATGCTATGTACCTATATGCCATGCTAGGTGCCTATATGCCATGCTAGGTGCCTATATGCCATGCTAGGTGCCTATATACTATGCTATGTGCCTATATACCTAGATGCCATAATATATACTTATATGACGTGTGTGGTCTCGCTCTAGGGTAGAGCGAGACATGTAATTTGTGTTCTCGGTCTCGGCTCAGTGATAAGCGAGATACGTGTATGAGATTCCGATCCCGCTCTATGGTAGAGCGAGATGTACGATTCCGTTAATTTATTAACTTCCGCTCGACTCCGATATATGATGAGTGTTTGTATACTCCGATTAAATATTCGGAGATATGTATTTTATACGTATGATTTTGTGATGTTTGTAGTATGTAGTAGCCATTAGGCAGAACTACGTTCGGATCCGATCGTATTGGGATAATATCCAATACGTACGTAGGCAACCAACGGCAAGGCAACGTTGGCCCGATCCAAATCATTATAATAATATGTTTTATTTTACACGCGACGAACTATGAAGCTTCGTCGTGTGTATATGTTCGTTACAACCTAAGTCTACGTACGAGGAAGCCTTAAAGCTCCGTAGTGCGTAGACGAATGTTGTACCTCTCGCACTCAGACGATGATTCCTGGCTCAAGAAAAAAAAAAAAAAAATTTCCTATTGGCGATTTTGTGGGCCCGGCTCGGGTCGGGTCGTCACAATTGGTATCGGAGCATTGATCTGTCTGCGAGAGCGTAATATTAATAAGTATTTTGATTTGAATTTTGAAATAAGTAGAATTTCTATTTTGAATGCGCTTTGATTATTTTTTAAATGAATTGTGATTTTTTTTAAATTTCTCTTCTCGACGTGTTGTCGTGGATTTCAAATAAAATCCGATTTCCTTCTTGTGGTTATGCCCATGTGTTATCGAATCTAACACAAACTCTAATTTTGAATTTTTGGTTTTATCGATAATTTTTAATAGACTTCTATTTTATGAATTTTAATCTTAAATAAAAAATGTTTTGAATATGTTGTTATCAGATTTGATTCTAAATTAGTTCCAACTTTAATTCTGACAAATTCTAAATTACTTTATTAGAAGTAATTTTAAAGTTTTATGCTATGTATGTGTATCTGATTGATGACAAGTTTATACTTTATAGATATCAATTCTAAATTAGAATTAGAATTTTTGCTTTATGGTGCATCTAATTTATTATGAAATTTCATCGTATAATTATTTGAGATTTTTATTGCCATGTGTTGCATAAAAATTTGATGTAAACATCAATATGATTATTTTGATTTTTCAACTGAAATTTATTTATAGCTTAAGTCTGGATTTGTTGCATCTTGTTTAATTTTTATTTTATTTCAATCAATTTAGAAATTGGATTTCATATGACTTTTGCTTTTAAACTTTTCATTTTATATGTGATTTATATGAAGTCCGATTTTATGAAATTTGATTTTTAATCGTGAGTTATATAAAAATTCTTTCTAAATAAGTTGATTTGGATTTAATTTAGAATTTCATTCTGCATGTGTTGCATCGAATTTAAGACGGATTCAAATTTCTTCAAATTTCAATTTTTTCACCGAGAATGAATTGAAATTTTGTTTTCTCGTATGGCTTTGGATTTAATCGGAAACTTTTATTTTTATGAATTGTGATTTTGAATTTGACTCGATCGAAAAATTTGTTTTGAATTCGTTACATAATTCTTTTTTAAATATTTTCAATGACTTTGATTTTAATGTAGTTTAAACCGCGGTAGAATTACCATAGCGTAACCGCTAACCGCTCATGGTATGAGACATGTAGCGCTAGTGGAAAACCCTACGGTTAATTCTACTCGGGTATTTAAACAAAATATGATTTGAAATATGTTTTCAAAGACGATAGAATTACCAAGAGGTAACCGCTAACCGCTCATGGTGTGAGACATGTAGCGCTAGTGGAAGACTCAACGGTTAATTCTACTCGGGTATTTAAACAAAATATGATTTGAAAGATGTTTTCAAAGACGATAGAATTACCAAGAGGTAACCGCTAACCGCTCATGGTATGAGACATGTAGCGCTAGTGGAAGACTCAACGGTTAATTCTACTCGGGTATTTAAACAAAATATGATTTGAAAGATGTTTTCAAAGACGATAGAATTACCAAGAGGTAACCGCTAACCGCTCATGGTATGAGACATGTAGCGCTAGTGGAAGACTCAACGGTTAATTCTACTCGAGTATTTAGACAAAATATGATTTGAAATATGTTTTCAAAGACGGTAGAATTACCAAGAGGTAACCGCTAACCGCTCATGGTATGAGACATGTAGCGCTAGTGGAAGACTCAACGGTTAATTCTACTTGAGTATTTAAACAAAATATGATTTGAAATATATTTTCAAAGACGGTAGAATTTCCACAAGGTAACCGCTAATTGCTCATGGTATGAGACATGAAGCGGAAGTGGAAAAACCCTACGGCTAATTCTACTCGGGTATTTAAACAAAATATGATTTGTGATATGTTTTCAAAGATGGTAGAATTTCCACGAGGTAACCGCTAACCGCTCATGGTATGGGACATGTAGCGCTAGTGGAAAACCCTACGGTTAATTCTACTCGGGTATTGAAATTTGATTTCAAATCGTCTGTTTTAGAAAATATTTTTGATTATTTTCAAAGGCGGTAGAACCATCTCAGAGTAACCAGCAAACACCCACGGTATAGAAGGTGGAGTGTTAGTGGACAACTCTGCAGTAAATTCTACCGATATATTTATACGAATCTCATTTCCGAAATATGAGTATTTTGAAAGTTTGTTTAAAATCTGTTTTGAAAAACAGTAGAAATCCCGAAGAGAAATCACTAAACACCTGTGATATGAAATATCAGGCGTTAGTGGATTAATCTAAGGTTGAATCTACTGGTGGATTTGATATGGAATTTTAATTTTAAATCCCTTGGTATTTGAAATTAGATTTAAAATTTAGTAAATTTATCTCAATTGCCTGCGGAATTGCTAAGAAGAAACCATCAAACACTCGTGGTATATGACATGAGGTGTTAGTGGACTGCTCCAAGGTTGATTTCGCTAGTATATTGAAATGAATTTCGATTACAAATCTGATTTAATAAAAAAATGTTTATTCGGGATTTGATTTGACAATGAAGTTTTCGATGATTTGGGTCTTCGGACCGTCTGGATAGTTATTTGGTATAAAACCCAAAAGCTATCAATTCTGGATACCGCCAAATTTGGCATCTGGCGCGCATAGGATTGGGATGTCATGGGTAAATCCCTTCCTTTCTGTCTCGCGTCGCCCCATGGTAGCGGGTGTAAGTCGTTTGGTATCGCGACATTCTGTGATCGTGTTTTCAGATTTTTCGAATGATTTCAAAAGAAAGTTGACACAATATTTTCTTATGTGCATAAAACATATACTTAGAACCTAGTTCAACCTACTAAGTAAAAATTTATACCAAGATTTTGACTCACCAAAGTTTTGCTAAAAATTTTCTACTACTTTTATGAAAACAAAGCTCTGACTTTAAAATCATCTCCTCTTTTCGAAAATTTCTCCGAGTTTTGGGCAATCGTGCCGTCTGGATAGTTCTCGGTTCCTCGGAGCTAAGAATTATTATGATTTTGGATACCGCCAAATTTGGCATCTGCGCGCACAGGATTGGGATGTCATGGGTAAATCCCTTCCTTTCTGTCTCGCGTCGCCCCATGGGCGCGGGTGTAAGTCGTCTGGTATCGCAACATTATGTGATTGTGTTTTCAGATTTCTGAATAATGATTTATCCGATTTTGAATTTAATATCGGATTTCGTTTATGAACAATTTATCAGATTTTGTGAACGATCGAATTATTGAAAGAATGATATGTCGATTTTGAGCGACATATCAGATTTATTTTGTGAAAGCGATTTTTTGACCAAATTGTCGAATTGTGAAAAGGAATCCGGAAGTGTTTTGAATTGTGTTTGACGGGATTTGATTAATCCGGAATTGCCGTTTGTATTTTAAGTTTGAATTTCAATCTATCTGATCCTGACATAAGCATCAGATTGTGTTTTAAAGTGTTTTATCCGGTCATAAGTTATCGGACTTTGTTGTGACGATTTTATCTGATCTAAATTATCAAATTTTGTATAAAGTATTTCATACGTTTGTGAACTATTAAATTTTCTTTGTGAAGATTTCCTCCGATATTAGATTATCGGAATTTTATCTGTGATTTGTGCTTGATTAATAATGACTGAATTTTGTTGTGTTTAGAAGAGTAATTTTGGCGAATTGCGAGGACGCAATTCTATTAAGGGGGGAAGAATGTAACGACCCGTTTTTCGGTTACACTTAACCCGGGAAGGTTAAGGGTAATTCGGTAATTTGAGATTAATGTTAAGGGTTTTCTGTAACGCTCCTCGTATTTTCGAATAAAAGAAAACAATTTTTGAAAACGTAACAAAATTTAATTACAATTGCCAAGGATCACCGTGTACTAAAACAGTAATTACAACATACTTTGTATTATACAAAGATTGTCCAAAATTAGGCATCACGTGCCTTTGTACATTGGTCAATACAATAATTTACATAAATACAAAGACAGTAATACAAAACTTGTAATTTAAGGAAACCCTTCGTCGACTCCTTCAGAATTGAGTGAAACACTGCGAGTACGAGGGTGGGTGAGTAAATTTATACTCAGTAGGTCGAATTAAGTTCTAAGAATATGCTTCGTGCACATGCCATTTTTTTCTTTTTGGAAATCCTTCGGAAAACCTGAAAACACGATCACAGAACGTCGCGATACCAGACGACTTACACCCGCGCCCATGGGGCGACGCGAGACTGAAAGGAAGGGATTTACCCATGACATCCCAATCCTGTGCGCGCCAGATGCCAAATTTGGCGGTATCCAAAATCATAATAATTCTTAGCTCCGAAGAACCGAGAACTATCCAGACGGCACGATTGCCCAAAACTCGAAGAGATTTTCGAAAGGAGGAGATGATTTTGAAGTCAGAGCCTTTGTTTTCATAAAATAACAGAAAAACTTTTAGTAAGACTTTAGCGAGTCAAAATCTCGGCATACGATTAGAATTTAAAACTACCTACCTATAACACGTGCGAAATCTCCTCGTAGCGTAAAGAGAGTCCCGCCTTAATATATCAGCCTTCGAGCGAGAATTTCGGCAGAATAACCACTCCAACGCGTAGAATGCCCTTGATTTAGTAGGGTAAGGCTTTGGAACGGGTTAAAAAGGTTTAGGAATGGCCCGAAACAAGAAAAGATAAAAAAAGAAGATTAGGGAAGGGGCACGTTTTTCGAGGTCTTAGAGGGGTCGTCTCGAGAAAGTAACGCTTCCGATGCGTAGAGCACCCTTGAATTAGTAGGAAACGGGTCTTGAAACGTGAAAATCGGACTTAAAACGGGTCGGGAATGGTGAAACGGTGAAGGGGGCTGAAAATCGGATGTGGGTGAAGAAGTGGCCGGAAAGGGTATAAATAGGCGGTGGAGGGAATATTCCGGTGGGCGCCGCCGCCGGAACAGGCGGGCGCCCACCGGCGCCGCCACAAAACCGGCCGGCGCCCACCGGCGCCGGCGAAACTATGTCCGCGCGTGACGAACGCGCGTTCGTCACGCGCGCGGTGACGAACGCGCGTTCATCACCGCGAACGCGCGGCTCGTCGCGCGTTCGACGCGCGCGACGCGCGCGTTCGGCGCGCGCCGTGCGGCACACGCCGCGCGTTGCGCTGCGCCGAGCCGCGCCGCGCCGCGCTGCGCCGAGTCGCGCCGCGCCGAAAACATAAAATATTTTTAATTTAAAAAAATTCAAAAATTCCAAAAATCGTAACTTCCTATTCCGAACTCCGATTTGCGCGTTCTTGGTACCGTTGAGTTCGTATTCACGAGCCCTACGATACAAGACTATTTAAGAACCAATCCACTTAAATTTCGAAAGTGGGTCCCGCCGGTCGACCACGTTCCCCGAGGTCGTAACTTTTGCTCCCGACCTCTGATCTTCGCGTTTTAAGACTCGTTACACTCGTCTTCATGAGCTCTAACTAAAACTTAAGAAAATTATAAACAAAATATGTAAGAAGATTGTGTTAGAAATTAGGGTCATTACAATCTACCCCCCTTAAAGAAAATTTCGTCCTCGAAATTTGAATTATCTACTAAATGAATAACTCAGGGTACTTCTTTTGCATTTCGTTCTCCAACTCCCAAGTAGCTTCTTCCGAGGAATGATATTGCCATAGCACTTTGACTAAGGGGATCCTTTTAGTCCTCAAGATTTGTTCCTTGTGATCCAGAATTTTAAGTGGCTTTTCTTCGAATGATAGGTCGGGCTGGAGAGTAATTAATCTCTGATCAAGAACATGAGAGGAGTCTTGGACGTATTTCCTAAGCATAGACACGTGAAATACGTCGTGGACATTGCTGAGTTGTGGAGGCAAGGCTAATCTGTAAGCCACAGCTCCTATTTTGTCCAAAATTTCAAACGGTCCTACAAAGCGAGGACTTAGTTTGCCTTTTATTCCAAATCTCATGACTCCTCGGGTTGGCGAAACTTTTAGTAATACATGATCTCCCACGCTAAAGTCGATATCCTTCCGTCTTTGATCTGCATAGCTCTTTTGACGACTATGGGATGCCATTAGACGATGCTTAACAAGTTTCACCTTATGCGCACACTTTGTTGCGAAGTTCAGACTTAATCAATTTTCGTTCGCCCACTTCATTCCAACACGTCGGTGATCGACAAGGTCGTCCGTATAATGCCTCATAAGGTGCCATACCTATGCTGCTATGGTAGCTGTTGTTGTAGGCAAACTCGACCAATGGTAAATGTTCGTCCAGTTACCTTTCCAATCCATGGTGCAAGCGCGCAACATATCCTCCAAAGTTTGGATAGTTCTTTCGATTGACCATCCGTACGTGGGTGGAAAGCAGTGCTAAACTTGAGAGTTGTACCCAATTCTTCTTGAAATCCTTGCCAAAATTTGGAGGTAAATCGACTATCCCGATCCGAGATGATCGATAGCGGTATCCCATGCCGACTCACAATTTCCTTCACGTACAATTTTGCCAAAGAACTTAAAGATTGCTTCTTGCTTAATGGCAGAAAGTGTGCACTCTTTGTGAGCCGATCCACGATCACCCAAATGGATTCATGGCCTCGTGAAGTTCTGGGTAGTGCCGAGACGAAATCCATAGTAATGTGTTCCCACTTCCACTCGGGGATTTCAATCGTTTGCAGGTACCCTGAAGGTTTTTGGTGTTCGGCTTTAATTTGCTGACAAGTTAAGCATCTCGAAATATATTCTCCTATATCCTTCTTCATCCCGTTCCACCAAAAACTTCTCTTTAAATCTTGATACATCTTCGTTCCTCCTGGGTGGATGGTATATCGAGAACGATGTGCTTCATGTAATAGGTCTTCCCTTAGCTCCGAATTTCGGGTATTACCAACCGTCCTCGAAATCGAATACCTCCATCAGAGCCTTGGGTAAAGTCAGGTCTTCCGAGCAAGGTTTGCATTAATTCGTTACCTTTTTGACCTTCAAGAATACGCTCGACTAGTACTGATTTTACTTTTAGGGTGGCAATGAAAGATTTCTTGTTTCCAGCTTGTAGCTCGGGTCGTAAACTTATAGTTTCTTCCAATAATTTCCATTCTTTAACAAGCATGGAAGTTAATCCTCCGGATTTGCGACTTAAAGCATCAGCCACCACGTTGGCTTTTCCGGGATGGTACTTGATGGAAAAGTCATAATCCTTAAGATATTCGATCCACCGTCTTTGCCTCATATTAAGATCACTTTGGGAAAAGATGTATTTTAAACTTTGGTGATCGGTGAAAACTTCAAACATCTCCCGTATAGATAATGTCTCCAAATTTTTAAAGCAAAAACTACCGCTGCTAACTCCAAATCATGAGCAGGGTAGTTACCTTCATGTTTCTTTAATTGTCGTGAAGCGTATGCTATCACTTTTCCGTCTTGCATTAATACGCATCCTAATCCTCTTTTAGAAGCATCGCTGTACACGACAAAACCTCCACTGCCGGTTGCCAATGCCAGAACGGGTGCAGTTGTTAATTTCTCCTTTAGCTCTTGGAAACTTTGTTCACAAGTTTCGTCCCAAACAAATTTAACTCCTTTCCTTGTTAATTTTGTCAGGGGTAGGGCAATGCTTGAGAATCCATGGATGAATCTTCGATAATAACCCGCAAGGCCTAAGAAGCTCCGAATTTCCGTTCTTGTTTTTGGCCTTTCCCATTTGATGACAGCTTCAATCTTGGTTGGGTCCACCGATACTCCGTTCTTTGAAACGACGTGTCCTAAGAACACCACTTGTTCCATCCAGAATTCACACTTGCTAAACTTGGCGTAAAGCTTATGATCCCTTAGTGTCTGCAGAACAACTTGTAAATGCACTCGGTGATCTTCTAAACTACTAGAGTAGATGAGGATGTCATCGACGAACACGATTACAAACTTGTCTAAAAAGGGCCGAAAAATTCTATTCATGAGATCCATGAAAGCGGCCGGGGCATTTGTTAAACCAAATGGCATCACTAAAAACTCATAGTGGCCATACCGGGTACGGAAAGCTGTCTTAGAGATATCCTCATCTCGAATCCTTAGCTGATGATAACCTGACCGTAGATCTATTTTGGAGAAAACTTTAGCCGTCTGCAATTGATCGAATAGGTCATCTATACGAGGCAAGGGGTACTTGTTCTTTACAGTGATGGTGTTGAGAAGTCGGTAGTCAATGCACAACCTTAACGACCCGTCTTTCTTTCTCACAAATAAGACCGGTGCTCCCCAAGGTGAGACACTGGGTCGTATGAATCCTTTCTCAAGCAATTCCTGCAATTGACTTTTTAACTCTTTTAATTCCGCAGAGCCATGCGGTAAGGTGCTTTAGAGATAGGGCTTGCTCCTGGCATCAACTCGATAGTGAAATCTATCTCTCTTTTTGGTGGCAGACCAGAGAGATCATCAGGAAAAACATCAGAGAAATCTTGTACTACGTCAATGCTCTTCAAATTAAACGTAGTAGTCTCATTAGTTTCCACACTAGCAAGATAAGCCCAACATCCTTTACTTAAAAGCCGATGAGCTTTGACTGCTGAGATGACACATGGTTTAGAATGATCCTTAAGCCCATAAAAAGTGAAACTCCTTTCACCTCGTTCAAAGATCACCTTCTTACATTTACAGTCCACTAATGCCCCGTTATTGGCTAACCAATCCATACCTAATATGACGTCAAAGTCGGTCATATTTAGGAGAATAAGGTCGGCCTCCCACTGGCATTTCTCTAAGGAAAAAGGCACTCTTCGAAGAAATTTACGGGCTAGAAACATTTTTTTCCATTGGGGTGGACACTTCTAAGACATATCCTAAATTTAAAATCGGATAGCCGAGACTGGAAGCAAAATCGAACGATATGAAAGAATGCGTCGACCCTGGATCTATCAAAATTTTTGCTAATTTATCCAAGACCAGAAGTGTACCTTGAATGACTGCAGTCGACGCTTGAGCTTCCTCAGCAGTAATTGCGAAGACCCGCCCTTGAGCCCTTGGTTTCTGCTCCGATTTTGATTCTTCTTGCATTTTCCTCTTTGGGCAGTCTTTAATCTGATGGCCTTGTTCACCACAGAAAAAGCATTTTCTTTCGGTACGATAACACGATCCAAGAGGATGGATTTTACTGCACTGTGGACATTTTTCTAGCTTCCTTTCTCCCCTTGGCTGTGAAGGTGATTACGAGGGTTTTTGAAACTTGCGATTATTCTGATTGTTAAACATCGGTCTCCTTTTCCTCTCATCGGGTCGGAAACCATTATTTTGTCCTCGATCCTTACGTCCGACCACAAATTCCATATAATCTTGTTCTAGGATGGAGGCTAGTTCAACCGCTTTGGCAAAAGTCGTGGGTTGATGGCCAATAATTCTTCCTCTTAATCCATTGTTTAGGCCCCTCACGAACTTCCGAGCTTTCTTTAATTCTGTCGTACAATAATCTGGAGCGAAACGTTGTAATTGTACGAATTTATTCTCGTATTGAGTCACCGTTAACCCTCCTTGTTGTAGATCTAAAAACTCCTTTTCTTTTCTTTCTTGGACGTGAGGAGGAAAATATTTATCGTATAAAACTTCCTTAAATTCTTCCCACTTAATATGATCACCAACCGTGAAGAAATTCCTTCTGCTTTGTAGGCCACCGTAAAGCAGCTCGCCGATCATAGAGAAAGTGGCTAGCGGCACCTTACGATCATCGGGGATCTTCATTGCTTTAAAGATACGTTCAACTTCAAAGGTCCACCTTTCAGCGGCCTCAGGGCCTTCTTCTCCCGTAAATGCTGGCGCAAGCTTCTTAAAACGCTCCAACAGATTATCCTTTTCACTGTGGATAAAATCTACCGAACTAGTTGAATGATTGGAATGATTCGATTGGAAACCTTGAGTCATTCTTTGCATTAATAAATCCACGAAATGCATCATAGGATCTCCCGTTGTCAAAGTGACCGGCGTAGTAACATCGGGTGGAGTTGAGCTACTTGCCGGTTGAGCATCGTTACCACTAACGTTCGTCATCTAAACATAGATTAGTAACATCAAGATCTATAGAAACAAACTTACTTTATAACAACCTTGAAGTGTCATTACATCACTCAAAAGTTACGTTAACTATTTACATAATAAAACTATTCTTAGTACACATCAAAATTGTTCCCACGGAACTATTTACTCGAAATTTTTACAGGCTTTCTTCTCTAAGACTTTAGAGAGGAAAGGTTCTAGCTTTAGGGCATTCAAAGAAAAAGTGGGTTAAGAGTCCACAAAACATGCACCGCTCGGGCATTCCATGCCTTCCGGTTTCTTTCCCCTTGAGGAGACGTTGGACGCCTGGCTCTTCCACCCATTCGACTTCAGGTGGGGCGATTCGTTCAGGTCAAAATCCATTTTATACTCAAGGTTATCCTCGTTAGAATTTTCACTTTCTTCCACTTCCAAGGAGGGATCTTCTTCAGACTCTTCTCCTGGAGTAGGCGAGTCCGGGATAATTATTATCTCGTTCACGTCATTACTTGTGGGTGAACCAGGGGTGTAAAAGATCTCAGAATCTTCTGAGTCAGAAATTTCGATGGGTGTCTTATCTTCATTGTACATACTCTTGCTACAGCTTCCTTTCATTGGAAGTGGCAATTTGCGAGCAGTAGAATGATAAAGATTGCTTGACAGATATGTCTTATGCCTGAGCATCGACATCTGTTTTAGCTTCACATAAAAATTCATTAAGAAATTTCAAATAGGAAAACATACGATAAAATATAAATAATTGTATTGACTGATTTAATTACTTTTTAGTAGACAGTAGAACCTTGGCTCTGATACCAACTGTAACGCTCCTCGTATTTTCGAATAAAAGAAAACAATTTTTGAAAACGTAACAAAATTTAATTACAATTGCCAAGGATCACCGTGTACTAAAACAGTAATTACAACATACTTTGTATTATACAAAGATTGTCCAAAATTAGGCATCACGTGCCTTTGTACATTGGTCAATACAATAATTTACATAAATACAAAGACAGTAATACAAAACTTGTAATTTAAGGAAACCCTTCGTCGACTCCTTCAGAATTGAGTGAAACACCTGCAGAGTCTGAGGGTGGGTGAGTAAATTTATACTCGATAGGTCGAATTAAGTTCTAAGAATATGCTTCGTGCACATGCCATTTTTTTCTTTTTGGAAATCCTTCGGAAAACACGAAAACACGATCACAGAACGTCGCGATACCAAACGACTTACACCCGCGCCCATGGGGCGACGCGAGACTGAAAGGAAGGGATTTACCCATGACATCCCAATCCTGTGCGCGCCAGATGCCAAATTTGGCGGTATCCAAAATCATAATAATTCTTAGCTCCGAAGAACCGAGAACTATCCAGACGGCACGATTGCCCAAAACTCGAAGAGATTTTCGAAAGGAGGAGATGATTTTGAAGTCAGAGCCTTTGTTTTCATAAAATAACAGAAAAACTTTTAGTAAGACTTTAGCGAGTCAAAATCTCGGCATACGATTAGAATTTAAAACTACCTACCTATAACACGTGCGAAATCTCCTCGTAGCGTAAAGAGAGTCCCGCCTTAATATATCAGCCTTCGAGCGAGAATTTCGGCAGAATAACCACTCCAACGCGTAGAATGCCCTTGATTTAGTAGGGTAAGGCTTTGGAACGGGTTAAAAAGGTTTAGGAATGGCCCACAAACAGTAAAAAGATAAAAAAAGAAGATTAGGGAAGGGGCACGTTTTTCGAGGTCTTAGAGGGGTCGTCTCGAGAAAGTAACGCTTCCGATGCGTAGAGCACCCTTGAATTAGTAGGAAACGGGTCTTGAAACGTGAAAATCGGACTTAAAACGGGTCGGGAATGGTGAAAACAGTGAAGGGGGCTGAAAATCGGATGTGGGTGAAGAAGTGGCCGGAAAGGGTATAAATAGGCGGTGGAGGGGAATATTCCGGTGGGCGCCGCCGCCGGAACAGGCGGGCGCCCACCGGCGCCGCCACAAAAACCGGCCGGCGCCCACTGGCGCCGGCAAAACCATGTTCGCGCGTGACGAACGCGCGCGTTCGTCACGCGCGCGGTGACGAACGCGCGTTCGTCACGCGGGCGGTGACGACCCCGCGTTCCTCACCGCGCACGCGCGGCTCGTCGCGCGTTCGACGCGCGCGATGCGCGCGTTCGGCGCGCGCCGTGCGGCACACGCCGCGCGTTGCGCTGCGCCGAGCCGCGCCGCGCTGCGCCGAGTCGCGCCGCGCCGAAAACATAAAATATTTTTAATTTAAAAAAATTCAAAAATTCCAAAAATCGTAACTTCCTATTCCGAACTCCGATTTGCGCGTTCTTGGTACCGTTGAGTTCGTATTCACGAGCCCTACGATACAAGACTATTTAAGAACCAATCCACTTAAATTTCGAAAGTGGGTCCCGCCGGTCGACCACGTTCCCCGAGGTCGTAACTTTTGCTCCCGACCTCTGATCTTCGCGTTTTAAGACTCGTTACGCTCGTCTTCATGAGCTCTAACTAAAACTTAAGAAAATTATAAACAAAATATGTAAGAAGATTGTGTTAGAAATTAGGGTCATTACATTTTCATTAGATAAAATACCCGTAGCCAGGTAGAGCTTGGCATAATGAGCGTAATGATTCAAAGAACGCGCGAAACAGAGGTCGGGACCGGAAATTACGATATTTGAGAAACGTGCAATATAAGTGGGACCCACTTGGAAATAGTGTGTTTTGCTACTTTAAGTGGGTTGGTATCGAAGGGCTCGTCGATACGAGTCCAACGGTACCTAGAACGCGCGAATCTGATTCCGGGGTAGAAAGATGCGCGCGTTTGTAATTTTAAGTATAAAAATAAAAAAAAGAAAAATGGAAATTGGGTTAGCCGGCGCGCGGCGCGCGGCTGGCGCGCGCCGCAGCGCGAGCCAGCGCGGCGCGGCGCGACGCGCGCGCCGCGTTACCGCGGGCGCCGCGGTTCCGCGCGCCGCAGTTCCGCGCGGGCCGCGGGTTCGCGCGCGGTCGCGACCCGCGTAACGCGCGGGCGCGGCCCGCGCGCGTTTTCGGCGGGCGCCGCTGCCGAAACAGCGGCGCCGCCGGTTTTGGCGGCGCGGCGCCGCGGTTTCGGCGGCTCGGGGGCTATTTAAACCCCCATTTCTCTCCATTCTTCACCCAGATTTTCATTTCCTCCGTTCTTGACCGTTCTGAGGCCGATTAAGGCCGTTCAAGACCCGTTTCCTACTAAATCGAGTATGCTCTACGCAATGGAGCTGTCCGTTCTTTGAGTTGAAGACCGTATGATGAGGAAACGTCCCAAGACAAGAGGAGGTCCTGCCCGTTATCTTCATGCACCGACGAACTTCGTTTTCTCTGTTTCTGGTCATCCCAACTCCGATTTAGTCAGTCCAAGAGGCGTTCTTGACTAAATCAAGTATGTTCTACGCAATGGAGAGGTCCGTTCTTTGATTCGGCAACCGTATAAGGAGGAAATGCCCCGAGACAAGGAGAGGCTCCACCCGTCATCCTCGAGCAACGAACAAGAAATATGGGCCCGGAGCAAGACGGGATTTTGTCCGAAGTTGCCAAGCTACATCAAGAGAAGTAATCTAGACTAGGGGAGGTTCTGTCCACCACTCACGGGCACAGGAAATGAGAAGAGTCTCCGGTAAGGAGAACATTTATACGTAGTCTTTCTGTACAGGACGAGGAACATATGAAGGCTAGAGGAAGCTCCGTCTAATATCTTTGGATCTGAAGGGAAGGATGCTTGTGCGAGCAACTCCGTGTACCTCTACTATACGAGACATAAGGGCGATAAGCAACTCTGTATCCCGCTACTATACCTATATGCTATATATCTATATGTCATGCTAGGTGCCTATATGTCATACTATGTGCCTATATACTATGCTATGTGCCTATATACTATGCTATGTGCCTATATACTATGTCATGTACCTATATACTATGCCATGTACCTATATGCCATGCTAGGTGCCTATATGCCATGCTATGTGCCTATATACCATGCTATGCGCCTATATACTATGTCATGTACCTATATACTATGCCATGTACCTATATGCCATGCTAGGTGCCTATATGCCATGCTATGTGCCTATATACTATGCTATGTGCCTATATACCATGCTATGCGCCTATATACTATGCTATGTACCTATATGCCATGCTAGGTGCCTATATGCCATGCTAGGTGCCTATATGCCATGCTAGGTGCCTATATACTATGCTATGTGCCTATATACCTAGATGCCATAATATATACTTATATGACGTGTGTGGTCTCGCTCTAGGGTAGAGCGAGACATGTAATTTGTGTTCTCGGTCTCGGCTCAGTGATAAGCGAGATACGTGTATGAGATTCCGATCCCGCTCTATGGTAGAGCGAGATGTACGATTCCGTTAATTTATTAACTTCCGCTCGACTCCGATATATGATGAGTGTTTGTATACTCCGATTAAATATTCGGAGATATGTATTTTATACGTATGATTTTGTGATGTTTGTAGTATGTAGTAGCCATTAGGCAGAACTACGTTCGGATCCGATCGTATTGGGATAATATCCAATACGTACGTAGGCAACCAACGGCAAGGCAACGTTGGCCCGATCCAAATCATTATAATAATATGTTTTATTTTACACGCGACGAACTATGAAGCTTCGTCGTGTGTATATGTTCGTTACAACCTAAGTCTACGTACGAGGAAGCCTTAAAGCTCCGTAGTGCGTAGACGAACGTTGTACCTCTCGCACTCAGACGATGATTCCTGGCTCAAGAAAAAAAAAAAAAAATTTCCTATTGGCGATTTTGTGGGCCCGGCTCGGGTCGGGTCGTCACACCAGATGACATTCGTAATAACATTCTCACAATCCGCAAGACAAGTACACAACTCGTCCCCACATCATTCCATTTAACAAGACTCAACCCGGGGAGTGCACTCATTCCACAGAGGAATTCAAATCAAAATATGTCCTTTCGGACCAATCAACTTGCGATCAATCCACGACCGATCAGTCCGGCACACAATTTCACCACATTGCATCCAATCGGTCAAATTCGATTAACCTCGATGAAGCCTCAATTGGATATTCATTTTCATGATGCATGCAGCATGGTACATACGTGGGCAAGGCATACATGAATCCTAATCCATGATAAGTGCTCTCATCAGCCCCTAATGCATCATTCATAATCACAATATTAAGCTTCAACATCATCATTTAACCCCCACATGTGTGTGTAACTAGTAGAAGTACTTCACTCAATGCATTTCAACATGCTTGAAATTAACTTACTACTATGCTACACATGTGAATTTTTATCTAAACGTGAATTCCAGCGGAAATGATAGAAGAAGAATCGTTGAAATCGTATCTCAATTCAAAACTCAACCACAAAGGCTAAACACATATAACATCACTCATTTCATCATTGAGTCATGGCATTCACCAACATCCACACACAACTAACCACAATCTATCATGACAAATCAGTCCAATAATAGGTTGTAGTCCTACCGAAAATATGCTTAACCAAAGGGAATCAACCATTCATAATCTCAAAATAACAATTTCAACATCATGCCACAAAACATAAGTCATTCCACAAATTTCTAAGCATATATCTCAATTCCATAACCTTAATAGCATATCTTTCCAGTAGCATAACATAGCTTAAAACACACCACATTCATATGAAATCGGCAAGCTAAAGTGGAATCATCAAAATAAACATCATGCATTAGAAAACCAATATGATGTGTAGCCGTTCGATCGGTTAAACGAAAAATTTTGAAATTCACAGTTTGGCCGTTTGAATGCCTAGCAGGCCGTTCGATTGGCTGAACTGGAAAATTACTGATCCGACAGTGTTGCCATTCGAACGCCCAGAAGGGCCGTTTGAACGCCAACAAGGCAGAACTGGTCATCTTCTTCCTTTCGCAAATTCAAACCAAAACACCATTGATAACACTTCAAATCCACATCTAACACCCTAATCATCATCAAAAGTCCTTCTTCACTTCCAGAATATCAAACCATATCATAATAATGCAAAACCCTAAGAAATCGGGATTAAATAATTCTATTTTCTAATTTTACCATTAACACACCAAATCAAGCAACCCATTTCAAAATAAGCCAAAAATGAAGAGTTTTACCATAGATAAACAGAGATTTTGAAGACTCATTACCTCAGCACTTGATTAAGCTCGGATTGAAGAGTCACCCTTCTTAAAATCCTTGAAAACACAATGAGTTTAATTTAAACTCTAATAGAAATCGATTTACCCAAGAAATCCCTAATTAAATCTTATATCTAGGGCTTGTTGGTAGTAAAAATCGAATTTTGAATGTTAGGGTTTGTAATAAAACACAAATCAGTAGCTTTTGATGTCCAAAAATGAATTAAAACAAGGGGAAAAGGGTAGATTTAGAAGAGATTAAAAAAAAGTCATGGATTAGTGCTTAATTAGAGTAAGCTTACCTTAATCGGCTTCTAATTCGGGCCTAAATGGGGAGTAGGCCAGCCTCCCTCCTCAACCTATTCCCAAAAACGGAAATGGCTCTGGTTTGCCCTTTTATAGTAAGGGTTGGGGTGTGCATAGGTAAGTTTTGGGGTGTAAATAGGAAAAGTAGGCTAAAAATGGATATTTTGCAAATTTAAGCACTAATTAAGCCTAATAAAATTCTAAATTTTTTTTTATAACCTTAGGTAGATGTCTAAGTTCATTTAACATAAAAATAAAATTTTCGACGGTGGGGCCCACAGGGGTCCCGCCAAAACCCTAATTTTTGGGAAAATAGTAAAAATTCAGAAAAATCCCAAAAAATTCACATTTGGTTTAAAATCTCTTAAAACCACTAATATTGAAGTTGATTTTGGTTAAAACCATCACAAACACTATTTATTTACAAAATCACCGAATAAGATCAGAAAATACATCAATCTCACGATAACCAATAATTAAAGAAAACCAAAACCGGTTTAGAGATGAGGGTCCTTACAATCAGTACTAAGAATGTATTATTCTGACTTATAATTAAAAAGTTATAACGATTTAAAGTTTTTAGAAAAAATAATATTATATTTAAGTCAGCTGATGCAAGCATTGTGTTAGCCGACGTTGACGCGTAACGGCGAGCGATGTGCGGTCCGTGCATCGGGCTCACGTACCATGAGCCATCTGCGATGCTAGACCACACTGCATAGGTACGCTCGCGCGGCACATGGGACCGCGTGGTCCCATCCCGTCACTCGCACGACACGCGGGACCCGCACGTAGGGTCCTACAGCACCACGTGGGTTCCGTGCACCACATGAGGTTTTGCGTGGCATGCGATGCATGGCGGACACACATCACGCGTCGCACGATTCGTCTCTCTATAAATTCACTTTAGTTTTTTTTACTGTCTTCATTCCACCATGTGTTAAAAACTTCTAACCCTTTGTTCTGAGTCCTTTTAAGTCCAATTCAACCCGTTCAAAAAAGCGTTTCTAACTAAATCAACAGTGTCAAATGCTGTGACAGGGCCAGTTTTTCCATACAGGCTCTCTACAACCACAAACTTTCTACCCTAACTCTAAGGTAGGGGATTTTAAACTCTAGTCTATGCTTTGTAAGCATGTGTGATGTTTTATGCACCATTTTTATTCAGTTATGTTTATTCGCTTGTATTTTTAGAAGTAATTATATATATATGTCATGTCTTATTTAATCGAAATTATGATACAATATGTGTATTTCTGGATAGTTCTGGGATTATACCTAGAATTATACTCTATCTAGATACCTACCGAATAAATTATCAGTATCTGGCACGCGCATACAGGTATAGAGTGTCATAGGAAAACTCCTACCTTCTAAGCTTCTTGTTGCCCCATGAGCATCAAAGGAACGTCATTCGGTATCACGGCTCTGGATTTATCGTCATCGGATGAACCAGTATTTTTTCCGGAATTATTTCTGAATCCGCTTACGAAATAAATTTTGTATTAAAAAATTACCAACTTTTACTTATCATTAAATTATATTTTAATTCTACCTACTGAGTATAAAAATACTCACCCACCTCCAGACTCTAAAGGTAGTGAAATCAATCCAAAGGTGTCAGCTGAAGAATTTTCTACTTAATTTTGAATGTTTTCTTAAAACTCTGTAATATTATAACTTTTATGTAAAGGCTTGTTAGGCCTATATTTGAAATCTAACTGTTCTACACACGGTGTATTGTGGACTAGGTTCTGATTTGCTACTATGTTATATGTAATATTTTAGTTGTGCGTCAACTCTAATTTCTTATAAATAATTATGTTTTATGTGTAATTTTTGAGATGTGTATGGTCGGTCGTCATGTTCGGTTTCACATGTGATGTAACACATGCCGAGCGGGATAATAAATATGCATATTATGACATATAATATTTAATGACGGTCGCCACAGTGCATGCTCATCTTCATAGTCGACATAAAGATCATCCGAAGCACCTGCATAACATAGTATACAACCCCAAAACAAAGCCACAAATAAAAGAGGGGTGAGCTTATGTCAGTAAGGGTTTTAAAACAAAACATAAGTTCATAAAAACATCATATACATTCTCAAATCTAAACATGTATCACATATTCATTTTCTACACTTGTGCATCATGAGATAATTCACATTCCATAAACACATTCATGTCATATATGCATCATGAATAAATCACATTCTATATACACATTCATACCACCTATGCATCATAGGTTCATTCATAATTTATAACACATATACACACCATGTGCAATTATATAATCTCATTATAGCATTCACATCCTGCATAAAGTATATATCAATATTCATATTTACCCGGCATAATCAAGTATATCAAACTACATTTCATCCTGCATGTTCAAGTATAATTATGTCATATGTACCATGTGTAACATAAACATTATTGTCCCTACACAATCTGTGTCAATGAGTGTTATATTTCATACACATGCATAAATCATCCAGTGGATATCTCAAAATTGAGAAAACAATCCTGCTCACCCTGGTCGAAACCTATGCAAACATGTTCACCTAAGACAATCCCTAACAAGGAAGGTCTAAATTCCTAAAATAGAAAACTATAGCAGTTTGGGTAAGTTCCCTAACTGGGAAAATCCCCTAGTAAGCTGGTGCACACGGACAAACCAGCCCCGAACCTCCTATTAATAATCACATCAATTAACTCATTATAGTAAATCCACTCTTTTCACCTATAGAGGAAACGCATCCTCAAAGGGACGTAAAACCTTGTCCATTGAACATAAAATCATGTCTTTTTGGACGTAAAATCTTCAATAAACCTCTAAGCTGCTAATTCAAAAAATAGCATCCAACTGATTAATTTCGGTGAAACCCTAATAATCTTTACATACAATCATTTTTATTATGCATGCTACATGATACATACATGAGAAAATGTTAAATTAATGCAAGCATAGGTACACATACCCTAATCAGTCCTAATATGAACGAAATATGGTTCATTTGTGATAAATAAAATCATATAAGCATAAACAATAATATACATACATGGTAGTATTTATATTTGATCTAAAATATGTGAAACATGAATCATTTATAATCAATGTTACATGTGCAAGTATCCATAATTAATCATGGTTATACCACACTAGAATCATGGAGTAAATGCAAAGAAATCATCAAAATACATATTTAAAATAAGTATAACATCATGCTAAACCTAAACAAGTATAGTCATTTTCATGCATAAGCTTAATCATAATCCAAATAAATTCATATGCAATTAAGGTGACAATTATAAGTAAGTATATCTCATCATAGTTATAGAGAATTAGAATTATGAAAGAAGAAAAATAAATTGCTAACAAATCCAAAAAAATAACCATTTTCATTAAAACTATGTTTGGCCTTTTGAACAGCCTTGCAACCCATTCAAATGGTTCAACAGCCCATTCAAATGTCTGGCCATTTGAAGGGTCGATTAGCCTATTTGATCGGTCATAATAGTTCATTTTTCTGGTTCATCTTTGATCTCTCGAAATTCAAATGATAACATTCCAAAATTCCATATAAATTCAAAAATTATTATAAACTATTATATAATCAAAATCTAAACCTAGAACATGATGGATCTAATCATTCTCCTGTTTAATCATATCAAAATAACCATAAATTGCATGCTTTCAATAAATCACCATCACATATCAAGAATCAAGATAAAGCAAAAACTCAAATAAATCATAATCATAGCATTCTAATAAAGAACATCACTCAAGGTTAAAACTCCTTACCTCTATGAAACTTGTGAATCCCTTAGAATAGCTTCAACCTCAAGAAATCCTACCCAAAAATTAAAGTTTTAATTAAACCTAATTAAAGCTAGCTAATAAACTCAAATCAACTTGGAAAATATAGATGTAAAATATTTTAAGTTAAAAATAAAAATAACCTAATTAAGGTTCTAAATCAAAATTAAAAACATAATTTTGATGGAAGAAAACTAAGAATCAAAATAGGAGAAATGAAGATAGAGGTGATTAAGATAAAAATCTGAAGATTAAGAGTGATTTAAGGGAATAAAAACTCACCTTAAGAAGGGTTTCTCTTTTGATAAATTGGGGTAGAGCTAGTCTCCCTTTTATTCTCAGTCCTTCCCAATTTGGCAAATGACAAGGTTTTTCTTTTTATAGTAAGGCTTTTGAGATAACAAATAATTTATTGGGTAGGATAAATAAAAAAAATGCCCTAAGTGGCCAATTAAGTGTATTTTTATTCAAAAATGAATTTAATTACATCCAAACCCACTTAGACTAATTAATAAAAGGTTCAAGGCTAAAATAGAAGCATGCCTTCCCACACGAACATGGGTCCCACGGTAGGGCTTGCTCCCTTGACCAAGGTAAATAAAAAGAAAATATCTTTATATAGGTAAAAAATTAGGTAAATCAAGCTTGAGACTAATACTTTTAAAATAAAATTAATCCTTAAAATCTATTATTAAACTAACTCATTACCACAAAAATCAAATTAAACTGACAAATAAATAATAATTCACACAATTAAAGAAAAGAATTTTAAAGATCTTGCAGGAGAAATACACAACCAACACAGTGTGTGATGTACACCTCTCTCACACATTTATCTTGTCCCTTGCTCATTTATTTTGCCCTTTGCTTCTATGAAATGATTATTGGCCTATTCTCTGTTTTTTTTCTCTCTCTCTTAGAGACCCATGTTAACTAAATCAAACAGCTTAGAAACATAATTTTCGAAAATGTAGACAAATTTGATTTTTTTTTCACACATATTTGTGCATTACTAAAGAATGCACTCAATATCAGCAACTATAATCAGCCAAATGAAACCAAAAAACCAAACTACGGGGGCTACTTAGGGGTAGAATTTGAATAAGATTCTATCGATTCTGCCCTAATTCTATTCGGACTAACTGGAATCGTGTTGGGCATAGAAGGTAGGCAGAATTAAAAATTCTACTCAAAAGTTGGTTTTAGGTTGTTTCTAGCCGGAATCGGCCAAAATCACTGAATCACCTCGTGAGACGATTTTGTCAATTTCAGCTCCCTACCCCTCATTTCGAAATTAACGATTCTATTATTTTTCAATTGTTATCTTTCATATCAATTTGAGCTTTAAGAAACGTGTCGTATAGGTAGGGACCACTTTAAAAGTTCAAAATACCTACCCATATGGGATCTTGTATAATAGGGCTCATCAATACAAATACAACAATATTAAGAATGTGCTATTCATGTTCAAGAGAGCAAGTTATGTTAATTTAAAGTTTTAAAAATGGGTTTAATGTGACATCTGAATTTATTCTAAAAAATTATATTACCAACCTTAATTCTCATTTGACGGTGAATCATTTGAAGTAATTCTAAAAATTTCTACTTCTATTTCTTAAATATTCTACACTTAAATAGCCCCTAAGGCATATATGACCAATAAAACCAAAGTACCAAAGTACTTCGATAGTGAGTGCATTATTTGCTACTCATAAACCGCAGCGGCCAATTGAAGTCATGCTCATAAACCTGTTGTGGATGAATATGCCTCCGTTGCATGAACTTTAGTCATTGTGGATGTGTGATATGCCTTCTTCACGTTTGACTTGGTTGCTCATCATATGCAACTAATCTCAAAGATGGTAAATATATAAGTGATTAGATAATAAATAATACAAAAATGTTTTTTTGACCAACTCGGTGACTAAAGCCCGTGACCATATACTACTACATGGGACTCTAAACATGGTGCATGGAGTGCAACACATCATCTATGTACTATGTTAGATCTAACGTAATACCAGTTGTCTTAATTGATAATTAGCCATGTTAAATGGAGTGAAGGAAGTGTTCAACACATATCAAAGTGAACATGCATGCCCTTTATGCAAAAGCAAATACAGAAATATAAAAGAGACTAATTAACAATCTTAGTCTACACATACCCACATCATCTAAATAAGAACATAATAGCAAGCCTCAAGGGCAACATAAGTCTAAAGCCAACAATAACAATCCATAGTGTGAAGTAAAGTCAAGTATAAGTTCAACATGTCATAAGACGAATCTAACATAACCCAAATAACTCTAGCTCCTCTCGTGGTGCATATTTATCCTCATGATCTACCTAGAGAACATCCTGAGCACCTTCATGGCATAATATACAGCTCCAAAATAAAAACCACAAACAAAGAGGGGTGAGGTTAGCTCAATAAGGGTTTTACAATAGAATATAAACTCATGAAAACACCCTATGCATTCCTAGTCTAAACATGCATCACATATTCATTCTCTACACCTACACATCATGAGATAAATCACATTCTGTATAAATCATATTTCATATACATATTCATATTCATATTACTTGTGTATCATGATATAAATCATATTCCATAAACATATTCATATCACATGTGCATCATGATGTAAATCATATTCCATAAACACATTCATGACACATACGCATCAAAAGCTCATTCATATATAATTCATAACACATATATACATCATGCGTAATCATATAAATCTCATTATAGTATTCACATCTTACATGAATCAAGTATCAATATTCACATCTTGCATAATCATGTCTCAATATACACATTCACCCTGCATAATCAATTATATCAAATCACATTCTATATTGCATGTTTAAGTATAATTATGTCATACGCACCATGTGTAACATAAGCATCATTGTCCCTACACAACATGTGTCAATAAGTATTATATTCTATACACATACATACACTATCAAGTGAATGTCTCACAATTGAAAAAACAATTCTGCTTAATCTGGCTGAAACACAAGGAGACCTGCTCACCCAAGACAATCCCTAGCGGGGAAGGTCCACATTCTTAAAAATGAAAACTAAAGAAGTTTGGGTAAGTTCCCTAACTAGGAAAGTACCCCCTGCTCACCCAAGACAATCCCTTGTAGGGAAGCTCTGAAATCCTAAAAAAGAAAACTAGAGCAGTTTGGGTAAGTCCCTAACTGGGAAATACCCCCTAGTAAGCCGGTGCACACGAACATACCAACCTATATTCTTAGGGTCCAGATAACACATTAATTTCTTATATATCAAATCCGCTCTTCTCAACCTGGGGAGGCAACCTGTCCTCAAAGGGACATAAAACAAAAACCTCATCCTTTCGAACATAAAACCGATTCGATAAACCTCCGAGCAGCTAATCCGATAAACAACGGCATCCAATCACATCCAATCAATTAATCACGACTAATAACGATTAACCTTCGTTCATAAATCATTCGTATGATGCATGCAACATGATACATACTTGACCAAATGTTAAATGAGTACAAGCATATATAACCAAACTCTAATCCATCCATGTGTGTATAAAACATAGTCCATTTGTGACAAATAAAATTATAAAAGCGTATGCAATAATATACATACATGGTAGTGTTCATATTTAAACTAAAACATGTGGAACATGAATATCCTATAATTCATGTGGCATGTGCAAGCATCCATAATTTATCATGGTTATGACCTACTATAATCGTGGAGCAATTATAAAAAATTTATTGAAATACAAATTTAAAAAAGTAGAACATCATACTAAAACTAGACAAGTATAGTCATATTCATGCTTGTGCTAAATCATAATCTGAAGAAGGTTCACATACAATTAACATGACATTTATATGTAATCATAATTTATCATAGTCATAGAAAATTAGAATCATGAGAAAAGAACAAGAAGTTGCCAAAAATCCATAAAATAAGTCATTTTCACCAAATTGCCTTATGGTCATTTGATCAGCCTAATTCGTCTTCAACCTCTTGAAATTCAACCCGAAAATATTTTAAATTTTCATATAAATTCAAAAATTATCATAGAACATTATATAATAAAAAACTAAATCTAGAACATTATGGATCTAATTATTTTCATGATAAATCATACCAAAATAATAATAAATTTTATGATTTGAATAAATTATAATTATACATTAAAATGAAGCAAGAACTCAAATAAACCTATAATCATACATTCCAAAAAACACACTTAAGATAAAAAAAGAATTCTTACCTCTAACAAGCCTTTGAATCCTTTGAACGATCCTGGACCTCAAGAAATCCTACCCAAAAATTAGAGTTTTTAGTAAAACTTAATTAAAACTAACTAATATACTCAAATTAACTTGAAAGAAGATAGATCTAGGTCATCCTTAGGTTAAAAATAAAAATCACTTAATTAGGGTCTTAATTAAAATTAAAAATAGAATTTTATAGAAGAAAATCAAGAATCAAAATAGGAGGAATGATGATAAATGTAATTAAGACTAAAATCAAAAGATTATGGGTAATTATGGGAAGAAAACTCACCTTAATCAAAGTTTCTTCTTTGGGAAATATAGGTAGAGCAATTTCTCCCTTCTAATACAGTCATTTCTCATTTAACAAATGACAAAGATTTTTTCTTATATAGTAATAATTTTAAAGTAAGAATATAAATTGTTAGGTTGAAAAATAGGAAAAATATCTTAAGTGGCTAATTAAGGATATTTTTTGACTCAAAATAAATTTAATCACACCCAAACTGACTTAAATAAAATTACTAAAAAGTTAATAGGCAAAATAGGTTGCATGTTGTCCTATATGGACATAGGTTCTATTGTGGGGCCCACTCCCCTAAATAAAAAAAATTATGAAAAAATATCATTAAATTGGTTAAAATTAGGTAAATTAAATTTGACACTAAAACTCTTAAAAATAAAATTAAACCTTAAGAATTCAAAATTAACTAACCTATAACCTTAAAAATTAAATCAAACTAATAAACCAATAAAAATTTACACAATTTATATAATTTAAAAAAAGGATTTAAGAGATCTTACATAAATGATTAGCCATGTCAAACTGTGGCAAAGGTAAAGAATGTGTAGAACTGAAGGCAATGCCGATTAGACTGCAATTTCTTGCAAATTGGACCATGTTCGACACTGGCCTGCTCCGGGTCCGGCGTTTTAGCCTTATATGAATCACACAACGAGCTGACGATCACAGGAACAACCCTCTCTGTGACCCGTAGCAAGTCTCAATTCGATCAGACTAGAAGAACTCTTTTTCTCCATTTTACTACCCCTCCGATAGTTGTGTTAAGCAAAGCCCCATGATCACAAACAATCTCAGAAATATCCAGTCCACGAAGGATCATGATTTATGAAGAAAAATCCCCGAGTTAATTGCAGGTTTGCACGGCTACCACCTCAATGGTCAATAATGGACACCTGACTCCCAAAAGCCTAGGAGTAAGGATTGTGAAAATACAGATGATCTCCTTGGGACTTGCCCCTGACAGCCAAGTTGATGCCATTCCGCTCCGTGCATTGACCGGCCCTTTCTTCCAAAATCCACCACAACGCACATGGCCTGCAAGTTGTTAACTTACAGTGCTTCTTAGAGCTGCAGTGAGGAAGTACGGGAATCTGCCTCCCTTTCCGGCCTCCTCTGCACGCAAGACAGCAGCGTAGCGTAGCCGCCCACTCCGACACTCCGCCATGGCGCTTGCAATTCCCCTACTTATATGTACCCAAATGCAGCTCCATTTCGTTTCAGGGGCGATTGCGGCTCCATTCATCTGGATATATAGCTATAGTTGAGGAGGATGAGAGGGCCGGCACTGCTTCTCTTCCTTGGCTTGGCGCTCTGTGCGTGGGTCTCCGGCGTCGATGCGGCGGTGTCGTTGCCGGAGGGGAAGTTGGTGCTGCACTTCTACAAGGTCACCAACAGCTGCAGGCGGGTAGAGGAGTACGTCAAGAACGAGGTAAAGCAGGTCTGGCAGAACGACCCCTCCGTCACTGCTGCACTCACCCGCCTCCTCTACGCCGATTGCTTCGTCACGGTATATGATATGTGACACACGCCGTCCCTGAGCATCTTCGTCATCAATCTTCTAACAGCAAATGTTTTTGTACTAGGGCTGTGATGCTTCCATTCTTTTGGACGGGGAGCACTCGGAGAAGACGGCGCCACAGAATTTGGGACTCAGAGCTTTTGCACTGATCGACAAGATCAAGGGCGTGCTGGAGAGGCTGTGCCCCGGAGTCGTCTCCTGTGCCGACATCCTCAATCTTGCCACCAGAGATGCCCTAGCTCTGGTAAATCACCCAGTGTACTTCATGTCTTCATACATAGTACTAGTACTATTGCTAGTGGTTCTCTCTTTCCATGTTTACATGCATAGGTATGAGCTGTGCAACATGAATGTATGTCGATATGTTGTAACAGGCCATATACGAAGTCAACATTACTTCCCATATATGGAATTGCTGTTTTTTTTTTTAACTTGTAGGAAAATATGATTATAGTAGATAAGGATGTAATTTTCCACAGGCCGGGGCACCAGCCTACCCAGTGTTCACAGGGAGAAGAGACGGAATGTCTTCCAGTGCCAAGAACGTAGATCTCCCCTCCCCCAACATCTCGTGGGAAGTGGGTCTTGCCTACTTCCAGTCTAAGGGTCTTGATGTCCTGGACTTCACCACCCTCCTAGGTATGAATGATACTGCATGAAGCTAACAAATCCATAATTATATGGTACAAAGTATCTTCGTAACTCTCGTGTTTGGACGTTCACATAGATTTTCCTGATTAATTAAGAACCCTGCTTAATCAAATTCGCTTTTACCTGATTCAGGTGCACATACTATGGGCTCCACGCATTGCCAATACATACGTGACCGTCTCTACAACTTCAATGGCACCAAAAATGCCGACCCCAACATCAACCCTTCCCTCCTGACCCAGCTGAGAAAGCAGTGCCCGGAGAAGAGGGTGGGCCGCAGCGACCCCACCGTCTTCCTCAACCCCGACACCGGGGGCAGGCATACCTTCCGGAACTCCTACTACACCCGGATACTCAAGAAGATGGCCGTGCTTCAGATCGACCAGCAGCTTCTCCTCGGCCAAGACACATTGGACATCACCAAGGAATTTGCTGCGTTGTTCGAAGACTTTCGAAAGGCATTCGCCTTGTCGATCAGCCGGATGGGGAGCCTCCGGGTCCTTACCGGAAGCCAGGGGGAGATACGCAAGAACTGCAGTCGCACTAACAATTGAAGTGAAGGGAACTAGACTAGGGTGATGGCCAACCGGCCAGTACTTTTATATGTGCAAGGCACTTTGTTCACTTGAGTGGCTATATATCTAGCCTATCTTCTGATAAGTACATATATAAATAAACACGTAAATTTATAAACGTTCATAAGACAAGTAAATTTGATTATTGTAATTTATGGATGGGTATCGACACTTTTATATTTAGAGAAATTATAGGAAGAACGTGGCTATTTAGACCTTTTTTTTTTATATCCAAAAAAAATAAAAAAAAAATTGTTTACTTCTTTTCCCCTATTTCTCTCATCCCTTTTACTCATTCTTCTCCCCTAACATAAACCCCACCTATTTTATCTTCTCCTCTGGTATCGGTGGCTATCGGCACCAACTTCAGCAGCTGGCTAAATTCGTGACCAGCACTGGCCAAATCTATCCCAGTAAGATTTGGCCAGCAGCCTGCGTGCAGTGGCCGCTGGTCGCAGCCAGCCAGATCTGGCCGACGGCCTGTGCGCAATGGCCGCGGCCAACGTCCAGCAGGCCGCCTGCACAGTGGCCGCGGGACGAGTCGCGGCCGGCCAGATCTGGCCGATTGCAGTGGCTGCGACCAGCGCATGATCGCGGCTTGAACTAGCGGCCAGAGAAAAAGACGCTAGCGTTGATGCCGGGGCCGGAGAAGAAGAATGAAAGAGAAGAAGAAAAGTGGGTAAAAGAAAACTGAGATAAAAATTAGAGACATGGAGAGATTTTAATAAAAATAGTGGGGTAAAAAAGCAATGGGGGACACATGGAAAAAAGATGGGTTTGAATAGCCACATTCTTGTTGGAAATATGTTTAGAATTAGTCGAAATCCTAGAAATGTATGAGTTTCACTCGGATACTATAAATGACCACATCTGAAAATCTCTACACATATATGGCCAAAAGTTATCTAAATGTTTTTTTCTCTTCTACTTCATCTCTACTAACACTTTGAACCCTGAATCAATCATGCCTCCTAGCCCTGCCCTATCACCTCCTCCTCCTCCTCTTCTCCAGCCATTAGCTCCTTTGCCATCACCACTAGCTCCTCTTTTGCCTTCTTCCCCTCCTCTTTTTCTTCCTCCTCCTCCTTCGTACCTCTTGCCTCCTCCTCTTCCATCTCCTGCTTCTTCTTTCTCTGCATCCTCCCTCCTCTTCCGCCACCACTTCTTAATTTCTTCTTTTTTATTTTTTCCTCCTCCTCCTTCTTCTCTTCCTCTACCTCCTCATCTTCTTAATTCTTGGAATCTAGTAGCAATGGACGCAAACAAGTCATAGAGCAATTTAAAATTTTAATTTTTCTCTTTAAGTACATATTCTAATTTCTAAAAATAAATTAATAAATATGTTCAACTATTTAAATTAGTAATAAATTTTATCATTTTTAAAATTAAATTAATAAACAGATTCAACTATTTAAAATAGTAATAAATTTTATTTTTACTTAATTCTTAGCTTTCTCTAACACTATTAACTTTCATTACTAGCTAGTAGCTTGTGATAGCACGTGGTTGATAGTTGACAATGGATAATTGACAACCAAAATAGGAAAAAAAAAGCATGTTTAACTCTAGCTATAATAGGTCGGATTTGGGTTTGTCATTTCTTAAATAGTATCAAATGTAAGTGTGGCAAAACCTAAACCTTACCTAAACCTTACCTAGTTGCATCTCTATTCACTACCAAACCCATTGGATTTTGAGAGTGAGGACCAAGAAAAGGCAAGAATGATGGAGAAGGAGGAAGAGGTGGTGGAGAAGGA
Source organism: Saururus chinensis (assembly GCA_035235625.1). Taxonomy (NCBI): domain Eukaryota; kingdom Viridiplantae; phylum Streptophyta; class Magnoliopsida; order Piperales; family Saururaceae; genus Saururus; species Saururus chinensis. Next base: position 43,331,322 of record CP141142.1, on the reverse strand, counting down.
GGCAGGAGTGGCTAAGGAGGAGGAAAGAGGAGACGAAGGAGAGGAAGAAGGCAGAGGGGGAGTTGGCTACAGTGAAGAGGAGGTGACAACTGTTAGTTTTCGTACCATAGCAATCATTGCAATAAAAGAAACTCACATATTATCAATTAAATCAAGTGTGTATGTTATATCCTTTAAGGTAGAATTCCCCTTCCTTATTGGTGCTTAGAAACTACTTGGCCATCTGTCTTTCAAGATAAGACAATCCACCACACGATGTAGAAGTACCTTCATACAGTGCGTATGAAGCGAATCAACATTATGGAATTACTCTTACAGAAAATAGTTATAAAATTTAATAAAGGATTATTCTTAAAAATAATTTGTAGTGTTTTATAAAAAAATCTTATTAAAGATAACCAGTCTCCTTGAAATGGAAGCGCCCTCCCATTAACACTTTTGGGAGAGAGAAAAAATGGACCTACTTTGAGTTACAAAAAAATAAAATGAATTTGTCCTTGAAATAATTGTCTTATTGACCCAACTCGATTAAGCCTGGCTGGCCACACTTGCAAATCGAACCAAGCTGGGTGGCCAGATGGTGGCACACATGGTTTAGCCCAGCTAAGTGCATGGGTTCAACATGTATCTCCCTTACAAAAATAGGGTATCTCAAAGGCTTAACTTAAAAAACCCAACTATATCTTATATACCAACATCATCACTATTTTTAAAAAATATAAAATTATTCACAACTTTTAGCTAATACACATGTATGATTCTCAGTCACTAAAAAGTGAACTTGAACTCTCAATATCCCAATGGGTTTAGCTCATATACCCACCTTCTAACGATAATTGTATAAAAAGAGGTGGTAGGGCAAGGATGGAAGGCAGCGATGGGTATATTGTTGGTTTAGGGTTTAATGGGTTAGTAGATGAAGAAGAAGAGGGCAAGGGTATTTGGGTAACTTTTAGCAATGTGTGGAGGTTTTAGTGTGTAGGGTTATTTCTAGTATTTTGGTTAAATTGCAAACATTTATAAGATTTTAACTTTCAAATTTTGTTTTTATTTATATGCATCTCAGCCAAATAGGCAAAAAAGAAATGAAAATCCCAGGGACAACATTTGCAATTATAATGTCAAAAAATTAATCCAGCCGAAGTTCAAAAAGTTGACGAGGGATTTTACAGCACTAGTTAATTCCCTCCATCCTAAAATAAGTATCTTATTTAAAAATTTAATTTATTTTAAAATAAATATTCTATTGACTTAGTTGTCACCTACCTTTTCCTCTTTTACGGAGTTTTTATGTATACTTTTTTCAAAAATACCCCTTATTAAATTTTTTATGTATTAATAAAGAAATAGTAATTTTAGAAATTTTTGAGTGATATGAGGTAGCTTGATTATTAAATTTTAAAAAAATAAAATATTTATTTTAAGACGAAGAGAGTAATTTATGACAAGATATAATCTCTTAGACGACTAAGGGAGGAAACTTACAATATATTCTATATTTTTTCCATAATAACTGCTTCCACGACGCTATTGCGAGTAATACAAACTATGCCACCCCTTTTCTTTACTAAAAAAAAACTCATAGAGAGAAGGAGGAGAGTGATTATCAGCCACATATGTCCAATGCGGCGAAGGAAGTGGCCAACTCTAAGGGGGTGCATATTAATAGTTTTCCCTTTCATCGCCCTTACCACCTTAAACGTGGTTGATAAAATAGCCTCAAGAAGCAAACCAAATTTGACATCTTAAACTGCTACAAAGCTTTTGACATGATGAAGCAAACTCACGGTATATAGATTGAATCATACTAGCTATAAAAGTAACACAAATTTAGCAAAGTGAAACGTCAGCCAAATCTTCCATGCAAAGAGCCAAGTGGGCTTCAACTTTGTGGAGCAGATAATAATAGTTCATGTCTTGTTTCTAAATTATGTCGGCATCCCACTGTTAGGACGACTGTACATATCCAGCTTATATCCAAATAATTAAATGGCCTTTGACAAACCAAAAACCAATCAAGAAGCCAACAGACCCAAAGCTCAAGTCAACTTTGTAAATTATCTGCCATATGAGCTATGAATCAACTGCTATGGTTTGATTCCATTATATTTATGATCTTGGTAAGAGAAGACAACAAAATCAAAGAGAAGCCTATGATCCCCAAGAAAGTCAAACTCAAGTACAGAGTTATTTAGAAACATCGCGTGAAAGCGAACTGGGATTAAGTGCTTTAAAATTTGATGAGTTTCACCGTTTTTTTAGAAGAAGAAAGAGCCATTCTTGTAATTATAAGATCCCCTTTTGCAAAATAACTAATGTTTCCAATGGCTTAAGCTGTTGGGCAACTGGTTATTAATATATTTACCGCATTTCAACACTCTTCCCGTATTTGTACACGTTCATCAAAGTTTAGCACATTAACATAATAAGAAGAAAGAGGACAATAAACCGATACCAATAGAAAAGTGCGAGAGAAACCTGCTTCCATGGGATTTAAACTCAGGCCTTGGCCTTGATACAACATCAAATAACCAATGTTTCTCATAGCTTAAGCAATTAAGTAATAGGTTACAAATATGTTTAATACATCTCAACGCCGATCACCTACATTGACTTTTCCCTAAGCTATTTGTCCATTTAATATTTCTAGATATCATGTTTATTCATATGTCAACCACACAATAACTTCTCTTAAATGAGTAGGAATAACATTTTCATAAGGAATTAAGGATGTAAGCACCAACCACCCACAAGTAAACCAGCGTTTTCTTGCAGGGGTATCACACCCTGTCATTGTCCACAAAACAAAATAAACACTTTGTTCCTGACTATTCTCCTCATTATATATCTTATTTACATACACTTGACAAAGTACTAAATGTAAAGGATCAATAAGTCATTGATATTTGAAATTAATGGTATATATGCTTAGTACATATTAATTGCTAGTGTGCACGCTATCAATTTCAAATATCAATGACTCTCATGTATTCTTCATCATTAGTTATAGGAGCATAGAAACTATTTCCGAAGTGACAGCAGCTCAATTTTCAAACCCACATACAATGGAAAAGATCTTGAGCAGAAGGCCCATATTCTAATAATCATCTTTCTGTTGCAATCTGTGAAACAAGCGGGGATGGAACTCCACAAAAACACATTGGGATGACGTCCTTTATATCCTAATTTGGGCAACCCACGATAGATACAGGTTTAACTTTTCCTCCAAACCATTTATTGAGTTTGGTGCTTGCGCCGCCCTCCCTTTACTAGCTCCTCAAGGAAATCAAACTGCAATTCGCAGTTAATTAACCCTATTGAAAATCGCCAGAATCAGGATTTCCATGCTAAAACAAAGGACAAGTGCAATAAAAAATACAAATAAACTGCTGTTTGGGGGGCCTAGGTCTTGGTGATCAACCATGAATTTCGTACTAAAGTGAGATTTCGATGCAGACGCAAGTAACCTTCGCTGTGACATCTTATTTTATTCAGAAATCATTACTGCCTATACATGATAGGAGCATATGATAACATATGATATTATATTTTACTCTCTCTTGCTGTTGATATTAATAATTATATTTAAAAAAACAGTAAATCTAAGAGCTGGAAAATTAAGCTTATGATATTCTCTTTTAAGTACTTTACTATTTGAGTTTTAAAAAATAGAATTATTAATATAAAATATATTTTTTTGCCAAATAGAGCTATTAATTTAAAATAAAAATAATATTCAAATATATATAATTAAATTAAAATAAATATAATACTTTTTCTAAATATTTTTGTTAGCAATTACCATATTTAGAAATCCACTTCATCAATTTAAACTGGAACGCACAAGTTATTTGTTACAAAGATTTTGTTACAAGTATATAATTTCTCAATTTATGATCACTAATTAAGAATATTTTGTAAGCATTTGGATTTAACATAATCCTCATCGTTTCCAATTGGTGAAATTATCAGCCCCACCTTATCTTGAGACTTATACATCGGCAAAAGAATTAGAAGAGTGTAGTCTCTTCAATTATATAGGTCACTTTCAAAATAATTTGCGGTCCTAGTTTTTTCATTTGGTAATAAAAAAATTTCATTAAACTAGTATTAAAGAAGAGTATACAAGAATAAATACAAAATTTAAAATAAATTAATTCTAGTTTATTTAAATTTTTTATCCCAACACTTATTACCGGACAAAGCAGGCAAATCCACATTAAGCCAAGGGGGTCAGCTGACCCCATAGCTTGTGAGATAAATCTAATTTTACTTATGTCATTTAAATGACCCAAATCCAAAAATGTCTTGACTACTATTAATAGGATTTAGTTATAGGAGGTTATGGTCTTAATCTTTGTTGGATAATAGGGGGACATACTTATAAAATAAAGAATAAAAATAACATTTAATGTACACTAATAAGCTCTCGCCTTTCTTGTTATAGTAGTTATAATCACATATATTTTAAATTTTTTCAATAGTATTTTTATTATAAATTTTAATATTTTATTTAAAAAAAATATTTTATATATTTATATTTTTTAATCCCCTTGATTAAAATTCTTGTGTTCACCATGTGATAGAGGGTCTAGTTCTCTAACTAATTTTAAGAGCAGACAAAAAAAAATAATTTAGAATGTCTTGTGTGGGAGATTTACAAATAGAGCTTGATTAGAATTAAAAGATGATCAATCCATTTTTTAAAATTTTGATGACCAAAATGCCGTATCCGATATGGTTCTATTTAAGAGAGCAATAGCGACCCCACAATCAGGGGTGACCCTGACCATTCTGTCAACATTTGCATGCAAATAGTGCTTTTTTTGTGTCATATTTACTTGTGAACAGTGCTTGATTTAGCTGTTTTGGGGAGATAATTTTTGGGGCCGAACACCACGCCACATGCAAGCAATTAACCCATGTTAATTAATGAGTAGTTAGAGAGCAATTAGTAATATAATTCATATTTTCAAAGAAACCTAAAGGAGAGAGGAGCAGAGGGACAGCAAATTAAATAGAAATATTGTGCTTTTTCACCACACCTAACCGCTAGATTTCGGATACCGCCATTCCTCCCTCCTTGTGCCGGCCACGTGCCCCCTCTGTAGATTCTATCAACCTTCAGCTTCGACAAAAATGTCATTTTTCACCTTTTTACCTATAAATAATTATCATAATCTTGCTTTAGTTTGGATTATTATAAAAGAAAATAATATTTATTTTTTACGCTATAAACTTTATACCACCTTTGGATAGGAAAGGTAGGTCCTATTTGACAATATGAATTTTAATTTTTATATCTAATTATTAGTAGTGTAAGAATATTACTGTCTATTATATTACCATAAAAATATAACACTTTTTTTAAAATTTTGTATATGAAGAAAGTTTGTACTAACACAAATTTACATGTGATTGTGTGAGTATGAGGCAATGCAAGTCATCCGATTAAGAATTGATAGTGGGCATCACTCAAGGGCTATGTGAATAACACATATATGGGACAACCCAAATACCCCGATTTATGTAAATAAGACTCCATATATATAAATGAAATAGTCTCACAATATATAATCCTATTTTATATTATTTTTCTTAATTAATAAAAATAATATAAATATCAATACTTACTTCATTTTAAATTAATAATTTTATTTAATAAACAAAATTTGTTCTATATTAATAGTTACATTATAGTTACATTGTGTGCTCAATTGAGTATTTAAAAAAGATTATCATAAACTTGCTTTTCTAAAATGGGTTTTACTATTCAATAAAAACCACTAATTCTTTAAATATAACTATTAACATAAGATAGAGGGATTAAACTTTTAATTATAAATTTTTGAAATACTATTTTTTTATGAGGGCCGATAAGGTAAGCCTGGGCTCACGCGCGACTGCGTGAGCCCAGGCCCACCGGGCCGTCGGATTTATATCCGATGGCCCATGTTACTCAGGGGGCATTTGCCCCCGAGTAAATTCGATAGCCAGGTAGGCCTGGGCTCACGTGAAGCCCAGGCTAACCTCAACTTTTCCCTTTTTTTATATATAGATAATAAAATAAAACATAATAAATAATATAAAAAAGTTAAATCTTGTAGTATTCAACAATCAACCTCCTAACTGACTTAAAATAATTAATTTATAAAAAAATAAATTTAATTTATCTATCATTACACAAATATAATTTATTGATAAAAGCATACAAAAATATTTATTAGTAAAAGAGGAGGAATTAGATCCGGCAAGAATTTGTTGTGGAGTTTTTTCATGTGACTTAAAAAAGTTCTATTAGTATGCTTTTGATTTACGTGCATTAAACGTCTTTTAAGGTGTTAAAGGCCGTTAAAACTTCTATTAAATGGTGCACACTAAATTAAAAAAAAGTAGGTTTAAATAATTTACTTATATCTATTCAGATCTGGATCTAGTGGTTTAACCCATGGAAGGCCGTATCAACCGATACAGGGCCGTATTGGTCGATACGTACCCGTATCGATCGATACTGATATGATATGGGGGGTGATACGCCCCCCACATATTTTTTCGATGCGTATCGGCCGTATCGATTGTACTATATCAATACGGCCAATACATATTGATATTATATTTAAAAATTATTTTTTAAATTTTAAAAATTATTATTTTTTTGATAAAAAAATTTTAAATTTTTTTTCTTAAAAATACAAATCCCAATTCTTTAAAAGTTTAAGTTTTAATTATATTAAAAATTATATTTTTAAAATTATATGAGATTAATACGGGTAGGTCCATATAATTTACATAATTATTTTTTTTACATATAGTGCTCCACAAATATACATTTATTTAAACATGTAATTTAGACTCATATTAAAGCATATTATTTATTTTTAAAATTAACTAATTTTAAAGTATTTAATATGGAAAAGAATGACCAATATTAATATGGGACGGAGAGCATAATAGTATATGGTTCTAAATGAATTAATTTTAGAATACCCATATCAGTTGATATGGTATTATATAGTTTTATTATGCTCTAAAAGAAGTATTATAATGATATATTATTAGTTATAATATTTTTTTATGTTTATAAAAAGAATTATGCCCGTTTTAGCGTATACCAAGCGTATCATCAATAAATACCTGTATCTATAATCATCGATACTTTCATACATATCGATACAACCTTTCATGGTTTAACCCCCCTCAACGCATATAAATTCATATTAAAAAAACTAAAAATATTATTTTGTGTCCTGTTAATTCTTTGATGTTTTTGTCTCTCCAATTTTTTATTTATTTAAATTATAAAAAAATATATTATGATTTACCAATCATCAGCTTGTCCTGGTCGTCAGTTTGGGCGACAGTGTCCAACCGACTGCATGGTTTTGGGGGGCTCCCAAAACCCCACATTTATTCAAGTAAAAACAAGAGGAAGATAAAAACAAGAAATTTGTGCATGGTAGGGGCATTACAGTAAATTCGCAGACCATCCAATGCATCTCTACACCTGTTTCTTCCCAGTCATCATCATCTTTCCGAGGGGGGTAGATCGGCAGCTTTCTCTGTTTCTGGTCTGGTCTGGACTCTGGTCTAACCGTGAAAACATTTTTTGTTAGCAATAAAAATCGGGAGAGGGAATCTTCCCCCTTTTAGCAAAGTCTGCGCCTTGGAATCTCTCCTCGCCACCCCCACTTCGGCCCACCCACCCATCCGTCTTCTCTCTCTCTCTCTCTCTCTCTCTCTCTCTCTCTCTCTCTCTCTCTCTCTCTCTCTCTCTCTCTCTCTCTCTTTTTTGCTGTTTCTGCGCCAAGCTCCTGTCTCTGGGTGCTCAGAGCTGCGGGGTGATAGAGGATTCGTCGAGTTGGTGGTCGGTGCTGAGCGCCTTCGGTCGGGACGCGGCGTGACAGAGGATTCGTCGAGTTGGTGGTCGGTGCTGAGCGCCTTCGGTCGGGACGCGGCCTCGTGACCGCATCCCTCGAGACCCTTTTTTCTTTAACGGCCGGCTCAGGTCCCCATTTCGTCGATTCCGCGGTCTCCCTCTGTCTGTTGCAGTTTTGTTTTGTTTTTTTGTTTGCTAATCCATCAAAGAGGGATTTCCGTTTCTTTGTTGGGGAGTATCTGAACGGGATCCGGGTGACGACCTGAACAGGGTCCAAGGCTCAGATTTGGAGGCGGTGGTCTCATATCATTTGTGCTGGTCAAAAAAAGTTTCGTCTTTTGATGGATAAGGAATGGTGGGTTTTGGGTGTATAAGGCGCTTGGACTTTCGTTTGGCGGACTGGGTTTCCTTCTTTTCGTCGGATTCGCCAGTTTCAGCTGTAAGGGAAGTGAATTTGGTGCTAAGGATTGCTTTTTGACTTGGTGGGCTAATCTCTTTTGGGGTAACTAGGTTTTCCTTGATGGAAATTCTCCCTGTTGCTCGTTTGTAAGGACCTAGGAAGTTGGTTAGCTTGATGGAGTACTCTCCCTCGAGCTCTGGGAAGGCGGGGCTGGGTCCCTGGGCGGTGCCCCCGCAGGTTCAGACGGACGGCGGTGGCAATGGCGGGAGCCAGATTCTGGACGAGCCCTTCAGCATCTTCGATCTCATGGACTTCGACGCCTACTCAGAACTAACTCCCAACCAAATCCTCTCCTCCTTCCCTAATTTCTCCCCGGCCCTCACCCCCACGAATTTCTTATCCCCAAACAGCGACTTTTTCCCGGCCAGCCTCTCCCCGTCCCCGGGCGGGGAGAAACGATCTGCGTATCGTCAATTGGGTTTTTCCTCAGACGAGGAGCAGAGTTCGGGCTGCAGCAGAGGCGGCCGCGCGCCCCTTTCACCGGAAGATATGAGTGGTAAGACAATGGGGAAAATAGCGATTCCCCGCCCGGCTCGGTGGTCGCTCCCCGAGCGGATGCTCCAGGCCCTGTCCCTGTTCAAGGAATCATCCGGTGGCGGGATCCTTGCTCAAGTGTGGGTGCCAATCAGACAAGGGGAAGACTATGTGCTGAGCACTTGCGAGCAGCCTTATCTGCTAGATCAGGTGCTTGCTGGTTATCGGGAAATCTCGAGGTCCTTCACTTTCGCTGCCAAGGATACACCAGGGTGTTTCCAGGGGCTTCCGGGGCGCGTGTTCATCTCCAAGATGCCGGAGTGGACTTCAAATGTGGTCTATTACAGCAAATCCGAGTTTCTGCGGGTAAATCATGCGCTTGAGTATCAAGTCCGCGGATCTCTTGCTGTGCCAATTCTGGATCCTCAAGACCTGTCCTGCTGCGCTGTGCTGGAACTGGTTACTACGGTGGAGAAGCCTAATTTCGACCCGGAGATGGATAACGTTTGCCGTGCTATTCAGGTTGGCTTTGCTTCACTATGTAAAGTTGCTCACCAGTCCTACAACAGTGTGATGGATTGAGAGTTTTCTTTTTTTACTTGCTATGCTCTCATCTTGCTCACCATCTTAGCCTTATCTTCCTAGATCAAATTAGCATATAAAAAGTGATTAATATGTTGAGGGCTGACGGCTGTGCAGCTCCAAGCCCAAATTGTACTGTGCTTGGAAGTCGACAACTAAAGTCGTAGTGTTGCCGTTTTGCCCAACTGAGTCAGGTTCTGTTTTTCACTAATCAGGATTTTTGACCGAGTCAGATTCTGTTTTTCACTAATGAGAGTATTGCTCGTTCTTGTTTGCAATATGCTAACAGCTTGACATTTACTTTTTTTACACAGGCTGTGGATTTAAGGACCAGTCCTGCTCGAGTTCATCCGCAGTCTCAGGTAAAAAATTTGTTCAGTTATAGCCTATTAAAGTGTTTGTTCTACTGTTAAGTAATAAAGAATTGTTTTTTTTTCCTAGCAGAATTTGTCAAAAAGTCAAACGGCTGCATTTTCTGAGATAATTGATGTCTTGAGAGCAGTTTGTCATGCTCACAGCTTACCATTAGCATTAACATGGATACCCTGCCCTTACAGCAATGGTGATAGTTGGTCCAATCGTGAAAATGTAATGATGCCGCGAAGGAGCAGTTTGCTCTGTGTCCAGGAATCTGCCTGCTATGTGAATGACAAACAAATGAATGGGTTTGTTCATGTATGCGCTGAGCACCACCTTGAGAAAGGGCAAGGCATTGCTGGAAAAGCACTTCAATCCCACCACCCATTTTTCTGCCCTGACATTAAAAGTTACAACATACTTGAATATCCACTAGCACATCATGCACGGAAATTTGGCCTAAATGCTGCTGTTGCTATCAGACTAAAGAGTACATATACTGGTGATGATGACTATATTTTAGAGTTCTTTCTTCCTATCAGTTGTAAAGGCAGTGCAGATCAGCAGCTGCTTTTAAATAACCTCTCAAGCACAATGCAGAAAATCTGTAGGAGTTTGAGGACAGTTTTAGATGCTGAACTAGTTCAAACGGACAAGAGTAAAGTACACATCAGAGGGGCAGGATTGAGTTTTCCGTCTTCTGACATGTCAGATAATAGTTTGCACCAAACTCCGACTGAGAAAGAATTGAATATGATTGAGAAGGTGTCCAGGGAATTAGATGTCCGGAGTGAACAGGTGGTGATCTTAACCATACTCCAGTATTTGATCATCTGTATGCATTCTGTATTTCTTTTGGTCATGTATCCATATTGATGAAAAGGGGATATTTTCTATATTCTGTTATTTTTAGTTAGGACTTTCTTGAAATAAGTAAAGCGTGTGGTTAGGGTGCATGTCTATGGAGAAATTACATGTATGATCACTTAAGTAACTTAGATTTAAATTAAAAAATAAACTATATTACATAAAGAGCTCATATGAATCAACTTTTCCATACATTGTAAACTATTGACAGCCTTTTCAAGCAAATAAAAACATAAAAGGGTGCAAAAGAATTATATAGAAGCTCCACAACAGATTAAACCTTGTTTGACCATTATGTTTGGCCTTCTTTTCTTGCTAATAGAATTAGTATTTATATTTGCTATTTGTTTAATTATATAAGTCTTTATCAGATAGTTTATTTTCATTTGCTTTAATTAAACAATAACCACAAAAAAGGTGGAAATTTAACTTTTTCCGAGATTGGAATGTGATTACTCCCAAGAGTGATGCATTTATTGCCAGTATGGGATTGACTTGATCCTAATGAATCTAAACCCCAATGCTGTTTCTAGGATGACAGAAAATCTCATTTGAACAGTACTATGGACAAGGGAGGAGGATCATTGCCACTGACTTTGGGTTGTCCAAAAATTATTTAGTGAAAGATGATATATAACTGCATTACAAAAATTATATGTTTTTCCGTTCTAGTAAATAGAATAAATGCTTGAGAGCGAGCTTCCATCTTTCAAGCAAAGGTATAAGATATGTTCACATATCTATAAAGAATAAATTATTAATGGTTAATGGCTACGCAACAAGGTCTTTTCTTGTTTTATGGTGGCTTGCTTGTTTCAGAATAGGCTTTAACATTTGCTATATGTCTAATCTTATTAATCTGTACAGGCACCTCCTGGTTCAAGGCAGCAAGTGGAGAAAAAACGTTGTACAGCAGAAAAAAATATTAGCTTGAGTGTTCTTCAACAGTATTTTTCTGGGAGCCTTAAGGATGCTGCCAAAAGTATTGGAGGTAAGACTATTTTATCTTCTGACTAATTAAAATTTCTGCATTCTCCTTTCTTGTTCGCAATATTGGTTATATTTTCCTTTTTGTTGAAGTTACTGGGAGAGGGGAGTGTTCGAGCTGGGATTTTGGACATGATAGTCAGCTTTAGCTGGTGATAACAACGAAAAATTCCCCTAGACCTGGGATGTAATTGATGTTGAAGAGATTAGTCATAAATAAGTTAGTTACCAACATATAAATGAGTATGGATAGGTTTTAAAAGTTTAAATTAGAACATTAGCACGTCTTGACTCATTCTTTATGTTTTTTTAGTGCATGCATTGACATACTAATTAAAATTTGACATTGGAGACTATAAGTTTGAAACAACTGAAGTTAGGAAGAGTGTTTCTACGTCCCACCCATCCTTTGGCCTGTCTTTTGTATATATTATGGAGTCGTACTGTTGTTTATTAGTCTATATTGGTTCTTGTGTTTGCAGTATGTCCTACTACACTGAAACGGATATGCAGACAACATGGCATTTCTAGATGGCCCTCTCGCAAAATAAACAAGGTAAACCGGTCACTGAGGAAGATCCAAATTGTAATGGAGTCCGTTCAAGGGGTTGAGGGAGCTTTGAAGTATGATCCTGAGTCTGGAACTTTTGTTACTGCAACATCTATCCTCCCTGGCCTTGGAACTCAGAATAGCAACTCCTCTCAAAATGACATAGCAAGCGTGAATCAAGAGCAACTAGGGATAGTAGATGTTGTGCCAGTGAAGTGTGAAGCAGATGATGACTCTTTTATGGGTGGACAGGGCAAAGGAGCCTTGGGGAGATCATTGTCACTTTCTGCAAAATGTAAAAGTGAGAAAGACAAAGTGAATTGTCATGATGAATCCAAGTTTGCTGGCTTGGATGTTGGGTCTTCTCCTCATAATTATTCTAAGGGTATATCACACGGTCTTTATATGTCAAAGGAGAACTCAGAATCTCATCACACTTCTAGGAGCTCAAGCTCCATGGGAGCTGCGGATGAGATGGACATTGGAATAGGTATTGATGATGAAATTGTGGAACACCACCAACCATCATCATCAAGTATGACAGATTCATCTAATGGATGTGGTTCCATGATGAACAACAGTGCATCAAGCTCTCCAAACTTTACCTTGAATGATCAGTCAAAAAATGAGACTTGCATAAGAGATGATGGCTCCACACTCACAATAAAGGCTACTTACAAGGGAGATACAGTGAGGTTCAAGTTCATGCTGAGTATGAGTTGTTATCATCTATTTGATGAAGTTGGAAAAAGGTTTAAATTACCACCTACATCATTCCAGCTCAAGTATCTTGATGATGAGGATGAGTGGGTTTTATTGGGGAGCGAATCCGATCTGCAGGAGTGCATTGAGATCATGGAATCAGCTGGTTCCCGTTGTGTGAAACTTATGGTGCGCGATTTACCTTGTTCCACAGGAAGTTCTGCTGGTAGTAACTGTTTTTTAGCTGTGACGTGACAGTATGAAAGATGTCTAGATAAGCAGCTTCACGAGGTCCCATATTGATGGTTCAAGTTTTGTGACGGAGGCCAAGAATGTCAAGGACGGGATGCTTGGCTTCATTTTGCTTTCTTTGATGGCTTCTGAAAGTTATAAGTTCTTACTAGAAAACGCAGGAGGTGAACGGAAGAATTCATTCATGTAGTGAGATATGAATATGTACATGTAAAAGCGGCAGTTACTGGCAGAGGCTTGGCCAGTATGTACAGTAGATAATAAGCTAGGAGCAGTGCTACAAACGCTTGCAGCACACGCATTTTTGCAGAATGTGCGCAGTAATGTGCAGGCCCCGTGCGGGGGCCAAGCATCCCAGCAAGTGTGCTGTGAGCGCTCCTGTTTGCGAGCGCACATAGCATTTTCAGTAAAGTAGATTTAATTAGAAGAATAGTGAGTGCACTACTGAAAATTTTACTTGCCTCAGAAACTAGTACGATACTTGTGATTTATTTTCCAGATACTATGCTACTATTTGAAGGCTGTGGATCTCTCTCGCATGTGAGTGCTCCACAGCGGATCTGAAGGGCTATTTGATTCAGTTGCCACTTAAATTTAAGCTGAACTGCTTACTCCGGGGTCTACCATACCTCTAAATTTCAAAATTGAATTAAAATTTCCGTAGATGCATAATATGGTGAATAATAAGTTAATAACCAAGGTTGTGGAGCTACAAAGGATCAATGTGGCGGATTTGCTCATTCATATCTACTTAGATTTTGTTATGAACTTGTTTCATATTGAATGAGGAAAAGTTAACATGTGTGCTCTCAGATTAAAGCTATATGTGCGTGTGTAATGCGCCGTTGGATTTAAATCTAACCGCGCCTAAAAAGGAGCGCAAGTCCTGCTGAAAGAAATGGACCACCCCGACTAACGAGAACTCGTCAAGTAAGGTGGATTGGGTACAAATCTTTCCCAAGCCAGGCAACCAAAGCTTTTATTCCGTATTTAGGTTGAGCAACCGTGCCAGATAAAGCACACCCACAGGGGACTTCTGGGGGCCGTTGGCTGTGCGAGGGTCGTGATTAAGACTAGAGGGGAAGCCATTAACAGATGGTCGAAACAGAAATGATAATGATTTATGAAGAAGGCTTTGACACAGCCTCGAGTTTCTTTCCAATTCTAAAATTTACTAATGACTACCATGCTAAGTAAAAATTGTTGATCATTGTTGCATTGTACTATGTCATCTTCACTGTATGAAACTCTAATTATCTTGATAAATTTTATGTTACTTTTAAGAATTTTTTCCATATTACCTAGCTGAAGAATACAAAATTTTATATTTTTGGATTTTAAACACAAATGTCATATTACCTATTTATGGACAAAATTGCCTTTAGGTTATAATAAATGAACATTGGAATAGTGCTACACCATTCTGGTGTGCTGGGATTCATCGGCAGCCAATGGAAGTCACTGACGGGAGGTGACCGGTGGTGACTCCCCAGCGAGATTCATTATTCATTAAAAAAACTATTTTTTGACACCACAAAAGTTGTTTGAGGTCTCCAAAGGTTGCATTTCATAGATTCGATCACCCTTTTACACCGATTATGGATAGGATATGCATTTGTATATATTACAATGGAGAGGTAGGTAATAATGACATGTATATAGGTGAAAAGGCACAGTTGATGAGCATTGATCTGTCGGTGAGGTTTGGGGAGTTGTTGCTTCAAGTGAAAGCACAACTTGCTCTCAATGGTAATGTCACATTGAAGTATTTAATTTCATCTTCACAATTATCCATGATATATGAATTAGAAGACCATGAGGACTTGCAAACAATGATCTTCATTCATAAGAAGGCAAATAAGAAGGTGTTATCATTGTAGGCCGAGATGAAAGAGCCAATAACGGTGACAAATCACCATTTGTAGAAAGGAACCAAATAGTCAATAGAGCTAAATCATCGATCGTAATGGCTCAACCAAGCTCTAATGTCGAATTTCAAACCAGAGTCAATGAAACACATTTCACATTTAAAACTGTCAGATAACAATAAAACTTTAGATTACATGAGATTGATCTTTATCGTGTACTCGAGCACACGATATCGACCATATTGTGTTACGTTCAAATCATATTGTGGGAAGAAAGAAATATGATTTATAATATATTGCATTAGTAATGATACGACATACACATGCAATATATCAAATATGATTTTCAGCATAGATGTAATAATACAACATGCATTCCTCGCTACAACAAAAAGGACTATTAGCGACGAATAATAAACGTATAAGCATCAAAAAAACTGTCGTCGCTATTACCAATTCGCGACGTATAACTAAAAGTGTCACTAATAAGGCATATTAGCAACATATAATTATGCGTCGCTAATAATAACTTATTAGTGACGCATAATTTCTAACATCGCTAATGATAAGCTATTAGTGATGCTTATATATACGTCGCTAATAAGTCATTATTAGCGACGCTTAAATATACTTCGCTTATATATAAATTATTAGCGACGCTTTGTAAGCATCGCTAATAATTATTTTTTTTTAAAAAAATAGTGATGCTTTTTAAGCATCGCTAGTAATTAATTTTTAAAAAAAAATCAAATAGAGACGCTTTTTAAGTGCCGCTAATAAAAAAAAATTTAAATACCCAATGGGACCCATGGCCCACCGGGGAAAGGAGAGGAGGCCGGAAGGCGGCGGGGCACTGGAATCCGAACCTTGGCTCCTCCCCCCTCCTTTGAAAATCAAAGGAGGGAGAGTGGGTAGAAGGGGGCGGGGGTGTGACGGGGCCGCTGGAGCAGGGGGAGGTAGGGGGACCGGAGCAGAGGGAGAGGGGAATGGGGCAGGGTGGAGAAGGGGAGGGGGGCTGGAGGGGTGGGAGAGCGGTGGAGAACAAGAGGGCCGTGGGAGGAGGGGCGGCGACGAGCGGCTAGGAGACGCGGCAGCGGGCAACGGGGTGGTTGGAGCAGGGGGAGGGAGGGGGGACCGGAGTAGAGGGAGGGGGAACTGGAGGAGTGGGAGGGCAACTGTAAGATCCCTGATCTTAAACCGGTTTTTGGTTTTCTTTAATTATCATTTATCATGAGGTTAATATGTTTTCTGATTTATTCGGTAGTTTCGTGCATAAATGGTGTTTATGATGGTTTTAATCAAAATAAACTTTAAGATTGGTGGTTTTAAGTGATTTTGAATCAAATAAAAATTTTTAAGATTTTTCGGAAATTTTTACTATTTTTCTGAAAATTAGGGTTTTGGTGGGACCCCTGTGGGCCCCACCATTGAAATTTTGATTTTTAGGTTAAATGAACCCAGATATCTACCTAAGTTTATACAAAAAAATTTAGAATTTTATTAGGCTTAATTAGTGCTTAAATTTGCAAAATACCCATTTTTAGCCTACTTTTCCTATTTACACCCATAACTTACCAATGCATACCCCAACCCTTACTATAAAAGGGCAAACCTGAGTTATTTCCATTTTTGGGAATAGGCTAAGGAGGGAGGTCTGGCCTAATCCCCAATTAGGTCCAGATTAGAAGGTGTTTAAGGTAAACCTACTCTAATTAAGCATTAAACCCTAGCTTTCTTCTTAATCTCTTCCAAATCTACCATTTCCCCCTTGTTTCAATTCGTTTTTGGACATCAAAAACTACTAATTTGGGTTTTACTACAAACCATAGCTTTCAAATTTTGATTTTTACAATCAACAAGCCCTAGATCTAAGTTTTAATTAGAGATTTCTTTGGTAAATCAATTTGTAATGGAGTTTAATTCAAACTCAATGCGTTTGTAAGGTTTTCAAGAAGGGTGACCCTCAAATCCAAGCTTAATCAAGTGCTAAGGTAATGGGTCTTCGAAATCTCAGTTTATCCATGGTAAAACTCTTAATTTTTGGCTTATTTCGAATGGAGTTACTTTAGTTGGTGTGTTAATGGCATGATTAGAAAATGGAGATATTTAATCCCAATTTCTTAGGGTTTTGCATTATTATGATATGGTTTAACATTCTGGAAGTCAAGAAGGACTTTTGATGATGATTAGGGTGTTAGATGTGGATTTGAAGTGTTATCAATGATGTTTTGGTTTAGATTTGCGAAAGGAAGAAGATGACCAGTTCTGCCTTGTTGGCGTTCGAACGGCCCTTCTGGGCGTTCGAACGGCAACACTATCGGAACGACAATTTTTCAGTTCAGCTGATCGAATGGCCTGCTAAGCGTTCGAACGGCCAAACTGTGAATTTCAAATTTTTACGTTTAACCGATCGAAAGGCATGAAGGGCGTTCGAACGGCTACACAGCAGATTTGTGTTCTAATGCATGATGTTTATTTTGATGATTCCACTTTAGCTTGCCAATTTCATATAAATGTGGAGTGTTTTAAGGTATATTATGCTACTGGAAATGCATGCTATTGAGGTTATGGAGTTGAGATATATGCTTAGAGATATGTAGAATGACTTATGTATTGTGGCATGATGTTGGAATTGTCATCTTGAAATTATGAATGGTTGATTTCCTTTGGTTTAGCATATTTTCAGTAGAGCTACAACCTATTAATGGACTGATTCGTCATGATAGAATGTAGTTAGTTGATATGTGGATGTTGGTGAATGTCATGACTCAAGGATGAAATGAATTATCTTATATGTGTTTAACCTTTGTGATTGAGTTTTTAATGTGAGTCATGATTTCAATGTTTCTTCTCCTATGATTTTCGCTGGAATTCATATTTAGATGGAAATTCACATGTGTAGTGTGGTAGTGAGTTTAATTTCAAGCATGTTGACAAGCATTGTGTGAAATGCTTCTACTAGTTACACACACACATGTGGGGGGTTAACTGATGATGTTGAAGCTTGATATTGTGATTATGAATGATGCATTAGGGGCTGATGATAGCACTTATCATGGATTAGGATTCTTGTATGCCTTGCCCACGTATGTACCATGCTGCATGCATTATGAAAATGGATTTCCAATTGAGGCTTCATTGAGGTTAATCGAACTTGACCGATTAGATGCAATGTGGTGGAATTTTGTGTCGAATTGATCGGTCGTGGATTAATCGAAAGTTGATTGGTCCGAAAGGACATATTTTTAATTTGATGGTTTGTCCGAGCACACTGGCTTACCAGTTATTGTTGTTTGGGACTTTAGTCTTCACAAGTAGGGTTGCCCAGGAGTTTAGACTTGATGGGCAGGAGTTGCTCGAAGGCGTTGGCCTTGAGGAGCAGGAGTTGCTCGAAGGCGTTGGCCTTGGGGAGCAAGAGTTGCTCGTAGGCGTTGGCCTTGAGGAGCATGTCTATTTGATAGGAGTTGCTTGAAGGCGTTGGCCTTGGGGAACAGGAGTTGCTCGTAGGAGTTGGTGTAAGGACCCTCATCTCTAAACCGGTTTTTGGTTTTCTTTAATTATGGGTTATTGTGAGATTTACGCATTTTCTGATCTTAATCAGTGATTTCATAAAATAAATAGTGTTTGTGATGGTTTTAACCAAAATTAACTTCAATATTAGTGGTTTTAAGTGATTTTAGACCAAATGTGAATTTTTGGGATTTTTCGGAATTTTTACTATTTTCCCAAAAATTAGGGTTTTGGCGGGACCCCTGTGGGCCCCACCGTAGAAAATTTTATTTTTGGGTCAAATGAACCTAGACATATACTTAAGGTCATACAAAAAATTTTAGAATTTTATTAGGCTTAATTAGTGTTTAAATTTGCAAAATACCCACTTTTAGCCTACTTTTCATATTTACACCCCAAAACTTACCTATGCATACCCCAACCCTTACTATAAAAGGGCAGACCTGAGCCATTTCCATTTTTGGGAATAGGCTAAGGAAGGTGGGCTGGCCTAATCCCCACTTAGGCCCGAATTAGAAGCCGATTAAGGTAAGCTTACTCTAATTAAGCACTAATCCTTGGCTTTTCTCTTTATTTCTTCCAAATCTACCATTTTCCCCTTGATTCAATTCATTTTTTACCATCAAAAGCTACTGATTTGTGTTTTACTACAAACCCTAACATTCAAAATTCAATTTTTACTACCAACAAGCCCTAGATCTAAGATTTAATTAGAGATTTTTTGAGTAAATCGATTTCTATTAGAGTTTAATTCAAACTCATTGTGTTTTCAAGGATTTCAAGAAGGGTGACTCTTTCAATCCGAGCTTAATCAAGTGCTGAGGTAATGGGTCTTCAAAATCTCTGTTTATCCATGGTAAAACTCTCCATTTTTGGCTTATTTCGAAATAGTTTGCTTGATTTATTGTGTTAATGGTAAGATTAGAAAATGGAATTATTTAATCCCGATTTCTTAGGGTTTTGCATTATTATGGTATGGTTTGATGTTCTGGAAGTCAAGAAGGACTTTTGATGATGATTAGGGTGTTAGATGTGGATTCGAAGTGTTATCAATGGTGTTTCGGTTTGGATTTGCGAAAAGAAGAAGATGACTGTTCTGCCGTGTTGGCGATCGATCAGCCCTGCAGGGCGTTCGATTGGCAACACTGCCGGAATGACACTTTTCCAGTTCAGCCGATCGAACGGCCTGTTAGGCGATCAAACGGCCGAACTGTAAATTTCAAAATTTTGCATTTAACCGATCGAACGGCCTGAAGGGCGATCAATCGGCTGCACAGTAAATTGTATGTTGTGCACATGATGTCTATTTTGATGATTCCACTTTAGCTTGCCAATTTTATATGAATGTGGAGTGTTTTAAACTATGTTAGGCTACTGGAAATGCATGCTATTAAGTTTATGGAGTTGAGATATATTCTTAGAGATGGTGGAAGGACTTATGTTTTGTGGCATGATGTTGGAATCGTCATCTTTAAATTATGAATGGTTGGTTTCTCATTGTTAGGCATATTTTTAGTAGAACTATAATCTATTATTAGATTGATTTGTCATGATAGATTGTGGTTAGTCGTGTGTGAATGTTAGTGAATGTCATGACTCAATGATGAAATGAGTGATGTTATATGTGTTTAGCCTTTGTGGTTGAGTTTTGAATTGAGATATGATTTCAACGATTCTTCTCCTATGATTTCGGCTAGGATTCATGTTTAGATGGAAATTCACATGTGTAGTGTGGTAGTGAGTTTAATTTCAAGCATGTTGGCATGCATTATGTGAAATGCTTCTACTAGATACACACACATGCGGGGTTAAATGATGATGTTGAAGCTTGATATTGTGATTATAAATGATGCATTAGGGGCTGATGAGAGCACTTATCATGGATTAGGATTCATGTATGCCTTGCCCACGTATGTACCATGCTGCATGCATCATAAAAATGGATTTTCAATTGAGGCTTCATCGTGATTAATCGAATTTGATCGATTGGATGCAATGTGATGGAATTGTGTGCCGGATTGATCGGTCGTGGATTCATCGCAAGTTGATTGGTCCGAAAGGACATATTTTGATTTGAATTCCTCTGTGGAACGAGTGCACTCCCCGGGTTGAGTCTTGTTAAATGGAATGATGTGGGGACGAGTTGTGTACTTGTCTTGCGGATTGTGAGAATGTTATTACGAATGTCATCTGGACCCTGAGAATCCAGTGTGGTATGCCGTGTGCACCCCTCTACCACGTATTCTAGGGTTCTCTGTGTGAGAACTCGGGCTCTTCCCTCCGCAGGAGATGTCCCTGGGCGAACACCCCTGCTCTAGATTCTCTATGTAAGAATGGGACATCCTTGGCCAGGATCGTCCAGGGCGAGCAGTATTAGGGATTGACAACCCCGATCTTTCTTTAATTCTTGTGTAGAATTTTGGACCATGACACGCCTTCGTGGCCTTGTCCATGCTCCCGTTTGTGTGACATTAATGTGTGATTACTCCTTGATGGAGGTTGATTTTGATGTTATGCATGTGAAATATGTATGTTAGAGATACATCCATGCAGGTTGTGATGATATTATGCATGTGGGAATATGTATGTTAGAGATACATCCATGCAGGTTGTGATGATATTATGCATGTGGAATATGTATGTTAGAGATACATCCATGCAGGATTGGTTATGATGTGAATGCATGTGGGAATATGTATGTTAGAGATACATCCATGCAGGTTGATTTTGCACTGTGATGCAGTTTTAAGTGATGTGAATATATGATCAGAAAATGATGCACCTTGTAAATCGTTGATTTGAAAGATTATATCGCTATGCTATCGTATTTTCGATGTTGTTAGTGATATTAAAACTATTGCTGGGTTTGTTAAACTCACCCAGACACGCAAACGGACAGGATCTCCTCTTCGAGGAAAGGTCGGAGGTGGCTTGGATATGATCATGGAGATCGTTGTGTGACTTACTTTCTTTTGTTTCATGCTTTATGTTAGAACCTTTGTGTAGGGTTCTTATTTTGAATTTATGTCATATTTTACGGTTGTGATGCTTATGACTTATTTTGAGCCGTGTGGGCTTTACTTAACTAAGCTTGTGGGTTTAAGATTGTTGTTTACTTTGTGATAAGCAACACCTTTTCATTCCCTTTTATTTACTCTTGCTCAAAGGATTGTGCGTACTCCGTGTTTATGTTAATCGCCCGTGGTTAAGGTTAAGTCTTCCGCTAGAATCGTTTCTCAATCTTCACTTCGTCGCCCCCGCACGTTTGACCGGCCCTTGGACCGGGTTCGGCTCGGGTCGGGCATTGCCGGGGCGTGACAGTTGGCCTTTAGGAGCATGTTTATTTGATAGGAGTTGCTCGAAGGTGTTGGCCTTGAGGAGCATGTCTATTTGATAAATGTTTGCTCGAGCGCTCCGGCTTTGAAGAGCAGGTTTATTCTCTATGTGTATGGACTAGTGTGGGTAGGTGACACTTGTACATGCATGGTGAATGAGAATGATATGATGCATGATGGAATATGTATGTTAGAGATACATTCATGCAGGTTGATTATGATATGATGCATGATGGAATGTGTATGTTAGAGATACGTTCATGCAAGTTGATTATGGTATGATGCATGATGGAATATATATGTTAGAGATACATTTCATGCAGGGTGTTATGATGAGAATGAAATTATGTGGATTTTGCACTATGATGCAGTTTTAGGTGATGTGTATGCGTGATCAGAAAATGATGCACCATGTAAATATTTGATCTGAATGATTATATTGTTATGCTATCGTATTTTTCGATGTTGATAGTGATATTAAAAACCATTGCTGAGTTTGTTAAACTCAGCCCTCTTTCTTGTGTTTTATTTTGGGGCTGCGTGGTGCGACACGCAGACGGATAGGATCTCCTCTTTGAGGAAAGGTCGGAGATAACTTGGATGTGATCGTGGAGATCGTTGTGTGACTCATTTTCCTTTGGTTTTATGCTTTATGTTTAGAACCTTTGTGTAGGGTTCTTTGTTTTGGATTTATGTCACATTTTACAATTATGTTTGCTTAAGTCTTATTTGAGCCAGTGTGGGCTTTAGTTAACTAAGCATGTGGGTTTGAGATTAGTTGTTTACTTTGTGATGAGCAACACTCTTTTTTTCCTTCTTATTTACTCTTGCTCAAAGGATTGTGCGTACTCTGTAGTTCTGTTAAATCGCCCGTGGTTAAGGTTAAGTCTTCCGCTAAATCATTTTCTCAATTTTTCTTCGTCACCCCCGCGCGCTTGACCGGCCCCTGGACCGGGTTTGGCTCGGGTCGGGCATCGCCGGGGCATGACAGCAACGAAGGACGGCAGGCCGTAGGTGGAGGGGAGACGTGGTGGCGGGTGACTGGGCAAAGCGAAAGAGGAAGGAGGGGGCAACGGAGGGGGTGGGGGGGGAAGATGGGGGAGGAGGTCGGGGTTATTTATAGGCAACAGGCAAAATTTTGCCCGCACAGGGAAATTTCGCCGGCGCGCGAAATTTCCCTGCGCGGACGTAATATTGCCCAAAAATGACATTAACGACGCTCACAGTGAACATTGCTATTACCAGTATATCAGTGACATATAATTTATATGTCGCTAATATAATATAGTATTAGCGACGTATAAATATATATACATTGTTATTACATCACAGTATTAGCGACATATACACATATATGTCACTGATACTCCTATTTTTTAAAAAATAAATTTGTATCCCCTCCCCTCTCTCTCTCTTCCCTCTCCTCTCTCTTCCCTCTCCTCTCTCTCCCTCTCCTCTCTCCCTACACACTCTCTCCTCTAATTTCAATTTTTAAGATTTTTTATTCGTTAAAATTAATTTTTAAATATTAAAAAATTATATTAGCGGCATATATAATTATACGTTGCTAATATGTCGTGTATTAGCAACGCATAATATTATATGTCACTAATACTTATACTAATAGTGACGTATAAAATTATACCTAAGACTTAGTGGACATTACACCTAAGAGCATAACAAGTTATATTTCAAAACATTGGGGCATAATTGCGAACTACAAGAAATGTGGGCGCGCAGGTAATGAAACTTATGAGACTATGTGAATCGTTTATTCAGTAACACGATATGTTAGTCTATCGTGTTATCAACCACATGGTTATAATAAACGCTCATTTTGTTTTCATACAACTTACGTTATGTTAGTCTATCGTGTTATCTTATTGGGGAAGCAACTTTCGGCTCCCTTTTCCTACATATAAGAAGTAAGCAATCGCATTAGTTCATATACGATATGCACATCGATTGTGTTTATGACATGATGTAGCACCCTATTGTATTGATTGAAATACGATAAAGTGTCTTATCATGTTAACGATCACACGACCACAACGAGATTGTTTTCTTAATGAACGTCTGTTTTCATCATCTTGTGAGTGTTCACACGGCCACAATAATATCATTTTTCTTGAATAACGACTATTGCGATAATTGTGTGCTCAATTACACAGTTATCCCTATATGAACATGATAGATGAAAATGTCATCTTCTTTCATTCATACTTACTCAAAATGAATTCCTTGTCCACTGACTGAGGGACCGGTACTAGTTGCTCTTCATGAGCATATGGGTGACCAGCTTCTCTGGATTTGGCAGCTCTAGACTTGACCCAAATGATGGCGATCCTTCGGTTCTTGGCGGAGGGGTTGATGCATGAGGGACTTCCAGTTGAGGGGGTTCATGCGGTTGTTCTGTCTCCAGTTCTGGTGGGGGTTGCATCTGTTCTATGAGGCTTGTTGCCACCTCCAAATAATTTTTAATGCATTGGAACATAGCTTCAACTCTCTCAGTATTCCATCCTCGCTCCCCGTAAAGAACAACCTTCTCCAAAACAATGTCACAAATCCCAGTCATGACATCCATTGGCATGACAAATGATTTAATAACATCCTGGCAAGATTGTAAATGCCCTAACGTCCTGGCAGGATTGTAAATGCCCTAACGTCCTGGCAGGATTTAAATGCCCTAACGTCCTGGAAGGATTGTAAATGCCCTGACGTCTGGCCAAGGTGGGATTGGACGGGGTTCATTATCCTATGAATAGTTGTTTGCTTGCCCACCTTTTTTGCCTTCGAGGCTGCCCTTTGGCCATCGGTCAAGTGTGTCTCTTCGGGAATTAGAGTGATTTGGAGAATAACTTGGGAATTTGGCTTCAGACGCATAAACACCTCCTCATACCACTTCATCATATGGTGAAGAGCAAGGAGCTTCTTCCTCTCTTTTTCGTTGGCCGGGTCAAGTTTTGCGGCCTTATCTACGTCACTCGACAGTTGGGTAAAAAAACAAATTAGTCAGTAGTGCACAAATGACAATTGTGTGGTGTTATGGATAACACACTTGATAGCTTCATCATGTTATCGATTACACGATAATCCAATATCGTATAATGTAATATATTTGATATGGTATATACATACATATATATATATATATATATATATATATATATATATATATATATATATATATATATCAACAATGGGTCATGACCATAATCAATAGTAATGTTGATTCACATTATGTAACTAACTTCCTTATATATGCGAAGTAGGTATATTGTGTTATCCGATACGTGATAGGAGGAACTCTCATACACAATAGCACAACAGTTGATTATCGTGTGTCGCTTGTCATGTTATTAATTACACAACATATAGCTTACCGTATTATCGAACACACGATAACACAACACTTGAATATCAATCATTGTCTTATCGCACACACGATATATAACTTATTGTATCCGTAAAAACACAATAAGTTACAGCGAATACCTACTTTGTGTGTTCTAAAACAGAAAATACCAAAAAATGTGCATACAAATAGACAATGTAAATTTTGGGAAAGGCCTTACCACGAAACTAAGCTAAGCCAGATTAACCCCTTGATCGGCCAGTAATTTTCTTCCAAGTTTACTCCTTTACCAGGATCACATTAGACATAACTTCACTACACGGCCAAAATATGCTTTCAAGGGGAGATTTTCAAAATCACCTTCTAAAAACAAAATAAAATTGAACTAACCCCGGAGTTTTTTTTTAAATCTCCTTCTCAAAGGAAGGGCACTATGTGGCCACTTTACTCATTTGGATTGGAGTCGAAATATGTAAATTAAATGTGTGAGTGTTAGTCTCGCGAAAAATGTTTGAGCAACGTTATTTTGACAATAGTGTTAAAATAATAAAATAAAATTTTGACTTGTAAAAGTTAATATCACAATAGCATTACTCCAATCTCATATTTGATTGGACGTGTTCTAGTAGATGCATTAAGACAATACAATTTATAAATATATGGCTACCTTCCAGGCACCCAAGAAATTTGTACTGGCCCCATTGTCTTATTTGCCATTTGTAGGGATATTTGAAACAAAAATATTACACCCATTTGGGATACTATTCTTTGCATTAGTAATCCTCTTTTTGGGGTATGGGCGGTGCACCTACTCCCCTTTGACCATGCTGGATGTTGTTTTTATTTTTCTTCCTACGATCACTCAATGGTGACTGTCCTATTAAACGGCCAACCCGAACTCGTCTCCAAACCCATTTTTTTAAATCGATTGTGCTTTGGACATATAGATGACTAGATAAGCACTACTGAAGCCACAAACTTGACATTAACTGGATGAGATGCTGTTATAGTGTTCGAGAAGACACAACGACGTGCTTAGGGTTTACCTACCTCAAAGCCTATATGTATTAAAAAAATTCTGCTACTTCTCTATTCTGGTGCAGGACCTTTTCGTTGCACTAAAGAGAATGGACACAAGTGAAGCGAGATGTTCAATTAAAGATAAAACTCTTATCACTACTTTGTTCCACAATGCAAAGTGGCAAACGACTAGTGAAATTACTTCAAAAAAAAAAAGAGGGCGTAATTACTCAGTCTCATCAAACACTCACCTTAAGAGAAGTTGGGGATTTATTCCAAACCCCATTTGCAGCTCACCAAGCGAAAAACTTCCGTTACATCCCCTTTTACCTACCAAAGCCAAAAATTAACATTCATAATCAAGACTGAGAGAACTCGTATTGCATTCAATAGTGTGTAAATAATGCAAGGATGACAACAATGACTTCGTTATGTGGCCTTGTGGTTGATGGCATTAGAGTCTGGGTAGTCTCCGGGTGTCTTAGGCCCTGAGGATTTTACCAATTCTTCCTGGACCTATGCCTTCCTCCTCTACCACCAGAAGGAGGAAGAGGAAATGTTGTCTAACCGTGTCCTCATGGAATTCCCTTTTCTTTCTAATTTATCCTTTCCTTTGTCATCCTTATGTCTGCCCCTTGCATTCAAAAAAGAATTTCATAGCTGCAAAACATGGGTGCCCCCATAAAAAAAGGACTTATATTTGTAGCACTTAAAAAAATGTGAAAATTTTGGGCCCTTACAAAAAGAAGAGTTTTTCATGCTCCGCTTTGATAATGAGCCGAGCGTAAAAAATGCATGCGAGCCCTTTGTACTTGAGAGTGACGGCACACATACTGATACACATTATCATCAGTACCACTAGTATTAATATACGTTAGTGTGTGTGCCATCGATCTCATAAATGAAGGGCTCTCATGTGTTCCTTAAACTGGGCCCATTCTTAGAGTAAAGTATTAAAAATGTTTCCCTTACAAAACCATTAAGTGTCAAGGTATGCGGCCTAAAAAAATTGCCATTAGAATTAAATATTGTTAATTGTTAAACTCATCTCTTGAGCCAAATTCATTCACCACGTGTTCCACACATTTTTATAATAGAGAAAAGCAATACAGCTGAGAAAAGAACACTGCATGTACTAAACAGGAATTGGCATTTGATAAATGACAATTCCCATTGCCCTATTAGTATGATAAGTATTTGTTTATGCTCTACTTTGAAAATGAGCCGAGCATAAAAAAATACCTGTGAAACGTTCATTTTTAAGATTAATGGCACATATACTAATATGCATTAATATAAGTATTATTTATAAAAATATTAATAATCTTAAAAATATATATTTTATAAGCATTCTTTACGCACGGCTCACAGTAAACAAAAACACACACAAAATACTTCCATTAGTATGTGCTTGGGACTCCATGTGCTGAATGCATTAGGACTATTTTGTGCATATGCGATTTTGATTATGCGATGCATGTTATTCATTCACGAGCAAGCGAGTTTGGATCCGCAGCCTGCCCTTTGATCTAATGGCCACGACCATTAGGCTCGTGTTGACTTTTTTTTATTGCCAATCGTACACTGCTACTTATAAATGACTCTTGGGTCATGTTATTGAAAATAATATTTATATTCTATTTTTTCTACACATTATAACATCCGTTAAGTACCATGCAGAACAATCATTCCAAATAAAAATGTGACCAACTAGGAGTAATGTGCTTGAATATGAGGTCCGACCCAATGATTCCCACACTTGTCTTTGGGTAGTGAATACCATGATGATGAAATGACACGTAATGTTGCTCGCACGTGCTTTGCTCAACCCGCCCTAGAATAAGTGGACACTATGAGTTGCCCTGGCCAACATGACAAAGCTCTACCAAATTATGAAAAATGCCATACCAGGAGAAGACTCAACACCAGTAAAATTTCCCCAAATGCATGCAGCCTTTGTTGTCACTCTGTTAATCTCTACCGAGGAACTGGGCATATAAAATAAAACGTAATGCTAGCTATGTACGTTAGTGACCGGGGTACTCGCTCTCGGGGTACTCTCAGTCGCATCTTGAGACCCCAGCCTCCTAAATTCATCTTGATGAGTGTTAAGGGGTAATTTAGCAACCACTACCAAAGAGAAGCTAAACAATTTTAACCCCTTTTTTTTCTATTTCTCTAGAGGAGGGTTACACGGAAAGCAAATTTACCTCCTAATGGGAGATTTTAATTGGAAACCCTTAGGTCGAAGTGGTTGCCAAATGACCATGTAAGTGTGTCCCCCGGCTCAAGTACACATTAAATTTTCAATAAAAAAGTAAATAATAAAAAGAAAGATAAAAGATGAACCTGATTTGTCATTAAAAGCTGCTATAGTCAAACCTTATTGATGAGTAAAAGTAAAAAAATAGGTCCAGTTTGGGCAGTTAAATTTTTTTATGGCTTCTCCTTGAGTGAATTGGAGTCCGAAGTAGCACAATTATTAATGGAAATTGGGTCCTACTAGAATAAGAATGCGTTACCCTAAAAATCTATTTAGTACCCCATTTGTTCTTATCTATCCCAAATAATATTTCTTGTATATACAATATAAGAATTTTTTTCTCCTTTCACCCTCCTATGGTGTTGGTACTGTCAACCTTTTACTCATCTTCTTTTTTTCTTATCTTATTCTCCACCTTAGGCACCACATGTGGTAGTCTTAGCCAAAACTACTAGGTGCAACTAATCAAATCTAGTTATCAATGCCTCACTTAGTTGTATCTAGACCATTACTAGTCTAGCTGCTAGCCACACTGGCCAAATCTGATTGTCATTGTCTTGCCCCTAATTTTTTAAAATATAATATTTTTATTTTATAAAAAAAATATAATGAAGTAAACTTTTAAAGAGATAAAGGTTAAAAAAATTCATAAAATCCTGTTATCGAAAATCTTTTGCCAGGCCATGATTTACATGATTAATTTGTTCAATTTGTTGTGTGTGTGTGTGTGTGTGTGTATATATATATATATATATATATATATATATATATATATATGAAATTAATTGCTACTCTTCTATGTTTGTCTTTCCCTACCCCATGGTTGCAAATATATTCTACCTGCAACACAAAACTTGTGTTAGAATGATGTTGAGTATATTGAATAGACTCAGTGGGATAAATAATACATATATAGTATTATATTATTAGAACAAACTACTATATTCATAATAATAATATATTTATATTTATACAAATAGTCTCTCAAACCTAATCATAAGTTATAAAATGATAAACTCTAATAAGTCATGACAACATCAAGAAAATCTTCATGACTCTTCGAAGTGTGTACAATGTTATACTCTTGCTAAATACTATCATTTGTTTTATCTACATCATGTAGCTAAGATCCACAGTCTTATGGACTAAGGTGGTCGAAATTCTCGATGTTCCATGATAACCGATAGCTCTTTTGTGGCATTGTATTGAAGTCGTGTTTATTTTAAAGTAATAGTCCATTCAAACCAACTGCCAAGCTCTGGGGAAAAGATTTACAAACAATAAACTCTCATAATATTTTCCCATATCATGAATCTCTTCTATGTGGTTATATAGACCCACTCTTAGAGCCTATACCAATACTTGACACCCATGTCCAAAAGTGTAATACACAATGGTTTAAGGTTTCTACCATTTGGTATATTTCTTAAGGCTCATTTACCCCTTTTTACACACATCTTCCATTATGCATTTTAATCTTTACTTACATTCATTATGTAAGTAAAATATACTACAATATCCTCATTAGTAGTGGAAGCATTGGTGAAAAGTTCATTTTGAAAACACAAATTGAAATATCATCAAGTGTCCCATTGATGCAATGGTGTTAGTGTCAATGCCCATTGACACACTAACATCAACATGTTGATACCCTGTCAATAATGAGTAAAATATGATTAGTCAAATTCACCGAAGCATCAGTCTCACCACCGATGTCAATTATAATATCGACGTATCCCTATGTGTTAGTGTTTTGATCAATCCATTTCATAAATTGCATAGTAGAATTAGGCCATAAATAACAAGAAACTTTGTAAAAAATAACCTTCACATAAATCTTAAAAGTTTAAGGAATCACTTTTTACTCGTGACATGCTTAACATGGTCATAACCATGTTAAGCATGTATACCATAAAAGCATGAACATATATGTAGAGATTATTTTATCCTACCTCCATATCAGGGTTTTTTGGAAAATTCTTTCTTCAATTTTCTTATATATATGTGTGTGTGTGTGAAAATAGCTCTTAAAGCACGTCAACATCTTATGTGGAAATAGCTCTTAAAGCATTTGAACATATGCTTTTTCTCCTTCTTGAACTCTCTTAATCACAAATAATTCATAATTTTGTGATCTTTAATTTTTTAAGGAGCATAATTGCCTCTTCAAATTCATAACCGTGTAATCATCCATGATTTTATTGTAACTGAGTCCATCAGTTTCACATATGCGTTGGTGACCTTCTATGTCACAAAAACTTTTAAATTTTGTTTTTAAAATAATCTAGGTGCTACAGTCGTGGCATGACGACTAGGTTGCGACCAATTGCAGATAGACCAATTTTGTGTGGCCTAGCCAGATCGGCCAGGCTTGGCCATGCCAAATCTGCCCTAGTCTTCTAGTTGCGGCCTCTTCATGGCCAATCAGTGGCAACTTCTTCCATGCGCCAACTACTGAGGAGGAGGTAGGGCCACCACAGCCTTGGCTGCCAACATAGCTGACACAATTGGAGAAGGAGATAAAGATTTTGGTTGGGTAATATGTAAGAGAAATAATGGGGTTCTTGGGGTTAGGAAAGCAAGTAAAAAATACTAGTGAATGTTTTAGTAAAACATGATGCTAAGAGGATTTTTGGGATGCATATATACGAGTTCTTAAAGTACTGCTATAAACACTCATAGAATTTTCCTTCTAGTGCTCTACATGATCTTAACCCTTAAAAATAGATGTGTCCCATACATATCCATATCAATTGTCGTGGATATAAAACCAAGAGGATTTCGTTTTCTTTTTCTTTCATTCTTTTCTTTTCTGTTTTTTTTAAGCTGAACAGTTCATGCGTACGGTTCATAGGACTCCAAAAACTGAACAAACGTTTGTATTGATATCTCCATCGATCCATACGGATGCTAATATTCAGATGATCAGGTCCTGCTTGACCACTTGGTGTCGATTTAATTGAGTTCAAACTTAGACTCCACATAGTTGATGGAGGCCTTTTCCCCTCTCTGTGTGCTTTTCCGCTTTTGAAGTCGGACATAACACCACCAATCTACACAAATCATGATGCTGCTAATTCTCTATCACTAACAGCTCAATGTACTTTAAAGGAAATAGCATGTTTACACCTAAAAATAATAAACTAAGCCTTTATCGGTAGGGCAGTACTGATCTTGTCGGACTGTGAACTTGGAAGTGGGTCCTTTCTACCAAAAGATAATCACGAGTAGACCCCCATTTTGCCGGCTTTAATTTGTATGGACACATGAGGGTGGAAACAACGCATGGAGGCATAATGCCTAACATTCCATTTTACTGATTAAGAGTGCTAAGTGACCTTTTAGCCATGCTAACTGACCTGGATAGGAATTAACAAAAAAATGATTTGAGATGAAAAAGATCAATGAGGAATGAGGATCATAAAGCAAGATTATACTTTCCACTTGGAATTCAAATGTAATTCTCACTTATCATCTTTCCAATGCTTTGCATCTCTCCCTCTCTCTCTCTCTCTCTGGAATCCTGCCAAAGTAAAAGCATGATATGATAAAGAAAGGAAGGAAAAGAAAAGAAAAGAAAAGGAACATCCCCCATCCTATCCCCAGCTCACAAGTTCCTTGTTCAAGCAATAGTTTTCTCTGTCCATTTGCCAGATGAATCCATCACTCTCAGCTTCCAGCTTCTTACGCTTCAACGTTCCTTGTTCATGCAAGAGCCTAAGAACTCACAAACAAGGTATGTTAGACTACAAACTTTCAATCACTCCCTCTTTCTAGAATAGTTAACCACACTAAGGAAAATGATCAGATGCACACTGATAGCCTGTATGTAGGTCTTCCCACCATCTCTCAACCAGCCAGGATCAGTCATATACAGCTAAGAGATGTATGGAAGTTCACGTAGATCAATACCTAACATTAGCAAGTGCGCTTTGCGTTTGCAGGAAACCCTGGTACCAAAGAGCAATGGAAGCAGCGAACCTGTGGAAACCCGTCTCGAAAGCCAACGGATTTACAACGAATTCTAACCAGCCGAAGCTAAGGAAATCGGCTTCTTTGAGGGTGGCAGCCTCCTTCACCCGAGTCTGTTTATGTGCACCCATCTCATCCTACACTGAAATTTTTCGGGCAGATCTTCCTCCAAGGAGGAGCTACAGCTACCCAAGATCAAAATCATGTGCAGCTCGTCAAGAAAGGCTTCCAGCACCCAGGCCTTCTGTGGAAGGACGGAGGGTTTTTCGAGGGAAGTCTCTCACAGATGATGTTTTGATGAGACGGTTTGTTGTGGAGGAAACAATGGCTCAGGTGCGGAGGAGGAACCAGATGGAGGTGATAAGGAGGAGGAACTGTATGAGAAGGAAGAAACTTGGCCCTAGTCCTCTTAGCAGAATGGTAATGGCAGGTGAAGATCAAGTTTGATATCCTTTCAGGTAGAGGGGAAGTTTTCTTACGCTTTTTACTACTTTCTTGTTTACAATTGGTTTTTGGCTATCAATTTCCTGGCCTTAATGTTTTTAACCTTTCTGTGTGATTCCCACATGGTTGTAGTACTAAAATTTGATGGACTTGTACAGAGTGTGACCAATTTTCATGACCAAAACTTGTTGACTAATAATAAGAGGCTGCCACAACACTAAAGTAAAAAAAAAACTTAAGAACTAAATCCAACGGTTCCTTGGTCCCTTCTAGTGGAGAGGGAAACCTTGAGAACGGTTAGATTTGGTTATTAAGTTTTTATCTCATCACTTCCTTTCATTATGTGGCAGCCTCTTATTATTAGTCACTAAGTTTTGATCATAAAAATTGATCATTCTACACAAGTCCAAACTTGATTATATTTCTTTCGACTGTACCAGTACTCCATTTATGTTGCTTTGCAAACTTTACAGCCCGCTGAACTGATAACATTCGTCTTTCTTTTCTTCCTTAAATTACAGAAAGGCAAGCATTTACAAGTATACATAACATAACATTGCACTCATTTTTGGCATATGCCCAATGTCGTGCTTCTGTTCGATGTAGTTCTGTCGACTAGGAAGATTAAGAGCTTTCCGTAACTTATTCACTGTTCTAATTAACTTCGTTTAACTGGTGTCGAGAGGACGATTTTCTTAATTTGTGTGGCCAAACTGCATTAGAACTGTTGTCCACCTTCCTTGGCAGACTGCGGTCCTTCCAATCTTTTCATGCTTTTCCAAGAGGGAGTCCGAATGACAGACATTCTAGCAAGCTTGCAGACTTTTGCTGTGTGTGAACTAGGTGGCTTCATTCGAGTCACACGCGAGCGTAATCATTACGGTTTCCTTCTTACGGTATCTGCAGGCTTTCCACGTGCTTCCCATATGCTTTCTTGTAGCTGTCCAAGGATAAACTGATACATACGTACTTTGAGAGATACAATTAGTTACTACATGACGTCCATGAGCATCTGCACGTGAAACAGTTAGATACGACTAGTTTCTATCCAGTTTCGGCAACTTTATATATGAGTTCTGAAAATAACAATGAGTTGGGTCAGAAGATTGTTCATGTCTATGGCACGGTTGATGCACTACTTTTCTGCGCTGGCATAGGATCCATATCCCACTCAGCTAGACACAGCTGTGAAAAGCGTAAAAACTGAGTCCCAAGTAGGCAGGCTATGAAAATGGTGAATATTGAGTCTCATGTAGGCACGCATTTTCACAACTGATCGATTGAGCTTCAATGTAGACATTGGCTATGAATAACTTCAAAGCCATTCCGAACCCAAAGGTAAAAAGGCAGCCAAGCAAAATTTGCTTAGTTCATGCAAGACGGATGAAATAGTAAAAGGGAAATTAAGTTAGCGTAAGATTAGTAAAACATAAAAAATAAAGATGATATAAATAACAAAGTTGGGAAATTTATTTAAACAATAATTTTCAAAAAATAATTACCAAATTAATTTATTTTAGAAAATATTTTTTAAAGTAGTGTTAATTTTTGCCATGAAGTATTGGCGCTTACATGTTTTTTTTTAAAAAAAATTAAACTAATTTTGTCCTTCCAAATGATAAAATTAATTTAAAATTAATTTTATTATTTTAAAAGGATATAATTGTTTAAAAAAAAAAGAATTCATCATTTGAAACAACAAAATCATTTGTTTAAGGCGATTTTGTCGTTTCAAATGATGAATTTATCACACTTTAATTACTGGGTACAAGGATGTCATTGCCATGGAGGGTGCCGGGGTCTAGGTGTAACGCCCGAGATTTTTCACACATTTTCCTTAAAATTCACGGAAAATTTTTTCAATATAACGTCTGTAAATCGGAGGAAAAATGACGAAACCAAAACCTGATAAAACAGTTTATAATTTAAAACATTAAACATCCACATACGGTCAATCATCGTACGGCCAAAGCAAATATCATCAGGCGCTACTCGAAAACACACGTACGAATAAATTTGCTATGATCATAGACTTTTAAATACAAATCACTCTCCCAGGCATCCCTGAGTACAAGTCCCATAACAGTCCACTGACTGATCCAAATGAAAGTCCAGAATAAACATCTTATGTTCTCATCTCACCCAATACAGGAGATCGTGGCACAAATAAACTCGCAGAGAGTCAAGCAGATACCTGAGTCAACGGGAATCAATCCACCGCTGAAACGAGCGTCCATCACCAGGAGCTCTCCGCACAACCTGCAAAACCTCCCGTATAACGGGGCTAAAAATAGTAGGGTGAGTATTTTCATACTCAGTAGGAAAATACTCAGTAGGGGAAATCCCAAACGGTGAACTCCGAGTTCAAAAATGCATACATCATGCAACTCAAACATGAAGCAAAAGCATATCATAAACATGCTCAAACGCATACGATCATACCAAAGGCACCATCGTGCCACAGACATACCGAAGGCACCATCGTGCCAAAATCATATCAAGGCATCATCGTGCCAGAATCATATCAAAGGCACCATCGTGCCAAAATCATACCAAAGGCACCATCGTGCCAAAATCATACTATCCAAACAACTTACACAAACACCCTTATCCAGGGTCATACAACTTACTCGTACCACCGTATGCATACTCATACAACATACGCATACTTGTACGACCTTACTCGTACAATCATATGCTCGCTCATGCAGCTTACCCATACATGTACGACCTTACTCGTACAATCAGACTCGTACGACCTTACTCGTACAGTCTGCACAAAATCATACTTACTGCCTTACTCAGAAACATATTCTCACAATTGTACTCATACTCTTACAGTCGTGCTCATACTCATACGCTTATAGTCTTACTCATACTCATACGCTTACAGTCTTACTCATACTCATACACTTACAGTCCTGCTCATACTCATACACTTACAGTCTTACTCATACTCATACGCTTACAGTCTTACTCATACTCATACGCTTACAGTCTTACTCATACTCATACGCTTACAGTCTTACTCATACTCATACACTTACAGTCCTGCTCATACTCATACACTTACAGTCCTGCTCATACTCATACACTTACAGTCCTGCTCATACACATACAGTCGTACTCACACTCATATAGTCGTACTCATAATCGTACACATATCAACGACCACTGAAGCTCATTACAACTAATAAGCTCCAGCGTCGAAATGGAAAAGAATGCCACTGGGGCAACACCTTAACCTCCGGGGAGTGACTAGACGCCATGGACTTTTCCGAAGGTAAGGCACACCAATGCTCATGGGGCACTGGATCAAACAGGTAAGAGTAGATCCATGATACTACTTACCTGAGCGCGCAAACATAAACACCCACACATAAGGGGTCATACAGTTGCCCACCATAATGGGTCTTATAGTGCCATAGAATCGCCCACCATAATGGGTCTTATAGTGCCAGAGAATTGCCCACCATAATGGGTCTTATAGTGCCATAGAATTGCCCACCATAATGGGTCTTATAGTACCATAGAATTGCCCACCATAATGGGTCTTATAGTACCATTGCCACTCTTGGGCAGAAAACATACAGTGCCACTTGGGCAGAAACGTACAGTGCCACTCTTGGGCGAAATCATACAACGCTCTCAACAGAGCATCAAACGTCTGGGCATACACAGCACACAGACCAAATCAGAAACATACGTTGCTCTCAGCAGAGCATCAGATGTCCGGTGCTCTACATAGCACACAGACAACATCCCGCAGGATAAACACCATGGCAAGACATGATAAACGCTCGGCCAACTCATCAGCGGCCAGCTCAAACACGGAACTTAATCCGTCGAACCCTCAGGTCTCAAACTCACAACGCTATCATTAGCTGTGCTTATAATTCCAGTTTGAATTAAGTATATTATGCGGTACAATTATGCCACACAAACTCACAGTCCTCGACTGGTCAAACCGAAGCTGAGCCCGATCCGAAACCCAAGTTCGTTAGGGCAGCAGACTTCACTTACCCGTCCACATCATGGACAAAACTCATCGTACAACAAACCCTTACAGTCTTACACTTCGCCATCCATCTTATGGCCAAAACCTCTTACACTGACATCTTCAAATAACGCTCCTCAGAGCCAACCCAGTTGTCGCCCTCTTACTTATATCTCACTTATTATACTTATTTTTCACTTCATAATCTGTACGTTATGCTTGTACAATTATGAACACTCTTACTGTCTGACAAACGCCCAACATACGATCCACCCCAAACCAAACCATTCTAATCCTTGCCCGTCATACTCATATCCTCTGTCATACGCTTACACAACCGTATCCAAATTCAGACAGAGCTTCTGTCACCTCTTACTGTCCATCGCCCATACTTCTGCCCACAACACTTACACATAACCATATCATAGGCAAAAGCCATCATACATACGTATGTCTCACACATACGTACAACATACACATACAGCCATACATACATAACTTACAAACATGCATGCTAGCCATCACTAGCACATGCATACACACGTCAAACGTGCACGCTAGCCATCACTAGCATATGCATACATTCACACATACATCAAACATGCACGCTAGCCATCACTAGCACATGCATACATCAAACGTACACGCTAGTCATCTCTAGCACGTGCACACACATTCTTACATACTTCAAACATGCACGCTAGCCATCACTAGCACATGCATAACCCATACATAGCATACTGACATATTTGCTAGCCATCGCCAGCGCATACATAATCCACATCCATAAAACATGCATACATCTCATGCATATCAATCATACCATACAATCATGCTTACACGCACCTCATGCAATCGGATCGTTACTTAACATCCAAGCATGGAATCATACAATCCTAGCATGCTGCTACTCATTCAAAGCATGCTTCATGAATTTACGAGTTCAAAGCTCCCCTACCTCGTAATCATGACGTTCGATGGCGAGCACACGACGGTGGCAGCGTCGGCGGCGGAGTTGGCGGTCAAACCGTTGCCTAGCTGAGAGAGCTGCTGTCCCGAGGGTTTTTGGAAGCGCCGAAACTATCACGGCCAAACAGAGTGTCAGATATC
The DNA here is from genome assembly GCA_035235625.1 of Saururus chinensis. Taxonomy (NCBI): domain Eukaryota; kingdom Viridiplantae; phylum Streptophyta; class Magnoliopsida; order Piperales; family Saururaceae; genus Saururus; species Saururus chinensis. The sequence goes on along the minus strand of CP141142.1, from coordinate 43,293,341 downwards.
AATGCGGCAAAACCCACGATCCACGGCGGCACACTAGGGCGGCCGGGAGAAAAGTCAAGCCAACATAAGTGGCGGTGCGACCAGATGTCAAGGCTGTACACCCTGAAGATCGGCCGGTGGCTTAGATGTGCACAACCGGCCACAAGACGTCGAAATCGGCCGTGGACAGCACCCAACGGCAACGATTTCGGTCAACAAAGGCCCACATACGGGCGGAGAGCGTGGGGCAACGCTCGAGAACAAAGGAGAGGTGGAGGACAGCTCTAGTGGTCAACTCCACTCGGTGGCAAAGCCAACCGATGGTTAGGCGGTGCTAATGCGGCTCCTAAACCCAAAAGCACACGCGTGGCCACATGCACACGCGGCCCAAAGGGCGGGGGAGAGGGCTGAAAGGGGGCGACCCAAGGCCCACAAAAGCCAACAGGGCTAAGGCCCTTAGCTGTGGCCAATCAAAGCGGCGACATCGCCGATCGCCACCCACAACCAAAACCCATGGTGCGGGCAGCTATGCATCTCGCACGGTATAAGGCCATGACAAGCAGCTCATTCTAGGCGGAGTATATAATCGGGCCAAGTGGGGCTGACCCTCACTGTCGCCGAGCCGGGGCAGAGCCCACGACGGCCAAATGGCCCATAACTCGCCAATGGCAACGACCCGAGACGCACCCAAAGCGTCTAATCGGGCAGAGCAAGGCAATAGGGGCGAGGCGGGGTCAGAAACGGCAACCCCCTACCGACACTGGGTCGAGGTAGGCTGGACAGAGTCCATCCGATGGCCGAACGACGACCGAAAACACACCGGCATCCAAAACATCCCACGGACAGTGAGATGTAAATAGTAATAAAAACCCGACCAAAAGATCGGTAGCTCACCACGGAGCGAAGAAAGCATGGCGGCGGCTCCAGCCAGTGTCTATGGGTTCCTAGCGGCCAACTAAACATAAGTCTAGTTGAGAGCGGCCGCAAACGATGTCAAAATCGTACACCCATAGTGCAAAAACGGGATTGAAGGAGAGAAAAACCCGAAAAAAGATTCGGTACCTCGTGGAGGAGCGAAGAGGCCGTGGCGGCGGTCATGGCCGGTACCTACGGACTCGTGGCGGTGAGGCAAAGCGGATCCTGACAAAAATCAACGGAATCCGACGACGGAGGAGGGAGAACGGAGCGACCGGATATGCCCTCGGGTTTTCTCTTCTCCTCAAAGGACGTGAAATTTCTTCTGTAAGTTTCTGGAACGAAACTTACTGGAGATGGCTTTTTAAGTCGTGATTTTACTATTCACCTTTTTTATTTTTACATCTATGTCCCCAATGCGCGTTAACTCACTGGTTACGCGCTATAGCTCCAAACTTCGCGCCGTAAGCGCGCAGCAAGGCCTGTGGCCCGCGACTAAGCCCCACACCCGACTCTACGGGTATAAATATGGGGAAAAGACACAAATACCCATACGCTGAAACGTCACATTTTCCTGCCGAAAATGACCAGAAAAATGGCAGAAAAATCCCAGAAAATCGTAGAAAAATCAGGGACCTTACACTAGGTCCTTGTCATCTTGGGCCAGGTCGCTGGTGCGTTCCGGGACCTCGCTCAGTTTATTGCCACCGCACTGGATGTCCTACCCTTGGACTCCCTGAATTTAGACGTGGAGGTTAGGGAGCTAGTCGAGCTGCTAAGGAGGTGGGCTTGGAATGGATGCCGACCCACGTGACAAATGGGCCAAGAGGAAGGTTCTCGCCATGGTAAACCAGTTTCGGACCGGTGTCATTTTGGATCCCAATCGGCTCAGGCGAGTTGTCGCCCATCTAGATATCTACAACGGGAGCGCCTACAACAAGGAGGTCAAGTTCCTGGAGCAGGTTGTTGGTGCCTGGCCACGCTGGCACAATTCAACCTGCACAGCGAAGGGCACGACAGGTCGGCCTACTTGGTGAGCCTTGTGGACGGGTTCAACCGGACCCGGATGATTTTCCGGGCCGGTTCAATGTTTCTTCCGGGTTGGAAAAGTGAAAAACTTTTCACGTGACAGCGGGATTCAAACTCCCGAAATTTGGATAGCTTTCAACGCCTTACCAACTAGGCTACGTTAATTTTGTCATTCACGTGTCTATAACCATTTTATTTAACTATTTATAATATAACGCACCAGAAAAATGTCAAAAACCATTGTTAATGCGGGATTCGAACGCAGGACGTAACCTAAATACCTTCCGCGCTTTATCCGCTGAGCCACATGCACACATTTTCACATAATATTATTATTAATCCAATATATAATAAAACGGGTCAACCCGGGTTAACCCCCGGTTGAACCGAGTCAACCCGGCCCGGCGACCAATCCGAGTCAGCCTCCGGGCCGGTTTTTAAAACACTGGTTCAACCTTCCCATGATGGTGACCCACACGAGGGAGTGGACTAATGTCCCGTGGTGGGGTGCCGGGTAAACCTGTTAGGGACGTGCCCTGGGGAGCTGCAAGTACAAAACCATCGCGGAGCGGTGGTGGCGTGCAAGAGCGGGTGTGAGGCCCAAACACCCATCACCATGCCGGTTTGGTTCCCGACATGAGCTACACGTACAAGACGACCAGCGAGGCCAACACAGTGTTTCAAGTGTTCAACTCTCTGGGCCAGATATCATTCGCCTATGCTGGGCACAGGGTATGCCGGGCACAGGGTGGTGCTTGGGATCCAGGCGACAATCCCATCCAGCCCAAGCAAGCTGTCGAGGGTTCTGATGTGGAGAGGAGCAGTGTTGGCCTACTTTATCACCGCTATCACTCAGAACGATGATCAGCGAGCCCTTGTCTACTCCCCTCCAAGAAAGCGGTGTGCTTGCCTGAGGAGACAACAAATTGAGCTCTGCCCTCCGGCGTTTGGAGCGCGGACTTGTATGATGATGACAAGTCAGCAACACTCATCTTTGCTAGTCTACTGCACCTCAGAGGCGATAAAGATGAAGAGGGCTTGATTGGACCAACCAGTACTCCAGACCACTGTAGCAATAGCCCAGCACAGAAGTCAGGGACATCGCTTTCCAGTGACTTCGTCGTCGACTTGACGCTCAAGGGTGAAAAGTTGGTGTTGGCCACGGGGCCTCGCAGCTTGACCGCCACGGTGTTGTACATGCTCGCCGAGCGAGCCACAAGCACTTCCGTAGATGCTGGTCCCGGATCTCCGCAGTGTACCGGCCCCACGGCCGCCTCCTCACCCCGAGGAACTTTCTCTCTAGCTTCACATCCGCCTCCCACGGTCGCAGCTCCAGAAGCCTCCTCCTCTTTCGACCACTATCCTCTTTCTCTTTGGCTTTGCGCGCCATACGGTTGAGTTTGGCTCATTGTCGCTCGACAAGCCGGCGAATCCGCATCGGTAGCGACGATCCAAATGACCCACCCCCCCCCCCCCCCAGCTCGGGTCCGGCATCTTCCGACAGCAAAAGCAAAGCAACTTTGAAGCAAAACAAAAGTTATGCCTCCTCCCTTCTGTCCGAACTCTGGAGTGAGAGAAGCAGAAGTTGTCAGTGGGGAAAAACGTTTTTTTCTTCTCCTTCAAATCTTGAACTTGCGAATCTTAAGTGCAGATGTAGCTTCACTCATGGGGAGAAGGTGACGTGCAAAAGGAGGATATGGAGTTCGATTTTGACTGGGTTTTTGATGGGTTTGATTCCTCTTCTTGGCATGATATCCATGCAGATGGGCGAATATGCGAGGCTCCCCGCAGAGCCGCGGGAAATAGTTTGTAAGTGGATTTCGTCGTTTCAGACGACAAATTCACAATTACAGTGATTTTGTCGTTTCATATTATTTTTAAGCAGTAGTGAAAAGATGAAATTAACTTGAACATGATTTCATCCATAAAATTATATAAAATTAATTTAAAAAAAAACACATAAACAATTGTATGGCAAAAAATAATATCATTTTAAAAAATATTTTTCAAAATAAATTAATTTGGTTAAAAAATTTAAAATTATTATTTAAATAATTTTTCCCTGTTGTTTCTACTCTACTTTCTTTTACATTAAAGGTCTACTCTAACCTTTGATTTGATAGAAAGATACATGAGTCACCATAGAATATGCTTAAAAAAAAAGAAGTAAAAATATCATTTTTCATAAATAATATATCAACTATAAGGGATAGAAATAAATCAAGCAAGTGAGAAAATGCCAACTTCAAAAAAATATCTCAATCTTGTTCAGTTGAAGTTTTTTGTATATGAATGTCGTGTTAGAAGCTAGTTGGCTGGATATTTAACACTCCCTCCATCTTATTTTATTTAAAAAAATTAAATAAATATATTAATGTGGGACAGAAGGAGTGATATTTTTTCATTTTTTCATCTATTTATATTTGGAAAGCTAGATGCATAAAAAACAAAAAAGAAAAAACTTAGTCACTTGTCTGTTCGGTGTATAATTGCAGCCCCTAAAATTTTCAACGAATGAAAAAGAAGTAACAATGATGGATATTCAAATATGTTGTGATAAACATGTATCTTGATAATTTTTTGGCACTTCTATAAATAAGGGGGAAAATGAAAGAATTAAATGCCATCTTGTTTGGTAATTTATCTTTCCTTTGTCTGTTTAGTCCTTTTTAGTTTCAAATTCTAACTAAGACAGCTAATTTAACCTAGAAGTGTTTATTCTTTAGAGTTTCCAATAGAGGCCAAAACATCTCAAGCAGAGAGATTGCTTTCTACCCACTTTATGCCCAACCCTCCTCCCTAAGAGAGTTAGGTGCAAATTTGGTTAAAAAACACATTGCTTCTCATATGCAACAACTTGATTTATAATTTAGACTTTGGATAAAGTTTAAGAGACTATACAAACTAAAGTCATTCACAATAAGGATGGAGCCACATGGGGCAAGATTGTCAATTATTAGCATTAACATAAATTCCATTGCATTGTATATAATAATTCCTACTTCATCTGTCCTGTATTTATAGCTTCATTTAGCAAAAAAAATTGTTCTATATTAATGGCTTCATTTCGTAAAATTTAAGCAGTTGGGTGCTTAAAAAAAGAATATCATGAACTTATTTTCCCTTCTCTTAGAAGTGGGTTTCACCATTCAATAAAAATCAATATTTTTTCTAAATGTAACTATTAATATAGAATTGAGAGAGTATTATATATTCCATGGAGTAATAAACAACATATTTATCTCTATGGCTTTTCTCATCAACTCCATCTATATACGTTAACTCTTTAATGAATCGGGATTAACCCCTATTTATTAAAATACTTAACACACATTAACTCTTATTGCATAAACTTCCTTCGAAAGAAGAAAAATAATTTGTGCATGGTACATACCATCTTTGCAACACTGTGTGTATCTTTGATGGGACTAGACTTTATCACATACAATACACCATAATTTTAAATGTAAAGAAATGATAAGTATCAAATTAAGGAAATTTTTTATAATCTATGTCACGCCCCGGCGATGCCCGACCCGAGCCGAACCCAGTCCAAGGGCCGGTCAAGCACGCGGGGGCGACGAAGGAGAAATTGAGAAACGATTTAGTAGAAGACGTAACCCTAACCACGGGCGATTAACAGAATCACGGAGTACGCACAATCTTTTGAGCAATAGTAAATAAAAGAAAAGAATGAAAGTTGCTTATCACAAAGTAAACAACAATCTCAAACCCACATACTTAGTCAAATATTGTAACACCCCGACCCGCACCACCTGACCCGGACCGGGGGTTAGATCGGAAGACACAATCGGAGTGGAGAAAATAAGCGAAAAAATTAAAACCGACTGACCAGGAGCTACAGACTCTGAGTGCGAGAGTCATAATGTTCATCTGCGCACTGCGGAGCATTAACGTTCCATTGTGCGCAGATCATAACCAACCTAATTTTATAACTAATTTGGATCGGGCCAACGTTATTTTATGGTTGGTTGCCTATGTACATATTGGATACCATCTCTGACGTTATTCCAATATGATCGGATCAGAACGTAGTTCTGCCTAATGGCTAATACATTTACCAGACATCAAAAATCATATACGATAAAATACATATACGGTATATCTGAATGCTTCATTCATAAACCAACGGAAATCTTATCTGTTATCGGAGTTAAATGGAAGCCAATAAATCAGAAAATACATATCTCACATAGGTGAGAAGAATACTAACAAAACACACATCTCACTCTATCATAGAACGGAGCAGAACACACTACAAAATCTGTTGGATCATAATAGATCCTATTAGATCATATCAGATCATATCGGATTTTATTCGACCATACTGGTCCTATCAAATCAGAGTATGTCAAGTCATAGCATAGAGCATTTTAGATCACAATAGAATAAATCAAGATGTGCAGTCATATAAAGCATATTAAACTAGAAGGTCAAGAAAGCATACTCCCCTCCAATTCCGGAAGTGGCGATGTTCGAAGTTGCTCGTTTCCTTAGAGCGTCTGCTCTTTCTAATCCGGAGACTGCGACCAGAACCTTATGTAACTTTGGAATACTAACAGAACCTCCCCTTACCCGGAGACACTTTACCCTCACAGCGCCCATAGGCAGCGGACAAAACCTCCCCTTGTCCGAAGACACTTTTCCCTTCCCGTGCCCGTAGGCAACGGGCAGAACCTCCCCTTACCCGGAGACACTTTACTTTCACAACGCCCGTAGGCAGCGGACAGAACCTCCCCTTGTTCGAAGACACTTTTCCCTTCCCGTGCCCGTAGGCAACAGGCAGAACCTCCCCTTACCTTTGGGATGTTTCTCTCACCTAACATTGATAATTCGAGGAGTGGATGCTTCCATTGCGTTGCTCACCCTCGAATTAGCTAGGAAGGCCTCTTGAATGACTCTAATCGGACTTAAAATGAGTAAGAAACGAAGAACGGAAAATGAGAAAACGTGGGAGAATTTCCCCTTACCCGGAGATATTTTACCCTTGTCGCGTCCGTAGGCGGCGGACATAACCTCCCCTTGGCCCCGGACGTTTCTCCTATATAGAGTTACTAACTCAAAGAATTGACGCTTCCATTGCGTAGAGCACCCTCGATTTAGCTAGGAACGCATTTTGAACGGAAGAAAACGGACCTAGAATGACTCCAGAAAGTCCCCCTGAAAAAATGAATTGAATCCGGTATTTATAGAAACAAACCCGCGAGCCGACGACATGCGCGCGCACTTGCGCGCGCCACATGTCAGGCTGCTAAACGCCAGAAAATGGGCACCGCCGCACTGTGCACATGCGCGGTGCATTCGATCGTGCGGACGCGCCGCGCGTCCTGCACGCGTCGTGCGATCGGCCGTCCGATCGCGCGGCCCCGCATCATGCAGACGACCAAGATCTAGCGGCTCGGCTCAGCGCGGCTCCGACTCGGCGTGGCTCCAGCTCGGCTCAGCTCCGGATCGGCTCGACTCGGCGCGCTGACGTCATCAATTCTATTATTTTATTATTATTTCATTCAAATACAATTCCAACTTCAAAACACTATAACTTCTTATCCCGAAGTCGGAATTGCACGATCTTAGTATCGATGGACTCGTATTGATGAGCCCTTCAAAACTAGACCCCACATGGGTAGGTTATCTCGCACTTTTAAAGTGGATCCCACCCATATGGCACACTTCCCGAGGTCATAACTTTCGTTCCCGACCTCCGTTTTGAGTGTTCTTGGGTGTGTTGTGTTCGTTACTTCGAGCTCTACCCAGATACAGGGATTTCACCTAATGAAACCCCGTAACCCTGATATCAAATTACCAAATTACCCTTAACCCTTCCGGGTTAAGCATAACTAGAAGACGGGTTGTTACAAATATAGCCCACACTGGCTCAAAATAAGACTTAAACAAACATAACTGTAACATGTGACATAAATCCAAAACAAAGAACCCTACACAAAGGTTCTAAACATAAGCATAAAACCAAAGAAGATAAGTCACATAACGATCTCCATGATCACATCCAAGCCATCTCCAACCTTTCCTCAAATAGGAGATCCTGTCCATCTACGTGTCACACCACGTAGCCCCAAATCAAAACACAAGAAAGAGGGGTGAGTTTAACAAACTCAGCAATGATTTTTAATATCACTAACAACATCGAAAATACGATAGCATTGCGATATAATCATTCAAATCAAAGATTTACATAGTGCATCATTTTCTAAACACGCATTCACATCACCTAAAACTGCATCATAGTGCATAATCCTTATAAATTTCATTCTCATCATAACAACTTGCATGAATGTATCTCTAACATACATATTCTATCATGAATCATGTCATAATCAGCCTGCATGGATGTATCTGTAACATACATATTCCCACATACATCCTATCAAATCAACCTGCATGGATGTATTTCTAACATACATATTCCCACATGCATCATATCAAATCAACCTGCATGGATGTATTTCTAACATACATATTCCCACATGCATCATATCAAATCAACCTGCATGGATGTATTTCTAACATACATATTCCCACATGCATCATATCAAATCAACCTGCATGGATGTATTTCAAACATACATATTCCCACATGCATCATATCAAATTAACCTGCATGGATGTATCTCTAACATACATATTTCCACATGCATTGTATCATAACAACCTGCATGAAATGTATCTCTAACATACATATTCTATCATGCATCATATCATAACAACCTCCATCAAGGAGTAATCACACGTTGGTGTCACACAGACGGGACATAGACAAGGCCACGAAGGCGTGTCAAGGTCCAAAATTCTACACAAGAATTCAAGAAAGATCGGGGTTGTCAATCCCTAATAACTGCTTGCCCTGGATGATCCTGGCCAAGGATGTCCCATTCTCACACAGAGAATCTAGAGTAGGGGTGTTCACCCAGGGACATCTCTTGCGGAGGGAAGAGCTCGAGTTCTCACACAAAGAACCCTAGAACACGTGGTAGCGGGTGTACACGACATACCACACTGGATTCTCAGGGTCCAGGTGACACTCATAATAACATTCTCACAATCCGCAAGACAAGTACACAACTCATCCCCACATTATTCCATTTAACTAGACTCAACCCGGGGAGTGCACTTGTTTCACACAGGAACTTCAAATCAAAACATGTCCTTTCGGACCAATCAACTTTCAATTAATCCACGACCGATCAATTCGGCACACAATTTCACCACATTGCATCCAATTGGTCAAATTCGATTAATCTCAATGAAGCCTCAATTGGAAATTCATTTTCATGATGCATGCAGCATGGTACATACGTGGGCAAGGCATACATGAATCCTAATCCATGATAAGTGCTCTCATCAGCCGCTAATGCATCATTCATAATCACAATATCAAACTTCAACATCATCATTTAACCCCCACATGTGTGTGTAATTAGTAGAAGTACTTTACTCAATGCATTTCAACATGCTTGAAATTAAACTCACTACCACACTACACATGTGAATTACCATCTAAACATGAATTCCAGCGGAAATCATAGGAGAAGAAACGTTGAAATCATAACTCAAATTAAAAACTCAACCACAAAGGTTAAACACATATAAGATCATTCATTTCATCCTTGAGTCATGACATTCACCAACAACAATGCATCAACTAACTACATTATATCATGACACATCAGTCCATTAATAGGTTGTAGTTCTACTGAAAATATACTTAATCAAAGGGAATCAACCATTCATAATTTCAAGATGACAATTCCAACATCATGCTATAAAACATAAGTCATTCTACAATCTCTAAGCATATATCTCAACTCCATAAACTCAATAGCATGTATTTCCAGTAGCATAATATAGCTTAAAACACTCCACATTCATATGAAATTGGCAAGCTAGAGTGGAATCATCAAAATAAATATCATATGCACAACATACAATTTACTGTGTAGCCGTTTGAATGCCCTTCAAGCCATTCGATTGGTTAAACGCAAAAATTTAAAATTCACAGTTTGGCCGTTCGAGTGCCTAGCAGGCCGTTCAATTGGCTGAATTGAAAAACTGTCGTTCCAATAGTGTTGCCGTTTGAACGCCCAGAAGGGCCGTTCGAACGCTAACAAGGCGGAACTGGTCATCTTCTTCCTTTCGCAAATCCAAACCGAAACACCATTGATAACACTTTAAATCCACATCTAACACCCTAATCATCATCAAAAGTCCTTCTTGACTTCCAGAACATCAAACTATATCATAATAATGTAAAGCCCTAAGAAATTAGGATTAAATAACTCCATTTTCTAATCTTACTATTAACACACTAAATTAAGCAACCCATTTCGAAATAAGCCAAAAATAAAGAGTTTTTTCATAGATAAATAGAGATTTTGAAGACCCATTACCTCAGCACTTGATTAAGCTCGGATTGGAGAGCCACCCTTCTTGAAATCCTTGAAAACACATTGAGTTTGAATTAAATTCCAATAGAAATCCATTGACCCAAGAAATCCCTAATTAAATCTTAGATCTGAGCTTGTTGGTAGTAAAAAACGAATTTTGAATGTTAGGGTTTGTAGTAAAACACAAATCAGTAGCTTTTGATGTCCAAAAACAAATTGAAACAAGGGGGAAATGGTAGATTTATAAGAGATTAAGAAGAAAGTCATGGATTAGTGCTTAATTAGAGTAAGCTTACCTTAAACCGCTTCTAATTGGGGCCTAATTGGGGATTAGGTCAGACTTTCTTCCTTAGCTTATTCCTAAAAATAGAAATGGCTCAGGTCTGCCCTTTTATAGTAAGGGTTGGGGTATGCATGGGTAAGTTTTGGGGTGTAAATAGGAAAAGTAGGCTAAAAAATGGTTATTTTGCAAATTTAGTCACTAATTAAGTTTAGGAAAATTCTGAAAATTTTTGTATGTCCTTAAGTAGATGTCTAGGTTCATTTGACGCAAAAATAAAATTTTCGACGGTAGGGCCGACAGGGGTCTCGCCAAAACCCTAATTTTTAGGAAAATAGTAAAAATTTTGAAAAATCCTAAAAATTCACATTTGGTTTAAAATCACTTAAAACCACTAATATGAAAGTTAATTTTAGTTAAAACCATCATAAATACTATTTAATCACGAAATCACCGATTAAATCAGAAAACACGTCAATCTCACGATAACCAATAATTAATGAAAACCAAAACCGGTTTAAAGATGAGGGTCCTTACAATCTAGGTCATATGATTAGGGTTTATAGTTAGGAATTTTACACGAATAATGATGTTTATCATGAAGAATTAACAATAATGGGTGGGAGCTGGAGTTAGGGGCGTTGCCGGCATGTCAATCGAGACTAGAGAGAGGACAGTGGCATGTCACAGAGGCGTCTAGGAAATGACCATCCATATATCACTCACAAGGCCAAATAGCCAAGCAACTCAGTCTTCTTCGTCAAGGTCATGACCTCATGCAACTGAGCATCTAACCTGCAAACCCAACCCAAGCAATGAACCTATCCCAAGGCAGATGTGTTGAGACATTCCCCAAGTGAGCTAGCCAGAGGGGGACTTAGCCTTGCGATTAACATATCTAACTTAGGCAACTCGAACATCGAAACATTGCATCTCAATCAAATGCATGCAATGGTCATTTTTTTCAACAAGACCATAAGGCTGGATAGCCAACCTGTAGGTTGGAGATCCCCCTCCCCCAATGGACGGGGTTTCTGACATGATGGCTAGAAACCCAACAAGCCCTTCCTTATCTTTTGTGGTAGCTGGTTGTAAGGCTAGATATCATACCAATAGCTCATACATTTCAGCTCACCAAATCCCCCCTATATAGCATAAGAGATTTCTTACATTCTGCTGGAGTGGAAGCCAAAGTGGTTGTACATACATTGTCTCTCCAATATTTACCAAACAACCCTAGAACTCTCCACTAATATTTAGGGGGGAGGGGACATCTTAAGACTTGCAAATAAATGCTAGCTGACCAAGTGTCCCAATATGTCCAACTATGTGTGCATTGTTGCATACATTTTGTGCAACATTGCACACACATGTTGTGCAAAACGTTGTCGGCCTTCCGCGTAATGTCTGCATACAGGGTGTGCAACATTGTGGTCAGTTCTCGCAATGCATACACATTTAGTATATAATACTTTTACACATGTGTGTGCCTTAGCCTTTGTCATAGATGGTACGCTTTTGTTACGCCCCACTTTTTTAGATTAACTTAAAAGTTGGAGTTTCATAAAATTTGTAAGCAAAGAAAGCCTAGACCGACCGTGTATAAACAAGAAACCCTTCATAATATTAAAGTACAAAATTTCAAAATTTAGGGTTATACTCGCCATGAAACCATTTAAGCATAAATATACAATGCATACGAAAATGTAGTTAAACAACATTCAGCGTGTCGACCCCTTTTTCCACATACCAATCTACTACAACCCCAAACTGGTATCTACACATGCAATATCTAGGGGTGGGTGAGTATAAAGTTTTATACCCAATAGGTAGCATTAAATTCTACTAACATGTTTGGGCAAAATAAATCGTTTAACAAATTCATAACTAAGAATTTAAAATCAAACAATTTGCATAGCTTAAAACAAATACATTTCATTCAAATAATGTCTCCGGTACTAAAATGGAATACACACATGCTCATGGGGCAACATGATCACAAGAAGAGAGGTTTCCTATGATACCCCAACTCCTGAGCGCTCTAAATGCCTCAATAGGCAGTATCTAGGAGTAATAAATTGTGATAGTTCTTGGGTTACGTGCCAAAGAACTACCCTCAAATTTTAAATTTTTAAAATGAATTGAATAACCAAATGATATTCAAATAATTTATGCTAAAATATTCTCGTAAAGGCAGACCTTCGTCCAGAGCCTGATATTTAATCAAATAATTTTTTTTGCACTTAAGAAAAAAATGAGAGTTTAATATCCAACTAGATGGTTGTCATGACATGGATTTTGAAAACCTTTATAAATAAAAGACACACAATAAATCATGAGGAAATTTTTTCTTTCATAAATACAGAACAAATCCTCCGATTAAATTTTTAGGTCATAACTGGGGTTCACAAATACGAATATCAATACATATAATATTATTACACGTATCAAAATTCGATAAATGTAGGTTAACCCTCTAAGTACAAGTTTGTCATCAATCCGAAAATAAATAGTTGAGTAAAGTTGGCTCTCACACCAGTAATTACAATTACTTACAAAATTGCAAAAGTAAGAAACTAGATCCTACGAGTGCAATGTCGTCTCAATCGCTCATTGATGTTCTGATGTCACTAGTCCTCATCTAAATAACTTATAACCAAACAACAACAAAAACATCTTAACCTTTTCCGGCCATAACAGAACACTCGCATAACAAAACGCCGTCATAACAAAATATCGGTCATTTGCTAGTGAGTCAACGAACCAAGTGACGTATCTAACTTTACAGTTTTCTTCTAAATTAATAGCATTAATTTACAACATGAATATGATTAAAATAAAAATAATTATCTAATTGACATATTTAGCGATCTAACCTCAACAATACTCCGGTCTTATAGCTCGCTCCTCTTCGACTCCATCACCAGCTGCCTTCGCTGGAAAACTTCTAAGACAACTTATTCTCTCTCTCCCCTAAGGTCAGAAGCTCCCTTGTTGAGCCCTAAGAAAAACTTTTTATAATCATGAGGATTAGAAACCCTAATCCCCTTAGAAGTTGGGCTAAGTGGGCCACTTGGGCTATACTTTAACAATTCTCATCACTCTAAATAACTAAGCTTGCAAAATGACTTAAACAGCTCAAATACACGTCTAAATTGGGTAAACAAACCCTGTATGATATGTTCAATTTTGAACGATCATAACTCCCTCATCCGAACTCCGATTCACGCGTTCTTGGTGGCGTTTCGAATATCTTTCAATCTACTTCTTAACCATTAGTCCTAGTCATAATTTATATCTATTGAGGAAGCTATTCTACTAAGAAGATTAATGGGTCAAATACCCTATTTTCTATGTGTTTAATATATGAAACCTATGAAAATTCGATATATTACAATGGTGATAGTGGACTACTATATTGCTCGTAACCCTAATACTTTTAGAAGTAAGTAATTAAGAGTTATAGCCTCTATGTGCAAAAAATTATTTTGAAGCGGAATGAACAAAACCTAATATCTAATTGTCATTCATAATCAATCAATCATTAAACCAAACATGCACACTACACAATCACACAAAGATTTTTACGTAAAAAATCCCAATTTATCTAATTGTCATTCATAATCAATCAATCATTAAACCAAACATGCACACTACACAATCACACAAAGATTTTTACGTAAAAAATCCCAATTTATTTAATTGTCATTCATAATCAATCAATCATTAAACCAAACATGCACACTACACAATCACACAAAGATTTTTACGTAAAAAATCCCAATTTATCTAATTGTCATTCATAATCAATCAATCATTAAACCAAACATGCACACTACACAATCACACAAAGATTTTTACGTAAAAAATCCCAATTAGGGTAAAAACTATGGCAACCTCAATAAAGGCTAAATCAATGCACTAGAATGATATAGACCTTACAAGATACAAAGTAACCAACTAACCTCTAGACTTGACACAAACTCATTTGTTCAATCTTCTTCATTGATGATGTTGGCCTTCAATTTTTCCTCTTTGAATCCTTGAAGTTTTTCCTTTTTGAATCATTGAAGTTTTTCCTTTTTATGTTTTGTTCTATGTCTTCTTCTTCTAGCAACTCAAACAAATACTCGTTCTTTGTTTGTTAATTCACCTTATGATATTCTTCAATCACTCTTTAATAAAAAATTTTGTTGACTCTCTTCTTATATTTACCATGTAAAATTTTCTCACTTTAGTTGCGTGTTAGCATGAATTCACCGTAAATAATTTCTTCAAGCTTTTTGTGAATTCTCTAGGAAAACATTGTGTAAAGGACTCTCCTTTCTTTTTCAATATTTTATAGGTTTTATCCTCTTTACTTTTGTCGTATTTTAGTTTTTATATAGGTTTCTAAGTCAAATTGGCTCTTTAACTTCAATTAGGAAAGAAAACTCTTCTTGATAGGCTTTTTTAGGGCAAATAAAACTGCTAACTATTGATCGACAGTTCACTATTTTATTAGGGCACAACTCCTTGATCGATTTGTCTACAAAGCTATTGATCGACAAACTCTTGGCTTCATTGAACGAATAACTATTTCAAGTTTTGATCAATCGTTTCTCCTTGTGTTATGTCCAACGATCGATCGATGATACTATTTAAAAATATTTTTACCCCTTTTACCCTAAATTCATGAGAAACCTCCAAAATTACTTCTAAAACTTATCCAATTGACTTTTGTACGAGAATGTATATTTAATAAACCTCTTAAACTAGTAACATTATTTAGTCTTCAGTATTGATCTATAAAAATATGCTTGCTCTTATTTTCAAGTCAATTAATTCCAAACCCGATTCCACCATAACTACATCTAATTAGATTTGTAAAAATAATTATATATTCAAAGTTTTTGATATAGTTTTAACAAAAAAAATTAGCCAACTAACACTACATATGATACATACATTCTTATAAAAAAAAATTTGAGACTTATCATTTGTGCTATTTGGAAAGAGTTTTAAAAATCCGGGTTGTGACAATGTTAGAGCTTGTTGGCTAGATATTTAATACTCCCTCTCTGTGAGTTCACTTTGATAAACTAAATGAAGTTATTAATGTGGGACATAGAGAACAATGCTTTTTATTTATTTCATCTATTTGTATTTGGAAAGCTAGATGTATGAAAAAAACAACAAAAAAGAAAAAAAGCTTTGCCACTTGTTTGTACCATGTATAAAATTTCCAATGAATGAAAAAGAAGAAAAATGAATATTCATAAATGTTGTGATAAACATCCATCTTGATAGTTTTTTTGGCATTCTATTAGTAAAATGAAAACAAAAAGAAAAAATTAAATGCCATATTGTTTGACAATTTGTGTAGTCCTCTTTAATTTCAAATTCAAACTAAGACAACTAATTTAACATAAAAATGTTTATTCTTTAGGGTTTCCAACAAAGGCCAAAACGTCTCAGGTGGAGAGTTTAGTTTCTACCCACTTTCTGCCCAACCTTCCTCTCGAAAAGAGTTACACACAAAATTGGTTAAAAGCCACTTCGCTTCTCTTATGCAACAACTTGGTTTATAATTTAAGTTTTGGACGAAGTTTAAGAGACTAGACAAAGAGAAGTCATTTACAATAAGGATGGTGTCATATGGGGCAAGATTGTTGATGATTAGCATTACTATGGATTCCACTTTGTTGTATATAATAATCCCTCCTCTCTCTATCTTACAATTATAGCTCCATTTGGAAGAAAAAAAGTTTGTTTTATATTAATAGTTTTATTTTATTAAATTTAAGTGATACTTATAAAAAAGTACCATCAACTTATTTTACCTTATCTTAGAAGTGAGTTTCACGGTTTAATAAATATCATTATTTTTCTATATGTAACTATCAATATAAAACTGAGGGAATATTAAATATTTCATGAAGTAATAAACAACATATTTATCTTCATGACTTTTCTCATCAACTCGATAAGAAGAAGAAAAATAATTTGTGAGACTTAGACTTGTTCACATACAATGAATCATAATTTTAAATGTAAAGAAATTATCAGTACCAAAGGAAGAGTATTATTATAATTAAAGTTTATAGTTTAAGTTAAGAGTGGTCATAAATTGTTGTATTGTATGCATAATTTACACAAAAGAGTGACGTTTATCATAAAGAATTAGCATTAATGGGTGGGAGGCTGTAGTCACTAGTCAGTGGTGTTGCCGGCATGTTGGCCGAGACTAGAGAGAGGACAGCGGCGGGAGGGGAAGGGGTGCGGCGGGGGCGCAGCGGGTGGAGCGGAGGGGCAAGGCCAGCTCGGCAAATCGAAGTCAAAGCAAGGGCTCGGCTCGGCTCATTATCACCCACGCGCGGGTAACATTTTCTTTTTGGCGCGAGCCCCAAATCCTGCCCCAAAATCGTGGCGCCTTGGCGGGAAGACATCGCGGCCCCTGTCCTCAAACTCCGCGCCCCCATCCGACGGTCCAGCCTTCCCCTTGTGTCATCCCAGCCGTCCGATCATATCCTCCCTTGCACATCGCCACCAACACTTATGCCGCGCATGCTAATCGGTAATCAAATAAATCTCCCAATTTCTGCTCCGGCGATTCCATGGTCGCCTTGTCCATTCCTCCGGAGGGGATTCCGAAGGGCTCTTATCGGATTCCGGTCCGGCAGTCCTAAATCGAATCTGGGTGCTTCTCTTTTGACTTGCTGAGGCACCGGAAATGGTTGGATTCTTTTGAGACTGCAACTCCCATTTTTGCTTGTTATATTGCTGTTTCTTCACCATTTTATAGGGAAAATATCTGGAAAGTGTTGAACGATGGTTGATCTGGTGGTTCTTGATGGGTCGCCGAGCGGGGGGGCGGACTGCCCGGAACCACCTGAGCGGAAGTCTGCGGACAAGCCCGGGAAGAAATCGGTGAAGAGGAAGAGGAGTTTGTTCGGCGAGAAGATGACCAAGGAAGAGAGGGAAGCCCTGATCTTGGATTATCGTCGGGAGGTGGGGACTTTGTTCGTTTACATCAAAGAGTTTCTGGGTAGGAGTGCGGACCTGGAAGAGATTGGTGCTGGTAGTTCGCTTCGTTTGAACAACTCGGTGGTGGCTTGTTTGCTCGAGGAGAGTAACCTCCCGTTTTCGAAACTGGTGCAGGAGGTCTACGCGAGGCTGAAGTCGAAAGATGGGGTCAATCTCGCATCTGTTGAAAGCGCCGTGCTTCATGTGGGGCAGAGGTGCATGTATGGGGTTGCGGAAACGGATGCGAATGTGTTGGAGGACGAATCCGAATCTTGCAATTGGTGTTGGGAGGTGTGGCTTTAGAAATAGAATTTGTCGTCTTTTTGTGTCTGAGTAATCGGTGGTCCCTGAACTTTTTTACATGTTTTTTTTTTCATTTGTTGATTGTTGCTGATTATTTTGGTGTCCAGACAAGAGAATTGAAGTTTTTGCCAAAATCTCAACGTGGGCTCTTCAGTATCAGACATACCTGTAGGAGAAGAATTCACGAAAGGATCACTGCTCTGCTAGGTGAGTTTTTTTAATCTCTAACTATATTGTTACTGCTGTTAATCATTCGTATTGGTTACCCTACAGTAGGGAGTTGTAGATTGCTGCGCTTTATGCCTCTTTAGTCGTGGCATGTTTGCATGTTAATTCGTAACGTCATTATTGTCTCCTCTGAGGTAAATCATTTATATGGGTGAAGATCGTTTGGAATAGTGTAGCATAGTAATAAGTGGGACAGTCAAGAAAGGAAAGATTGTTCACGCTGAGTATTTAGCTGAAACGAGAGCAACTTGCAATAAAAGATGAATGAATATGACCCCTCCATATAGTTATTGATAGGTTCTTACTCACGCACCCTTCACACACTACATGCGGACTCGACCCTAGGACCTTTTTATCAATGTGGAGAGATCCAACCAGTGTAACACAGGCTGTATCGGCCCCCTCCATATAGTTTTTTGGTTCTCATCAATTTGTTAGGATGAATTCATTTCATGATGCATTGAGTTAAATGTCTCATAATTTTCTCTCTTATGGATTTGTTTTAAGTTAAAATGTCGTGTTATTTATTAGTACTTCTATATTTGGCTATTAATTTGGGCCCCCTCCCATTTCAATAATAAGTGGTGCCCAGCAATTAATGTGCTGATGATCTGGTGGTCCTTGCATGCCACATCATCTGGAAAAAAAAGCAGGAGGCTTTTTATTTTTAAAAATTCGGTGGGGGAGTGGGGGGGAGAAGGGGAGAGGGGAGAAAAGAATTTGGCAGTCTTGTATTCTTTTACGAATTATATCCAGGGAGAACCTTATTGATTAAAACCAATTTTTCTACTTAATTTAGCAGCACATTTGGTGCAATTTTAGGTGGTGCTGAATGTTTGGCAATAAAGAAAAAGTCGTAATGATAAAATGTGTGAGTGGGAAAACTATTAGGGAATGCATTAGATAGATGTCTATATTAGAAGGAACATAGGGATAATGTCAGTGATAAATAGAGGGAAAGATGATTGAGATAGTTTGGCCACGTTCAAAGTAGACTACAAACAGCTCCTGTATGGAAATGTGATCAAGAGAAATGAAGGATGACCCAAGATGATATGGAAGGAACTAGTTAGAAAATATTTAATGATGGATGACCTGGATGCATGGTAACAAAGTCAGCATTTCAGTTCGTTTTGGTGAGGGGTCATTTTGGGTTTGATACGCTTTGTTTCAGGAAAATTTTAGGAAAGTTTTGAAGTGTAAAAAGGGAAAAGAAGGAAGAGGAGGAAGAACTATTATAATGAAGAAGGGAGACCTAAAAAAGAATCTGTCCTAAATTTAAAAACCTAAAAATAACTTGCCCAAATTGTAAAAACTTCTAAAATTATCTTGCCTAAATAGTAAAAAAAATAAAATTTGACCTGCCTAAAATGTAAAAACACCAAAACAAACCTGCTTAAAATGTAAGTTTTGCCAAATTTTGGCAACTTTTTTGAAATTATAAAAATTTAGCAAAATGGGCGAAATTTCAAAATAAAATTCGGTTTAGGCCCATTTTGCCAAAATTAATTAAACTTTGCAAAAATTTTGTGACATTTGTTACTATGCCTGGATGTAGAAATGTTCGATGATCAGGTTGACTGGCAGAGTAGGACCTGTCCTGTCGACCCCATACTAATGGCATGAGGTGTTGATGATGATGAAATAAATCATCAGCTTTGTTCTTAAAAACTGAGATTTTTAACAAATATATATTTTGTAAATTCTCAACCTGTTTTCGTCAACTTCAGGTTACATTGTTTGAATTGTCCATCTTGATGACCTAGTGAAATTGGTTTGTTTTAACGTATATTTCCAACGATGGGTTTGTGGCTGTTGTTTTGACACAATTGTATTCATTGTTTACACTATCTTGAAGATGCCTTTTATTTTCCTCTGATTTTAGGTCATACTTGCATAAAGATTTGTCCTGACTGTTATTTATGATGTCCAGGAATGATTACAGCTTTATCAGATCCTGAAATGAATGCTGATGTTAATGTAAAGCTTGTTAGTGCATCAGAAAAGCTGGGGAGAACCCTGAATGAGTCTCAACTCCGTTCTTTAGCTGCAGCTTTGTCACAAAAAAATGGAGCTGAGATGTATGTATTACTGTCGGTTCTTAGTTGGTCTTGTTGCACTTTTTGGTGGAAGCTATCACAGAGTTTTATTCCATGATTACAGGACTGAAAAAGAAGCCAAAGTAAAAGAGAAGGAGCTAGTCAGGGAGATGGAAAGAAGTAAAAAGGAGTCTGAGAAAAAGCAAAAGTTAATGGAACGAGAATTGCTGAAGGAGAAGTTACAAAATGTAAGTTCAATTCACTAGGGCTCTTTGCAATCATGTGTTAAATATGAGATTGAGTGGTTTGTAGCTATTATATTGTCTATGTTGCTGTTTTCTTTAGTTTAATGTGATTACGTTGCTATTATAATTGAGATGAAAACTGTAATTGATTGCAGGAAAAAGAGCAGAGAAAGCTGCAAGATGAAGCTGAAAAAGAAAGACGTCGACTAGAAGAGGCTGAGAAGGACCAGAGGCGTCGTGAAAAGGAGGAAGCCGAGTTAAAAAAGAAGCTTTCTATTCAAAAGCAGGCTACAATGATGGAGCGATTTTTTAAAAGGCAGAAAGTCAATGCTGATTCTCAGGATAGTAAATCTTCATCCCCATTATCTCATCTTCCAGAAAAAACTGGAGGGACAAATGATGCAGTTATATCATCGATGGACTCTGTTCTTTTGAAGAAGCATGAAGCTGACTCTGATGACATTTTAAAGTGTGTATTACTCACCGCATTCCACCTTCTCTCTCTCTCTATGCATGTGTGTCCATTACAATTTGTACATAATTTGCAGGTCTCACCTAGCTGCCTGGCAGAAGTTGAGTCATTCCATCCGATGCAACAAATTCCAACATTGGGGTATCAGGCGTAAGCCAAAGACTTCACTAGTCAAGGAACTTAGACTGCTAGGGTCACCATCTGAAGCAGTGTCTTCCATAAAAATAACTACTCCAAGAGCCAGCAATGAGCCAAGGCCAGATAGTCTTTTGGATATGTGGGAAGATACAATTAGTGTTGGTACACCATCAAGTTGCAGTGCTGGCATCACCCACACTGATGCCAGACTGTGTGGGAGAAGAAAGAAACTGTTACAGTTTGATAAGAGCCATAGGCCAGCATATTATGGTACTATGTCGAGGAAAAGGCAAGCATTGTTTTTTGTAGTGTTTGTATTTGTTCTCCATATTGTCTATCTCTGTTTAAGTATGAATTGTATTTTTTGCTGCTGATTTTACAGTGATATAATTGGTCCTCGTGGTCCTCTAAAGAAGGATCCTAATTTGGATTATGATATTGATAGTGATGAGGAATGGGAAGAGGTATGACAAGCAATTATATCTTGTAATCATTTGTAAATTTATGATGGCAGTTGTAGCATTCAGCTAACTGATGTTTCTTGTCTAGGAGGATCCAGGTGAAAGTCTTTCTGATTGCGACAAAGATGATGAAGAAGATAGTCTGGAGGAAGGGAAGTTAAGTCATGAAGACGAAGAAGCAAGTGAAGATAGTTTTATGGTGCCAGATGGTTACCTTTCGGAAAATGAGGTATATTCAAATATTCTTGGATCTCACCATACTTGTTCAAGTGTGCAACCAGCCTTTCTGGTCCACAGGGACAGAAAAAATTGTAAAATGTTGCCTGGAAATTTGAAATAGCAAACAAGTTATTTCTACGAGTATTGATGCTTTAATTAAAACTTGATACTCCGGTTCCTTTTCCCTATTGCCATTTTATATTGTATTTCACCCTTATATTAAGTTTGTGTTGCCAACAGGATGTAGTAGAGTCACTGTTTGAATCGCCTATATGGAACAATAAAGCATATGCTAATATCACCGATTGTAAATTAGTACTACTGCTGAAAGAACAGAATAAGGAATTATACCTATTTTACTTTTCGTGAAATATATTTATATATCTATATGCAATTTCGTTTTTCCTTGTCATGCAGGGAGTGCAAGTTGACAGTGAAGAATTGAATGATGAATGCAAAAGTACGCCCAGTTCTTGCAGACAAGAGGAAGAAAGTGAGGAATTCAAAGATTTGTTTCAAAGTCAGATGTATCTAAACACTTTGACTGAACGTGCTCTTAGGAAAAGCACACCTTTGATGATATTAAATTTTATGCATGAGAAGTCTTCATTGGCTATGATTGACGATCCATCTGGGAATTCGAGACATGAACAAATGTGCTTGCAAGCTTTGAGCATGCGGCCTTGTTATAAAGGTGCATGTGTGCAGCTACCAATAGATAATAGCAACTTGACAAATGAAGATCGGGATGCTAGACATTCACAGAGTCAAGCCAACTTTGCTGCAACTCCAGTTACAGGCGCAGTTCTATTGGATGCTGACTTGCCCAAAATTGTCACTTGCATCCAATTGGGTGCCAGTGGAATCAATAAAATTATTGAGCTCTTACAACAAAATTTCCCTACTATTTCAAAGAAACAGCTGAAAAACAAAGTGCGGGAGATTGCAGATTTTGTGGATAATCGATGGCAGGCAAGAAAATGTTTTAGTGATTTTTAGTTCTTGCGCTTTTCGAGTATATTGAACCCTTGAAAATAATCTTATTAAATCTTTTTGCAGGTAAAAACAGAGGTATTGAATAAAGCAGGAATTTCAGCCTCTCCAGGTACCCCCATTCTTTATTAGCTTTACCTTCTGCAATTTGTTTACTTGTGTAACTGATTCCTTGAAGAGTTAGTCTTCATGTGACTGATTTAGCTTCCACGTAATGTAGAAAAGGAGGTGGCCTTCAAACCAAAGGGGATTGCCATGTTTTTCTCCAAACGTTGTATGCCATCATCTGATGAAACTCTCGATGTGGTTGAAGCGTCTCCACCATGCAAAAAATGCAATATCACTCGTCTTGACGAGGACTGCAACTCAAACAATGTTGATCTTGAAGAAAGTGGCAACAGGGCATAATGGGGTAATTCGTAATAGGTTGTACCAAAGAAGGCCAAGGTCTCCGGCTGTGGGCCTGTTAATATTCTATTTACAAGCATTTGGCAATTTTTTGGAAGCGGTCATTGTTGAAAAGTTTTGTTGAAATATGAAATGTTTCTTGCAGATGGTGGCGTCATTATTGTTTTGGGCTCCTAGTTCTAAGACATTACTAAAGAAAGAAAAATTTCTGGCTTGGATTTCATAGCTGCAGTTTCTGACTTAAAGTTTGGGATTACTGTCATAAAAAAAACTTGGGAACTGGGATTACCTTCTGATAAAAAAAGTTTTGAAGTACCTAAAAAGGGGATTGGAATTTTGTTCGCTGTAATAAAATTCGCACGTCAACTGTCAAGTTGTAAATCTAACAGCATCAGCTATGAATTCAGTTGATGCTGCCCCGTTTTCCGAGAGGTGCCTGCCGCCTTCTCACCTCACGGACACTACTAAAGAAAGAAAAGCTTCTGGCTTGGCTGTGTTGCTTTGCATTTCAATAGAGCGGCGAGCGTACTAATTCTGCATCTTATGGCATTGTAATCTAGGATGAACAAGGTAGCTTCTTGGCTGCTGTTTTAGCCCCATGTCTATTCTTGTGGCCGATGCCACGGAATGCCTACAAGGTATATTTCTTCTAAGGCATCTTAGAGTCCATTATGTCTCATATATCATAATAATGCCTATTTGGAGATGGGAGAAGGGTTGCGTCAAGTTGACTTTCAACCCTAAAAACTGTTATATTTTAGGGGGTTGAGGCACTAATTATATAAAAAAATATTAATTTGATATTAATTTTAAAATATATATTCATATAAAAATGCCCTTTAAATCTCTTTGCTCTACATCCTAATCAATTGAATGATAAAAATGCTTCAAATGCTTCAAACTTGACTGTCTATGGGTGGTTTTATGGTCTTGTGTTTGAGCACCGGGGACCTTGAGCACCTCCATACTAAAAGAATCGATATAAGGGCCGAATGAATCATGCGCTCCTTTCTATTGTTGTCATTCTCGGAATCGAACAAAAAGTAAGATGACAAATTGTTTTTGTCGTTAACCCTTAAAATATCTTCGTCTTGGATTACCCACTTTAATTCTATTGAATCAATGTAGCCCCGCCATTCTCCATTTCATAGCCCTTTGTCATTTTTTAAATGCCTAAAATAAACCAACTACATTTTACTAGCAAGAACCAAAACTACCCAGGTTATTAAAACAGACAACCATGCAAGGGGAGGTTCCTAAGCTACAATAAGAAATCAGCCCAAATTTTTTTTATCTAAAAACTAACTACATAAAATTTATAAAAATGGTCAAATATTAAGACATACAAATTCACTTACATCCATTGGCTTCTGGATTGTTCTAATGCCTAGACCTTTAGGTAATCTGTTTGGTTTTGTATTGCTTAGAATTCATCGGTAAAAATCATAAATATTTACTTATTTTATTATATACAAAGAGAGTAAATATTTACTATCTTTATTATATATGTCACTTCCTCTTAGATTTACCCCACATTGCCTTGGCCCGATTGGTGGAGAAGCTAGGCCCCATCCTCAGCCTCCAGCTTGGCCACGTCTCGACCCTCGTTGTCTCCTCCCCATGCCTAGCGAGGGAGGTCCTCCGAACCCAAGACCAAGTCTTCCAGGAGGCAGTTCTTCACGCTGGCCAATGACGTGCTTTGCCGAGTGTCTTCCAGGAGGTGGTTCCGAGAGAAGGTTGAAGGCGGGTCTCATATGGCCAAGGTCCTGGCTGAGATTTAGGCGTTGCTATCCTGGTTCAACTTCGGTAATTTATTCCTCAGGTGGAGTTGGATAAATTTAGTCACCTATCTAACTTAGCAACTAGACCGGAATTTGAGAGGTTTAAGGATAATGTACGATGAGATAATAAAATAGCACAAGGCAAAGAGACTCGGCACCGGAGAAGACATCGGAGAAAGAAAGGAGAAAAAGAGTGGAAAATGAAGAAGACATAAAAGAAGAAAGGGAAAAAAAAGTCTCCAAAGCTATGCAGGCGTCAGATTAGAAGGGGATCGAAAAAGAACAGGAGAAAAAAGTAGAAGAAAAAAAGGGGACCGGAGAAGAAGGGAAAGAAATAGAAGAGGAACTTTGCATAAAAATATCAATTGTGTGGACTTTATAAATAATTTACAAAATTGCCAGACATAACGTCAAATGAAGTATGCTCATAGGAGCATATGTCAGTTTTTTCTATTTTTTATAAAGAAAGCTGGTATTCTTATACCACTTTTATTTATATTAAAATTCTACTCTAATATTTGATTGGATAGAAAAATGTGGGTCTCACGTGACAATATGAAAATTTACTTTTCTTTATCTAATCCAAAGCTAAAATAAAATTTTAGTGTAAAAATAATGCATATATCATTTTCCTTTTGAGAATCCTAGACATAAGATTTATGTCCCTAAACTTCAAATAGTTGGGAAAAGTATTTTTAAAGTTTGATGATTATGATAAAATAAATAAATTTTAGTTAAATAAAATTAAATAAGACACTTATTATGAGATAGAAGGCATATCGAATTAAAAGTCTCGGACAAGGTACCTTTTGTTGCAAAGAAAAAAAGCCCGTAAAATATCCAATTTTTGAATGACCAAAGAATAAAATAAAGAGAAATTTCTATGTACTGCCACAATTTCTAATTTATTTTTATATAACTTATTTAGATAAGATTTTACTTAAATAATAATTATAAATAATTTTAAATTTACATATAACGACACAAATGTATCTACTTAGGTAAGTATTTTTTATTAATACCTAAATTACCCTTACCTATTCATCTCCCATTTTTCCACCATAACCACCTCCTCCAATGTGCCATTAATGACGTTTCTCTCCCTTCCTCTTTTACTTGGCTTCGACTTTGACCCTGCCTGGGTCGCCGAAGTCAAGTCTTGTCTCGCCTCCCAGTTCGACACCGCCGGCAAGGGCGTTCCCAATTTCGAGTACACGCCCAGGGTCCTCGCTCACCTCCATTCTCTTGCTTCCCTCTCCCAGGCCAAGACCAAGGCTGCCGAGATCGTTGCCGCTGATTTCTGCCAGAAGGCCTCTGAGTACCGGATTCCTTTTTCACTACAGTTGTAAGAATTAAAGAGATACAGGAAGATGTGGGATTGCCCAAAGATGGTCTCTCGCCCAATGCTGCATCATCTACGCAAATTCTCGCTAATGTGTCCAATCTGCTCAATATAAGGGATACTGAAATGACTAGGTTAGTGTTCAATTTGTGATTTTTATTTAGTCAAAATTCAGTATTGATGCAAGCAATGGCATAATTAGATGTGGTCAGCCTTAGGGGTTGGGTTCAAATCTTACGGGTGACTGACGGTTTTTTTTCTCCATTTTGCATGTATCATGTATGTTGTGTTCTTATGGAAGTTTAGTCTCTTGTATCATGTGATTGAGCTTGGGTTATATACCAACGTTTATGCTGTGAACAAATTTGATTAGCATGATACAAGATTCATAGAATGAGTTCTTTGAGATAGCTGATATGGTCTATTCAATGGTTAGTAGGTATGAGACTTGTGGTGATTTACGTTTTCCTTGTAGTTTTATTTATTGAATGTTGTACAAGAATGAAGTCTCCTGGAATGCCATGATTGGTGATTATGCAACAGCTAGAGATGTGGAGAATGCATAGAAGCTATTTGATGAGATGCCTGAGCGGAATGCAGCTATAAGGAGTGCTATTATTTCTGGTTTCTCAGAAAGTGGACAGTGAAAGAAGTTCCTTGCTATGCTTAAAAAAATGGTGGCTGCAACATTTATCCCTAATGAGCCGGCTTTTGTCCCTTTGTCCCTAATGAGGGCATTGGAAGAAGGTGAGGGGATGCTTAGGTACGTTGCAGAATGCAAACATGGGGTTCTACCTTATTCATGAGCTCAGCATGGTCACCAAAAGCCCAACACGGACTCTATCTTCTGCCATTGATGGCATGGAAGGAAGGAAGTTCGCCTCCACTTTCGTCTTTTGTAGTTTTCTTTGAAGAGGTTTTTATATCATTGTCTTGTGTCCACACAGTTGGGACACGAAGAATGGGCACGAAGAGGACAAGAAGGTTGGGGAGTCACAGCAGAGAGGCAAAGAGCTGGAAGTGGCTTATTCTCTACTCTTAAAGTGAGAGTGATTTTTTTTTCTCATTTCATGTTTGTCTTTTGCTGCTTCATGCCGCATCACATTGGCGAGGAGCTGAGCCGGTCCAGTCAGTTGATCACTTTGAAACTTGAGTGTACTTTGGACTACATACCTTAACAATCCCAGTAAATTTTTACTCTTTTTTCTAACTCCAATGAAACCCCAACTGCCTATTGTACTCATTTAATTTATTCCATGTAGATTGGAGTGCTGGAAGATACAAGAAACTGCACTCTGCATGGCATTTTAAGGGCGCAGGGTTGTTTTAGAGGCCATCAAGCTCGTTGCTATGTCAGAAAGCTTAAAAATGGAATTTCCACATTGCATTCATGTAGTCTTCCTTCTCATGTGTAAGGTCCCTGATTTTTCTACGATTTTCTGGGATTTTTTTGCCATTTTTCTGGTCATTTTTCGGCAGGAAAATGTGACGTTTTAGCGTATGTGTATTTATGTCTTTTCCCCGTATTTATACCCGTAGAGTCGGGTGTGGGGCTTAGTCGCGGGCCACGGGTCTCGCTGCGCGCTTACGGCGCGAATTTTGGAGGTTTGACGCATAACCAGTGGGTTAACGCGCGTTGAGCGTATGTTTGGAAAAAATAAATAAAAGAAAATAAAAAAGAGGGATCGGGATCGCGATCCCGATCCACTGGTTCGGCTGGATGAACAGTACCGCCACCCCCCATTTCTGCCTTATCCCTGTGCCCGGCCGCCGCTGGCCGCCGGCAGGCCGCTGGACCGCCGCACCGGCTCCGCCCCGGCTGTGCGACGGCAGGGGAGCCGCCGTCCCGGCCCCCACGGTCGCGCCGCCTCCTCCCCCGGTGAGCCCCCTTTTCTGATTTGTGCGGTTCCGCCGCCGCCGTGGGCCGGCGAGGGCCGGCCGGCTGCCCATGTTTCCGCCATGGGCCGGCGATGGCGGGAGGACACTCCCCCCGGCCCCGGACGGCCTCGGCTCCGCCGTCCCGCTCCGTTTCCTCTCTGCCCTATTTTTCCGCCCTCACTGTGTATCGCCGTTCCGCCGCTGCCACGGGCCGGCTCGGCCCGACCGGCCGGCCACGGCTCCGCCCTGGGCCGGCGACGGCGAGGAGCCACTCCTCCCGGCCCAGTGAGCCTCGGCACCGCCGCCCCATCTCTTTTCCCCCTCTGTGCACTGTTCCGCCGACGGACTGTTTGGGCAAACAGTGGCTGCCGGCGGTGTTTCGTGGCCGATTCGGCCTTCCCCCAGCCTCGCCTTGCTCCGGCGAAGGTAGCGGACCACCCTACCCAGCCCGGTTCCATCCCCTCTGCCGTCCTATGCTCCACCCCGTCCGATTTGCACGGTACTGTGGGTGGATTTTCCGTTGGGCTGGCACCGCCATCGTTGGCGGGTGAAGGTGACGTGACCACCGTGGGCTCCGCCCCGGCCTGGCGATGGCCCAGGGACGGCCCCACCCGGATCGGTTCAGCCTCCGGCCCCATGGCCGCTCCGCCCTTATGGGTTTTCTCCGGTCGTCCCCTATTTTTGGCCTACGTCCGTTTTGGACGTTGTGACTGACGTTATCAGTCGGACACCGGATTTGATTTAGCAGACTTTAGTTCGGCTCCGCTCCAGCTCGGTGATGCCAATGGGCCACCCCTCTGGGCCTTGTTCAGCCTTGCGGCCCGTAGCTGCAGCTAGTCCGCCTTACCGGCATGTGTGCCGTTGACCCCTCTTGCCCATTTTACGCCGTTGGTACTGGACGGCCTCGGGCAAGAATTTGTATGTCTTACCTTGACAGAAGGTGAATGAGTTCACCTGCACAAGCCTTGGCTAGTGACAGCCTCATGGCCTTTGCTCGACCTTGAACCCTCCCCTTGCTCTCTACCGTGCGAGATGCACAGCCGCCCGCACCATGGGTATTGGTTGTGGGTGGTGATCGGCGATGTCGCCGCTTAGATTGGCCACAGCTAGGGCCTTAGCCTTGTTGGCTTTTATGGGCCTTGAGTCGCCTCATTTCAGCCCTCTTCCCCACCCTTTGGGCTGCGTGCGCATGTGGCCACGCGTGTACTTCTGGGTTTAGGTGCCACATTCGTGCCGCCTAACCATCGGTTGGCTTTGCCACCGAGTGGAGTTGACCACTAGAGCCGTCCTCCACCTCTCCTTTGTTCTCGAGCGTTGCCCCACGCTCTCCGCCCGTATGTGGGCCTTTGTTGACCAAAATCGTCGCCGTTGGGTGCTGTCCACGGTCGATTTCGATGTCTTGTGGCCGGCTGTGCACGTCTTAGCCACTGGCTGATCTTCAGAGTGTACACCCTTGACATCTGATCGCACTGCCACATATGTTGGCACGATATTTCTCCCGGCCGCCCTAGTGTGCCGCTGTGGATCGCGGGTTTTACCGCATTGATTTCTGACATTCTGTTTGGCCGTGATAGTTCCGGCGCATCCTAAAACCCTCGGGACAGCAACTCTCTCAGCCAGGCAACGGTTTTGACCGCCAACTCCGCCGCCGACGCCGCCACCGTCGTGTGCTTGCCATCGAACGTCATGATTACGAGGTAGGGGAGCTTTGAACTCGTAATTTCATGAAGCATGCCTTGAATGAGTAGCAGCATGCTAGGATTGTATGATTCCATGCTTGGATGTTAAGTAACGATCCGATTGCATGATGTGCGTGTAAGCATGATTGTATGACATGATTGATATGCATGAGATGTATGCACGTTTTATGGATGTGGATTATATATGCGCTAGCGATGGCTAGCAAATATGTCAATATGCTATGTATGGGTTATGCATGTGCTAGTGATGGCTAGCGTGCATGTTTGAAGTATGTATGAATGTGTGTGTGCACGTGCTAGAGATGACTAGCGTGTACGTTTGATGTATGCATGTGCTAGTGATGGCTAGCGTGCATGTTTGAAGTATGTATGAATGTGTGTGCACGTGCTAGAGATGACTAGCGTGTACGTTTGATGTATGCATGTGCTAGTGATGGCTAGCGTGCATGTTTGAAGTATGTATGAATGTGTGTGTGCACGTGCTAGAGATGACTAGCGTGTACGTTTGATGTATGCATGTACTAGTGATGGCTAGAGTGCATGTTTGTAAGTTATGTATGTATGACCGTATGTGTATGTTGTATGTATGTGTGAGACATACATATGTATGATGACTTTTGCCGATGATATGGTTATGTGTTAGTGTATGTGGGCAGAGGTATGGGCGATGGATAGTAAGAGGTGGCAGAGACTTTGTCCGAATTTGGATACGGTTGTGCAAGCGTATGACAGAGGATATGAGTATGACGGGCAAGGATTAGAATGTATCAGTTTGGGGTGGATTGTATGTTGGGTGATTGTTAGACAGTAAGAGTGTTCATAATTGTACAAGCATAACGTACAGATTATGAAGTGAAAAGTAAGTATAATAAGTGAGATATAAGTAAGAGGGCGACAAATAGGTTGGCTCTGAGGAGCGTTATTTGAGGATGTCAGTGTAAGAGGATTTGGCCATAAGATGGATGGCAAAGTGTAAGACTGTAAGGGTTTGGTGTATGATGAGTTTTGCCCATGATGTGGACGGGTAAGTGAAGTCTGCTGCCCTGACGAACTGGGGTTTCGATCGGGCTCAGCTTCAGTTTGATCAGTCGAGGACTGTGAGTTTGTGTGGCATAATTGTATTGCATAATATATTTAATTCAAACTTGAATTATAAGCACAGCTAATGATAGCGTTGTGAGTTTGAGACCTATGTGTTCGACGGATTAAGTTCTGTGTTTGAGTTGGCCGCTAATGAGTCGGCCGAGCATTTCTCATGTCTTGCCATGGTGTTTATCCTGCGGGATGTTGTCTGTGTGCTATGTAGAGCACCGGACGTCTGATGCTCTGCTGAGAGCGATGTTGTTTCTGATTTGGTCTGCGTGCTGTATAAGCCCAGACGTTTGATGCTCTGTTGAGAGCGATGTACGTTTCTGACTTTGTCTGCGAGCTGTATGAAGCCCAGACGTCTGATGCTCTGCTGAGAGCGACGTATGTTTCTGATTTGGTTTGTGTGCTGTGTAAGCCCAGACGTTTGATGCTCTGTTGAGAGCGTTGTATGTTTTCACCCAAGAGTGGCACTGTACGTTTCTGCCCAAGTGGCACTGTATGTTTTCTGCCCAAGAGTGGCATTGGCACTATAAGACCCATTATGGTGGGCGATTCTCTGGCACTATAAGACCCATTATGGTGGGCGATTCTATGGCACTATAAGACCCATTATGGTGGGCAACTGTATGACCCCTTATGTGTGGGTGTTTATGTTTGCGCGCTCAGGTAAGTAGTATCATGGATCTACTCTTACCTGTTTGATCCAGTGCCCCATGAGCATTGGTGTGCCTTACCTTCGAAAAAGTCCATGGCATCTAGTCACTCCTCGGAGGTTAAGGTGTTGCCCCAGTGGCATTCTTTTCCTTTTCGACGCTGGAGCCTATTAGTTGTAATGAGCTTCAGTGGTCGTTGATATGTGTACGATTATGTGTATGAGTACGACTGTATGAGTGTGAGTACGACTGTATGTGTATGAGCAGGACTGTAAGAGTGTGTATGAGCAGGACTGTAAGAGTATGTATGAACAGGACTGTAAGCGTATGAGTATGAGCACAACTGTAAGAGTATGGGTACGATTGTGAGAATATGTTTCTGAGTAAGACAGTAAGTATGATTTTGTGCGGTATGCGAGTGAGGTCGTACGAGTCTGATTGTACGAGTAAGGTCGTACATGTATGTGTAAGCTGTATGAGTGAGCATACGATTGTACGAGTAAGGTTGTACAAGTATGCGTATGTTGTATGAGTATGCGTACGATGGTACGAGTAAGTTGTATGACCCTGGATAAGGGTGTTTGTGTAAGTTGATTGGACAGTATGATGTTGGCACGATGGTGCCTTCGATATGTTTGTGGCACGATGGTGCCTTTGGTATGATCGTATGTGTATGTGCACGATTTGATTATGTTATGTTGACTGCTTCATGTTTGAGTTGCATGACGCATGTGGTCATGAACTTGTGAGTTCACCGTTTGGTGTTTCCCCTACTGGGTATTTTCCTACTGAGTATGAAAATACTCACCCTACTACTTTTAGCCCCGTTGCACGGGAGGTTTTGCAGGTTGTGCAGAGAGCTCCTGGAGATGGACGCTCGTTTCAGCGGTGGATTGATTCCCGTTGACTCAGGTATCTACTTGACTCTCTGCGAGTTTGTTTGTGCCACGATCTCCTGTATTGGGTGAGACGAGACATTATGATGTTTATTCTGGACTTTCATTTGGATGAGTCTGTGGACTGTTATGGGACTTGTACTCAAGGATGCCTGGGAGAGTGATTTGTATTTAAAAATCTATGATCATAGCAAATTTATTCGTACGTGTGTTTTCGAGTAGCGCCTGAGGATATTTGATTTGGCAGTACGATGTTTAACCGTATGATGTTTTAAATTATAAACAGGTTTTGATTTTATCATTTTGACTCCGATTTATGGAAAGAAAAAAAAATTTCTATGAGTTTTGAGAAAAAGGGATGAAAAATCTCGGGCTTTAGTGTTTGTTCCAATTTGAGTAAGGCTGTGATGTATGTATTTATCCTTGATATGTTTTATTGCAGTTATACGGGGTGAGAAAACAAGACATGAGTTTGCTGTTTTGATTCAACAACACAGAGCTGCTGTTACTATTCAAAAACAGATGAAATGCAAGAAAAGTAGACAAGATTATGTGAATGTACGCAATGCCTCTATAGTTATTCAATCTGGTATGTATTGGCACAGTGTATTGGCTTTCATACACTACAATCAGGTGTAGAATCAAGTACGTAAAAATGACAAAATTTGTGATGCATGGTTTTTGTAGCTATTCGTGGTTGGCTGGTTTGGAGGTGTTTAGGTGATGTCAGTTTACTAACCTTACCAAGGAAACATGAAAATGCAAAGGTATTATTAATTTTCGAAGATATCTCTTCTCTGAGTGATCTGTATTTAAATAAGTAATAAATGACCAAAATTTGCAATCAGGGATCGGAAGCTTATCAAATTCTGGTGAAGCCATCATTGCTAACTGAGCTATAAAGAAGAGTTCTCAAAGCCGAAGCTGCTTTAAGAGAGAACGAGGAAGAGTGTGACATTTTAAACCAAAGGCTCCAACAGTATGAAAACCGTTGGTCTGAGTATGAACTGAAGATGAAATCCATGGAAGAGATATGGCAGAAGCGGATGAGATATTTGCAGTCTATCCTCTTTATTGCCAAAAAGAGCCTTGCTGTTGATGAGGCAGAAAAGGATTCTGATGCATTAGAATGGGACCTCAATGGCGGCAGCAGGTCGAGGGAGATTAATGGGGTGAGGACTGGGTTGCAGGTAATTGACATAGAGATGAATGCTGGTTTGAGTGTTAGAAATCGGCTTGCAAAAGAATTCAAGTATCGAAGCCAGGTTTTGGGTGATGATGCCAAATTCTTGGTGGAGATCAAATCTGGATAGGCGGAGGCAAGCTTGAATCCTGAACGTGAGCTTCGAAGGCTAAAACAAGTGTTTGATGCCTGGAAGAATGATTACAACTCAAGGCTGAGGGAAACAAAGGTGATTCTTCAGAAGCTAGCTAGTGAGGATGCGAACTCAGATAAGGCAAGAAAGAAATGGTGGGGGAGGAGAAATAACACAAGAATGTAATTAGCTTGAAGCGAGTTTTGGTGTAATAATACGAGTAGTAGTTTTTTTACATTGTACCAATATAACACATTTTTGTTATTTCAATAGTCTCATTTTATTAAATATTCACCAGTCAAGCGTTCAATAGAAGTCAAGAACAGAATGTTCTTTTTTTCACTCTAGAAAAACACAATGTCATAACCAAACAATGCTCTATTCACAATTGAATAGAATTATAATTTTTTTTACTCACATAACATGATTTTCTTTTGTTTTTTTTTCTACCACAGCACTATCATGCTGTCCCATGAAAATACATTATTAAATTTTTAAAAT
Organism: Saururus chinensis; assembly: GCA_035235625.1. Classification (NCBI taxonomy): domain Eukaryota; kingdom Viridiplantae; phylum Streptophyta; class Magnoliopsida; order Piperales; family Saururaceae; genus Saururus; species Saururus chinensis. Next base: position 43,259,048 of record CP141142.1, on the reverse strand, counting down.
TCTATAACAGTTAATGTGGTTAATGCCTCACACTTATATAATAATTTAGACAATATAATTCAATTAGAGTTTAAATTTTTTGTTCTTATACGAATTTTTTTTGCATTTTTCTGTCACAACACTATCATGCTGTCCCATAAAATTATATTATTAAATTTTTAAAATTTTATAAGAGTTAATATCATTAATGTCTTACACTTTTATAATAATTTAGATAATATAATTCAATTAGAGTTTAAAATTTTTGTCCTTATATGTGTTTTTTTTATCTTTTTCTACCACAACACTATCATGTTGTCCCATGAAATTACATTATTAAGTTTTTAAAATTTTATAAAAGTTAATGTGGTTAATGCCTTACACTTTTATGATTATTTAGACAATAGAATTCAATTAGAGTTTAAAATTTTTGTACACATATGAGGTTTTTTGCCTTTTTCTGTCATGTTATCCCATTAAAGATCTTATTTTCTTCTCCTTACTTCTTTGTACCTGAGATTTTTTAAATAAACTATTGTGTCTTTATTGAGGGGCCTGCAAAACATTATGTTTTAGCATGACTACCTATAATACATAATTAGCGAAGTTATATTTTGGGTGCTTATACAAATTCAATGACAAAAGTTTAAAGTATAGTCTAACCCAACTCCAAAATTTACCTGATAGGACTAGATTTCAAAAATTTCTTATTACTGCAAGTGGAAAATGGCTTTACAAAACAACCAAATTCAAAACCAAAAGCATAAATAGCTTGAGGTTCTATATTGAGCATTGATCTATATATCTCGAGCATAATGTTATTTTGCAGACAAAACCTCAAATGTGGAAGCCAAAGTTACTTTGTATGGCAACATGACCAAATTTACATAGCATTTAGATGGTTAAAAAAGAAAAAAAGCAACTTCAGAACAATTATTATAGAGACATTTTCTGCATTGTTGCTGCATGACTATACATGGATTTGAGCCGCATGCATGTAAATCAGCTTGTTGTTCTCGATGGCCTGTTGGAGCTCCATATCATCAGCCCACCACTGACTTAGGCCATGAGCCTCTGAAAACTTCTATGATCCTTTTGGCATTGAAAAATTATGTGGATTTATATCGCCTTTTACAGCCCCTGCAGAAAATATTTGAATTCCATTTAGAAAGGAGTCCCCTTGCTTAATTGTTTCTTAGTACAATGCATTCTCGGCATAAGACATGTTAGTTTCAATGACAACAACTACTCGATCAATCTTTGCATGAAGTTTCCTGCCGCAATAAACTGCAATAGCTCCATGGAAAATGTAATAGAGCATATAATGCATTATTGCCACATGTTTGGTTAAAAAGTGCATTAATGCATATCAACCACAGGATATAAATAAAATTTGCACAAGAGAGGGATGGCTAGCGGACTTACATATCAATGAAGTCCACTGACGCTCCAAATGCAGAAGATAACGATTTAGTTTGATATGCTCTGTCAACCAAGCTGAAAGAATAACAAAAGACACCCCAGCAAAAAAAAAAAGTGCAATCATGTAATCTTTCAAATTTACAAAAAATTTTAAACGGTTTTTCCTCTCCGAATCACCTCCCTCCTCAAATAAGCTGCCAATTGCAATGTGAACAATTATGATTTTAATATATTTGTAAAGAGTACAAATTGCACTTTAGGTAAATACAACAAAGAGCATCTAGATGCCCAACTGAATGCTTTCTCAATGCTCTTGTATATCAAATCAAAATCCATATAAACAAAGCCCAGCTGAAGAATATTAAAAACCAAATCCATCTTCTGCCCAACGATAACTGTTTTACTTTTTGTCACCTTTAGTTGTTCTAAAGCTTTCTCCTACAGAACAAAAAAAATCTAATTAACAAAGGTGCACAAAAATCTAAATCAGCTTTAGGTCTACAAGGAAAAATAGAAATTGGTCTTAGATCACATTATTACTTTGTCACTAATCCTAATATAAAACAGTGACTTCGCCAAGTGAGCTTCTCGCACTTCACTTCCGCCCAAGTTCTCTTCAGCATCAACAATCCTGTAGAAATATATTTAGCAATATACCTCACACACAAATGCAATGCAGAGTGCAATTAAATAAACTGAATTCTTATCAATGTTTTGGACCCAAAAACAAATACACCAGCAAAACAGTAAATAGACCTTTTCACTGCAAAAATTATATAAAACATTACAAAAGAGCTCTCCAAATTAACCACATGAGAAAAAATTAACCGCATGAGAAAGTTATGGCCATGGAGGGAACATGGATGAGACAGTAACAACTTCGAATGATATAGCTGCTGATAAACTGCAAGATGTGGAAGCTCTACAATCAACTGCGTTGGAAACAAGAAAAATTATCTTTGATGAAGATGGTATCAAGCATGATACAAGTGGCTGTATTACTAAAAATGTTATGCAAGTCCTGGTGATAGAATCTAATTAGAAACCACTCAGGTTGATGGATCGCTGAGTAAAAATATACTTTCAGAGGCCATATATGGAACGTCAAATGAGCCATCAAGCTATGAAACGATGTCCTTCATCCTATGCACTTTTCTAAAGAATAGTCGAGGGGTTGTGATTATGTCTTGGCCTCTTGGGATGCAACTTAAATGACGTTAGAAAAGATAAGTTCTATTAATGTGCTCCCCCTTTCTGTCTGTTTGAGTAACTTGAACACTGGAAATTGAATTACTGCTAAAATAACACGGAACAACATGCCAACTCATAATCAAACTGTCAGCAGCATGCAAATTTAAAATTTTATTTTAATAATAAGCGACCTCAATTTTAATTGATATCCTTCTCCATTCCTTTCCATCCCTTGTCTAGGACTCCTGACGCCGTTCCTGGACCTGGACTCTGTTTCAACCCACTCTTCCATTGTCTATTGTTTAGACCAACCCGAGAAAAAATTAACATCATGAGAAAACAATGTATTTTGTGCTAAACACCTTAGGTCAAATTTAAGTGGAAATATTCAATGAAAGCACCTCAGATGATGAGTCGGAGTCGGAGATTATTTAAATAATTATCAAGGACTACAAGGAGAAGCGTTATGAATAGACTGAAGATTAGGAGGTTATTACCTTTCTGGGTCATCTTCTGTCTCTTCATACAAGAGACATCCAGACCATGAAGTATCCATGAGACCTTCTTTCTCATCACCAATTGAGCCATCTGCTGGAACCAGAACTCCCTGCAATATAAAAGATCTTATCATCAAAATAAACAAAATAGCAAGCAATATCTCAGAGTAATCATAAAAACTTAAGCAAAGTACCCTGACAACAACTTGAACTAGGTCTCTAGAGTGTACAACAAGCATATCTACATACGCCCCTCCAGACATATTTGTGCAAGTCTTTCCTTCTTGAATCAATTTTGCCTTCTTTAAAATAATATCTACATCATCAGAACTAGAATAGAAACCAGTCACAAGTGTAATATAGTTGCAACGTATTTATAGCGAATGAAAAGTTCCAATGGCTTTTGCCATGTATTTATCGTAGGTATCCCAAGAGAAGTTCAGGCCTTCTACTGATCCCTTTAAGTATTCCTTACAAACTACAAACTAAACAAAAAAAATGCACTAATGTACTAGGAGAAAATTTATTTTAGGCCAACAGTATAAACAATCTCAGGAATTTATAAAGCAACACAACACTTGTACAAATAGAATGCTCTTGCGAGAAAACACATATATAAAGAAAAGTACCTAATTATTTAAAATTATTAACTTTTCATGCTGCCCTTTTAAATCCACTAGAAATTGCATGGCAGCAAAATCATGCTGCCCTTTGAAATCTATTAGAAATTTCAGGGCAACATGATCATGCTGCCCCTTTGAAATCTATTAGAAATTTTATGGAAGCATGATCATGCTGCACCTTTAAAATCAACTGGAAAATGAAGGGCAGCATGAGCATGCTGCCCATTTTTTAAATCAACTGGAAATTGGAAAGCAACATGATCATGTTGCCCTTTTGAAATCTATTAGAAATTTCATGGCAGCATAATCATGCTGCCCTTTTGAACAATGAGCTACAGACCTTTCATCCACCAATCCTCTTATTGCCCAACTCTTTCAGGTACACCTAAATTAGCCCACTGTTGTCGTTCATTTGCAGCTTCTCATCCAACATATTTTTAAATTGATTTGCATCAAGAAGCTGCATAAGTTCATCTGCATCTTCCCGTTCAACTCCAAGCTCTTCCACCACTTCAGTAAGCTCCTCAAGGCTTATTTTGTCATCTCCATTTTTGTCAAGAAGTAAGAAGTTGAAATACTTGATTTCCTTTATCTATCTCGATTCCTCTTTGATGATTTCCAGAAGGTAAATCTTTGAGATGCAGGGCTGCAAGTTTAGCAGCCGCCATCATGATAGCCTTGGGCCATTTTACCTAGAGTTTTAGAAGATCAAACAGAAGCTTTGATATGGCTCTTCAACATTTTATGCAATAGAATTTTGACATCAAGAAAACTGAACAACAATCTATACATACAATTAATGTCAAAACAAAACAAACAGTTAAATTATTTGAAATATATGCAATGCTAAACACAATGTACATCTATATCGTCCTGACACCTAGTATAAGCATCATTTTGTCCTACTAGGTTTATCACTTAAAAGTAGCTCTGTTAAATTGATTTGTACTAGCAAGAATGCACACACATAACTCGTGTAAATACATATTAGATAAGAAAAAATAAATAAAAACACTTCCCATTAATTAAAAATATTAAATAAATAAATACATATTAACGCGTGTAAATACATATTAGTAGCATGATCATGCTGCCCCTTTGAAATCTATTAGAAATTTCAGGGCAACATGATCATGCTGCCATGAATTTCAATCATGCTACCCATTTTCGAAATCAACTGGAAAATGAACATGCTGCCCATTTTTTAAATCAACTGGAAAATGGAGAGCAGCATGATCATGCTGCCCCTTTGAAATCTATTAGAAATTTCAGGGCAACATGATTATGCTGCCATGAATTTCAATAATGTTACACCTTTGAAATCAACCGAAAAATGAACATACTGCCCATTTTTTAAATCAACTAGAAAATGGAGAGCAACATGATCATGATGCCCCTTTGAAATCTATTAGAAATTTTAGGGCACCATGATCATGCTACGCTTTTGAAATAAATTGGAAAATGAAGGGCTGCATGTTCATGTTGTCCATTTTTTAAATCAGTGGAGAGCAGAATGATCGTGTTGCTCCTTTGAAATCTATTAAAAATTTCAAGGCAGCATGATCATGCTGCCCTAAATTTCCAGTGGATTTCAAGAAAGCGAAAGATGAGCTGATACTTTGTTAAAGCCATCCTTGAGATAACAAGGGATAGAGGCTTTTTAGTAACAATCAACCAATGTTAGTGAATTTTATTTTATTTTTTCCAAACAGGTACTTTTAAGGTGTGCCTCAAGGCATGGCATATGAAATGACTTATGAGGTATTATCCAGAAGCACTTCAAGAAATACAGCTATGTCACTCAACCTATTTTAGGTGGATACCTCATATGCAAGGTACACGTCAAGGCGATTATGTGGTCCTCTCTCTCTCTTGTACATTTATTTATAGTTCTATATTCCTCCATGTATTTGTTATTTACCATAGCTAACATATGTTACTGGGTATTATAAAGATTTACAAACATAAGGCTTTTTGCTTATTCCTCACCACTTTGGAGGTGAAATGCTTCACAAGCTTCATCTCACCTTTTTTAACAATCTTGAAAAATAAAAAATATAAACAAATTTAAAAATAAAGTTCGACCCTATAACTCAGAGAGAATGTCTCCAGACCAGTAATTCTAACTAGTTCTGAACTTTGAACGTATAAAATTTTCATGCTAGACTCCAAAACCTTCAACATGCCTAACCTGATAAGTAAAGAAGACATCTCCTGGGCGGCAAGAGAAGCATACGTGAATAAATGATAATGTAAATTTTTTATAACACAAGGAACATAGGCTAATCATTACCACACAACATGTCAACTCTTCATGACAAGGGTCTGAGCAGTTGTGGTTCGCAAAGCTGTATCCAAGAGAGACTATTTCATTAGATTCAATAAAAAAGGTTTAAATCAGTTTCAGCTCTTATTAAGAGAATTCAATCATTAAAAAAAAATCCAACCTGTAGCTTCTCAACCGATATTTCATTAGGCTTCTTAATAAGTTCATCTCGAGCTATATCCATAAAATGAACCAAGAAATCACCCTACATGGCAGCAAATCAAGTTGAGATACCCATGATGGAGCAACTTCCCAAAGAAACAACTTTATCAATCAAAGAAAAAAAACTCCTATTTGACAACAAAGAAATTGAGCAACAGATGGATATATGAGAAATACCTGATCAAGAAGAAGATAACTCTTGAGTGACCTCAATTTTCCCATGAGATCATACTGTACAAATTGATGGTATCTCAGGAACATACGTAAATCACCTTCTTCTAAAAAAATGAGCAAAACAAGATATTGAATGAAAACAAAAAATACACTGCACCTTTTCTTTAATAAGGCTTAACAACTCCCACTCGCAAAGTCATAAGTAGCCTTAATACGCTCAAGATACAAATGGTTTGACCCAAAGCTTATCAAGTTTGACTTTTCTGACATAGGAACCTATTCCATGGAAAGCATTTAAAGTGATAAAAAAGAGAGCACCAGAAATAGAACAAATAAAAAATGAAATAAAACCAATTAAAAGAATCTCAAAACCTGAATGCTATGCCCACATTCTCTCATGATGTTTAAATATTTTCCAGTAATCAAAATTGTTTGAGCCATATTTGACAGGAAGCTAGGGATGTTATTCTTAAGGCTATAACGCTGTTGCCAATACTTTGCATCATAATCCTCCGTAAGACTCTTCTGGGATGTTATTCTTAAGGCTATAACGCTGTTGCCAATACTTTGCATCATAATCCTCCGTAAGACTCTTCTATAAAAAAGCATAATCAGATATTTTTAGTTAAATTCCCATCAAATATTTTTTAAAGGTTAAATACCAATAAATTTTATTTAGTGCAAATTTTCAACATATTCTCAAACACCTTCTGCAATAATTTGTTCTCAGCAATGAAAATTTCTTATTTTCAGTAATCAACTTCATCAACAATCACTATCTACTAAAAAATGGTGCAAATAAAACAAATCAATAACAACAGGAAGAAAATAAGTGAAGTGAAGCACAGGAAAAAAATGTTAAACGAGTCGAGATTGGCGAAAACAAGAAAGCCCTAAGCGGACATAATAGAAAATTTTTAAGAAGAATCTCGATAAAGTTGGACCAAAAAGCTGTGGACAAAAAGAAGAATAGAAAATTTTAAAAATCGATTTAAAGCAAACATTAACCTAAAATGGAAGAAAAGTAAAAAAACTATGTGTAACATACTTGAAATAATAGTTTGAAGATGAAATTCGCTGGTAAAGGGAAAGTTGCCGAACGACTGAAGACAGAATCGCCTTAGGACTGAAGAGTTGCCGGAGAATGGAAGAAATCGCCGGAAGACAGAAAACTTAATCGTCGGAGGATGGAGAAGACGGTTGCCGGAGGATGAAGGACGAAATTACTAGGAGGAGAAAATCGCCGGAACAAATCGGCCACATTAGGAAAAACTTTCGGGTGATCTGATTTGAAATGGATAGACGAGTAGAGAAAAGAAGATTTACAAAGGTGGGTATTTTCGTCTATTTATACAACCACCTCCATTTATGACATTTTATATTAGGTAAAGTTATTAATTGAGGTTTTTGTAATTAATAAGTTTTCTTTGTCTCTATGCGTTAATGCCCCTAAAATAAATCCAAATTTCGCCAACCCCTTCCTCGCCGGGGCCACCGTGTTGATTCGGTGCTTGGGGCGGTTTGATCTGGCCCAGCCGGTAAACCGGCTCTATAACGGACCGTAGTTACGAAATCTAGCATGAACCGGGTGAGAAACGGAACACGGGCCGGGTCTAGGCGAGACGACTCTGACCAGAGGAGCGGAGAGACGCCTCACGAAGACACCCTCGTCGCGCGCGCACCCTCCCTCCCCTTGCCTCTCACCGTAACTTCGGACTCTCCCCGCCGCCCAAAGATCCTCGTTCCTTCTAGCTTCCGCCAACCTCGGCCCAGGCGTCCGGTGACCCTCCCGGCGGCGAGATTTCGCCGGATTCCGGTGAGAATGTCAGATTTCGACTTACTTTATAGTCCACTTCGATTAAGAGGGTTTTTCTCTTCCCTAATTTTGTTTTAGTCGTCTGTCTCCGAATTTTTTACTGCATTGCTTACTTCAGTTGGTAGTCAGATTGCTACTCCCATTGGGGTTTTGATGAATTACCATAATCAGAAAAGAAAATTTGTGGGGTTCCTTAGTTTGAGACTAGGGTTCTGCATCTGGTTCGTTTGTTTTTTCTTTAATTTGTGCTGTTGATTGGTCATCATATTTATCTAATACTCCCTGCTGCAATCTGCGGTTTATGGTGTACGGATGGAGGATTACTTATAACGTTGACATGATTATGGCTTACTTAATTACTAACTTATGCTAAAAATATTTCTTAATATATGAATACTAACATTATTCTGCTATTTGCGTAAATTCCTAGTGGCCATTAGCGACAGGAACGAAATTAAACTATTTGAAGTTTAAATGTTAAAATTGTTATTTTTTTCTTTTTACTTCAACTTGTATATTGCTCTTGGAGCTGGTTTTCGTTACATGGGAATATTTACTTGTATAATAGCTAATATTGGGCTAAATTACCTTTGTTCAGGTTCTTGCTTTCATTGTTTTGATTGGTAAACTAAGATCGTGGTGGGTGGTCTACTTTCATGGAAAGTGTCACGGATGAAAGAAATGAGACGAGAGAATCTTATTCTGTTGTGAAACATAACGTGGATGATAGCACAAAAAATGAAGGTTATGCATCAGCTGTAACCCACCTCGAGTTCGGAGATAATTCAGATGGAATGAACGAGACAATTGAGCGGAATGGACTTGTTAAAGATGTTTTAGGAGGGAGGGGAATTGAAGTGGAAGTTGAGGATCATGTCGTTGAAGGGTACATGTCTGATGATCAAGTAGGTGAAGACGACAAATCGGAAGGCACATGTGCAGGAAAGGAAATTATAGATAAAGCAAATGCAAATTTGGAGCCATATGTAGGTATGGAGTTTGAATCTCAATGGGCTGCAAGATCATTCTATAATGACTATGCAAAGCGTGTTGGTTTTGGAACTCGTATTAGCTACTCTCATAGGTCAAAACGTGACAGGAAGATGATAGGTCAACAATATGTTTGTGTCAAGGAGGGCTTTCCTGTGAACAAGGAGGGCCCATCTAAACTTCCACGATCAAGTGCAAGGATAGGTTGTAAAGCATCAATGACTGTCAAGAGGGCAAACCAAGGGAAATGGGTTGTTAAAGGATTTGAAAAGGAGCATAATCATGAATTAGCGAGTCCAGAAGAAGTGCAGTTCCTTCGGTCCCATAGGGGAATTTCCAATGCTGCTGTGAATTTGATCAGCAACATTCCTGGTTTAGCTGCCCATTTGAGCAGCATCATTAATAAATCAGGTGCAAATTCAGAGAACAATAGCGAAATTAGTGTCATAGGGCAGAATAGTAAAAATGACAAGGAGAGCATTGCTAGGGATAATGCTAATATGGTCTTAGAGTTCTTTAAAGTTATGCAAAATGAAAATCCCTCCTTTTTTTATGCTGTACAGATTGGCAAAGACGATCGCTTGGCTAATGCCTTTTGGGCTGATGCTAGATCAAGAATGGCTTATGAGTCATTTGGTGATGTGGTCTTTTTTGATACAAAATATCTGTCAGATAAATATCAGATTCCATTAGCTTCATTCATAGGTGTAAACCATCATGAGCAGCCTGTGTTATATGGTTGTGCTTTGATGACAGATCATACAAAAGTATCATATAACTGGCTTTTCAAGTCGTGGCTTGCAGCTATGCTTGGTCGACATCCCATATCGATGATTACCTGCCATAACAAAGTTATTCAAGCTGCTGTTGCTGAGGTTTTTCCTGATACAAATTTTCGCTTTTGTCTTTGGGATATCCAAAGAAAAGTATTAGATAAACTAGTGGATATGACAAGTACGCATGAGAATTTTATGGAGGAGTTCTTCAAGTGCATATACCAACCTGAAGAAAGTGAATTTGAATCAAGCTGGTCTTTACTTCTTGACAGGTTTGACCTTAGAAGCAATGACTGGTTTCAGTCATTGTATGATGATCGGCAGCATTGGGTACCAGTGTATTTGAAACCTACATTTTTTGCAGATATGCCAGCAATCCCGAAAGGTGAACCAATGGAATCTTTTTTTGAAGGACATTTGACTGACCAAACTAGTTTGGAAGACTTTTTGAAGGAGTACAATTTTGTAATTGACGGTTGGTTGGAAAAGGAAGTTCAAGCAGATCTTCAGGCATCCATATTGAGGATGTCATCGCCCATGGTAAGCAAAGTTTCATCCCTCTATACCAAAAAAATATTTGACAAATTTCAAACAGAATTACTTGACTACTTCAACTATGTCCCAAATAGAGTTGCAGAGGAGGGATCTATGAACATGTATGTAGTAGCAAAATATGGTGAAGAGAAGTCTCACACCGTTACGTTTGACTTCACTGAAATGAGAGGGAGTTGTAACTGCCGAATGTTTGAGTTTACAGGCATTCTCTGTAGGCACATAGTAAGTGTCCTAACTGTGGAACAGGTGTCTATGATACCTTCTCATTACATCCTTAAGAGATGGACAAGAAATGCCCGGAGTAGTGCTATGTTGGATGAATGCAACATTGATGTCTCAGGAAATTCTCGGCAATCTATGCTGACAAGATACAATGATCTATGCCACCGGTTCATTAGACTTGCTGAAGAGGGGGCTAGATCTATAGAGAGCTACAGTGCAGCAGTGCGCTCTCTACATGCAACACTCAGAGAAGTTACTAATGTGAACGATGGTATTGTTGGACCCACACAGCCAAGCACCCCAGTGGGGGCAATTACCCAGATAGGGAGAACTAATGAAGGTAATCAACCGACTAATCTGATGAACATGCTGAATTCTCAGTGCCCTCATCAGTCAAAGGCAAAAGGGCGGCCCTCATCTAAATCGAAGGCAGGATTGGAGAAGGACACAAGAAGGATGAACACATGCAATACATGTATGAAGCCTGGTCACAATAGTCGTACTTGTCCTACCTTGGCAAATATGGAGCCAGACATCATTGAAGACATCCAACTGGTAAGGATCTTACAATCTTACTATATTTGCATAATATTCATGGGTTTCTAATCTGGCATTTTCCATAAATCATAGGGCCAATTAGATTGGGGTATGTCACTTCCTTCAATACCACATGCGAGACAACCTTACTAGCGGCTTAAGGTACATGCTGTGAGAGGATGTGTTTATTTCATTTCTTTTCTGATCTTATGCAGTTGGATCATTATACAAATTGAGGTTTATATTCTCTACTTTGACATGGATCTCAGCTATTTTCTGGCCTTGACCACCCTTTATTTGCTAGGGATTTTACCACCCAGGAATCTATATTTGAATCTCCTTTTACAGGCATTTAAAATACCCCAACAAATATCAACCTCTAAGGTCTTCTTGCCTTTACAGGGTTTATGGAAGGGTTGTGTCTATCCTTATATAGTTGTAGGATGGGCTCAAATATAAAATGTGACTTTGTCACCTGCTATTTTATCAGACAGTGTTCTTCAATTTGTCCATTGAGGTTCCCTTTCTTTTTTTTGCTTTCTGATCTAGTTGCCATGTTGGATACCATTTTAGAAATTTTTAAATGCTGTTTATAAACATTATTAAACATATTGACTTGCATATTAGGTTTGGGGATCTGATCTTCTGCATTCTGGGAATGTGGTAGTCATGTAGGTTGTTGAAAACATGTTCCCACCTTCAGTTAACATGTTAATATGCTCTCTTGAATCACTGAATAAAAATTCATCTGTGTTGTCGTGTTATAGGTTCATTGTGCTTTGGCTGAAAATGTGAAGACCTATGCAAGATATTGTTCTGAAGAATGGTGGAAAGTTGCTGGTAATTGGAGTATATTCTTTTTAATTGGCTACCTATGTAAAAAGTGTCAGCATTGGCTGATTATCCATCTCATTACTGGGGGAGAGTTTTCATAGATGTCTCCGTGAAAGTTTTATTATTATTGGTACAACTCAGGCACCCTGGCACTCACTAGATGCCACAGGACCGAGATTTGACCCTGTGTCCTCTCCCTTAACAGGGCAAGGTCGAACCAGCGCATCACTTCTTTTGGCATGGCTCTGTGAAAGTTTACAGCTTGCTTACAATTAGTGTCCTGAAACTTGTAATATACACCGGCCAACTAGAATTTGGGGGTTTGCATGGCAGTTGAGAGAAACATACTGATTCGAGGGTTCAGGAGATGCATAATAGTGTATGTCTGTAAGAAGCTGGTATTCCTACTCTACTTTCTTTATACTAAAAGGCTACTCCGCTTTTGATTGGACTAGAAAACATGAATCTCTATATGTTGTCAAGTGTGACTCACCTTCTTTGTCCAATTAGAGGTTTGGAGTAGACTTTTGGTATAAAAAAAATGGAATATAAATATCATTTTCCATGTTTGTATGTATTTTAATTTATAATTATTTTTCTCAGCTCATCCCAAATCTACATGCATTCAGATGTCTATTTCTTAGTTATCAACCTCTTAAAACATGATTGCCAAAAAAACCTCCTGAAACAACATGAACAGGTTAAATTGGGGTGGGGGGGCTTTCCAACTTGAATCTGTTCCCCATCCTTGTGAATATGATTGTGATTTTTCTTTTAAGAAGGAAAAAACAGACTTTAGTTATCATTTGTAAGGAAAAAGACACTGAGGAATTTAGGAAATGAATGGAGTAGATATAATTCTAATTATATGATTATTAAAACCAAAGTATTGAAGCTTAGAATGAAAAGGAATACAAGGATTAAACAAAGTGATGTCAACCAGTTGACTTTTTGGAAAGCTTTACATTTATCAGAATCTTCAAATCGAACTAAATTCAATAGTTTACTAAAACGATGCATTTAAATGTCTTTCTTAAAATGTTGCATTTACATATCATAGAATACTAGTTAGCTTGTCTAAAAAAAAAATAAAAAAACACTAGTTAGCTGCTTACAGTATTGACACAATCATACAATACTAGATCAACTTAGTAATTTTGAAAATATCAACTTAGTGATATTTCAACTATTTTGTAATAGGTCATTTGATGTAAATAGGCTCTTTAACCAATGTAATGCCCAAAATATGTGTAGCTTGTATAATGCCTCAAGTAGATTCTTGCACATGTAGGGCCGGTCTTTGGCCAAATAGTCGGCGAATAAGGTTTGTTCATGTTTATATCCGCTAACAATTTGTCCGTTGGTATTTTATCCATGGACACGGCCATTGTCTATGAACATAGTCTCTTAAACAATTGGATGAGAGTTGAAGTGGTTGGAGAGAACGAGAGTGGTGTTAACAACTTTAACTAAGTAGGGTAGCTAGGGACTAGGGTGAGGATATCTAGATTAAGTAATTTATCATATAATAGTAATTTTTAAACTTATATATGTCATCTTCTTTATTTGTAGTATTAGTATTAGACAAATTAATTCATTTTAAAAAGCCAAATAGAGCTATCAATGTGAGACAAAAAAAATATTTAATAACTAACTTTAAAGAAAAATTCAAATATAACATTAACATAATTGTATTTAAATTGTTAAAGATTTAAGGATAAAAAAATAATGTTTAAGAATAATTAGAGGAGAAATTAAAATTATCCTTCGTATAAGAATGCACAATGTATTTAAAAGTTAACCGGACCTCGGACAAACGGCCGGACGAGGTCTTTGCCCATGGCTATGTCCAAAAATTGGCAGACAAAAGAATTCGGCCGGACACGGCCACAGACACCTTGGACACGGACTGGACGTCGAACGATGGACGTCCATGACCAGCCTTACGCACATGTAAGAAGTAACATATGTGACATAAAATGATTTAACTACCTACAACTTATACTTTTTTCACTCTTGCTCTAGTAACTTACTTAACCAGGTATTTCTAACCTCTTCCTTTACCTTTTAGCCTTATTTTGCCTCCAACTCTGCCATCGCCTCCTCCCCTACCCTATGCTTCCAACTCTGCCGCTGCCTCTGACTCTGCCACTACCACCTTCTTCTTCTTCTTAGCATATGTGATATTCACTTTAGTAAATAGACAATAATACAACATATTATGTGATTTTTTAAAATCAAGAATAAAACTTATTGTTGATATTAAATAAAAGTGAGTAAAAATTAATAAATTTTTTAATAAACTATATATTTTCAAAAAATATAAATTTTTTATTGATAGATATAATATAGGGCATCTTGTCAGCCGCAAAATTGAAATCCAATAGCTGGCATTTCTAATGTGGGTTCACTTTTTAGATCCAACAGACATGGGCATTAACAGGCTAAGTGATATTCTGTCAAATTCAAATGCAACAATTTTTACATTTTATTGTATGAAACAAAGGCATTGTACTAGTAGCACTCATAGAAAGTAAGTGTTTTCAAAACTGGCTAGGCAGCTGACCTAGATTGGCCGGACCAACTACTCTCCCCTTGTCATAACCTGGATTTTTAAATGTATTTTTAAATAGCACAAACGGTAAATAATGATTTTTTTTAAATACAAAATAAACCTTTCAATTAAATATTTAGGTCATGATAAATGGGGTTCACAAATACAAATATCAAATCATATGATATTATTTAACGCCTAAAAATTCATAAAAATTAGCTCATCCACATAAGTACAAGTCTATCACCCGTCTGAAAATAAATAACAAGTTAACTTTTACGCTTAAGGTACACTTATGTATCAGAGTTGCAGAAATGCGAAAACCTCTTGTGCTTGCCTGCCTTGGTCTCACTTGTCGTCGCCAGAAGAATCTACAACAAAATAAACCAAACAAAAATCACAACTACAATAGAGTATCTCCGCCTTCAGGAGAAGAGCTTTCAAAGGACAAAAGGTTTTATTAATATTTTTCAGATCGGGCCAATATCACCCGATGTCAGTTGCCTACGTACCCATCAGACAACATCTCCAATGTTTCTAACAAGATCAGATCCAAACATAGTTCTGCCTAATACTACACTATACTAAGAAGCATAACATCATACATGCAATGCTTAAGTATTTTTAAGTAACCTACATTTTATGCAAGCCCTTTAATTGTTTTACTTGTTATAATTAAACAAATAATATCAATCAATGTTATTAATTATCTCTCGAACCATTGTTCGATAATTAATATTCATGTCTAATCCCAATGACAGACAGACTCATCAGATGTCAACCTAAGTGACAAATGACAACAAAACACTATGGAATCCACTAGGCCTAGAATCCACCAAGAAGTGACATCTCCCAACTTAGCCCATAAGGACCTGGCCGGAGTGGAAGGGCATGACCCACAACTGCACCTAAACAGAAGTGGTCAGAGACACCAACCAAGCAGGATGTCAGCGACCTTAAATGCGTGTATACTAAGTGATCCTCACTAGACCAGTGTGAGCCCGGCTCACATAGAACTCCCTCCAATGGGGAGGTGCAACTACACGGTCAAATCAGCGGCTCGTCAATAGAGCTAAAACTTAGGAAACTATTCTGAACCCTATCTTGCTCATCTATAAGTAAGGATTCCGAATGACTATCCCAAACCCTATTAGTCCCTTCTAGACTAGGGTTTAAAACTCGAAACTGTCATCAGTTCATCAACCAATACTTATCGTCAGGTCAAAGGATTTGTTCACTGTATGAACTAGTCCTAGATCCCTTAGAGGTATTTTAGTCTTTATCTTTATTAGGTATTTTCACCCAATCCAAAGCTATCAAACCCCATTAATTAATCTTTCAATAATCTTAAGCTAGTGATAAGTTACTATCACAACATCAATATAAAAAATTGAAACAAAGCACAACATAAATAATTAAAACTACAAAAGTCCAAACATTCGAGCTCTCGTGCCCTCACCCTCCTTGGGCTATCTTAATAATTTTTTATAAAACTGGTCGTAATGCACCTCAGAGCATTAAAATAATTATCCAACATTAGATACAGTCCTCTCTGCACTTGGGTAAGTCTTTAACCTCTCAAAAGGTTTTAATATCACATTGGCCTATTAACAACATCAGCATGAATGCGGACCAATTTGCATAGGGGTATTTTTGTCATTTGGTTTAAGGCTTTAATGACATCTAACGGATCCAAACTTGAACTCAAGCATATTACTTGACTTCATGGACTCTGTGTAATTTTCATGGCATGTGACGGGGTCGTGGACCCCTTGAACCGACCCAGGTTTTGACTAATGGTTTATTCATTAAGCATACTATCTTAAACCCTAAGGGTAAAATAGTCAATTAACCACTCACTAGGATTTTTATTTACTAAGAGATTTAGCCTATAATTAGGTAACCAATTTGACCTCACCGAAATTTTTTTCGATTTTTAAATCAACTCATAGGCCACTGAACCGGAGCCCCGAAGTCAAGTGGTTTTCACACGATGATTTAATTACCAGGGGTAAAAAGGTTATTTTATATTCTTTGGAATTTTTTCCCAGTCTGAAACTTGGTCCAAATACTCTCACACCTCTCAAGGTGCATGAGTATTTTTTTAGAATTATTTGGACAAGTAAAAGCCTATGAACCAAACCCGGTTCAATATACTTTTTTTATTAACTGAACTGGATTAAATAGCTTGGACCGAACTAGTTCGGTCCAAACATCATCTTTAACCTCCGATCACTTCTAATTCTGCTCAGACCAACAGAAAACAGAGTATACATTGCTTTGTTCAAAATGGGTGGCTAATGGTCTAGACTGTTAGTGGGTCTGGCCGCAATCTTAATGCAAACACAACTACAACCATTATGCTGATGGAAATAAGGTGCAACACCATTCATGAAATTCGTTCAACAGTAAATTTCAAATGAAAACTCATAAGATAACTATGTCATACCTGTCATGCTAGTTCCACCACAGAGCCGTGAATCTTGGGGAGAGTCCACAGATCCACAGTATCTTCATTCATCCCCACACTAGAGCACAACTCGACGTCGTCAAATGTGCTCCATGATGATGTTGTCCCGCCGATGGTAGCCTTCATCACTTCCTTAATTTCACCTCGGTAGAAATCATAAGTATTATGTCAAATGCAAATCCAGAAATTTGTGTTCCACAGCCAATCAAAGTTCCTCTTCGGAATTTGATTTTCTCCTTAAGCGTCTCGTCCCAAATTTGGTGGATTCGAGGAATTGCGCTGAAGCGAGTACCTTCCCTTTCTACAACTCCTTGTTGTGGCTCGACCCAACTACCCCAAGGCCAGGCAGACCTTCATTGACATCCCCGCCCTATTGCCATACATGACGTAGGCCACCAATCACCCTTCTCCTCCATGTTCGAAACCATCTCCTTTCACTGCAGCTTTGACACCTCCGATCCCGCCTCCACTTCAGCCATGATGTGATGCTGGAGGAGCATCGTCCCTTCGTTCACCCTCATGCTTTGCTCTGCATCAAGCTTCTTGAAGTTTTGCTAATAGGTGACACACTCGTAAAGCATGTACACCTCGGGTAGCTCTTGTAACGTCTGGGAATTTTTTAAATTCCCAAAGTTGACAATGGGAAATTAGGGTGTTGGACCCCTTGACTTTCTTGTTGGAATAACTTATTCAATGCTTAGAACTGGTAGCTAAAATCTATATAGATGGAAATTAGACAGAAAGAGCTTTGAAACGCCACTAAGAACTCGCGAATAGGAGTTCGGATAAGGAAGATACGACTGTTAAAAGTTGAACATATTGTATAAGGCCCATTTACCCGATTTAAACGTGCAATTGGACCGTTTAAGTTGTTTTGTGGGCCCGATTATTTACTGTTCTAAAATTATGTTTTTGGGGCCCAATTTCTCATGGGATTAGGGCTCATAATCCTATACGTATAAAAATAGAAAATGAGGGCTTTTTGGGAGTGTTTTTGGATAGTGAAGGAAAAGAGGGAATTTTCTAACAAAATTCCGGTAAAGCGTTGACAATGGTGGATCAACAATAAACCGACAGTTGAGGTAGGATGCAAGTCGAACTTGATTAAATTTAAATGCGTGTTTTCTGCAATTACTCTTTCAGTAGTTTTAATTAACCATTATGATTGCAATGATTGTTCCGTAGAACAGAACATTGAATTCAAATTGCCGGCCAGTTCTTTCTGGGTAGAAGCTGGCCATCACCGGCCGGACTCAGGGCCAAGGTGGTCGGAGTCGTCGTTGAGCTGCAGGCCGACTAATCCCGGCCTTGCGGCCAGCCGAGGTGGCGATTACAATTGTTGGCAAAAACTGTAGTGGGAGAGTTGGGAAAGGCGAAGTCTTTCGGGCACTGGGCGGAGGAGAATTAGCCACCCACCACTGGCGGGGCCAGCACCGTTGGAATCGCCACTTGCTGATGATTCACCCCAGGCTGGCTCTACATCTGGTGTTACACCGGTGGCAGCCGGCAGACGTGGCCATGTAGAGGGATCCAGATCTGGATCTGGGCGCCGCTGGGCGGAGCACAGGATTATGGGCTTCCGCCTTGGCAGCCCTAGCGTGGGCGACTCCAACCTTGCCGAAAAGCTGGACCGGTGGCGGTGGACGCGTAATCCAGCCATTGCCCGCGGCCTTGGGGGCGTCTCCATGAGGAAGATGGCCGCAGATGGGTCAGCAAGTCTGGCCCGATTTCGGGCCGAACCGCTGACCTGACTCGGGTTGGTTTAAAAAAAAGGAAAGGGGGTTGTGAACCGGGTCAGGTTCAAGGGGGTAAAAATATCAAAAATATTCTAGAAAAATACTCAAGGACCCCAAGAAGTGTGAGAGTATTCTAACCAAGTTTGGGAAAAATCCCAGAGTCTCTAAAATAACCTTTTTACCCCTAGTAGTTAAATCATCGTGTGAAAACCATTTACTTGACTTCGGGGCTCTGGTTTAGGGGCCTATGAGTTGGGTTAAAAATTGAGAAAATTCTCTGTGAGAGTTTAATAAGTAAATTAAGTATAAGACAAATCTTATAGTGAAGAAAAATCCTAGTGAGTAGTTAATTGACCATTTTGCCCTTAAGGTTTATCATAAACCGTTAAGACAACCTGGGTCGGTTAAGGGTTTCACAACCCCGTCACATGCCAAAAAAATTACTCAGAGTCCATGAAGTCAAGTAGTATGCTTGAGTTCAATTTTGGACCTGTTAGATGTCATTAAGGCCTTAAACCAAATGATAAAAATACCCCTATGCAAACTGGCCCGTATTCGTGTGGATATTATTAACGGGCTAATGTGATATTTAAACCTTTTGAGAGTTACAGACTTACCCGAGAGCAGAGAGGACCATATTCAATGTTAGATAATTACCTTAATACCCTTAGGTGCATATGATCAATTTTTAAAGAGATTTAATAAGTTAACCCCAAGGAGGGTTAGGGCATGTGAGCTCAAACAATTTTAATATTATTATTGAATTTAATTATTGATATTATGATTTGCTTGAACCTGTGTGGTTCTTATTATTATGTTTTTATTGTTTCAATATTTTGCTATTGATGTTGTGATAGTAACTTATCACTAGCTTAAGATTATTGAAAGATTAATTAATGGGGCTTGATAGCTTTGGATTGGGTGAAAATACCTAATAAAGATAAAGACTAAAATACCTCTAAGGGGTCTAGGACTAGTTCATACAGTGAACAAATCCTTTGACCTAACGATAAGCATTGGTTGATGAACCGATGACAGTTTCGAGTTTTAAACCCTAGTCTAGAAGGGACTAATAGGGTTTGGGATAGTCATTCGGAATCCTTACTTATAGATGAGTAAGATAGGGTTCAGAATAGTTTCCTAAGTTTTAGCTCTATTGACGAGCCGCTGATTTGACCGTGTAGTTGCACTTCCCCATTGGAGGGAGTTCTATGTGAGCCGGGCTCACACTGGTCTAGTGAGGATCACTTAGTGTACACACATTTAAGGTCGCTGACATCCTGCTTGGTTGGTGTTTCTGACCACTTCTGTTTAGGTGCAGTTGTGGGTCATGCCCTTTCACTCCGGCCAGGTCCTTATGGGCTAAGTTGGGAGATGTCACTTCTTGGTGGATTCTAGGGGCCTGGTGGATTCTATAGTGTTTTGTTGTCATTTGTCACTTAGGTTGACATCTGATGAGTTTGTCTGTCATTGGGATTAAACGGGAATATTAATTATCGAACAATGGTTCGAGAGATAATTAATAACATTGATTGATATTTCTTGTTTAATTAGAATAAGTGGAACGATTAAAGGACTTGCATAAAATATAGGTTGCTTAAAAATACTTAAGTATTGCATGTGTGATGCTATGCTTCTTAGTATAGTGTAGTATTAGGCAGAACTACGTCTGGATCTGATCTTGTTGGAAACATTGGAGATGTTGTCTGATAAGTACGTAGGCAACTGACATTGGGTGATGTTGGCCCGATCCGAATATATTAATAAAACCTTTTGTCCTTTGGAAGCTCTTCTCTTAAAGGCAGAGATGCTCTATTGTGGTTGTGGTTGTTGTTTGGTTTACTTTGTTGCAAATTCTTCAGGCGACGACAAGTGAGACTAAGACAGGCGAGCACAAGAGGTTTCTGCATTTCTGTAACTCCGGTATATAAGTGTACCTTAAGCGTGAGAGTCAACTTGCTATTTATTTTCAGACGGGTGGTAGACCTATACTTAGGTGGATGAGCTGGTCTTTATGAATTTTTAGACGTTAAATAATATCATATGATTTGATATTTGTATTTGTGAACCGCAGTTATCATGACTTGGATATTTAATCGAAGGGTTTGTTTTGTATTTAAAGAAAAAAATTATTCTCACTGTTCGTGCTATTTAAAAATACTTTTAAAAATCCAGGTCGCGACAGCTCTAGTGCGCGACGCCATCGCTGGGACCTCTTTCCTCCGTTGCTCATAAACAAGGCTCTAGCAGGGATCATCGGAGAAGGTAGCAGGGATCATCGGAGAAGGCAGGCCCAGTTGTGGCCATGGCCATGATAGTGCAAATGTGGTCGGTCCCAAACTTGCTACTACCCGCTCCATAAAAAAAATCCCGTACTGCTCATTTTCCCCCCGAGAACTCCACGGCTGCCCTTCTTTTCTCCCCTCCCATTAGGGCTAAAAAAACCCATCCAAATTGTGACATAAGAAGGCTTTTTATAAATATAAGAATTATAGTTCCTAATCTCTCTAGAATTTTAGGTAATCCTCCCCAATTAGGCTACCTAATTGGGACCTTAAAAATTAATTTCGAAATTATAAACAACCGGGCCCATAAAATGACTTAAACGGGCCAAAAATAGTCTAAATCGGGTAAACAGGTTTTATGTAATATACTTAACTTCGAACAGTCATATCTCCCTCATCCGAACTCCGATTCGCATATTCTTGGTGGCGTTTCGAAGCTCTATCTGTCTACTTTCTATTTATATATATTTCAGCTATCAATTATAAGCATTTATTATGTTATTTTAATAAGAAGATCAATGGGTCCAACACCAAAATTTCCCGTGGTTAACTTTGGGAATTTAGAAAATTCCCGGACGTTACACCCCCTACCCCTCTACCATTGTGAGCAGCTACATCTTTGATTTTTCCTCCTCCTCCCCTCATAATAGTGCTTCTTCCCCTATTTTCGATTCGACACACTTGTTGTTGCTTTTGTGGGGTGGGCAAGTGACGAGGAGGTAGAGGTCATAGAGGACAACAATGGAGGGGTGGGTGGGTATTGTGGAGACGGAATGGATGATTGTTGGGTGATTGGTTCGGACCAAGTCCTCGAGGCAGAGATGAGGAAAATAGGAGGAAAAGGTTCAACTTGGTGGAGTGGTGAAGGCGGATAGAGGTGGTGACAATGGACCATGAAGGCGGCTCTAGGTGGGACTTGGGAAGAGGGGAGGCTCCTGGTTGGACACGGGAGTGGGGGACAAGGGGTGGGTGGGGGCACAAGGAGGGAGACTTATGTTTTTTTTGTTGAATGTTACTTGGATTGGACCAATTGTTCGGGTCACCGGTTCAATTGTGCTAGCAAAATCAACCCAGTCAACTTAAGCTTGCCGTATAGAACTGCCTAGATTTTCAATCCGGCCCGGTTGAACTTGGTCTTGGCTGGGTTTTAAAATACTAGTACTAAGTGTTTGATTGGTTTCATGAGCTTCCAAGTGCCACAGTGGTACACCCGTGTAGTTTTCTAAGGCCTAGTAGTATCCACCCTTGCTCATGTGTATTGGCTTGTGTTAATGTCATCAGATTGAGATTTGACAGCATAGATTAATACATAGAGCAGGCCAATATGAATCACCTACCCATCTTATAATTTAACAAGCACTATTGGATCTCGATCCAACACAAGTGAACAAAGGTGCATGTTAACTTTTTTCATATTTCATTGATTGTTTTTGTAAATTCTGCGTTGTTTTTTTTGTTTGTTTTGAAGATAGACCATTCGGGTCTGGGTCAAACTAGACCAGAACCCGTCCCTGCGTTTTGAAGTTACGGGGGAAGAGAGGACTCATCCTCCCCCATCCCAAACTGCCTTGAAGAGGAGGGACAAATCCCATCCTCCCTCTCCAAGCAGACCTCTTCTCTCCCTCATCTTCTCCCTGTGTCTCTCTCTCCCTGCATCTCCCTCTCTCAGCGAGCCCTCTCTCACAGCCCATCTCCCCTCTCCACTTGTGCCCTAGCCAACCCACTTTTCCCTTCCTCTTCTCCGGCGGGCAGCACCACTCAAGGAGGATTTCGGTGGCCAGCGACGGTCGTGAGGGTGGTTTTGGACAACGGAAGGGCTGGGCTGCAAGGGGAAAGCAAGAAAGGTAAGCCTTTGGGTGGAATTTTGTATCTTTCTCCCTGTTTTGGGTTAGGCTACTCATACTCCAATTTCAGAATCACTATTCACAGCAGATTTTGGAGAAGTAAAAATGCCCAAAATCATGTCTTTCCTTCTTTAATTTTATGCATTTGTAGTTTATTATTCTCAGCCTTTAATTAGAACTTTGTTTTGGGTTGTTATGTTAGGTTTTAGAGGAGAAGATTAGCTATTGGGAGTAAGCTTTGGAGTAGGCTTAGGTGAGAACCCTCACCTATAACATGGCTTGTCTTTCAGCATGAATCGTTGATTTATTTTGGTTATATATGCATGTGTGAGACAAATTCTTTATGCTAGGTTTGTTGTGAAATATTCAGTATATGGGTGATGTATGTTTGCAATATTTATGATATGTTCTATAGTAAATACAAGCATGATTAATGTTAGAGATACAAGCTGAGTGGATTATGAGGTATTGTCTAACATATGGAATATGTTGTCTAACGTTTGAGATATAAAAAGGGTTGTAAATGTATGCATGGTTCTATTGTTAGTTAGATGTTTTAATTCATTTATATAAATTGTGCTATATTGGAATTATAATATAAAGTAGATATGTATTTTGTGCAACAACAATCATATGTGTAGGTTGTGATTTAATTATAGGATGTTACAGGTTATACTCAAGGGAGATACGAAATGTTGATTGTTTGATATAGATATGTATATGTATAATTGCTACTCTTTGCAGGTTGTGATGAATTAGGTCAATTATCAACTATGGGTAAATAGTGCATATATATGTTATGACAGGTTGATGAGTTAAATAGATGATATGGATGAATCATGAAAGTTGGCGTTTTTATTTGAATTGTATAGAATCCATTTTCTCATCTTATGGGCATGTGAGAGTGTTGTATTGCATAAATAGTAGAACAGGAATTAAGAACCAACCTAAGAGAGAGGTTGAACAAGAGGAGTTAAGGTCAGGGTGTAGGGCTTTAACTTCAGAAACAAGATAATAAATTTTACCCAGGTGCCACGTAGGGATGAGGGTGGACCCCAGCCTTTGGCAGTTCCCTCCCGGTTTTTACGGGTCATTATGAGTACATGCGTATGACTACTCATGACGTTTTTGCACCGACGCAACCTACAGATCACAGTTAAATTCTCTAGGTGATATGGTGATGTGCCTGAGGATGACACAATCGGTACCTAGGAGGTCTACGAAGTGAAAGGGAAGGAAGAAGGAAGAAAGGGGAGGAAATCTGAATTCTTTAATTGCATAACCAGTAAAACAAGAGAGGGCCGCCCCATATAGGGGACGACCAGTCCCCTAGGGAGTCATGCCAACCCCAACCAAGCTGGTCCGGTTCCCTAGGTGAACCCACCAGTTAGTGGTTCGGCTAGCCCGGGCCACTAACTGAACCAACATCGTTTTACAACCAAACTAAACCAAACCAAACTAAACTATTACAATAATAAATAGTTTAAGGCAGCATAAATAAAAGAGATAAAATGGAATCGGATCATCGTGGGATCATTGTGCACAACACTCCACCACGCTTCCGCTATTCGCCTTGTCCTCAAGGCGACCAATCAGGGAAGCGCATCATGAAGTTGTCCTCCAACATCCACGTCGAGTCCTCTAACGGCTGACCCTGCGAAGAAACTAAGACCTTTGTAACAATGCGACCAGATCGGCGGACACGTCGCTTCTCAATCACCGACATAGGGACAGGGTCGGATGGAGGAACAGGGCCCATCAAGGGTGGAGGAGGAGCACCAAGAACCAAGGAAACATCACCCACAAACCGTCGTAAACGGGATACATGAAAGACAAGATGAACCAAAGAGTCAGGCGGCAAAGTAAGGCGGTAAGCAACGGGACCAATACACTCCGCAATAGCATAAGGACCATGGAAACGGGGGGCGAGCTTAGAGTGTGCAAACTGAGACAAAGAAGTCTGGCGCTGTGGAAAAACAGAGACATAAACAAAATCACCCACGGCGAACTCCCGATCAGTATGGCTGCGATCATAAACCTGCTTCATCCTGTTTTGGGCAGACGTTAAATTTCCCTTGAGTTGGCGTAAGACCTCATCACACTTCTGCAATAGATAATCCACCTCAGTGACCGATGAACGGTGTGGTACATAGGATAAGACGGTCGGCGGAGGTCGGCCATAAAGCACTTCAAACGGAGTGAACCCTGCGCACGTATGGTAAGCCGTATTATAAGACCACTCAGCCCATGGAAGAAGCTGAAGCCACCGTCGGGGCTGTGTCATAGTAAAGCAGCGCAGATACTGCTCCAAGCAACGGTTGACTACCTCCGTCTGCCCATCCGTCTGGGGGTGGTAAGCTGTGCTCATGTGGAGAGAAGTCCCCTGAAGAGTGAAAAACTCCTGCCAAAACTGCGAAAGGAAAATCCAATCATGGTCAGAAATAATAGTACGGGGCATACCATGAAGTCGGGCCACCTCACGAACATATAACTCAGCCATAGTCTTGGCGGTGAAGGGATGTCCCAGTGCACAGAAGTGAGCATACTTGGACAGCCGGTCTACTACCATCATAATGACAGACTTGCCCTGCACCATAGGAAGAGCCTCTACAAAGTCCATCGACACATCGTCCCACACCTTATTCGGAATGGGTAAGGGCTGCAATAAACCAGCGGGTAAGGTCGTGGGCGCTTTAGCCTGCTGACAAACATCACAAGCTGCCATGTAATCCTGGGCTGCCCGACGAATGCCATGCCACAGAAAGGTTTGGCTGACCCGTTTGTAAGTGCGGAAGACGCCCTCGTGACCAGCCGTAGGAGAGTCATGGAAGTGTGACAGGATGCGGCGGTGGAGATCGGCAACATCAGGAACCCACAAGCGGTCCTTCCAGAAAAGGAGGTCATCTCACCAGACAAAGAAAGGACGACCAGCAGGGTCAGTTTGTAGGTCGGCAATTACATCCTGTGCCCCAGAATCTGCCCCATATGCCTGTCGTAGCTCATCAATAAAGGGGCATGAGA
Organism: Saururus chinensis; assembly: GCA_035235625.1. Classification (NCBI taxonomy): domain Eukaryota; kingdom Viridiplantae; phylum Streptophyta; class Magnoliopsida; order Piperales; family Saururaceae; genus Saururus; species Saururus chinensis. The sequence goes on along the minus strand of CP141142.1, from coordinate 43,233,034 downwards.
TAGCAGAGAAAGCCAAACTAGAGCCCTGCACCGGACTGCGAGAGAGCGCGTCAGCCACGATGTTCTCAGACCCCTTCTTGTACACGACCTCATAGTCATAGCCCATCAACTTACTGACCCAGCGCTACTGAGAGGGAGTTGACACTCGTTGTTCCAAGAAGTATTTCAGTGGCTGGTGATCAGTACGAATCAGGAACCGGTGACCAAATAAGTGAGGGCGCCATTTGTCAACATTGAGGACAATTGCTAGCATCTCTTTCTCATACACTGATAGGGAGAGGGAGCGGCCAGCCAATGCCTTGCTGAAATAAGCTATGGGTCGCTCGTCCTGCAAAAGAACTGCCCCTAAGCCCAACTCTGATGTGTCGGTCTCCACCACAAACGGCCGGCTGAAGTCGGGTAAGAGCAGAACCGGGGCGGAGGCCATAGCCTGCTTAAGACCCTCAAACGCCGCCTCAGCCTCCGGTGACCACGCAAAGGCCCCCTTCTTGAGCAACTCTGTAAGAGGTCGAGCCAACTCGCCATACCGATGGATGAAACACCGATAATAACCTGTAAGGCCTAGAAATCCCCGGAGTGCCCGAACACATGTAGGTGGCGGCCAAGACAACATGGTGGCCACCTTGGCCGGGTCGGTAGCCACACCGCTCTTCGAAATAATATGGCCCAAATAATCCACCTGGGGACTGCCAAAGGAACACTTCGAACGTTTTAAAAAAAGAGAGTTAGTGCGTAGTATAGAGAAGACCGACCTGAGATGCATTAAGTGATCCGACCATGAGCGGATATATACCAAGATATCATCAAAGAAGACCAGTATATAACAATGCAAGAACGGCCAAAAAAGATCATTCATTAAGCACTGAAAGGTGGATGGGGCGTTGGTCAGCCCAAAGGGCATCACGAGGAACTCGAAATGACCGTTGTGTGTCCAGAACACCGTCTTGTGCACATCCGTCAGCTGCACCCATATCTGATGATAGCCCGAATGTAGGTCGAGCTTACTGAAGACCGTGGCCCCTGTGAGCTCATCCAATAGCTCCTCAATCACCGGTATAGGGTACTTGTCCTTGACGGTAATGGCGTTCAATGCACGATAGTCAACACAGAACCGCCACGACCCATCCTTCTTGCGGACCAGCAACACGGGAGATGAGTACGAACTCGTACTAGGACGGATGATGCCGGACTGGAGCACGTCCGCGACAAGCTTCTCGATCTCAGATTTCTGGATGTGGGGATAGCGGTACGGACAAGCATTTGCAGGGGCTGCGCCTGGAATAATAGGAATATGATGGTCATGAGGATGGACCGGAGGAAGACCCTGTGGTTCATGGAAGAGGTCCTAGTAGGCAGTCAATAAATCCTGCATATCAGAAGGTAAGTCATCCTGAGGCACGTCAAGAGTAGCTCGCTGCTGCAAGAGGAGGCCATGGGGGGCGAACCGGAAGAAGGAGCTCACGGCCTGGGCGGATTGGAGAGCGCTTGGTCACGAGCTTGCAATCCGAACTTGCTGCCCGTTCAGCTCGAAATCCATCACCATGTCCCTGAAATTCCAAACCACATCTCCCAACTCCTGCAGCCACTGTACGCCTAGCACCACATCTGCCCCCTTCATGGGCAGCAAAAATAGATCGGTAACAAACAAATGGCCCTGAACAGAGAGCGTAACCTGAGCACACACCCCTATGCTCCGAAGATGTTTACTGTCGCCAATCAGCACATCAAATGACTTCGAGTCTGTGACGAAACAACCCAGCCGATGGGCTACCTTATCGTTGATAAAATTATGAGTAGATCCGCTGTCGATCAAGATAGCCACCTGTTCCCGCTTAAGGAATCCCTGAACTCGCATCGTGCGTGGAGTGAATGCCCCTGAAAAAGCATGGACGGAAATTTCGGGCAGCACGTCCTCCTAGGAACAAGCATCAAATCCGGCCCCATCCTGGCTGTCCGCTTCGACCTCCTCCACGAGTAAGCTGCCTTTAACCGAACAACGGTGCCCCGGAACGAATTTCTCATCACAACGAAAGCAGAGCCCTTTTGCTTGTCTCTCGTCCATCTGTGCTGGTGTGAGCCGTCGAACAATTGGGCTTGATGCGACCTGTTGGCCAGGACGACCTTGTGCCAGGGTGATATTGGGCGCTGCCATTGGGTTGACACTCCCCATAGGTTGGGACGGAGGCCCCAAACGTCCACCTCTGCGCTGCCTTAGGAGCTTCTCTTCCTCGATGCGGGCGTGACGCACAACGTCCCACATATTGGTGCAAGGGAAGTGGCGCATCTCCTCTGAGATTTCTGACTTTAGTCCCCGCTTGAAGGTGCCCACCAAGGCAGCCACCGGCCACTCTGGAAGTCGGTTAGCTATCTTCATAAACTTGGTGTAATATGCACGGACAGTGGTAGTTTATCGTAGGGAGGAAAGCATTTCGTTGAAGTCCTAGAATTCATTCGGCCCAAATTGAATGCAAAGCTCGTCGGAGAAGGCAACCCATGTGGGGTAGCGCACCTCCTTTTCAAAACTCTGAAACCAGACCGAAGCGTCCCCATCAAGATGGAAGGTGGTGATGCGCAGACGTTCAGCCTCAGAATGTGTCCCTTGGTAAACGAAAAATTTCTCAGCCTTGTACAACCATTTAACCGGATCGTCATCACCATTATAGCGGGGAAACTGTAGGCGAGCCAAACAGGGTTTTTGTAACGACCCGACCCGAGCCGGGCCCACAAAATTGCTAATAGGAAATTTTCTCTTTCCTTGAGCCAGGAATCATCGTCTGAGTGCGAGAGGTACAACGTTTGTCTACGCACTATGGAGCTTTAAGGCTTCCTCGTACGTAGACTTAGGTTGTAACGAACACGTACACACGACGAAGTTTCATAGTTCATCGCGTGTAAAACAAAATAAAACATATTATTATAATGATTTGGATCGGGCCAACGTTGCCTTGCCGTTGGTTGCCTACGTACGTATTGGATATTATTCCAATACGATCGGATCCGAACGTAGTTCTGCCTAATGGCTACTACATACTACAAACATCACAAAATCATACGTATAAAATACATATCTCCGAATATTTAATCGGAGTATACAAACACTCATCATATATCGGAGTCAAGCGGAAGTTAATAAATTAACGGAATCGTACATCTCGCTCTACCATAGAACGGGATCGAAATCTCATACACGTATCTCGCTCTATCACTGAGCCGAGACAGAGAACACAAATTACACGTCTCGCTCTACCCTAGAGCGAGACCACACACGTCATATAAGTATACATCATGGCATCTAGGTGCATAGCATGGCATATAAGTATATAGCATGACATATAGGTACATAGCATGGCATATAGGCACATAGCATGACATATAGGTACATAGCATAGTAAATAGGCACATAGCATGGCATATAGGCACATAGCATGGTATATAGGTACATAGCATAGTATATCTGCACTTAGCATGGCATATAGGCACATAGCATAGTATATAGGCACATAGCATGGCATACAGGCACATAGCATAATATATAGGTACATAGCATAGTATATAGGCACATAGCATGGCATATAGGTACATAGCATAGTATATAGGCACATAGCATGGCATATAGGCATATAGCATAGTATATAGGCACATAACATGACATATAGGTACATAGCATAGTATATAGGCACATAGTATGGCATATAGGCACATAGCATAGTATATAGGTACATAGCATAGTATATAGGCACATAGCATGACATATATAAATCGTAGCATAACACACATCATAACTTAGCACATGCTGTACGAAAGATTAGAAATGCTTACTTCCATCATAACCCATACAGTAATGACATCTACGGATAGAACCCCGTCTTACTTCGGGTGTCTTTTTCTTGTTTCGGTGTTCGGGCAGAGCCTTACTTAATCTCGGGGCATTTCCTCCTTATAAGATTGTCAGCTCAGAAAATGGAACCCACCATCGCGTAGAACACCTTCGATTTAGTCAAGAACGGCTCTTGAATCGACTAAATCGGAGTTGGGATGGCCAGAAACAGAGAAAACAAAGTTGGTCGATACGGGTAGAACCTCTCCTTGTCTTGGGGCGTTTCTTCTTTATACGATTGCTAACTCAGAAAATGGAACCCTCCACCACGTAGAACATACTCGATTTAGTCAAGAACGCCTCTTGGACCGACTAAATCGGAGTTGGGATGGCCAGAAACAGAGAAAATGAAGTTCATCGGTGCATGAAGATAACGGACATGACCTCCTCTTGTCTTGGGACATTTCTTCATCATACGGTCTCCAACTCGAAGAACGGGCAGCTCCATTGCGTAGAGCATACTCGATTTAGTAGGAAATGGGTCTTGAACGACCTTAATCGGCCTCAGAACGGTCAGAAACGGGGGTAGAGAAGTTCCCCGGTCAGAGAAGGAACGAAATGGGGTATATATAGACCCCCGAGCCGCCGAAACCGCGGCGCCGCTGTTTCTGTGGCGGCGCTCGCCGAAACCACGCGCGGCTCGTGCCCGCGCTTTACGCGGGTCACGTTCACGCGCGGAACCGCGGCGCGCGCGAAACCGCAGCGCCCGCGGTAACGCGGGCGCGCATCGCGCCGCGCCGCGCCGGCTCACGCTGCAGTGCGCGCCAGCCGCGCGCTGGCTCACCCATTTTCCATTATTTTATTTTATTTTTATTTGTATACTTAAAATTACAAACGCGCGTATCTCCCTACTCCGGATTCGGATTCGCGCGTTCTAGGTACCGTTGGACTCGTATCGTCGAGCCCTTCGATACAAACCCACTTAAAACAGAAAAACACACTATTTCCAAGTGGGTCCCACCTATATTGCACGTTTCTCAAATATCATAATTTCCGGTCCCGACCTCTGTTTCGTGCGTTCTTCGAATCATTATGCTCATTATGCCAAGCTCTACCTGGCTACGGGTATTTTATCTAATGAAAACCCTTAACATTAATCTCAAATTACCGAATTACCCTTAACCCTCCCAGGTTAAGCGTAACCGAAAAATGGGTCGTTACAGTTTTGCTCCCCCGCGCAGCCCCCCATGATGCCCAAGATACTCGTCCCACTCCTCTGCGTCTTGGAACTGATTTGGAGGGGGCGGCATCACAGGGGCATTTTCTCAAACACTTGGTATGCCTCGCATGTCCCAGACCTGGCGCCTTCCCCCAAGTGCTTGATTGCCAGCGCCAAAGCGCGCAGGGCCTGGAAATACCCTCGTGTCAAGGCCGGTTGGGGCTAGGGGTTCGGGAAGGATCAGCTCAGAAGGCTGGGACGGCCCACCCTTCTCTTGGGTAGTAGCAACGGGCGGCCCAGGCAGAATGGCCGCTATGCACGCAGTCATGAACTGTGTGTGCGCCTCGTGCTTCGTCTCCATGCTTGTCATCCGTATGGCGAGGGTCTGTATTGCAGCCAAGATTTTTGACAGCGAAGCTTCATTGGCAGCCGGGATGGTCTTTGGACTGTCTGTCGACGCTGAGGCGGGGACCTCCTTCTCTGAAGGAACCTCGGAGACGACAACCTATTTTCCTCGAGCCATGGCCGGGGATCGTATGCTCCGATACCAATGACGTGCCTGGGGATGACACAATCGGTACCTAAGAGGTCTACGAAGTGAAAGGGAAGGAAGAAGGAAGAAAGGGGAGGAAATCTGAGTTCTTTAATTGCATAACCAGCAAAACAAGAGAGGGCTGCCCCATATAGGGGATGACCAGTCCCCTAGGGAGTCGTGCCAACCCTAACCAGGCCGGTCCGATTCCCTAGGTGAACCCGCCAGTTAGTGGTTCGGCTAGCCCGGGCCACTAATTGAACCAACATCATTTTACAACCAAAGCAAACTAAACTATTACAATAATAAATAGTTTAAGGCAGCATAAATAAAAGAGATAAAATAGAATCGAATCATTGTGGGATCATCGTGCACAACATATGGGGAACAGGCTGTGTGTGTATATTATGTTTTACGAGGCATATGGTGATTATGCAAACTTATGTTACAAAGAATGATTATGTGAATGTTGAATTAAAATGATCATGCATATATGATGATTATGTGTAGATATGCTATGCTGAGTTTGAATGTGAATATTTGTTATTGTATGATTGGTGAATGCTAAATTACAAGATATGTTCTATTTGGGGTATTATCACAGAGCTTTGGCTCACGGGTGGAATGTCCATTCCATCGGGCATATTTTTGCACACAGGTTTGTTTACAGATTTGGATGCGTAAGAACGTCAAGGAAGAGTAGAGTTTCCGTTCACGGGGTTGAGCATAGAATTTAGAAGTAGTTTGATTTTAATGCTTATGAGTAGGTCAAGTATTTGCTTTGTAATCGCATATGAACACCCTTGGGTGAATTTCTTTTGATTTGATTCAATAAAAATTATTTATGTTTCAGATTTAAATTCTTTATCCCTTGTAATATATGTTATTGTATTGTCACAGCTTGAACTTAGGTGCCCTCCGATAGTGTTAGCGGTCTATGGACCCTTCTCAAGGCTCAGGTCGTGATAGTTTTTATACAAATTAAATATTTCATTGGTTAATTACTCAAAAATCAATCAACTTTAGCCAATCATCACAACAGCAATAATCATGTAACATTAGCTTCTTATGAATCACAATAATTGTTCTTCTCAATCAAGCCTTCACTTCAACCCTTCTCATTCTAGTTTCAGATATAAGCACACCCAAGCCCACCTTCTCCTCGTCCCTTAACGCGGGCTCACTCAGCTTGCTTGTTCTGTACATAGGATTCGAGGTCAAAACGGTAATTTCATTCGACCTGCCATTGATCTCGAGCACCTCTGGAAGCCCATTACCGCATCCCTTGGACAGGCCCACGTCGATCCGAATGGCCCGGTTCTGGCACACCCCGTTGATTCCACCCTGCTGGATCGTGTGGCCCATCACCATCCTCCTCGCTCCCGGCACCGCCGCCAGCGCCTCCTCCAGCGCCGCGCAGTCGCACCGCCACTCTGACTCATCCGAGAACCGCCGCAGCCACACCACCGAGTCCCTACCCCGCACGAACCCCGGTCCCCTCCGCCTCCTGGTCGACCCGCTTATCCACTCTCGAACCTCCTCGTTGATCCGCTCCAGCCCGTAGACGGCGTGCTCCCTGAGCAACCCCCCGTGGACGAACACCGAGTCCCCGACCACCAGTACGGTCGGGTTGTCGGACAGGAATCGCTTTGAGATGGGCCCGCCCGGTCGCAGCGCCGCGATTCGGGCCCGAAACCCCTCCTGGAACTCCTCCCGGACGCCCGGTAGGCGGGCCGGGATGCCACGGAAGATGTCGGGCTGGGGGCCGAGGTCCGGGCAGAGCGACTTCATCTGGGACCCGGTTAGGAACCACCGGGCCCAGGCCTGGAACTCCGCGAGGGAGAAGGGGTCGACGAAGCGGAAGTCGGATTCGATGTTCATGATCTCGTGGTTGCCGAGCATTGTGAGAAGCGCGCCGCCCTGCGCCGCCGCGTCCTGCTTCAACCGGTGGAGGAGGTAGATGAGGCGGATCTCGTCCGGCCCGCGGTCCAGGACGTCCCCCACCTGGACGGCTGTGGTGGCGCCAGCGATCCAGCGGTGGGATTGGGGGTCCACGAGGCCGGCCAGGGCAAGAGCCCGGAGGGACTTGGGAAAGTCCCCATGGAGGTCTCCCACCGCCACCAGGCGGCCCGGAGCCTGGTAACGGGTCTGGATGGGGGGTTTCGCTGAGGATGCGGAGGCGGCCGCGTCAGCCTCCTGGCGGAAGAACGTTCCGCTGACGGAGAAGTCAACAAAGGCATCGACGAAGGAGGAGACATGGCGGTGGAGATCCCGGCAAAGATCCGACGCCGCCAGCGGGTCCGCTCCCGACTCGGCCATTTGGTGGTCCAACCAATGTGTGATTGACTCGCGCAGGTCAAGCCAGCAATAAAGTATTGAAGAAAAGTTTATTATATGACGGTTATGTCCACCTATGGACATGAGAAAACATGGGAAGATTCAGTTTTGAGTTTCTCTGTCACACTTTCTATGTGGCTACTTCCGTCATCAAATAAAAGGAAGCGTTTTATGTATTCTACGTAAAGACTTAAGCGTAGGGCTGTACAGCTCCGCTCGGCTTGGTTTAAATTAAGCTCGATTCAAATTAGGTTTGACTCGAACTCGATCTGAGATCGAATAAATTGGAGTAGACCCTTGCTTGATTTAGCTCAGTTCGAATAAAATTCAAATTTGATGTTACTTGGTTCGACCTCGAGCTTGAACTGGAATATAATTTTAAAATTATATATAAATAATATATATAAAATAAATAATATATATATATATATATATGTATATATTTTATATAAATATAATTATTAATTTAAATATATATTTATAACATACTCCATTCTTAGATTAATAGCTCTATTTGATTAGTTCATTTTGAAAAAATTAATTGAGTTATTAATCTAAGACAAATAGAATATATAAAACGACATATAATTACATATTTATATACTAATACTATGTATCATATTGATATATGAGACCCGTTTATATGAGTCAAGGCTCACTCAATACTATGTGAGTATTGATGCCATGCATCCTCGTATTACTATATAAGAATACACATAACTTGAGAGGTAGATTAGTTTATGTCTTCTTGCGCATTTAGATCTCAATCTGATGGCCCATGATATCTTTACTCATGCAGATGTATAAAAGTCTAAACTCATATAAATTTTTTTTATGATATATATCCTTATTAAATTATAATATATATATATATATATAATTTATATATATGATATATATTTTATAAAAATAAAAATATTTGAGACGTAAACACTAATATACTCCTTTTGTCCTAAATTAATAGGGTTATTTGATTCTTGAAGATGAACTAAAATTAGTTCAATTGAAAAACAAAATGGAGCTATAAGTATATGACAGATGGTCAACATGATATCACACCAATATACTTAGAAATAATTCTAAAAGAAGCATAACATTTGTTGACCAACCTTAGTTTAGAAAAGAATGATTAAATATTCTTTTAAAAGTTGAAGCATGACATTGAAACTATCCTCATTTTATAAAATGTATATATTTTTACATGTACTTAAGAATTTTTTAGAGGCATACTAAGGTTACAGAATAACTTTTTTATTAGTAATTTATAAGCATATAAAAAAAAGAAAGCACAAAAAAGTAGATGATAATGTTGCCTAAATAATTTTTTTTATTTTTTACATCTTTTTTAGTGATTATATGTACATGAAGAGAGAAAAATAATAATGTTGTATTTTTTTAGCATATGTAACTAAAACTTATTTGACATAGTTTTCTTCTTTCATAGTGACTATGATCAAATGTTCACGGTGTAGTCGTAATACTTTTTAAACTTTATTTATTAATTTTTAATACTAAAAGTATATTAGTATATATGATACTTCATATACTTTATATTTATATATAGATTATTCTTATTATTTTAGTTCGAGCCCAATTCGAGCCAAGGCTTATGATTCACTTATTCAAGTTTGAGCTCGAGTCAAACTTTGGATTTCCAATTCGAGCCAAGCTCGAGCTGAAAGGTTCAAGTTTATTTGAGCTTCGACCCGATCTTAAGCCAAGCTTCAACAATTCGAACTCGAGGCGTAGCAGCCTAATACTCGGCTTGTTAACACCCCTACTCAAGCGTTGATTTTATTTTCAAGATCGACGACAACATATAAAGTAATGTACGTTAGTGTAACTAATATTTACATTATTGTATATATTATCAATCTTGAAAATCAATGCCTCACATGTGTTTCTTACGCTTGGCCACATTGAGCGTGCATAAAAAACGCTTCCCAAATTAAAAGGAGAAGATTTTCGCACACCCTATTTTACTATTTACCAAATGATCTATCTTCCTTTTTAACTTTATTTCTATTCACGAGGAGGGTTAATGTTGATATTAATTTTTTTGTTATGTGATACTTTACGTTTACAAGAAAATTTATTTCTTTTTTCAAAGTGTCAACCAAACGTACCCTTAAACTATAAAAATAGGAGTTAATCCTTCTCAAACTATTTAAATAAATAAGGTGTACAAGGCAATCTATTGTCTTAAACAGGCTCGAGCAAGGTTCTCAACACATATCCAAACTCAAGGGTTCATACTCAGTCACGAAGGCCCATCTTTGATTATCTATCTCATCATAATAACGCTTTTACAGTTATGATCATGGGTTCTGAAGTCTAATGATTTAGGATCTACGTTCGCCACCAAATATTACTTTCTTGGCATAGAGGTTCAGCATATATTAATCAAGCTATGCATCTCTCATCGTGCAAGTGTCCTACTGAATTGTTAAATCAAGCTAGAATGAATTATTGTAAAGCTTATGTGATGTAGACTAATGTTTACACAAGTAAAATTAGAAGAAAAACAGAAAAAAATAACTGAGTGATAAATTAAAATAAACTAACTAAAATCTGATTTTTGATCTCTATAAATTCTAAAATATGCATAGCTTCTACATATTTATAGGCAATTAAACCTCCTAATCTTAATGTTATTAAATTTTTTAATTAAAATTTAATTTTTGATCCTTGTAATTTCTAAAATATGCATAGCCTCTACATATTTATAGGCAATTAAGCTTCTTAATTTTAATGCTATTAAAATTTTTAATTAGAATAGACTTCTAACTAGAATGAACCTCTAACGTAAGCCTAAGTATAATAAAATCCTAATTACTCTAAAATATAATCATTGGTAAATAAATCCTAATTACTAAAGGTAAACCCAACCCCCTAGGCGGGTCAAAACATTCTACTTTGCTTCCGTTCCACCTCATCTTCGAGATGGTCATTGACACTTATAATACTGGTAAAATTATGTACTTAGGCCCACCAATGCTCTACGTTAAATATGGAAGAACTGGGACACCACTTTATATAAGGTCCAATACTTGTATGTAGAGCAACAATGAACCCTAATAAAAACGGTAAGAGACACGATCCCACAGAGGACATACAAAATAGAAAGGAATGTGTGGACCTTCTTGGACCCTTTTTAGAAGTACCATAAACCTTGGGACACTATAATGAGGAATTGAAAGGGTTTGGCAAGCGAGCATGGGTCTTGATAATTGTCCAATGTTGCGCCAATAATAATCAATGAAATCACTTGGGGTAGATACTGGCTGGTGCAGACCCGTCGCCGCCCTTTTCATCCCGGATCTAGCCGTCACGCAAATGTCACCGCCTAGTACCACCCAAGCCTTTGCCTTTTCCTTCTTGTCTTTTTCGCCGGAGTCATCTCTCGGCCTGACCGCCACCGGATGTTGGGATTGTCACATTAATGAGGGCAGATTGAATACAATATACAATTATCATGCAAATCTACACACATAAACATACATATGCATATATCTATATTAAATATAATAGAAAAAGAGAATTATGAACCAGGTTCGAGGCACGTTACATGCTGTCCTTGAAACAGATATACCACCCTCTGTGCATAGGCATTCTACAACATTCCGTTTTTGAGATACAACGAACCACATAGTCCATTTGAAAGTGCACTTCCACTCAAACAGATAGGATCTCAATAGGGGTATTGCACGTTACACGCTGTCCTTGAAACAGATACACCACCCTCTGTGCACAGGCATTCTACAGTATTCCATTCCTGAGATACAACGAACCACATAGTCCATTTGAAGGTGCACTTCCACTCAAACAGACAGGATCTCAATAGGGGTAGACTCTATTGCTTAGTCACAAACACCAGGTTCAAAGAAAGAGGAGAAGGATTCACTCCCAAAAATTTTTCAGAGAGAGCAGGAGAGAACAAAGTTACTATAATAGTTGTTCTCTGTGTTTTGGAGTTTCTTTCGGACATTTTGATAAGTCTCTGTAAGACCCGAAGAAGAAATGGCTCTTTATTAACATATATCCCTTCGCGTTGCACTAATGATCGCGACTTAATTTTTTTTAGAAGTCCGTTACCCCGATCAAACAGGGCAACAACCGATTGAATGGGGCGACCGATCGGGCCAACAAGTCGAATGGCTCAACGACAAAATTTTTATTTCACGTCAATATTCAATAGCCCCACCATGACATGAAATAAAACTCATCTACATACATAAAAAAAACTTTACAAAACTTAAAATAGAACACTGAGCAATAGTACTCCAATTTTTCAGCGATAGGTACTTTGTGGGTTTGAACTTACACCTAGTTAGGTAAGCCACTACTCTCACAAGTTCGAAGTGAACTAAGTCTTGAACTTGAACCTTAAAGCAAGAGTTTTGACAAACCTAACCGTTAGAGTAACTCTCTTTTCGAGATTATTCAGGGTAATGCTTTGTAACGCCCGAGATTTTTCATCCCTTTTTCTCAAAACTCATAGAAATTTTTTTTCCCATAAATCGGAGTCAAAACGATAAAATCAAAACCTGTTTATAATTTAAAACATCATACGGTTAAACATCGTACTGTCAAATCGAATATCCTCAGGCGCTACTCAAAAACACACGTACGAATAAATTCTGCTATGATCATAGACTTTTAAATACAAATCACTCCCGGGCATCCCTGAGTACAAGTCCCCTAACAGTCCACTAACTGATCCAAATGAAAGTCCAGATAAACATCATGATGTCTCATCTCACCCAATACAGGAGATCGTGGCACAAATAAACTCGCAGAGAGTCAAGCTGATACCTGAGTCAACGGGAATCAATCCACCGCTGAAACGAGCGTCCATCTCCAGGAGCTCTCCGCACAACCTGCAAAACCTCCCGTACAACGGGGCTAAAAATAGTAGGGTGAGTATTTTCATACTCAGTAGGAAAATACCCAGTAGGGGAAATCCCAAACGGTGAACTCACAAGTTCATAAATCCATGCGTCATGCAACTCAAACATGAAGCAGAAGCATATCATAATAATCATAACATGCTCAAATGCATACGATCATACCAAAGGCACCATCGTGCCACAGACATATCAAAGCATCATCGTGCCAGAATCATACCGAAGGCACCATCGTGCCAAAATCATAGTATCCAATCAACTTACACAAACCCCCTTATCCAGGGTCATACAATTTACTCGTACCACCGTACGCATACTCATACAACATACGCATACTTGTACGACCTTACTCGTACCATCGTATGCTCGCTCATACAGCTTACTCATACATGTACGACCTTACTCGTACAATCAGACTCGTACGACCTCACTCGTACAGTCCGCACAAAAACATACTTACTGTCTTACTCAGAAACATATTCTCACAATCGTACTCCTACTCTTACAGTCGTGCTCATACTCATACGCTTACAGTCTTACTCATACTCATACGCTTACAGTCCTGCTCATACTCATACGTTTACAGTCTTACTCATACACACTCTTACAGTCCTGCTCATACACACTCTTACAGTCCTGCTCATACACATACAGTCGTACTCACACTCGTACAATCGTACTCACACACATACAGTCGTACTCATAATCGTACACATATCAACGACCACTGAAGCTCATTACAACTAATAAGCTCCAGCGTCGAAATGGAAAAGAATGCCACTGGGGCAACACCTTAACCTCCGGGGAGTGACTAGACGCCATGGACTTTTCCGAAGGTAAGGCACACCAATGCTCATGGGGCACTGGATCAAACAGGTAAGAGTAGATCCATGATACTACTTACCTGAGAGCGCAAACATAAACACCCACACATAAGGGGTCATACAGTTGCCCACCATAATGGGTCTTATAGTGCCATAGAATCGCCCACCATAATGGGTCTTATAGTGCCAGAGAATTGCCCACCATAATGGGTCTTATAGTGCCAGAGAATTGCCCACCATAATGGGTCTTATAGTGCCATTGCCACTCTTGGGCAGAAAAAACATACAAGGCCACTTGGGCGTAAACATACAAAGTGCCACTCTTGGACGGAATCATACAACGCTCTCAACAGAGCATCAAACGTCTGGGCTTACACAGCACACAGACCAAATCAGAAACATACGTCGCTCTCAGCAGAGCATCAGACGTCTGGGCTTCATACAGCACGCAGACAAAGTCAGAAACGTACATCGCTCTCAAACAGAGCATCAAACGTCTGGGCTTATACAGCACGCAGACCAAATCAGAAACAACGTCGCTCTCAGCAGAGCATCAGACGTCCGGTGCTCTACATAGCACACAGACAACATCCCGCAGGATAAACACCATGGCAAGACATGATAAATGCTCGGCCAACTCATCAGCGGCCAGCTCAAACACGGAACTTAATCCGTCGAACCCTCAGGTCTCAAACTCACAACGCTATCATTAGCTGTGCTTATAATTCAAGTTTGAATTAAGTATATTATGCGGTACAATTATGCCACACAACTCACAGTCCTCAACTGATCAAACTGAAGCTGAGCCCGATCCGAAACCCAAGTTCGTCAGGGCAGCAGACTTCACTTACCCGTCCACATCATGGACAAAACTCATCGTACAACAAACCCTTACAGTCTTACGTACTTCGCCATCCATCTTATGGCCAAAACCTCTTACACTGACATCCTCAAATATCGCTCCTCAGAGCCAACCCAGTTGTCGCCCTCTTACTTATATCTCACTTATTATACTTACTTTTCACTTCATAATCTGTACGTTATGCTTGTACAATTATGAACACTCTTACTGTCTGACAAACGCCCAACATATAATCCACCCCAAACTGATCCATTCTAATCCTTGCCCGTCATACTCATATCCTCTGTCATAAGCTTACACAACCGCATCCAAATTCAGACAGAGCTTCTGTCACCTCTTACTGTCCATCGCCCATACATTTGCCCACATAGTCATCATACATACGTATGTCTCACACATACGTATAACATACACATACGGCCATACATACATAACTTACACACATGCACGCTAGCCATCACTAGCACATGCATCCACACGTCAAACATGCACTCTAGCCATCACTAGCACATGCATACATCAAACGTACACGCTAGTCATCTCTAGCACGTGCACACACACATTCATACATACTTCAAACATGCACGCTAGCCATCACTAGCACGTGCATAACCCATACATAGCATACTGACATATTTGCTAGCCATCACCAGTGCATACATAATCCACATCCATAAAACATGCATACATCTCATGCATACCAATCATACCATACAATCATGCTTACACGCACATCATGCAATCGGATCGTTACTTAACATCCAAGCATGGAATCATACAATCCTAGCATGCTGCTACTCATTCAAAGCATGCTTCATGAATTTACGAGTTCAAAGCTCCCCTACCTCGTAATCATGACGTTCGATGGCGAGCACACGACGGTGGCGGCGTCGGTGGTCAAAACCGTTGCCTAGCTGAGAGAGCTGCTGTCCCGAGGATTTCAAGATGCGCCGGAACTATCCACGACCAAACAGAGTGTTAGAACTCAATGCGGTAAAACCCGCGATCCACGGCGGCACACTAGGGCGGCCGGGAGAAAAGTCGTGCCAACATAAGTGGTGGTGCGACCATAGGTCAAGGGTGTACTCTGAAGATCAGCCGGTGGCTAAAACGTGCTCAGCCGGCCACAAAGACGTCGAAATCGGCCGTGGACAGCACCCAACGGCGACGATTTCGGTCAACAAAGGCCCACATACGGGCGGAGAGCGTGGGGCAACGCTCGAGAACCAAAGGAGAGGTGGAGGACAGCTCTAGTGGTCAACTCCACTCGGTGGCAAAGCCAACCGATGGTTAGGCGGCCCGAATGCGGCGCCTAAACCCAGAAGTACACACGTGGCTACATGCGCACGCGGCCCAAAGGGCGGGGGAGATGGCTGAAATGAGGCGACTCAAGGCCCACAAAAGCCAACAGGGCTAAGGCCCTTAGCTGTGGCAAATCTAAGCGGCGACATCGCCGATCGCCACCCACAACCAATACTCATGGTGCGGGCGGCTGTGCGTCTCGCACGGTAGAGAGCAAGGGGAGGGTTCACGGTCGAGCAAAGGCTATGAGGCCGTCACTGGCCAAGGCCTGAGCAGGTGAACTCATCCACCTTCTGTCAAGGTAAGACATACAATCTCTTGCCCGAGGCCGTCCGGTACCGACGGCGTAAAATGGGCAAGAAGAGTTAACGGCACACATGCCGGTAAGGCGGACTAGCTGCGGCTACGGGCCGCAAGGCTGAACAAGACCCAGAGGGGTGACCCATTGGCATCACCGGGCTGGGGTGGAGCCGAACTAAGGTCCACCAAAACAAATCCGGCGTCCGACTGATAACGTCAGTCACCACGTCCAAAACGGACGCAGGCCAAAAATAGGGGACGACCGGAGAAAACCCGTAAGGGTGGAGCGGCCATGGGGGCGGCGGCTGAATCGGGCACGGAGGTGTAGTCCACTGCCTTCGCCGGAGCAAGGCGGGGCTGGGGAAGGCCGGGTGGCCGCAGATCACCGCCGGCGGCCACTGTTTGCCCAAACAGTCCGTCGGCGGAACAGTGAAAAAGGGGGGAAAAGAGATGGGGCGGCGGTGCCGAGGCCCACCGGGCCGGGAGGAGGGGCTCCTCACCGTTGCCGGAGCAAGGCGGTGCCGGACGGAGGTCCGATCGGCTGCAGCTCGCCGCCGGCGGCCCCAAATCGACCAAAACAGTCGTCCGGCGGAAAAACAGGGCAGAGAGGGGGATGAGGACGGTCGGCGGAACGGAGGCCCACCGGGCCGGGAGGAGTGGCTCCTCACCGTCGCCGGCCCGGGGCGGAGCCGTGGCCGGCCGGTCGGGCCGTGCCGGCCCGTGGCGGCGGCGGAACGGCGATCCAAAGTGGGGGCGGAAAACAGGGCAGCAGAGAGAGGGAGCAGGACGGCGGAGCTGGGGCCGTCCGGGGCCGGGGGGGAGTGGCCTCCCGCCGTCGCCGGCCCATGGCGGAGCCGTGGGCGGCCGGCCGGCCCTCGCCGGCTCACGGCGGCGGCGGAATCGCAAATACACAGTAAAGAGGCTAACCAGAAAAGTCGGGGCGGCACGGCCGTGGGCGGCCGGGGCAGTGGCCCCTCGGCGTCGCACCGCCGGGGCGGAGCCTGTGCCGGCGTCCTGCGGCCTGCCGGCGGCCGGCGGCGGCCGGGCACACTGAGTAGACGGAAAAGGGGGGGGCGGTGCACTGTTCACATCCGAAATCCGGTTCTGGATCGGGCGAGCCCGATGTTTTATCTGTTCTCCTTTCTCTTTTTCGCTTACGTCCCCAACGCGCGTTAACCTACTGGTTACGCGTCAAACCTCCAAAATTCGCGCCGTAAGCGCGCAGCGAGGCCCGTGGCCCGCGACTAAGCCCCACACCCGACTCTACGGGTATAAATACGGGGAAAAGACACAAATACCCATACGCTAAAACGTCACATTTTCCTGCCGAAAATGACCAGAAAAATGACAGAAAAATCCCAGAAAATCGTAGAAAAATCAGGGACCTTACATGCTTTACGGCCATGCGCCTTGTATCTTTTAATGAGTTGCATGTTAGAGAACAAGCCTATGTTCTCTTTAACTGCGACCTCAGTGGCACTTATATAGGTGACAATCTCCAAGGGTAATATGCATAACAATACCCTGCTATATAAACCTTGATTGCTTTAAGACTTTCGTCAGCCTTTTCCATATGCATTAAGAGTACTCTCATCATAACACAGGAATGAGCATGTTGTATTTAATAGTGCTTTCTTCAAGTCACGCATCAGCTTATTTTTACCAATTGAATCTTCATTGTGGGATCTCCACGCTGAGAGATTGGGTTGCTACTAACGATGACTTAATCATAGGCTTTCAGCCCCATTCCTCTAGATGAGTAAAGGATTTGCCCTACCGACAACCCTTTTGTAAATGAACCAACCAAATTATCTACTGATTGTATGAAATAATGACTCCTGAAGTAGTCAACTTGAGCAAGATTTTATACTTTAGTTCAATATACATGGAGGACCTCTTATTATGATTCTTACTCTTAACCTTATCAAGAGCTGATTGGCTATCACAGTGAATCAATATCCCAGGAATTGATTTATTTAACCAAGGTATATTTATTAAAAGATCCCTAAGTCATTCCCTCATTCCACCAGTTTTATCAAGAGCTACTAACTCAGCATAGATCTTGTTATCACTGTTTGTTTTGAAGATTTCCATGCAACTGCCCCACCACATAGTGTAAACACATAACCACTAGTAGCCTTGGTTTCATCAGAATCTGATATATAATTTGCATCACTGTATACTTCTAATACAATAGGAAACCCGGAATAATGTAAACCAAAGTTTATACTTCCCTTCAGATATCCGAATATTCTCTCAATGGCAGTCCAATGAGTTTCATTAGGGCTCTTAATATATCTACTTAGTCTTCCCACAACATAGGATATATTTGGTCTACTGTAGTTAGCCAGATAACTCAAACTTCATATTAGCTGTGAATATTTAAGTTGTGATACACATTCCCCACAATTTTTCTTAAGTCTTACACTTACGTCATATGGCGTATTGACATGTTTTCTATTGAAGTAGCCATACTTCTTCAGAATTTTCTCCACATAGTGTGTTTGACTCACAACTATTCCCTGAGAATTCATATTAATCTTCAAGTCCAATATAACCTTGGCAAGACCCTAGTTTTTCATATCAAAATTCTCATTAAGGAAGCCCTTAACCTTATTGATATAATCCACATTATCACCTATTGATATAATCCACATTATCACCAAATAGTAATATATCGTTCACATACAAGCATAACATTACATAAGAGTGATCAAATAACTTCTAATACAAACATTTATCAGAAGTACAAACTGTAACGCCTGAGATTTTTTACACATTTTCCTTAAAATTCACGGAAATTTTTTTCAATATAACGTCTGTAAATCGGAGGAAAAATGACGAAACCAAAACCTGATAAAACAGTTTATCATTTAAAACACTAAACATCCATTTTCCATCTAAATATTTTCATCATATGGTCAATCATCGTACAGCCAAAGCAAATATCATCAGGCGCTACTCAAAAACACACGTACGAATAAATTGCTATGATCATAGACTTTAAATACAAATCCCTCCCAGGCATCCTTGAGTGCAAGTCCCATAACAGTCCACAGACTAATCCAAATGAAAGTCCAAAATAAACATCTTAACGTCTCGTCTCCCCCAATACATCGGATCGTGGCACAAATAAACTCGCAGTGAGTGAAGCATATACCTGAGTCAACGGGAATCAATCCACCGCTGAAACGAGCGTCCATCTCCAGGAGCTCTCCGCACAACCTGCAAAACCTCCCGTACAGCGGGGCTAAAAAGTAGGGTAATGAGTATTTTCATACTCAGTAGGAAAATACCCAGTAGGGGAAATCCCAAACGGTGAACTCAATAAGTTCATAAATACATGCGTCATGCAACTCAAACATGAAGCAGATAAGCATATCAATATCATGCTCATATGCATACAAACATACCAAATGCACCATCGTGCCCAAAATCATACCAAAGGCACCATCGTGCCAAAATCATACTAAGGCACCATCGTGCCAAAATCATACTATCCAATCAACTTACACAAACACCCTTATCCAGGGTCATACAACTTACTCGTACCACCGTACGCTTACTCATACAACATACGCATACTTGTATGACCTTACTCGTACAATCATACTCGTACACATACTCTTACAGTCGTGCTCATACTCATACACTTACAGTCCTGCTCATACACATATAGTCGTACTCATAATCGTACACATATCAACGACCACTGAAGCTCATTACAACTAATAAGCTCTAGCGTCGAAAAGGAAAAGAATGCCACTGGGGCAATACCTTAACCTCCGGGGAGTGACTAGACACCATGGACTTTTTCGAAGGTAAGGCACACCAATGCTCATGGGGCACTGGATCAAACAGGTAAGAGTAGATCCATGATACTACTTACCTGAGCGCGCAAACATAAACACCCACACATAAGGGGTTATACAGTTGCCCACCATAATGGGTCTTATAGTGCCATAGAATCGCCTACCATAATGGGTCTTATAGTGCCAAAGAATTGCCCACCATAATGGGTCTTATAGTGCCATTGCCACTCTTGGGCAGAAAACATACAGTGCCACTTGGGCAAAACATATAGTGCCACTCTTGGGCGAAAACATACAATGCTCTCAACAGAGCGTCAAACATCTGGGCTTATATAGCACGTAGACCAAATCAAAAACATACATCGCTCTCAACAAAGCATCAGACGTCTGGGCTTCATACAACACACAGACAAAATCAGAAACGTACATCGCTCTCAATAGAGCATCAAATGTCTGGGCTTATATAGACCAAATCAGAAACAACGTTGCTCTCAGCAGAGCATCAGATGTCCGGTGCTCTATACAACACACAGACAACATCCCGCAGGATAAACAACATGGTAAGACATGAGAAATGCTCGGCCGACTCATTAGCGGCCAGTTCAAACACGGAACTTAATCCGTTGAACCCTCAGGTCTCAAACTCACAACGCTATCATTAGCTGTGCTTATAATTTAAGTTTGAATTAAGTATATTATGCGGTACAATTATGCCACACAAACTCACAGTCCTCGACTGATCAAACTGAAGCTGAGCCCGATCGAAACCCAAATTCGTCAGGGCAGAAGACTTCACTTACAGGTCCACATCATGGACCAAACTCATCATACATCAAACCCTTACAGTCTTACATACTTCGCCATCCATCTTATGGCCAAATCATCTTACATTGACATCCTCAAATAAAGCTCCTCAGAGCCAACCCAGTTGTCGCCCTCTTACTTACATCTCACTTATTATTATACTTGCTTTTCACTTCATAATCTGTACGTTATACTTGTACAATTATGCACACTCTTACTGTCTAACAAATGCCCAACATACAATCCAACCCAAACCGATCCATTCTAATCCTTGCCCGTCATACTCTTATCCTCTGTCCTCTGTCATACGCTTACACAACCGTATCCAAATCCAAAACAAAGTCTCAGCCACCTCTTTCCGTCCATCGCCCATACCTCTGCCCACATACACTTACACATATCCATAGCATAGGCAAAAAGCCATCATACATACATATGTCTCACACATACGTATAACATACACATACGGTCACACATACGCAGCTTACAACATGCTCACTAGCCATCACTAGTGCATACATACATACATACATCAAACTTACACGCTAGCCATCACTAGCACATGCATAATCCATACATACTTCAAACATGCACGCTAGCCATCACTAGCACATGCATACACACGTTAACATACACGCTAGCCATCACTAACACATGCATACATACGTTAACATACATGCTAGCCATCACTAGCACATGCATACATACGTTAACATACACGCTAGCCATCACTAGCACATACTCAATCTGTAAGGACCCTCATCTCTAAACCGGTTTTGGTTTTCTTTAATTATGGGTTATCGTGAGATTAACGCGTTTTATGATCTTATTCGGTGATATCGTAAAATAAATAGTGTTTGTGATGGTTTTAACCAAAATTAACTTCAATATTAGTGGTTTTAAGTGATTTTAGACCAAATGTAAATTTTTGGGATTTTTCAGAATTTTTACTATTTTCCCAAAAATTAGGGTTTTGGCGGGACCCCTGTGGGCCTCACCGTCAAAAATTTTATTTTTGGGTCAAATGAACCTAGACAAATACTTAAGGTCATACAAAAATTTTCAGAATTTTATTAGGCTTAGTTAGTGTTTAAATTTGCAAAATATCCATTTTTAGCCTACTTTTCCTATTTACACCCCAAAACTTACCTATGCATACCCCAACCCTTACTATAAAAGGGCAGACCTGAGCCATTCCCATTTTTGGGAATAGGTTAAGGAAGGAGGGCTGACCTAATCCCCACTTAGGCCCAAATTAGAAGCCGATTAAGGTAAGTTTACTGTAATTAAGCACTAATCCATGACTTTCTCCTTAATCTCTTCCAAATCTACTACTTCCCCCTTGATTCAATTCGTTTTGGGCATCAAAAACTACTAATTTATGTTTTACTACAAACCCTAACATTCAAATTTTGATTTTTACTACCAATAAGCCCTAGATCTAAGATTTAATTATTGATTTCTTGGGTAAATCGATTTCTATTAGAGTTTAATTCAAACTCATTGTGTTTTCAAGGATTTCAAGAAGGGTGACTCTTCAATCTGAGCTTAATCAAATGCTGAGGTAATGGGTCTTCAAAATCTCTGTTTATCCATGGTAAAATTCTTCATTTTTGGCTTATTTCGAAATGGAGTTGCTTCATATGGTATGTTAATGGTAAGATTAGAAAATGGAATTATTTAATCCCGATTTCTTAGGGTTTTGCATTATTATGGTATGGTTTGATGTTCTAGAAGTCAAGAAGGACTTTTGATGATGATTAGGGTGTTAGATGTTGATTTTAAGTGTTATCAATGGTGTTTCGGTTTAAATTTGTGAAAGGAAGAAGATGGACTGTTCTGCTTTGTTGGCGATCGAACGGCCCTTGTGGGTGATCGATCGGCAACACTGCCGAAATGTCGGTTTTCCAGTTCAGCCGATCGAACGGCCTGCTGGGCGTTCGAACGGCTGAACTGTAAATTTCAAAATTTTGCGTTTAACCGATTGAACGGCCTGAAGGGCGATCGATCGGCTACACAGTAAATTGTTTGTTGTGCATACGATGTCTATTTTGATGATTCCACTTTAGCTTGCCAATTTTATATGAATGTGGAGTATTTTAAGCTATGTTAGGCTACTGGAAATGCGTGCTATTAAGTTTATGGAGTTGAGATATATTCTTAGAGATGGTGGAATGACTTATATTTTGTGGCATGATGTTGGAATCGTCATCTTGAAATTATGAATGGCTGGTTTCTCATTGTTAAGCATATTTTCAGTAGAACTATAATCTATTATTGGACTGATTTGTCATTATAGAACATGGTTAGTTGGTGCGTGAATGTTGGTGAATGTCATGACTCAATGATGAAATGGGTGATGTTATATGTGTTTAGCCTTTGTGGTTGAGTTTTGAATTGAGATATGATTTCAACGATTCTTCTTCTATGATTTCCGATGGAATTCATGTTTAGATGGAAATTCACATGTGTAGTATGGTAGTGAGTCTATTTTCAAGCATGTTGGTATGCATTATGTGAAATGCTTCTACTAGTTACACACACATGTGGGGGTTTGAATGATGATGTTGAAGTTTGATATTGTGATTATGAATGATGCATTAGGGGCTGATGAGAGCACTTATCATGGATTAGGATTTATGTATGCTTTGCCCATGTATATACCATGCTGCATGCATCATAAAAACAGATTTCCAATTGAGGCTTTATCGTAATTAATCGAATTTGACCGATTGGATGCAATGTGATGAAATAGTGTCCCGGGTTGATCGGTCGTGGATTAATCGCAAGTTGATTGGTCCAAAAGGACATATTTTGATTTGAGTTCCTATGTGGAACGAGTGCACTCCCCGGGTTGAGTCTTGTTAAATGGAATGATGTGGGGACGAGTTGTGTACTTGTCTTGCGGATTGTGAGAATGTTATTACGAGTGTCATCTGAACCCTGAGAATCCAGTGTGGTATGCCGTGTGCACCCCGCTACCACGTGTTCTAGGGTTCTCTGTGTGAGAACTCAGGCTCTTCCCTCCGCAAGAGATGTCCCTGGGCGAACACCCCTGCTCTAGATTCTCTGTGTGAGAATGGGACATCCTTGGCCAGGATCGTCCAGGGCGAGCAGTATTAGGGATTGACAACCCCAATCTTTCTTTAATTCTTGTGTAGAATTTTGGACTATGACACGCCTTCGTGGCCTTGTCTATGCTCCCGTCTGTGTGACATTAATGTGTGATTACTCCTTGATGGAGGTTGTGATGATGTAATGCATGATGAAATATGTATGCTAGAGATACATCCATGCAGATTGTTATGATATAATGCATGTGGGAATATGTATGTTAGAGATACATCCATGCAGGTTGAATTGCACTATGATGCTGTGTTAGGTGATATGTATATGTGATTAGAAAATGATGCACCATGTAAACATTTGATCTGAATTATCTTATTACTATGCTATCGTGCTTTCGACGTTGATAGTGATACTAAAACCATTGTTGAGTTTGTTAAAACTCACCCCTCTTTTGTGTTTTGATTTGGGGCTGCGTGGTGCGACACGCAGACGGACAGGATCGCCTCTTTGAGGAAAGGTCAGAGATAGCTTGGGTGTGATGATGGAGATCGTTGTGTAACTTATCTTCTTTGGTTCTATGTTTTATGATTTGGACCTTTGTGTAGGGTTCTTTGTTTTGGACTTATGTCACGTTTTACAGTTGTGAGGTTTATGACTCATTTTGAGCCGGTCTGGGCTTTATTTAACTAAGCTTGTGGGTTTGAGAATTGTTGTTTACTTTGTGATAAGCAATACTCTTTATTTCCCTTTTATTTACTCTTGCTCAAAGGATTGTGTGCACTCTGTATTTTTGTTAATCGCCTGTGGTTAGGGTTAAGTCTTCCACTAGATCGTTTCTCAATTTTCACTTCGTCGCCCCCACGCGCTTAACCGGCCCCTGGACCGGGTTCGGCTTGGGTCGGGCATTGCCGGGGTGTGACACAATCAACATACGAAACTTACCAACAAACACACTAGTCATCACTAGCACATACTTACATCCAACATACTTACAGCCAACATGCATGTCATATGCATTTCAATATACCATACAATCATGCTTACATGCACATCATGCAATCGGATCGTTACTTAACATCCAAAGCATGGAATCATACAATCCTAGCATGCTACTACTCATTTAAGCATGCTATCATGAAATCACGAGTTCAAAGCTCCCCTACCTCGTAATCATGACGTTCGATGGCGAGCACACAACAGTGGCGGCATCGGCGGCGGAGTTGGCGGTCAAAACCACTGCCTGGCTGAGAGAGCTGCTATCCCGAGGGTTTTAGGAAGTGTTGGAAACAATCACGGCCAAACAAGGTGTCAAAAATCAATGCGGCAAAACCCGTGATCCACGGAGGCACACTAGGGCAGCCGGGAGAAAAGTCAAGCCAACAAGAATGGCGGTGCGACCAGATGTCGGGGGTGTACTCACTGAAGATCGGCCGGTGGCTAAGATGTGCACAGCCGGCCACAAGACGTCGAAATCGGCCGTGGACAGCACCCAACGGCGATGATTTTGGGTCAACAAGGGCCCACATAAGGGCGGAGAGCGTGGGGCAATGCTCGAGAACAAAGGAAGGGTGGAGGAAGGCTATGTGTCAACTCCACACGGTGGCCAAGCCATCCGATGGTCAGGTGGCGCAAATGTGGCGCCTAAACCCAGAAGCACACGCGTGGCCACATGCACATGCGGCCCAAAGGGGCAGGGGAGAGGGCTGAAAGGAGGCGACCCAAGGCCCACAAAAGCCAATAGGGCCAAGGCCCTAGCTGTGGCCAATCAAAGTGGCAACATCGCCGATCGCCACCCAAAACCAGTACCCATGGTGCGGGCGGTTGTGCATCTCACACGGTATAAGGCAATGACAAGTGGCCCATTCTGAGCGGAGGTGTAATTGGCCAAGTGGGGCTGGCCCTCACTATCGCCGAGCCGGGGCAGAGCCCACGATGGCCAAATGGCCCACGGCTCATTGATGCCAATGACCCGAGACACACCCAAAACTTCTAATCGGGCGGAGCAAGGCAATAGGGGCGAGGCGGGGTCAGAAACGGCAAACCCCTACCGACACCGGGTCAAGGTAGGCTGGACGGAGTCCTATGAGTGGCCGGACGATAACCGGAAACCCACCGGCGTCCAAAACATCCCACGGACAATGAGATGCAAATAGTAACAAAAACCCGACCAAAAGATCGGTAGCTCACCACGGAGTGAACAAAGCATGGCGGCAGCTCTAACTAGCGCCTGTGGGTTCCTGGAGGCCAACTAAACATAAGTCTAGTTGAGGGCGGCCGCAAACGATGTCAAAATCGTACACCCATAGTTCAAAAACGGGATTGAAGGAGAGAAAAACCCGAAAAAAGGTTCGATACCTCGTGGAGGAGCAAAGAGGCCATGGCGGCGGTCATAGCTGGTACCTACAGACTCGTGGCTGTGAGGCAAAGCGGAATCTGACAAGAATCAAAGGAATCCGTCGATGGAGGAGGGAGAACAGAGCGACCGGATATGCCCTCAGGTTTTCTCTTCTCCTCTCTGGACATGAAATCTCTCTGGAATGTCAGTTCTGTAAGTTTATGGAAAACTTACTGTTTTAAGCCGACATTTCACTATTCATCTTTTTAATTTTTATATCTATGTCCCCAATGTGCGTTAACTCACTAGTTACGTGTTATAGCTCCAAAATTCGTGTCGTAAGCACGCAACAAGGCCCGCGGCCTACGACTAAGCCCCACACCCAACTCTACAGGTATAAATACAGGGAGAAAATACACAAATATGAATACGCTGAACCGTCACATTTTCCCGCCAAAAATGACTATAAAAATAGCAAACAAATCCTAGAAAATCGTAGAAAAATCAGGGACCTTACACAAACAACAAAGTTATTAGAAAGAAGAACATCATCAAACTTTTGATGACATTGTTTAGAAGCTTGTTTTAAACCATATAGAGATCTTATTAGCTTACATACTTTTCTTTCTTAACCAGGAACTACAAAACCTTCAGGCTACTCCATATAAATTTCCTCTAATTCACCATTTAAAAATGCTATTTTGACATCTATTTGATGAATTTCGAGGTTATAGTGAGCTGCCAATGTAATAAGCACTCAAATTGTAGTTATCATAGTCGCAGGAGAATATGTGTCAAAGAAATCTTGACCTTCCTTTTGACTATATGTAATGCCCCGACCCGGACTACCCGACCCAGACCGGGGGTTAGTTCGGAAAACACAACTGAGTGTATAAAATAAGCGAAAAAATTTAAAATCGACTGACCAAGAGCTGCAAACTCTAGTGCGAGAGTTGTAACATGCTTCTATGCGTTACAAGGCTATAATGTTCTATTGCGCATAGATCAGAACAAGCCTAATTTTATAACTAATTTGAATCGGGCCAATGTTATTGTACCGTTAGTTGCCTACATACGTATTGGATACCATCTCTGACGTTATTCCAATACGATTGGATCCGAACGCAGTTCTGCCTAATGACTACTACATTCATCAGACATCAGAAAATCATATACAATAAAATATGTATACTTTATATCCGAATAATTAATTCAAAATCAGACAGAAATCTTATAAATCATCGGAGTCCAACAGAAGTCAATAAAACAGTGAAATACACACCTCACGTAGGTGAGCAAAACCACACATTCCAATCTATCATAGAGTGGAGCAGAACACACAATAGAGCACGTTGGATTATATTAGATCCTATCAATTAATATTAGATTTCATCCGACCATACTGATCACATCAGCTCAGATCAGAGTATATCATATCACAATAGAGCATTTTAGTGTAATTCGGATCACCACAAGAATATATCAAAGTAGATCGAATAGAAACACATAAGCAACTATCATACCATAACAAAGTATATATCTTAATTAGTATATTACTAATTAAGATATGCATGCATATAACTTATATTAAATTAGAAGATTAGAAAAGAGTACTCCCCTACAATTTCGGAAGTGACGACGTTCGAAGTTGCTTGTTTCCTCAGAGTGTCTTTCCTTTTAGGTTAGAAGATTGTGGGTAGAACCTTCTCTAATTCCGGAATACTTTCTCTTTCCGTACCCGTAAGCTACTGACAAAACCTCCCTTTAACCCGGGAACACTTCTCCCTTCCTACGCCCGTAGGCAGCGGACAGAACCTCTCCTTACCTGGAAATACTTTACCCTCATCGTGCCCGTAGGCAGAGGACAAAACCTCCCCTTACCCGGAGACACTTTATCCTCACCGCGCTCGTAGGCGGTGGACAGAAACTCCCCTTACCTAGAGAAACTTTATCCTCACTGCGCCCGTAGGCGGTGGATAGAACCTCCCCTTACCCGGAGACACTTTTCCCTTCCCGCGCCCGTAGGCAACGGGCATAACCTCCCCTTGTCCGGAGACATTTTTCCCTTCCCGTGCCCGTAGGCAGCGAGCAGAACTTCCCCTTGCCCCTGGGATGTTTCCCTTATATAGCATTGCTAACTCGAGGAATGGACACTTCCATTGGGTTGATCACCCTCGAATTAGCTAGGAATGCCTCTTGAACGACTCGAATCGGACTTAAAATGAGTAAGAAATGAAGAATAGAAGATGAGAAAACGTGGGAGAATCTCCCCTTACCCGGAGATACTTTACCCTTTCCGCGCTCGTAGGCGGCGGATAGAACCTCCCCTTGCCCTGGTACGTATCCCTTATCCGGCATTGCTAACTCAAAGGATGGATGCTTCCATTACGTAGAACACCCACGATTTAGTTAAGAATGCTTTTTGAATGGAAGAAAACAGACATAGAATGACTCCATAAACTCCCCCAAAAGAATGAACTGAATGATTATTTATAAGGAATTGGTGTGCGAGCGAATAGAGGAAGAGGAAAGACACGCACACGCGCTCGCGCCATGTGGTGCATTTTGATTGGGCCACCACCAAGGTCGGTGTGCATGACACGCTCGTCATCGCGCTGCGCGCGGTGCGCGGGTACTATGTCGTGTGGATGGCCGTGATCGCGCGCCATTTCCGCGGCGCAGCGACTCGGCTCCCTCTCCGGCTCAGCTCAGCTCGGCCTGCTGACATCATCTATTTCATCTTTTCTTGACTATTTTATTATTATTTCATTCAAATACAATTCCAATTTCAAAACACGATAACTTTTTATCCCGAAGTCGGAATTGCACGATCTTGGTACCGATGGACTCGTATTGACGAGCCCTTCAAAACTGATACCCCATATGGGTAGGTTATCTCGTACTTTTCAAGTGGATCCCACCCATGGACATGTTTCCCGAGGTCGTAACTTTCGTTCCCGATCTATGTTTTGAGTGTTCTTAGATCGTTGTGCTCGTTACTTCAAACTCTAACCAAATATGAGAATTTCAACTCTTAAAACCCTCAAAAAGTTAACTAAAATTACATAATTACCCCTAACCCTCTGAGGTTAAGCGTAATCAAAACACGGGGTGTAATACTATATCCTTTAGCCACTAATCTAGCTTTGTACTTTTCAATGGATCCATCAGGATAATACTTTTTTTTTAAATATCCACTTGCATCCAATTGGTTTAAACCCTGGAGGTAGATTCGTTAAAACCCATGTCCCATGTGTAAGTATTGAATCCATCTCACTTTATACCGCTTCCTTCCATAAAAGAACATCACTAGATGACATAGCTTCATTAAAGTCAAAGGATCCTCATTCCCCACCATCAAAGTATGAAAGTCATCCCCAAAGGTCTTCTCTATTCTTGTTCTCTTAGATCTCCTAATTTTCACATTAGTTCCCAACTCTTCCATTCTAGGAGTTGAAGATGATGAGACATCTTCTTTATGCACTACAACCTTATTCTTTTCCTTCATAGGAAACACATTCTCAAATAATGTTGCATCATCAGACTCCTTAATTATATTGGGAGCATAATCTTGCCGATCAGACCCAATTACTAAAAACCGATAAGCTCTTCTATTTTGTGCATAACCAATGAAAACAACATCATAAGTTTTAGAACCTAGTTTGTCTATCTTGACATTTAAGATTTTAACTTTAACAAGACATCCTCAAATCTTAATGAACTTTAAACTTAGTTTTCTTCCTTTCATTAATTCATACGGGGTTATATTTTGTCCTTTATGAGGCACACGGTTTAAGATTATACATGTTAAAAGAATTACTTCTCCCCATAGATTTTTAGGTAAACCCGAAGAGAAAAACATAGAATTTATCATATCTATAAAAGTTATATTCTTTCTTTCAGCTACACAATTTGTAAGGACCCTCATCTTTAAACCGGTTTTGGTTTTCTTTAATTTGAAGTGTTTTCCATGGTGTTTCGGTTTGGATTTGCGAAAGGAAGAAGATGACTGTTCTGCCGTGTTGGCGATCGATCGGCCTTGCAGGGCGATCGATCGGCTGAACTGAAAATTTCAAATTTTTGCGTGTAACCGATCAAACGGCCTGAAGGGCGATCGATCGGCTACACAGAAAATTGCATGTTGTGCATATGATGTCTATTTTGATGATTCCACTTTAGCTTGCCAATTTTATATGAATGTGGAGTGTTTTAAGCTATGTTAAGCTACTGGAAATGCATGCTATTGAGTTTATGGAGTTGAGACATATGCTTAGGGATGGTGGAATGACTTATGTTTTGTGGCATGATGTTGGAATCGTTATCTTGAAATTATGAATGGTTGTTTCCCTTTGGTTAAGCATATTTTCAGTAGGACTACAATCATTGTTGGACTGATTTGTCATGATAAATTGTGATTAATGGTGTGTGAATGTTGGTGAATGTCATGACTCAATGATAAAATGAGTGATGTTATATGTGTTTAGCCTTTGTGGTTGAGTTTGGAATTTAGCTATGGTTTCAACGATTCTTCTACTATGATTTCCGCTGGAATTTATGTTTAGATAGAAATTCACATGTGTAGTGTGGTAGTGAGTTGATTTTCAAGCATGTTGATATGCATTTTGTGAAATGCTTCTACTAGTTATACACACACACACATGTGGGGGTTAAATGATGATGTTGAAGCTTAATATTGTGATTTTGAATAATGCATTAGGGGCTGATGAGAGCACTTATCATGGATTAGGATTCATGTATGCTTTGCCCACGTATGTACCATGCTGCATGCATCATGAAAATGGATTTCCAATTGAGGCTTCATCGTGATTAATCGAATTTGACCGATTGGATGCAATGTGATGGAATTGTGTGCCGGATTGATCGGTCGTGGGTTAATCGCAAGTTGATTGGTCCGAAAGGACATATTTTGATTTGAAGTTCCTGTGTGGGACGATTTGAAGTTCCTGTGGGGAACGAGTGCACTCCCCGGGTTGAGTCTTGTTAAATGGAAGGATGTGGGGACGAGTTGTGTACTTGTCTTGCGGATATGTGAGAATATTATTATGTGTGTCATCTGGACCCTGAGAATCCAGTGTGGTATGCTGTGTGCACCCCGCTGCCACGTGTTCTAGGGTTCTCTGTGTGAGAACTCGGGCTCTTCCCTCCGCAGGAGATGTCCCTGGGCGAACACCCCTGCTCTAGATTCTCTGTGTGAGAATGGGACATCCTTGGCCAGGATCGTCCAGGGTGAGCAGTGTTAGGGATTGACAACCCTTATCTTTCTTGAATTCTTGTGTAGAATTTTGGACCATAACACGCCTTCGTGGCCTTATCTATGCTCCCGTCTGTGTGACATTAATGTGTGATTACTCCTTGATGGAGGTTGATTGTGATGATGTTATGCATGTGGAATATGTATGTTAGAGATACATCCATGCATGTTGATGTTGATGTTATGCATGTGGAATATGTATGTTAGAGATACATCCATGCATGTTGATGTTGATGTTGATGTTATGCATGTGGAATATGTATGTTAGAGATACATCCATGCATGTTAATGTTGATGTTATGCATGTGGAATATGTATGTTAGAGATACCATCCATGCATGTTGATGTTGATGTTATGCATGTGGAATATGTATGTTAGAGATACATCCATGCATGTTAATGTTGATGTTATGTATGTGGAATATGTATGTTAGAGATACATCCATGCATGTTGATGTTGATGTTATGCATGTGGAATATGTATGTTAGAGATACATCCATGCATGTTGATTTTGAGGTTATGCATGTGGAATATGTATGTTAGAGATACATCCATGCATGTTGATTTTGAGGTTATGCATGTGGAATATGTATGTTAGAGATACATCCATGCATGTTGATTTTGATGTTATGCATGTGGAATATGTAT
Organism: Saururus chinensis; assembly: GCA_035235625.1. Lineage (NCBI taxonomy): Eukaryota > Viridiplantae > Streptophyta > Magnoliopsida > Piperales > Saururaceae > Saururus > Saururus chinensis. Next base: position 43,200,993 of record CP141142.1, on the reverse strand, counting down.
GTTAGAGATACATCCATGCATGTTGATTTTGAGGTTATGCATGTGGAATATGTAGGTTAGAGATACATCCATGCATGTTGATTTTGATGTTATGCATGTGGAATATGTATGTTAGAGATACATCCATGCGGGATTGGTTATGATGTGAATGCATGTGGGAATATGTATGTTGGAGATACATCCATGCAGGTTGAATTATGCATTATGATGCAGTGTTAGGTGATATGAATGTGTGATCAGAAAGTGATGCACCATGCAAATCTTTGATCTGAACGATCTCATTACTATGCTATAGTATTTTCAACGTTGTTAGTGATATTAAAACCATTACTGAGTGTTAAAACTCACCCCTCTTTTGTGTTTTGATTTGGGGCTGCGTGGTGCAACACGCAGACGGACAGGATTGCTTCTATGAGGAAAGGTCAGGGGTAGCTTGGGTGTGATGATGGAGATCGTTTGCGTGACTTACCTTCGTTGGTTTCATGCTTGATGTTAGAACCTTTGTGTAGGGTTCTTGTTTTGGATTTATGTCATATTTTGCAGTTGTGATGCTTATGACTTATTTTGAGCCGGTGTGGGCTTTACTTAAACTAAGTTTGTGGGTTTGAGATTGTTGTTTACTTTGTGATAAGCAACACCTTTTCTTCCCTTTTATTTACTCTTGCTCAAAGGATTGTGCGCACTCCGTATTGCTGTTAATCGCCCGTGGTTAGGGTTAAGTCTTCCGCTAGATCATTTCTCAATTTTCACTTCGTCGCCCCCGTGCGTTTGACCGGCCCCTGGACCGGGTTTGGCTCGGGTCGGGCATCGCTGGGGTGTGACACCATTAGATTGAGGAGAGTAAGAGGCTGTGATTTTATGTATTATTCCTTGATCTTCACAAAATTTATAAATTTTAAGAGAACCTCCCTACCATGATTAGACCTTAGTCTCTTGATCCGCCTCTTAGTTTGATTCTCAACCTCCATCTTATAAACCTTAAACTCCTCAAAAGCCTCATCTTTAGACTTAAGCAAGTATACATGATAAAATTTTGAGTAATCATTAATAAAAGTAATGAAATATCTCATACCACCCCTAGTCAATAAACCATTCAACTCACAAATGTGAGAGTGAATTAAATCAAGCAAACAATTAGATCTAGCAATAGATTTATATGGTTTCCTTAGTTATTTTGCTTGAAAATAAACTTCACATTTATTAAGAGATTCAACATGCAATTTAGGAATCAAAATCAAGATTCATCATTCTCTTAATGATTGAAAAATTCATATGTCTTAGCCTCATATGCCACATATCAAAAGAATTAACATGACAAATCAAAGAGTCATCTACTTGAAATAAAGAGTTACTACAAGAAACCAAATTTAATTTAAAGAGACCATCACACATATAGCCTTTACCAATAAAAGTACCATTTCTAGTTATTACAACTTTATTTGACTCAAACATTAGTTTATATCCTTCTCTACTAAGAAGCACACCACTAACTAGGTTCTTCTTCACACTTGGCACATGCAACACATTATGGAGCGTTAGCGTGTTCCCCGATGTAAACCGAATGTCCACATTTTCAACTCTATGAACTCTAACCACAGAGGAGTTCCCCTTCGTCACTATTTTATCCTTTATTTCCTAATAGAAAGAAAAAGAAGAAACATCAATACCGACGTGAACAGTTGCCCCTGTATCAACTCACCAATCAGTATGTTCACATGCCAAGTTAATTTCAGAATTAGTTATTACTAACTTGTCATATGAAATAACCACATTAGCCTGAGCAGAAGCTGTAGCCCCACCATGACTCTGGTCCTGATTTTTCTTCTCTTTGCACTTGTTTGCAAAATGTCCAGGTTTTCCATAGACCCAGCAAACTTTCAACTTCTTATCTTTTTGGATATTAGAACCAGGTTTGAGAGACTGATTTTTAAACTTCTTGTTACCAAAAAACTTGGGTTTCCTTTCTACTATATTAGCTTGAGCGCTATCATTGGCCACAGAAGTAGAACCTTGCAAGACTTTTATCTTGCCTTTGTGCTTCTCTTTAATTTGAATGACCACAATCAAGTCATTAACGGACATTGCGTCCTTCTTGTACTTTAAGGTAATTTAGAAATCCTGCTATGAGGGTGGTAGTTTGTCAATAAGAGCAAGAACTTGGAGCCTCTTGTTAACGAAAATTCCTTTCCCAATGATCTTAGCTACCAAATTTTGTATTTCAACTACCTGGTCTCTAACTGATTTATTATCAACTATCTTATAGTTAAAATATTCTCCCACAATATACTTTTCTTTTCCTTCATGCTCTTTTCCAGATTTTTTATTAAGGGTATCCCATAATTCTTTGGCAGTTTTAGTGTTCACATGCAAATCATATAATTTATTGCTCAAAACACTAAGAATTTGACCATAACATAGTTCATTATTTTGTTTGAATTTCTCATTATCATGAGTCTTAACAATTCTAACATCAGAAGAACTAGCAGTCTTATCAGATTCAGAAAAAATAGTTTTATCAGCAACAACATCAGAAACTACATAAAATATGTTCAATTGTATCAGCCAAAATTTCATGAAAATTTTATGTTTATCTGCCATCTCATGAAATTCTTTTCATCAAACTTTTCAAATTTTAGAGACTTGTCAACACTTATAATTGTAGTAGTATTCAATCAACCAAAATCAATATTTGTTTCAAAATTGTTGGAATTGTCACATTAATGAGGGCAAATTAAATACAATATACAATTATCATGCAAATCTACACACAAACATACATATACATATATCCTATATTAAATATAATAAAAAAAGAGAATTATGAACCAGGTTCGAAGTGTGTTATACACTGTCCTTGAAACAAATATGCCGCCCTCCATATACAGGTGTTCCACAACGTTTCGTTTCTAAGATATAATAAACCATACAATCCGTTTAAAGGTGTACTTCTATTTCAACAGATAAGATCTTAATAAGAATAGACTCTATTGTTTAATCACAAACACCAAATTCAAAAAAAGGGGAGAAAAATTCACTCCCAGAAATTTTTCAGAGAGAGCAAAAGAAAAGAAAGTTACTCTAATAGTTGTTCTCTACGTTTTAGAGTTTCTTCAAGACGTTTTAATAAGTCTACGTAAAACCCAAAGCTGAAACGGCTTTTTATTAACATATATCCCTTTTAGAAGTCCGTTACCCTGATCAATCGGGGCTGACAGCCGATCGAACAAGGCGATCGATCAGGCCGATCGAACGGCTCAACGACAAAAATTTCATTTCAGGTCAAAATTCAAAACACCGATCCTTGCTGCGTCGCGATTTCCGCCGCCTTCGGCTTCTTCCGGTCGGTCTCTCTACACGACCCCAGTCGGTACCTTCTGCCCCGCTGCCGCTCGCCTCAGCTATCGGTCCGTTCGACAACTCCCTTCTTCCCGCCGGTCCCCTGTTATCCGCCGTTGCTCTGGCTGCCACCCACCACTCCGTTCCAGAACATCTGCTTTGCTCCTAATGTGGTCGTTCCGCATCCACTATGGCCGTCGCGCAGTTCCCTCCGCCTTCGCTCCATCCGCATGTCGTCTCTACAAATCAATCTGTTGTGCCGCCACCAGTCGCTCCGGTCAGTGCTTGCCGGCCACCCGATCCACCACCTGCCGGAAGCTCTCCTCTATTTCTTCTGGGTTCACAGTCTGCTGCGATGCGCCTTCAATGTACCGAAGATCGTAATTCCTCCTCCGAGCTGGTTCATGTTATTAATGCACCATCACAGGGTTCTCCTTACCTTCCGAACCGGGTTAATTATTAGGGCCCAACTTTACCTCATCTCGTAGAGTCAGATCCGTCTACTCTTCCCTCTTCAAGAAAATGTATCTGGTGGAACGGTTCTACGACGTGGGTGTGCATATGTCCCTTTGTCTTTAAACACGAAATCTAAAATTTGTGCCTCATCTTACTCAATTTTAAATAAGTACAAATTTATAAAATATGTCGTTAATTAATAATACATATCTACCAGGTGTCCCATATAATGGTTCCACTGGATATTTTTTCCCACTTTAGTGCCTTCAGTTTGGGATATTTTTAATCAGCCCCTGAGAGTTCGACCCGGGGCTACTATTCTGAAAAACCCGCTCTTTAAGCACCAGGATGATTCGGTGGTTCCACATGCACCTCCTCTCAAGCACACATATTAGCTTCCATGTCATACCAAGCACGCTCAAGGGCCCTCTCATATCGTGCTAACACCTTATCCCCTAGGTTACACCTTACTTGTCGATCACCCCGATGATGATGCCGATGCTTATATTGAAAAGGTAGACTACCGTGACCGCATAGGTCACCCTTGCGGTCGTGGTTGTGATTGCATCGACTACCCCCATGGAGCTACTCGTCCTAACTGGAACCCTGCTATTCAGGCTCGACCTATTTGTGTCACTTTTCTACTCTTCAAGGGTGACGATTCATCGCACTCTGGCTCACAAACAATGCGAATTAACCTCATTTCATATAGAGGGTCGTGCTATGCGTTAGGTCAACCAGTTCCTTGCTCAGCACCGGATGCTACTTGGCCTAAATTCTAGCATGCTCTTCTCCTCCGTTTCAGCCAGTCTCCTTATCATAATTTTAACGGCTTGTTGCCTCAGGTTCGCCAACGGGGATCAGTCTAGGACTACTATGATGAGTTTGAGAGCTTAGTGAAATGTGTCAAAGGATGGCCCGAGCACACCCTAATCGGTGTCTTTGAAGCAAGTCATAAGTATGAGATTAAAGCAGAATTGTAACTTTTTCCTCAGACTTCTTTGACAGAAACTATGCGTATGACTTGCATATGTGAGAAGAAAGTGGCATAATACGGGTGTATTTCCTCCTTCTGTTCGTCTTCTACCTCCACTGCCGCATCCTTTGTTTCTTCCTCTTTATCTCCCACAATTCCGATCAAGAAGCTTACACAAGCTGAAATAGATGCCCGTCGAAAAAAATGATTATGCTACAATTGTGATGAAAAATATACTCCTAGACACCAATGCAAGTCTCTTCATATGTACATTGTTGATGCCTCAATTGGACCCGTAGCCAAATTTGATACCGATCTAGCTATGCTCATTAATGACATTCATCCAATATTTCAAGCCTTGGAAAAGTAGTTGCATTGAGGACAAGGCAATGCAGAAGCAGGTGTTATATTCCAAATTAGACTAGGAGTTTAGTACCTTATTGATTTTACCTTCCTAGAGATTACAAACCAATAAACTTATTGGTAGGCCTCCATTTGCGTCAACAGTAGTCAAAAGATTAGTATTATGCATATCCCAAAACTTAATCAAAAACTCATTACCAGTAGCCAAAACCTTTTCCTTGTCATATTGAATTGCACAACACCCATTGAACATTTTTGAAATCCTACAAAAGTCCTTTTAATAGCCCCTTCACTTTCATTCCATTCAAAAATGTATGCCTCTCCTTCTTTGCTAAATCTGCAAGAAAAGAGCCTGCAAAGAATCAGAAAACAAGGTATTGAGAATGTAGACGTATTACAAGACCAAAGAATCTGATTACAACTAAAAAGTATTGGCCAAATCTACCTTGAACCATCAGCATTGTAAGCCATTGTAGTGCACCAACCACCTGGAGTATCATAATCAACTCTAGATCCTATATTATCATACAACCATGCTTTTATCTTTTCATCCAATGCTATTGAAAAAATAAATTGTAGTAAAGAAGCATAGATGTGGGCATTGCAGAGCAGCCACAACTAGAGAGCGTTAATGTTTACAACATCTAATAATATGTACCTATATATTTTCTTTGTGATGGGGACATACAGAATAAATTGGGGCTTCATAGCCTTCAAAAGTATGCAATTTTTATTGCATCCCATACCTATAATTACCAATACAACATGAAAATAAAAAAATGAACTTCTTCATGTGAAACCTTGGTTAAACTGCCACAGGTAGCAACCCAACCTTCATGGTTTTATCATCTCGACAGGTTACCACACAAAGTTGGTTTATGGGATTAGAGAAAACAAGATCATTGACACCACCAGTAAGTGCATCAATCTAAGCATCCAAAGAGAACGTTAAAGCATCATTAAAAATTTCTAAAAATTGTGATTAGATGATGAGCAATAAGTAATACCTCTAAATGTTGTCTAATGTTATCCCTACTATGATAGGAGTATATATGAACATGTGCTTTGAAAATGCCACTCCTGCCATAATTCATTTTTTTCTTTTTGCATTACCGTTTGATTGAATACTTCTTGAAACTGCCTTTCATGCCTTGTTTCTCTTTCTTCCATCCTCTTTATCTTCATTCTCAAATGATATGGTTCAATTTCAAGTTTTTCTTTTGCTTCTTCTACTAATTATTTCTCAACAGCTAGTTTGTCATTCTCATAAGCTAATTTTTCCTTTTTAGTAAACAATTTTTCATTGTCCTCCTCAAGAAAAGCAATTTCAGCTATATTAAAACTTAAATAAGACATCTCAAAATAGATTTGAATACTTAAGTTAATGAATTAAAATGTGGCCAAAATAAAGCTACCAAAATTGAACAATTTGGGAAGGTGACTACATAAAATAGGAAAAACTAAATAAAACTAAGAATATGAGAGATCTTGTTCAATCTGAAGTTGAAAATAGATTCTTCTATGTTGTATTTTATTAATTTAGGGAGAAGAAGAATGAAAAAAGACTACCCTACAAAAACCAATTATTAATAAGAAATTGCACGGTAGCTTGTACATGCTACCTTGCAAAATCAATTATTAATAAGAAATTACAGAGGGAGGCAACATGGTCATGCTGCCCCTACAAAAACCTGAATAGAACATTCATGTGAGAAGATATTTGTTGACTTACCCATAGAAATCATAAAACCAAAAAACAAATGGCCACTAAAATATAAATGGTCAGTCAAAATTTACCATTTGTCTACGATCTTGCCTCATCAAATACAAGGCTAAAATCAAGCCCAATCTAAGAAGAAATTTTAACGAAGATGAATTTCCAACAGCGAACTAAACCATTCATGATTGAGAGACCCACTTTGGCAAATCTCACTCTAGGGTAACGATCGTTAGACAACTATTAAGCAGTGGCAGTGAAATATGCTGGATAAAAGATGAGAAAATCACTGAAGGATAGAAGAGAGAATTGCTGTAGGATGGAGGAGAAAAGTGCTAGAAGATGGAAGAGCAAATTGCTGAATGGATGGAGGAGAAAATCGCTAGAGGACAAATGAGTAAATTATTGCAAGAAGGAGAAGAAAATGTCATAGATTTCATTTGAAAACAAGGAAGGATGAGAGCTTTACCAATGATGAGTATTTTTGTCCTTTTACTCAACAATTACCATTAATGACGTTTTATAATTAGTAAATTTATTACTTACCTTTCCGTAATTATTAAATTTTCTTTATCTTTATATGTTATTGCCCTTACTTAATCTTATCGTCAGCCAGCCTTGCTTTCCCCAAAGTTGGGTAGAGATACCAGCAAGTAATGAAGGACAGAACAAAGTTTTGATTTGTGTGGAATCCTATGAAGGGAGGGTCCTTGCCCCCTCGTTGCAAAGAAAACTAGCCGTTACTTCCCACATGCTCTTCCGATGGCCTACCCCCAACGGTCATATTTCTCATCCTTTCAAATAGACGCTAACCCTTCTCCTCTTCCTCGTGCTTCCTTCCCTTCCTATCTTCGCCATCGCCCGATTTTCTTCAATCTGTTTTCATCAATCGTCCACACCAGGTTTCGTCCAGAGAGAAACTCACCACCCATTTGCAGAAATTCCTCATAAACGAGAGATGGGTCTGTCAATCCAATCATCATCGTCCCAGGTTTCGGAGTCCCAGTACCACACCCACAAGGTCTTCCTCCTCTGCAACTACATTCTCCTCGGCGCTGCCTCTAGCTGCATCTTCCTCACCATCTCCCTCCGCCTCATCCCCTCTGTCTGTGGCTTCTTCCTCATCCTCCTCCACATTCTCACCATCAGCGGTGCCATATTCGGTTGCCACGCCGCCACAGCCGGGAGGGGCCGGTGGTATGCAGCCCACATGGTGTTCACGGTGCTGACGGCCATCTTCCAGGGCTCCGTGGCCGTGCTAATCTTCACCAGGACCGATGACTTCCTGGGCGGCCTCAAGTCCTACGTCCGGAGCGAGGACGGGGAGGTGATACTGCGGCTGGCCGGCGGGCTTAGCGTGCTCATTTTCTGCATGGAGTGGGTGGTTTTGGCTCTGGCCTTCGTGCTGAGGTACTACGCATATGTGGAGAGGGACGGGAATGCCTTGAAGAGGAGCGCCAAGGTGCAGGAGGAGGAGGTGGGCGATTGGCCATGGCCGTTCCAGGTCTAAGAATTTGCACAATTGAACACAGAGAGCGTAGAATTATGTGAGTGCTCCGGCTTGATTGTGGGTAATGCAAATCTCTGTGAACAAGAATGGCTTTTTGGATATGGGTTTATTTGATTGTATGATTACTATAAAACAGGTTGTGATTCAATATTCTTTGGTAAAATATTTGGGGGAAAATGGCAGTGGCTAAAAGAAGGTTATTTCTTTGATGCCTTTTGAATTAATGTTTTGAGAGTGAGTGATTGTAATCTGAAATGTTTCTTCTAAAATATTTATACATTTGATTTCTTTTAATGCTGGATTCGTATTCTTTTAGTTGGCAAACTGTATGGAACATTAATTATTTTGTATCCCGGGAATTATGAGTGTCGGTACAGACCACATTATTCTTTCTGGGTATGCCTTCAATCTTTCATGGATCATCATGTTCTCAATGGTGCGGACAATTGCTGGAGTTGGTTCTGTAATAGGCATCAACAATTTTGTTTGAATTGGGGTGAATTTTGCCTTTTCAACCTAAATTGATCTAGCACATACTGCTTATCAATCGGGCACAAGGGGGTTAAAAAGAGCCTCATTTATATGAGCCCCAATGGCTTTACGCGGTTTGAGCGTCTATCATATTTTAATCCAAATGGTACACATAAAAATTTATACGTTAAATTGATTTCTACCTCCTTCCACCCATTGGTTCGATGTTGGCTCGTACAAACCAACTTCTTTCATTTTTATATGAGGCCCATAGCTCATAATCGTGATACTTGATTATGATTATAATTATAATTATAATTATAATTTATTCATGATAAGTGATAAGTAATTCTGGCAGTTTACACAGAAACTACTTACTGGCTACAACGCCACAAGCTGGCCGTGGCGTGGGGGGGGGGGGGAGGGGGGTTACTAGGTAATTCTGGCAGTTTACCCAGAAACTACTTACATATGGGGTAAGTTGGTAATTAGGCTTACAACCCGACAAGCTGGCCGTGTGGGGTAAGCAAAGCCGATACGTTGAACCTAGACAGCCGATCCTCATGCCTTGTGCGTGCGGGGGGCTAGTCAATTTCGCTAATCCCTATGACTGTTAAATAAGCGGTGAGAAATGGATCAATTTTCTTCTCTGGTCTCTGCCAGTGGAGACCGGACTCCAGACAGTGTGGGCAAGCCATGGCTTCAATCTCGGCCCCTGTCAAGCTTGGCTTCTCCCTCGGAAATCCCAGCTCGGCCCGGCCGTCTCCCCTCTCCTTCCGCCCCTCGAATCTCAATGGGTCGCTTCCTCCCTGCCGAGGGAGCAGAAGCCGGTCTTCCTCGCATAGCATAGTCTGCAAAGCGGTCTCCGTCAAGCCCGGAACCGAATTCGAAGGTCTCAACATCGCCGAAGATGTCACCCAGGTGTACACAGAACACACCAATTTTGCTCCCTTTTGTGAATATTCATCGCAATTGGCCTTTTTGCTTTCTGGGTTTTCGTATTTTGTGAGGGCGGAGCTGTCAAAAGGTGTCTAAAAATGCGATATTTATTCTTCTCTGTTTTTTGGGGTGTCTGTGGCGATTGCTATGAGCCTATGACAGTGTTTCATGTCATTTTAATGGATCCTCAGCAATTTTATCTAGTCAAGTTTTCTCTTGTCCTCACATTTTTAGCAGGAGTGGCACCAGTTTATGATGAATTGTTATATATTTCTGTGCGCATTCTTGTGAACGGTCCTTTTGTGGTTTTGTTTTTCTGTGCCATGTTTTTATGTCAGAGCTGGCACAGTAGAATTTAGCAAACTGACGTTGAATTAAATTACTTTAAAATTGGGTTTAATAGCTCTCTCTTTTAATTAATTAAACACATTTAAGTGTACTTTGCTAGGGAAGAGTTTTTCATGCTCCTCAAGCCTAGCGTTAGTCACTGACACAAACCTGCACTTGCGTGTATGCCGCGGATCTCGTGGATGAAGGGTCCCACGCAAGGGCGGAGCATGAAAAACTCTTCCCTTTGCTAGATGACGGACAATGGTTCTACTCTAACCCTATGACTGAAACAATGGCGTTTATAGTTCGGATTGGTTTGAGACAAGTCAGAGGTAATACTAAATTTTGAACAGGCATGATAAAATCCATCCAAACCAAGACATACTATTAATAACGGTATTGCAATTGTCTGGAATCATCTGCTCTTACTGAAATACACAGAGACAACCTCTTGAGTGTTGAGCGTCTTTCTTTTAAGTTATTGACTTTTCATAATTTAATTTTGCTGTTTTTGGTACTCAATATAATTTTTTTACAACAGCTTATAGGGAAGACCCCGATGGTATATTTGAATAATATTGTGAAAGGTTCAGTTGCAAATGTTGCTGCCAAACTTGAGATCATGGAGCCATGTTGTAGTGTCAAAGACAGGTATGACTTGTTTGAAAAAAATTATGAGGTCATAATTTTTTTATGTGATTAACATGGGATTTGTGATGTGCCATTCCTTCATTTGATCATCAGGATAGGATACAGTATGATAGCTGATGCTGAACAGAAGGGACTTATAACACCAGGAAAGGTAGACTAAAGTGACTTTAATATTTGCCTTCATATACATACCTTTCAAATGATGTATGCCTCATTTTTAAAGGCACTGCGATATTTTTCATAGGCTCTTTGTCCCAGCTTCCCGGTTTTCATCCTTCGATTTCGGTACAAATGTTTGTTTCACATTAGGAAAAAATGAACATTGTTATGTAATGTTAGAAATTTCTGAAACCAAATGTATGGTCTGTTTCATGCTTCTATTTCCAACGATGCTGATTCTTTTTTTTTTCTTACTGTCTTTATGTTAAGAGTGTATTGGTGGAACCCACTAGCGGAAACACTGGCATTGGGCTTGCATTCATAGCTGCTGCAAAAGGGTACAAGTTGATTTTAACAATGCCTGCTTCAATGAGTTTGGAAAGGCGAGTCCTTCTCAAAGCGTTTGGTGCAGAGCTCATCCTTACAGATTCAGCTAAGGGCATGAAAGGAGCAATTCAAAGGGCTGAAGAGATTTTGAAAAATACTCCTAATGCCTACATGCTTCAACAGTTTGAAAATCCAGCAAACCCAAAGGTGAAAATCTGACCATCATTAATTGAAATTTCACATCCAAAAACATGGTTATAAAAAGCATATATGTATGAATTTTTTGTTTGATGCAGATACACTACGAGACAACGGGCCCAGAAATATGGGAAGATACGAGAGGAAAGGTAGATATATTTGTTGCTGGGATTGGCACAGCTGGAACTATTTCAGGAGTTGGTCGATTTTTAAAAGAAAAAAATCCAAGCATAAAGGTAGTATTTGATTTTTTTTCTCAATCAGTTTAAACTAGAACTGGTGGGTTGGAAATTTTTGATTTGACATTCAGTTTGTTTTCTCTATCTTATGTGCAGGTTATTGGTATCGAACCTGTAGAAAGCAACATACTTTCGGGAGGAAAACCTGGTAAGATTGTGGTTTTTTCCATAATTGAAAATAAGTTGTTGTTAATAGGAAAGTACCCATGAAGAATGATGGCATATGTTGCAGTGACCATGAATGTTGGATTCCATCCATTTTCTCCAATTTAAAGCATACCAATGTCTGGCTGCTGCATATGTATTCCTCAATAATAACTTGCAAATTTTCATTTGATGTTTGAATGCAGGTCCTCACAAGATACAGGGTATTGGAGCAGGATTTGTGCCAGGGAATTTAGACAAAGAAGTAATTGATGAGATAGTGGAGGTACTCTCTCTATCTGTGGCTTAATAGCTATATAAGGGAAGTCCATATTATTTGGTTTGAGGAACTCCTTGGACTAAGGTTGCTGCTGCCAAATGACATGTGTCTTTCCATAACATCCCAATGATTTAGGGTCAGTGACATTGGATCACATTCTATTATGTTATTAGGTCAAAGTATCAAGTAAAAAACACACAATAATAGTAGTGCAAGAGATTAGAGTATCTTTAGCCACTTGGAATTTAGAGTCTTTGAACGGTAAACAAATTGAATTAGCCAAGAAAAAGGAAGGTTAACATTGCTTGTTTACAAAAATATAAAATCTGTTGGGTAGAAAGCTAAGTTGATGGGTGAAGGTTATAAAGTTTTTTTTATAGGAAAAAAAGCTCAAGAAAATGGTGTAGGTATAAATATTGACAAAAATCTAACTCAGATTCTGGTGGATGTTAAGAGAATGGCTAATAGGTTAATAATTAATTTAATAATTTTTGGAGAACATAGTTTACATGTAATGTCTGCTTATACACCGCACGTTAGGTTAGGAGAGGGTATTATGAGGCAATTTTTGTGAGGAAATGGAGGGGCTGTTTCAACCAATTCCAAGTGGGGAGAGATAATAATAATAGGTGGCGGGGCTTTGAATGGGCACGTAGGAATTGGTAAAGATATGAGCCGTGTACATGTTGGACATGGGTGTGGAGAGAAAGGGGTAGGAGAGATATTAGATTTAGCAATGGCTTATGATCGTACAATTGAAATACAATCTTTAAGATGAAGGAAGGGCATCTAGTAACTTTTAACAGTGGTCCTAACAGAACTAAAATTGATTTTTTCCTGGCTAGGAGGGGAAGCGCTATGGTTTGTAAGCTCATTTCTAGGGATGTTATATTAATAAAACATAGGCTATTAGTTTTAAATGTGGGGATAAAAGGATGGAAAAGGAGAAGTGCTAAAATTAGAGAATATAGTGTTGTTTACAAAGAAGTTGGAGGCTAAACTAAACTGGAACGTCAAAATGAAGGCTACAATGATGTGGGACAACATATTACCATTCATGCCTCTTGTTTTCTAATCTCTTTAGCTGTGAGAATCAACTGAAGCAGAGGTGCTCTATAATAGGGACCATGAGCTTAGTGGCTCAAAAATTTTCAAATTACTCTATTATGATTTTTTATACACTTTTCCTAGGTAGTTTGTGTAAGTGGGCATTTTTTGTCTTTTTTCTATATTCACCTTAATAATACATAATATTTCTAAGTGAAGTATGTGAAAAAGTAAATGGTATTTGATCTTATTTTTGCCAAAAACCACCAAACAGCTAGAAGTATAAAATGCGAAGAAAATGTATTATCATTGTCTTGGAGTATCTGTGGTGTAAAACTGTCATTATGCTCTATTGTCTCATTTGTATTGAGCTTAAATAGTTATCACATCACCTCAACTACATATCAACAATTTTGCCATTTATCATTTATAGGTAGAAATAGGAAAATGACCATAGCATGCATCCACTTATATGCTAAGTGAAAGTCATTGTTTTTTGTTAACCACATGCAAATGCACGTGCACATTGACCAGTAACACTTAAAACAATTATTATATGCTTGATAAAGGATTCAATGTAGAAAATAGGGACCCTGTATAATGCCAACAGTGCCCAAGATTTCAAGATGGGAGGGTGATTAATAAACCTCCCTTGACTAGGTTCATTGCAACCAATAACAAAACAAGTTGGTGCACAAGAAGAGGGCTCAAGGGCAAGTAAAGTGAGTCACGTGTGCACATAGATCACAGTAAAAGGCAAAAGGGTAGTGCTATTTTGGGGTGGGGTGGGGTGCGCGGTATGGGTGTGAATATAAGCCAAGTTATAGGTAAAGGCAAGTGTGAGTACGAGAGCTTACTTGCAAATAGGACAAAAGAGATCAGATGTTAGTGGGTCCAAGTGCACCAGACATGAAAGAACAGAAGTGCTATAAAGTACAAGTAACAAAGACCAACAAAGGACAAAAGCTTATCTGATGTGGCGGTGAAGGTAGCTCCAGTCAGTAGCCATTGTTCTGGTGTTTCAGAAAGGACTAGAATGGGGCAACAGAACCAGCAAGCTATGAGTGGATGCTGACGAAAATAAAGATGCAGCTGCAGTCAAGAATCAAGTCTGGCAGCCGGAGTGGGTGCCGATAAGTGGAGCTGGAATTTGGACTTTGAAGGAAGCTGCAACCATAAGAAGTATTCACACCAGCAGCACCATAAGTTGGAGCAGGGGACAGAGGATCTCGTTGACAACAATGCAGAAACATGGAAGGAAGTGCTAGCAGTTGCCATGGATTTGGGTAGAACTATTGATAACGAGAAGATGGAATGGTATTGAGGTTGTGATAGTCTGGAGGATAAAAGGGTCTTTTGCTTGAGTGAGCATCACACTCGCTACTGGCATTGGTGCCAGCAGCAGCTCAAGGAATCTGCATCGTGAGTTGTTGGAAACATCACCACAATGGCTGAGGCCACACAAGCACTCAGAACTCAAAATAATCTCCTTATTCATCACTTCTGAGCCTTATAAATTGGCGTCCAAGATCATTGAAAATCAAAATTACAGATTCAATAAATCAAAAAGCTACAGCTCCAAATCTTTCAGAAAAATCTATTCTTTAACATAAGCCCTACTGAATTTAATTCAACTGCTGTAGATCTTATATATTCTAGAATTACTCCATACAGTGAAACTTGTCTGCTTGGGTAGCTGAGCCAACATTTGCAACCTCAGGCCGCTGATGCAGTGAGACTTGTCTGATCAGGTGGCTTACTTTATTCAAGCCATCATAAGGCCTCTTTGTTCTTGCGGTGCACATAGACATGTGTGATGAGCAGTTGTCCTGTTGTGTCTGTACCACATGGTGGTGGAATCAGGGTGTCAAAGAAGGTAGTAGAGAAAAAGGATATGTTCTAAAAAATGACAGACAAATGGAAGTATTAAGGCTTTAAAATTTATAAATATCCAGGAAAGAAGCTAAAAGGGTGGGTGAGGCTAAGCTGAAGGCACCAAAAGGGTAGTGAGTGAGGCTAAGCTGAAGGCACCAAAAGGGTAGTGAGTGAGGCTAAGCTGAAGGCACCAAAAGGGTAGTGAGTGAGGCTAAGCTGAAGGCACCAAAAGGGTAGTGAGTGAGGCTAAGCTGAAGGCACCAAAAGGGTAGTGAGTGAGGCTAAGCTGAAGGCACCAAAAGGGTAGTGAGTGAGGCTAAGCTGAAGGCACCAAAAGGGTAGTGAGTGAGGCTAAGCTGAAGGCACTAAAAGGGTAGTGAGTGAGGTTAAGCTTAAGGTACTAAAAGGGTAGTGAGTGAGGCTAAGCTGAAGGCATATGAAGAATTTTGCTGAAGGTTGAGTACCTGTGAGGGAGAAAAAGATGTGCACAAACTTGCCAAAATAAGAAGAAAAAGAGGTAAGGCTCTTGATCGAATTGGGTGTATTAAAGATGAGGAGAAGAAATTTTTGGTGAAAAAATGAAGAGACTAGAGATAGATGGAAAGAAAATTTTGAGAAGTGATTAAATGCAAATGGTGGAAATAATTACAATTTATCATTTATAGTAGATAGCAATAATCACAAGGAAAATAGTATTTTTTGTTGTTGAATTAGAATTACAAAAGTAAAATAAACTGTGAAAAAGAAGAAAAAAGGGAGAAATTGTAGACCTGATGGTGTTCTCTATTAAAATACGGAAGGACGTGAGTGATCATGTTTTAATGTGGCCAACGAAGTTATTTAATGAGATTCCTTAATCAAGAAAATGCCTGATGAATGGAGTGTAGTGATGCCTATATATAAGAATAAATGTGATGTACATAATTGTAATAATTATAGAAATATAAAGTCAATGAGATACAATTAAACTTAGGGATAATATTGTAGAAAGAAGATTAAGATCTGAAAACCATTTTGACTTTATGCCTGAAAGATCAACAATTGATGCTATATTTTTATTTAGGAAATTGATAGAATAGTTTAGGGAGGAGAATTATCTTCATATGGTTTTTTCGGTAAATGCTTATAAAAGGTACACTTATCCAATATTAATGGCTACATTTGGAAAAATAGTGGTTTTTATTGAATGGTGAAACCCACATCTAAGAGAAGGGCAAATAAGCTTATGATATTCTTTTTTAAGTACCCAACCAATTACATGGAACAAAATAGAGCTATTAATATGGAACAAACTTTTATGCCAACTGGAGCTATTAATGCAGGATGGAGGGAGTATATTCTACAGGACAACTATGGTATGCATGATGCTATATAGTGCAACATGCTAGCAAAACAAAAAAGTGTAAACTGTTGAGCATTAAAGAAAAGCAGATGATTGTTGTATAAATGAGGATGTTAAGATGGAAAACTATGAGGGATCGTGTAAAAAATTATTATATTAGAAGGAACTTGGGTAGCCCCAATTTTTTATATTCATAAAAAGCCTATTGAGATAGTTTGGCCATCTTCAATGGAGACAACAAACAGCTCCCATAAAGAGATTTAATCAGTGACTTACAAAGGCTCCTATAAGGAAAAGAGGACAATGGAAAATGACTTTGAAGGAATGCGCGATAAAATATTTTACAATGTATGACTTTGATGTAGAAATGGTCTATGATAGGGTCGAATGGCAGAGCAGAATCTATGTTAACGATCCCATGTGAATGGGATAAGGTGGTGGTGATGATGATGACTCGAGTAATTTCGACTCTCATGTGCTGCCCAAGTAATAATGAATAACTTGCACTTCCTTTTGTGTCTAGCAAAAAAAGTAAAAATAATTTACCCTTATTTTTGTACCTAGATTGAGTCCTAAAAACTAGGAGCAGAAGCCTCTTGAATGGCAGTTTCTCATGGTTCAAGGAGAATATTTGGACATTTATAATTGTCGGAAATATTATGTACATTATTTGAATGGCAAATTGTCATTTTTATACTAAATTATATCATATTGCAAAATAGAATCGTTTACTGTTAGAGCTTTATCCAAAGTGCAATTTAATGACTCTCTACTGCGGAAAATATTTGGACATTACTTAACAAGAGGCTCCTTCTGTCCCCACAAACTTGCTGAATGCAGATTTCCAGTGATGAAGCTGTGGAGACTGCAAAACAGTTGGCACTCCAAGAAGGGCTAATGGTGGGTATCAAATGTTAGCATTTATCAACTCTGTCTTAGCAATTCACTCAAAAAAATAAAAAAACTGTCTTGGCACTACTGAGATAAAAAAATTGGAGAAAGAAGGGAATTACTGTTATTATTTTTGGTCTTATATGCAGGTTGGCATTTCGTCTGGAGCTGCAGCTGCTGCTGCAATTAAAGTGGCCAAAAGACCAGAAAACGCTGGAAAACTTATTGCTGTATGTAGTTGGTTACTTTCTTTCTTTCTTTTTTTTCATTTAATATAGTGCAGAATTTTATCAAGCCTATGCGAAAAAAAAAGGGTATCAATCTTTACAAATGAGACATAGACCTGTTGTCTTTGACATTTAACTGGCCGTGCAGGTGGTTTTCCCTAGCTTTGGTGAAAGGTATCTATCCTCGGTGCTTTTCCAGTCAATAAGAGACGAATGCGAGAAAATGCAACCAGAGCTATAAGTTGTTTTTCTTATTTTAATAGCTTTGGAGCTATGTTTGGAAAAACTTCTTTCTCATTTTAATTTCTTTATATTGTCAATGCTCATTGTTTATACTTTCATATGATGATTAGAAGGAACCACCAGCACGGATGCTAATGCATCGGGTTGAGTTTAGCTGATCTCGAATTATAAAGCGATTCAGCTTAAGGTCAACTTGGCTTGCGCAATTTTCTCGGTTTCTTTTCTTGTACTTCTCTACTGGTTATACGATGTGCAAAAAGTTCTGAAATGTATAATGCATGAACTGGCATTATTATAATTTTTATTTAATTATCATAATATTGTTAGTGAACACTGAACTATGCTAGATACATTTTTCTTTGATCTTTCACTGTAAGGGGGGATATGTAGTCTTGACTGCATCTGCACTTGTACATTGAAAAGCAAATGTGGACGTGATCTAGCTGAACTAATTGCATCCACGCCAGGAAGTCGATTCCTTTGGGTCAGATGGGATTCGTAACAGCAGATACTGAAAGAGTTTTGTGGATGTCCAACAAAGAACAAAGAAAAAGAAAAAGAAAAAGAAAAGAGTTTTGTGGATGCTGGCAACTGAACGATTTTGGCCTTTTTTTGTAACAATTTTGGCCCATTTTAATACGTCGGCCCTTCTTGCTGAATTTGTGAGTTTTCCGGCAAAAAACGCAATGGGCCCAATTTGTTTAGATCCATTCTTGCGAGTGCCTAGACAAACTCGCTCTTATAATCCATTTTTGTTATCCTTCAATGGGTGTAACAGTCTCTAATCCAGATTTTTTAGCCTAGTTCAAGCGGAGTAAACAAGTCGATTATTTTGAATGAAGAAAAAAAGTAGCAAATTATTTCTCTTCCATTTTGAATCAACAGTACCCTTATTTTGCTTTTACATAAGATCTGTTATCACCGATCGGTAAATCAATCACTCCCTCCGTCCTGTATTAATAGCTCCCATAGAAAAAAAATATAATCTACATTAATTGTTCTATTTATTTCAATTTAAGCATAAATGGGTCTATGCTTCCGACTCCAACGGCGCCTATGCTACATAAAGTTCCGAGTTCTGTGTCCTCATTTATTTTCTTCAATCTTCCCATTTGCCCTTCGCATATTCTGTATACAATGGTGAAGAAATCAAGTCTCTTACTGGCTTTTGCCTTGAACCAACACTGACAAGCCTGATGATGGCAAATGCAGGGGATCCAGATATCCTCATTGACTTTGTGGTTCCTCCATCCATCGACCCAGACATCATAACCAGGTAGTTCTTCACTTTCCCTGGCTTCAGAAAATCTGAAGAAGGCCAACTTGACAGGAAGGGCCACGACCCTCATCAGCAAAGCTACCAAAAATGAGTTCTCAGCTCTGGACGGGCAAGGAGTGTCTGTGGCCAAAATCCTCGACCCACCATCTGGAATCACTCCTCACACGCACCCAAGGTCTGCAGAGCTCCTCATGGTGCTGCATGGGACTCTGGAAGTTGGGCTCATTGATACGTCTAACAAGCTTTTCGTGCAGACTTTAAGAGCTCCCGATCTCTTTATCTTCCCCAAGGGGCTTGTTCATTACCAGGTCAATACTGACAGTAAGAGCTCTGCAACAGCAGTTGGCATATTTGGGAGTTCAAATGCGGGAACGGTTTCTCTACCTGGAGCTCTGTTTGGGAGTGGGGTTGGTGCTGAGGTGCTGGCCAAAGCCTTCAAGACCGACACTGCCACCATTTTTGAAATCATCGAGGAAAATGCTTGAATTCCCTCAAAATAGCCTTGTTTGGGTTTTTCTCTCTCAGTTACTGTATCATCGTGTTGCATAAACAAAAGACAAATATGAACTCATTTTTATCCCTGCAAATGTTGAAGAAGAAAAAGAAGCGATGGCAGGGGAGTTGGCCAACCGCTAGGTAAAAGGGAATTTTCGTCGACTGTTTCATCATCCGGGAGGTTAAAAGCTTCACCCTGTGCATGACGGAGTTGGAGCAGATGCGGAGGTCTTCCAAATTTGACCTGCATCCCGGGACTTAGACAAAGCAGCGTTCATCGAAAGGAGCGGTGGCAGAGGAAGAAATGCGAGGTGAGTGGGTATGGTTCGTCGGCCTAAAGTGGCTTTTAATAAAAATAAGAAATGGAGATAGGACGGAAGCCATGCTTCTCGTTTCGTTAGATAGAAGGAGAAATGTTTTTAAGAAAAACAAAATAACGAGAAAACGGACGTAAAGTAGTGAGGCATAATCTTCTAAACATGTTTTAGATGTTAACTAATCTTCTACGATTTTTTTTTTGACAAATTGCACATGACCTCCATGAATTATGGCAAAATGTTTTTTTCTCCTTCCAAAAGCAGAAGAAGACAAGCCATTTAATCCAAAAAAAAACAGCAGGCCAGCCAGAGCAACATACGCACAAAAGCAATTGTTTGGGAGAACCACAAGGAAAACCTTGCTGGCGGATGAGAGAGGCGGGACGTAACTAAAATTTGCGTGAGGAAAGAGAAAGGGCTGCGTTAAATTGAGAAATTGGAGAAAGGCATTGACAGAGTCTCTTGGGATCATTACGGTATGGGATTAAGTGGAGGTTTTGATAATACATAAGGTTGTGTGCTTTTTCTCCATAATTCATGAGGGTTATTTACAATTTACCTTTTTTTTTTGTTAAACGAAAACGAACTATGTCTGTGGCCGTTCACGGTTTGCCTGTTTCACTATTTTGTTGCATAACGTAATTACAACTTACAAGACATCAAAAGAGCATCAAAGACTCACTCCTTAATAATAAAAGCTCTGGAAAGGATAGGGGGTCTAAGATCCACCCAGCGTATCGTATCATACCCATCGGATCATGCCGCCATTGAATCAACACCTGACGGGCGTGATTCACCTCTCCATTTGATGTTGCAAATTTGTGGCCTGTAGTGCAGGTCTTCTTAAGTTATTATAAGTTATTAGAAAGAAATGTTTACAGTCGTACTATCCGTTAGTCAAGTGGAGAAAATGTGGCCATCTTTCATAAACAATACGCAATTTGGTTTGTGATGGTTACAGGTTCAGCGAGCATTGCCCTGGATCTACTCCACTTTCTTCCAGCCCTCCCAAAGCTATGAATATTAAAACTGTGAGTGTGTCATGACTGGGTGCTGCCTTTTGTCCCGTGGATGCCAAGCATATGCACCTTCCATTAAACTCTAAACTAAAGGAGACCCTTTATTAATCACTAGTGTTGAATGCCTTTTCTCTACCAAAAGTAGAGTCAAAAGATGTATGTTATGCTTTAGTTGGGCTACATCCAATTTGAATCTTTTATATTAGAAGATGGCCATAATGCGACGGCTAAGAAGCTACAGCTTTGGCTAGTTTTTTCTTTTATATTAATTAAAGTTTGCTAAAGCATATGTTTGCCAAAGACTATTAACCAATTCTGGCAAAGTACACGATTAGTTATTAACACAGCCATCCTATCAACTAGTAAGAGGCCAACTACTATGTTACACTATTACTTAAATGAGGTAGTGTGCACTATGTTATTTAAGTAACAAGCACTATGTTACGAACATTATGTTACCAGCTGATGTAGTATAATATTTAGTAACAAGCACTATGTCACAAAATATAGTATGTTACTCAGAACGAACATTATGTTATTTAAGTAATGTAGTTTCTGGATGCAAGCAGGACTCTTACATGTGTTTTCTCTTGCTTGCTCTGTAGATTGATGGCTCGTGTAAAGTGAAATTAAATCCCACTTAGTACATGAAAATTGTTGGCTCGATCTGGCACACTTACAAATACAGGTCACCAATAGTTTACCTGATGGACCCATCAGACCGTATCCATGCTGGCTTAATTGAGCACATGTGAACATGCCTTCGCGTGCATGTACTTCATTGACCATGAGATTTGGCCGGTGTAGAATTGATTTGTTGCTTCTTATCGTAAAACCTTATCGTCCTTAAAATACAACTTCAGATCACCAATTGTGATGTGAGTTTGTATAAAAAAATTGTAGGGTGAATTGTCAATCAATAGGTCACAGCTGGGAAAACGTGTGAAAATTTGGACCGGATTCAGACCGATTTCTCACATATTTTCTCAACTTGTATTAATTAATTGGCGAATCATATCATAATTGATGGGATATAAACCTAGTATAAGGAACGGATGAGGGATATTTATCTCTAGATGCAGGTGAGTACCATTCCTACACAACGCAAGGTTGATGCTCATATTTTCATAATGGGAAACCGCAGCACCCATTCTCTCTCTTAATTAGATGCATATTAGTGTCTATATCTCTGTATATAAAGCAACTTCTCCTTGCTCTTTCATTTGACTAGTTCTGTCGTCCATTGCATTGGCTGTAATGGGATCGGAAGAAGCAGCGTCCACTTCCCCAGTTGCCAGGTATGGTACCATTTTGCATCTTCTTTTGTCTCTTATCTCTGATCAAAAGACAAAGTTTCATTGTTGAGAATCAGCACTTGTGTTAAACAAGATTTGGTGCTAAGAGCCATAAGTGTGTGTCTTCCTTTGATCAAGGTGGTGGTCCAAGGACACTGTAGCAGTGATCACAGGAGCCAACAAGGGCATAGGCTTGGCGCTCGTCAAGCGGTTGGCGGAGCTCGGCCTCACTGTTGTGCTCACCGCCCGCGACGTCGACAAGGGCCTTGCAGCAGTCGACTCCATCTGCCGCCGCGGCCTCCATGTCCACTTCCATCAGCTCGATGTTTCCGATCCTTCCTCTATCCGGGCATTCGCATCATGGCTTGAACATGCATATGGGGCACTAGATATACTCGTAAGCACCATTAATTGGTCCTTAATTCAGTTCATTCTTTCTTTTTACTTAGCAAAACTCAATATTAAACACAAGAACTCTTCTCTCGCCAAAGTCTAGAAGGTGGCGTCTATGTTGGGTTATTATTTTGAGAATGATATTTTTTCGTCGGTAATCTCTCATTTACTCAATATGTCTATTTAAAATTTAATTTTTTTTAAAAAACTAAATAATTCTATTAATTTAAAAATGGGAATATTTATTTTTTAATTACTTTCTTTGTGCCCCTCCTTATTTTCTCCTCGCGAACGCATGTGTCTACCTTATTCTTCTTTCTCTTTCTCCTTCTCCTTCTCCTTCTCCTTTTCCTTCTCCGTGTATATAACGCCACCAACGGTGATAGCACCGCCATAAGCGGCCACTACCTTCTCCATCTCCCGTCCTCCTCTATATCTTTCCTCTTCTTCCGCTGCGCGGCCATGTCTGCGGCCCGACTGCTCAACCTATTCCTTCTTAGTCACTGCTTGTGCGAGGCTAGCCTGCTGAGGGAAGGGGAACAGGTCCACAGGAGGGTTTTGTAAACGGGATTTACGTCGATCATCTTCGTGCAGACAAATTTGATTAACATGTATGCGGCTGTAGGTGGGGAGGGCAGTTGTTTGGGAAGTGACCATTTGTCGTTTGATGAATTTGACCTGGAACTCCATGATTGCTGGGTATTTCGGCTGGTTTGGGGATCTTAATGTTGCGCGTGTTGTCTCTTGCCAGAGTTGAGAGCCGCCATGTCTAGGAGAAGCCGTCAAAATAGAACGTGTTGCACCCTAACGATAAGTACCTTATTTTATTTTTAAATTTACTAAGGATTTAGGGGTTATTTTTATTTGTAAATTCGTGAGTGGTTTAGGGATTATTTTTAGAGTAATGCTAGGGCGACGTTAATTTTGGTACATCAAAAGCCCATTCTATCATTTTCAAATCATTTATGAGTGGGACCTCCCATTCATCAATAATTTTCAAACCATTTATAAGTGGGACCTTATTTTCAAAACATTGGTGAGTGGGAGGTCCTATTTGTAAATGGTTTAAAAAACATGGATGAATAGGAGGTCCCACTCATAAATAGTTTGAAAATGATAAAATAGACTTTTAACGTGAATGTCGTGAAAGTATTTTTTTTATTTTTATACGTGACAATTATTGGGTGCATATAGATATATATTTTTTAAAACATTAAATTTTTTTTTAACAACTTTCTCCGCCAACTTAATGATTAGTCTACATAAGGCTACGAGCATAGTATATATACGAGGGCCCAGAGCCCTATTATGTATTATGTTTGGAGCCTCATATATGTGGGCTGATAGACCCGTTAATGTAGACAAGTTCTAAAATAATTAATTAGGAAAACTAAAAAAATAAGAGAATTGTGACTAGTGTGAGCGTTCTTATTTTAAAACGAAGGTTGACTATATTAAGCGGCAATGCTACAAAACCCCAATTCAGGTGATGCATGGGTTATACATGTTAAGTTGATAAAGAGTGGTGAAATTTGCAGGTAAACAATGCAGCGGTTTCATTCAATGAAATCCATCAGAACTCTGTAGAGCACGCGGAGACAGTGATCAATACAAATTTCTACGGGCCAAAGCTCCTAACTAAGGCACTTCTCCCGTTGTTTCGCCGGTCCCCCACCACCAGCAGGATCTTGAACATCAGCTCAAGGCTTGGCACTTTGAATGTAAACAATGCCTATAACCATATTTGATATGTTTATTTTTTTACAGTAATCATCGTTCTAATTACGTAATTAACTGTATCACTTCTTTATTATTCATGCAGAAAGTGAAGAACCCATGTGTAAAGGCCCTACTACTAGACGAGGAGAGGCTCTCCGAGGAAAAAGTTGATGGGATGGTGGTGCAGTTTCTGGACCATGTGAACAAAGGGAAGTGGAAGGAAGAAGGGTGGCCGGAAGTGTGGACAGATTATGCGGTATCTAAGCTTGCACTGAATGCCTACACCAGGCTAGTGGCTAGGCAGCACCAGGGACGGGGCCTAAGCGTGAATTGTTACTGCCCGGGGTTCACCAGGACGGCCATGACCAGCGGCAAGGGCAAATACACGGCAGACGATGCTGCTTGCATCGGTGCCCGGATTGTGTTGCTCTCGCCGGAGGAGCTGCCGACGGGGAAGTTCTTTGTTGGGCCTAATCCCTTGGTGTACTCCAAACTGTGATTGACCTGGGTAGTGTTTCATGTCATCCCAATTGTTGGATGGAATATGTTATAGGTTCAATTGAGGGTTATATCTTAATAGTTTAGTCCAATTGGTGGTGATACCAAATGAATGGCTAATTTTGAGAGTTACTGAGGGTTCTGCTATGTCTACCAAATTAAGTTCAATTTAGTAATCTCACTTGGGGCATGGCAGGTGTTCATTGAAAGTAAAAACAACATAGCTTATACTGAATTCAGATGCCTGTCTTTGCATGAGGAGGAAACTCTTACTATATATCTTATACATTTTATGATTCTAGAAGAATTTGTTGCTCATTTTTCTAATGTTGCATTCAAAAAGAACAAAAAAAAAAACATTTGATGAATATGATTAGCTCCAAATGCATTTAGATGTTTTTCACACTGCCATGTTGAGGGAGTTTGACTATAATTTTGTGAGAATTCTTTAATTTCATGAACTCAACTCAAATGAGACACAAACGTTTACAAGTATTTATATTGTTTTCACATCTCTACATAAGCAGCCAGCTGGACATGACTGTAAGCTAGCACTAAGCTAACAGAGTCACAGTGGTCTCTTTAAGACAACTAATAAAAGATTATTGGCCATTCACGAGTGGAACTTTGATTAAAAAGATGAATATTTAGACTTATCTTGACAGCCTAATAAGTATAAAATATATATCTATTTTATATATCTTTTCACCTTATTTGCTAGTATATATTAGGTTAATTAAGAGTTAGCTATAATTTATTTAGATTAAAATAGTAATTAGTATTTTAGTTTAATTATTAATAATTTTATAGTTATTAGTAGTTTAGATATGTATTTGAACAAAGTTGGGATTTTAATTATATTGTACATATCTAAAGTATGATATTTTATATTTTATAGGTAAAGTGCGCTTATCGAGGTACTTGGACAATGTTTGGAATAATTCAAAATAGTCTTGAGATGATTTAAAGTGATTTGGACAACTTTTTGGAGTTATAAACAAGTTAGAAACTAATATAGACATGAAAAAAAGCTTAATGAACAGAATATGGACAGTCTAGAAAAACTGTCCAGATTGCAGAAACATTGTAGCCTCGAACGAGCATCCAGGGCATTAGAACGGGATAACGTGATTTTGAAGAAAAACTTAATATAAGCGTTCGAACGGGCATGTAGGGCGTTCGAACGATATAACGCGCAGTTTCCTTGTTTGACCCAAATTTCAATCCTTTTCATATTTTATTTCTTTCTACGGATCTTATACCTATAAAAAGACATATTTGGCTTAAAACCAGAGGATTCGAGTAGATTTTATGAAGAGAAAAAGGAAGAAGAAGATGGAAGAGAACTCAAAGCTTTTAAAGGAGATTCAAGTGCTTTCTTCTACAATGGAAGGCTAGACTTTTCTTTTACTTAGAAGTTGATAAAGCTATAGATAAGTTTCAGTTCTTTTTTTTTTAAATTTAGATCTCAGTTGTGAATGATGACAATTGTATGATAAAGATTTTCTTTTTAATGAAAGAACTTTTAATGTTTATTCAAATCTATGTTGATTTATTGTCTTGTAGATGATAGATTGATGTGGTTTTGATATTTGCATTGATTCTAATTTCTATGATTTAGATGAGATGGTAATACAATAGTTTTAATGTTCAGATAATTAATGACTTGGATGAGTTATACTAAGATTAGACGGGTCATGCCTATAGCTAGCTTAGTGTAAATAATTCGTGCTATTGTCGAAGATAGTTCATGCCATGGAATTTAATTAATGATTCTTTCTGAAGTAATTCTAGCTTGTAGCTGAGAATATTTGTTCATATTCACACTAGATTTAGATTAAAAGTCAAGGAATTGTTATGGTTCTATAGTGGATTCGATTTCCTAAGTAATTTCCATCATATTAATCTCTTGTTTTTAAAGTTGATTTCTTTTCTCTACTTAATTAAAGTTTAAGTTTGTTTTAGTTTTTAATCAGCAAATTTCTCTTTAGATTTAGTAATAATTCATCCGTCCCTGAGGTTCGACAACTCTTAAATACTTATCCAAGTACAATTACCTTGTACACTTGCAAATGGTTTAATTATAAACGATCACAGCCTCCAGCAAGTTCATGAGGGGCTCGTACTTTCTCACGAACATATTGTTGTACGGAACAAAGATTTCATCGCTTGGGGGACCAATAAGCTAGTTGTTAGGGAATTACAAAATTTCTAATGAGAGAGGGAAGAGAGATGGATGAGAGATTTTCACAATACAAAATGTGCCAAACAAAAAAAGATTTAAATCCCAAAAGCATCTATCAAATGCTTCAGAGCTTGGAGAAATCTTATGCAAGGAAATTGGCGTGATATAATGTTGTAGACCACTGGCTCAATTAAAAATAAAAGATAACTGAAAATAATTGTAGATAAAATTAAAGCAAATCAACTTTCTGATTTTCTGATTTTCCCCTGGAATGGGCTAAAGCATATAATTTCTTGATTTTTTTTGCTTGAAATTGACCAATATGCTACAACTGAGTTTTTGGAATCCAAAAGTGGCCAGTTTACCCTCTGTTTCATTTTAGGCAAGCCCCCGTGTTCAGTTCAATAAGAGGGTACCGTGTTGGTTGTTTCTGCAAATGAGAATGGAATCAAGATCTTGGCAAAAACTAATGGTTTGAGGTTGTTGCGCATATTTGAGACCGTTCATTTGATGCTTCTCGGAGTATTATAGAGACCGTTGCCAAGGTATTCATTCAATATGTTTTTATCTAGAGTACAATGGTTTACATTAGTGATTGAATTTGAACCCTGATCCATCCCATTACATATTTTGTGATGCATACCATAATAAATGCAATGACTTGTGCAAATATTGCAGCAACAATTACTATACCAAGAGCAGTGAATGTGAGAATTTCCCTTTTTTTTCCAGGAAAACCGAATCACTCAACAAATTTTGAAAGGGAGAAAAGCCAACCAATCAATTGCTCCATATTCCACAAGCCGCAATTCAAATTACATACAGATCTCGAGATTCAAGGACTCACAGTCCCAAGGTAAACTTTCGAGAGGTGACCAAAAACAATTGCATCAAAAAATGAACGTCAAATGCAACTTCTTCTCTTAGAAGAAGCGAAGCGATTAGAATCACAAAAAAATTCGAAAAGAGAAAAGACAATCACCCGAAGAAGCCCACATCAAATATTAGCTTTGTTTGGATCGGGCAGGAGCTTTTGCTCGATCCAAAGATGGGCGGAAGGAAAAAAAGGCTGCCGGTCCCTTAGCCTGCAAATTCAGGAAACTTGGGAGGATGAAGCAACATATACAAGTAATTCATATGAAAAAGGGTAATTTAGGTATTAACAAAAAAAATACTTACTTAGCTGTCGTTATTTGAAAATGCAAAATTTATTATAAATGTTATTTGATTAAAAAGTTATCTACTTAAGCTATGCAAAATTAAGTTGAAATTGATGACGCTATACAAACTTTTTTCATCATGTAAAATGGAAACAAGTTATATGCGCTAAATTGCATGGGTGTTGTGTACGCCACTTGCATCACATGCCATTAGATGGAGATTTAACAATGTACATGTATCAAGGTGCAGGCGGGCATAACCAAACTCTGCCATGTAGCACAGATTGACCACAATGCATGACCATACTGGGGAACTTGTTGGATCAGGTCTGGAGTTTTGCTCTCACCACTTTTGTAACGCCCCGACCCAGGCTAGGGGTCCGAAAGTGTTAAAAACTAAACCTAGAACCGGGAGCGGCGAACTCTGAGTGCGAGAGTCTTCTTATTCTTCTACATGCTTTGAAACTTTAGTGCTCTGTTACGCGTAGTCCAGAACAAACCTAATTATATAACTAATTCAAATTGGGCCAACGTTGCCTTGCCGTTGGTTGCCTACGTACGTATCGGATAACATCTGCGATGTTACTCTGATACGATCGGATCTGTACGTAGTTCTTCCTAATGGCTACTACACACATTAAACCATATGAAAACACATACGTACAACCGAATATTTAATCAGGGTTATACAAAAAATTGTAAAACACCGACAACACATATCTCGCTCTATCATAGAGAGGAGCACCACACAACCACCACAACATGGCTCACTCTATCCCAGAGCAAAACCATTACATTCACATGTCTCGCTCCATCACTGAGCCAAGACCACATGCATCACACGTTTTGCTCTATCACTTAGCTGAAACCAAACAGACACACAACACGTCTCTCTCTAACCCAGAGCGAGATGACACACATCATAACATATAAGTATAGCATATCATAATATAAACATACACACAACATGTCTATCTCTAACCCAGATAGAGACAGATCACTTAGTCGTGACCGAACACACACACAACACGTCTCTCTCTAACCCAGAGCGAGATGGCACACATCATGGCATATAAGCATAGCATATCATAATATAAAGGATCATAGCATATCAAGGCATAGTGTATACGCTATCTAGCACATGCATTCTATAATTAAAATAGGAGGTCAGAAATGCTTACTCCCCTAATGTCTCATGAGGTAGCAGTATTCGAGGTACTCGTTTCTGGGCGTCCTCCCCTTCGGATCCGGAGATAGTGAACGGAGCCTCCTCTAACCTCCGCATGTTCCATGCCTTGCACCAAAAGATGACTGACCAACTGTCCCCTTTCTCGGAGACTTCTCATTTTCTGCGCCCGTAAGCGATGGATAGAACGTCTCTTTCCCCGGGATATTTCCCACACTATGTGGCCCTTTGGTGAAGGTTGGATCCTTCCCTTCTTCGGGAGACAACCCACTATCCAGCCCGTGATGGAGGACGGAGTCCCCCTTTCTCTCCGGGCCGCTGCTCTCTCTTCGGGGCAGGAGGGTGGCGGATAGAGCCTCCTCTTGCCCCAGTTGTTCCTCCTTCTAAGGATGTCAACTTGAAGGATGAACCATGTCATTGCGTAGATCACCATCGAATTAGCTAGGAACGCCTCAAGAACGACTCGAATCGGACTTAAAATGAGTGAGAAACGAAGAACAAAAGTTTCTGAATACGGGAGAGAAACAGAAATGTGGGAGAGTCTCCCCCTTCTTTCCGGATGTCGTGGATACTATTTATAGAAAAATTGGATAGATGTGAGGCTAACACATGTCAATCTTATCCACTTTATCAGCAATCCTATCCGCTTGGGTCATCAATCCTATTCGTTTACATCATCAATCCTATCTGCTTCATCAGCAATCTTATCCGCTTTGTCGTCAATCTTATCCACTGCATTATCGATCCTATCCAGAATGATATTATTTTATTTAAATAATATCCTGACCTCAAAACGCGATAACTTCCAACCTTGACTTTGGAATCGCACGTTCTTGTTACCGATGGACTCGTGTCGACGAGCCCTTCGAAATAAGACCACATATGGGTAGGTTATCCAACACTTTTGTGTAGGTCCCACCCATATGACACGCTTCCTGTGGTTGCTTTCGCTCCCGACCTCCATTTCGTGCGTTCTTTGATTCGTTACACTCGCTACTCTAAGCTCTACCTAGATACGAAGATTTCACCTAATAAAACCCCTTAACACTGATTCCAAATTACCCTTAACCTCCAGGGTTAAGCATAACCGAAAAATGGGTTGTTACAACTTCCTTGGTGATATAGTGGCCTCCCGTTATTGGTCATCAAGCCTTAGTAATAACACTTCATCATGTTAGACAAGTTTTTTCAATTGCCCACCCTGAAAACACTTTGTGCATGCCCTTATACACTGGATTCAAGTGAATTTAAGTTAGATGTATCCATGGGAGGGATCATTACTAAAAATAAATATCCATAGTTGATCTGATAGTCACAGGACTTCTTCTCAAGGTGGCTAATGTCATGCCAGTTTTTTGGAAGAGTTTTTTATGCTCTCCTCCTATAAAGAACCCAATGTAAGCTAATGTCAAGTCAGTTTTTTGGAAGAATTTTTTATGTTCATTTCTTACAATGAGCCTAGCGTAAGCTGTATATGGGAATTGTTAATATTTAAGATCAACGGTGCATATGCTGCCACGTATTAGCATTAGTGATACTAATTTGTACTAGCATACGTAACATCAATCTTGTAGATCAACGGTTTACATGCGTAGCTTACGCTAGCTAGCATGAAAAACTCTTCCCAGTTTTGTAGCAAGAAGGATGTTAAAGAAGATGGTTGATACTCTTCTCACTGATTGTAACACGGTGGTTATATATGGTGTAAGAAGGTATAATATGACTTCCTTCCATATTGCAAAACTTAGAGTTCAATTTCTTGTACATCTAGATGAGTATGTTGTTGGCAGTGACAATGATACCGAACATCAGGTTGGTGGCATTTGCATAAATGGGGGTATTCTTGTATGAGAAGGCCATAGAATTCATGGTGGCAACAATTTTTCTTTAGAAAAACAATAAAGGAGAACTGAAGGTGGATTACAATCCAGCATTCCACTCTTCTCTTTTGCATTGTTTTCCAATTGACATGATTTTTATTCTCTCCTCATCTCTGTCCTTTTTCTATATTTCATTTCTCTTTATAAGGACAACTGCCACTCTTGGTCCCTCATTCCAACCACCACATTCCATTTTTTCCTCTTCTTGGTTCCTTCGTTTCTCACTTCACTGTCACATGTATAATCCCTGCAACAGGCTGAAACGGTGGTGCTAGCTTCCAGCGTTTTTCCTCCGTGCACAAACTTTGCTTCGACACACATTTGATCAATCACGTCTTGTTCTTGGCGACTTATATGCACTAGATAGTACAGACAATTAAACTGGGAAGCAACAGGTTTCAGAATTCAGAGACAGTGTCACACGCACAATCACGTGTTAGCCAGTATTTTGCTGTCAACAAAGCTTCACTTCTATATTTCATTACTACAACATTGTTCCATTTATTTTATGCCCTTTTTTTAGGTTAACTTCATGTACAGAAGACACCCAACTTCATCCTGATCAGTGATGACAACCGAAGATGGCTGAAAGTTACAATCCAGAAAGCATACACTCTTTCTTTCCCATTTGGCCCAATATGTCTGCTACCTCATCGTTTTATCTCTTCCACAATTTGGTATCAGCACCACAGATACCGGTCCGTCATTCTAGTGTCCTTTCCCTTACTTTGTAAGCAATTTTCACCTTGATGCTCATAGCACCACATTTATTCTGCTTCCTTTCGGTAAAACTCTGGAAATGAGAAACGCATCTTATATGATCACTACCTATTCTAATATCATTCAGAAAACATTGCAATCACATAGAGCAACGTGATAAGAAGCTGCTCAGTTGTGCGAAGATGTACACTACTAATTGGGATTTCATGTCACCTCTCTTAATTTGTTTGTTTTATTTTTTCATCGTCTCTTAATTTGGTTGATGCACCCAAGACCATTGCTCAGTGGACAGCGATATTGTCGAGGTTCAATCTGAGAACATCTTTACAAGTTGGAGTAATATGGCATCAGATTGAGCCACGCCAATATCGCACGTTCTTTGAAGAAGAGAGATCAAAGAAAAATGATGGCCAGCAGTTTCCATCAGCCAGAAAGGTTACGAAACCTTATCACTTCCTTATTTTATGTTTATCGGTTTCTCCGTACTCAAACACACTAGGCACAACCACACAAGGCATTAGGGTGCATTTCAAACATGTTTTTTAGCTAGCTAACATTAGGCATTTCAAACATGTTAGTGACTTGACTGATATAGTGGAAAAGTCACCACTAAAGACCTAGAAGACATATGCAATGTGTTTCTTTAACAATGTTTGTACAATAGACATACATGGTCCTCAGCCATTTTATCATCAAGGAAGTTTAGGGGAGTCATTTTTTAGTATCATTGCCATTGTACTCTGTTGGCCTTCTTCAATTTATTATGCATTGTATCCTAGTGTTGGTTAATATTATTTTGCTATGTATATAATTGGATTTGGTGTTGTTTGGATACAAAAATTAACTTTAAAATTTGGAAGATTTTTATTACATTCGCGCATAATTGAGTTTGGTAATTAAATTTTGCGTAAATGTAAAATTAGGATTTTGGCAAAAAGATTTTGAGGGTGGGCATATTTTTAATTAAGATTTTACCAAAATTAAAATTCCTCATAAATCTTTACCAAACCATTTTATTTACTTATTTATATTTGAGAACAAATTAATTTATCTAGAATTCTAGATTGATGAGATTTTGTATAAAAAAACCCTTGATACAAACAGAAAATTGATAGTTGTTACAACAATTTGAGATGAGTGATATAGACCTTACAACTCAACTCTAACCTCCTTTTATGAGAAATAGCACAGCAATCACATTTTTTCTTCTCATCTCCGTCCAAGTTCTCTTAAGTTTTTCTTTCTCTCTTTTGGCCCTTCTCTTTGCATCCCTTTAAATGTTTTTATCAATTTATCTATCGGTCTTCTTTATATATGTCGATATCAATATAATCTATACTCCTTAAGCTTTTTCGTAGATGTGCCACCCATTATGAATCATGCAAATGCTAAACTGACGTTAAAGTTTGTAGGGGATGATCCAATGGACACGGGTATAGGCAGACCCCTAGCTATAATGGCTCTTGAAAGGTCGGCCTTCGCCCAGTTGGGCTTTTTTTCATAATTTTTTTTATCAAAGTTTGGCCTTTGGGTGGAGTCTCTTATATAGAACTCATGCTTCATAGAAATATCAAATCAGACGGAGTTTACGAATGAAGTAGGTACATTAACAATTCACAGAACAGATTCAAAGTGTCAAAAAAGAAAGCATTGACTCCACTTCCATATCTTGCATCTATAGTCTTTTTGCCGTGGTGGATCTCTATCTCATTTAATAAAAGTCTGAAACCTTGGGTTACTAATTGGTGGAATACCAGGCAATCCGAAACTTTTTTGAATGATATTATAACATGTCAAAATGACTTAAAACTTTGTATTTTTCCCGCTCTTCCGATTTGTTTTCTAGTGATGCCCTTTTATATATTCACTTTGTCATATATTAATAGTTATATTTAAAAATAATAATAATTTTATTAAATAACAAAATTTATATTTAAAAAGAAAAAATGCTTATGATACTTTTTTTAAGTACTCAATCACTTAAATTTAACTAAATAAAATTATTAATATAAAATAAATTTTTTTGACTAAATAGAACTATTAATTTAAGACCAAAAAATATATAAATAAAAAAATTTATACTTTAGGCTAGGTTAGGACTGGCTTGCAGGTTCCCCCAAAACCCTAGCCAACCCTATCTGCAACAGGTCTAAAGCTTTTAGGTTCAACCATGCAGATAGACTTAAAAAGCTCATGCCTTTGCCCATATTTTTGTGGGGCTGGTTAGGACTTGGCTAATTAGCCGAAACTAACAAATTCAAACGCTACACATGGCATAAATGTACTTTTTCACACATTGTGGGGGGTCTTCATTATTTTATATATCTACATAAGGTTCCTAAGAGTGTAGTCAAGGGGTATAAATGTTGTTTTGATAAACAAAAAGATTCACACTAGAACACCCCCAATAATGTCTCCCTTCCCCTTACTCATTCGTTGACATCTTACAAATTTTCTTCTTTACCCTTATTAACATATTTATTTTATATTATTTTTTTAAATACCACCTTACTTTTGTTTCCCTTATAAGGATGCTAGTGTTTATGCATTATCATTGGTTGCACCTCTAGCTGTAAAAAAAAGAGGAGAGAAGAGGAGGTAGAAGAGGGATTAAGTCTAATGGAAGAAAACCCACTCTTACAAAAAATAATTTTTGGTTACAAGGGGAAATGAAATATTTTTGGATCCAATAAATGTAAAAAAGAAGAGCATTTTTAGAATGTAAGAGGATTTTATTTTTGATTTTTTTAAATATATGTACTCATTTTTTTAAATAGAACTTAATTTTTTTCGATAATTAGAACATAAGGCTAAAATGTATAATTAGAATCAAATGAACATAAATAAAAATATAAATTACATTCACTATCAACGCGTTTATAAAGTAATGAGAGCAAATTACATGAACTAGCCACACAAACACTACTTTCCCCTATATAGTATAAGAGATTTCTTGCATATCACTGAAGTGATAGCCAAAGTAGTTTTACATGCATAGTTATATAAAAATAAAAACTATATAAAATATAAAAGTATATATTAAAAGGTATTTATAAAGTATTTACAAAGGTGCCCAAATCAAGTCTGTGACATTCTCCCTCCTTTAATTCTATTGACATCCTCGTTGGCGTTGCTCCTAGAGATAGGCATCGGCGTGGTGAGCTTGTTAAAAGGTGAGCTCGTCTTTGGGCTCCCAATTGTGTGGAAGGCCCCGCCACTTGATGATGAATTTACATAACTCTTGGCCTCGAAGAACTTCGTGATATGCCAAATTTTCTTCTAAGACTCGTACATAGGATGTGATCTTTGGATTATATGTGATCTTTGGATTATCCCGATCAATTTAATTTATGGAGGGGTCATCAACATCAGCATGGTATAGTTTAAAATAACTGGCATATAAGGTTGGGTGGTAAACCTGCATCTAGGCTAATAATTGGACTTGATAAAAAGCTTTCTCAACTTGCTTTTGCCCCATCGTTCATTATTTTATTTTATTTTAAAATATAAAATTAAATAAAATTATTATAATAAGACATAGAATAATAAAAGAACATTAAGCAATAATAAAAGAACATTAAGCCGCCCGATAAGAATTATTTCTTATAACCCATATTACTCACGGGGTATTTTATTTTTGAAGAATGTAGGCCATTAAATTTAAATCCAACTTCCCGATAAGATTAAGTTCATACAATAATTCATCAGCCATGACTCACCTCAACTGTTGTGATAATAAAAAAGGCAAAAATTGCGGTGAATATAGGCTTCCAAACGATACGATAGTGTGAGCCAAACTTTGTGAGTCGCCAAAATTTAAATCTTGACTCGTATTACTCAAGGTTAAATTACCTTTTAAATAATAAAGAGTGTCAGATTATTGGACGGCCTGATGAGTTGGGGTCATGTAACCGCGACGCGACGTGAGCACAGGCTTACCTCAACGGCCCCTCCGATGAGCTGGGATCATGCAACCGCGCTCGTGATTAAAAACATTGTTGCGGGGTGGGCCAGCCCATGGGGAAATAGCTCCTGGAAGCATGGAGGGGCGGCTGGCACGTTGGTCGCAAAACTTAGACAATTACTCCTCGGTTTCTCAGAGGCATAGATAGCCATGAAGCCCACCCCCACGAAGCTCCTGCGCTTGTCCATTGGATCCTACTACTCCAAGCTTCTCCCCTTATTAAACACCCATCGGCATCCCACCCGCATCTCAGATGCCGTATCTCCTCCACCTCCCATCGTCAGCGGGTCTTCTTCTCCTTCGGTCAATGATACAGAACCCAGCTCCAATTCTCCCAACCCACCGAAACCCACCATAAAAAACTCATCTTTATCGTCCCATCTCCCCTGTTTCTGCACAAACACGACAACCCAGATCAGATTCTGCACCTTATCTTCGTCTGACCAATCCATGGAGTCCCCAGGCTATTCTCCTCCTTCATCCGACGCTGCCATTCCTGTGGTCTCCACGTTCACATCCCCGTTCGAAAGCTCCCCTTCCCCTCCTATTGATGCCAGCTCCTCCCTTCGAAAGCCGTTGAGCTTGTGGCCCGGCATGTACCACTCGCCTGTCACCAATGCTTTATGGGAAGCCCGATCGAGCATCTTCGAGCACCTCCTCGACCCATCCAAAGATGGGCCCCCGCAGACGGAATTGCTCACGAAGACTCCCTCCCAGAGCCGAACTAGCATTCATTACAACTTCTCGAGTGATTATATTCTGAGAGAGCAGTATAGAGATCCTTGGAATGAGGTCCGGATCGGGAAATTGCTAGAGGATTTGGATGCTCTTGCCGGAACCATTGCAGTCAAGGTATTTTTATATACTTATCTTCATCAATGTCGCTCCAATTGGACTCATACCTTTGTTTGTACGTCTTCTTCCCTCATGACAGTAATAATGTCATTGACAACTAGAAAATCAAAGCACAATTAAACAAAGAATATATTAAATTCGCATTGCGATATTTCCCTGCAGAAATATGCAAAGTTTGCAT
The DNA here is from genome assembly GCA_035235625.1 of Saururus chinensis. Taxonomy (NCBI): domain Eukaryota; kingdom Viridiplantae; phylum Streptophyta; class Magnoliopsida; order Piperales; family Saururaceae; genus Saururus; species Saururus chinensis. Next base: position 43,164,126 of record CP141142.1, on the reverse strand, counting down.
GATAAAGTACATATGTTTATGCTGGCAAGTGCTTCGTATAGTATACCGTATTATAAAAATTCTACTTGTCGGGATCAAGCTTTACATATTTTAGGGGTTATTTGTTTCCTTTTCTCTATACTTATGTGCAAATGCTTTTCACTATCAGCATTGCTCAAATAATGATAGCACAACAAGGCCGCTTTTGCTAGTAACGGCTTCTGTGGACAAGATGGTTTTGAAAAAGCCAATTCATGTTAATACTGACCTGAAAATAGCTGGAGCTGTCACCTGGGTTGGCCGTTCCTCCATTGAGATTCAAATGGAGTTGACGCAATTGGGATCAGGTACCATTTTGTATCAACCGTATTTAATGATTTATTTGTCATCTACAATATTATATCAATTTTAGTTTCATCTGTTGATCAAGAAAGTGCAGATGAGAAACATCAGCCTGTGGATCCAGTTGCATTAACAGCAAACTTCACATTTGTTGCTCGTGATTCAAAGACAGGGAAATCAGCCCCTGTTAATCGTCTCTCACCTGAAACTGACCGGGAGAAAATGCTCTTGGAAGAAGGTGAAGCAAGGGATCAACTAAGAAAGAGGAAGCGAGAAGAACAACGGCAAGTGTTTGAGAAAGGGGGTCACAGTTTACACAAGGATCTAAATAGGCTAAAGACTTTGTTGGCCGAGGGACGAATATTTTGTGACATGCCTGCATTGGCAGATAGAGACAGCATTTTATTGAAGGATACTGGACTAGAAAATTCTTTAATTTGCCAGCCTCAACAAAGGAATTTGCATGGAAGAATTTTCGGAGGCTTTTTAATGCACCGAGCATTTGAGTTGGCTTTTTCTACAGCCTATGTGTTTGTTGGTCAGAAGCCTTACTTCATGGAAGTTGATCATGTCGATTTCTTAAGACCTGTAGGTATCCTATTTCTACTGTTCTTGGTGCTAATACGAATTTTTTTGAAATTTTTATGGAACAGGTGCATTGCTTTCTCTCTGGTAATTAGGTAGATCATTTAGGCTACTATGAAGTTTATGAAGGAGCTCACTTTTAGGTTAGTGATGAGGGGGACGTAATGTCCAAAATGCATTTATCTTTTCAAAATTTTTCAGCCACCGAAGAGGAAAATTTCCTTAAACATTTTGCAACCTTGATCATTACATTTCTGGATTTGGCTATAACACATTTGCAAACATGCTGCTATTTTATATCCATAGCTTTTAACTTTTCATATATTTGTGCAAGAATATCCTATTTCAATTTATAAGTTGCTTTTAGTGAACGAGTGTTTTTAAAATTAAGAATTAACGTCCAGTCTAGCATTCTCTAGTTCTTTTAAAAATCAAGATTCTTGGATTGCCTGAAACTGAATGAAGAATGTTTGGAATAAATAACATGTTATTTCATTGATATCAAACTCATGGGACATCCATCCCCATCATCTGATCATGCATTTTGAAGTGACTTTAAATTGTAGTGTGCCAACAATATATATAAGTTGCTCTGGTTATCGTATGTCAATGGCATGCTTATGTATATTGTTAGGCAGCTTTAGCTTGTGAAGTGAGCACTCGAAAGTTCATTGCTTAATGAGTATAAATCCAAGCTGCTTCTGCTCTACCAGTAGTTATATGTGCCATTTGTGCCTTTAAATTATTTTTAGATAAGCATATCATAGAGGATGAAGTATTGTTTATGTTGCTGGTGCAGGTAGATGTGGGTGATTTTCTTCGTTTTAAATCTTGTGTTCTGTATACCCAGTTAGAAAACCCAGCCAAGCCCCTCATCAACATTGAAGTTGTTGCTCATGTCACGAAGCCTGAACATAGAAGTAGCGAGGTAAACTTCAATCTTAATACTGCTTGACTGAGTGATAACGGTTATAATAATCCCAGGTACGGAAGGGATAAAAATAGGAGGTTCAAAGTTTATGGTAACTCTCTCTTTGTAGAATTTATGGATGATGCGTATCTTCAATGGCATTTTCCGGGAAAAGGGTGGCCAATACTGTGTATTACAATGCCATTTGTGAATGAGGCCACCTATTCTGCAGTCGATGGGTTTGGAGCCGCCTGATTTTCATTGGGTGGCCCATCATAATACAGTGTTCACGGGGGGTCGAGATCCTGCCATTACCCGAAATCTGTCTGCACACAACACCTTTACCACGGAAGATATAGTTCACTGTTTGCGCATCATATGTTCTCGTGTCGATCACCATTCTCACACTGTACCTAAAAAGTATGCGATTGCTGAACCAGGTGTCAAACACATTTTACTTCACGTTCACAGTCCGCCCTGAAGCCTTAACGAATGAACTGAGGATCCGGAATGTAGTTCCTGCGACAGAAGAGGAAGGCAGAAGAATTCTTGAGCGCATGGATGCTGAGAACTCATAATTCGCCAATTCTTAGGCAAATACATATTTGTAAAGAGTTGTTTAACAAATGCAAAGAAGGGTTTCATTTGGGACATAGTTCAGTTACTGAGAAACAACATTGCCCTGAATTCAAAGTCATGGATGTACTAAAAGTAATCAGTAGCTGCATCCTTTCTTTGCAAAATATTTTACAGTCATAACTGCGAAATTTGATATATTCTCTTTGCCGTAGTCCCTGCTTTACTACGCATCATGACTCGAAAACTTGCATACATTTCTTGCTGTCTCATAACTCGGTGCCCTTATAGGAGAGGGATGCATTTGCGATGTTAAAACCGTATGCATTAAACACTAACAAGCTATAAGAGTTTCATTTATTATGCTCAGGTGCACCGCATGATTTCTATTGTGCGGTCTGTAAGGGTGCAGGCGGTGATACACGATGTGTACGAATCGATGTATATTAACTTTCTATTAAGATATCATGTTAAACTTTCTCCTATGCTACACCGGCATCGCCAATACGAAGAAAGAGGATGTCTTGCCAGAGCTCACTGAGCTGTAGCTCATCACTTCCCCGCTGCTGGCAGCGGTGGATATGTGAGCTACAGGTCATCACTTTCCCGTGGGAAAGTTTTTTTCGGTCTTATTAACGTTAATAAGTGTCAGGGCTCTCTCATGCTTATTGTGAGGGAGATTGACGATGCACACTAGTGTATATTAATATAATTATTAATTACGCTAAGATGTGTTAGTAGATCTAAAAAATAATAGATGTTTCAGTAAGTGTTTCTTAAGCTCAGCTCACCATAAACAGGGAGCAGATGAGGGCTCTCAATACAGATGGGCTCATTATGAGAGGGAGCTTTTAGCTGCAGTGGATCCCACACATAAGGGTTAATAAATAAGAAAATACGGGCGGGTCCTACATACCAACCGTTGTTACGTATAAGCCCATGGGTTCATCGCGTAAAGACGTAAAGTGTTAACGTAGGCGGTCTCGGAGTTGCAGGATCACCTACCCGGGCGGTTAGTTGCTTGCTGCCACTTCCATCTTCTTCTAGTTCCTCACCTCCCAGCGACGAGAAGCCAGAAAATGGATCCTCTCTTGCTCCGAGTCGTCCCCTTCTTCTCTATCTCTCTGTTCCTGGTAATTGTATTCATCCTCGGCCTGTGTCATGCTACGCATGCAGAAGGGAAGGAGCAGAGGGAGTTTGATTATTTTATGCTGGCGCTACAGTGGCCCGGCACCATCTGCCAGAGGACCAGGCACTGCTGTCCCTCCAATGGTTGCTGCCAAAGGTTTCCTTTTTTTCTCTGGGTCTCCCAAATCCCACCTTCTCGTTCTCTTTTCCTTTTTTCTGCATGTATTTTGAAGTTATTCGGTGGGTTTCGTCATGTTTAAATTAAGACGATATATTCAATCTGCTGGTTGGTTGCTTGTTGCCACTTCCATCTTCTAGTTCCTCTAATTTATCCAAGTATTGATTAATCTTTTTGTCTTCTTTTGATTTGCATATTCTCTGATGGTTGTTTTCCTTTTATCTGTTGAACTGCATAATAATTTTTCTGCTATTCCTGTTATGAATTATTATGCTAGTATCTGCTCTCTGCGGTTAGATTTCACTGTTTGCTTTTTTTATCTGCTATGCAGCAGACAGTACTTGGATCAGAAGTTGATTTGTTTTGTTGTGTCGAGTTTTCTACGCGCTTCACTCTCTTATACTATCTGAAATTGGAACCTTCTTTTTAAATGCGAACTTATTTCAAATTACTTATTTTGCAGTTCTCTATCTCCAACCGAATTTACAATTCGTGAGTACAATGCCCTGACCACGTTGACTCTTTGAAGAGGCATTTAAGCATTTAAAGGAGTTTATAGAATCTCTTCTGCTTCAATGACCTTGGTAATATTTAAGTGCTTTACTTACAATAAGACTTGTATCAATTGTAACAGATGGACTCTGGCCTGATTATAATGATGGAACATGGCCTGCGTGCTGCAGCGGATCTAATTTTGATATAAAGAAGGTTTTGTGCTGCTGCTTTCTCTTGCCAAGATATTTTCAGCCTAATTTATAGGAACAAGCATAATTCTTATGCATTTTTATCTTTTCTGTCTTTTTTTAATATTCTTTTTAGGTCGGGTCATTGATTGAAACGCTCAATAAGTACTGGCCACCTTTAAGTTGCAGCCCTTCATCAGTCTGCCATGGTGGAAAAGGACTCTTTTGGGCTCATGAAGTAGGTTCTAGATAGTTTTTTTTGTTTTTCAAGTTCCAATTATATGAGACTTGACCCAACCTGATGATGTGTTCTGTTTCTGCTGTCCTATGCTTGGTGTGGTGGATGCTTGTTGGCAGTGGGGTAATTCTCTTCTTTTCTGGTTTTTATCTATGGTTTTTGCTATTTAGCACTATATCTGCAGTGTTGCTTCTCTTGTTCATTAAGATAAGCCGCAGTCTTAATTCCTAACTTATCCATACCATTGGGATTTACCTCACAGCGGTCTGAATGATGTCCATGCTGATGGGATTTAACTCTATTTCTGCTGTCGTCTCTGACTGGATGATGATTTGTGGGTTTGTATTAAATTGAAAAGTCTATGAATCTTGACATGCTTAACAAGTTTGCCAGTTCTAGTTCATTTATGACTCTGTATTCACCCCTGACTAATAATTTTATTTTGTTAGAACTAAGTAAGCTGAAAGCCTAAAAGCTTAAGCTGCTAAGGAAAGGACAAGCAATGAATATTAGCCAAATTATACCAAACCAACATCCTAAACGTGTCTAGATAAAGCAAACAAAAAAAATAAAAGCTATAGTCAAGAAGGTACATCGATGGAGTCTACGAGAAAGACATGAGATATACGGTATTAACATACAGATAACCCCTGATGAAGTGTATGGCAGGATAGGATCTGTGTCACTGACCCCATATGTATAGGATTTGATGATGATGATAAGAAAATTCGGACCCAAATGATATTTACATATACGTTAAGTCAGTGCTTTTATATTGTCTACTTCACCTTATAGTATCATTGTGCATTTTAGGATCTATATATGTATTCCCAAGTTTCAGTAATAAGAATTTAAAAGCCAAATATCAGTCTAGAGTCCTTCAATTGCTATTTTTCAGCAACAATGAACAAAGCAAATATTTTTTTTCCCTTGTCTATCAATGCCTCTTTCTAACATTTGCATTCACATGTACTATTATTATTGTCAATATCTTCAGCATTTTGTGCATTTATGCAGAAAAGCATGGGCCATGTTCCTACCCGGTAATTAAGGATGAGTACAGCTATTTTTCAACAGTTCTTGATCTCTATTTCAAATACAATATCACGGTCAGTATTATATTGAGAATCACCTGTTTGACTGACATCATTTTTTCCCCCTCAAAACTGAGTATTATTCTTGTATTATTGTGTATTCCTGATTGCTATTTGAGTACAAGCAAGTTCCAGTTAGGAAGTCATTTTAATGGGCTCTACCCATTTGGACTCTGTAACTATTTATAAAACTAATACTGCTTGAACACTACAAAACACAAATTTGCTCAGAATTGCATTAACCTTATGAGAGTTTCACAAAAGTAACAACCTATTTCTTAGTCGGCAGTACCAAAAAAGTTTGGAGTTGATATAGTTTGGCCAAACTTTGGGATCCAAATTGTATTTCTGCTAAAATAGCCAGTCCAAAGTCAACGAATAGCAAACTCAGCCACAGAGAGGGAGAGGGGACTTATCCAATGGCTGGCAGCAAGCCTGCCCTGCCCAGTGGGAGGCATGGAGAGGAAAATCTCATTGATGTTTTTAATCAATGAACAGAGCTTAATACATGTGAGGGCTTCTAATTTAATATATGCTATAGAGGTGCCTGACAAAATATGAATATAGCCAATGGCTGCTAGCAGCCTGGATAGAAGGAGAGGGAGGGAGGGAGAGTCTCTATGATGTCCTTTATCTATGAAAATAAAACTTAATACACACAAGGTCTGTTTTTTATCATACTATAATATAAAGCAAATTTGTGTATTATAGAACTTCTAAAATTGGACGGTTTGACCCATATCTTATACCATTAATCCCTATTTGACCCATTTTAATCCCCAAAAAGTCAAATATATTAGAATCCTAATCTCTATTTTTTAGGTTATGTTAATTTTAACTTTATAATATCATGTCTTGCACTCCCGAACTTGGATTTTCGAGTTCTTGGTATCGTTAGAAAGCTTTTGACAAGCTCTATTAAATGAGATCGTACATAAATATGTTTTCTCAAACCTTTTTTGGGCCCGTGTATATTTATTATATTTATATATATTATATATATTCAGATTTGCGTATTTTTAATGCCATGGGAAAACCCCTCTATCGAATGATACATACCGCTAAACTGGTCCTCAATATGAATAACATGCTTCACGACAGGGAGTCCTTCAACACTATTATCTCGCCAACCTATAACACAATATTTAACTTATGAGATTTGATATAATTGCCTATTACAAGTGTATATGGCTTAATATAGAGTTTGTGACTATAACATTTAAGAGGGACCTTTGTTCAATATATATTTTATTTAATTTTATTTAATTTGTATTTACACGCATAATGTATGCGTATTTTTGCTAGTATTTGCATTAGAGGTTTTCAACAAAATATGAATAATACCAATATTCAAACAGCCCATTTGAACACCTAACATGTTGCTCCGAGTGTTGATACCGATATTAATAAGAGTCCGTTGATATAGAACCAAATACCAAACTGTCTGCTAACTTTGTCTGGTTGTGGCCATATATTGGACTCTCTCTTCTTTTCTCTCTAATTTATCTTGTTAGATTCATCAAATATTCAGATCCAAATATGAGATGTGGTTTTCAATTTCCTGATTTCTAATCTGTATCTTCACCTTAGAAAATTCTAATTGGAGCTGGATACGAACCAACAAATAATGGCAATAAATATCCACTTGATGGCATTATGACAACAATTAAGAACGTGGTAGGATCATCACCTTTGTTGGTTTGTTCAAAAGGAGCAGTTGAAGAACTTCGGATATGCTTTTACAAAGATTTCAAGGTTTGATTGCCTCCCCAAGATATGTATTCTCCTTGTGGAGACTATTTTGCCTTATCTTCTATATATGAAAGCGTTAAAAGTTTTGTTCATTTAATGTTTACTCAGCCACGCGATTGTGTTCTTGGATCTTCTACTCAAAATGAAATGTTTGGCTCAAGAAGCTCTTGCCCCAGATATATCAGCTTACCAGAATATAGGCCACATTATTGTAAGTAATTCTTTTCAGAAATATAGGTATCTTTTGATCTTCCATTTTATATCTAGCATATTTAAACAATGTGCAAGAGGTCACCGTTGGAAAAACTTCAACAGGGATTCATCAGTTACCAATTAACATGCAGTATACCTATTAGAGTCACTTAGAATGCACACAAAAATATGCAACGCTTTTCATGTGGTCCACATTTCTGGTACTGTTCAAACATGTTATCACACTTATGGCTAGTGATGCGTATGCGGTTTTATGGCCTTAAAATCTGTTACACTTGGACCCTTGGCTACTGCTTTAGGTTTTCTGATATAATTTTTGCATGTTCTCTCGCATACTTGTGCAGTGCTTGAGAGTGAGAATTCAACCATTCAGTGGACATATGAGTGAAGGCTTGTCAAATGGGCCACATCACTTGCAAATGGACTATAATCTCTAAGTTACTGCCCCATGAAATTACACATTACTTCATGTATAGTTGCAATTTGCTTCGCCATTCATTGCGTCAAATGCTTCATGTATACGAATAAATTGTACAATTTGTTTGATAATTCACGATACATGGAAAAGATATGGTAAAAAGTGTACCCCGCGCTTCCATGCTATACATATCTTTTGTTTCGCTGCATTCTGTATGAGGATTAAAATCTGCAATATTCAGTTTTGGTGATACTGTAACTCGACTCCGTGAGTGATATTTAAGAGAACATTCAAATATTAATGTGCCAAAAAATACTACTTATGAGGTCGAAGGTTAAAATTTCTAGTGAAGCCCGTTCCATTCTTGAATAAAAAGGTTGAATATCTTTTTTTTATATAATTAGTATGAAAAATCATTTATTAATAAATAGTACACCAAATCGTTTTTTTATTTATAATTAGTTCACCAAATCATTCTTGTTATTTCCAGCAGAACTGACCACTGGAAGAATAAGATGCTGAGAGTTGAGAAAATTATTTGGGGATTCAAGGACTGGGATAGAGCTCGGCCCAATACATCAGGGCCTGATCCTGTCCTAGGCCCATATGAGGCTCAGGTTGGGCCTTGAATTAACCCTTGGGTGGGCCCGGTGAGGGCGAGGCCTGGCCCGAGGCACTAACCATGCCCATAAGGCCTTATGGACATGACCCAAAAGGCCTTATGGGCTTCTGGACTTGTTTTCAATTTTTTATTTTTTATTATATGTTTAGGCGGGCTGACCCTGCTCAAGGCCTCGCACAACGGGCCCGTGAGCTGTGCCGGGCCTCATCTTAATGCTAATGCTAAACTGACATTTAAGTTCGTAAGGGATAGTCCGATGTACGCTTGCATAGGAAGACCCCTACTTATATGGGGCCCATTTCAAATACCGGTTGCAAGTATTCTCACGTCCGAAGCATTTTTGCTCCTCCTAACTGGTATCCACTAGCTTATCCTCCATTAGGCAGGAGTTGTAAATGCAAATCATGAAGGACGGCATACACGTATGTGCACATTAGTGCATCATTTGCCATAACTTGTGTGCCGTTAATTTAATTTTCATGATCTACGACTCTTATTCATAGATGATATGACCATTCAATTTTCCTTCTCATGTGATGCCCATACATTATCCCCAATCACATGTTTGTGAGTTGGTTTTAATTCAGCCAATATCATTTTAGTTTGGTTCAAAAAAATTCAATTAAGGGAGTTACAAAAATGGCCCAAGAAGAGCCCCAAGCTTTAGGAGGCATGGGGAACTTGTCAAGAGCTTCAAAATAGTGCAAGGCTCAAAATTTAATTCATTAATGAAACCCCCACCTAAAAATTTACCCATTAATAAAATCTTTTTATTAATTTGAATAATAAATTTGATGTTGGAAACAGTCAAAAATATTACCAAAGTTTATTTTAACATTTTTCAAAAAAATAATTGAGCTTGACTTAAAGCTTGAGAAAAATTTAAACTCATATTATGTATATTATTTTTTCAAATATACATGTTTCATGCCTCTCAAGTTTTAGCTCTTTCCATTAAATATATTATTTTTATTTTTTTATGGATAACTACCTTATATTTTTTATTAAAGAAAATAAATAATATATCTCATGAGAACTATAATTAATTTTTTTTGTAAAACTTCACTCCCTTCATCCTCTATTAATAATCTAAATTGAAAAATCAAAAGAACTAAAACTACTTCGTTTGGTTTTTTAGTCTTAATATATTAGACTATTTTTTTACCATGTTTGTATTAGTGATTTTTCTTTAAATACCTTTAGGCCACTAATTACAAAACCAAGCAATGATCCCAAAGTAAAATAACTCGACTCAAACTCAACTTGAACTCAAAATTATAATTTTATGCTCAAGTTCAAATAGTCTAAAGTTTGACGATACTCAGCTCGTTAACACCCCTACATATTATTCTTAAGCTTGTAAAAAAAGAGTTTATAGATATTTTCATGACCATCTACCATGACCATAATGCATGACTAATGAACATATATAAAGGCATAAATGAAACTATGAAATTAGATCAAGGGGGGCAAAAATTCTTGTGTAAGTGTATGTGCATGTGTGTAGGGGGGTTCACAGGGGAAGTGGGGAACATGTTTGTTCCTCAGTTCTCTCTGGCGATTTCTTTGGTGAGAAACATTTTTTATACTCCTTATAGACATTGAGCCTAAGTAGTATAAGGAACACATATTTATAAATGGACAGCTCCCATATAATTAGGGTTGTCAATAGGTAGGGTATGGGTCGGGTAAGGCTTTACCCATATCCATACCTGCTTTCAGAAATTTTACCTATACCCTACCCATTACCCATTTCCATATTCATTACCCATATCCTACTCATTACCCATTACTAACGGGTAAATAGGCGAGTAAATGGGCGGGTAACGGGTAAATAACCAATTAATTAATAAATAATAATAATAATTATATATGTTAAAAGTCTATTCAAAGTATAAAAAAATTAATCTAATATAAACTTATAAGGAGCTCACAATTAATATATAAAATTAAAACATGATAAAAATTTAACACCTTATATAAACTTAAATAATTAAAAAAAACTAAAACTTAAAGATACTCCAAATTTATTGGCTCATTATACCAAAATGTTACAAGATGCACCATTTTTATATACAAAACAAAGACAAAAAAGATTTACCAAGTTCTCTTTTATTTTCTCTATAAGAAGTTTGCATTATAAGTTTATACATATTTTTCAAAAGCCTTCTATGCAATGTATCACAGTGAAACTATAAAATATTCCAATAGAAATTACAAAATATTCTAAAGGTAAAACATTTTCCTTGGATACCATATATAACTTTGTCAGCATAAAGATATATTAAAGTATATCTTTATCATGTCTATAAGAAAAAATAAAAACAAAAATAAGTTTTGCTCTTGTTCATAAGCTTTCTACCTGTGACTAACAAATGGTAAAGAGTAAATTATAAATCAAGTTATCATACATAAAGTTAACACACTTATTTTTGCCAAGCCACTACTGCCTTATGCCCCACTCACTATCCCCTGGTTTGTGGCTGGTCGATTAAAAGAAAACAACCCCACTTATGATTTAGGGTTTGTTAAGTAGGCATGAGTATTTACTTTAGGTATTTGATTTGGGTAGGGCGGGTTACTGGGCTTGGGCATTTGGGCTTGATGGGTTATTGGGCTGGGGATTGAGGTAGTGGGTAAATTATAAGTATATATAAATAATTAAACATAAGAATGGTGATAGATATTATATATATTAAATCGGGTAACGAGTAACGAGTATGAACAAGGGGTTACCCATACCCTACCCACGTAATAAATGGGTGGGTAAAATTACCCACTTAGTTTACTCTTTACCCATTTATTAATTACCCGCCCACGAATTTTAAATTAGACGAATAGATAAAGTGAATAAATAGTTACCCGTTGACAGCCCTACATATAATTTTTAGAATACAAAAGAAAAGCGTAGAAAATACTTGTGTCATTGGTGACGTAGAAGCGTCCTATTGTTACTCACCAAATCCATCGCAAGTCGTAACGGAATTTCGAAAACGTGGGCTCCGCACATTAAAGGCTATGCGGGGATCACCGTTCATCTCGTCGATTCGAATAGAAAAAGGTTGGTGTAGCGGTCCCCACCATCCTTCCCCACTCAACCAACCAATTACGCAAGGCGGGCGCTTTCTTGTATCTCACTTCTTCCATCTTGTTGTTACAGTGTCCCCGCCTCCCCCCGGCGACGAGAGGCCGGAAAATGGATCTTCTCTCGCTCCGAGTCGGCCCCGTCTTCTCTTCCTCTCTGTTTCTGGTGGCTGTGTTCGTCCTCGGCTTGCGTCATGCGACGCATGCACAAGGGAAGGCGCAGGGGGAGTTTGACTATTTTGTGCTGGCGCTGCAATGGCCCGGCACTATCTGCCAGAGGACCAGGCACTGCTGTCCCTCCAACGGTTGCTGCAAAAGGTTCCCTTTTTTTTCTCTGGGTCTCCCCAATCCCACCTGCTCGTTCTCTTTTCCTTCTTCTCTACATGTTATTTACTGATTTTAAGTTATGGGTTCGGTCGGTTCCCAGCAAATTTAGTTCAATAAAACAATGGATTCAGTATCCTGTTTGCATGCATTTGTGATCTGTATTTATGTCCAATTTTTGTGTTGTTGTTTATTAACGCTTTTTACCTTTTTGGCTCTTATTTGTTTTTGTAAAAATCTTTTGGAGGGTTGAATCATCTGATCTGTTCCTCTAATTTTTTTCGAAGTACTGATTTCCATTTTTTATGATTTGTATTATCCCTGATCATTGCTTCTCTTTATCTATTCAGCTGCAAAGCTGCATAATAATTATTCTGATATTCCTGGTCTGAAAGATTATGTTAGTGTCTGCTCTCTGAAGCTAGATTTCAATGTTTGTTTTTTGATCTGCTATGCAGCAGAGAATACCTGGATCAGAAGTTGATTTGTTTTGTTGTGTCGAGTTTCCCATGGGCTTCGCTCTCTTATGGTTTTAAAATTTGGAAACTTCTTTTTATCTGCGAACTAAACTTACTTAAAATTACGCATTTTGCAGCTCTCTATCTCCAACCGAATTTACAATTCGTAAGTTCAATTCCCTGACCACAATGATTCATTGAAGATGCATTTGAGCATTTTAAAGGAGTAAAACAATCTCTTCTGCTTCAATGATCATGGTAATCTGGAAATGGTTTACTTATAGTTAGACCTGTTTTATAAATTCTAACAGATGGACTCTGGCCCAATTATAAAGATGATACGTGGCCTGCATGCTGCAGCGGATCTAATTTTAATATAAAGAAGGTTTTGTGCTGCGTCTTTCACTCGTCAAGTTATTTTTGACCTAATATATATGAACATGCATCGTTCTTACGCACTTTTTCCTTGTTTTCTGTCTTTTATTTTTAATCTTTTTAGATCAAGTCATTGATTGGAACACTCAATAAATATTGGCCGACTTTAAGTTGCAGCTCTTCATCAGTCTGCCATGGTGGAAAAGGACTCTTTTGGGCTCATGAAGTAGGTTCTAGATAGTTGTCTACGTTTTTTAATTTCAAATTGTATAAGATGTGATCCAATCTGATGATGCGTGTTTTTTTCTGTCTTATGCTTGGTCCTGTGGACGGCTGTTGCAGTGGGGTACTTCTCTTATCTACTGGTTTCCATTAATGGTGTTTGCTATTGCTATTGAAGAAAAGGAGCACTATAATTTGTAGTGTTGCTTCCCTTGTTTGTTAGGACAAATCACAGTCTTAATCCCTTCCATTGTCCATATTTATAGTTTTTAGGTCACTGCATTCATAATTCTTAATGTCATCCAAACTGATGGGATTTAGCTCTATTTCTGCAGTTGATCTAACTGGATGATTATTTGTGGAGTTTGTATTTTGTTTTCCTAAGACAAATAGACAATTTGACATCATGGCATTGAAAACTGTATGGCTATCGACAGGTTTACTACAGCTAGTTCATTTATGACTTGTAGTCGCCTAGACTGATAATTTTGTGGCCTTTGTTAGAACCAAGTCAGCAAAAAACCTAAAAACTTAAGCTGCATGTTATGAATCTTTATTAGGCAGTTTATGTTTCATTAGGCAATTTCTATTTATGAGCTAGTCCTTGATTTATGATTTCAATTAGTACGTGATTTATGCTTTCATAGCAGTAGTTTCCTTGAATAAACACAGGCCTAAGAGTTGGGTCAAGTATATGTAAGGGCGATTGCCCTCCTTTTGGGAATAATAAGAATCATCAGTTCCTAAGTCTCTTCCTTCTCCACTGTCGGCTCTCCCCTCTGCCCCTTCTCTCGTCCCTTCTGAAGACAGCAGTTAAGCAGAGGCTTTTCCCACTCTATTCCTCTAATTTCGCCATTGTCAATTTGTGTAAGCCTTTACAACACTGCAAGGGAAAACATCAACAATGGGTATCAGCCAAATCATACCAAATTTAAACAAACTAAACCAAGCCAACATCCTTAAATGGCTAAATGAAGAAAACAAAAATTATAAAAGCTACATGAAGACCATACATGGACAGACTCTGCAAGAAAGACATGAGATAATTGTCATTAACATGCGTATGATTCATGATCAAGTTAGATGGCAGATAGGATCTGCGTCACTGATACCGTAAATGTGGGATGTGATGATGAATAAAATCCGGACTTAGATGATATCTATTCATAATGATGGGATGTGTCTAGAAATCATTTGTTATTTTTGAGTCATAATGATTTAGAAGCCAAAATCAGTCCAGAGTCCTCCAAATCCTACGTTTATCACATTTTTTGCTCTTGTGGGTAAATGCCTCTCTTTAACATTTGCATGTACGTGTACTATTACCAATGTAAAAAATCTTAGACATTTTGTGCTTTCATGCAGAAAAACATGGGACATGTTCCTATCCAGTAGTTAAGGACGAGTACAGCTATTTTTCAACGGCTCTTGATCTCTATTTTAAATACAATGTCACGGTCAGTATAACATTCTAAAGCCTTCTGCTCGACGAGTATCATTTACTTTTTATCCTACTTATTTGGATAGAAGAGAGTTACGAGGTCATTTGTTATGGGCACTGAGCAAGTGGATGACATCGCAACTGTATAAAATTAATATTTGCTTGATCATTTTAAAACACATATTTTCAGAATTACCTCGACCTCATGAGAATTTGACAAAAGTTTACTTACAACATAAACCCATTTTGCATTTGTACCATAGACACAAAGCCTGGTCAATATTCCAACAACTGATCATGTAATCTGACACATTTTTTATAGTTCAACACATGTTCAGACAGTTTTCCACTTGATAATCCCTACATATTCATATTAACAGCCCACTTCTAAGTCAAAAAAATATTTGTGTCAAAATCTATCTTTTTCCAATAAATAAAAACCATGGCCAACCTTTCCAACGAAGCCATTCTTTGGCTAAAATAGTCATCTCAAAGTTAAAGAACAGCAAACTCAGCCACAGAGAGAGTATTCATCCAATGTCTGCCAGCAAGCCTGCCCAGAGGGGGGGAAGGAGAGTAAATCTCATGATGGCCTTAAACAATGAATATAAAGCTTAACACACACGAGGGCCTGTATTTCTTTCTCCCTTTGCCCCATATTAATTGTCTGGATTAGAACTAAGTTCATTTTGGTTTTTTAATCCAGACAAGTAATATGAGACAGAAGGGAGTAGCTGCAATAGGGGTTCTGGAGAAAACATGAATGCCACCAATATCTGGCAGCAGCCTGCCCAGAGGGAATGATGTCCTTAATAAATGAATATAAAGCTTGATACACATGAGGGATTGTATATTATATATGTAAAGGTTCAAACAAAATAGGAATACCACCAATATTCAAATAACCCAGCCGAACACCTGAGAGTATATGTTATTCTCAGTGTAGACACCGATAGTAACCAAAAGGTCTGCCCATGGTTGTGGTGGTATATTACACTGTTTCATTTGCCTCTCTCTCTTTCCCTCTCTCCCCTATTTTATTCTACTTCTTAGCTTCATCAAAGATTCAGATCCAAATACACCCTCCGTCCCACAGTAATAGCTCCATTAATGTGGGACAGAGGGAGTATAAGATATGGTTTGCAATTTCCTGGTTTCTAAACTGTATCTTTATCTTAGAAATTTCTAATTGATGCTGGATATGAACCAACAAACAATGGTAATAAGTATCCACTTGGCGACATTATGGCAACAATAAAGAACGTGATAGGATCATCACCTTTGTTGGTTTGCTCAAAAGGAGCTGTTGAAGAACTTCGGATATGCTTTTACAAAGATTTCAAGGTTTGATTGTCTTCCCAGGATATGTACTCTCTTTGTGACGACTCTTTTGCCTTATCTTCTAGATATGAAGGCATAAAATTTTTGTTCATCTAATGTTTACTCAGCCACGCGATTGTGTTCTTGGATCTTATACTCAAGATAAAATGCTTGACTCAAGAAGCTCTTGCCCCAGATATATCAGTTTACCAGAATATAAACCACATTATTGTAAGTAATTTCTTTTCAGAAATATAGGTACCTTTGGATTTGCCATTCAGTTGCTAGCATATATAAAATATGTGCTGGAGGTTACCTTTGGAAAAGCTTCAATGCTAATTCGTCAATTACCACTTAACATGTATGACACGATTTAAAGTCACTTAGAATGTACAACTATTTTCACGTGGTCTAAATTTCTTGAACTGTGTAGGCATGTTACTGCACAAATGATTAGATGTGCCTACGTGGTTTTATGTCCTTCAAATCTGTCACTCTTTTTGGGGTTCTTCACAGTTTACCATTTTTGTACATTTCACTTGAGGACTCTTTTATGTGTGCTGTATAATTTTTGTATTTGTTCTCACATACTTGTGCAGTGCTTGAGAGTGAGAATACTACCCTTCGGTGGACATATTAGTGAAGGCTTGTCGAATGGGCTGCGTCACTTGCAAATAGACTGTAATCTCTAAGTTTCTGCCCCATGAAATCGCATTTTACTTCATGTAGTCATAATTGTGTAATTTGCCTGGTCACTCATTCCATCAAATGCTTCATGTGCATTCAACTATTCATGAATTGTATGATTTTTTTCATAATTCATGATACATGGAAAAGATATAGTAAAAGTGTACACTTCGCTTTCATGCTATGCATATCTTTTGTTGCTTTGATAACCATCTCTAGAACATGTGCTGCTCTAAGAAGATTGCGGAAGTGTTAAAATAGAGCATCACCATGAGCTAGTAGTGAAGTGTCCCAAAAAATCGCTGTCTGCCAAAAAAAACCCAAAGAGCTAGTAGTGCAGATGTGGAGAGAGACAGGTTATGATTATCAACATGAGTTTTGTTTTAGAGCATTATACATGGAAAAATGCTGAGCCTAATGCTTGGCAGAGGAGCCTAATATGTGGCACAAGCCTCCGCTGTCATGCATTGGGAAGATTTTTGGGCGGAGGAGCTATAGCTGGTTAAGGAGGCCTTTTTACTGCTATTGCTGCGAGGCCACTTATAGCAGGGGGCTCATTCTTTCGCAAGGCACCTTAAAACTTTCCCACCCTTTTAAATTCAGGCCGCCCATAGCAAGGAGCAGGGCCTCACCAGTCACCGCCTACTGCCAGGGTGGCGCTGTGCACCAGGCCACCAGCATAGCTCTCCTTGGCAGATGACTGATTTGGTAACTCTTGCACCCTCACACGCAGGCCACCGCGCCTCATCTAATTTCTTCATTTTTCCTGGGGACACTACTTTTCCCCAATTTTAGCCTCTCTACCCAGCTTGTGAACATGTCAGAAATTACCCTGGCAAAAATATATACTCTGTATTATATTAATAGCTCCATTTGTTTTTTCAAAAACCAACTGCAACGGAGGAGTATCACTTTTAGCGAAGGTACGGCGTGCTCGATTTAAAGCGTTAATTGTTTGACAAGGTAAGGTGATTGAATTTCGACGATCGAACTAGCCCAGTAAATCAAATCATTCTTCTTGTTCTGGGGAGAAATATTTGGAAGCAGCGTGATCAAACGGAAACAAGGTCTTCTCACAAGAAAAGCTATGAAAGATTATGAAAATAACTAGTGATAATAACAATCAGTTCCATCAAATTACATCATCACGTCATCAAATTTATCCATTCCACAGTTTTCCTATCTTGGAACATTCCCTTCAATGCTCTAGCAGATTCGCAGGCAATGTCCCTCATCGTAAATTCGTAATTTCAGAGAAATTGACGACATCTTCTCTGTTGCTAACAGTGTGTCTTTCTTAATCCTCTAAAATGGAACATGTATTCGGTTTCGCAACACCCTTTCCAATAGACATCTTTGTTTGCAGGGCCATGGTCTCTTTCGCTAGTGAGCCTGCCAGGTAAAATCATGAATCCTCCGGATAGCCCTTAAACTCGCCATCAACCGCAATGGTCATGCTGGTTGGCCGTAGAAGTAATATCTATACAAGACCTCCATATGGACCTAAGGAAATCTGGATTTTAAAAAATGATCAATGAAATGAGCCAGTCCAGCCCTAGTCGGTCCGAGGGTCGATTCCCATTGAAGTGTGTGAGGTATGTGAGTCTTGCCTATTAAAAAAAATTGCAGATATGTACATAACTTAGAATTCAACACCCAAGGATTTAAACTGTAATTAGCTGCTAGAAAAAGATGGCGACATAATTGAAGCCACGGAGAGCCATAATTCAGCATTTAGCACGCAGAGGTTAAAAAAAACTGTAGCACTTTCAGCATCTTGTCAAGCTTTTCTATCATAATTTACAGAAAACAGACACCCTGGGCGATGTAGTCAACAAAATACATTTAATTGGAGTGCAAATGGAGAAGTACCTGAAGCCTCATTTTCTAGGCGCAAGAGCTGCATCATCAATCCATGAAGGTTTTTTTGCATTGTAGTAAAAATGAGCTATCATCTGGACCAGCTCGTCAGCAGTTCGGAAATCTGCGTTTCCATGTAACATAAAATTAAAATTGATAGGCAAGAAACTTATGATTTAACCATCATTAACATGTTAAAGGTGAATAACAATATAGATGCTACCTCTCTCCCTGTAGAGAATTTTGTTTCCTTTAAGGAATAACAGCTGCGGGCATTCTTTGGCTTTAAGAGCATAGGCCAAGTCCTTTTCAATGTTAATGTCGATCTTCACTGTCTGTTTCAAAAGTACTTGAAGTTACTTTGCTTCTAGATAAAAAAAACAGTGAGGAGGTTGGGTATATGCGTGTGCAAAGGAAAGCAAATCAAAGACGATCACCCAGCAAAGCCTATCTACAAGAGGAATGAGAAAATTAAAATAAAGCCCAGAGAGTAGCTGCAAAAATCAATTACCCGAGGTGGCAATAGTTCTTTTGCCCCCCAGTAGACCTTGATTGCTGCCTCGAGCTCCTTCAAAACCTTCCAATTTTCTGCTGCCCTGTAAGACAAGAGGAATGCACCGAATGAGACAATTTATACCTACATAAACACTATGAACAACAAAAACCTCCATAAGAAACCCTTTCGGCAAAGAAGGCTCAGTTCTGACTTCTGACTTACATGTAGCCCATACACAAATAATGCCGCATTCATGGACAGAAGAATAGCCGAGTTTTTTTTTTTAAAAAGCAAATATAATGGAGTAATATTTGAGATAACTATAAACCACATGCAATAGAAAAAAATAACCGCACTCTTTAGGTTCAGTGACATGATCCAATTAATTATACGATTCAACACAATTTATGCAAATGACGTGGGGTTCTTATCAAAACTGGTTATGGGGCTTATTGCCCCAATTTGAGCATGGATGTGTGTACTCCAACATCAAGCCCCTTGTATTCTTCGAATCTTAACAGAGTGTGTTTGTATTTTTTGTGTGCCATTAATTCTATAGAAGGAAGAGTTAATCACATGGTGTTGGAAATCTCCTTACAAAACCAGGATTTATATTTCATGCAGCAGATAATAGCTACCATTAGCATAAGTGTACAAGTGATTAAAAATCTGAAAAAAAAAAATCAAACGCATAGTTTAAAATGGTGCACGTATAGTTTTACAATGAACAGACTACTTACTTCCTTACACCAGACTTAGCATAATACCGGCGCAAAGCATTTTCATGGATTGGTAGCACTGCAATCGACTTTCAACACTTACAAGAAGCTCGTCTCATTCTCAAGATATTTAAAGAAAAAAAAGAACAAAGCTCTAAACTCAAGGATTGGATATCATTAGGGGAAGGGGAAAACCTGTTGTATCGCTCGAAAGCTAGAACAATTAGCGGGCTGGGATGGAATGCAAAGCTCTCCCACTCCAAGCAGTTGATCTCCTTGACCCAGCTATCGTCCAGCTCCCCTTCCCAATTAATATTCATCCCATCTTCCACCACATTGCTAATGGGGTGCTTCTCAAAGTACTCAGAAGCCCGGATACCCCACCCGACATCGGCATCCACCGGCCAGTCCGGGTCCTCCTCCTCCACCACCGGCTGCCTCCTTCCCTCAATCTCTTCCTCCTCTCCATCATCACGATCAACTTCTTCCTCGACCTTATTATCCTTCAAAATTTCGCCTTTACCCGCCAGGACCTCCGAGCTCTCCGCCCTGATGGAAGCAAACGTCTTCTCGAGCGAGTCCCGGACAAAATCCTCCACCGCCGCAGCCTCACTCCTCCTCCCCCTTCTGGGTTTTCTCGGAATCGTCGCCGGAAAGGTGTTGCTGCAGGAGTTGTCGGTTTTCTCCCGCCGAATTTCTGAGCTTTCGCTGTTGCTACTGTCACTGCTGCTCTTGGGTTGAGGCTGGGAAGCAGAACGATTTGGATCGGAAGAAGCCGAAACGGAGAAGAGAGAGGCGGGCGGCTTGGAGGTGCGGGGCCGAGTGGAAAGGCTTCTGCGAGTGAGGAAGGAGGAGGGATTGGGGAGGACGGAGTGCAGAGAAAACATCTCTCTTCCTTCGCGAGTTTCCTACTGCAGTAGGATGTTTCCATTCTCACTTTCTCTATCTTCAAATAGAACTATTATACAAGTAATCAGGATAAACATAAACAGTTGGAAGCCCTTCCTGATCCCCTGCCGTGCTGGGGATGACAATTGTAAATCGACTCATTCATCCGAGTTTTTTTCTGGTTTGACTTGTTATTAAACTCAATTTAATTTTAACCTCGGATTTGACACCTGACACATTTTAATTATGAAAAATAATATTCTACTCTATTTATTTTACTGGACTGGATAAGAAAAGTAGATCCCACTTATGGATTTTTGTTGTTGGAAAAAAAGTAAAGAAGCTTTAGAAATTAAGGCCAAAAAGGTTAAATTAAAATAATTAATTTAATTTTTATTATATTTTATATTAATTAAATATATAAAAAAATCTCCTATATATTTATAGATAATTAAGAACTTTAATTTTAATAAAATTTGTAATTATTATGAGCTTCTAATATGAGCATAAGTTGAATAAAATTAATTTTTAATTATATTAAAAAATTATAATTAATTTTTAATTTTTAATTAAAATAGACTTAAGGCAAGACTTTACCCATATCAGATTATAACATTCTACCTTCTTTCCGTTTTACCTCGCCCTTAAAGTGGTTTGCAGTTCTTACAATAAAGAAACAAATACACGTGAAGCTCAATGTAGCAAATAACAAAATTGGGCTCACCTATTCCATACAAAAAAATGCTTGCAACTTGCCCTGAATTCCCAAGTGATTTACTTATTACAATCGAATAATGGCACGAGAACTTCTTTAAAAATAAACAAGTTAACACATCGCTTAGACTCCAATTGATTAGGGGACAGGTAAAGAAACGGTGCCAAAGATGGAGTCGCTGAAGCTACACAGGAGAAAGACAATGGACAAAGGGTAGACCCATATAGTAGGCAGAAAACCATAGGTGACCTTTATAGGACCTATTTAAAACTGGCGTACACTGAGTTCTGTCAACACAAAGGAAATTAGAACAACACGCTTTGTATTGAGATCTGCTTGGTGGAGACTTGGCTGAAACTAGAAAAGAGTCTGCATCTTGCATGAACAACAAAAAGACATCGTGATTGAAATGGAAACGTAGTCTCAAACCATCACAAAAGAAGAAGGTATGACAGAGACGATAGAAGGGCTGTCAAACATAAGAGGGCGGGAGGAGGGTAGATCCTTTCAAGGGCCGCCAACTAGGGCTACACCTTAGGTAGGGTGGGGTCGGAATTGCAATACCCTACCCGAGATAGAACCCATAATTTCTATACCCGACCTTACCCTAGATAAAACCTGCAATATCAATACCCAACCCGACCCGAGATAAAACTTGACCCAAGATAAAATCCGACCCTACTTGAGAATCCGAGATAAAACCCGGGTCAAATTAATCTTCTTACTAAACCTGACAATTTAAATAATAAATCTATAATCACATAGAACCATTAAACCTTTTGCTTATATAAAAAAAGAATTATTACTTATAATAAACTACTATTCCTTGATAATAATTCTATCAAGCATATTAAAAACTTATATGGAGTTAGCCACATTATGACGTCCAATAAAAAACAATTAGAGAAAAACTTTCTCACCGACACTAACACTTCGGAAACAGACAGCTCGATAATAAAATTCAAGTCGATGATTGTAAACTTGCTAGAAATTTAAAAAAATAGAAGCACGGAACAATAAGACATACATGAAATGGAAACAACATCAAACTTGTTTGAGAAGTGATAAAATTGGTTGTATATCACTACAATTTAAAAGTTGAAATTGCAATCGTAGGCTAAAATTATGCACTTGAAAAGAAATGAAAACAAACACCAAAGGGCGAGCATGATGCCAACAGTGATGCTGACCGTGAGATCAATCTCAAGGTGCTCCCTCCACTTGTAGGTGCATATCCACCGGGTGCATGCAAGGAGGAACTCTATCCACTTCAGTCATGTCATCCTCTATGCCCAGCCATTTGGACACAACCAGAATTGAAGACGCCAACTTACAAGGAATAGCATGTGGAGGGTCGGACGGATGCTGGAACAGAATTTACCTTTATTGGCTGGCTGGTGGTGGTGATGGACATGGTGACTGCCGCGATGTCGGTCGAGCTAGCTGATGCTGAAGGAGGGAGATGGCCGAATGGGGAGGTAGGGCTAGAAGGAGGAAGCAGTCACAGCTCGATTTGGGGAAGCAATGACCGAATGAAAAAGAAGATATTAGGGTTTATATAATGATGTATAATGTTGGGTAGGGTCCAATCGGGTTGGGTTTCATGTTTTTTTTGTGCAGCCCTATCGCCAGCAAGAAGGGTGCATGATGAAGGGCAAAAATTACATAGAAGACCCCTTGGCTAGAGGTGCATTGTGACTAGAACTAAAGGTGATTGCGGGGTCAACTAGGATGATGTCAGCGACAAGAGCTTGTGTGAGGTGGCCGATCGTCCTCTGTTTCATGGTTCTGGAGCCAAACATATTGCGTTTGAAAGGGCTGAACCATGCGAGATGATCAGCGATCTCCCACTGCGGCTGATTAAGGGAGATGGCTGACATTGATCGGCTTCTTCCTCTAGTCAACAATGCAAGGTCGTCAGGGTCAATCTGAAATTTGGACCTGAAGAAGAACTACAGTAGAGATAGGGATGACCATGGTGGCACTAAGGGCGGAGATCAGCCTTCGGGATGAAGGAAGAAGGAGGTAGCGATTGAAATTGCCCTTCCTGCCAAAAGGAATGGTTGTTGGAACCAGCTTTTGGCATTTCGAGTGCTTGCTTCGTCTTCTCCTTATCCAAATCGGATGTTGGGCACAAAAATCCGATATGTGATTTCAAAGTTGAGTTTTATGGGATCAAACAAGGGCGGGAGGGGCAAGCCCAAGTTCTCCAAGTCGATCTCTCGCTCTAGTTCATTCTTGGTTGGATCACCTACTGCCTCAAGGCTAGTAAGTATAGCGATCATGTCGGTGCAGGTCTCCTATTTACCTTTCGACCATCCACAAGTATCCCGCAGAACGTTGTTGGTGGAGTTTGTAGACGTACAAAGGAGGTTGTATTGGCGCCTAGGAGCTCTAAAATTGAATGCTCCGGTACCAATATAGACAAGTGGTCTATAAGGGATTTACATGGTAGGAGAAAGAAGAAAGAAGAGAGAGATTAAGGCTAAATAGGCTAAATTTAAATAACTAATCTAATTTTTCCTTGGTTTTTTGAATTAATTAAATAGAACAAAATCCCGATATATTTATACAATTGGGAACTATAATCCTAATGGAACTTGTAATCATTATGGGCCTCTAACATTAGTGTAAGCATAATAAAAATAAACTCCTAATTATATAAAATGCTATAAGTAATAATTAACTCCTAATTGAAATAAACTAAAGGCGGGACCTGACCCTTAGGGCAAGTCATAATATATTCATTTTCCTCTATCTAATCATAGGTATTGTAAGGCCTATGATGCAACAACTTCCCTTTTTCCAATCCTCCCTTCACCATGGCTACTACTGGTTTTCTAGTTGCCACTCTCATCATGACCACCGCCTTAAGTGCCACTACCATTAGACTAGTTGCAATTAGCTGGTCATGACCTGGGAAAGGTCATGGCACTAGAGGCTTGTCGTCGATGGCTTGGGGGTGGTTAGATTTGGCCACAAGAACACCACTAGCAAGATCTTGTTACACCAAAATTGGTCACAACTATTCACTTGCTATGTCACCAAGGCCTAGCTACAACCAATATAAGGAGAAAGGGGGAGCAAAGGGAGAAAGAGGAGAGCATTGATGTGGAGAGGAGGCAATTATAAGCGAAGAAAGAGGTGGCAATAAGAGGAGAAGGTTTGTTAAACACTACTTGAGCGCCTCACATTCACCAGAGCTTGTTTTCTTCACAAAATAAAGATAATAAATATTTACTCTCTTTGTATATAACAAGAGACTAAAGATTTACAGTTTATGTTAAAGGCGGAAAATAGCCCAAGTTGTAGCCAAATCTGCCAAGCAGCCCATGCCACACCCCAATATGTCTGCTAACCACCTTCTCCTCCTACCTCCACTTTTGTCTTTGTCTGCCACCTCCTCTGCATGTCACCACTCTCCCCCTTTCCCTATGCTTCCCCCTTTCTCCTTTTGCTAGTTGCAAGATTTGGTTAGAAGATATTTGGTGACTAGATCTCAATTCTTATGATACCCCTTTCCATCAGTCGAGGAATGGAAGGGCCCTGCTGCTCAGAAGTGATTTGAGCCTCTAGTAGGGTCATGTTTGGAGGCTACCTCTGCCATTGATATGTCATGAACCAGATTTTTAAAACTTTTTATGAATAATAACACAAATGGTAAACCACAATGCATTTTTTTCTTTCTTTCTTACTGCAAAATAAATTATTCAAATAAATATCCAAGTCATGATAACTAGGGTTCACAAATATGAATATCAAATTATATAATATTGTCACACGTCTCAAATATCCATAAAGAATGACCTATCCATCTAAGCACAAGATTATCATCAAGCTGAAAATAAATAACTAAGCTAACTCTTACGCCAAAGATATAATTACTTACAAGAACTGCATAAACAAGGAACTACATCCTATGCTTGCCTGTCTTGGTTTTACAAGTCCCCTCCTAAAAAATATGCAACAACCAAACCAGACAAATACGAAACCTCTCCACCCTAAGGAGAAGAGTTTCCGAAAGAATATAAGGATTTATTAATATTTTTGAATCGGACCAACATTACCAAGATATTATTTGCCTATGTACTCATCAGACAATATCTCTAATGTTATTCCAACAAGATCGGATTTAGATGTAGATCTACTTAGAAAGTATATTATTTCAAGAAACATAGCATCAAACATGCAATACGTAAGTATTTCCAATCAACCTACATTTTATGCAAGTCTTTTAATCGTTCTACTTGTTTTAATTAACAATAAATAAAAATTAATGTCATTAATTATCTCACAACCTTTGTTCAATAATTAATAACATGTCTAATTCCTTGGACATACAAACACATCATATAACAACTAGAATGACATATGATACTAACCACTCTTCATTGCTATGACTCAACTCTAGGTTTAACATAATATAACTCGCAATAAAGGTCAATACACTACAATTAATGTGTAAGAAAATATGAACATAATATAAATATATATTCACCCAGAAATAACTTGATTCTCGAAGAAATTCCCAAATATCCAACTCCAACCTTGGAGTAGATTACTTAAACAACATCTTAACCCAAATCCCTAAGGCTCTCAATAGACTACTATAAATATGGAGAAGTTGAT
The DNA here is from genome assembly GCA_035235625.1 of Saururus chinensis. Classification (NCBI taxonomy): domain Eukaryota; kingdom Viridiplantae; phylum Streptophyta; class Magnoliopsida; order Piperales; family Saururaceae; genus Saururus; species Saururus chinensis. The sequence continues at coordinate 43,138,190 of CP141142.1, read as the reverse complement.
CCCAATAATGCTCACGGATCTCAATAGACACAGGTTGGTGGAAAACACAAACCTTCTATGATGCTCATGCAACTTTGCTTTTCGTATGCACTATATGGTCCTATGAAGACCTGCGAAAAATCTGTGGTAAAGATCTCACTGGCTAATACCCAAACCATTTTGGCAATGAAGAAAATATACAAGTAACACAATCTCTACCTTTCCAACTCTCAGAGAAATATTTTCAATGACAAATAATGTAACCCATAGAGGCATAAGGTCATTATGACCATTGACTCCTCAAAACATTTGAAACTTAGACTCGATTATTTTTATCGAGTTGTATTCATCTAACCAATTGGGTCCTCTTCACATTGTGAATTGACCTAATAAATAGCTCTCCAATGAGCTATGACTCAGAAATCGACCTAAATACTAATAGTCCACATGATACTAGGGTAAACTCCAATAACTACCCTTGATTAATTAACTGAGGTAAGTTTCTACGTCAGAGCCCTTATTTACTCTATGAATCGGTCTTTTGGTCTCATTTAAGGTATTTAATCTTTATCTTGATTAGGTCATCTCCCCTAAATCCAAATCCAAACAATCTCTCTTTATTAATCTCAAGTTACTATTATATACTAACACATCAATAATAAAACATGCATCGGAGTAAGCAACATAAATAACATGAAGTTATACAAGATTATTAATAATAAACAAAGGCTCATTGCACTCAGTTGCAGGGCTAGGCTAAACAAATTCAAACCTTGGAATATAAATAACTCCTACGTATCTTGCAAGTTAAATATATACAACCCGAACAATTTGATGTAATGTGTTGCATACACATTACACTGCCTTAAACACTGCAAATGAGAGGTTTCCCCTTCGTTTTTGGTGACACCGTGCGATGTAAAGGTCTTCATGTCACCTATTCGTCACATGCTTTCTATTTAAAGACCTTAATTATTATAGGGTGCCCTAATTCTCCTTTGGCTAGGGCTCCATTTCAATAAAAACGGGATAGACTGCCCTTATGGGCATTAGGGTAATTTTTCAACCTCGTGTATGATACTCTCCCTTAGTTCATTCTAGTCATTTCTCTGTTCTTTTGTTGATTTCAAGTCATTGACCTCTCTAAAGGCTCTACACTCAAATTGACTTGCGCTTCCATTCATACAAATGTAGGCGATCAGCTTATAAGGGTATTTTTATCAATTTTTTAGGATTTTCTTAAACTCTAATGGGTTCATAACTAAGCTCATGGTTACTCCTTGACATCATGGACTAAGGGTAATTTTGCTTGCATTTAACAAGGCTGTGAACCCTTGAACCAACCCCTGACAATTTACCCTAAACCCTAGGGCAAAATAGTCACTTATCCACCTACTGAGATTTTTCTCATTATGTTCTTTGGTATATATTTAGGGTACATATTAAACTCTCACAAGTATTTTTTCCAATTTAAATTCACTCACAGGCCCCAGAATTGGAGCCCTTAAGTCTGGTAATTGAACATTACACTATGATTTAACTATAAGGATAAAATAGTTATTTTATGGCCTTTAGGATTTTTGATCTGCCTAAAAATTTGTAAGGACACTAATTTGGTGGGTCACACCACCTGAAATAGAACCGTGCAAGAGTCATCTTCTCCGCAAGCGGTCACCTACTTGTGGCTCAAAGGCCATGACTCGCGTCACACTTGGCCTCCATAGAGATCTGAGGGGTCAAGCTTTGCCAAATTGCCTTGGCATGGCGAATCTGATGGCCTTAGTCCCGCATCCATATGATGGCTGGCCAAGGAGATGTTAGCGAGCCAACGGATGCCGACCTCTTATGGCCGCTGAGCCCGGCTACCAGAGGCAATTCAGCCATTGTCAGCGGATGGGAAGTTCTCCTTCATGACCAAAAGGCGCTCTTTTTCCTTCTCTCAACAACCAAATACTATTTTGTTGATGGAATGTAGCAACCATGACCGCCAGCCTTCGTCAGAAGTGGGGATGAGAGAGAGGCAAAAAGGCAGGCCATTTGGGCCTACCTATCCTCCTCTTCTCCATCCGGACCATAACCACAACGAAGACAAATGAGGTGGCTTGTGGGCCTACAAGCCGGCAGCCTCAATTTCATATAATTTTCTTCCTTAATTATTAGGGTTCATTATCCCGCCTTATCACAAATTAAAATAGACTTAATTTGTCCTATCCTCAAAGGAAATTTAATGTATTTAATGATCCTACCTTAATTGCCTGTTTGCTGTCGATCCACCATCGTCGGAGCCTCGGTGTACACCACCTTCTTCCTCAAAAAGCCCCCCCTCCAAAAAGCCCTAATTATGTTTTTATATTGATGGGGATCAGGGTTTCTAATTCCCCAAGACTTTAGACAAAATATCTCACTGGGCAATCTAATTCGGCCATTAAAATTAATTTTTGTAACAATAATTAACCGGGCCCTCGAAATGACAAATGACAAATTTGCGCGTATACTTCATGTAAACGGGTCCTGCGCGATATATTCAACTTTGAACGGTCATAACTCCCTTATCCAATGTAATACCCTACTTTTCTGATTACCTCTAACTCAAAACCGTGGGCGTCGCGGACCATTTTCGTGGGTGCGACCCGCGTAGCACATGGGTGCGACTTGCGCTGCATGTGCGCATTTTCGGCAGGCACTGCCACTAGAAATGGTGGCGCAATGCTGCAGTTTTGGCACGCCGAGGGTCTATAAATACCCCATTTGGATTCATTTTTCAGGCAGATTTTCTCCTCCTCCGTTTCTGACCGTTCTGAGTCCGATTAAGGCCATTCAAAAATCATTCTTAAGTAAATCGATCGTGCTCTACACAATGGAGTCGTCCTTTCTTCGAGTTGGAGATCATATGAAGAGAAAACGCCTCAAGAGAATGAGAGGTCCTACCCGTTGTCCTCGAGCACTAACAATCTTCTTTTTCTCTATTTCTGAGAATCTTAGCTCCGATTTAGTCCATCTAAGAGGCGTTCTTGACTAAATAAAGTATGCTCTTCACAATGGAAGAGTTCATTTTCTGAGTTGGCGATTCATATGAGGAGGAAATGCCCCGAAACAAGGAAAAACCCTGCCCCTCGTCCTCAACCACTGGAGTAAGAAAAATGGGTTAGGAGCAAGACGGGGTTTTGTCTGAAGTTGTCGGGCCACGACTAGAGAAGCAATCTAGAGTAAGGGAGGCTCTGCCTCCCATTGAAGAGCCTCTGTAAGGACCCTCATCTTTAAACCGGTTTTGATTTTTATTTAATTATGGGTTATCGTGCAATTTACGTGTTTTCTGATCTTATTCGGTGATTTCGTAAATAAATAGAGTTTGTGATGGTTTTAACCAAAATTAACTTCAATATTAGTGGTTTTAAGTGATTTTAAACCAAATGTGAATTTTTGAGATTTTTTGGAATTTTCACTATTTTCCCAAAAAAATTAGGGTTTTGGCGGGACCCCTGTGGGCCCCACGGTCAAAAATTTTATTTTTGTGTCAAATGAACCTAGACATATACTTAAGGTCACACAAAAATTTTCAGAATTTTATTAGGCTTAATTTGTGCTTAAATTTGTAAAATACCCACTTTTAGCCTACTTTTCATATTTACACCCCAAAACTTACCTATGCCTACCCCAACCGTTACTATAAAAGGGCAAACCTGAGCCATTTCCATTTTTGGGAATAGGCTAAGGAAGGAAGGCTGGCCTAATCCCCACTTAGGCCCGAATTAGAAGCCGATTAAGGTAAGCTTACTCTAATTAAGCACTAATCCATGGCTTTTCTCTTAATTTCTTCTAAATCTACCATTTTCCCCTTGATTCAATTCGTTTTTGACCATCAAAAGCTACTGATTTGTGTTTTACTACAAACCCTAACATTCAAAATTCGATTTTTACTACCAACAAGCCCTAGATCTAAGATTTAATTAGGGATTTCTTGAGTAAATCGATTTCCATTAGAGTTTAATTCAAACTCATTGTGTTTTCAAGGATTTCAAGAAGGGTGACTCTTCAATTCGAGCTTAATCAAGTGCTGAGGTAATGGGTCTTCAAAATCTCTGTTTATCCATGGTAAAACTCTCCATTTTTGGCTTATTTCGAAATGGTTTGCTTGATTTAGTGTGTTAATGGTAAGATTAGAAAATGAAATTATTTAATCCCGATTTCTTAGGGTTTTGCATTATTATGGTTTGGTTTGATATTCTGGAAGTCAAGGAGGACTTTTGATGATGATTAGGGTGTTAGATGTGGATTTGAAGTGTTATCTATGGTGTTTCGGTTTGGATTTGCGAAAGGAAGAAGATGACTGCTTACGCCGTGTTGGCGATCGATCGGCCTTGTAGGCGATCGATCGGCCTGCAGGCGATCGATCAATCGAAAATTTTAAATTTTTGCGTGTAACCGATCGAACGGCCTGAATGGCGATCGATCGGCTACACAGAAAATTTTATGTTGTGTGTATGATGCCTATTTTGATGATTCCACTTTGGCTTGCCAATTTTATATGAATGTGGAGTGTTTTAAGCTATGTTAGGCTACTGGAAATGCATGTTATTGAGTTTATAGAGTTGAGACATATGCTTAGAGATGGTGGGATGACTTATGTTTGTGGCATGATGTTGGAATCGTTATCTTGAAATTATGAACGGTTGTTTCCCTTTGGATAAGCATATATTTTCAGTAGGACTACAATCATTGTTGGACTGATTTGTCATGATGAATTGTGATTAATGGTGTGTGAATGTTGGTGATTGCCATGACTCAATGATGAAATGAGTGATGTTATAGGTGTTTAGCCTTTGTGGTTGAGTTTTGCATTTAACTATGATTTCAACGATTCTTCTACTATGATTTCCGCTGGAATTCATGTTTAGGTAGAAATTCACATGCGTAGTGTGGTAGTGAGTTGATTTTTCAAGCATGTTAATGTGCATTATGTGAAAGGCTTCTACTAGTTACACACACATGTGGGGGTTAAATGATGATGTTGAAGCTTAATATCGTGATTATGAATGATGCATTAGAAATTTGGTGAGAGCACTTATCATGATTAGGATTCATGTATGCTTTGCCCACGCATGTACCATGCTGCACGCATCATAAAAATGAAATTTCCAATTGAGGCTTCATCGTGATTAATCGAATTTGACCGATTGGATGCAATGTGATGGAATTGTGTGCCGGGTTTATCGGTCGTGAATTAATCGCAAGTTGATTGGTCCGAAAGGACATATTTTGATTTGAAGTTCCTGTGTGGAACGATTTGAAGTTCCTGTGTGGAACGATTTGAAGTTCTTGTGTGGAACAAGTGCACTCCCCAGGTTGAGTCTTGTTTAATGGAATGATGTGGGGACGAGTTGTGTACTTGTCTTGCGGATATGTGAGAATATTATTATGTGTGTCATCTGGACCCTGAGAATCCAGTGTGGTATGCCGTGTGCACCCCGCTACCACGTGTTCTAGGGTTCTCTGTGTGAGAACTCGGGCTCTTCCCTCCACAGGAGATGTCCCTGGGCGAACACCCCTGCTCTAGATTCTCTGTGTGAGAATGGGACATCCTTGGCCAGGATCGTCGGGCGGCGGTATTAGGGATTGACAACCCCGATCTTTCTTGAATTCTTGTGTAGAATTTTGTATCATGACACGCCTTCGTGGCCTTGTCTATGCTCCCGTCTGTGTGACATTAATGTGTGATTACTCCTTGATGGAGGTTGATTGTGATGATGCTATGCATGTGGATTATGTATGTTAGAGATACATCCATGCATGTTGATGTTGATGTTATGCATGTGGAATATGTATGTTAGAGATACATACATGCATGTTGATTTTGATGTTATGCATGTGAAATATGTATGTTAGAGATACATCCATGCATGTTGATGTTGATGTTATGCATGTGGAATATGTATGTTAAAGATACATCCATGCATGTTGATTTTGATGTTATGCATGTGGAATATGTATGTTAGAGATACATCCATGCGGGATTGGTTATGATGTGAATGCATGTGGGAATATGTATGCTAGAGATACATCCATGCAGGTTGAATTATGCATTTTGATGCAGTGTTAAGTGATATGAATGTGTGATCAGAAAGTGATGCACAATGTAAATCTTTGATCTAAAACGATCTCATTTCTAAGCTATCGTATTTTCTACGTTGACAGTGATATTAAAACCATTGCTGAGTGTTAAAACTCACCCCTCTTTTGTGTTTTGATTTGGGGCTGCGTGGTGCGACACGCAGACGGACAGGATTGCCTTTTTGAAGAAAGGTCAGAAGTAGCTTGGGTGTGATGATGGAGATCGTTGCGTGACTTATCATCGTTTCTTTCATGCTTTATGTTCGAACCTTTGTGTAGGGTTCTTGTTGTGGTTTTATGTCACATGTTACAGTTATGTTTGCTTATGACTTATTTTGAGCCGGTATGGGCTTTACTTAAACTAAGTTTGTGGGTTTGAGATTGTTGTTTACTTTGTGTTAAGTAACACCTTTTCTCCCTTTTTATTTACTCTTGTTCAAAGGATTGTGCGCACTCCGTGTTGCTGTTAATCGCCCGTGGTTAGGGATTAAGTCTTCCGCTAGAATCGTTTCTCAATTTCACTTCGTCGCCCCCGCGCGCTTGACCGGCCCTTGGACCGGGTTCGGCTCGGGTCGGGCATCGCCGGGGTGTGACAGCCTCGATGTGAGAGAAACATCCTCAAGTAGGGGAGGTTTTGTCTACCGCCCATGAGCACAGAAAACGAGAAGTCTTCGGCAAGGAGAACATTTGTATGTAGTCTTTCAGTACAAGATAATGAACGTTTAGAGGCTAGAGGAAGCTCTGCTTACTACCTTTGGATCCTATGGGGAGGACGCCGAGAAGGAACGAGGAACTCCAAATACCATTATCTTACGAGACATGATGAGAGTAAGTATTTCTGGCATCCCGTTTAAATTACAGAGCTGCACGTGCTAAATTAGGATAGTGCTATGTCATGTCATGATCCTTTGTGCTCTAATCTGCTATGCTTTTGATGTGACCTATTTATGTTCCGTCTTGCTCTAGGGTAAAGGAAGACGTGTAGTGTATGTGTGTATTCGGTCTCGGCTCAGTGATAGAGCGAGATGTGTGTATGTGGTTTTGATCTCATTCTGTGGTAAAGCGAGATGTATAATTTTGTTGACTTATTAACTTCCACTTAACTCCGATATATGATGACTTTTTGTATAACTCCGATTAAATATCAGTATATATGTATTTTAACATATATAATTTTGTAACGCTTATTATATGTATTAGCCGTTAGGCAGAACTACATTTGAATCCGATCGTATTGGAATAATATTCAATACATACGTAGAAAACAAGGAGCTTTGATGGTAGGCTTAATGTTGACTCGCATTACTAAGCTCGAGGCGAATGTGGATGCGATGGCCACAATGAATGATGGTCATAGTAAACGGGACGTTGGCTGAAGTCCAGACCTCTTTGTGCCACAGCCACCACCGTGTTGTGCCCGATATGGGCACAAATGGTACCTTAAACTATCACGTAGGGAAAGGGAAAAGAGGAAGAAGAAAGGGGAAAAGTTCTGAATATTCAATTGCATAAAGAAGAAACAATGTAGGAGATGACCCTTGGGAGTCGCACCCTCTCTCCTAGAGAGCCGCATTAGCTAGTGTGCTCGGCTATCCCATGGGCCACTAGCTAGCCTAATACAATTATTTATCCTATTACATAAGCAAATACAAAGAAAATATAAAATAAAGTAGCCTAATACAATGCAATAAAAGAAAAATAAATAGTTCAGGTAATTGTGCACAACACTCCACCATGCTTTTGCTATTCGCCTTAACCTCAAGGCGACAAAGCCGAGTAGCGACTCATGAACTCGTCCTCAAAGATCCACATGACATCCTCAAGAGACTGGCCTTGCTAAGAAACGAGCTCCTCTGTAATGATACGCCTCGAACGGAAGATCCGATGTTTATTAAGCACCGAGGCTGGAACAGGATCAGAAGGCTGGACCAGTCCCATCAAAGGAGGCGGTGGAACATCAGTGGCAAGGGAGACGCCACCTATACAACAACGAAACCTAGAGACATAGAAGACGAGGTGGACTAAGGAGTCAAGCGGTAGAGTAAGGCGATAAGCCACCGGGCCGATACGCTCTACCACAACATATGGATCATAGCAACAGGGGGCGAGCTTGGAATGCTTAGGCTGAAACAAAGATGTTTGGCGCTGAGGGAGAACATGGACATAAACCAAGTCACCCACCGCAAACTCCCTTTCAGTGCGATGACCATAATAAATTTGCTTCATTTGGTTCTGAGCAAAGGACAAGTTCTCCTTAAGCTGACGAAGAACCTCATCCCGGGATTGTAGCATGTAATCCACCTTGGCCATAGAGGAGCGGTGAGGAACATAAGATAACACTGTCGAATGTGGACAGTCATACAACACCTTAAAAGGAGTAAACCCCATACGAGTGTAAAAGGCAGTGTTGTACGACCACTCCGCCTATAGAAGAAGATGGAGCCACCGGTGGGGTTGAGACATGTGAAACAGCGGAGATACTGCTTCAAACAATGGTTCACCTCCGTTTGATCATCTGTCTGTAAGTGATAAGTGGTGCTCATGTGGAGAGAGGTGCACTGTAAAGCAAAGAACTCCTGCCAGAACTGAGAGATGAAGATCCTATCTTAGTCTGATACAATAGTGCGAGACATGCCGTAAAGTTTAGCCACCTCCCACACATAGAGCTCTGCCACTATTTTGGCAGTGAATAGATGGCCCAAAGCACAAAAGTGAGCATACTTGAGGAACTTATCCAACACCACCAGAATCATTGACTTGCCTTGCACCACGGGCAAGGCCTCTACAAAGTCCATCAAAACATCCTCCCAAACCTTGTCAAGAATGGGTAACGACTGAAGCAAACCGGCAAGAGATGTCATGACTTCCCTAGCTCTCTGATAGACATCACAAGCGACAACATGCTCTTGAACAGCCTGGCAAATACCCTGCCACATAAAGCTCTGCTTGACCCGCTTATAGGTGCGGAATGCTCCTTCATGACCAGCCACTGAAGTGTCATGGAAATAAGAGAAAATACGCCTGCGAAGATCAACATCTGATACCCAAAGACGGTCCTTCCAAAAGATAAGGTTATCCTGCCACAAAAAAAAGGGACAAGTAGCTAGTTCGGCTTAGAGAGCTGCAATAAAGGTCTGTGTCGGAGGATCTTTAATGTATGTCTGCCTCAACTAATTAATGAAGGGGCAGGATGGAGTAGAAATGGCCAAGCACAAACCGGAGGTAGAGCTGCGAGAAAGGGCGTTGGCCACCGTGTTTTCCGACCCTTCCTCATAATCATACCCAAGTAACTTACTAACCCACCGCTGCTGTGCTGGAGTGGACACCCTCTACTCAAGGAAGTACTTTAAGGGTTGGTGGTCGGTGCGGATGATAAACCTACAACCTAGCAAGTAAGGCCGTCATTTGTCGGTGACGAGGACAATAACCAACATCTCCTTCTCGTAAATGGACAAGGATAAGGAGTGGCCAGCCAAAGCCTTGTTGAAGCAGGCAATGAGGTCGGCCTAGCGTTGGGATGATGGTCGGGGCGACAAGGGGGCTACCACTGACATTGGAATGTGGGAAGGGCCCAAGACATCCCCCTCTCCGCTGTCAAGCCAGCTTCTTTTCCTCAATTCGTGCATGCCGCACAACGTCCTACATATTGGTGCATGGGAAGTGGCGCATCTCCTCAGAAATCTCGGGTTTGAGACCTCTCTTGAACTTCCCCACCAAGGTTGCCACCGGCCAGTCTAAAAGGCGGTTGACCACCTTCATGAACTTCGTGTAATAAGCCCAAACGGTGGTGGTTTGGCGTAGCGCAGAGAGCATTTAGTTAACATTCTGGAACTCATTGGGGCCAAATTGTATGCACAACTTGTCAAAGAAGGTAGCTCAAGTGGGGTAATACACCTCCTTTTTGAAGCTCTGGATACATACAAAAGCGTCACCATCCAGGTGGAACACGGCTATGCGTAGTCGTTCAGCCTCGGAGTGTGTTCCCTGGTAGGCAAAAAATTTCTCAGCCTTGTACAACCACTCTACTAGGTCGTCATCCCCACTATAGCGAGGGAACTGCAAGCGGGCCAAACAGGGATCAACTCCTCCCCGTGGCCCTCCACAAGGCCCTGGGTACTCCTCTCAGTCGTCCTTCATCTCTTGAAACAGATTTCTAGGGGCAACACCGTTGGGATATTCTCCCGAACACCTAGCAGGCCTCGTATATCCTAAGCCTAACGCCTCCCTTCTCCAGCATAGTCGATGGTGCCAAAACACAGAGAAATTTGTGGAACACACGTCTCCCTATCTGTCGTTGCCTGGGTGCCTGGGCAACGTTGTTCCGGTGCCTGTGAAGTTTCCCCCTTCTCCACATTTACAACCGGTGGTCTGAAGAGGAGTGACGCTGATGGCACTAAAAGTCCTGCCTGTAGCTGTGCAACGGCCATGGTCAAAGACTCGATCTTGGCCATAATATGCACTAGGGTAAGAGCGTTGATGGTCTTCGGGGCAGTTTTGGGATTGTCCGCTGAAACTTTGACCTCCTTCTTGGGCTGAACTTTTAGGGCCGTGGCAGTTTGCTTGCTTCGCACCATGGCTGGGGATCGTAACAGCTTTGATACCAATGTTGTGCCTGATATGGGCACAAACAGTATCTTGAACTATCACGTAGGTAAAAAGAAGAAAAAGAAATGGGAGAAGTTTTGAATATTCAATTGCATAAAGAAGAAACAAAGTAGGGGACGACCCTTATAGCGAGTTGTGCCCTCTCTCCTAGGGAGCCGCACCAGCTGGTGGGCCCGACTATCCCGCAGGCCACTAGCTAGCCTAATACAGTTATTTATCCTATTACATAAGCAAATACGAAGGAAATATAAAAAAAAAGTAACCTAATGCAATGCAATAAAATAGAAATAAGTAGTTCAGGTAATCGTGCACAACACACCGCTACTACAGCTGCCACCATCGCTGCCGCCACCACCACTATCGCTGCCGCCACTGTTGCCACCATAACTACCGCTGCCACCTCCAGCGTCACTGTCACCGTTAATTTTCTCTAACATCATTTGTGAAACTAAACACCAAATTTTTTTAAAAAAATCTCTTAGTATCTCTTTCACTTGGATTCACTTTTTCTTTCTCTTTTACTTTCTTCCGGTTTCCATCAATCAAAAAGACCTTGACACTTCTATCAATTACACTTCTAAAATATTTGATATATTTGATAGAAAAAGCAGGAGGATGATACTGGTGGTGCCATGGTTGTCATTGTCTCCAGGTTCATGGGAGAGTTACCAATTGAGGCAATATCCATCATCAAAAGCCAACAACTTCATAAAGATATATCACTGCGCCTAAATCGTGTACAACCAATTTGGTACAAGATTAAAAATTAAAATTGATTAAGAAAGTGAATGTGCATGCAGGTTTCCTGCAAAGAATGTCTGTACCAGCGCAGCAATTTGTCTTCTAGTGCAAGATCTACATTATGGAGTGGCATTTAAGTTTGTTTCATTCTTCTTAAAATCTCCATAACACTGGACGCTCTCTCCCTCTCTCCAAAAAATTATATATAACACACATAAATCACCTGCCTTTCTTGGTCTACACTGCAGACCTTCCTACACAATCAGAATACTTTATTTTTATGACACACAAATGCCATAGATTAACAAAAAAATATGCTTGTTTAATTCCCTATCACAAGAGCAAGGGTGACCAAAGAAATTTAAACAAACACAAAAATTGAAAATCGGTACAGCTCATTGAAAAATTACTCTGCAGTTTAGATTAAAATAAAGTCCATAACTTTCCAAGCATTTCCATTTTCTGAAAGAACCTCGGTAAACTAATTATAAGATTCTACCGTGAGTGGACGACAACTGTGATAGTTGAGCAATGAGCAGAATACTTACTAAATTAGGCGAGGAACCTGAAGCAGCAATTCAGTTAAAGGTGGCAAGCAGCCCAAGTTCAGCATCCTAAATTGCCGCTAACAAGTGCTGATTGAATCCTTGGTGAAAGATACTACCACTGAAAAGAAGGCAAGATATATGATGGTTGAGCATTATACTTTGACATCAGCGAGGCGAGGCAACTTGAGTCAGCAACTTCTCCAAAACTATGAAGGCCAAGTTCATCAGCATGGATCCCACAAGTGATGAATGCTGACTGAATCCCGGTTGCATTTGCACCCTTTATATCATGATGAAGAGAGTCTCCAACAGCTATACAATCACATGGATCCACACCAGCCATCTCCATTGCAGCTTGGTAAATTATCTGACACATGTTTTGTCAGTCTTAACAGTGCAAGATCTAAGCTGATATAAAGTAAGAGATAACAACAAAGAGCTAAAAGCTGATTACGAACTATCTTTTAAGGCTAAGGATCCATACAACAATGGACAATAACCAGAATTTTCCTTAACTACTACATGGCCAATTATTTTCTTATGGAGTTGATCTTCAAGCTCAAAAGTTTGAAAGCATTTCCCATAGAAATAAAACCGCTTGAAATATCTAATCTCACTACCAAGAAACAAAACTTGCTCATTGACTAGTATAATATCCAAAATATTAGACAAGCAACTTTCTAGCTTAAACCTCAAAAGCGAAGAGAACTTGGCTTAGTGCCTTAGTGAAGATATAGTGGTCAACCAAAATATTAAAAAGGAGACATTTAAATATTAGGATTAACAGTACCTTATCAGGTTTTCCCATCCATTTCACTTCTCCACCAAGCTTTTCATATTTAGCTGCTAAAGTACCTGAATAAAAACATATACTAAGCACAACTAGAATTGGAAATAGGGGGAAGGGACACATCCAAGGAAGTGCAGAACTAAAATGGATTCAGGGTAGTCGTATCCAATATAACAAAGAACAGTGTAGTTATAGTCTAAAATTAATCTCTGAACTTGTGTACAAAATTGTAGCAGCAAGGTTGAGTTCTTGATGCTATTTTAATCTATTTATAAAAATGACGCACTTCAAAACACAGATAATAAAGCTTCTCTACATGTCGACAACATTACCAGGCATAACCCGTAAAGCTCTTGCCTCAACTGTAACAAAGTCAGGATTAGCGACCACCATAGGGATTCGTTTTTTCACACAGCCTTCCAGTATAATCTCAAGCTCCTCAAATTTCTTTGGAAGTACATCGCCAGAAGGCCGGCCAAGGGCTTCAGTGCCATGAGTCAGAATAAAATCTGCATTTTCAAAGTTTTCCACAACTTGGAGACCTAAACCCTGTATGTTGACTTTATGAGTAATGAAAGAAGAGATGGGCTCTAAATATTTGAAAAATTAACATTTTTGTTGTTGTTGGTAATAATGTAATTCAACTTAGCCTCCGTACTCAAATGGCAATTTTTTAATTGCCATCAAGGTTGCTTGAATATAATGGCCGTTGAAGTTATTAAGGAACACGAAAATTGTAGGTTTAGGAGACAAAGGAAGAACATGAATATGTAAAGGTTTATCTTTGCAGTATATGTGTACGTGAAAGGTGTCTCTATAGAGGAAGTAAAGAATGCCGTCTACCTCAAGTGATATGGCACCACGATCACTCCAAGTCATGTGTAAGCAGGATCTTCCCAGTGCTGCAAACCACAGGTCATTCCTCCTGTTCAAGCAAGGGAGGACAACTACGCATGACAAGTATAATAATGGACTAAAACAGATGAAAAGGGAGCTCTCTATGAGCCTTGAACACGCAGACTGGAATTATCGGTCTGCAATGCATTTGTCTTAGCGCAAATCAATTCTATGACAAATCAATAAGAAAATCAGCAACCTTTTTAGGAACTGATACGTGAGTTCCCCACTGGTGATGGCCCCCAGGAAGTGTGAAGAATCAAAGCCCAGGATCTTCATCTTCTCAAAAGTCGTGGAAGCACGCCTGGAAGAATTGCTTATGATCACCATTTTGGCGCCATGGCTTGCTAGTTTCTTTACTGTTGGTACATCACATTTCCGGAGAAAAGCAAGCAAACTGACTAATGTCATTGTTCTAGTTTTCACCAGGCAAACACATAGTTATAACAAGAGCAATCATTTTAAATGCAATCATCAAACCATCCTACAAGTCGAAATGGCCCCTGGGTAAGGCTGCTTTCCATCATGAAGGACTCCAAACTGATCCAGAAACCACGCCTACACGTAGCAGGCGACAAAAACAATCAGCTACAAACAAACTATCGTAACCATCTGCCACTAAATACTAATTCTACCGCGCAATCTGACTTGGGCACATGAAGGAATATCCAAATCCATACCTTGAATCGACCCATCTCTGCCAGAGCTCGAATCCCATCCAAGCTCTGGAAGGCCTCAGGCTCCTTGCCCGATATCGAACACTTCGGGACCATCTTCCACTGTGCTCGACTGATTGGCACAAGTCTTCCTACAAACCGATTTTAAAACAGAAAAAAAGCAAAAAATAAAAGAAAAGAAAGTCAAACAAAGATTTCAAAGCTACCCATTTTCGAATTCGTATCCAAATCAGAAAAATCCATATCACCTGAGGGAGGGAGCCACGGTAGGGATGAGAATGGCGGGTTAGTGGAGAGCATCTCCCTCCCTCTCCCCTCCTGCTTCACTGGTCTTCCCTCCGGCGCGTAATTACACAAACCGGTCCACCTAATCCGTTTCGGAACCGGGCCGGTTTTTAATCAGAGAGCAAACTAAGTCCGGTTCGGCCAGATATAAACAATCGCAGCCGCTCATCGCTTCCAGCAGAAGCCGTCAGATCCCCATTTAGGGTTTTTCTATTTGTAACAGCTGATTTCCGTCTGCAGGTCCTCCTCTTCCCGTCGTCGCGCTGAACGACCTCGCCGGCGTTGCAGACGGAGCGACCATGGTCCGTTGAAGCTTATCTCTTCACGCCTTTTTTTCATATAAATTTTGCATTGAACTGCTAATTATCCTGATTTGCAGTTGTATTTAGAAGTCTGTATATGTTAGTATGATGTTGTCTTGACTTGCTGGGATTGTTTGGAGAGTTGTCGCATGTCTGGTAGCATGTGGGAGATATGATTAAATTTTTTTCGAAAGGAATTCAGCTTTTTGATTTGGAGGAATGCATAATTTGTTGTTGAAGACGATAACTGGGATTCAGTTTGGTCTTATTTTCTTTACTGCAGGTCTTTGTTAAGGCGCAGAAATCGAAGGCTTACTTCAAGCGGTTTCAGGTGAAGTTTAAGAGAAGGAGAGGTAATCGACTCTCTCTGGATTTGAATTGCTGATGTATGTGGAGTTTTGGATTGCATTTTTTTTCTTGAAAAAAATATGTGAGGGTGCCATTTTTTCATCAATAGCGGGGAAGACGGACTATCGTGCTCGGATTCGGCTGATCAACCAAGATAAAAACAAGTACAACACGCCAAAGTACCGATTTGTTGTCCGTTTTGTATCCTTTGTAACTGAGAATTTCCTGCATTTGTAGTAATATCATGTTTCTCTGATTTGGTTGTTGAGATGGTCAAGGTTTTCAAACTTAATGAGATATGGTAAACAGACAAACAAAGACATTATTGCGCAAATCACTTCTGCAAATATTGCTGGTGATATTATTCTTGCAGCTGCATATTCCCATGAGTTGCCTCGATATGGGCTTGAAGTTGGTCTCACTAACTATGCTGCAGGTATGTGCTTTCACTCCATCTATTATGATTGAACTATAATCCTGGTTTATGGTTTTTGACGATTTCCATGAACTTTAGCCTACTGCACCGGCCTCCTCTTGGCTCGTCGGGTCCTGAAGATGCTTGAAATGGATGATGAATACCAGGGCAACGTTGAGGTATCAGACTTAGGTCTTCTACTCTTGTGCTGCTTTATTATATGGATCCAATTTTATCAGATTCTTAATTCATAATCACTTCTTTTAGGCCTCTGGTGAAGATTATTCAGTTGAACCTACTGAAAGCAGGAGGCCGTTCCGGGCCCTTTTGGATGTTGGTCTTGTGAGGACAACTACCGGGAATCGTGTCTTCGGTGCTCTTAAGGTAGTGTTTAATTTGGATATATCTGTATCTGCATCTGATCTTTCTTCACACATAATCAAACTTGAAATAATGCTTTCCCATGTTCAGCTTTTTCTGGCATTGATGTTAAGACATAAGTTGATCGCCTTTTTAACGTAAATCTGTTGCCTTTTGTGGTAAAAAGTGTTTTGTAGGCACGGTACTGATTGCTTTCAAATTGGTGGTGATGCTGCTTTTGTTACTCCACTAGTCATGACTCATGAGTCAGTGATGTGTTGTGCATGTAGTCCCAGGCACTTGTTTAATGTTTCAGCATACATTGCTGAAGTGCATCTCGTGCAATGATGCTACACTGACAACACACCAAATTATGTGATCATAAGTGTATGATAGGTTTTATGTGATGTGCTTCGTGGTGGGTTTTGTTTTAAAGCAAACCCACTTTTTGCAGTATTTGCTTATATATTTTAAAGCTGTAGATAAATTTTTTTGCACCTATATTCGTTTGTGAGATTAAAATTCCTGTGCTTCTTGTAGGGTGCTCTAGATGGTGGACTTGACATTCCCCACAGCGAAAAGAGGTTTGCTGGCTTCAAAAAAGAAGACAAGCAACTTGATGGCGAAGTCCATCGCAAATACATCTTTGGTGGTCACGTTGCTTCTTATATGAAGGTCTGTTTTCTTGTAATGTACATCATAATCGGTTGTACTTTGTCAGTGTACCGCATCAGGTTCATCAAGACTTGAGAAGCACCAGAAATGTCTGATACATGGCAGCACTGGCAGATACGCCGACCTTTTATACTTTTCAAATATTTTTTAGTCATCAATGAAAATATGGGTTGATCTCCTTGTGCAGTTATTTCTCACCATTATCCATCTTGCTACATTGCTTTAGGGAGAATGTAGATTTTCTACCATGGCATGGGGCCAGATAGGGCGAGGGAGTTGGTGCTGAAATTGAATTGAAAGTCCTAGAAGAGGAGTATTACGTAATTAACTAAAAAATATGTATTACCGTTATGGGTTGTGTCGAACCTGATGTATGTCAGACCATATTGATATTGGGCTGTTCGTTATCAATTCCTTCTCTTGTTTGGATCCTTTTTGTAAAACTTATATCGATTACATATAATTTTTTAGACGTTGATAGAGGATGAACCTGAAAAGTACCAGAGCCATTTTAGTGAGTACATTAAGAAAGGGATTGATGCTGATGACCTGGAAGAGAAGTACAAGAAGGTGCATGCCGCCATTAGAGCAGATCCCGCTGCAAAGAAATCTGAGAAACCTGCCCCCAAGGAACATAAGAGGTACATAGACCTGCAGTTGTGTGCTTTCTGCTTTCCTTGCAATCTTATTAGCCGTCATCAATTTTTGGTTGTCTATTTAAATATTCTGCCTTCTTTATTACAGATTTAACTTGAAGAAACTTACATACGAAGAGCGGAAAGCTAGTTTGATTGAGCGATTGAATGCTATTAACTCAGACTGTTGAGTATGACAACAGTGATGATGAGTGTAAGAAGTGTGTATGAAGCGTTGATGAGTCTTGGCATTTCTCATCCCTTAGGTCGTGTTTGCTGATCGGAAATATATATTCTTCTAATTTAGTAGTGAGTTTGGAAGATATTTTTGGTTTTTGGGAGGCGCTGAGAGGAGCTGATATTAGTAGCGAGTATGCGACTTATATTGCGTTAAGATTTGTTCCTAAATGATTCACATTTTACTTCGTCATTCACTCTAAATTCATCACCATTAGCGTGCTCTCATGGGGTAGCCAAGCGTATTCTTTGTAATTAGAGTGTATATTAATTATATAACACGCCAACATGTGTATGTCCTAGTACGTGATACGTTTCGTTGCCCCGTGAAAGTGCATTGGGTTTGGGTCGGGGGTTTTGTTAAACCCAAACCCTTTACCTTTTCTTTAAAAGTAAGTTAGAAAATTAATATCATACCAAAAGCTTATTTCGGATGGCAAATAGTGAATCTTCCAAGGTGTCACTTTTGCTTTTTCCAAGTTTAAAGAAACTTTTTCCTAAGTGGAAAGAAAGTAGAGTAGGATTATCAGCTTTTGTTTTCCACTCTTAGCTCTCCATTGCTTTGTGCTAAAGTTTGGGTCGTTCTTTTGTATTCAATTGTTTGTGTTGTAGTGTTGTGTGGTGTGTGGAAGCATTGTTGTGTTAGTACGGTGTTGTAGGTTGTGAAACAGATTCCTATGTGAGCCGGGAGCGTGTTGTTCGCCATCCGTTGTGAGCAATTCTAGCTTCCCACCTTCGTATCCTGCAGATATCTTTCTCCCTCATCCCAGCCCTGTGACTCTTTTTGTCCTCCACCCCTTCCGACTTCTGTTGTATGGTTTTCGCCTTTCACCTTTGTGTGGAAGTTTTTGATTTGATATCGGCTTCAGGCTGACCCCTTTGGAGCATGCCGATGGAGTTGGATTTTGAGGTCTCATGCTGTGGATGTGATCTTTCATTTCTCATCAACAACCTGATGTTCCTAGTTCTCCGAACTATATTATATGTGTTAATATGATGTTAACATGTGTTATATCTATGATAGTAAAGTATATGCTGCCTCTGATTTGTTGGGGCCTCCTGCGGCCCTTGTGTTGTAAAGATCCCCTACGTAGCTTCTTCTGAGTTAATATAGTTTAGATAGTGCCCTTCATGGCCTTTATCTTGGAAAAAAATTCAATACCGCCACAAAAATAATACACCTATTTCTCTTTTTGCTATTAAGCTTTCCAAACAAATGATTGTAAGTACCGTGTAAACATAAAGAGTAGAGAGGTCCAGCCCTAACCACAAAACAGGAGGGCAAGGATTCCTGGCCCTCAGTATCCACCGATGGCCCCAGCCCCACCAACCCAATCTCCATTATCTTGTTCATCTCAAAGTGGGCATCTAATCCAATGGTTCAGAAACACAAACAGAAGAGAAGAGGAGGTAATTTCATAAATTCAAAAGCTTACTAGTTAATTACATTCCAATATACAGGATGAGTCTATATCCGGAAGCTAAGCAAGGTCTCAAAGCAAATATGGCGAAGTAGATGATCCTCTTTATCTCGTAATTGTCTAGATGTAGTTGTCCTGAAAATGATGGTGAATGTATATATCTTATCCATATGATCACAAAATTTCTAATTTTATCATTCTTCAATGCGATGAAACAACAATTTCAATAAACATGAAATTAAAAAGTTTTACTGATAAGAACTTGCATCAAGCAATGACATGTGTAAAATAATAAAGATGGGGAACACCACTTTGTGTAACATATATTTCCCTTTTATTGGCATTATTGTAGAGACATGTCAACAAGTCCAAACATATTCAAACTTAGAATGTTATTCAGAAATCTAAAAGAGATTTTTTAAAGACAATAAGAAAATAGCCAAATAAAAGGAAATGAACAATCATTTGAAGATATTCTATAAAAAAGGGAGTTATGGTGCTTAGTAATGGTAACATTATCTTGTCTTGGGACAGTAGTTATCGTTGATTTCCATATTATTGCTTGTTAATAAAACCTTGAAATTGTAAATTAAGGGTACGGGACTTGGCAACTTCCCACTTTGATAATAAGGAACTCCCTCTTTATGCTAATGTGGTGTGCAAGCTCCACCAAGGCATTCATTTTGGTAAGTAAGAACTATCTGAGGTACAGCTCCTTAGCCGTTAGATCATGGTTTATGCACTGAAGTGCAGCTCTGGATAGTTTTTTTCAATTTAAAAAAGGTTTCATACAAAAATGACAATTAGATGATAAACCAATTCTACTTTTGACTAATGTTGTTCCACTTAAACATTCATTGTGTCAATACTTACTCCAATTGGAAATGAAAGCAACGCCATTGCTATCAAAATTAGAGGAGGGAGGGCAACTCTTGTTCTTCTTCTTCACATGTAAGATTTTCACACCCTTCATCATGCACTACAAGGAATTGACATTAGGACCTCTCCTCCAACATGGAGAGATCCAACAAACACAACTAAGGCTAGATCAGCGGAGGCACCCAAGTTAGTTTGTATCTAAGGAGAATTTTAATAGTAATTAATTACATAAAAATAGTTTCCTTCGATGGACCAAGAAAAAATTGACAAGACGAAAGGATCTCAATATCGGCGTCTCCGATTTAATAGCCGCACACCAAGATCTAGCATATCTCCTAGATTCATCTTTGACAACTTTACCACTTAAAAGAAAAATTGTGGTTGAATAATCCTTCTCTCTCCGTTCGCTTGTCTCCATTTGTAATACAAGACTGGTTGATCTTCCTTCCCCTCGGGTCATTCCTTTTGCTAGCATTTTAAGGTTATTGTTCGGGGTCATTCGTTTTTATTAGTGCTTTATGGTGTTTGCTTAAAGTATATAATTTGTAGAGTAATTGTGTTTGGGGCTTTTATAGATGGAAGACAAGGATCTTGATTTGACTTTACGTATTGGAGGTATAAAAAATCTTAAATCGTGTATGGAATTTTTAGTTCTAAATCATCATTATGTTATTTTCTTTAATATGAGATAACTAGGTTGATCCCATAAAGAAATTGAATTTTTTGAACTATTTATCTTTCTTCTAAGGTGGATTCATGAAGAAGAGGCATCGTATCATAGAAGGAGATGATCGAGTGGTGGATGTTCCATTTGATGGCGGAGAACAAGACAACAACTCAAAGAAGAAACGACAACTAAGCCCCGAACAAACTTCCATCCTTATTGAGTTTTTTAAGCACAATAGGACCCCTAACAAGGCAAGACACGAGTATATGTTTATATTTTGGGTTAATAAATTTCCACATTCTAAAATACACTACAACATGGGCTAGTCGATTGACAATTGTATGACAAATGTTTTCTATTCTAAAAAAATTGTAGGCACACAATTATTACTAATGGACTTGTGTTTAATAGTGTACTTGTTGAGTTATATTCATAATATGTGTTTTTCTTTGTATGTGTGGTGTGTATGTGTATATATATATATTATGAATGAACATATAAGTCTCTATGTTTTTTATCCAAAATTATATGTATGTCTACAATATGTGTATGTATTTTATTTGTATACATGTTACACGAGTGTATATGTTTATACTTTAAGAATGACCTTGCAATATAAGAGCACAGTTGTGTAGAACAACCAAGAAAAATAATGTAATTTGGTTGACATGTAATACCGCTCATGTCCATACAGAGTTGTAAGCATAGAACCGTTTGTAAAAAAAATATCATTTTCATATGTGGTTGTGTATTTTAGTTGTAATTTTTTTTGTTGATCTTACTAAAGTCATTTACTTATAAAATAAAATAAAATATTCTTTTATTTTTATTTTTTATTGTTCCTCCTTTTACATCTTACAAGTACAGCTTGAAAAGATTATGCTTGCAAACAAATGTAATATCACACCTGAACAAGTGGGAGTTTGGTTCCAAAACCGTAGAGTCAGGTATGAAGCCCTATCTAATGCTTTCTCGATTTTCATTTTTTATTCGATTTTTTCCCTATATTACATTCATTCACGTCATTGGCCAGGACCCGTGAGAAAGAGATAAAGGATGAAAACGAGAGTTTAAAACAAGGGTGGGATGAGCTTGTGGAAAAAAATGAACGCCTTCAAAGGGAGGTTCAGGAGCTGCATGAAACAATATCACAGCAACAACATGCTCGCATGCCCAATATCACCCTCCCCCTGTTTGGCCCCTCTTCATCAATGGAGGATGATGAGGTGGCTGCAAAGACAAACAACTAATAAATATAGAGTAAAAAAATTGGGAGAAAATCCTTGTTTAATTGGGATTATATTTACTTTTATATTTTAAAACTATGGAACGTGTTATTATATTTTTTATGTCATGAACATCATGAATTATTATAGTTTTCAAAAAATGTTGCTTTTTATGCCTGCGTTTGTGAACAAATACATGTTGAAAGCATATGCACAACAATGTTGTTATGGTATACACAATTATGGAATATTTGATTTGGAATTTATCATATCTATATTCTATTCCAAAGATGTTGGGTATATCATATTAGAAGGCTATGACAAAATTGGCAGGGCTATGACAAAATTTGCAGGGCTATGACAAATTTGGCATGGTTAGAAAGGAATTTGGTTAGATTTAGGGACGGTTGATGATATTATTATACGAAATATGATGCCTGATTATTTCGCATTACATTAGTAAGTAATTAGCTTTCTTGGGGTAGTACAAGTCATTTTTATGATTTCATGGGAAACGTTTTTTATGCTCCACTCTGAGCATGAGCCAAGCGTAAGGAACGCCTAGGAGCCGTCGGATTTCAAGATCGGTGGCGCACACACTAGCGTACATTAGCGTAAATATGACTTATGCTAACGTGTGCTTGTGTGTGTGACACCAATCTTAAGATCCGACGGCTCCCAGACGTTCCTTACGCTCGGCTCACACTGAAGAGGGAACATAAAAAATGCTTCCGATTTCGTGATATTTGTTACTCTGTGGATGACTTAGAGTTTTGTCTCCAATATATATTTTTTAAAATACTAAAAACTGAATAGCAATGTTATTATAAATGAAAGTCATTTAATTTATTATGCATCCATCCATGTATCCATTTAGAATGGCATGCATTTCAATTTTTATGCCTTATATAAATTCAATGAACAAGCACATACATTGTCCATGTTTTCATGCTACCTCTTTAATATATATATATTTAACATTTTTTTTATTTTTCTGAACTTTTACCCTATCATTCTTTACATCTTTATTTTTTGCTTGGTTACATTTGTTTTTTTTTCAATTATATATATTTTCGCTAAAATTTGAAAATGGGCCTGCTAGATGCATATGGAACCCATGTTATTCAAGGGCAGGTGGGTCAATGACTCACAATGCGTCCATATTTTTTGTTTTCTTTTAAATATATCTTTTTATTTATTTTATAAAATTTTGAGATTTTGAAAGTCAGCCATACAATGAAGAATGACATTTGGCTATATTGAATGGTGGCAAGTTAAGAGTCAAATTTTGTGGCAAGAAACCTTTTGCAAAGAAATTAGGATCATATGCAACAAATGAATGTGTTTCAAAATGCCAATTATATTATAGTGAGTATAAAATTTTATGATAATGAGCAGTTACAAGGGGGGCTTCACTGCTTATTGTATTTTTATTTTAATTTTTTTATTATTTGTCATAAAAAAATAATATGGCTATTTATACCCCATTAAACTCCACTATCCCCCATTTTTTATTCACCCTGGCCTCATCTCACCTATTTCATACATCTAAAAAATCCCTTGTACCCCTTAGCCACGTTTTTTTCCTGCTCTAACATCACAGGCCCGATAAAAGGTTTACTGGTAAACGGCGTTAGAAATATGCCGCCAGTCGTCCATCTAAAAGCCCTAACGAATATCCTAAGGAGCCGTCATCCGTCTCTTTTCAGTCCGCTCAGTCAGTCGGAGTCTGTCATCCTCAGCTGCACCGACCAATGGCTGGCACCATTGCTGCTCCCCCTCCCTCGCTCAAGGGAGGCCTCAAGCTGAAGCAACAATCTTCTCTCGCCAATCCCAAACTGAATTTCTCGCTCGGTTCTTCCAGAACCTCAGATTCCACGCGACCCAGCTCCTCCTCCCTCGGTTACAGACATGGGCTTGGCGGCCTCAGGAGATTGGCTGTTTCTGCCAGCAGTGTGGAACAGGGCACCGGGAGTGCCGTCTCCGTCGGCGAGTATAAGGGGCTGAGCAAGTACGCTTTAACGTTTTCTGTCTTATCACTGGTTCTTTGGATGTAAATTGCCTTTTCTTGTCTAAAGGTGAAATCTTTGAAGGAGTGGTTTCTGCCTTGGGTTGTTGAATTATACCCTCAAGTTTCTGGATTGCTCTTCCTATTACTTTTATATGGGAACTGATCATTCCCCAACTTCTGGGTCAATTAGTCAACATAAAAAATGGTTCACATTTTGTTCTGTCCTCGTTTTTTAGCTTGGATTAATAAATGAAGTGGTATTCGTGTGCTTCTCTCCAATTTTCTGAATAATACCTTTCCATTGAATGGGACCGCCAATTGACTGTAACAGTTCTGCATTCTGAGTAATATTTAAGTCAATGCCACTCCTTTTATTCTAGCTATATATGCTCTCCTTCTGATCCAATTTTATTCGCATAAGCACTGAAAGTCGAATTATAAGATACACAACAAAATTTTAATTTTGTTGAAACTTGAAAGCGTGTCTCTGCACAGTCAAAACCGCTGTTTTTTGGAAGATGCGTCATATGCCTAATGTGTTCACTGTGCAAAATTCATGTAACAGGGTTTATAATTTCCATTTTGTTCGCATGCAGGTTCAAGCGCCACACGATTTCTGTATTTGTGGGGGATGAAAGTGGAATGATCAATCGCATTGCCGGTGTCTTTGCACGTAGAGGGTATAACATTGAGTCTCTCGCTGTTGGATTAAACAAGGACAAGGCACTTTTCACTATTGTGGTGTCTGGAACAGAGAAATCTTTACAGCAAATCATGGATCAGCTTTGTAAGCTTGTGAATGTGTTGAATGTAATGTCATTGTCTTTGGATCTTCCTTCTCTCTTGGACCACATATGAACTTTCTATGAATGATGTTATATATATTCTCTTTATCTTTTTAATAAGAAGAATTGCTATAATCTAATTTGCGGACACTTCTTTTGAAAAAACCCATGCTGTTTATAATCACATTACACCTATAATAAGCTTTAATATTTGATTACATGATAATTGGATAGGGTAAAATAGAATCTGTGCATTTGCATGTTAAAGATGTTCACACGTGATAGCATAAAACTTGTTGCAGTTATTTCTTTCATTTTAATTGACAATCTTTGTTGCACAATTTATTTCCTTATGCTTATCTGAGGGTGATTTTCATACTGAGTTGTTTATCTACTGGTCTACGTCATTCACTTGCATCCTTCAACTTCTTTGTTATGATATTAATCTTGTCTGTAGAAATGTCTGATCTGATATTTTGTTTTCTTATTTTGCATATACATTTTGTCATTTTACCAGGTGGAGGACCTTTCAAAAGAGCCACAGGTAGAACGAGAACTGATGCTCATAAAGCTGCATGTGAAACCCAGCATGCGTACTGAGGTATGTACGTACTATTCAGGACCAGATTAATGTAAGTTTTTGAAAGAGTCATAATTTGTAACCCCAAAAAGGATGCAGTAGCTCTTGAAATTGTTGTTCGTCTATGTTTATATTTTAGGAAGAGTAATGCCATCTCTCCTTAAAAAATTTCACTGTAAACCATCACCACCGTTGATTTGTGGTGCCCACCATGTCAAAACACAGTGGTGATGCATTGAGGTTTTGGCAGGAGAAGCAGCATTTTCCTTTTAGGAAACCCTTTATCTTGCCAATTTGGGAGATTTTAATATAAAAAAAAGGAAGAGGAAATCATTTATCCTCTGTTTAGTTAATTTAATATAGCTGTGATAAGTTAGCTGGCTTTCTATATTCAGGTCATGGGACTGGTTGACATTTTCCGAGCTAAAATAGTAGATGTCTCGGAACATTCGTTAACTATTGAGGTTACTCCATTCAACCCTTCATTTAATTTACTGTCTAGTTGCATGATGTGGACATCCGTTTAGGTTTTAGATCCCTTTAAGGTGTACTTTTTTTGCAATAACAATTGTGCAGGTTACAGGTGATCCAGGGAAGATGGTTGCTGTACAGAGAAATCTAAGAAAGTTTGGAATCAGAGAAATTGCAAGAACTGGGAAGGTCACCTCTCTAGTTCTGTTTGTGTATTTTATAATGTTTTGGAATGTACATACCTTTTAAACCCATTATGAGTGTGCTACATGTTACAGATTGCATTAAGGCGTGAGAAAATGGGAGCTGACGCACCTTTTTGGAGGTTTTCTGCATCATCATATCCAGATCTGGAAGGTGCAATACCTATGCAGTCTTTTGCGGGAGCAGCGGATAGAACATTATCGGTCGAATCAGATCCATCATCTGGAGTATGCATTTCTTCACGACTATGAAGTTTATCACCTCCAAAAAGACAATAGATTATAAGGCTTCATCTATTCCATTTTTATAGCTAATATATGCATTGTTTTTGTTTCTAAAGTAGTTACCTTATTGTATTCTAGTTCCGAATCTATCAATATAACATTGTAGCAACCAAACAGAGTTATTCAAATAAATATTGTTAGATTTAGCCCTTTGCAAACTTTAAGATTCTACTGTTTTTATTGACAAAAGGGGACGTGCTATTTTTGAGATGTTCCAATTTTATAGTACATGACTTTCAGGTTTTTCCTTTATTTTGTATTGTTATTTTTTTGTGACTACTACTAGTATTTTGTGTACTTTAAAGTCTTTTAAAGACCATATATTTGGTTATGCATAGGGCGATGTTTACCCCGTTGAGTCAAATGAAAGCTTCTGGGCAAATAAAGTGCTTGATGCTCATTGGGGTGTCCTTGATGATGAAGATGTAAGTAAAAAACAATCTCTAGGCAATGCCACTTAATTGGCACAATTTTCACTAACTCAATGCAACATTAAGCTGCACAATTATTTCCAAACCAAGGTATTTTACTAGATTCTTTCAGTTATTAATTACATTTTCAATTTCCAATGCATGTTAACTTTTCAGTCTAGTGGTCTTCAATCCCATACATTATCAATGCTTGTAAATGATGCCCCAGGAGTTCTGAATGTCGTCACAGGTGTTTTTGCTCGTAGGGGTTACAACATTCAGGTACCTGCTTTAATTGCCTTTTGATATCGTTTTTCTGAACATGTCATTATAATGCCTATTGTACATTCAGAGTCTAGCTGTGGGTCCAGCAGAAAGGGAGGGGATCTCTCGTATCACGACTGTTGTTCCTGGAACTGATGAATCCATTAGCAAGTTAGTTCAGCAGCTATATAAGCTCATTGAACTGCATGAGGTAAATCACATAGGTTGATCCGAATAATTATGTATACTGTGCATACAACTAGTTAAAGATTAAGATATGATGAATTTTCAGGTTCAGGATATTACTCATTTACCGTTTGCAGAGAGAGAACTTATGTTAATTAAAATTGCTGCAAATACTGCTGCTCGAAGAGAGGTCCTTGACATAGCTACTATATTTAGAGCCAGAGCTGTTGACGTGTCTGATCATACTGTCACACTTGAGGTAAATGCACAATGCAGCTGAATCATTCTACTTCCTATACTTATATAATTATGATTATTAGTATAATTATCTTCATCATAGTTATCTTTTTTATTGATTTCAATGTTATTTATATTAACATTCTTTGTCAAGGGGAGTGCATTCTTAGGGTTGACAAAGGCTTATGTGAAATGAGTTTTCAATCATTATCATCATCATCATCATCTGGGAGCAGCAGCATGTATTTCTTTCACATAATATCTTGGTTTTATTGAAAAGGGTGAAATGAGATGGGGACAGTGGGAAGGTTTTATGCTGCTTGTCCTTGATTGACCCTCTAAACAGGAAAATGGAATAAGGATTTACAATCATCATATGGCTTGTCCCAGCTTGCTGGTTCGGCTCCATGGAAATTGGGGTGATAACTGCAGGGCTGTATCTGCTACAGTTATCTACAGAGACAAGCTTTGAAATGACCAGGATATTTGGGCGAAATCAAATTGCGGAGAAACCTTTTAATCATACCTTCTTTTTAGCTTTCAGCTTAATGCCAAATTATGGAACTCTCTCTTTCATTCTCCACTTGGTCTTCTAGATTTTCTTGTTGCCAAGATATTTTTGTTAATAGTTTCTCACATGGTCTCCATGTTTTACTGATGACTGGAAAACGGGATAAGGATTTACAATCATCATATGGCTTGTCCCAGCTTGTTGGGACAGCTACATGGAATTTAGGGTGATAGTTGCAGGGCATATTCACTACAGTTATCTACAGAGACAAGCTTTGAAATGACCAGGATATTTTGCCAAAATCATATTTTGGAGAAACTTTTTTATCATATCTTCATATTAGCTTTCAGATTAATGTCAAATTATGGAAGTCTCTTTTTCATTCTCCGCTTGGTCTTCTAGATTTTCTTGTTGGCAAGAATTTTTCATTAATAGTTTCTCACATGGTCTCTATGTTTCACTGACTATTGGTAACTTTTCCTTTTCTAATAGCTTACGGGAGATTTGAATAAGATGGTTGCGTTGCAGAGGTTATTAGAGCCTTATGGCATCTGTGAGGTACTCCCATATTATTCGTACTTATATGACTGACGGATATCATGTTTATTTTTGCCTCTGATGAACTTGACTGAACAAGCTGAAATCTCTCATATCTGATATAAAAAAGATGTTATGGGTCATCCACCCCTGTTTCCGACTGAGTACCCCACCTCTGTGCATCTGACATGGCCTGATTGTATTGGCTGCCTTTGCTTGAATTGCTTATGGTACGCAAAGGATGGAATATGAAGACTCAGTGGAGATTGCATAGCATCACTGCAAACATGATAGAAACCTCACTTCAAGTTCTTCACTGAGTCAATCTGACCAACTTACCTCTGAGTTCTATTATGAGTGACCATTTTATGTTGGAAACATTTGTGACTCATCTGGTCCTTCCTGCTAATTGTTTACTTTGATTTGGTTTCTAATTCGTATTTTTATGCTTCCTTGTAGGTAGCACGTACTGGTCGGGTTGCACTTGTGCGTGAATCTGGAGTAGATTCAAAGATTTTGCGTGGATTTTCTCTCCCATCCTAGTCGTTGACACTGGCTAATGGCACTTTAGAGAATGGTCTATATGGCCAAATTTCACTCTTATGGTCTTATTTCTTAGGGTTTTAGTTTCTCTTGTTATATTTCTTGTTGTTTAGGGCCTAAGTCATATTTTTCATGGTGGACGTGAAATATAATATTTGTAGAGGAAATGCGAAGATGAATATGATGATGCTTCATGAACTCAGAATCTGTGTAACAGTCTTCAAGATATCATAGGTGAGTGTTTTTTTCCTTATTTTTACAAGTCGTGATAAGGTATAATATTTGTTTATTTTTCCTTTTTCAAAATTTAGATGTTTTCTTCGAAGCACTGCAATAGACTTACCAATAGCGATTTAGAAGGCTTCAAAGAAACTGTGTAAATCTTTGTCTCAAATTTTGCAGTACCTGTATTTTGTTGAGACAAGCTTTTCTCATGTTAACTTGGAGGTATTATTCGCAGAACGAGTAAAGCTTCCTGGATAGCTATTGCTTTAGATCCTCTTAGCATCTATAAATGGGTCTTGCTGAGCTGAGCGTCGTATCTTACTTTTAAATAGTGCGCATGCATTGTGCGTCCTGAAACATAAAAAATCATATACTCCCTACTTTAATATAGCTCCATTTGCTTCTTCAAAATGAACTACTCCTTCCGTCTTAAATTAATAGCTCTATTTAGGGAAAGTAGTTATTTCATATTAATAATTTTATTTGTTAAATTTAAATGATTGGGTATTAAAAAAGGTATCATAAGTTTATTTTTTCTTCATTGATGTGAGTTTCAACGTTCAATAGACATTACCATTTTTTTAAATATAGCTATTAATATAAGACGGAGGGAGTATTTTAGTTTATTTCAAGAAAACAAATACTTAATGGGGGAGTGGGAGTATACATTCACAGTCTAATATATTAGTGTTCACTTAATGCAAGGTCAGAAATATCCACACAGTTTTTACAACATTAGCTATGAAGCCTATTCTCCATAATGAAAATTTAGCAGCGTGATTTCTAAGGTCAAGCGCCATATTAGAAAAATGGCTGAAGTAAGAGCTGTATTAAGTATTAACCCTGCTTAAGGTAAAACTTATACTTAAGGTGAAACTTATTTTTTACTACAATTAATTGTAATTAAATTTCTATGGCATTCACTTATAGTGGAAAATTCAGCTCTTAATTTTCTTTTGCTATTAGTTAATCTTGCACAACTTATATTAACACCACTCCATGTATTTTCAAAACGGGTGAACAAATAATGTTTATTCACAGGAAGATACATATTCTTCACAAACATGCATGAAAAACCAAAAAAATAGGGAGAAACATATCCCTGAATCGATTTGATCCTTTACACATGCACAAAAAAACCCTACAAAAGGCATAACATGTTGAATTGATGTCTGTGTCACTTTATCCTGACCACAAGGGAGGGCCTTGTGACGGAGAATCCTCGACGTTGCTTCATCTAGGCTACAAAGGGGCTCCGAGCATTGATCTAATATACTTACCACCAGGCTTGATTTGGTGGCAGGCGTGCCACTTTTGGCTCAGATAGTCAGATGTGGTGCTAAGGTAGTTGTTGGAAACAGGGTGGCCCAAAGTTGATTAGCGGTTCGAATAATTAGGTTTTTTTTGGGGGAAGAGCCGGCGATGAAGTGGACCCCGAGTTTGTTGGCGGCATTAACATTAGAGAGAGGGAAAAGGAAAAGTGAAGCTAATAGCGGAGCATGTTAACGGCGTTGACAAAGGAAGAGGGGTGTTGCCAAGTGAAAGGGGAAATGAATTTCATATTCTATTCCTATCCCTATTTGCAAACACATGCTTCAGAATTTATTAAAAAAGGAAGAGCATTTGTAACCTAAAATCCAAATTATATCTAAATTCTTCAATATTGACCAAATAATGAGAAATTTTCTCTACTTCAAACCACCGCACATTTTTTAGATTAAGCTCGATCTAGATACCATGAATTTTATGGTACCAAACCTTTTGAAAGAGTTATATGCCCTTTTTGTAAATCCCCACAGATTTTCTAATAAGTTCATGTGTTAAAAAATTTAATTTTACCTTCGCTTACTTTGTGATCTTTCATTTGTCCTAAAATTCAATATTTACTTGTGGACAGCCGCAATTATCAAAACCCCGCATGGATTGTTGCTTCCCAAGCTGCACCATTGTTGAGCCCCTTAACGAAGGCAGCCAGCGTTCTACGTATCTGGTTTCACAAGTGTGACGAGTCCATTCATCTTCACCGTTTAGAATACGCATTCTAGTTTTTGCTCCTTAAATGCAAGATACACTAGTCACTCCCAACACCATAATACTAGAAGTTTTACCAGCGACATCCAAACGGCAATTCACAAAACAAAGCCAGACGAGAAGTCATACGAGTTCAAGAGTCCTATGTAAGTGAAAGGACTAGAGACTCATGGTATACAAGAGTCAACTCAGCTTATCTTTACCTAACTATAAGCCTTACCATTACTCCCGGGCAACCACAACTACTTGCTTGCCAATATTCCTTCCGGTGAAGAGTCCGATAAGAGCTGACGGAGCATTCTCAAGACCCTCAACTGTGTCCTCCCTGTAAACTATCTTCCCTTCTTTGATGTTATGACGCACCTCCTCCACAAATTTGCTATACAAGTGGAAAGAGTCAAATACAAGGAACCCTTCCATCCGAATGCGCTTCGTGATCAGGCAGAACAAGTTGCGCACTCCTTCAGGCTTCTCAAGATTGTACTGAGAAATCATCCCACAAACTGCAATGCGGCCACAGATTCTCATGTTCAGGAGGACGGCATCAAGCATTGCGCCGCCCACATTCTCGAAGTAGATATCAATTCCTTCTGGAAAATACCTGATGCACCGCAAAGGCACAATCATTTAAACCTTTAAAAAAAAGGCTCAATCATTTCAGAAGTCAACCAGCCCCAGCAATTTGCTATGCATATGCATAACTGTTACATTATACAGTATTTAATTTAAGAGGATATTGCTAAAATGACCCTAAGATATGATGTATTACACAAAATATCTCATGTTTTCACATAATACACAAAATAGTGTAAATAAACATGCATATGTAAACCTCTACACAAGTGACATAAATTGTCTAAAATACCCCATTCTTATTTTCTTCTTTATAATTTCACCAACCTGCTACTTCTCATTTCCAGCTGTTCTACCTTTGACTCTGTCATTGGCTCCAGCACTTCCGCCATTCACTACTAACTCTACTACTAACTTTGTTGTCTTCGCCACCAGCTCCACTTTATCCCACTTCATTTTCACCTCCTCCACCACTGTCACCGTCACCTTCTCGTCCTCCCCTCTTTTGCTACCACCTCCTCTTCCCCTTTTCCTCCTCGGTTGCCTCTTCTTTCTCCATTTTAGAGTCTAACAAGACCAGCCACAAACTAGCTGATTGAGCTGTTAAGATTTTACAATTTTTTCTTTACAAGCTCAAATCTTAAAAAATAAACTCATAGACATGTTAAACTACTCAAAACTTGAGTGAGTTTTATTTTTATTTGATTTTGAGTTTTTTCTAATACTAAGCAATACCTAATACTCACAGTCAACCGACTATAATCAAATTTATTATAATAAAGAGGATATAAGACAACATTATGAGTGATAATATCTCCTTTAAGTATTGACAATAAAATATCTTAACAAACTAAATACACGAAATAAAAAATAAAGCAAATGTTAAATTGGCAACTGTCATAATGTTCAGTGTCGAAGACTGACTTCTTCTCCAGTGCTAGCTATGAGAATCTTCTTCTCCGGCACAGACAACCTTTTATTGATGTGTAAAAATCAACAGTTGGGACATTCTATAGCCGACAGTCAAAATAATTAACATTCATGTGTTTAAAATTTAATTCATTTTTATTTTATCTATTTAGTTAATTAAGATAATTCATTATAAATACTTAGAAATATATTATCACTCATAATATTGTCTTATATCCCCTTCATTGCAATAAATTTGACTATCTGAGTGTTAATACAAGGTTTTGCTTGGCATTAAAAAAAACTTAGAATGAAGTAAAAATAAAACACTTTTGGGTTTGAGTAGTTTAACATATTTAGGGGTTCATCTTTTAAGATTTGAGCTTGCAGAGAAAAAAATAAAATATTAATAGTTCCACCAGCTAGTTTGTGACCGGTCTTGTTAGATTCTAAGATGGAGAAAGAAGATTGAGAGAAGGGGAGGAGAGAAAGGAGGGGAGGAGTGAGAGCGAGGAGAGAGAAGAGAGGAGGGAGGAGGAAGAGGAGGGGAGGAGGTCGTGAAAAAAGAGGGGAGGAAGAGATGGTGAGAGTGGAGGAGGTGAAGACGAAGTTGGATGTAGCAGAGCCGATGACAAAGAAAATAAAGTTGGTGGCAGAGGCGGCAATCGATGGTGGAGGTGGTAGAGTCGAAGCTAGAGTGGCCGGAAATGAGAAGCAGTGGGTTAAGGAAAAAAATGGGAAGAAAACATTTTAGATAATTCATACTAGCTGTGTGGAGGTTTACATATACACAAGGCCATTTGGTGCATTATGGGAGAATAAGAGACATTTTGTGTAATACATTGTATCCTAGGCAATTTAGGCAAAATCCTCTTGATTTGATTAAATGAAATATTAAAACCATCCTTAGGGACAGAATTTAGATAGGATAGTTGCTCACCTTTTCAAGGTTGCATCCAGGTCAGACTCTTCTTTGTAATTGAAAGCCTCATCAAACCCAAGCTTGTTCTTCAGTAGATCAACCTGAGGTGGAATAGTAGATCATTATACCCTTTTTGTGGTTCAATTTGAAGCAAGGAACAAATATGCTACCTTAGAATTTTACATCAGTACTTGAATGGGTTCCGATGCTTGAGAACATTTGAGAAGTACTTAATATTTCTTTTCCTAAAATTTTGTAATATAAGAAATGCATATGTACAAGAATTTACATAAAAAAGGGGCAAATACAAATGGGTACATTCCACTTAAAGTCTTAACCCCCATTATGTAAAATTTCCTTGTACATATCACCCCCATGATGCTTTGAACATACAAATAAATCCATCCGCTTTGTAAAGACTCTTAGTTTTCAGTTGATAATAGTCACTTCTACCCTCTTTTGAGATAAACGGATTTTGCATTTAATGTCATTCAAATGGTAAAAGCTTTCCCGTGAGGAGTATTATAGATGATAAAAAACAGTGTCTATAATTGGGGTACGTCAAGCTTTTACCCCTTTGATATGTTTGGTCCTAGTCTTACTACTAATATAGGGAAAAAGTCTTTTTTCCAAAAACAAAGAGTTGACAGATGCAGGTTATATCTTATAAGTACTATGTAGGATTTGAACTGTCGTAGGGGGGCATGTACTTAGGTAATACATCATGGCGTAATTTCACCTCTTTCAGGGTGATGTACTTTGCAGATTAGCAACTGTTTGCCAGCTAACCTTTTCCTTGGACCCAGCGCTTCCAACAACATAACAACCCATCAGCTTGGCAAATTGCCCCACAAGCTGGCCTACTGCGCCTGAAGCCGCTGAAACGAAAACATATTCACCTTTCTTTGGAGCACAAACATCGTAAAATCCAACATAAGCTGTCAGGCCAGCCATACCTACAGAAGTTGTAAGAAGCGTGATCAGAAATTACAAAAAGTAGCTTTTAATTTTGTGATTGCAATTAATAGCAATAAACTGTTCTTCTTTCCCAATGAAAATCATGAAAATTGGTCGGAAAGATGCTGAGGTTAAGAGAAACATCTGCAGACTGCAGAAGAGGGAGGAAGGCTGTAAAACGATTACAGGGAATTCTAACAGTAGAGATTATAGCCAATGACTTTTGACACGAAAAAGTAGTTACATAAGGATTTGGTCACCATTCTGAACACTGAAAGCATCGCCCAATGAAATGTTTACAACATCTGAAATTTCTTCATTTTTTATATAATAGAAGTAATATAGAGAAGAAGCAGATAATCAGTTACCTTAAGTTCCATGAATAAATAGTGATAGATAACAATTGCAGCTGACAAAAAGCAGAGAGTAGCCAGAGTCAGAACAGACAGATTACTTACCGAGTAATCCAGTGTAATAAGAAAGAGGTACATCAGTATATTTGATCTTAAAGAGCATCAGAGGCTCTGATATGACACTGTACTCCTCCCACCCCGTGCGTCCCCATACCAGATCCCCTTCTTTAAAATCTGGATGTTTAGAATCCAAGACTTTGGCTACCCCGAACCCAGAAATCGGCTGCATAAAGCAACAAAATAGGTAGCTGAAATTCAGATGACTAGAAAAGAAAACGTAAAAAACAAGGGTTATTTGTAACCATATAACGGTACAAGAGTCAGATAAGACCACAAATGTCAGATTTCTGCCAGTCAGACCAGTCGATTGATTTGTTCAAGAAAAAAAATCCAGCAAAGCGTTTAGTAGCAGAATAAGAAAGGCTCCTACCTTCTTTCACTCTGGTAGTAAAGATTTTTTTATTGGAAACAACACAAATCGAGATAAACGATTATCTATTCCAGCGCCAGATTAATAAAAAAACAGCAAAAGATTCTTATCATATGATGCAGAGGAAATTATTTTTTAGTAATGTTTAGATGCCCGTAGAGAAGCAGGAGGAGGGACATGCTACCTCGCCAGGCACAAAGGATTCGACGTAGGAGCCCTCGAGCTTGGTCATGCGGTTGCGCATGTAGGGGTCGCAGGACAGGTATAGGTTCTTGACGAGGACGGCGTTGGAGCATTCCTCGGACAGCTTCAGCCTGATCTGGGTGGTTGTCAGGACCATGTTCGACTCCTTGGGGAAACCCGTCAAGTAATGCCTAAGCAGAACCCGCTTGTTGGGCACCACCTCTCCCTCACCCGCCATCTCTATTCTCTGCCGTTCCCTTCCTCCTGTCACGTTGAAAGCAAGAGCGTTTCTAATTTGCAGAGAGCTGCTCTGCCAGGTGCAGGGGAAAAGACAAAGAGGACGAAGCTATTCTATTCGGATGAGTGTGAGGGTGGCGGTGAAGCCAAGTGTGTGGACGTTTTTAGCGCACAAGTTGAACGTGGGTGATGAAGGCGCCGTAAGGAAACTACTAGAGACGGACGGGAGTTCACATTTCGCTCCGTGATCTCTCGGCATGTTTTTCATGCTTCATTTTTTTACAGTGAGGCCAGCTATGCTTAATTATTCTTGGCATTCGTTCATCTACGACATCGATGTTACATACGTTAATATATATATTACACTAATATATACGCCGTCGATCTAAAATATTTACATATATTTTAATTTTACGCGGGTTCATTGTAAGCACAAAACAACTTTTTTTTCGATAAACTTATATTTAGGATATTCCGTAGTCACTCTGAGGCCAATGTAAAAAACGCTAAAGACAGCATACATACTTATTATTGACACTAATATGTGTTAAAATATTCGCTGCGAATGTGAATCTTGAAAGTAAATGACCCCTATAAATTCCTTAAGGCTCATGATGAGCATGAAAGACTATTCTCACGTGATTAATTATATCTTTTCATCATTTGTCAGTCGGCAAATGCCCTCCAATAAGGGTGCAATTGTAACACTTATATGTCATGTGATAACGTTGTAGATAAATTGCAGCGTACACGGAGATATGCATTGCGAAGGGCTGGCTTCTAACCTGTCGTGTGATTCTGGCCTGTTTTGTATGTCACATGCTCCCAGCCCTTCTTCAGCAAAATGGGAAATGAGTTCGACCGAACATGCAGCTGTGGAAAAATAATTCTTTGAGCAAGGGAATTTGTGTATTATAGAAGTAACGCCCATGCGTTTGTGTTGTTTGGATAATTTATTACTCCATTTGTTCTATATTAATAGTTTTATTTAGTAAAAAAAAAATTCTTTATTAATAATTTTATTTTTGTTCAATTTAAGTGGTCTGATTTCCTCTTCTCTTCAAAATGGGTTTTACCATTCAATACAAATTATTATTTTTTAAATGTAGCTATTAATATAGGATGGAGAGGCTATTATTTTTTACACAATCAATATTTATATTTAGTATTCCTTATATCCCCCGTTAATAGTTTATTAAAAACCGTTGTTATTGTCACCCCCAACAATATGTTTTTCTTAGGAGTGAGAGTTGGGTGTGTTTAGCTTTTGTGTAAAAAAACCAAAGTGGGTTGTAAGAAGCATTTGTAAGGGGTAGAAAAAAACTATTTTCTTTCTTCTTCTTTAGGGAGGCTTTTGTGTGTTTCTTCAATAGTTATTTTTGGAATTTTTCAAGCGACAATGTAAGAGGTTATTGTAACTGGATATTTTAACTTAGTGGATTTGCTGTTATTGTTTGTGGTGATGATAGGTGTTGCTGAACCATGAGGTAAATCTTATTGTCTCTTTTAGTTCTATTTTTTTATTACTTGTGTATCATTATATTGTGCAAATTGCTTATGTTAATATAGCTTATGCAAATAGTTGTGTTCACACACATTGGAATAATCATTAGTCAATGATTGGGTTTAGTCAGACCTCTAAAACCCCAAAGGAGGGATAAGTATATGGGTTGGGAGAAGAGAGGGGTTGGTGAAGCAATGCCGCCGATGATGTTGCCATAGAAGATAAGGGATGTGGGTGAAGTAGGGAGGAAGAAGGTGGACATTGGATTAAATTTGTCAGGGCTAGAAAAGATCCCACACAAATATGACTGGCAGTAAGGAGGGGCATCTAGGCAACACAATGGCGCCATTGAGGGCATTTAGTAGCATGATGGCACCTCTAATGCCAACATCAAAGAATGAAGAGGAGATGAGATTTTTTGTTTTTTAGTGATGGGGGGTGAATAGAGATTGAGTGGGTGGTAATTGGTGTGGTTGAAATTTTTTAAAAATACTACACTTTGTAGCATATTTATGACAACAATAAGAAATATGTGCAAACTCTACATTGGATACTCAAAGTAAGTATTTTTAATGCTTCACTCTAATAATGAGCCCAGTGTAAAGAATGCATTAAAATCTTTCATATACAAGATCGATGGAGCATATGTTGACACATTAACATCAGTGGTTCTAGCATTAATGTGCATTAACATATACGTCATTGATCTCAAATATTAATAGTTTCTATGCGGTTCTCACGTTAGGCTCATTGTCATTGGAGAATATGAAAAACTTTTCACCTTTGAAAACATACTTAAGATGATGCCTCAATTTTAAGAAGGCAAATCAGTTTAACCAGGCCAGCTATCTTATTGATTAAATCTTGGCAGGTATTTTCCAACTCTCCTTCTATATGGATAATGGACTACCGCAGTTCGTACTAAAGTTCGTGCTAAATATGTGAGGGATACACCTCTCATGGATCTCAAAGTTTACGCTACGGATTCACCCATTTCTGTTTTTCATGACAAACGGCTCATGTCTAATAAATAATTCAGAAGCCATCCACTGTTGATATTCTCAGTAAAACAAATACAACTACTTGGAAATTGTCGATGCTTTTGACTCTTTGGCCTTTTATTACTGTAGCTAAATAATAGCTACTCCTATATGATTACATGAGACAGACCAGCCAGTTTGGAGGTTCTCTGAGAGTGGACAATTTACTGCACACAGATGCTTGCGATCTTTTGGCTTCGTCTATGGCACTCCGGTTGCAGCTAGGGTTAAATACTTTGTATGGAAAAGTGTGCACCGAGAATATTTGTACTGGGGCATTTCTTGACTGCCTACGTAACAATAATTCAAAAACTGTTCACTCGAATACGAAAGTGCGGCCTCATCTTTTTCTTCGGTGTCTTTTAGTTCGATCTCTCTGGTTGAAATTTGCAGCGACCAGATCTTACGATCTTCCACAATCAAAGTTCGAAACTTCACGTTCTTTCTTGTTTGATCGCATATATCATAATTCTGGATTTCATGCAGCTGCTACTTTTATGAATGTAATGATCATATTTTTTACCATGCCAGGATTATAATTAAGAATTTAGGCTCTACAACGTTTTCATTGCAACATGATTCTAGATTCTTGAGTTTGATGTCTAAATCCAGTTGTCCCAAGTACCAGAAAGAGGCCTTTATCCAATGGAAATATCATCCTAATTGGCATCAGGTTTTCTTTGCGGGTACTTTCAGAGCTTCTTCAAAATCTGCAGATGTTGGCGTAGTTATTTGAAATAGTGAAGGTCAGTTTGTTGCGGCCACTACTTCTCTTAGCTCTGCTAATTCTCTCGTTGCAGTGGCTCTGGCTTGTCTTGAAGGATTATGTCTTGCACAACATCTTAGGTTACACAAGATCAAACTCTGGGAACTCCAAGTTACCAATCTCATTCGAAATGTCTCACTTAAGCCTCCTTGGCGGATTGCTAACTAGTATATAGATTGCATCAAGCAACTCCTCTCCATTCTTCCAAAGGTGTAAATTCATCGTGTTTTCAGAGATGCGAGTATGGCAGCTGATGCAGTTGTTAATACGTGATGCCCTTATTGGCCGCTCTGTAACCAGATGTTTTTCATTTAATTAGTTCACCGAGGGTACCTTTTTTTTTATCGGAAAGAGGACTTAGCCCCAAAAGTATCCACTAGCAATTTATCTATGGCAAAACCTCCTATCGGGGAAGGGTAACCATTACCCACAGACATAGCCTTTTCGGCAATTAGATGAAAGATGGAGACATAAGACTGACCAAAGCGACATCAACAACTACAACAAGTACAACTACAACAAGTGGGGCAGCCAAGTTGAATCTCATAACCTAGTATTTAATAACATTTAAAACTTATGCATGTCATCTTCTTTATTGTAGTAGTACTATTTTCGAACCTGCCTTTCATAAATTTTGTAAGTATCTCTAATAAAGAACTCAAATGTAACATTAATATTTTTATATTTGAATTGTTAAGAATTCATGTATGAGAAAAAATATTTAAGGGTAAGCTAGAGAGGAACAAAACGGGATAAATCTAGCCAACGTTGTACCTTCCCCCTGGCCGTTAGATCCTCACCATGATCTGCAGCCCGCTCCCTCGCCAGGGTTGAAGCTACAGCGCTGGCTAGACAAGCTCAACAAAAAATGGTCATACTGTAAGAGTGTAAACTAGATTTAAAAATTAATCGACCCTGAGACAAACAGCCAACTGAGTCCTTTTGTCCATGGCCGTCTACAATAATTGGTGGACAAAATAACTCAATAATCAGACACAGCCATCAGTCATGGCCCCTACATTTTGGACGACAACGGACATCCACGACCAACCTTACTTGTAGGCTGAAAACACCTTAATACTTGAAAATTCAATAATGAGATCCAAAGAGGTTCAAACGAAACCTATGATATTCCCCATGTCAAGAAGTACTGCTTCCGGCACGGGATCTGGGACCACCCGCATTATCAGAGTAGAAGATGTCAATGCCTCCAACACTACGAAAATGATAGAGAGTACCCACTTGCCTCACCATTATACATTAGCACACATTAGAGTTTACTCTATAGCTATCAATTACCATATACACCTCACACGTAAGTCAGGCAAGCTAAGATCACTTTTGTATTTCACATGAAGCTGGGCAATCCCCAAGCTGTGATCCAGAAGAGCTTGTACGGTTTACTGCTCGTAAAACAGTGACGGGAGTTAAATCACAATTACCTGGTCAGTGGAATCAATAAAAGCTGCAATCTGTATAATCCATAGGAAGTCAACTATATAAACAAAAAAGTTTTTTATAAATATTGCAGTATGAACGATGAGATATATTATCAACTAAAATGAAGTGGAGGAGAATAAAGGTCATTAATAATGGCAAAGTTGCAAACTATGGGTCATTGAACATGTGTCAAAAGTAAACCAGCCAAGATAGAAGAAAAATAATGGCAGCTACCATTCATGATCCAACTTCTCCCAAAAATTGCAACTTAATTTGTGAGTTCTCCACCAAAAAAAAGTATCACAACAAAATGCTTATCCTAAATAATCCGATGATTCAAGAACAAGAGATTGCCTCCACTGAAGAAGCCACTCGATAGGCTACTCATGAGCCACAACCTGCAAAATTCATAGAATTGAAATCCAAGAGTCAAAATGAGTAAATGTAGATGAGATCTTTTATCGCCTACCAACTATATATCTAAACCAGAGGCATGTCCAACGTATGCCTTACTCAGACCTATGGATGTGCAATTCAGTAGAATAGTCCCCACAACCCCTCCAAATATTTAATACAGATTAGTTGGTAAGTTCATTATTGTTACAATTTCCATCTCCAGTAGGCACAATTTACCTCTTTTTTTTTTATGACAACCAACTTTATAAGTCTCACGTAGCATATAAAGTAGCTAAGCCTTAAGATTGCCACTTTTCAATAGCTCACATTAAAAAATGTATCATCATTATCAACACTTTATTCAATTTAAAACGGATCGGCAACATGGATTGTGCTTCACCATTCTGACTCTACACCATCTCTGCATCCAAGTTATACACTGAAGTCTTTTTCCATAGTCATCAAGGGGATCAGGTGCACTGAAGCCAAA
Organism: Saururus chinensis; assembly: GCA_035235625.1. NCBI lineage: Eukaryota > Viridiplantae > Streptophyta > Magnoliopsida > Piperales > Saururaceae > Saururus > Saururus chinensis. The sequence goes on along the minus strand of CP141142.1, from coordinate 43,096,856 downwards.
TGGTTTGACAGGATGTAGGGGGCGATTGTCAACTCGAAATCAGAATTAAATTTTTTATACAAGCTAAAAGAAACAACATTTTCTCGTTGTACTATGATATTTGAAATGAGATTGGATTGTTAGAGTATCTACGAGTAATATTAATGAGGTTTTGACTCCAATTTTGTGGTTTTTAATTGCCTTCCCCTTTTCATTAAGGTCGAAAATTGGAATGGCCCCATAAAATGAGCTAGTAATTTCAATAACTAATCAATCTAATGCAGTACACATGAAATTGAGCTTAGTGTAAGGCCTATATCTGAAAAAAAGCCTGATATATGTGAAAAATATGAACAAAAAATAATCCATAAATGCAAAACAGAAACTAGTTCCTTACAAGTCATTTTAAACCACCCTATTTTTCTTTTAGTGGGTTCTAATGGCTTTTAAAGGCTACTACACAAGAATTCACATTTCATACTCAATTTTTTTTTTTGCTTTTTTTAAGAAAAGCTAACTTTGCATGGAGGATGCCTAACATTCAGTAACTCAAACAACATTTTTCACACAATTTGATACCATTCTCCTTGACCACGCGGAAGAAAAATACGTTGATGCAGAATCCAGAATTTGCCCAAGGCTCAAAATCAGACAAAGTTGCTCCAAGTACAAAACTCAATTCAGAAAATTGGAACTAAAAACGAAAACACAAACTTCATTCAAATGCAAAATATAATAAGACAAAAAGTGGGGGAAAAACAAACCTTTGAGAGCAAGAAAGATACTACCCGCCACCCTCACTGGACGCCGGGGGAGCCGAGCAGGCTGGCCTGCTGCAACTGGAGATCATTTAGTTGCTGCTCCCGGTCCATGGCAATTATCAGAGGAACCACCAGCACCAGTAAGGTCGTCCCCGCGATCCACGCCGCCTTCCCTGTGCTCCTTGCTAACTTCTTCGCCGCGAACGCGGTGTCGGACGCTGCCTTCCGCCCCCGATACACGATCGGAGACTCCGCCAAATAGGCGGGAAGGGCACCGGAGAGCAACCCCGATCCCACGCCGCCGGACCGCCGCTTGTTCTGCGCTGCCGCCATCGTTCCTCCCCCTCGCACTCGTTGCGCGACCCTAAAAAGCCGAATCGCGAAAAACGGCGACCTACTTCCGCACGGGCCACACGTGAAAAAAACCTATTTTTTGTCTTGGAGAAGTGCCAGACGCGGTCCGAAACAGCTACTCGCATTCGCAGTGGCTAATGTTGTAAATTCACTCAATTGGATGTCCGGTTATTAAGATCGATTCGACGAAGCTGACCAGATTCTCGGAGCTCCGGGTGCCGCCACCGCTGCTGGTTCGTCGTCTTCCAGGTAATTTATGCAGCGAAGATTGTTTCCTGTATCTTCCTTTTTGAAAAACTTGTAGATTATAGCTAAATCGGAGTTATAAGCACATGCGGAAGCTTTCTTTCCGCGGGGAAATTCTTTGTTTTTGTTGGTAAATTTTTGGCGTGCTATTGTTCGACGAAATGCCTTACGGAAAAAATGTTTTTTTTCCTTATGCAATTCATCTTGTACACTAATGCCCAGTTCCATGTAATGCCCTGGTGTCAGTATCCTGTGAACATGAACTTGAGGACTTTACTTTGGGCCAATTATTTTATTCATCTCACTTACCACAGCTAGATGATACTCCCTCCGTCCTAAACTGATAGCCCCATTTAGCAAAAAAAGTTTGTTCCATATTAATAGCTCCATTTTGTTCAATTTGAGTGTTTGGGTACTTAAAAAAGACTATCAAAAGCTTATTTTCCCTTCTTTCACCATTCAATTAAAAACCACTATTTTTCCAAATGTAGCTATTAACATAGGACGGAGGGAGTATTAAAAATGTTACTGAAGATTCTACCTGTTTAGGATTTTGACAGTAAGATAAGATATAATTAAAGACTCGAGAACATCTGCATTGATTGTAATCACCAAAGATTCAAGAACATCTGCATATATCAGAGCTGTACTGAGTTCATTTTTTATTTCCCTCTCTCGTTCATGTAATCATTTTGAGTGAGCATTTTGTACTGCTGGTCACTAGTTTTTCTCATTCAATAATTAATGCTTTTTTTGTGAACTATTAACTGCTTCAGACAGTTGTGCTACTTCAATGCTTTTGATTTATAGTTCTTGAATTACTCTATGTAATACAAGCAGAGAATAGATAAAGATATTGTCTTACTATCTTGTTGCAATCATTTTAGCAACCGTCTACTGCAGGCTGAATTTGTGTTGTTTCTATTTTTTACCTTGATTTCAGTCCCTAATTTATGCCGCTTACTAATCCTCCTCTACCTCGGATCCTGCTCAACAATGTTTCCTGCATGAGGAATGCCCAACATGTCCTCCGCAATATTAATGTCTCACTGCATGATGGTGGAGCCCTAGTCCTAACGGGAGCCAATGGATCTGGAAAGACTACCTTCCTTCGCATGCTTGCTGGTTTTTCCCGTCCCTCTGCTGGTGAAATCCTGTGGGATGGTCATGACATCACTTCTCCTGGTGTTGCTCAACAATTTAGGCTCCAGCTTAATTGGCTCTCCCTAAAAGATGCCATAAAAGATCGGCTGACTGTGTTAGAAAATGTGCTGTGGTTTGAACTCTTGGAGGGAAAAAGTGGTAAATCGAAGAAAGCTTTGGAGTTTATGGGTCTGGGGCGACTAATTAACGACAAGGCTCGAATGCTGTCAATGGGGCAGAGGAAGAGACTGCAATTGGCCAGGTTGTTAGCTATCGATAGGCCAATATGGTTACTTGATGAGCCATCTGTGGCACTAGATGCTGAAGGGGTTAAATTGCTAGAGTATATAATTGAAGATCATCGGAAGAAGGGTGGGATTATTTTTGTGGCTACCCATTTGCCCATAGAGATTGAAGATGCCATGTACTTACGACTGCCTCCAAGATTTCCAAGGAGATTGACAATGATTGATTTGCTCAAATAATATAGGTGATGCCCCACTTCAGTGCATAGATATTTAGCTATAGTTCTTTGTCTCGAAATGAAAAATTTTCCTGTTACTTTCAGGAGTGCTTAGCCACTTCGGTTATATTTTGTGAGGGAAAAGTGGGTCTTGCTTCATTACCAGAATTTCTGAAGACATGTCATAAAAATCCATCAATTGTTCTGTATATGAAGAATTCAGTATAATTGGATGGTGCTGTTGCATAAAGCACATATACATGAATTTTCAAAGCTGATACAGAGACTTATTAGATTCTTGCGTTTGGAGGGCAAGACATGTTAACTAAATGTATCATTTAAATGTGCCCCTTGAATATCTGATATATTGAATAAAATTGCATTAGCTCCCAGTTGTAATGGGGTTCAACTTATTTGGAAATAAACTGTGGAGATGGTCTTGTGCTGAGCAAATCAAATGCTGATACATATAGTGTCATGATTTGGTAATGGATCCAGCCAAAATTTTGAGTGTGAGATGTACAATCTATTTATCATTGTCCCAAACTTATCTTGTTATGGGTATTAGAGAACTGAATCGGTGGTAAATCCTGTTATTGCTGGCGTGATAATTAGGACTTATGATATGTAAAATATAGGATGAATGAATTCTAATATATGAAGAATGAGCTACAATTTTCATGTTAGAACTGTTGTTACATAACTATTCATATGCTACTCGAACAACTTGTTTGCCAATATTTTTACCAGAAAAAAGCGCCACAAAAGCATTTGGAGCATTTTCTAGGCCTTCATTCATGTCTTCGAGGTAAAGAATCTTTCCTTCTTTATAGTACTCACTAATTTGATGTAGAAATTGGGGAAACAAGTGCAGATAATCACTCATAAGGAATCCTTGCATTCTTATGCACTTGCTAATTAGGGCAAGTAGATTGTGAATTCCAGCACTATCTGATAACCCGTGTTGTGACACCATTCCACAAACTGCAATCCTCCCATGATTTCTCATGTTTAAAAGCACTGCATCAAGCATGGCCCCGCCCACATTCTCAAAATAGATGTCAATTCCTTCTGGGAAGTACCTGACAATAAAAGTTAATTTCATCACAAACTAGGGAAATTTCCCACAAGGAAACCTAACGTTTAATTTTTCACCTAACCTTTTCAATGCCGCATCCAAGTCTCTCTCTTCTTTGTAATTAAAAGCATCATCAAACCCCAATTTGTTCTTTAGGAGGTCAACCTGATTTACAGTTCAATCAACATTGTTCAGGGGCACTTACCCAAAAAAAAAAAACATTGCTCAGGGCCATATTTTCTTAACTACGTGAAATGTCTGTCTGAGTTGAATAGTTCAATACCTTTTGGTTAGTGCCAGCGCTGCCAACAACAAAACATCCATGCAGTTTGGCAAGCTGGCCAACGAGCTGGCCAACTGCTCCAGATGCTGCTGAAACAAAAACGTAATCACCCTTTTGGGGTAGGCATACCTCATAAAAGCCAGCATAAGCAGTAAAGCCTGGCATACCTGTTTTAAAGACTGTTGTTATTTTCCTATAAAATCAAAGGAGTGCACAGGTTATTAAAAACATGATTTTTTTTCTTTTTTGGTAGAAAAAAAATGAGGACCTTGTTAGCAAGCGATTACAACACGCTTCTATGTCACTAAGATTTTGAAATCTCTAGAGGCTTTAGTTGTAGTTAAGTAAAATACTTCCCCAAGATTTGATTCTCAATACCACTAAATACTTAGTAAATCTATGGAACTTAATTAATTTCCTGGAAATATATAGTTTAGTACTCAATTCAGTAATCAAAGGACAATTATCAAGTCCTGATTACGGGATATCAGCACAAACATCCCAAGCAATTATCAAGAAAGCGTTCGCATGCAAGCGTTCTCACTTGAAGCACAAGGAAAGCTGCTGTTTCTGAGTGCCATGACGATGGTTAATAGAAAATTCGAAAGATGACAATTCAGAGTTGAGTGTACCGTAAAATTACACCTATATTCTGTTTCGGATCCGCCAGCATTTTTTCACCTCGAATTATCTACTTCAGCAACAACTCAGCTCAAAATTGCCATAAAACAAAGTCCCTTTTTGAGCCAACAGGGCATGAGCCGGAGGCATCACATTCCAATGGCGCACATTACTCGGGGGACAGATGGGTGTCGAAATCACCTACCAGTCCCCCTCTCTTAACGCACGCCATCGGATTTCCGGTTTTTGTAAATTGTTCCCTTCAAAGGGTTAACCATAAAGGGGCTTCACTTTTAAACATGTAGCCATGGGACGCCCATGGACTGCAGTAGACAGTAGCTGATCTTATATAAACTATATACTAGAATATTTCTGAGACTGCCTAACTTCAATTCCAAATTTCCTATGTTCATTTCCTACATAAAACAGCAGAATATGCTCAGATGATAATGCAGTGTTCAGAGAGAGAGAGAGAGAGAGCTGATTCTGTACCAAGAAGACCAACATGATAGGATATGGGGACGTCATTAGACAGGATTTTCCTCAAGTTCTCTGTTTTCTCAATCAAACTGTACTCTTCCCAACCAGTAAATCCAGTGACTAGATCGCCTGGACGGAAATCAGGGTGATCGGAATCAACTACTCGAAACACACCAAATCCTTCAATCGGCTGAAAAGGTAGAAAATATTAGTAGGGAAAGTGCCCAACAAACTATATAAATGAAATGGTTGCTTAACGCAGGCTCAGAGGCCAAAATCTACAGAAGGATGTCTTCTAGCCCAGAAGTGGGTCAGATGCTCAGGCTCAATGTACAATATAATATGAATAGTTTAGAATTTTTTTGTTTGTACACAGGCAAAAGAACATGGAAGTGGAAAATGAATAAGCATCCTCAAACTTTGAAAATTCAAGATGAAAGTGGTTCAAGTGAAGGGATACCAGTTCTTGTGACATTGATGAATGATAACCTAAAAATGAAGCTAAAATTTCCTAAATACAGTTATTAGTAGTTAACCTCGTAATGTTTTACTATTAAGTAATCTCAACAAAATCACATGTCAAAATCTTAACAATATCAGGCACCAAAAGCACGGTTAATGGTGAGTATACAGTTAGGCAAGAAATAAACTTCCCAAATCAGCAAGTATAAACAGAAAAGAAAACGTGAGGTTTTAACCAATAAAAACCATACAAATAAAAGCAGATAAAAAAGATTATTTGTACCCTTTCTGATGTCCTAGGCCAAAAAGGAAGGAAAAAGAGAAATAGTTGTATATTTTAAAGAAATTCAAGAGATTTTAATTTTACAAATCATCATAGCTATAGCTAGTTGTGAATGGCTGCATTTAAAGGACTAAGGCTTATGATCTTGTATCTTATTGGGTCAATTAGTGGGGACCATGGTTTATGGTCTCCATGAGATGTCTATCTCGGGGCCTTTGTCAAAACACGGGATCACATTGAAATAACCGTAAGCTACAATATATGGAAGGTGAAGATATCTCCTAACAATTCAAAATCACCGAGCAAACAGAATCAATTAAAGCACGAAACTTACCAATCCTTGAACAAAAGGGGGGATGTATGAATTATAGTTCTCCCGCATTCTCCCTCTCATATAGGGATCACATGACAGAAAGAGGTTCTTGACAAGAAGAGCCCCAGACCCCTTGGGGGCCTGCAGCTTTATGCTTCCCACACGCAGCTCCATGTCACTCACCTTCGGAGGGCCAACGATGAACTTCTTGAAGATGACCTGCTTGTTTGAAACTTCAGCCATGGCAGCAGTTTCCACTTCCACACTGGAGCTCACTCTGCAAAACTGGGGCTGGAAGGGAGGAGAAGAGGCAGAGATAGAAATAGCCTGTGTGTACCTAACTCCTCAGATCTAGGTAGGTACGAAGGGTCGGTTGAATGAGAGGAGGCGTTTTTATGTCCTGGCCCTTGGTACCTAACTAACTCCTTGTCAAGTAGACGGACTCCTCGGCGTGAACCCTGGGCTAAAGCCTTGACTCGGACCGGTCCACAGCTCATGCGAAAGTGTGTAACTGATCTGCCTCCACCTTTGTGAATATAGCATGGCCTAATTTGATTAGCCCTCTTAATGTAAACTATACAAGACAAGTATGTAATTAAAGCAGTGCATGATGCAGCTAATGACTCGACGTGGGGACCCATAACATTGTTCTTGGCAAATATACAAAATTAAAGTGATGTCCATCTTTTCCCCCTCCTCTTTTGCTCCAACATTTCAATTAGAATCTCCCTCTCCTCGAAGAGAAAGCTTCATTTAAAAAAAGAAAGTTCATTGGTATTTTACTGCTCTTTTTTTTTCTCGTATTTGAAAGAAATTGCATTGAGAAGTAATATGTATGGAATTTTCATGCACTTCGATTTGCTTTAGAAGAAGAATTAGACCAAAAGTGAAGATACATTATGGGAAAATAAAACTTGCATGGAAGAGAAAAATAAAATAGATACTTTTCGTTTATAGATTTTCTCAATTAAAAAATCTTTATATGGAGAATACACATTCCAGTTGACCCAGCTTAATTTAAACTTGAGA